>OY740770.1:103295872-104608372 GCA_963513935.1 Aphrophora alni
TGCTTACGCAAAACAGTAATTAAGATTACTCCTCCCAGAGAGTCATTTCTAGTAACATATCTCTTACGCACAAATATCGCATATAATAATCGATTACACACAATCTGCGATTATTAGTGGACATTTCAATTGTAAACCATCGCAATAATTCCAGTCCAATCCTTGATTCATCGAATAAAAACAACTGTCGTGATCATTTTAACCCACAGGATTTATCAAGTTTTAATATTTTTAACTAAGAGAAGGGAATCAGAGAGATGGAGTCTCAATTATTCAGGACCAAACTAACAGGACGATAAAAGTTGAAAAAATAAAGTACAAATTTAGTGAAAATAAAAATTAAATCTCTATTCAAATGGAGTACGTATTTCAGATTAAATTTATAATATTGTAAAAGTAAATACACCGAAGTAAATAAATACTATTGTAATGTTTTGTAATTATTGTAATTCTAAAGTATTGTTGGGTAAGTAGGCATCAGTATTACAGAAGGAACTTAAACAATTTTACAGTGTCTGAAGTAAGTGCTCTCCTCAGGTAAGAGTAAAGTTAGGATTTTCTCTTATAGTCAGGCGGTATTACTGGCTCTGGTTTCTCCTAAGGTGACATCTGTGTTATATATGAACGTAAAGACACCCTGATGAGATTGGCTCATGTCAAAGATATGAAACTCATCTGGACGTCGGCGCCGGGGCATTGAGAACTTGTAGGCAATGAAAAGCCGGATGAGTTAGCTAGGAAAGGATTATCTACCCTTTTTGTTCGCACTGTCTGTTTCGGGACAAAGAGGTAGAACAATGATCATGGAATGGGCGAAAAAAGAAGCACATAGCCAAGTGGTGGCAAAGAGTGGACTGTAGGCAGTCAAAGATATTTTTGAATGAACCTGATGATGGAAGGGAGCAGATGGCTCATAGGGCTGGGAGAAAGGGCCTAGATGTAATGTCAACAGGATATTGTCCGTTGAATAGTAATTCGTTAATAATTGGACAGAAGGATCAATCTTTCTCTTTTGAGGACTGGAGGAAACTGCAGAGCGTTTGGTGTCCTTCCGTGAAGGATACGGTAGAGCGAGCTGTGGACGTTGAATTAACGACCAGTAAAGTATATTTCCTAAACTATTTGCATTAAAATTAAAGTTATTAAGTAAAACAAAAATTATCATTGGCAACCACTATGATTTTTTTTTAATAACAAATATTTCTAATAACTTATACACACAATTATATATATATATATATATATATATATATATATATATATATATATATATTACAACAACAATTGGTATTTTCCTCAGTCTGAAAAATTTCCTATATATGACTAAGTTATTGTATGTTTCGTTCAAGAACTCTAAACTAGGGAGAGAGTATTCTGATGATGGGATTAAGGTCCAAAACTCGAAACTAAATAATAAATTGAAATATATCACACGCAAAAAAAAGGTACGTTTATATTATATAAATATGTATTTAGTTCTTTATCTTTCTTCAGTTAGACTGGGTATTCCGGGAAAGGTGTAAACAAAACTGGAGATTCCTGTATCCTACACAACATACTTCTCGGGATACATTTTAACATTTATTGTATTTAATATTCTAGTCTAACAATTTCCGTAACATATTGTAAAATTCCTTAGTAGTTATGAAACACACTTTTTAATAGAATTATTTTTAAAAAACTGTTACAAAAGTAGGATATATACCAAATGAGTGTATTTTTAAAGTAGAATTTTCTATCTCTCACCACTTCCAAAATATTAGCATTTAATATTTTACAATTATAAAATTGAATACGTGGAATCTGTTAGGATTTCATTTTGGGAAATTGGCGGAAATAGTTTTATTTTAGGGTGCACAATAGTAGCTCAAATATGATTCACACAGCCTTTACCACTTTCTTATTAAAAAAAAATAAATTAAACTGATGTAATAGACGGCAATTGATCATAAACATCTAAACTATCATTTGTAGAAAAATAAAATTTTAAATTGTTAAAACTTAATCATATTGTACAAGAAGGAAAACACTACTTTAAGTTGAAATAGTTGATAATAGTCGTGACAGTTTTCTAATATCTACGAATTATACATTGGAATTTTCTTAAAATTTTGTCGTTCATTACATATATATATATATATCTTACTTTAATTTGATATATATATATATATCAAATTAAAGTAAGATTATCAGATTTAATTATTTGCAGCTATTTCTCAGCAATCGTGACAAGGAGTACCACATCGTTGCTGTGCTTTGCACACCTTTGAACTAAGTAATTCCCAATATTTTGTCCTTTCCCGGAACATCCTGTATACTGTCTCACGTCATCTTGTTGCCTAAACCTCCACATATTCTCAGGCAACGATGTTTATGAGTTGTTTATTCATTAAACCTAACCTAAACTCCCGTGTAAAACTTTCGGCACGTTTATCTGTCCGGTTAATCAAGTTTTCTTTACGTCCTTTGAACTTCCACTCTTAAACTGCCGACGCTCACAAAGTGAGATTTTTACAACATTATAAAAACATTATTTTTGCGCCGCCTGAAATATTAAACACCTTAAATTTAAACACGCATTTCTTTTCATACTGTTCTGAACTAAAGGAAGAACTTAAGACGAGTTTGTATACAATATTTTAGCTTAAACTATCTACATAATATAGAAAGTGGGTGTTTTTATTAAATTAAAAATGTATTTTGTCCTCTTGAAGTTTCTAGGGCACAGGTTGTCTTTCTTCTTTTGAACTCAAAATGTGTAGAACATACAGGTGAGTCATAATAAGCGTGCAATATTTCACGAATGGGTTAGGAGTTTTAAAATAACGAATAATTTGTCTATATCCATATATCCGAAAACTCTTCAATATCCGTCTGTAGTTTTATTTATACTTTTTCTAAACAAATGGATAATTTAGGAAATAGATGAGGTTTTTAGTTTTTAGTTTGAGGTGTTTTTAAATTTTTTAGGATACTCTTAATTTTTAAATTGCATTTTTTTAAGCAACCTTTTACCAATAAACCATAAACCAAGACTATGTTTTGTACCGTTTCCAAATGGCCGCCATTAAAAACTTTTAATGTCGATACAAAATTTACTATGTTTTTAATCATTAAAATGGAGATAATATTATTTTTATTATAGGTTAAAGAATAATCAAGTCATTGATAAAAGGTTTTTTTTTTGTAATTTACTTAAACACTCAAAAGCTTATAATGTCAGCTATTTCGTGTTATTATTGAGTGAATTAAATAAAGTAAAGAAGATTTATTTGCATTAGGGCTAATATTTGGAGAAAATTATTTTTAAATATATATTTAAAATAAAAATAAAAATATATATTAAGAGTTTAAAAACTTTGGTAATGGAATTAAACCGTTATTTATTCCAAAAGCCAATATTATCCTAAAAACAACTGATTTTTTTTTTTTTTTTTTCTCAGAATTTTCACTCTATTTCATTTCATTCATAATTTTCATTTCATTTTCTAATTTTATTAATAAAGGAATAATTCCTCCAATAATAAATAAAATTAACTGGTATCCTGAACTTATGTTCTTATGTCATTATATACAAAGTAGGTTAACCTTTGACCTGTAATAAAAATTATGTCCTACTCCCATGACAGTTCAATATAAAATCATTTCATTTCTTGTTTTGATTTTGATGTATTTAAAGTGGGTGCCTCCGTCTTTCCAATACTATACGCAATAATATCTGCCAGAAAAACTTAACAGTACGTTATACACTATAACAACTAAAGTGAAATGAATATCTCGTTATTTGTTTGACTAGCAATTGGAACACCTTATGGAGTGAAGAAAAAGGCACTAGGAGTTAAATTTTAAGAGTTTTTTGGTCAGGGAATTTTTACGAACGAGATCTTTTGTTTAGTTTGTTCTTTAGGCTATGGAGTTCTTTTTTAAAACACTTTTTACAGAGAAACATTTTTGACATGACATTTTTTAGACTAAGGCGCTTTTATGAAGAGGGAGAACATTTAACAGGAGGTAATTTAGCTAGAAGGTTTTTGTTCAAAACAGTTTTTTTACTAGGTAGTTCTATTGACCCAGGAGTTTTTTAAGAAAACATTTTTGTATTCTAAGAATATTTTAGAAAGATTGTGTTTGTCTGGGAATTTTTTAAATGGAATTTTCTTGTTAAATAGTTTGTTATTAATGAGATATTTTGATATATAAGTTTTTTTAACCATGGAATTTTGTGCCAGGGGGACTTTTACTAGAAGTCACATGATAACTTAGTTCTTATGGTTACGGAGTTCTTTTACTAGAGTATTTATTAGTTCTTATGGTTACGGAGTTCTTTTACTAGAGTATTTATTAGTTCTTATGGTTACGGAGTTCTGTTACTACAGTATTTCTTAGTTCTTATGGTTACGGAGTTCTTTTAGTTGAGTAATTCTAACTTATTTCTTATGGTTACGGAGTTCTTTTACTAGAGTATTTATTAGTTCTTATGGTTACGGAGTTGTTTAACTAGAGTAGTTCTTAGTTCGTATGGTTACGGAGTTCTTTTACTAAAGTATTTCTTAGTTCTTATGGTTACGGAGTTCTTTTAGTTGAGTATTTCTAACTTATTTCTTATGGTTACGGAGTTCTTTTACTAGAGTATTTATTAGTTCTTATGGTTACGGAGTTCTTTTACTAGAGTATTTCTTAGTTCGTATGGTTACGGAGTTCTTTTACTACAGTATTTCTTAGTTCTTATGGTTACGGAGTTCTTTTACTAGAGTATTTCTAACTTAGTTCTTATGGTTACGGATTTCTTTTACTAGAGTATTTCTTAGTTATTATGGTTACGGAGTTTTTTTACTAGAGTATTTTTTAGTTCTTACGGTTACGGAGTTCTTTTACTAGAGTATTTCTAACTTAGTTCTTATGGTTACGGAGTTCTTTTACTAGAGTATTTCTTAGTTCTTATGGTTACGGAGTTCTTTTACTACAGTATTTCTTAGTTCTTGGTTACGGAGTTCTTTTACTAGAGTATTTCTTAGTTCTTATGGTTACGGAGTTCTTTTACTAGAGTATTTCTTAGTTATTATGGTTACGGAGTTTTTTTACTAGAGTATTTTTTAGTTCTTACGGTTACGGAGTTCTTTTACTAGAGTATTTCTAACTTAGTTCTTATGGTTACGGATTTCTTTTAATAGAGTATTTCTTATTACGGTGTTCTTGATCCGAAAGTTCTTTACGATGAAGTTCTACTAGGAATTTATTACAAAAGAGAGTTCTTTAAACCAAGCCATTCTTAACAGAAAGTTTATTTTATCATACTAGTCTTGTTTTCAGCAGCAAGTTTTTTTTTCCGTGAGAAAGCTCTTTTGACTATGAAATTCTTTTATCAGTAAATTCTTTTGGTCACTGAGTTCTTTACCAATTAATTATTTTAGTCAGTGAGTTCTTGACCAATAAGTTTATTTTTTTTAGTATTGACCTTATCAGCCAGTAAGAGCTCTTTTGACTATGAACTTCTGTTTTCAGTAAATTCTTTTGGTCGCTGAGTTCTTTACCAACTAATTATATTAGTCAGTGAGTTCTTGACCAATAAGTTTTTTTTTTAGTATTGGCTTCATTAGTCAGTAAGAGCTCTTTGACTATAAAGTTCTGTTATCAGTAAATTCTTTTGGTCACTGAGTTCTTTACCAATTAATTATTTCAGTCAGTGAGTTCTTGACCAATTTTAGTTCTTTTCAGCACTGAGTTGTTTTACCTGTCAATTCATTTGGTAAGAGCGTTCTTTTAGCCAGAGAATTAGTTTACTAGTGAGGTCTTTTAAATCAGAACCGGGTTACATTGTTGTCATTCCTGATTTTAGGAGTTCATTTTTTTTCACATAATACGATCAACAGTTTCCATACCGTTATTTTAATAAAATTTATTTCATAAAAACAATGCTTAAAAACAATCAACAAGGTTTGTGTATAAATATGATTTAGCTTAATATAAGTTTAAAAACATTCTCTCATTTAAAGTTCTCCTTTTGCACTTTTGTTATAGAATTAAGTAATTCTTTAAAAATGAGGAATTTTAAATATCATACCGTGAAAAAGTATTAAATTTATCGTTAATTTTGTTCTTTGTGTAGAGATTAAGGGTTTGTTTTTCATAAATGTTTTAAATATTAGTGTCTTCTATATCTCAATACGGTTGGATACTTTAAAATAAAAAGTTGCACTGTAATTTTTTGATAACTCACAAAACATAATCAGTAATTGTAATTTATAATAATATCAAAACCTCATGAACTAATGAGTTTTCCCCGCTACCGATTTGACATATTGTACAAAACCCAACGTCAAATGACGCCGTCATGCAAGAAAAGGTAGGCAGCAGATGTTGTGGGAAAGACTGATAAATTTCCGGACACGTACGAGTAGCAAGTTTTTTTTTTTTAAACGTTGTTCAGTGAAAAAACAATTACAAGTCGGGTTTAATCAAAATGACTAATGCTGGCGCTTTGCAAGGCTCTTAGAAAAACAGGTTTAGTTCCGAGTATGGCCAGAAGAGGCGATAATACAGTATTGCATCGTCACACTGGTCTGGCATAATGGATTCTTTAACGATTAATTATATAAAGGAAGTGACTACCTCTCTTGGAGGTAAAACAGTCATAATAAAACTTTAAGTCTACTTTGAACATGTCTATTTCCTAGCGCATATAATTAGTAAATGGAAATGTAGCATGAGGACGGTTTCCTTATGGTAAGGTTGACATCTGAAACCATCAAAAGGCACCGATCGTGAATTCTGCTCTAAAAGTTATTGGATAATTATGTAACTATTTATATAGTTTATTCTAATATTTGCATTCATTTGTGTACACAGAAGACCTCTAAATATAAAAATCAAACAATTTAATATTTTGTCCTTGATATTTAAAAGCAAAAAGCCTCTTGATTCATAATCTCCTTATTAAAAGAAGAAGGAGAAGAAAGGAAAAAAGATAAAATAAATACCCCCTAGCCCTCAAGTTTAATACCGTCAGTGTTATAAAAGAACAAGAATTGGTCAAGAGAGACACGATAGGAAAGACGAAAGAGAGGGATTTAGCCAAACACTACACGAAAAGGGGGAGATCCAGCTTGTATCCCTCGAGATTGCTACGCCCTTATTCAGTATTGTGAGCCTCAGAGTGTAAATGAACATAAATAGAAGATTCTATTACATTTAGTAGATAAATATAAAATAACCGAACATATTTGTTCCAAAAATCATACATTTGATTGGGAAGAAGAGAAGACAATACACCGCAAAAAATAATTAAAACCTTATAGATAAAGCTATCAGCTGAAACATTGTAGAAATAAGGCGGTTATGGCTTGCATTAATAACAACTTAATTAAAAATTGAAAATGTCTTTACTTACATAAGGCTGAATTATTCCAGTTAAATCTCAGCAAGACGTGATTACAAGGTCACGCTCTAACCTCATTTAAAAAGGGGACAAAAAATTATTTACTCTGATACAAAGGTCAGGTAAACACGCAGAACTGAACCCCTTGTTGTTAGTTGGCTCGCGTGTGATTTCAGTTCAATTTGGTGTTTGCTATTTCTTGTGTTAGTGGACCATATTGAACCTTTTAATATTTGTTATGTTATAGATTTGTTTAACTTGATAGCGCGAGTTGATTCATACTTTCGAAACGTCGCTTCGTTCATCAGTTTGTATACAAACAAATGTTAGTAAATATATCATTAATTTTTGAGAGTTTGTCCAAATGTATATACAGAATGACACATACTGCTTTTATAACATAGCCGGCTAAACGTAAAACCGAGTATAGTGCGTTTATATCATAGCTAATTAAACTTAAAACAGAGAGTAGTGATTTTATAACATAGCTAATTAAACTTAAAACAGAGGATAGTGCTTTTATAACATAGCTAATTAAACTTAAAACAGAGGATAGTGCTTTTATAACATAGCTAATTAAACTTAAAACAGAGAATAGTGCTTTTATAACATAGCTAATTAAACTTAAAACAGAGAATAGTGATTTTATAACATAACCGGCTAAACGTAACACAAAGTAGCCTACTTTGCGTTCAAAACATAGCCAATTAAAGTTAAAACAGAGGATAGTGCTTTTATAACATAACCGGCTAAACGTAACACAAAGTAGCCTACTTTGCGTTCAAAACATAGCTAATTAAAGTTAAAACAGAGGATAGTGCTTTTATAACATAACCGGCTAAACGTAACACAAAGTAGCCTACTTTGCGTTCAAAACATAGCCAATTAAAGTTAAAACAGAGGATAGTGCTTTTATAACATAACCGGCTAAACGTAACACAAAGTAGCCTACTTTGCGTTCAAAACATAGCCAATTAAAGTTAAAACAGAGGATAGTGATTTTATAACATAACCGGCTAAACGTAACACAAAGTAGCCTACTTTGCGTTCAAAACATAGCCAATTAAAGTTAAAACAGAGGATAGTGCTTTTATAACATAACCGGCTAAACGTAACACAAAGTAGCCTACTTTGCGTTCAAAACATAGCCAATTAAAGTTAAAACAGAGGATAGTGCTTTTATAACATAACCGGCTAAACGTAACACAAAGTAGCCTACTTTGCGTTCAAAACATAGCCAATTAAAGTTAAAACAGAGGATAGTGATTTTATAACATAACCGGCTAAACGTAACACAAAGTAGCCTACTTTGCGTTCAAAACATAGCTAATTAAAGTTAAAACAGAGGATAGTGCTTTTATAACATAACCGGCTAAACGTAACACAAAGTAGCCTACTTTGCGTTCAAAACATAGCCAATTAAAGTTAAAACAGAGGATAGTGATTTTATAACATAACCGGCTAAACGTAACACAAAGTAGCCTACTTTGCGTTCAAAACATAGCCAATTAAAGTTAAAACAGAGGATAGTGCTTTTATAACATAACCGGCTAAACGTAACACAAAGTAGCCTACTTTGCGTTCAAAACATAGCCAATTAAAGTTAAAACAGAGGATAGTGATTTTATAACATAACCGGCTAAACGTAACACAAAGTAGCCTACTTTGCGTTCAAAACATAGCCAATTAAAGTTAAAACAGAGGATAGTGCTTTTATAACATAACCGGCTAAACGTAACACAAAGTAGCCTACTTTGCGTTCAAAACATAGCCAATTAAAGTTAAAACAGAGGATAGTGCTTTTATAACATAACCGGCTAAACGTAACACAAAGTAGCCTACTTTGCGTTCAAAACATAGCCAATTAAAGTTAAAACAGAGGATAGTGATTTTATAACATAACCGGCTAAACGTAACACAAAGTAGCCTACTTTGCGTTCAAAACATAGCTAATTAAAGTTAAAACAGAGGATATTGCTTTTATAGCATAGCCAATTAAACATAAAACAAAGTAGCCTACTTTGCGTTCAAAACATAGCCAATTAAAGTTAAAACAGAGGATAGTGCTTTTATAACATAGCCAGCTAAATGTAAAACCGAGTATAGTGTGTTTACAACATAGCCAATTAAAGTTTAAACAGAGAATAGTGATTTTATAAATAGCCCACTAAACGTAAAGCAATCTATTTTGCGTTCATAACATAACCAATTAAACTTAAAAATGAGAATAGTATTTGTATAGCATAGCCAACTAAACGTAAAACCGAGTAGCCTATAGTGTGTTTCTAACATAGCCAATTAAACTTAAAACAGAGTATATTACTTTTATAACATAGTCAGCTAAATGTGAAAGAGAGTATTTTGTGTTTATAACATAGCTAATTAAACTTAAAACAGAGTATATTACTTTTATAACATAGTCAGCTAAATGTGAAAGAGAGTATTTTGTGTTTATAACATAGCTAATTAAACTTAAAACAGAGTATATTACTTTTATAACATAGTCAGCTAAATGTGAAAGAGAGTATTTTGTGTTTATACCATAGCTAATTAAACTTAAAACAGAGAATAGTGATTTTATAACATAGCCAGCTAAACGTAAAACAGAGAATAGTGTGTTTTTAACATAGCCAATTAAACTTAAAACAGAGAATAGTGATTTTATAACATAGCCAGCTAAACGTAAAACAGAGAATAGTGCGTTTATAACATAGCCAATTAAACTTAAAACAGAGAATAGTGATTTTATAACATAGCTAATTAAACCTAAAACAGAGAATAGTGCTTTTATAACATAGCTAATTAAACTTAAAACAGAGAATAGTGATTTTATAACATAGCTAATTAAACTTAAAACAGAGGATAGTGCTTTTATAACATAACCGGCTAAACGTAACACAAAGTAGCCTACTTTGCGTTTATAACATAGCCAATTAAAGTTAAAACAGAGGATAGTGCTTTTATAACATAGCCAACTAAACGTAAAACAGAGAATAGTGTTTTTATAGCATAGCTAATTAAACTTAAAACCGAGTATTGTGCGTTTATAACATAGCTAATTAAACTTAAAACAGAGAATAGTGATTTTATAACATAGCTAATTAAACCTAAAACAGAGAATAGTGCTTTTATAACATAGCTAATTAAACTTAAAACAGAGAATAGTGATTTTATAACATAGCTAATTAAACTTAAAACAGAGGATAGTGCTTTTATAACATAGCTAATTAAACTTAAAACAGAGAATAGTGCTTTTATAACATAGCCAATTAAAGTTAAAACAGAGGATAGTGCTTTTATAACATAGCCAACTAAACGTAAAACAGAGAATAGTGCTTTTATAACATAGCTAATTAAACCTAAAACAGAGAATAGTGCTTTTATAACATAGCTAATTAAACTTAAAACAGAGAATAGTGCTTTTATAACATAGCTAATTAAACTTAAAACAGAGAATAGTGCTTTTATAACATAGCTAATTAAACTTAAAACAGAGAATAGTGCTTTTATAACATAGCTAATTAAACTTAAAACAGAGAATAGTGCTTTTATAACATAGCTAATTAAACTTAAAACAGAGAATAGTGCTTTTATAACATAGCTAATTAAACTTAAAACAGAAAATAGTGATTTTATAACATAGCTAATTAAACTTAAAACAGAGAATAGTGCTTTTATAACATAGCTAATTAAACTTAAAACAGAGAATAGTGCTTTTATAACATAGCTAATTAAACTTAAAACAGAGGATAGTGCTTTTATAACATAACACAAAGTAGCCTACTTTGCGTTCAAAACATAGCCAATTAAAGTTAAAACAGAGGATAGTGCTTTTATAACATAGCCAACTAAACGTAAAACAGAGAATAGTGTTTTTATAGCATAGCCAATTAAACGTAAAACCGAGTATTGTGCGTTTATAACATAACCAATTAAACTTAAAACAGAGAATAGTGCCTTTATAACATAACCGGCTAAACGTAACACAAAGTAGCCTACTTTGCGTTCAAAACATAGCCAATTAAAGTTAAACAGAGGATATTGCTTTTATAGCATAGCCAATTAAACATAAAACAAAGTAGCCTACTTTGCGTTCAAAACATAGCCAATTAAAGTTAAAACAGAGGATAGTGCTTTTATAACATAGCCAGCTAAATGTAAAACCGAGTATAGTGTGTTTATAACATAGCCAATTAAACTTAAAACAGAGTTTATTACTTTTATAACATAGTCAGCTAAATGTGAAAGAGAGTATTTTGTGTTTATAACATAGCTAATTAAACTTAAAACAGAGAATAGTGATTTTATAACATAGCCAGCTAAACGTAAAACAGAGAATAGTGTGTTTATAACATAGCCAATTAAACTTAAAACAGAGAATAGTGATTTTATAACATAGCTAATTAAACCTAAAACAGAGAATAGTGCTTTTATAACATAGCTAATTAAACTTAAAACAGAGAATAGTGATTTTATAACATAGCTAATTAAACTTAAAACAGAGAATAGTGATTTTATAACATAGCCAATTAAACTTAAAACAGAGTTTATTACTTTTATAACATAGTCAGCTAAATGTGAAAGAGAGTATTTTGTGTTTATAACATAGCTAATTAAACGTAAAACAGAGAATAGTGATTTTATAACATAGCCAGCTAAACGTAAAACAGAGAATAGTGTGTTTATAACATAGCCAATTAAACTTAAAACAGAGAATAGTGATTTTATAACATAGCTAATTAAACCTAAAACAGAGAATAGTGCTTTTATAACATAGCTAATTAAACTTAAAACAGAGAATAGTGATTTTATAACATAGCTAATTAAACTTAAAACAGAGGATAGTGCTTTTATAACATAGCTAATTAAACTTAAAACAGAGAATAGTGCTTTTATAACATAGCTAATTAAACTTAAAACAGAGGATAGTGCTTTTATAACATAACCGGCTAAACGTAACACAAAGTAGCCTACTTTGCGTTCAAAACATAGCCAATTAAAGTTAAAACAGAGGATAGTGCTTTTATAACATAGCCAGCTAAATGTAAAACCGAGTATAGTGTGTTTACAACATAGCCAATTAAAGTTTAAACAGAGAATAGTGATTTTATAAATAGCCCACTAAACGTAAAGCAATTTATTTTGCGTTCATAACATAGCCAATTAAACTTAAAAATGAGAATAGTATTTGTATAGCATAGCCAACTAAACGTAAAACCGAGTAGTCTATAGTGTGTTTATAACATAGCCAATTAAACTTAAAACAGAGTTTATTACTTTTATAACATAGCCAGCTAAACGTAAAACCGAGTAGTCTATAGTGTGTTTATAACATAGCCAATTAAACTTAAAACAGAGTTTATTACTTTTATAACATAGCCAGCTAAACGTAAAACCGAGTAGCCTATAGTGTGTTTATAACATAGCCAATTAAACTTAAAACAGAGTATATTACTTTTATAACATAGTCAGCTAAATGTGAAACAGAGTATTTTGTGTTTATAACATAGCTAATTAAACTTAAAACAGAGAATAGTGATTTTATAACATAGTCGGCTAAACGTAAAACAGAGAATAGTGATTTTATAACAGCCGGCTAACGTAAAACAGAGAATAGTGATTTTATAACATAGCCAGCTAAACGTAAAACCGAGTATAGTGCGTTTATATCATAGCTAATTAAACTTAAAACAGAGAGTAGTGATTTTATAACATAGCTAATTAAACTTAAAACAGAGGATAGTGCTTTTATAACATAGCTAATTAAACTTAAAACAGAGAATAGTGCTTTTATAACATAGCTAATTAAACTTAAAACAGAGAATAGTGCTTTTATAACATAGCTAATTAAACTTAAAACAGAAAATAGTGATTTTATAACATAGCTAATTAAACTTAAAACAGAGAATAGTGCTTTTATAACATAGCTAATTAAACTTAAAACAGAGAATAGTGCTTTTATAACATAGCTAATTAAACTTAAAACAGAGGATAGTGCTTTTATAACATAACACAAAGTAGCCTACTTTGCGTTCAAAAAATAGCCAATTAAAGTTAAAACAGAGGATAGTGCTTTTATAACATAGCCAACTAAACGTAAAACAGAGAATAGTGTTTTTATAGCATAGCCAATTAAACGTAAAACCGAGTATTGTGCGTTTATAACATAACCAATTAAACTTAAAACAGAGAATAGTGCCTTTATAACATAACCGGCTAAACGTAACACAAAGTAGCCTACTTTGCGTTCAAAACATAGCCAATTAAAGTTAAACAGAGGATATTGCTTTTATAGCATAGCCAATTAAACATAAAACAAAGTAGCCTACTTTGCGTTCAAAACATAGCCAATTAAAGTTAAAACAGAGGATAGTGCTTTTATAACATAGCCAGCTAAATGTAAAACCGAGTATAGTGTGTTTATAACATAGCCAATTAAACTTAAAACAGAGTTTATTACTTTTAAAACATAGTCAGCTAAATGTGAAAGAGAGTATTTTGTGTTTATAACATAGCTAATTAAACTTAAAACAGAGAATAGTGATTTTATAACATAGCCAGCTAAACGTAAAACAGAGAATAGTGTGTTTATAACATAGCCAATTAAACTTAAAACAGAGAATAGTGATTTTATAACATAGCTAATTAAACCTAAAACAGAGAATAGTGCTTTTATAACATAGCTAATTAAACTTAAAACAGAGAATAGTGATTTTATAACATAGCTAATTAAACTTAAAACAGAGAATAGTGATTTTATAACATAGCCAATTAAACTTAAAACAGAGTTTATTACTTTTATAACATAGTCAGCTAAATGTGAAAGAGAGTATTTTGTGTTTATAACATAGCTAATTAAACGTAAAACAGAGAATAGTGATTTTATAACATAGCCAGCTAAACGTAAAACAGAGAATAGTGTGTTTATAACATAGCCAATTAAACTTAAAACAGAGAATAGTGATTTTATAACATAGCTAATTAAACCTAAAACAGAGAATAGTGCTTTTATAACATAGCTAATTAAACTTAAAACAGAGAATAGTGATTTTATAACATAGCTAATTAAACTTAAAACAGAGGATAGTGCTTTTATAACATAGCTAATTAAACTTAAAACAGAGAATAGTGCTTTTATAACATAGCTAATTAAACTTAAAACAGAGGATAGTGCTTTTATAACATAACCGGCTAAACGTAACACAAAGTAGCCTACTTTGCGTTCAAAACATAGCCAATTAAAGTTAAAACAGAGGATAGTGCTTTTATAACATAGCCAGCTAAATGTAAAACCGAGTATAGTGTGTTTACAACATAGCCAATTAAAGTTTAAACAGAGAATAGTGATTTTATAAATAGCCCACTAAACGTAAAGCAATTTATTTTGCGTTCATAACATAGCCAATTAAACTTAAAAATGAGAATAGTATTTGTATAGCATAGCCAACTAAACGTAAAACCGAGTAGTCTATAGTGTGTTTATAACATAGCCAATTAAACTTAAAACAGAGTTTATTACTTTTATAACATAGCCAGCTAAACGTAAAACCGAGTAGTCTATAGTGTGTTTATAACATAGCCAATTAAACTTAAAACAGAGTTTATTACTTTTATAACATAGCCAGCTAAACGTAAAACCGAGTAGCCTATAGTGTGTTTATAACATAGCCAATTAAACTTAAAACAGAGTATATTACTTTTATAACATAGTCAGCTAAATGTGAAACAGAGTATTTTGTGTTTATAACATAGCTAATTAAACTTAAAACAGAGAATAGTGATTTTATAACATAGTCGGCTAAACGTAAAACAGAGAATAGTGATTTTATAACAGCCGGCTAACGTAAAACAGAGAATAGTGATTTTATAACATAGCCAGCTAAACGTAAAACCGAGTATAGTGCGTTTATATCATAGCTAATTAAACTTAAAACAGAGAGTAGTGATTTTATAACATAGCTAATTAAACTTAAAACAGAGGATAGTGCTTTTATAACATAGCTAATTAAACTTAAAACAGAGAATAGTGCTTTTATAACATAGCTAATTAAACTTAAAACAGAGAATAGTGCTTTTATAACATAGCTAATTAAACTTAAAACAGAAAATAGTGATTTTATAACATAGCTAATTAAACTTAAAACAGAGAATAGTGCTTTTATAACATAGCTAATTAAACTTAAAACAGAGAATAGTGCTTTTATAACATAGCTAATTAAACTTAAAACAGAGGATAGTGCTTTTATAACATAACACAAAGTAGCCTACTTTGCGTTCAAAAAATAGCCAATTAAAGTTAAAACAGAGGATAGTGCTTTTATAACATAGCCAACTAAACGTAAAACAGAGAATAGTGTTTTTATAGCATAGCCAATTAAACGTAAAACCGAGTATTGTGCGTTTATAACATAACCAATTAAACTTAAAACAGAGAATAGTGCCTTTATAACATAACCGGCTAAACGTAACACAAAGTAGCCTACTTTGCGTTCAAAACATAGCCAATTAAAGTTAAACAGAGGATATTGCTTTTATAGCATAGCCAATTAAACATAAAACAAAGTAGCCTACTTTGCGTTCAAAACATAGCCAATTAAAGTTAAAACAGAGGATAGTGCTTTTATAACATAGCCAGCTAAATGTAAAACCGAGTATAGTGTGTTTATAACATAGCCAATTAAACTTAAAACAGAGTTTATTACTTTTAAAACATAGTCAGCTAAATGTGAAAGAGAGTATTTTGTGTTTATAACATAGCTAATTAAACTTAAAACAGAGAATAGTGATTTTATAACATAGCCAGCTAAACGTAAAACAGAGAATAGTGTGTTTATAACATAGCCAATTAAACTTAAAACAGAGAATAGTGATTTTATAACATAGCTAATTAAACCTAAAACAGAGAATAGTGCTTTTATAACATAGCTAATTAAACTTAAAACAGAGAATAGTGATTTTATAACATAGCTAATTAAACTTAAAACAGAGAATAGTGATTTTATAACATAGCCAATTAAACTTAAAACAGAGTTTATTACTTTTATAACATAGTCAGCTAAATGTGAAAGAGAGTATTTTGTGTTTATAACATAGCTAATTAAACGTAAAACAGAGAATAGTGATTTTATAACATAGCCAGCTAAACGTAAAACAGAGAATAGTGTGTTTATAACATAGCCAATTAAACTTAAAACAGAGAATAGTGATTTTATAACATAGCTAATTAAACCTAAAACAGAGAATAGTGCTTTTATAACATAGCTAATTAAACTTAAAACAGAGAATAGTGATTTTATAACATAGCTAATTAAACTTAAAACAGAGGATAGTGCTTTTATAACATAGCTAATTAAACTTAAAACAGAGAATAGTGCTTTTATAACATAGCTAATTAAACTTAAAACAGAGGATAGTGCTTTTATAACATAACCGGCTAAACGTAACACAAAGTAGCCTACTTTGCGTTCAAAACATAGCCAATTAAAGTTAAAACAGAGGATAGTGCTTTTATAACATAGCCAGCTAAATGTAAAACCGAGTATAGTGTGTTTACAACATAGCCAATTAAAGTTTAAACAGAGAATAGTGATTTTATAAATAGCCCACTAAACGTAGAGCAATTTATTTTGCGTTCATAACATAGCCAATTAAACTTAAAAATGAGAATAGTATTTGTATAGCATAGCCAACTAAACGTAAAACCGAGTAGTCTATAGTGTGTTTATAACATAGCCAATTAAACTTAAAACAGAGTTTATTACTTTTATAACATAGCCAGCTAAACGTAAAACCGAGTAGTCTATAGTGTGTTTATAACATAGCCAATTAAACTTAAAACAGAGTTTATTACTTTTATAACATAGCCAGCTAAACGTAAAACCGAGTAGCCTATAGTGTGTTTATAACATAGCCAATTAAACTTAAAACAGAGTATATTACTTTTATAACATAGTCAGCTAAATGTGAAACAGAGTATTTTGTGTTTATAACATAGCTAATTAAACTTAAAACAGAGAATAGTGATTTTATAACATAGTCGGCTAAACGTAAAACAGAGAATAGTGATTTTATAACAGCCGGCTAACGTAAAACAGAGAATAGTGATTTTATAACATAGCCAGCTAAACGTAAAACCGAGTATAGTGCGTTTATAACATAGCCAATTAAACTTAAAACAGAGAATAGTGCCTTTATAATATAGCCCACTAAACGTAAAGCAATTTGCGTTCATAACATAACCAATACAACTTTAAACACAGAATAGTATTTTTATATCATAGCCGTAACATTTTATACGTAAAACCGAGTATAGTGCGTATGTAACATAGAAACCCACCCAAAAAGAGTGCCAAATTACTCCAATCGATAGGATCGGTACACTTATTATGGTGTTAGTTGCCGGTGATCAATGAAGGAGATTCCAGGATGTATAAATAAGAAAATCGCTAATACAAAATAACAGATACAGGATGAAGAACTTTTTTGTCATTTGGTGTTTGGAATGTTTCCACTCCAGAGTCTCGCTAAATTACAAGGGGCTTTGTGATTAGGACAAATGAGTTCTGGAGAAGGTCAAGCCGGAAAAGGGGGGTTCCAGATGTCCCTTAGGACTAGGATATGTCATAACTCCTCCACCTGCTCCCGGACACCTGTGTCTTTTCTCAATATGAACTCATCTTTTAATCACAACATATCTCCGGAAATTATCATTTATCGCTGTGGTTTCCTTCTTCACAAAAGAGATATATGGACAAAAATAGAGTACTGTATATTGGTGAAAAAATTTGTTTTCGAATTTTTGTTTGTTTTGGAAATGTACATTTTTCTGTTACTAGAGATTAAATAATGCTTTTTACACAATATTTGTTTTTCTGCCTGTACTTAATAAACTCAAAACAGCTCAACTAATTTAGTTAGTTAATGGGTTCTTAGAGTTTGAAAATATGGGTCACCTTCAAAAATATCACAAAGTTTCTGTGTTTAACTTATTTTTTATATAACAGAAATCAAAGAAAAATTGAGAATACTTTACATTTCGGATTATTAAAACCTTTGTCAAAAGTGCAAAATAAGTAGAGATTATCATAATAATATAAAATAAGAGTAATTAACAAAATAAATGGTACAAACTTTCTCACACAAACTTCCCTAAAACCAACCAAAACTATTTGTCACCAAAAATGTCAGTTCAGTAATTATCAATCAAAAAGTAAAAATGAACCATGTACGTATTCTTTGAAAAAAAAATAATTAAAATATGGCCTGCGTAACGCCTAACGCCTAACTCCTAACGCCTAACGCCTAATGCCTAACGCCTAACGCCTAACTCCTAACGCCTAACGCCTAACGCCTAAAGCATCCTCAGCGTAAATCGTATTTAATTAAAATCAACTGTTAAAGTTCATTTTTGTATTTTGCTATTTATTCCTGAAACGTAATAATTTTTTATTTGTGATTTTTCACACGGATTTGGGTAACTAATCTTTACATTTAATTAAAATTTCAACAAAATCGGTACGGCTGAATTTGATAAATTACGTTTTGAACATCCCCATGCTCTACTGTTTGTTGTTTACTAATAATTCTCGAAATTACTATTTTTGCCTGATAGCAGTCAATACGTTTTGTATCGTTACAGACGAGAGAAAATCGTAATTATGTGATTTTTTTCTACCCCCAAAATTTTAGTTATTAAAAAAATGAGAAAAGTCTGAATGTATAACCAAAATATACCGACTTACCAAGTTTGATTAATATCTGTCCGTGAGTTTGGCCTGTAGACCAATGGACATACGATAGATGACAAACACCAAGCAAACAGACATCATTTCTAAAACTTTTTTCCCTCTGCACTATGTATATAATATGAGAAAGTCTTTACGCATAAGCTGTTATATTCAAATAAATATTTAATGTATTAAATAACATGTCAAAATTTTCCTAAAGAGTAAAATGGCCTATCAATAAATTCAGCTTGGCCTAACAGCTGACTAAATTGTTAAAACATTTTTTATAATTATTATTCTTTTGAAAAAATTTTCAATAAATCAATATATAAAATATTTTCTTTTTTTATACAAAAAGTTATATATAATTTCGTAACACTTATTTTTATGGGCTTTTGAAGTAAAAAAATACACTTCTCAAAATCAAATACAATGATTGTGACTAAAATTTTGGTTTAAAACTTAGATTTTAAGCTCGCAAACAAAAGAAGTTTTCAAATTAAAGAATAATAGATTTAGATAACTATATATATATATACTAGAGGTATTAGCCTAGCTTCTTTTTATTCGGTTGCAGGTTTGTGTACATGTAACAACTCTCAGAAGATGACTTGGTCATTGAAAGGATTGAGAACAGAGTAACACAAGGGAAAATAAAACTGGGCTAGAACCTAACTTTTAATTGTTTACTAGTCCGAACTGCGGCGAGATAACCGCCGCCTAAATCAAATGATTCCATAGCAGCATAAGCTATCCGAACAATTCTTTTACACAATTTCTGCATACTTAATATTAATGTAAACTGAATGAAGGGAAATGAACTGATTCACTAAATATACATCGTGTAATGGCAGTTGTAATTAGCTAAATAATCATTTTATTATTTATTGTCGTCTTTTATAATCCTAATCTAATTCATGTTAGGTCATTTAGTCATTACGAAACCTTACATTTCGTAATTTAATAATAGATTATCATGTTAGCATATCAAACATACCTTGGAATAATATTTATATTTTTTATATTACGATAACTTTGGGAACACTGTGCACACCTTACGTTATTTCATGATACAACTTTATATTCTGTAATTAATTATTGGATTCATTCCAGTATATCAGAGATGCCTTAAAATAATATTTATATTTTGGTATTACAGTAACTTTTAGACCATCCTGTATATATATCTCACGTTATTTCCAATTAAAGCTTTATATTTTGAAATTAATTAATGGAATATCATGTTAGCATATCAGACATTCCTTAATATTTTTTCTTTTTCATATTACAGTAACTTCTAGATCATCCTGTATATACAGTGTGGTACAAAATATTGTACCTGTCTCGTAATTTCAAACTTTTTTATTGATGGTAATAAAATAATTCTTTATATGATTTATTCGAACAAGGTCAGTTTCAAAACAAACTATCCGCAGTCCATGGATCTTATCTACGCTTGTTAAGGGGAAAAGAAAGTTATCAACATTTGGAAAACCCATCTTAATAAAACAAATTATACGATCAATTCAGATAGGATTGGTGTTGCTAGTCTTTTAAAAGGCTATGAAATTAGTTATAGTCAGGCCTTCAACGTTTTGTGCCTATTAAAATATTCTCTGTTTGAAGTTATTTGTTAATGATGGAAGTTCAAAAACTAACGGACAATCTTATCAGCCAATCAAGTATAGAAGTAAGGCCATTATGGCTCCCATTATTAACAAAAGAACTAAAATTTGATTATAATATCCCTACAACTAAAAAAAAGCTGAAATTTTACCTATTAATTCGCCACAAGTGGTTGTAACCCGCTCTCGTGCTAGGAAGCTTAATACAACTAACAATAGGCCACTCCCCTAATAGTTTGTCACGCCTTCTGGACCACGTCACCTGTTGCTGTATCTTGGATACAACAACACGTATTTGACGTTAGTTGTGTGTTACCGTGATTGTGTTTTTTGACTTCTCAGTTTCAGCTCTGAGATGCATGCTTAGATATTAAGGTTGGTGGTATTCTTATTATTTAATTTTACTTCTTACATAGGCTTAGTTTCTAGTTTCATGTTTCTTTAGTTTTTAGTCACTTGATAATGGGAATTAATTCTTATTCCCGAAACGTCGTGTTTTGATTTTTAACACACAAATGATGGCAAATGTCCGAAAAATGTATAATAATAAAATTAAAATATGTCTTATACATAACCATTAAGTGGACCTCCACGAAAGTTGATCATTATTAAGCTCCCTATTTCGATTCGTTCAAAAATTACGAAAGAGACCCTATTCTTTTGGAACACTCAGTTATTAAACTAGTTTAGTTGGAAATCTTACTTTATTTCATTTTAAAGCTTTATTATATTCTCTAATTAACTTTTGGATTATATATCAGCATATTAGACATGCCTTGCAATATTTATATTTTTGCTACAACTTTTCGAGCATCCTGTATGAACCTCACGTTATTTGACGTTGAAGCCATACATTCTCTAATTAATTAATTGGCCAGACTGTGTAATTTGATATTTACTATGTATTCCGTCAAAGAGTGACTTTGTTGAATTTAAATGTATTTTCAGTTGACTAAACTCTGAAGTTCAATTAGACCTTCCTCTGTATACGTAAATCTAATTAACAGAATTTTCATATGAATGGCTTGTAAAGGGGTAATTTTCCCACGCAGTTCCAAGTCAAAGGTAACGTGTTCCTATTTTTAATGTGTTTTTACCTAGTCACACATGTAATTGTACTATTAAAACAGTTGTGTATTGGTTTCTCATTACATAACGGAGTGATGGAAGGGGAAAACGCCGGCCGATCAACGTTTGTTGATAGATAGAATTAATAAACATTAATGAGAATGAAAGTCTGCCGTCGGAAATAGAATTATATTTAAAAGCGATGGATGAGTTAGTACCAGTTAAATCCAGAACAAGCCGTTAAAACAAAGCACAACTAGTTTACAACATCAGAAATATGGTTTAATCAGACATTTTCCATCATTTGTGTATAAGAAACTAAAACACAGCATTTTGAGAGAATAAATCAACTCTCGTTATGAAGTGAAAAACTTGGAGTATAAAAGAGAAAAAATACCTACACAATATAGTAGTCTAGGGCCATGTTGAAAACTAAAACTAAATCTATAACCTAAGAAATTAACTGAAGCTTAAAACTAGGCCTGAGCAGTCAAAGCTAAGACTAAAATAAAACATGATCGATAAAACCACAACATTCAGGGCTACACAAGACAAAGGTCAGCAAGTAACTGATTGTTAAAGGAATGGAGCCAAGAGAAAGTTGTCCTAACTGTTTATCTGGGTAAACAACCTTTTAGTTCTCGATCGCGTCGTGATTCCCATTTGTGGATTAAGCGGCTAAATTTCAGCCCTTATTTGAATTAGAAGATTTATATTTCAGTATTTTTATTAACGCAAGTTTAATGACGTTATTTGTAAACTGGTTTTGGTGATAGGATTGTCCCATAGCTCTATGTTTCCACATTACCCTTGGCTACTAGGCTATGTTGGTGGTTTTATCTTTTTGCTCATGTTTCAAACTTGATACGTTGTTTATTAGTTTTTTAATACACAAGTGCCCGATTGCACCATGTCAATAATATGAACTATCCACCATTATCAAATAATGTTAAAATCAGAATCAGGAATATAATTTGGAAAATGTAAATGTACGTATTAACAAAATTCAACGTAGTTGTCGTTTTTTAATCTTTGCATCTATTTAGTTTGTTAAAGGTTTATAGAATAACTATGTAAATACAGTTTAATTATTAAAATAAATTACAAAATTGTTGCAGGTTTGAAATGTTTGTCATATTTACTTACACATTTGAATTAAGTACTCCAAGTCCTCTGCAAATCCTTCACCTTTAATTCACTCGAAATACACAGAAGGGTATCGATGCTTTTGGAACATTCTATACATGGGATTAGGTAAAATAGTGTATGTAATACGTAAAAGCTTCCTTTAGAGCACTCGGCTAACTAAGCAACTTGGTTTTCGCCTCGTTATTCAAACCTGCCACTAGTGCTGTAAAAAACCCAATTACAAAACTTGTCACATCTATTATTTTCTTACTGCACACATAGAGACAGAATATTGAGATGAGGGGGTAATATTTAATTTCAGGTGTTCGTGGATAAGTCAGTTTTGGGCCAAAATAATTATATATTTTGTACAAAATTTCTGTTTATGACAGTCAGGACTTATTTCTCAAAAAACGTTATACTGATTTTGTTTAAAATTGTTACATAGGAGTTTTTTCATTCGAAGTATGCCCTTAAAATATAATTACTTCAAGTTAAGGAAGACATTCAGAATGATGCATCACATGAACATTCATCATATTTAAAATGATTTAGTAACACCCACACCTTGAGGGGCCAAAACAGATGCCATATCCTTTTTAGTATCTTAATTTAAAACCGTTATAAGCCGCCATTTTAGTAACACTAGCCCAAAAAGGTCTTCATGTAATTGTAATTGTTCTTGTGGCATTGACCCTTTTAAAATAGTGTAAATCATGACTATGTGTCACAATCATAATTTTTTAATTACCCTCTGAAATCCCCTGAAATCCAAAACATAACCTGGGCTCAAATAAGCAGCCCCTTGCTACAAAGAAGATTGCCTCAAACCGTGTTTTTAATTAATAACAAAGTTAATTAAGAGGGTGCAAGTTTCGTTTCAGCCATACTGTACATGAATTGGAGAGAAAAAACTAGTATACATTAAGCTTAACTTCTAATTATATATTCGAGTTCTCTCTCCCTCCCTATCTCTCTCTCTCTCTCTCTCTCTCTCTCTCTCTCTCTCTCTCTCTCTCTCTCTCTCTCTCTCTCTCTCTGCAAATTTAAATTATAATCTTAAAATTAGAAACCAATTCAAAATTTAGCAACAACTTTAGAAGTGTAGATAATTTGAGTAATCTTTAGCCTTATAAAAAAAATGAAGAAAAAAATATAAAATAAAGCCCCTAAACGTCGAATACTCTAATAGCGTCAGGGCTGTAAAAGAACAAGAGTTGGTAAAGAAAGACCTAATAGGACAGAGAGGGATCTAACGCATGACTATATTATAAAAGGTGTAGATCCAGCTAGGATCACTCAGGATTGCTAAATCTGTACTCACAAAAGTGAAATTAAACTTGGTATCCCTTATAAATATGAATGACAATCAATAATAGGAAAAAGTAAAAATGGTTTCCTTGTAAAACAGTTTTTCAGTTTCCTTTCATATAGAACCTATAAGAGCCTGTATATGACATTGTGTGAAGCTAGTCAGTAATAAAGCCGAGTAGGTAAAAGAGGGATTACACAGGTTCCGGCAGAAATAACTCCCCGATTTCTCACTACTGCTGATGGAACGCTAATATCACTAGGCGTTTGTATGCCATTTTGCAGAGAATAATCTGACATTTCAATTCAGTTTCCAAGATAGCACATTCAGTGGTAACATCGTGCGTTCGTAATTGAAACTTATTTCAAAAATGTTGATTTTATCATCGCCACACAGTGATTATTTTGTAATGTGTATAGACAAATTTTAGAGGTACTGCTTCAGGATTAAAGAAGAAACCACCTGGTAGACCATGAAGCGTTCGAACACCCGAAAACATCCAATGTTTGTAAGACAATCAATTATAGAACCTCACGACGCGACGCTCAGCTGTTAAACTTGCTGCTGTATTAGGAATTAGTGATCGGAGTGTAGGGAGGATTTTATATGAGGCATTGGAGTTTAATCAATAAAAAAGTGATTGAATTAACCGTTACGCTTCTTGGAGGCCATTGTTGTAAATGTTCCAATAAACTGTATTGTGCCGTCAAGTGATGAAGCCTATTTTTATTTATCGAGTTGTGTAAATAAACGTAATTTTAAGAAATGGACAGAAAATAATCAACTACAGTTGGATGAGTATCCTCTTGAATTCTGAGCTTGTTACGGTTTGATGTGCCATTGGCCCATACTTTTTGAGGAAAGAGGGCAAACATTTGAAGTTAACTCCAAACGTTATGTCGACATGTTACGCAAATTCTTGCAGCCAAAATTTAATGAACTCGGCTATGAGGTGGAAAATTTGTAGTTTCAACAGAATGGTGCTACTGCGCATAATTCAAGACAATCCATGAATGTCTTAAGAGAAATGTTCCCCTAGGTCTAATCTCACACTGAAGCGACATCCAATAGCCTGTACGGTCATTACATCTTGCACCATGTGATTTATTTTTATTTTTATGGAGACATCTTTAAAAAGAATCAAAAACCTTCGATGATTTCAAAGTTGCCATCCGATAAGAAATCGGTCCAATACCACCAGAAATGACCGAGTGGTGAGGAACTTAAGGGTGAAATTACAAATATGTATAGAAAGTGAAGTTATGGGCGATATAATTTTCAAAAATTGATAATAGTGTGTGAAATAAATAGCAAACTGTGTTCTTTTAGATTATATAATTAAATCCGTTATCATTAACATGCTGTCTGTTTTAATCTCTTTTCAAAATGGAGTTATTTTTACCGGACTCTGTATATAAAACAAACACTAAAAACAATTCACGTATTAGCTGTATTGAATTTTTGTTTTTACTTGTGCAATGTAAGAACGTTTGTGAGTGAATTCCTGCAGTATATATTAATTATTTGTTACAATTGGAAGTTTTAAAGGTTAAGGTTGAACGTACTTCCCCCTCCCTCTCTCTCTCTTCATGAAGCCTGTCATAACCAGGCGTTAAAGTCTCCATTGTAAATAATATATATGTCATGCACATACACTTCAGTACTTCTGTAGATATTGTCATGGAGTATTTGTATTTATACAAGAATCTTTTATATTATTAACAAAAACGTTTCTTCTCACAACACACAGAGTGTTGATCAAGTTCCAAGGAATTTGCATAAAATCAATCAACAGTTTTATTAACTGAAGTTGAAGTTTAAAAAAATTACATAAAAAATATTTCATTATATATAATTGAGAAGGACATTGTAGCAGATTATTTCAAGAAACTGGTGCAGTAACGTGTTTTCCTGTCAATGTTTTGTTCTACAGTGCAAACGAGTGAACGAATTTTAATTAAATTTCGTCTGTGAGAATATTTTGCCCATATATCTCGGGATTTTTTTCCACCTTTTTTCCAAAGTTTAGAGGTGTTAAAAAAACAGAAAACTACTTCTTGAACTTGATCAAATTTTCCTCAAGGGTAGCCTCTAAGAACGCAAACAAAACTTATTGGTCGTCATTTCTCAAAAAAAACTAAACTAGTCCGTAAAAAACAAAACAAAAAATGGGGAAAATATAAACCTGATTTTCAAAATCGGCTCTAGCAATTTCGTTCAAATTTTAGTGACATTTAAAGATTAACAATTCAATGACAAAATATTAATTTTGAGGAAGAATTGTAAAAAAAGTAATAACCTTGAGCACTGTCATTAATAAATTTATATTTTAATAAAATACGACTTAAGCTAAGGACGTACCATTTATTTATTACTATTAAATCAAGCTTGGCGGATATTTGTGATTATTGTGCATTGCTTTCTAACAGGTAATTAAAACTACCTTATTTAATTAAAACAAATCATAATTATTTTTTAACTTGCAAAATAACATCTTACAAGATCATTCTTCTGAAGATGTGGTATAACCGAAACAAGTCAAAGAGGTATTTGACGAAGCTATACAAAGCAATTACGGAAAACCTGGTATACATCTACTACTGCGATTTTTTGAAAAGGAGGAAGGGTTTTTTTATTAATCGCGACCTCTTGCCCCACTATTATAGCGGATAAAAGAATTTTGTATTTTACATAAAAATGAAAATATTTTATAAAATGCCCTAATGAATCTTCAAAAGTCCTTTTATCCTACCTTTGCAGTTTATCTTTTGGTCGAGTGGTTTAACAGTTTTTTTTTTATGAAAGGCGGAGAATACAAACAACAGTATTCAATTCTGAAAATATATTATCCTGCTCAAATAATGGGTGGAATCATGCTTCCCTGCACATTGGCTATTAAAGATTTTATAACATAATTATATGAAAAAATAATTTGTCGGCATCTTGCACAGGTTGTAGTTACAAATACAAATCTAATGGTTTCTTGACTGAAACAGTATTGATTGAAACGTAGCTTACAAATTCAAATCCTATTTTAATGATTCACTCTGTAGGCTGATGTAGCAGTGATCAAAGGTAATCACATCGCTGAGACATTACTAACCCAACAAACGAAGTATAGTAAGTTCAGTAATCGCAAACAATGTAGACCTCCGTTTTTTGACTGATGTTTACGATTTTTTCCTCCGGAGACGGAAAAGTGATTTTCAAAATGGCGTCCTCGTTTTTATTGATCGTTGTTAATTAGGATTATGAAAATATGTACAGAAAATTATAGTATAAACCCTATTGAAAGTCAGAAAAATATATTTGAAAATGTTAAAATATTTGTCATTTTAAACAGTGTTTGTTCATTCCTCGTGTATGGTTTAACTTAGAACACACTAAATTAAATAACAGTTTCCACATTTCAATTCTACATACAGTGTGAGTCAAAAGTATGGATACACCCTGTTAAGTTTTAAATGGATAAAGATAGAAAAATGAAACTCAGAACACCTTTCTAGGAAATAAAAGTGAACTTTTTAGTCACTATTACAACTTTGCCCATTTCCCCAAAATGGGATTTTTGGGGGGCAGCTCAAAATTTTTAAATATAAAGACCCATTAAGTGACGCCTCATTTTAAAGTCCTTGATAAAAGAAGAATAGCAGTGGAAACCAGAGCTTTCTATCTCAACCCAGTACAAAATGGCAGCTCATTGAAATTAAGTAAAACTTCATTGAGGCAAAATATGAACATCCACATTCAGGTGGTAAATAATCCCAATAGACAACCAATGAGCTGCCTTTTTTTACTGGGTTGAGATAGAAAGCTCTAGTTTCCACTGTTCTTCTTCTTTAATCAAGGACTTTAAAATGATGTGTCACTTAATGGGTCTTTATATTTAAAAACTTTGAGCTGCCCCCCAAAAATCCCATTTTGGGGAAATGAGCAAAGTTGTAATACTGACTAAAACGTTCACTTTTATTTCCTAGAAAGGTGTCCTGACTTTCATTTTTCTATCTTTATCCATTTAAAATTTAACAGGGTGTATCCATACTTTTGACTCACAGGTGCCTCAATGAAGTTTTACTTAATTTCAATGAGCTGCCATTTTGTATTGGGTTGAGATAGAAAGCTCTAGTTTCCACTGTTCTTCTTCTTTAATCAAGGACATTAAAATAATTAGTCACTTAATGGGTCTTTATATTTAAAAATTTTGAGCTGCCCCCCAAAAATCCCATTTTGGGGAAATGGGCAAAGTTGTAATAGTGGCTAAAAAGTTCACTTTTATTTCCTAGAAAGGTGTTCTGAGTTTCAGTTTTCTATCTTTATCCATTTAAAATTTAACAGGGTGTATCCATACTTTTGACTCACACTGTATAGTGGTTCCAAGCTCCTTGATTTACCAATACAATTTATTTATTATACAAGTTATTGTTAAAAAACATAATTTCCAACCTTACTTAACAAAACTTAACCTACTGGATAAGAACCCTTGATCTACCGATACAATTTATCATTTTTCTATTTCCTTAAGAAATCAACTTCTGGGCATTACACTTGAGGACATGTGTTACATTGTATGATGGGGCTGGGTAAGTACCATGATCATACATCAACTGATATGATAAGTACTGGGATCAACTTACTATTTATGTCTACTCTCCCAGCAAGTCCTTTAAAATAAGGTAACACATGATTTTATTTCCTATTTAAAAACTCACCCCACACCCCAGTGTTCAAAAAGTCAAAATAAAAAATTACAAAGGTAACACCTCTTATTTGAGATTATTGTAAAAAACAGAATTAGTTAAAGTGGGGGGGGGTGCAATTTTATTTTTAGCTATCTTGATACAATACGTTAACGGCCGCTTTATTAGTTACGGTGGTCCGTAGCATTTTTGCTATTCATCACTTTTCTTATCTCGTGCGTCCTATTTGAATTTTTTATATAATTCTTAGCTTCCTTATCCCCTTAATTAAAAAAAAACGTACGCTCATAGAAAGAAGATTTCCCCAAACTGTATTTAGCAATCTAGTAATAAGAAAGTAAAGGGAGTGGAAGTTTCTTTTAGTCATACTTGTTTTAAGGCGAAAAACCTTACTTCACCTTAAAATATAACTGAGTTTCTTCACGTCCTCTGGTAAGCTATTCTATAGTTTGGTATCTTTGTACTTGGCAAGATTGGTGCACAAGTAGGCTGCAGTTTAATGCATGCCTTGTTTCTAGTACACAACTTTATAACAACACCAATATACGTAGTATTTTATATATCAATATTCATTGTTTTTCCTTAGAACTACTTTAATTAATTAACATACCTTATTTGAAGTCGATAGTAGTTCCTTATTATATTAATTGCTACATGTTTCGCTGCCACAGGCAGCATCATCATTAATATTATAAGGAACTACTATAGACTTCAAATAAGCTATATTAATATTTTATATACTTTCTTCCCACCATATAGTCTCACTGATGGTGCCTCTTCTCCAATCTTCTACTCTTCAGACTCCTCACCATCTTCAACTGACACACTCCAACAGAAAATAATCCACTACAGTTAGATGAGTATCCTCTTAAATTCGGAGCTTGACGGTTTGATGTGCCATTGGCCCATACTTTTAACTCCAAACGTTATTCTCTTACTGGTTTTACACTTATTTCTTGCTCAGCCTTTCACCGTCAATATTATAAGTTCTTTAAAGGCTATTCGACAAACCGACGTTAAAAACTTAATTTCAATAACTATGAATTTTGAGTTTTATGTATATCTTAAAGGTTATCGAATACATTGATTACAAAATAGGACTGGGACCGGTCGGAGCGCGGAGAGGGGGCGAGACCGGCGGCCAATCAGTTACAAGAATTCCTTACACTGTTGCCACAATAATCTAACGTGGTTGTACTGCAGTGTACAGCCAAGCGAACCAGGCGGTCAACGTGGCAACGCCGCTTCCTCTTCCTTGCCGACCGCCAGTCCTATTTTCCAAACAATTCCACTATAATAGCTTTGGGGCCCGAAGAGTTGCGTAACAAGTACTGATAAGAAATATGGAACATAGCGATTTAACACAAGGCTACAAAAAAAAGGTGTAGATCCAGATAGAATAGGTCGGGATTGTCAAGCCCGTATTTACTATAGCGAACCCCAAAGGGCATAAATAGGAGAGAAAATATTAGTTTAAGCTGAAGTCACTGAAAATATCCAATCACCACAGTGATATCTGATATCTAAGAATTATACTCATTGTATATTCATGGATTTGCGCGTTGAAATTATTTGTTTTAAAATAAAAGTAAGTCAGCTAGAATTTAGATCTTAAAAGGTTGTAAACCATTTTCTAACCACTATAAGTTGAACAGTTATCTTTATTCCTATAGTATAAAATAAAGTATCCTTAAATATTTATAAATGATTTACGGTTCTGCTGTACCTATCATACGGGACTAATTTCTTATAAGAATAATGTTGAACTTCGTACTGTTGTCATTTTTCAACTCAGAATTATAATTTTTGTCTCATTTAAAAGAATACTTAAAGGAAATATTTTATTATTTTTAGAAACAAGTGTATATTTATTAGTTTTTCGAAAAATGAGGAAACTTGTGTAAATCAAAATAAAATGATTTATATATTAACTTATAAACTAAAATAAGAGATAAAACACTTATGGTTTATGGGGGGGGGGGTGTAATTTTATTGCTTAAAGACATTATAAAGTTTCACCAAAATTTGTCTCTATGTGTATAGGTGACGCGTAATTTGGTGTTAAAAATTTAAGTTGCAAAATGGTACCTTTTTTAGAATTAAAAAAATTAACTCCGTTTCTGTAGCTGCTACAAAAAAATACGTATGAACATATTTGGTCACAATTAAATTACAAAGAAAATTAGAAGGGTTCGAATTTATTTGATGTGTTCTTACGATATTTACGATATTATTTAATATGTGAGTTCTTACGATAACTTCCAAAATTTTCATATGCATAAGTATAAAAATTATTGATGGATTTTAATGAAAATTTAGAAAAAATGCTTTTCATGAAAATTAACAACTCAAATTTCGAGTCGAAACATTTGAAAAATAACCTAAAAATTCATTTTTCTAAAAAAAAAGAAGTAAATTAAGACCTAGTAGAATAAGCCAAAACGTTGTATAGACTTCAATTTTCATATGAATTTAAGTTTTTTTAAAAAGCAATTGCTATGTGTAACACCCCCCCTCCATTTAGTTCCATAATCCATAAATAGTTTACACTTCTAGATCAAAAGTATATTATTTTCCGTAACTATTAACAATTTTGTACAATGGAAAATGATGCCTAACTCAATAAATAGAGCAAATACATTAAGTTTATAACTAAATACACATATGGAATTAAGCTATAAAGCATAGGGAATAGCTGATGACAACTCACAAGTTTTATTACACTTCTGCAGATCCAAAAATTCATTCTTTTATTTAAAATAATTTCAAAAATAATCAAATTTTTTCAATAAATAAATTCTGCACATTTACAGATCGCCTTCTACTAAACGAGACCATTCTTGTTTTAACCAGATATAGGAGTTATTTATCATTGTTATTCTATCCAACAAATCATTCTCACAATTTAAAAACCTGTTGTCCTATTCCAGTCTCCAATTAACTATGTTAATTTATCCAGTCCATTATTTAGAATTAACAAATTAATTTCAACAGCTCGCTAAGAATTATGATCTTGCAACTTCTGACCTGTCGACGGTTTTGAATTATTACGCTTGAAGATGTTGTCAAATTTCCCACTTGCTAAAATTACTTGACCCCCCCCCACCGTTTTTCGTGTCTGTTTTAAATAAAAAAAACAACTAATATATCAAGACGTTGAGCTGACAAGACTTCTCGAGTTGTTTTTCAGAGGTTAACTAGTTTATCCGAGGAGATGTATTAGATAGAGCCGAGGTTGAGTGCGTGTTCCATCGAAACAATGCGTAATACGTGATGCGTGCGTAACTACGCGGCACTGTCGGTGCGTAACGTGTTCCTATGTTTTATTCAACAACTTAAGTCTCGTCTCCAGTCAGCTACGAATATTTCCTGCCTCGGAAATGCATTCCTAAATTACCAATTGTATTTTAGTTAATGTACATCTCTGTCTGAGGCATTTTGTAATTTATATTTACGTTTGTTAATTTACATTATTGTTAGCTTTAAGGAGAAAAAAAAGATTATGGAAGCGATTAAATTGTCTACAGATATTCTCTCCCACCTTTCTCTTCTCTGGGCTTCTAATTTAGTTAATAGAATTCTTTTCACGCTCTAAATTCCTTTTGACATTTCATTATGTAAGTTTTGTTTTCTCAGTGAAATATTTGTTTTTCTTTTTACTTTCAAGAGAAAGAATTATGCCGTGAAAAAAATCAATATTGAAATATTCATGAATACAGAATTTTAGATTTCAATGAATAGAAAATGTTTTCTACAAATTATCCGCCCGTCGCTGTCATGAATAATTTCAGAAACAGTTCAAAGTTATTTATGACTTCCAATTATGTAAGTAATATTTTTTTTAAACATTGGTGATATCTGACATTAACAAAAACGTAACTGATAAATTGTGTAAAAAACAAAAAAAAAAATGTTCCTACATATGAGAAAAAAATTAGTGCTGGATCTGTCAGGATTTTAATTATCTAAGCTTAATAATAATAAATAAGACACATTACTTCCACAAAATATTGTTTTATTATCAATCACATTTCAATGTGACCTGTTCGTTTTCAAGGGTATTTTATAAGAATACATATTCTACTTACTACTATTATTAAATTTAGTTTCGTTTGATTTTTACTTTTTTTGGTTACTAAACTTGATATGTTTACATAATTTAATTTGGTTCTCATTCTAAATAAAATGAAAAGTAATTTCATCTTATTACCCGATAATTTAAAATTTAGGTGTGGCTGGGCAAAACTATTACGAAAACAAAATTAACATTTGGATTAAACGTTGCTAAAATGTTAAACACGTAAACAAAACCTATTGTTAGTCAGATTTCCAAATATGCCGTTTAGGTTGTTATAGCTAAAACCAAAAACAAATCATAAATATAACAAGTATTATAAAATTCTTTATTTCTCAAAACAGTATCTATAAATATTGGTCTCAAACCAGACTGCAAAAGCGAGAGAAAAAATATAGTTCAGGAATAAATGACAAAATAACAAATCAAACCGATTTATATTACGTTTAGGACAAGTTTAATACACAAACGAAGCAAACTTAGGCTGTATTTAAACATATTTCAAAAAAATTTTTAATTCACAAAAACTTGATAAGACGACAGTCTTCTATACCAGGTTATGATCCATACATAGATTGGTCAAGCGTGTGCTAAAACCACACGACATAGGGCTCGTAAGAATATAGGGACAGTTATTTTAATGGGTTTCTAAGCATATAGGGACAGTTATTTTTATGGGTTTCTAAGCATGTAGTGGCAGTTATTTTTATGGGTTTCTAAGCATATAGGGACAGTTATTTTTATGGGTTTCTAAGCATATAGTGGCAGTTATTTTTATGGGTTTCTAAGCATATAGAGACAGTTATTTTTATGGGTTTCTAAGCATATAGTGGCAGTTATTTTTATGGGTTTCTAAGCATATAGGGACAGTTATTTTTATGGGTTTCTAAGCATTAGGGACAGTTATTTTTATGGGTTTCTAAGCATATAGGGACAGTTATTTTTATGGGTTTGTAAGCATATAGGGACAGTTATTTTAATGGGTTTCTAAGCATATAGGGACAGTTATTTTTATGGGTTTCTAAGCATATAGGGACAGTTATTTTTATGGGTTTCTAAGCATATAGAGACAGTTATTTTTATGGGTTTCTAAGCATATAGTGGCAGTTATTTTTATGGGTTTCTAAGCATATAGGGACAGTTATTTTTATGGGTTTCTAAGCATTAGGGACAGTTATTTTTATGGGTTTCTAAGCATATAGGGACAGTTATTTTTATGGGTTTCTAAGCATATAGGGACAGTTATTTTTATGGGTTTGTAAGCATATAGGGACAGTTATTTTTATGGGTTTCTAAGCATATAGGGACAGTTATTTTTATGGGTTTCTAAGCATATAGGGACAGTTATTTTTATGAGTTTGTAAGCATATAGGGACAGTTATTTTTATAAAGTCTAAGTCTTTAATATGGCAGTTTAAATTAAACAGACAGACATGCGTGTGAAATTATAAGGGTCCTTGTTTTCACCTACGGCCCTTAATATGGAGAAATCAATAAAAATCCAATCCATATTTTAATGGCTACTGAATTGTTTGTCTTTCATATTACAAATAAAGTACTACTTTTAAAACTTACATGCTACTCGTTTCTCATTCTTTGATTAAATCAGTTGTATTCGCCATACAAAATATATAATATATGATTTCGCACTGCGATTTAATTTCAAATCCAAACATTTTTTTCAGATTTGTAGGTCAAGCCGTGTTCAAGTTAGAGGGGGGGGGGGCATGATATCTGATATTTAAATTTGATCTAGCATCAACAAATAAACACACATATTTGTAATTAGAATAACTTCTAGTTTCATTTGATACTCCACAAACAATATTTTAAATTAAAACCTTTTCAACTTGATAGTTTTTGGCCCCGACTACCCCCCCCCCAAGGTCATTTTTACTACTATTTTTTTCCTATATGTGGGAGAATGCAAAGAATATAAATGCAAAATTTGAACTATATAAGGTTTATTATCTTGTTTGTGTAGATTGGTTGTTACTTACATAGAAACAGAACGCGCGTGAAATTATAAGGGTGGTTTTACCTATAACTCTAAAAATCAAGGGGGAAAACCTCATTAATAAATAAAATTATATTTTCCTTCCTCGAAAGTAGTTTATTGGATATATTTCTGAAAAAATAGTGGCGAATATTAGTTAGTTTTGTGGGTGGGTGTGTGAGAAAGATAATCCAATGAATTTACACAGTTTATTTTTGGTGTTTCACTAAACTATTTTGTTATTGTTAAATAAAATAATGTTTTATTTTATTTATTTCAAAAAAAATCAATTACAACATAAAGAAACAGATGGGGAAATAAAACATTCATAGGCAGTTTGCATGTGCGAGAGTTAAGAGTTGTTTACAGCAAATACACAAAATGATATTGACATACAAACAAACAATAATCTAGCATTGAACAATCACAAGTAAGAGCAGAGATACAAAAAAATTGAACAAGTAAAAGTACAAACATACTCACAAAATTATAATAAATTTATACCATGTTTGGACTGCAAACATTCAGTTTATCGGGAGTGCTATCTGTACTAGGATGCAATGATAAGCTCGCCAGAAATTCTTCCTATCTATCATTACCAGTTAACACCCCTTTTATGCGAGTTATTCCTAAAATTTTCGTAGGGATTTAGATAACTGTCTCCATATTACTTATAAGTGATATAACGACTTTTAGGGGTATTTTATAACGACCCTGGTGCACGTATGTCCAACTACATATCCAACGTATAAAATCACTTAATTCGTAATATAAGCTCTGAGCTCTCTTTGACTATAAAACAATTTGTTTACAACCTTTCTAAACCAAACAAAATCTGGACTAATTAAATATTAACTGTTTTTTCCTTATAGAAAAATATTTTCGTCATAATCGCCTAAAAAATAAAGACCCCTAGTACTCTACTATTCTAATAGCATCTGGGTTGAAAGACAACAAGAGTTGGTCAAGAAAGCATAATATAAAAGATGAAAGAGAGGAATCTAACCCAAGACTACATGAGAAACGTGTAAACCCAGCTAGAATCCTACGGGATTTCCATGCTTATTCTTACTAGTAGTGGGTCCCTGAGGAAAATATTAATTGTGTGTGTAATAAATAAAAAAATTTAGTACTTTTCAACTAGTAAAAAATTGTATGATACGAATCATATTATCGTGTTAAATCTTGACTTTTACATATTGCCAACATTAAAATATTGCACTCAAAACAACATTACTTTGTGCTAAGCCTTGCGTGAACTTATAAAGCGTACTAAATATGTTAAGACAGAAACGTTGCATGTTCCTTGAATGTCAGAGGACTTAGCGTGATACGTGAAAAAGTGTGCTCAGAAAAGTCAACTGTACAAACAAAGCAACTATGAGTGAATTCCATTTAACTTTCGGAACTGTAAACACAAAGTCGTGTAAAATTAATGTGCTTTATTATTTAACTAGCAACGAAAAACTAGCTAGACTATTAGTCAAGTATTAGAATATTTTATTATATTTCTTTAATCAATAGACGAGATGTTGCTGTGGTCAAATCAATAAGACGGTTTCAGTTTATCCGTTTTTGATGCTAACAAATTATCCTTACAGCAAAAACGACATGTTTTTATTTCTCAGAAACCAATGAATTGATTTTAATCAAATTTATAAATAGAAGGTTTTCTGGTTCTTTATCATGTACTAAAAATAAATCATCCCATAAAAGGCTTTTCATCTCGGAATACGTGAAATCTGCACTAATTTTTATGAAACAGGGCTATATTAGATTTGTAATTGAAACTATATTAAAGTTAAATTAGTCAGAAAGTGTGCTATTTTTTTTAAACAATTGTTATAAAATAGATACGTCTTCATTACAAATAAAAAAACATTACATAGTATTAAGAAGATATTAAACAAAATTTAAAATAATTATATCTTTAAAAATTACCATCAGGGGCTTACTTAAAGTGAGTAAGGGCATGGCAATCCAGAGGTACTCTAGCTGGCTCTACACACTTCGTCATGTTGTTTTAGGTTAGTTCCCTCTATTTCATCTCTCCTAATAATATGTTTCTCTTGACCAACTCTTGTTCTCTTTCGACCGAGTTTTCAATATCTAGAGATCTTTATTTATTTTCCTTTTTTATAAGGCGATGTTCACCTAGAGGTCTTTAAACAAGAAGAGAAAACAAATATTTTAAAAATTATGAGCGACTGACTTTCAACACATTATAAGATACATTCAATGGCGTAGGTTGTCCGAAGAATCTCATTTTTTAGAACCATTCAAAGTAAATATACGTCGTAAACAATATTTTATAATGAAAAAATTATAGAAATGTGTATTGAGCCACAAAAACTTTGTTTTAAAGAGTTTTTGTGGTTTGTGAATTTTAATTTGACGTCAACAATTTTAAATAAATAAATAACGGGTTCAATATGACAAAATAACTTGTAACTTTTTAATTAATGACAGAGGTTTTCCATGAATAAGTAAAAGTTAGTTGGATTTAGACTGATTCTATAAAAGGGCATTTGTTAACAAACATTTTGGGTATGAAAAATTAGTGAACATGAGAATTAAAAAAAAAAATTGTTTATGGTATTTAATTAATAATAATGTAATTCAAAGTGGACATAAATAGGCTACTATTATAAGATGTATTCTACAGTTTATACTTTATTTAAAGTTAAATTAGTTGCATTTAGGTAACTATTGTTTTGTATAACTCCATTCTTTTCTCTAATTTAAAAATGTGATCCCAAAAATCTACTAGAACCCAGTTCGTCCCTAAATTACTATTTTCAAGAATTGATTGAAGACTAATGAATATTAGAATTATTCAAACAAATAGTAGTTAAACCCACTAGTTTAAGTTCAATTACGAATTGAACGTTCAATTAAAATCAGTAGATGATTAACGTATGCCTCGTCTATTAAACTAATAACTAAACATTCTAGAAGCTTTCCATTTGACAAAAAATCATATTTTACTCAAAGTGTTTTAATCTAAAATGCCAGGACGTTATCAGTATAGATCGCCTTGGCCTGAGATTGACGCCATTCTGAACGATTCTTTGGAGTAGCCAGTACTTAACTCTACAAATATTTTAAAAAAAACGATACCTCAATACTAATTTTAAAAATATCCTATAATTGTGGACAGGATAACGTTGTACATGCATAGGATTTCAAGTATTTAGTTCAGATTGTATCCTTTCACCAGAGCTATAATAATGAAGTGATCGTAGAACTACTTCTGATGTAGACTATTGGTCTCTACAATGGCGGAAATTTCAAAAAATTTTAAGTTGAATATCTCGCAAAACATCAACATTACGAAAGATTTCCCTTTTATCAATGTACCAAAATATCAGGATTTCGTGTTGCAAGTTTTTAAAATGGCGGTTGTAAAAAATAGTAATGTCGAATATATCAAAAACCATTAACTTTACAAAAAAAAAAAAATAAACATTTTGAAAACATGCAACATAAAGTCCTAGTTTTCTGGTACATTGATAAAAGGTTGCATAAAAAATATGTACACCAAACTCGAACTCAGTATCTAATTTATTTTCAAAAATTTGATGATTTTTGTAAAAATCACAAAATGATGGATAGATGGAAAACTAAGCATTTTAGGACTTATGTTCATGGGTAGTTTTTTACTTACTTTGACGCGAGAAACCATATCCTGAGGTTTTGGAACGTAGTTTGGAAACCCTATATACGTTTTTGTGCATTGTTCTAGTAAGGCAGTTTTTTTCAATATTTGTGCACTTTATTTTTTTATTTCATTTATTTTTTTACGTCCGCTTTAGCACAAGGTCTGTCTCATAAACCTTCTTATTTGAACAAAATTGATTAAAATCGCGTCATACTATTTTCAAACTTTTTCTAAACCAGCGTCAAAGATTAATTTTGACTTTCCGTCCGATACAACTTCAAACGGCTCTTTAAGTGAAATAAGGATAAAAACATTTTTTTCTCTTATAAGGTGTTGTCTTTAAGCATGTGACAAACTTCATGTATCATTTCTGCAACGTTTATCTGTTTAAAACATAACTCTAAGGACATAACACGACTCCGAAGAGACAAATGCAAAGTGTTTAGTGGGGACGACATTTTTTCAAAATATTTTCGCACGACCTGACTCGTTCAGCAGCCTAAGTCTCCTGCTGTGAAACATGTCTGCAAAGAAATCTAATTAATTATTAAAGAATGCAATCTTTGCCAAACAAACATTTGCAGGATGTTCGTTGACGGAGAGGTTTTTCAAAAGATCAGGTTGTAAAATATTATTTTTACCCACGCCTGTGTTGAGTGGTATAAGCTGAAGAAATTCCGTTGCTGCAGTCTTATACAGTTACACCTAGCTGGTAAAAACTTTACGAAAAAAAAAGTTAATTTCTATTTCAAAATTTTACATTTATAAGACGCAAAACTATTGAAATAGAGTAATTAAACAAAAAAATATAATTAAACTTAAAAACTAATTCTCACAAATAGTACGTTTATTTATTTAAACGCTTCTCGACGACAAAGTAGTCGTCTTCAGTGATTCACGAACTATTAAAAGTAAACGATAACTCGTTTTAGTATTTGTAGATTAGTGTATGGTACAAAAGCAGTTTAAATATAAAATACGAATTTTGCATAAATGCTTAGATAATATTTTTTAATTTTTCTAGAAAATATTCAAATGTAATACGAATTGTTGGTACAACTAGAGAAATTAAGATTTCTATTTCAAAATAAAGGAGCAAATATTTCTCTAAGTTGCAACCTATATTTTTGAAAATACCGATCGATTGAAACGGTTTATCATACTTAGAAACAAAAACAACATATGTTCAGAATATTTTTGTTTTGCGTCTATCCATTTGTGTGTGTTCTAAAAAAAATTATGTCCATAAAACGTGTTAGATATAGAATCCAAATTTTGTATAAGCTTAGGAAATACTTATTAAGGATTCTAGAAAAATTCTAATTTTTACAAAACCGTTTAAAAATGGCGTCTATTTCGAAAAAGGATAAGTTATAAAATAATTTTAAATACAAGGCTCTTTTATAAAAAACAAAAACACAACGAAATCTTTAACTTTATTGTAGGTTGTACAGGGTGATTCAAAAGTCCTAACGATATTATTTAATTTTGTACATAAAACAGCAAAATTATTAATTTTTTAGTAATACTTAAACTACTGGCTCTATTAGCACAAAACCTTTACACAAGTTGTTTGAAATGTCAACCATTTTCGTGATGGCAAAAGTTTAGTTGTCGACAAATGTTGGTTGATACATTCCTTATAAAGTTAGCCGAAGTATATTTAATACAAGCACAATTCTTATATTGTTCTGGGGCTACTTTCTTACAATTTTCCATTCAAATATCCCCATAAATAGAAATCTAATGACGATAAATCTGGTGAGAGGGCTGGCCAAAGATCTTTAGAAATTGACCGCAGATCAAAGAATCCGCGAAATAATCTCATCGATTCATTTGAAGTATGGAAAGTGGTACCATCTCTTCACAACCAGCAGAAGCGTCCATCGTCTTCAAGTATAATTGACGGATTATTTCTGATTACACAGCTGATTCAACAGTTTTTTCTTAACCAATACGGCCTATAATCTTTCGCCTAGACAGAGCGCAGCAAACGCCTATCTTTTGATGATGAAACTCCTAAACATTGTGCGGGATTTCTGCTAACCAAGTCCGACAGTTTTGACTGTTAAAATATCCATTTGAATTAAACGCTTCATTACTAAGAAAAGTTATTGATAATTTTTCTAGATATCGTTGTATGTGAATTGAACTGCTTAACTTTGTAAGGACGTAGTCTAAGGCTTTTTTTTTTTTTTTTTTTTTAATGTAATAAATATTTCTTGTTGAAACTCCATATTCAAGGATAAAATAAAGCAATAAAACTTAAAGTTTCAAAATATTTCAATAATATAAATGAGCTATTTTAATAATATAAATATTAAAATATTTTGAAACTTTTAGCTTTATTGATTTATTTTATCCTTGTATACGATAACTGCTGACGGGAGTTTTTAGGAAAACGATGAAAAAAATAGTCATCCACGAAATGAGGTGTCAAAGGAGAAGTTCACCCACTTCTAGGCTTATCGTTGACACTACCAGCTTCTATAAAATGTTCGACTAAATTGTACACTGTTTATTTACATTCTTGGATATTCAGTGAACCTAATCATAAACAATTCAACGCACTGATCTTGTTACAAAATAACTTTTCAATGATAAAATTTTCTGTTCTCGGGGGAGATTCATTTTTAACTCAATGACAAGAATCGATTATTTTTTCGTGATACGCATTCACGCAGTGGTGCCAACTCCACTGGGATAATGGAAATATCCCTAATAAGTAACAACAATAACCATTTAGGGAAATGTTTATATGTTTTTCTTAATGTAATTTATAAAATTAGAGTCTAAGAACTTTTGAATCACTCTGTATGAAAACTGAATTATTGGTAAAAACAATTGCTCCGGAATTGACTATTACACTATAAAACTTCCCAATATTTTTAAAGTTTTCCATTGTCACTAATCAAAAACATCCACATAACGAATTCCGAATTTCACACGATAAATACCTAATAAACTTACAGGTGTTGTCAATTGCAAAGAAATTAGATTTATCTACTTATTAACTCAAATATCGTAAATCTTACCATAGTAATTTTATCAAATTTTTAACAACGTGTTAGAAATATTCCGGATAAATATTTCATATGGACAAAATTTTCGATAGGTTTTGCATACATTATTATTGTTTTATAATGACTTTAAGAAAATATTATGTTTGCATGTATACAAATAACTCTGTGACAGATTTTTTGTTTTTACCGATAACTAACAAACTAGGTTTTGTGAAAAGATGGCGATCAATACTTTTTGTTTGGGTCCTTGGAGGCTACATTAGAGCAAAATTTGATCAACATCGTTACAGCCAATTATGAAAAAAATCGTAATTTTTGTTTTTTCCTATGGTAGCTATTCCAAACTTTCGAGTAATAGTATAAATGAAAAAGTCAGGAGGTATAACTAAAACACGCTCACATAATAAATTGATTCCAGCGTTTGGGCTGTAGAGCACTTTATTTTATTAAGAAGACCTTAAAACGGATATATCAACATTTTTCGAACTTACAATAAACTACGTATATGAGCAAATAAAAACCAGTTAAAGGCAGCACCGCTAAGCTTTTACTAGGCATTAAACAGTGTTACACAATGGTTACGTTTAGATTTTATATAACAGCTGTAAAACTCACGTCATAGCTGAAGTTTTAAACCAAATCAAAGTTGAGAGAGTTGCACAACTCGAGTTCAGTCACCACACACTGGCCTTGGCAAAGATTGATTTGTAATTGAATTTGACAGCATAATATCAGCGAAATTGTATGTTTGCAAATTATAAATTGCTATGAATTAGTAAGCCGATACAATCACTTGCGTCTCTGAGGAGTTATTGCAACAGCGATGTATGAGTTTCTGTTAAAGTAATCAGTTTATTGAGATTTCGATATTGAAGAGAAGGTAGAAGAAAAATTTAATATTACTGGATGAAAATGTACAAAACCATCAAAGGAGTAACAACATAATAATATAAAAAAGGAAAACAAAAAAATGATAAAACGAAACTGTGGACAAGAAAAAAAAAAGGCGAAATGATCAAATTTTACTCAAATGTAACCTCTAAGGATCCAAACAAAAAATATTGGTTGTCATCTCTTCAAAAACACCGGTTACTGAAGTATCAGTAAAATGAAAAGGAAAAATTAGCCGATAGATCTATTATAAAAGTTTTCCTAAATAAGCTTTACAGATTTCGTTTAAATTAGAGTAAATAATGAAGAACAATAAAACAAGCCCATGTGACAAGAGCAAGTAAATAAATATTACAAGGAATAATTGCAAAAAACCAAAATGAAGATTAATAAACCAAACCCGTGTAACAATAGCAAGTAAATAAATATTATAAGGAATAATTGCTAAAAACAAAAATGAAGATTAATAAATCAAAATCGTGTGACAAAAGCAAGTAAATAAATATTACAAGGAATAATTGCTAAAAACAAAAATGAGGATTAATAAATCAAACCCGTGTGACAAAAGCAAGTAAATAAATATTACAAGGAATAATTGTTAAAAACAAAAACGAAGATTAATAAACCAAACCCGTGTGACAAAAGCAAGTAAATAAATATTACAAGGAATAATTGCTAAAAACAAAAATGAAGATTAATAAATCAAACCCGTGTGACAAAAGCAAGTAAATTAATATTACAAGGAATAAATTCTAAAAACAAAAATGAAGATTAATAAACCAAACCCGTTTGACAAAAGCAAGTAAATAAATATTACAAGGAATAATTGCTAAAAACAAAAATGAAGATTAATAAACCAAAGCCATGTGACAATAGGAAGTAATAAATAGTACAAAGAATAATTGCTAAAAACAAAAATTAAGATTAATAAATCGAACCGGGTGACAATAGCAAGTAAATGAATATTACAAGGAATAATTGCTAAAAACAAAAATTGAACCTCGACTGCAGTCATTAAATTTTCTATTAAATAAAGATTTACATTGAGGGCGCTGTGAAGTGTGATTTTAATACATTTTCAAAGACGATATAGTAAACGGAAATTTTAGTGATATAGTTTTGGTTGGTTTTGGAAGAAGGTTGTGAGAATTGTACAATGTTTTAATTACCACTTACATTTTTAACAGCAACAGAATTTAAATAAATTTATAATAATAATTAATGGTTTTCATAAAAAGGGTTAAATATAATTTGTGTTTTATTCGTTGATTTTTAACCCTGAAAAACTATATTAAAAGTTTAAATTAATATTTGGTAAAGTTGATAAAGACTATTTTATAACTACTTTTCGCCCATGAAAAATAGACTGAGGAAAATGAGAAATGAAAAATAAACATTCACAAACCATTGTTATAATTGTCTCACATACACAACTATAAAACCGAATATTAACAGATTAAACGGTGGTGTATTATAGGACAAACTTTATCATTCATTCATCTCTTAAAGGAAGTAAATATTAACCAAAATTATTCATCACCAAACATTTTAGTTCAGTTGTTGTCAGTAGTAAAGTAAAATTGAACTACGGACTGTCTAAATATGTTTTGTTTTACTTGTGCCATAAATGTATCCTAAGTGAATTTAACTTGTTGTTTAAAGGTAAAATCCTCTCGGTCATTATCGCCTTTAAAGATTATAAAATAAAGACCCCCCCATCCCTTGAACACACTAATAGCGACAGGGTCGAAAAAGAGCAAAATTTGGTCAAGAAAGGCCTGATAGGAAAATGAAACAGAGGGATCTAACCTAAGACTACATGAAAAAAGTTGTAGATCCGTTGGGTATCATCGGGATTACCAAATACGTAATCACTATAAGTGAATCCCTGAAAGTATCTGTACCAGTAGTTGAAGCATCCGCTGTTACGTATAAGAGTGCGCACTGTTATGAGTGACCGTTATTTGAAAACTGAAAAGTAAAGAAAAAGTAACCCTTGTATATACAACTGATTCCAAAGAACCTTATTTCTAAGTTTCACATCGATTTGTAAAAGCGTTTGAGCGTTTTTTTCCCCCATTCCTTTTATTACATTTAAATAAACAAAACATGATTTAGATTCAGAAAAAGACATTAAGATAAAAAATAAAGCTTTAACAACAAACTAAAACAAAACAAATAAATTGACATATGACATAATAATACATTACTTTAAATTAAAATACACAACAGGAAAGAAAAACCAAAACAATATTACTTCTAAATCCTAAACATAAACAAAGATACACAATTTAAGATAAACAAAAAATACACTGTATGGAATAAAGCAGCCTCCATGGGTCTACCCGTTGTGAGGCTGCATATCTCAAGTAAAAATAGAAAAAAAGAAGAAATAACAGAATTCAAGAGACTATCGGGAGCAGTTAAACTATTAATAAATTTAAATTTAATTGCGTATCAAACACACAGAAATCTCAAAATGGTAAAGTTAAAATAATAACTAATAATAAATAATCTTCCGAGTGTCATGGTATTAATTTAAAATTATCTATATTAAGAAAATTTATCTTCCACTTTAAGGTTATGTTGAAGAGAACGTAACTACGCCTCAGAAAATAAAGATTAAAAAAAACAGTCAAAACAAATTGATAATTTGTACTTGTCCAGCCCCATCATACAATGTAACACAAGCAGATCCTCTAAATGTCTAAAAATTGATTTCTTCTGACTTGTAGGAAATCTTAAATTGGTAAATTAAAGAGTCTACTGGAGTAAATTTGTTTACACGGTTGTTACGCAGATATTTTGAAACTCGTTACTGTGTTTTAGCACTTTTAACGGTCGTAGATGTGTATATATTAAAGTCTCGACTCGCTTCGCTCGTGTACATATGTAACGGCGCCTACGTTGCTAAACTCGTGTCGGTGACTCGGCCTTGTCAGATTTAGTAACTAAGAATATTACATTTTCATGATAAGATAAGGTTCGTTTTTTTGTTATTATTAACTTTATGTAATCGTAGAGAGGTTGGTATCAATACATGCAGAGTTTAAATTCGCACATTGTTATCTATAAGTTAAATAGCATACGAGATATGAACAAATAGCTGTTTAAAATTACCAAAAAGGTTCTATATAAGCACACTATAGTCCCCTATACCAATGACTACATAAATACTATAAGACACGACATAGGATAGGGAAATAGTCTACGCTTTACGGGTGCTGTTCGTCACAAGTTTGACACACAGCTATCAGAAAGCGCTAGCAGCACCTTCTCACTTACTTCCGTCAGCATAGTCAGTGTTGTCAGTTCGTGCGCTGAGATAAGCGATTCTCGACCTTCCCTCGCATCTCTGGTCCCATATGTGGCATCAGTGCGTTTTCTCTTACCCGCCTGAAACATTGTTTGACCGTAGAGCCACCTAGCGCCAGTCACATCAACTTCAGATTGGTCACATCAACGCCACCTAGCGGGTATTGGTCAACTCAAGAATAAGCGTAGAATATTTAACATGGCCATGTCGTGTCTTGTAGTATTTATGTAGTCATTGCCTATACTAAATTTCATTTTCCTATTTTATTTTTTGTGGGCGCTATCGTACTTACGTACATACAACAATGATTAATGGACTGCATGTAGAAAATCACTTTTTCGGTTTCCTGGCGCCATGAAAAGTGAAGTTCAGTCAAAGAAACGAAGGTCTTTTTACGATTAGCAAACATACCACATACTGAATAAGTAAAACATACAAAATTATAAAAAACTTACTTATAGAAAATATACTTTTGTTTTCTTTCTGTCGCATAGATGGGGATGAATATTATTTAACACTGTGTATATTAATTACTTCGTCAATAGATTGTGAGTAAAATTCTATCCACATTTTTTTTTTTCTACTAAAAAAAAACATTTTAAATTTTCAACGAATGAATTCCATTTACGTAATTAAATTGTTTACAGCGTTTCAATTATTTGAAAGTAAAAGATGGAGTTATAATAATAAACTGGAAAGGGGGTTAACATATCAAGACCATTCCACATCAATCAATTAACTACCGCTCTTCTCCCTTCTATACACGACAAATATTTGCATACTATTACGCTAGCTACACAGCTAATGCAATCCACTCGGATATTGGAGCCGGTCGTATTTCCACCCCTATTCTCCTGAGATCCAAACCCTGTCAAAACTCATCGCCCTTTCCCCCTTTTCCAACCCTTATCCTTGGTGATACAATATATTTTTGAGTTAATTTCCATATTGAAAATATAGCTATTGCAGCTGTCATTATTGTCAGACTTTGAAACTGTGGGTGTTCTTTTAATTTTTTATAAACGTTAGTGTCTATATTAAATGTTGAGCTTGACTTATGAAAAAAATTATACATTATAACAAACACAGAACACAATTCTCACACAAAATACGCCTAAGTATCAGACGGGTTTCAACGACAAGGTCGTCCTCTTCAGTGATACACGAGCTACGCCAATCAAACTATAACTATAACTATAAAAGGCGTATTTTTTGTGAGAATTGTGTTCTGTGTTTGTTATACTGTTAGTGTCTATAATATTTGTTGTTAGATTAGTATGTAATTGATTTTAAACATGATGGACTTGAACAGGTTTGTTAGTTCAAAAAATGGAAGTTCGTTTTATTCGCTGATTTTTACAGATTTTAATCCTTATGTTTGCAAATGTTCCCCAAATTTGATAATCAAATTTAATTACAAAAAGGCGTGGAATTTTTTTTTAATTCGTCATAATGTTTAGTTGACTTTCTTGTAGATTTTCAACTATATTATGTGTAATATTTTCACTAAATTTAGTAAAAGGGATGAATGTTACAAGAGCATAGAAAATAGAGTTTCCAAACAAAATCGTTAAATTTCAGGTTAGAATATTAATAAGAAAGGTTTATTCCACACAAATTAAAGCTGCTGAAGTCTCAGCTGATATCAAGTATAAAATAATAAGATTTTAAATTTTCAGATTAACATAGGACCAGTCGGAGAACGATGCAAGGAAACTGAAAATGTTCGAAAGAAAATTGTCAGAAGAATGTACGGTTATATTTAAAAAGGAAATGTGTGTAGTAATAGTGAGATTGAAGTTCTACTAAATCGGGAAGACATCACCGATATATTAAACTTTAAAGACTTCGCTGATTGGGACATGTCGAAAGAATGGTTGCTGGGCGCATGTCAAAAGTATTAGATAAGGCCAGACTGGGAGAAAGGAAGAAGGAGAAGACCACGTTTTAGTTGGAGGATGAAGGACTTGAGTTAGATGGACTTGTAAAGGATGGGATTGTATGTGTGGATTTTTGCGAGAGATCGGATTGGTTGGAGAACTGTCGTTGGAGGGGTCAAGGATCAGCTCGAGAAAGTGAGTAAGTGACACCGTCACAGTAACCCCCCCAGGCATAGCGGAAAAAGCCCTTACTCGCCGTCGCTAGAGTGGAGAAGGGTTGTATAGAAAAGCTACTCCGCATAATCAACAAGACGACAGGATGAACGAGCTCACAAGCTGTAGCACGAGATGATGTTGATGATTATGACGATATGAGCTCTTATAGTCGTATTTCATGGCATAGCATCCTGTGAAAACCCTAAGCCTGCTACACGATAAAGTGTAGTCAGTACATGGAATTTTCGTCTTAGAATAACTACCTCAACCAGAATTCGCTAATAATCATAGTTGCACATTGTTTTACAATGTTGGTTCAACACCGTAACATTTAGATCCTGGATGAAGATTGCATTCGACAACTCTCAAACACCAAGCAGGACAACTAGCCAAAATAAAGGTAATTGTATACTGAAAATGGCACATTTCACAATAACTCATTTTGTTCAATTTAAAAATTTGCATATAATGCTGCTCAAAGATATATGATTTTACAAAATGATTGAATTGTTATAAACACAACCTCAAATTGGAAGAAAAAAAAAACAGCAATATAGTAGGAATTGAATTTGAATTTTAGTCGAATTTAGGATGTAAAGTAGGTTTTACTATTCTTTAAATATGATTCAAAATAATTGACACGATATTTAAAAATAGTGGTTTTAAAAAAAAATCCATAACTCTGGAATACTGTAATAGCTACAGGGTTGAAAAAGAACAAGTGTTGACCAAGGGAAAAAGATGTCGATCCAGCTAGGCTCTCTCGGGATTGACAAACCCGTATACCGAGCCTCTGAGAGGAGTTTATCCTTATATAACATGTACATCAGTACGTAATACCTTATTACATATAACTGATAAATTGCATATATTTGAATCCTAAGGTAAAGGTCAGAAATCGTGATAAAAAAAAAATTAAATAATAAAAACAGTAAAAATTGCGTCAAGGTATCATATAGAAATTGTTATGTAAATATTTTTTATTTAAAAGTTATATTAAAAATAATAATAACAATCTATACATGTAATATTATAAACGAATAATAAGAAGATATATATACAAACTATATGACATCAATAAGAGGCCACGAAACGAAAAGTTCCTTTCACCGAAGTAGGCCTAACTGTATGAAATATATTCATTTATATCTTTAACTTGGTTGTAGGCCTATTGAGTTATAAATTAAATATCTATTTTCGATTTTTCTATGCTTCATGTCATGTTATTCCAACAATCGATTTTTGGAATGGAATAATTCCAACGTTACGAATCCATGTCTTCACCGCTGCCCTAGCGTGTGTGTGTGAAGGTTAGATCAAATGGCCTACAATTAGGACTGCGTTTGAGAGGGTCATTTACGCAATTTATTCGAAAGCCAGTCGGAGAATACACCGGCAATTATTCAAAGTAGCACCTGCCCCAACTTCCGGTTTTGTATTGTCACGTGATCTATAATTAAGTAAACACGTGATTCAGGAAGTGCGCTGCAGACAATTAACTAATCACCATTTTAATGTATTCAAATAAGAATCGCGATTTTCTAGCTGTCTTAACATACCTGAAATACGGAAATACGGTTCATTGACTTTCAAAACATTCCTGGAGGTTGAATAAAAAGAGCACGAACGTAGTACACAGTTTCTGACTGGAATAAATGAACAGAGAGAGAGAAATTATAATTTTGGTATTTTGTGATTTGTGTAGAGAGGGCCACTGTTCGTTTCCAATTGTGAACTTTTGTCTTTACGTTAGGATCGATTCAGTAATAGTCTTGTAGCTGTTAATTTTATGTTTATTTTTAATGTAATAATCGATGTGAAAAATAATCGTTAAATTTATTTAAAACTTTAAAATATTTACACTGGTTTAGGTTCTGTAGACCTAATCGCCAATAAGACGACAAGTAATAAGGATGTAGTTGTCTTTTTAATTTTTTAAAATTATTTGTTTATTTTGACAAGAGTTTATGTTAAATTTAAACGATTATTATTTATTTAAATATTGAAAAAATAAAACTATCACACGCTACGAATGTAGATATCTTAGATTAGATGTTACTTTTATATAGTTTGGCAAAAACACCGGTATCTGCTTCATAGTGGAAGATATAGAATGGACTACTTTCACTACTCGCCTATTATTTACTGATTTGATAATTCGCCAAGTGTTAATTAAATACTCGGTTAGTTTATTGGCACATGATCAATGCACTCTACGTGATGTGAATCTAAATGAAATGTATGTGATAATAATATGAAGGAATAATACTCCATGACAATATCTACAGCAGTACTGAAGTGTATGTGCATGACGTATGTGTTTTTTTTACAATGGAGACTTTAATACCTGGTTTTGATAGGTTTCATGAAAAGAATTAGAGGGAGAGAGAGAGAGAGAGAGAGAGAGAGAGAGAACTCGAATATATAATTAGAAGTTAAGCTTAATGTATACTAGTTTTTCTCTCCAATTCATGTACAGTATGGCTCAAACGAAACTTGCACCCTCTTAATTAACTTTGTTATTAATTAAAAACACGGTTTGAGGCAATCTTCTTTGTAGCAAGGGGTTGCTTATTTGAGCCCAGGTTATGTTTTGGATTTCAGGGGATTTCAGAGGGTAATTAAAAAATTATGATTGTGATACTTGGTCATGAGTTACATTATTTTAAAAGGGTCGATGCCACAAGAAAAATTACATGAAGACATTTTTGGGCTAGTGTTACTAAAATAGCGGCCTATAACGGTTTTATATTAAGATACTAATACTAAGTATATTGCCTAATAATACTTTATGTGTTTGTATTATAAACATGTGCATTGTTATTAAAATTCGTAATTTTTTTTCCGTTAAACCTAAAACTTGGAGGGAAAAATCAGTGATAATTTATTTCGTTGTGTAGTTTACAATCAGACATCAGTGAAATTAAGTTGGACTTTATTATTCGTTTTATATATAAAGATATTAAAATGTCAAAATAGTGGTCATTTGAAACAGTTTTTCTTACGCTTCTTCTTAACTATACATCATATATTAAACTACAGGGTGATTCACAAAGAAACCGAGAAACAATCAGGACGTGTACTGATAAAAATATAGAAAACTGTTCATACAAACATAGGTCTATAAAAGCTAAGTTTCCGTCTATCCCCCATTTTGTATTTTTTAAACAAAAAATATTATTATTTTGGAAATAAATGAGACATTGATTTTAGATTTGGTAGAAACATTTTTAATGCTACATTTTACAAATGTACAAGGACTTTATTTTGTATATTTTCATAATGGTGGTCGTTTCAAAACGTCGAAAATATCGAAAATCTGTTATCTTTACTCAAAACAATGTACAAGAGACAAAATATTTTCCTCTTTAAATCAAAAACAAAAAGGATAATCGAGTTATTAACAAAAAGCTAAAAATATAATTTCTAAAACGGCCAAGATTAGCTTATTTCGAATTCTGATAATTTTATCGATGTCTTTTTATCTTAGACCTTATGAATAAAATGAATTACAACGAGGAGCCATAAATTTGAACATGTCAATACAAACTAAACATCTCTTCAACCAACACCAAATAAAATAATTTTACTCTTGACCAAAAAAATTTTTTTTTAGTTTTCTATTGATAATTAGGTTATCCTTTGATCTACAGAAGAAAATTTTTTTAAAAATCGTAATAATTATCGTTTAGTTTGTAGTTAAAAGGGGAAAGTATTTTGTATCTAAAAATTTTTAAAGTTTACAGTATTCGAAATTAAATATTTTAAACAGCTGACATTATTAAAACATACAAAATAGTGTGTTTTGGTACACTTTACCCAAACATTAAAAAAAATGCGTGTTACAAACCTGAATCTCAATGTCTTACCTATTTTAAAGTTGTTTTTTTTTCCTCTTTTAAGAAACAAAATGGCAGATAAGACGGGAGACAAAGCGTCTTCAGACCTATGTGAATACGTAATATTAGCTTTATCTTTACTAGTAGTATACGTTCTGAAAGTTTCTCTGTTTTCTACGTGAATCACCCTGTATTTTGTCCACATTGGCGATCTGTACCAAGGTTGACTTCGTCAAGGCCGAGGTCTTCAACGACATAAATTAAATTCGCGCCATATCATTTCAAGGATCAATTTAAATGCGTTTATTTTTGCCGGTATTTTATAAATCATTCTTTTTATATTATGAATCTATAAAATTAATTATACACACAAAAAAAACTATAAAGACCACCCCTAAAAATTAACTAAAGTTGTAACATGGGTAATACCGAACTGATTGATGTTGTTGAAACTTTAAAACAACTCTCACTTTACGTTTTTATGTGTATAGATTTATAAACGGATCTCTACATTCAAACAAAAAGGCTATTTGCATAATGTATTCAACTGTCAGATCACTCAAGGCGACTTTCTTGAGTCTGTTTTTCCGCTGCGTACAGATTAAAGTCAATCGTAAAACTTTAATTACTATTTGGACTTTAATGCTCAAAGGAAGAAGAAAAAGAATCGTGTGTGTCTTCATTTTAACGCGGACGCTATCTAGCGGTAAAAGATAGAAACTTGTAATCGATTTTATCTTTTTGTTTAAAGGCAAACAAGATCCATCGGTCATCATCACCTTATAAAACAATAAAATAAAGACTCCAAGTTCTTGAATACTGTAATAGCGTCAGGGTCGGAAAAGAACAAGAGTTGGTCAAGAGAAACTTTATAGGAGAGATGAAAAAGATGGATCTAACTCGAGACTACAAGATAAAAGCAGTAGATCAAACACGAGGGGATGATTCCATCGGGATTATTGTACTCATTAAAGTGCACCCCTGAGGGAGACAAATACATAGATCTGCTAACCCGTACTCACCAATGTAAACTCCTGAGAGGAATGTGTTTATACATATGTTTACAAATTAACTATTTTTTCGCCAAAAAGAAATTTTACACGTAGAAGTAAAACAAGTAAACACTCAATTTAGGAACGGTCTAGCGTTCTGTCTTTTAAATATTAAAGTATCTTTACGATTGAGAAAGTTAAAACCATTTAATAAAATTATTTTTAAAAAAACATTGAATGAAAATTCTCTTCAATAAAACAAATACAGTACAGCAGTATGCGAGTAAGAGACAGCGCTGAGAATACTCCTACACCGTGTTAAAAATATCACCAGATAATATGACTGAACCTGTCCTTCATAATACAACACACATAAAACATCACAAACAATAAATTATTCAGAGTTTTATACACATTAATATTATCTGCTTATAGTTTATAGTGATGTCGATTTAAGAAATCTTCATGTTTTTAGTAAGGGTACGATTTGATCAAATATAACCTCCCAAAACAATGGAAAGAGTAGCATCACTAGCACAGCTCAAGTGGCTGTAGTATACAAACTAAAAATTATTCCCTGCATTCTCAAAAAATGATTTAACTATATAAACGTAAGAAATAATCATTATTTAATTAAATCCAAAGTTGATTACATCCTTAATAAGTTGGTAAACTTATACTTTTCAACCTATTGTATTTTTTTATAGGAAATTGATTTTTAAAAACCCAAATATTTACATATTTTAATTCAGCCTAAGATAGCTTTGCTTGTAAGTTAAATTCGACCTAAACGTGTTTGATTGATGAAATCGAGTTTTCAATGATGTCTAGGTTTCTTTTTGTTTTTGCCTGAACTGTAATTTACTTGCAATTAACGGTTTTTCGTTTACTTGCAATTTAGTAAAAATATTAGGGCTACTATATTTTCTAAAATTTGACCAACATTGGTAAAGTAAAGATATTTTTTTATAAATTAAGTAATTAATTTATTGTTATTTACTGAACAGACAGATTTTAAACAATTTTACCGATACCAAAAGTAAATTTTGTTTTGAGTTCTTAGAAGTTAAATTTGAGCGAACTTTTATCAAAACCTGTAGAATAGATTTTGAGAAAATAGACATTTTCTATTAATTAATAATGGCAGCTAGCCCCAAATGTTCTGTTATATATATAAAAAAAAATCCAAACTCATCTAGATTTGGTCAGAATATGCCTTCTTATGATGTTTGATCAAAATCGGTCTAATTGATTGGACTTTAAATTCTACACAAACCATAGACAAACTTACACTCAAAACGACATTTTTGTTCAAGATTCTTAAAAATTGATAAAAGGTTTTTGAGAGAATCATAACTTTACACTATGTCAAAAAGTAACTTGCTAAGTATTTAACAAATTATCAATATTTTAAGTCACAAGAAGAACTTATTTGGAACGCGGCAGCGTTCCGCCTTTTTAATTAAAAAAGAAATATCGTTATAATTCTGAATAAGTGACCCTCGTAGGACTAATGACTAAAACAACAGCGATCGTAAGAGTAACGTAGGAACACGGCAGCGTTCCGCTTTATCACGTACGTATACATTAGTGTTTCTCAACATTTATGCACAAGTGAGAAAAGTAACGTACCATTCAAAGTTACTTCACAAAATAAAACCCATCTATTTACAAAGTTATTAATCAACCCGGCGCGGCGAATGAAGGCAATATGCCTACAGCTGTTGGATAAAATCAAATTATTTAATGTGATAAAAGGTTTGCAATTCGTCAGTTTGTAGGGTCTGACTGTACAATAGAACTGCAGGGTATATCTACCAGTTTCACTCCATTGTGAAACGGTGCAGAATTAACAGAAAATGTCGAACACATTAGCACCATGACCCCCCTGTGGTGTTGAGAGAACTCGACTGAGTCTTGATGCAAACTCATTTACACACTGGCTCCCCCACTCTCTCAGTTCGCTGATCGTGCAAATTTTATTGTATTATTAGTCCGGTTTTTATCAATCATTACGTTCAATTACTACTAGTACGAATTGTTCCCACAAGTTAGCCATACCATTAGAAGAAAGTTTAAGTTGATTTTGTAACAGAGAGTAAATTTTATTTTTACGAATTTCTTATATTAGCAATTTTCATCTCCTAAGGGAATTCAATCGGTACTTTTGACTGGAATGGTTCTTAAAGAGAGATTTTAAAGTTATACACAAAATTTGTTCCCATTGGAGGTGACAATAATTACGTATTAATAATTTAATTTTAAAAATGGAACGAACTGTTTGTTAGTGTAAAAAAAAAATAAATAAATAAATAAAAAAATCTCTGTGTCTATAGAGGTGAACGAACGAAGCTGTTAATTTAAATTTAAAACAAAATGAAATAGGTTTGAAGTTGATTGGTGTATTCAGGGAGTTGTTACATAACCTCAAAGTTTATGCGATTTTTAAACAATTAGTTAACTTTTCCAAAAAAGGTTTGAGATTTTATAGAACCAATCTACAAACTTGATTTTTTTTTATTGTAGCTTGTTAAAACTACTTTACGATACAACAGAGAAAAAATTTGATACAATTTAAGTAACTTTATAAAAAATAAGTAAACATCACGAAAATCGTTTCAGTGGGTTAGTTTTTTTCAGTTTGCCATAAAATCAGGCGGCCTCTAATTTGTTTCATGAGGTGCTTTTCTATTTTACTAATTTTAAGTATATTGCTAATGTCTTTGTTCTTTTGTGGAAAGTTTGATGTGAAGTCACTAATGTTGTTTAATTCATATTAATCACAAACTTTATTATTTTAAACTAATTTTTTTGAAATATTTCTTACGCCCTATGTTGTTTTATTTTCATTCATCGATATGATGTGGATGTTTTCTACACACATAAATAAGTAAAACAATAGTAACATTTTTTTTTTTTTTTTTTTTTTAGTTTAGCATAGCTCTATGTCAGGCAGCTGGATTGGAGGAGGTAGCAAGTCGAGCCAGTCGCGGCCTTGAAGAAAGAAAAGTGCGTAACCTGGATTTTACCGAAGACGACGTAAGGACAAAGTTCTTTTTACTTCACAATGATTGAAGAGAAAACTTCTTTTGGGACGTTATAGTAGACCTACTATATATTTTGTATGGAAAAACAACTCTGATTTGGCGTCATCAAAATCCGTAAAGCATCACGCTCGATTGTCCAGTCACGCTCCACTATATATAAGTGTGTATGTAGGCCTACGTATTTATCTAAACATTTTGTCACACTCACAAAAATATTGCACATACTTTGTCTCACCCATTATTATTTCCGAAATAAAAGAATAATTTATTAGTGTAATTAGTATTGGAAAAAATAATTATTCAAATGTAAATATTATTTTCACAAATATTTTAAACAAAATAAATTTAATTTTTGTTTATACAGAATTTTCATGGTCTTAAATTTATATTATAAACACACGTAGAGTATAAACATTCTCAAATTATTACTTCTTTTAACTTAAATAGTATTAAATAAATACAAAATGATCGATTACATACAATTAATATTTTTATTACATTTAAGTTTAAAGTTTTCAATTTTGTCTACCGTCCTGCGACGGTAACATTTTTTTAAATATGCAAAGGGTAAGCATAAATATTTTAGTCCAATCTATCGAATAGCTTACCAATAAATGTGTAAATCACATAATCTAGGATATTTCAGTTTCTAATTGGGATAATGGGACATTATTATTTTTTTATAGTGTTGATTTATTAAATAGTGTATTTAAAAAATATTAAAGCAGTTTTAAAATTTTATTTAAATTTTGATGAATTAAAAATGCTTTAAAAGTTTCTCTCTTTTGCATTGCAAAATAATAGCTAAAATTTAAAAGAACGTTCAAGATTTTAGAATCTTTTGGCTTATTCCTACAAAACATCAAACATTTTTTACGAAATGCGTTTTTAGGTTTCAAATATTTTAACTCTACATTTACATGGTTATCTTAGGTAAGGGTATTTTTTGTTTCAAGTTTTATAAAAAATACATTTATAACTTAGATACTTATAGGTAATTCTTTAAAATAGTAAGGTTATGTAACAATTAACTGAATAGACTAATCAAATTCAAACTCATGTCAATTGCAGACCTAATTTTAAAATGAACAACAATGTTCACAACTATTTTTTTTCGTAGGAATTAAAGAAAGGGTTCAATACCAAAAAAGGTCCAGATAGCCACTGCACTTTGTGTACAACTTTAAAATGTTTTTTAGCATAGATTGATTGACTAATATATAAATACCAACACCATAACCATATATCGTTCATAACCATAAAATTACTGTACAGGTTTAATATACATTGTGTCCATTTTAACAAGATGTCTGAATCTAAAAGATTTACAGCAAACTTCAAATGGGGGAATTCACTTACTTTTTACTGACCATTAAAAATATGAAATTGTAATTTCAAAATTCGTCCGCCATTTTTCAATATAATGGGCAACTTTATAATGTCTTATGAACTTCCTATATTTTATGGTGTTTCCTGATTCTACACAACATTTCAAGACTTTTTTTATTCTTAGTATATAAAGGTTAAAAAATTTAAAGTTTTCTATATGTTTAACAACCATTTTATAAGTATTTAAAACTAAATTTAACAATTAAATAGCATTATTATGAAGTCGACAAGTAATATAAATTTTTTTATTCGTTTACTTATCGATTTCACAATAATGTCATTCAATTGTTAAAATCATTTTTAAATAATTATAAAATGGCTGTTAAACGTAAGCAAAACAATCAATTTTAAATCTTTTGAGGGTTCTAGCTTCTAAACGGTTGGGTTTAGAAAATTATACCAAGAATAAAAAAGTCTTAAAATATTAAGTAAAATATGACAACGATGTAAAATATATGGAAATCCATAAGAAATTATAAGTTGGCCGCTATATTGAAAAATTTATGAATTTCTAAGTTCCAATTTCATATTTTTAATGTCCACTAAAAAGTAAGGGAAGTTCCCACATTTAAAATTTGCTGTAATGTCGTTTCAGAGATCACAATGGTGACCCAAATAAAATGGGCACTCGGGTAAATATAGGCTATATTCTAAAGTCTACAGCAAGTCTTCTACAAAACATATTTATAAACGTTAAAAAAAATACAATGTTAGTCCAATTTTGATGAAATTTGTTATGTAGGCTCGAATTTAAAGTAGTGTTCGTGAACTAGATAATCAGTTGGAAAAGTTTCAAAAATTACCTATTTTAAAATTTCATTGGTTCTTAATTTATTATTTTACCCTACCGTAGTACAACGTTCCACAGTAGTTCATTCTGAATAACTTTATAATTTGGATCCATTGGTGATGAAACGTATTTTCAGATTTTAAAGAAAATTATGGTGTTTACGTAATTTGGAAAATATCGAAATTATCTCAAACTGGAGTCAGGTTCGATGAGTTTTTGAAAATTACACAGAAAACATAATTTTCTTTTATTTGCTGTTTGAGACATTAGTTTGGGTGGTGAATCTGCAAAATTCAACAAAATTTGATACAAATATTTGATTTTGAGAATTTCGAACATTTACAACCTTGTATTACTTTTCAATCTTTAACTCCATCCAAAAGATTTGACGATCAATATATTTTATTTAACCCTTGAAGCCTACAATTTAGAAAACTTAATCTATGGTGTGGGAGGCATGGTAGGCCACCATTTACAGGGTGTTCGAAAAATGTGGGGCAATAATTTACGTAGTGATTCCTCGGGTCAAAATAAGCAAAAAAAGTTTATATAGACATATGTCCTATTTCGATTCGTTTAGCGTCTGTCTGTATGTGTTTTTTACAAAATAATTCATAACTCCTTAACGGTTTGAGTTACAGCGTTGAGATTCTGCACAAATCTCAAACCTGCACAATTCTGCACACCTGTATGTTGTAGGTTAGCAGTAAAACCTTCTTTATGGTGACAATAATGTGCAGAAGGATATTAAAGGAATAAACTAAATTCCCTGTAATTTTTTTCAAGGGAATTATCAATTAATACCAGACTAATAATTGTGTTAAAGCTGCAATGTATTAGTGCATTATGTGTTTAGAATCGTAAACTAAAATAGCTTAAAAATTCGTAAAAGGTAAATTGAACGTTACTTTAGCGTTCCCGGTTGAGATATTCCACATGCAATGTTCTAATTGAATACTCAATCAGGTTGCCAATAAATTACTTCAAAAATTGTATTAGATATCTAAGTTATAACTGCTAGTTGTCACGAACTCTAACAACAATAAATTGTACACAATGTGTCAAAGAAGTGGTGTATAAATATTGCACAAACTTTCTCACCCACTCATCCTTAAAATCAAATAAAAACTAATAAATTATATCAGTTCGGTATCAGTATTAATATCGAGGCTGCCTTTGGACAACTATTTATGTGTTTAAATAATGTTCTAACCTTGCCTCACTTGTGCCATAAACGCGTCCATAAAATTTGACTAAAATCTACCTCATATTGACGACGGTTATGTTTAATTTTCGTTTTTTGCCAATTTTTCAGAACCGCATTTTTTTACTTGTTATTAATTTTTAAATTTTACTAAAATATTTGATTGAATAAAGTTGATTATGAGGAATTACGTTACAACCCCATTACCATCTTATTGGTTTTTTTAATTGATAACTCATTAACTGGCACTTTTGGAGAAATCATGACGAACATAGATGTTTGGATCGTTATAGGCTATAAAAAAATTTATCAAAAAGGTTAGAGCCGATTTTGATAAAATCTTAATTTTGTGTTTTTTGATGTTGTTGTAATTTGCTATCAATTTTGAGTCATCGAAACAATTCTAAAGAAAAGTCTCCTTAAAATATATTGGATACCATCACTTTAATATGTCCTTCTGAATAATCTGTGAGTATTCATTTAGTTATATTCCAAATTACCCAAAAACAATAATTTTAGTTTATTTTCAGTTTGTCATATTTGTTTAAGTTTTAAATGTCATATTAAATACAAGTTTGATCAAAACCACTTTCACAGTGTTTGAAACATTTGAGTTTTTTATTGCTTTCCGATACATCCGTATTTTTGTAGAGGTACGTTTTGTTTGAGTTTGAACCTCTCGATTTTAACAAAAGTTAAACAAAATCTATAAAGCAGATTTTATGATAACTAACCCCCCCCCACACCTAATTACTGTGTCTTTCTAATGGACATGAATCAACTTACACCATTACGTTCAATATAATATACACAATACCTAAATGAAATTGATCCAATATTATATATTGATATTTATATATAGAAACATAGAATAAATAGTGTGTAGTGAAAAAATTTGAAAAAATGTTTCATAATAATAAAATGTGACATCATTAGTATAGTAATAATTATTTTAACAACTTATACATTTGACTTTTGTTTAAAATATTAGTTTGCATACATATATTTAAAATAAAAAAAAAAAAAAACCAATAATTTATGGTTAATTTTAACAGTCGTTATTCTTGTAGAAATGCTTTAAAGTAACTGAATATTTTGATTGTCTTGTATGTACATTGTACATCTTAAACGTGATATTAGATTGCAAGTTTAAAATTATTGATTTGCATGAATATGGAATAGAATAAATCTTTATTTATGAGGTGAAGTTAAAACCACGAAGTCTTCTCTTACACTTAACCTCAGTCATTACAAAATGCAATAACACATAATAATAATAAAATTAAACTTATAGTGAACACAGAATATAAAATACAAATTTATTCAATTATTTATAAATATAGTTTTCAAAAATCAAACAAAACTTATAATAATTAAATAAAACTTACAAAATACAAATTAATTGTTTACTAATTTATAAATGTAACACATAATAATTGCTAAATTAACAAACCTAAGAAAAAATACACAACCACACACACATATATTCAAATTACTTCCCCGAAACAGTCCAGAAATCACTATACACTATTAAGAAACCGGTAATTCGCAGAATTTTAAAACTAAACAAGATTCTTCAAGCTTCTAATATTTTTCGGAAAAAATTTCAAAGCCTACATGACGTCACTTGTAAATAACATATTTAAAAAACAGTAGGAATGTGTAATAAAGATGATCATCTTTTAGTATCTCTAGAACTTTGTACAAGATAGTGAGGCAATCCAGTGGGCAGAATAGTGTGCAATAACAACAAAAACGATAACTTTGAAAAGTGTTAAGTTAAAATAAAAATTATGTAATGCCTATAGGAGATATGATTTCAATCTACAAGACGACAGATTAGTAACTTTTTAAAAATTGTTGTCTGAAGCTGAATTCCGTTTTATGGATACTTTTGCTGAGGAGTTTAAGTTTCCAATGGAAAACAACATTCAAAACAAATAATTAAAGCAGTTACTGAACATCAATGCATTTTAATCGGTATTTAATGCATTTTAAAGGAGCTTCTTTGAAAACAATTTTATAAACATTTTATTAAGTTCTTTTTACTTTTAATTTGATAAATTGTTATATTTTTATGTGTACATTATTTTCCATGTTTAGTTATAGATTATATAATTCAGGATTGTTGTTATTTGTTATTACAAATGTTATTGCTATACGTTATGATTTCTAATTACCAGCTGCCATACAATTTATGTTTGTGTAAGGCTCGATAGAATAAATAAATACATTTTAGATATGCACTTTGGGGTAGTTAAATCGATCTGCCCATTCTTAACAAGTAGGCACATCATGGACGATTTGCTCATTCTTAATAAGTAGGCTCATCAAGGCAGATTTTCCGATTTGAGTCACGGTGACTTTTCATACTGTAATCCACTCAGTGAAATGAACAACTCAAAGAAAATGTTAAATTTTATAGTCTTATGAATCGCTGCATAATTCAGCATGTTTAACTTTATTGTTCAGAAACAATGTATAGCATACGATTAAACAATAACAGGCATAAAATTAAACAATACGACTAATATTATCTTTCAAGGACAGTGCAAGAATCTTTGTAATATTTCTTACTACAACACGTTCTTGACCTTTAAAACTGAATTATTAAAGTTTAATACGTGATTCATTCGTATATTATATAAGACTAAACAATACTAAAGATAAATAGTCGTCTATAAAAATAAATTATGAAAAAAAAGAAAAGGCTGTTATTAAATACCGTAAGGAATTTATAATAAAATTCTTACTAGTACAATTACGGAAATAAAAGGTTCCTTTGTTACTTTATAGGTTGGAACGCTGCCTTGTTACACATTAAAGCATCCACTCGATGGTAATTGAAATTCGGTAGTAGTGATTCCATATATTTAATGGTACGCGCTGACCGCAAGGAATGGTTAGAAAGAAGGTAACCTTTATCCATACATGATCTGAAGTGGTTCCCAGGTGGCTTTAAAACTTAGGATTCAACAAGGACTAGAATCCGAGAAGGGAAATCTGAGCAGGAATTTGTCTTGCCGGTGGGAAGATTTGTCAGAAATTACGTGTTGCTAACAAATCGTTAGCTAGGACAGAAGCAGTTCTGTGGCATATCCGAGAGTTTGCAGCATCCGTACTTGATCTCGGAAAGAGCATGAGAAGAGATGGAGCGGTATTTTACGTCTGAGGATGAGTAAACTCTTTCTTCGCGCTCCTAAACTTCTCTCGTTAGGGAGGGAAAATATAAGGAAACCCGGGGGTGACATATGAGATAAATTGAAAGAATTGAGTTGAACAGTTTTCTTTTAAATCGTTTTATAAGGTTATTCTTGTGATACAACAGGTTTCTAATTTTCTTTTAGTTAAAAAAAAAATTAGAAGAAAAAATTTTCACCTGGTAAGTAGAAAATTAAGATGTATTCCAAGATAAGCTGAAGCGATAAACTTTCTTTAAAGATACTTCTTGAAAATTTTCCTTTCTTCTTTTTACCTTATGCGACATTTCAAGGTCAAACTTTTAATGTATGAGCTTGTATAACATGAGAAAAAATATGCACAGAATTGACACATAAAGAGCATCTGTGCAGGAAATGTAGCCTACAAGGAGAAACTGCAGAGGACGTGATATTCGAATGCGAATGGACTGAGACTCTTGATAGACGTTACGCCTAGAGTAATGAGGTAATTTCTCAAAATTAGTTGAAACGATTTCGTTCAAAATTTAGTAAATAATGAACATTTATAATCCCAAACCGTATGCAAAGTGACAAGTGAATAAAATATTACGGTTCAGGAATAATTGACAAAAAACAAAAATTAACCGTTGTTATTAAAAACTCAATTTTAATCAAATACTATTTATGCAGAGTCAGGTTTATTGCACGGTTGAAACAACTAGGCTTCAAATATTATAAATATATTAAGTGTGACTACAGTCGGTACTCGGTGAAATTCCAAAATAAGGCAAACAAAAATGATAAAGCACTTATAATTTCACAAACAACAACAATTTTAGTTTTTAGTTCTTAGTTGTCTGACGATGCCTAACGGCGAAACAGCTGTAGCAATAAATTGTTGTTGTTTGTGAAATTATAAGTGCCTTAACATTTTTGTTTCGCCTTATTATGAATATATTTAAAAAATTTAATATTTTCTGAAAGGTTCATTTTTAATAGTTCACTGATAACTACCAAACTGACATTTTTGGTGACGAATAATTTTATTTGGTTTTGGGGTTGAGTAAGTGAGAACATTTGTGCAATGTTTTTTGCACGGTTTAGCAGAACTGTGCAAAAAGTTGCATTGTAAGTTAATGCAATTAACTTACAAATTAATCAATTAAACTTACAATTAAACTGTTGCATTGTAAGTTAATGCAATTTTAAAATTTTTTAAAAAGAAAACGTAGATCAACATAAACTGAACTAAACTGAAAATATTACTTTTACAAAAGTTAAGTTTTCATTTCTAGGAAAGGACACCAACGTGTAAACGTCGAATCAGCTGTTTAAAACCTCCATCAACCGTTTTAATAATGTTGTTTTTAGATTTATTACAGTTTATGAATTGAGGTCAAATGCGTAACCATTAACGCATTATAAAACTAAATGAATAGAGACTAATTATTTTCTTTTATTGCCTGTCGTCAAGACCGATTATTCTAAATACGCGATACAATTCATTAACGACCTTGTCTTAGACATGAAAGCGCGTTAATTGGTATTGAACTTTACACTCTTTGGTATTACTTTATGTCTTTAGGTTTTATTAGCGATGCTGAAAGGTATTAATTAGTAAAATTCCCTTTTAAGAAAATAGTTACGTTTTCCCCATTTAGAATCTTAAAACCACAGGTTGCCTTTCTCCATTGCGTCCTAAACTGTTTAACTATAAAATATACAGGGTGGTCCGAAAATTAGTTCATATGTGAAAATGTCAACACAAATAAACAAAACAGTCATGGGAGCCAAAGTGTAGTAATTTTTTATTTACAGCTGTTCAACAATGTTGTTTTATAATGCAGCAGCTTTTATAACCTAAAATATAAGTTGCGAGTTGTAAATGTGGTAGTGTCATAAGTTTTGTATTTATTATAATTAATTGATGATTCCCCAAACCAGAATAACAGGAATTCAAACTAAAATACACAATAATAATTCCAATAATTATATTGTTTTCATTCCCTTAAGTACATTTTGATAATATATGTATCATCATGAGATGATTTTATAAGTAGAACTAACATAAATCTGATGAAACATTATCCTTATCATGTTAGCAAAAGAAGACAAGTTGATGGGGTCATCATGGTACTTACCCAGCCCACATTGTAATAAAAGCAGAACTCTAAATACCCAAATGTTGGTTTCTTAGGCCTTGTAGGAAATCTTAAATTGTATTGGTAGACCAAGGGGTCTTATTCAATAGTGTAAGTTTATTTGAAACAGTTGTTACACAGGTTTTCTGAACCTCGTAATTGTGTATTACACTACTTTCTTGATGTCGGTTAGATCTGTACATATTAAACCATCTCCACTCGCTTCCCTTGGCCGAGTTTTGTATTTATACGAAAATTACATTTCTCTTGGAGGTCAGAATTTGAAGTTACATTTTTTAACATAACTTCGCTATTTATCATCGTAGAGAGGAGATGGTGGTACCATTATATGCAGGTTTGGAATCTGCAAATAATAATATAATTTAGTGTGTTATTAGCTGAATAACACACGATATACGAACTATTTAAAATTACCGCCATAACGACATTTTCAATTATATTTTCTGAATTTCAGTTCTATATAAGACCACTATAGTCCCCTATACCAAATTTCATGTTCCTATCTTAATTATTTTGTGTGACACCTATCTTGATTAAATACAGACTACGACAAAAACAACGAAGTTGGGCAGCCAGGATCTATAAAATCAGTTATTAGGTTTCCTGAGGATCTGAAACGTGAAGATCAGTCATAAGACGGAGGTCAAATTAGTTTGCGATTACTGTACGTTGTACAACTTATAGGTTTCCCTAAACTTCGTGTAATGAGTGTTTACATTGAAAACCTTGACTACTAAAGAGGCTACAGCTTACATCCAAGCAATTCTTGAACAACCTCATTTGCTACAATACACCCTCAAGCCCAGGTTTTTATATTTTTCTATTTAAGTGAAAAATTCCAGAATACTGGTTCTTTATTGGACCCTCCTCGTTCTGGAGGTCAACTTCGATGGGATGCGGGAAGAGTACAACTCTAGGTTGTACTCTAGCTTGAAGATGATCCAGATAATGTGAGGCTATTTAGCGAGTTGATATTTGCTAAATGTTAGCATGATCCTTGTTTTTTTTATAAAAATATGTCATATGATGAAGCAACTTCTAAATGGCCATGTGATGTCAATTTATATAATTGTAGTCTACTGATTGGTACACTAAAACCACAATAGTGCTTCTAAATGGATAATAGATGTTTCGATATTCTCAGACATCCCCAGAAAGACTCGTAAGCTCAATGAACTTCAGAATCTTCCTGTCAAAAGTTGTCTGTTTCTTTGTCAACGATTCAAGGGTCTCAGTACTTTTCAAGGCGTTCAAGATCGGAGATCAGCTGCTCTGCAATTTACCCTTAAATGTCACAATTCCTGTGCAGAGATTCTTCAGCGAATACTTCCATCTTGTATATTTGTTTTTAAGGCGGTAGTATCCTGTAACGTTTTCTACCAGATTCCTTATGTTGGGCATGCCTAACGCGGAAAAAGCCATATGGAATATGCGTAGGGGGGGGGGGCAATACGTAAGACTTTCCTTATCCTATAACTTAGATACTCCTCCATTAAAGCTCTTTCAGAGCTCATGTACTCACTCTAGCTTAGCTACCCTCTTGGGTATAACAGAGTTGTTCAGGGTGTATGAATTTCGTTGCTGGCGCTTTGTTACGTTTTGACTTTCAATCGGTGGTTATTGTGTTCTAGTTTATAATTTTAAAATTAATTTTCTAGACATATCTTTAAATTAATTTTGTTAGTTACGTTTTTATTTCTTATTTCTTTATTATGGTATCAGATGTGTGGGCATATTTTAAAATTGATTTGGATAATGAGCAGCAATTTGTTGCAATGAGTTGCAATTTGTGTTTGAAGCGAATATCTAGAGGTGGAAAAAGCAAAACCACTTCAAACCTAACAAAACATTTAAAACTAGTACATATAATTAATATAATGTAAACTAAAGTGAAATCACTAAAAAAAAAAAAAAAAAAAACTAATATTGGTGCTATAATGATTTCTACCACTGAGAGTTCAGGTAGCAGCAATGAATTGTTCCCAACTAAAACTAAGGACACACTATATTGTTTTATTAAAAACAACAACAAAAAAAATTATAATAAAAATAAAAAAATAGGGCTAGAGACGTCATGTAGGCTACTGGAGATTAAGTTGTGTCTTTAGCAGCTTTTCAAAAGAAGTAGGGTTTACTATCGGTTCAGATAGACCAACCATCTAATTCAAGATGATCTGACTTGTCTTTTGACTGTAACGAAGTGAATTTAGACGAACTATCCCAAATTGCACAAGATTTGAGATGAGATTTGCACGTTCATTCACATTAATCTCGCACGATCCCCCTCCAGCCGTGATTTTGGAAGAATGGTTACACGCCCCCTAAGAATAGACCCTTGTAAAGAATAGGAAACCGTAGAAACTCCTAAACCTGTTAATATAGTTTCAGAAGACTATATAAACATCGCGCAACAACAGAACTCGTTCCTTGTCCACAGCTTTGAATTTTGGGTCAATCATTACAGGTATATAGATGAACACTACATCCCCAAGTGGAGAAGTGGGTGATCTTACATGATAGTTACTTTCTGAAGAAAAGAGTTTAAATCTTAACTCAGATCAAACTGTGAAGATACAACCTGCGTGACAAACTTTTTATATGAAACGAGTTCATAATTAAATAATTGCACCTAGGAAGCGTATCGGCGCCTAAAATGACCAAACAAAACAAGGCCAGCTAGACGGAAGTTAATAATACAAGATAATAAACATTTCCTAAACTAAACTAACGAAGAAGAGACATAAATTTACAGTATAATTATTCAATTCCTGATGTTATCGAAGCTGGACGAGTTTTTGCCTGGTAACGAGAAAGATGTTCCGCTGCTTGATTTCAAGAATAGCATTAAAGCTTTTAGGTTAAGTGCTTAGTGTAATTGTTCTGTTAAATTATTTCGTTTTAATTACGTATTGCAATGAGTAAAGTTTTTTTTTTATTGTTAAGTTTAATAGCACATTGTGGGTTCATTTCACATGGAATACGAATTTATCTGTCAGAAGAAACTGGTTAGAGGTGAAGATCCGGTTGTCTAGCCGTAATCGGAGAGAAGTTGGACGTAACGGGCGAGACCGTTGAAAACGCGATAACACAGTAAATAAAAGGTGTAAGTAAAAACATTTGCGTGCCCATTCAATAAACCAAAATATAACCTAAAAAAAGTTCGGCGCCATTTCCCCGGAAATGTTTTGAAAGAAAAAAGTGTTAATTTGGTATAGAAGGGCCCCTTTCAAATTTTTAATCTTTTTTTTTTTAAAGATATTTACAAATATAACAACAACAAAACAATATCTATATATATATAGTATATGTGATATATATGTGATAGTATACTTGTGATATATATATATATATATATATCATACTGTAAAATTGAGGTAGATAAAAAATTATAATATAAAGCAAAAGTTAAAGAATAAACAATGCAGAAACATGATTAAAAATAATAATGATAAAGTCAAAAGGGGTGACTTTGATAAAACTAATATATAATTAGTTTGTATAAACTGATATTAAATTGTATATCATTGTCTCTAGATTTGGCACAGGATTTGGAGGCGTGGTTGCTGTTATCTGTGTGAAGCATTAACCTTGTTTAGTGTAGCATAGCCAAAATGGTTTGTGAAACAACTGAAGATGATGACTTAGTCATTGAAACGTTTTCTTAAACAAATAAAGTATTTAATGTGTTAAAATGTGTTTTCTTTTTCTTTTGGAGAATAAATTAATGTTTTTATATTTCAATATATATTACATGTAATCCGTAATCAGATAATTAATAACATTTTTAACATATCAATTGACTGTTATATGTAATAATCACAACCTTTATTAATATATTTGATTCAACAAGGAATATTCAGTCCATCTGGAATAATTGTCTGAATTATTAATTATTGGTAAGCTAGATCCACTTGTAATCATTTCAATTTATTTATGTTAGGAGGTAATAGTTTTGGTTTTATGTTATAACAATTATAAAAATTGTTTAAACTGTTTTTATGATTCATCTTTTTAAACGTTTGATAAAGCTTTTCTTAAATAAAGAGCATTTTCTTTGTTGTTTTACACAACATATTAAACACAAAAGACTTTTGATATTTATGAAAAAATATATAAAGGGATGTTTTCTTTTATAAATATTGGAAATATCGGAAATCCATAAACTTTTTGAAGCTCGGTATATAATGTCTAACGTTTTTTAAACTTATAAAGTCTTCCAAAAATACGATTTAACCAACTCTGCAAAATAGGCATTTATTTCAGCGCCGACCTTCTCGTTTGATGAGAATCTTTGACCACCATTAATTCATGTTTGCAAATACAGTATAAAGAAGTCACAAAGGGCCAAACATGGAGAATAGCGTGGATGAGGGAGCGGTTTGTAGCCCATATCGACATTTTGGTCATGGCAATTGAAGACGTCGGGGAAGATAAAATATTTTTTCTCCAAATGTGGGTGCTTTTTCATCAATTCACCGGCGAAATGATCCAAATAAAGAGGCATAATATCGTCCTCTAATAATTTTCTTTTCTTTTTCCAGATAGTTGATGAAAATGTACCGTGCGAAAATTACACCAATTTTAGAGCTGGCATTGTACGAGATTAGTGGAAGTTAATGTACAGACGTGCTGGCTAACGTCTGATTATCTTAGGGTCTGAGCCCGTTCTGTTGAATACTCAAAAGGTTGCTAAGCAATTTATCGAACTGTAATTTTAGGTGATAAGTAGCTTTGTTTGGTTATTATTTCGATTATGAATGGGTATGTGAGATAGTTTGTGCTGTGTATTTGCACTGTTTAAATGTTCTAAAACTGTTTTATAAGCACCACTCAATCTATAATACGCCCCGTTATTTATTTATTTAATTTTTTTTTAAGGTAAACGTCTGTCATCATCGTTTTGTAAAACAAAAGAAGAAACGAACATAAAGTAAAGACAAATCTAACCCAAGATTAAAAGGAAAAAGATGTAGATCCAGCTAGGATCCTTCGAAATTTCCACACCCGTACTCGCTAATGTGAACCCCTGAGGGTACCTCCTCCATTAAAATTAATGAAAAGAAAAAAATAAGCTTTCTATATTTCATAAAAATAAAAACCTCCGGTAGTCTTCCAAAATATGGTTTTATTTAAAAATTCCTTCCCTATTATAATTGTATACACTATCCAGTTCTTCTTATTATCGAACACTGTACCTATCAATATTTATGGGAATTAACTGTTCAATACTTTTCCAAATACAGAAATTATTCAAATGATTCACAGACACATGAGATCTTAAAACAATGTTCTCGAATCATTTTATCTCATAACGATAAAGTTAAGGATTTTGTTTTAGAAATATTCAATGCTAACAAGTTATGGAATCAATATAATCCACAGATTTCTGAATCGTTATTTATTACCACCTAATTGCCACTGATCTTAAAGTATTTACACATACTCTATAGACCTTGCTACAATTTAACGCTGGTTTCGACATTAGTTATTTTTTAATGGCAATACAAAATGAAGACATGTGAGGCTATACCTTAATGACAGCCTGATGCAGCCTTGACATTTCAATGAATGCTGTTTCCTTGACACTTCAGTATTATGTGCTCCGAAGTAAACAGCCCAACTTGAAAGTACTAATGAAGAAAACCTAGAAATTATATTTTGATTTATAACTTATAACCTTGTAGTTAAGATTAATATATAGCATGACATAATTTCAGTCATGGTATTTTTAAACAATCAGTGCTTTAATTACGAAATTACTCTAGTTGTCAAGATATTTGAAATGTAAATAAATACATTTATTTATTTTTTCTGTCTTAATTATCGGTTTCTGTGCTGACCACGATTTTGAATTTATTAAATTCAGATTGAAAGTTGCACAAATGGACTTATGTTAATAGTTTGGAATTGCTGTGATTTTGATAATATTCAACCATTTTTACTTAGCTAATATATAAAGTAAAGTTTGGTAATTTAAAAAAAATCTACCGAAGTTTTTGACAGATCTTCGCGTTTCATGTTATCATGAAACCAAAACAAATTGATGAGCGCAATCATATTACCTACCCAGCCCTATCATACAATGCAATAAAGCAGAGTCTCTAAAAAATGTAAGTTGGTTTCTTGGAGCTTGTAGGAAATGATAAATTTTAATGCTAGATCATGGTATAGGATAAAGTTTCTTTAAAACAATTGTTACCCAGATTTTCTAAACATCGTAATTGCACGACGTTGGATTAAATTACAAGTATCCACTCGCTTACATGTCCACAGGATATATTAATCAAAAACTGTTTGAAACTACCGCTATTTTAACATTTTTATTTTTATAAATTTCAATATAATGACGCTATAGTCGTCTATACTAAATTTCATAGTGCTTACGTACAGACAACAACTTGACAACTACCAAACTTAACGTACACTTCATATAAATAACAGTGAAATCCGAGAGATGACATAAAAATTAGGACAGGAACATGAAATTTTATATAAATAATTATAGTGTACTCATATAGAACCATACGAAAATACAACAACTCGAATTTCACATGTTAATGGCTGCCATTTTAAACAGTTTTTCTTCATGTCTAGTTCAACTTAACACATCCAATTAGATAGAAATTTACAGATTTCAATTATTCCTGTAATGGTACCAATCCAACATATCTACAACGATAAACAGCGAAATTATTGTTAAAAATGTAACTTCGAACCGTCACCTCACACGAAAATGTGATTCTTCGAGTTACGAGATCCGACGTGAGGTGGTGAAATCGCTTTCACATATGTACAGCTTCGTGGGCTTTAAGAGCCGAGATACTGAAACGAGCGAAGCGAGTGGAGACTTTATAATGTATACACATCTACGAGGCCCCGTTAGGACTTAGCCGACGTCAAGAAGTACAGTACACAATTACGTAATAACTGCTTTAAACAAACTTACCTACTGAGCAAGACTCCTTGATCTACCAATACAATTAACATTTCCTACAAGGCTCAAGAAATCATTTAGGGTTATAGTAACCTGGTGGTACCATCGGAGGAGGATCCCTAATGCTAGGAATGAAGGTCTGGCCGATTCCTTTTTCGACTGGAAAAGGGTCACTCTATGTTACACAAAACAATAGCTGTGAATATCGGAGGTAAACATTTCGATGGGGTGTCCTCCTACTTGCGGTCAGTCCTATTTGCGGTCAGTCCTATTTGCGGTCAAGTGTAGTTTTATGAAGGATGATCAAGGTTCTGGAGGTGGAAGGGTTTCCAGTTTGCGGTCACATCTTGAGAGATAGTTAATTACTAATCACAAATCAAGTCGTTTGCCCCCAGGACCAAACAAATATACTTACCAAATTCACTGTTTTGACGAGAGGATAGTCAGTCAGAACGAACAAACGACTCTGTTCACTTAAGTAGAGCCTAAAAAAGGGGGAATAATAAACAAACACTGTATACATATATAAATAGAGAGGGAGAGAGCTACAACAAAAATAGATACTAATATTTATAGAATATACTCTTTCGCATTACAAGCATACTTCGTACTAAAGGTTTTTTTTTTTTTAAGACATTTTTAAAATAAGACTATAGATGAATTTGGATTGACTCAAAAAAACATTGAATTGAATCAAAAAAACAAATGGCATACGACGAATTTCGGTAAACGTTTCCCCCACTTCAAATCTTCAACACGACTTTAGGGGGACGAGGCCAAACATAAATAAATGTCAATACTTAAAATACTCCGGCCAAACCTGTTAGACACGATTTACAACCTAGTGTTTGAGACAGTGCCGCACTAGGCTCACTATATGGGGTTCAAATATGTGACCGCAAATTGGACAAATATCTTTCGATTAGCCCACGACATTTTTGGGGTGACCGCAAAATGGACGGTTTTACCCTTGACCGCAAATTGGACTGACCGCAAGTTGGATACAACCTTCGATGGCACCACCAAATTGTTTAAGAGCCATTTTTGATCTCTGCTCTCCAACTATAAAATCTAGCAACTATTTAGTTTTGGATGATCACTTCATTCACTTCCAATTCAATCCGGCAAGGTAGACAGACTGTTGCTTATTGCAAAAAATAAAAATAAAATTCTCAACTTATTTCCTACTTGATAACTATTAGAGAAAGGTTAGGTTAGGTTAACCATGATCCAGATAGAAATGAACTGAAATGAAATGAACCAGATACAGTCGACTGATATGTATTTCTACTGTCCAATGTCCATCAACTGAAATATTGAAAATGTCCCTCCCTAAACTGGATGGTGCCACCACGCCTGGGTAAGACGTCTTGTGTAATCCCCAAGACATCTATCAATAGACGTGATGTGTAGGACCAGTAAAGATAGACAATAGAAGGGTTTCTGTGACACTTCTTCAGATAGAAATAGCAGGTCAGGTACGATGGTACCATCAGGTTACTATGACCCATCATTTATAATCTGAATTGAATTTAGTGGATCTGCTGGTATTAGATTGTATGATGGGGCTGGGTACTTACCATGACAATCATATTCGAGGAATAGTAAAACCTTAAACATGTTTAAGATCACACAAAATCGACTAAAAATCCCACAATTACAACTATAATTTCCTCAAATTTGGGAGTTGTATATTTAACTAGTTGGCTCTTTTAATAATTGAAAAAATTGAAAACCTACATTGACCTTAAGATCAGCACCACTAAAGACCACAAGCCGCACAAACTTGGAAGTGAGACATACAAGGTCAAGAACCCTGAAACTCCGTTTGACGTTTCTGTTTTTCAGGAGCACAAACGACAGACATTGTTCTACCAATTCCAATATTTGTATACTTTATACTTTAACTGGAACATTTCCCAACTTAAAACTGATAGGTAATCTGTCATTTTATCTTCTGGCACATAGTCATCACATCCAGTCAGTTCATCCACCACTCTTTGTTCTTCTTCACTCTAAAACTCTTCTGAAGATCCTCCATTTATTCATGTTAAATTACTAATGTTGCAAGTTGACAGAACAAAGTCAGATCTGGTTAAAGATATGTTAGGGTTAAAGATGTGTTTTTCCTCTACAACTCTCTGGTGGGCTCATTCTCTGGGTTTTAACAAATCACTCAGAGACAAAGATTTGACTAGATTCCATGATCAGCACAATTTAGGATACAGATAACCCTGAAAATGGAGTTTACCATCATACTTATAACAGCAGTAACTGTAAGATACAGCTCAATTAGGAGTTTTACGAGGTGATACAGAGTATTTTCGAAGAAAGGAGCCCAGGACCTGTTCTATTGGTAAAAGTAAATAAAAAGTGTTCATATAAACAGACGTTTGAAAGCTTGGTCTCCAAGCTATCCGCCATTTTTTTTTTTTTTTTACAAAAAACATAACTTTGGAAATAAATAAAATATTAAATTCAGATTTGATACACGAAATTTTTTAATGCTACATTTCAAGTTGTATATTTTAAAAATGGCGGCAGTTTAAAATATTTAACATCGAATCTATCGAAAACTGATAAATTTACAATAATTATGTAAGGAACAAAATATTTTCCACTTCTATCGACAAACAGAACTATTTTTTTATATTTTTTCTGTAGTTCAAAGGGAAACCGAATAATATATAAAAAAAACTTAACATTTACATCATATTGTTTCTAAAGTAAAATTATGTTTCACTAGTATTTTAAACGGTTTGGTTTGTATTTTTGAAGTTTTGAACTTTCACTCTAATGATTCATATTCATAAATTCTCAAATTAAAAGATTCGGGACGAGTAAGATCTATCTAATATATATTTCCCATAAAGAATATTTTATTTATAATTATTTATTCAAATTTTCAACAGTAATAATTATTGTAGTAAACATAGAACCTAGACAGCAGACAGACCATGTATGGTCGCTAATCATTGACCGTTATCAGCTGACTATATATTCCCACGGGAACTGATGACGAATGATAACAGTTCATTTGTAACAAGTAAACCGGCTGTTGTGACTGGGAGGGGAGTGTGTGTTCTATACCTGCGTACTACCTTAGCCTACATGGTTGACATTCTCTATGTGCCAAGTACATTGGATGTGTAAATATGAGCTGGATGACTTATATACAGGGGGTTCGGAAATTATGGAAAAAGAATTAAATAAATAACAGAAGAGAAACATAATTGGCTACGGTACGTTAAACTGCCTTATGATTTACAAACTAATTTTCTTGTCATAAAACGAGACACCGTGGATGTAAATTTTAAATGTAAATCTATCTTTGTACGGATTTCATAAAAAACTAATTTTAAGATAACAATGTTCAACACTTTAAAAAATAGAATAGTCTCTTATTTTGAAATACAAAACGTTATGTTGAAACGTGAAAATACAAAATTTTCTACCCTGGAGCCAAAATAAAAATCCTAGCAAAAAAGTAAAAACGAATTTAAAATTAGATTTAAAAAAAATTGAGTTCCAGTTTTTCACGGCAATACCCGTTTTGAGTTTCTCTGAGCTTAAAACCGCGATTTTTGGAATAATTTCGTGGTCTATCGTAATCAACGAGTGAACTAACTATGATACAAATTTGGTAAGTGGAGTTTTTTTTATCTAATGGCGGGTTTTTCTTCTCCCCCTTTCTCTCTCTCTCTCTCTCTCTCTCTCTCTCTCTCTCTCTCTCTCTCTCTCTCTCTCTCTCTATATATATATATATATATATATATATATATATATATATATATATACAGGATGCGGCAAAGGTCAGTTCACCGAAAGTGCAGCTTAGCTATAGCTTTTATTTTTCATAACTATAACAGTATTATTTTAATTTACCTGTTAAAGTAACTGCTCAAAGTGAAAGTACACTTTTGGCACCTTTTCACCACTGAAAATACGTTATCTTTCAACAGTCCCTACACACCAAAATCGTACGGAGTTGAGTCCGGAGACCCGACAGGCCACTCAATAGTTCCTCTTCTTTCTAACCATTCCGTGAAATTAGTATTTTAAAAGTCTTCGTGAAGCGCCCTGACCTTGTACAGTTTGAATTTAAAATCCAAACGTAAAATTCTCCTAAGGCGTCAGTCTGAAATATCAACTTCTTTAGAAACCTTTCTTGCAAAAATCCCTGGTTGGGGATTTAACAAATGTTTGAGCAATAATTTCCATATTTTCAAGGGTACGAACTGATCTAGGGCGACCACTTCGCGGTAAATCAAATGAACTTGTCTTTTCAAACCTCTCGTTTCATTTATAAATTGCTTGCCGACTAGAAGGTTGAACTCCAGGAAACTGTTGTTCGAATGCTACAATAACATCGATAAAATTACGATCGAATTGCCACCACTTTTTCAAAAGAAAAACCCGTTGATCTAGAGAAAGTTAACGATTCATGATTATAAACACTAACAGAAGTGAATAAAATAAACAACACACTCACCAACTTGACTTCATGGTCACCAGTGGTAGACTGACAAAACAAAGAATGAAATAAACCCTGACTAAGCATTAGATTAGATAAGCAGGGATACTGAGAGATAAAAACGCGCACTGAGAGATAAATTTCGCTCACCGGCCTGCAGCGGTTAACTGACTTTTCCCGCACACGGGTAGGCCTATATATAAAATAGATTTTCACAAAATGGGGTAATGAACGATTTCTACAAAAATTTACTAAAATATAGGTCCTAAGAACTCAAACAAAACTATATTTTGACTAAATATACTTCAAAGTACACACACAGTATATTCTAAAACGCCACTTACAAAATGTACACACACTAAATTATATACGCTATCAACCATTAAACTTTGTTTTTACGTATTCGGTTGTGTTTTATAAATCTGAGTGGAATCTACGCTGGATAATTACAAGTCTAAAGAATTTTTATTTCTGATCTGTTTTTTATTGTTTTATTACTACGGTAAAATGTGTATTAATATTTTTCATGAACTTTATAAATTTTGTTTTTGTCATAGTAACCTCGAAACACAGTAGACCTGTTGAGATACCTAATTATTTATCCATTGTTGTATACAAAATATTGTATTTCGTTTAAAAAGTGTATCTTCAAAATAGATGAAAAATAAGGAAACTATGAAATTGTTGACATTTGTACGGAACCCGCTCCCTTTAACTGATAATTCATAGAGAGTAATGACACTTGCCCGGAATGACTATATAAAAATCTATATATTCTTTATCCTCATCTCTCAACTAAGTAGGCCTGTATTTCAAACTCAAATTATAATAGTTTTAAATTTTATTAAGGGAAAAGGCTATATTGCGATTATGGGGAAATATTAGGTTTAGTTATGTTATTTACTTTCTAAAATACTTAAATCATTTTATGGAAGGGTTACATGTCTATGAGCACACTCAAGTGGCACTAAATTCTATGTCAGGTAAATGTCTCTCCATGTCATTTTTTACCGATTTAAAAAATGGTTGAAAAAAAATATATACATATATACAGGGTGTTTCAAAAACTTCAAGAACTTATTCCTCACATCAAATCCAATGAAAAGTTTGTATAAACATATTTCCTAAAAGGCTTAGTTTTTTATCCAGCTGCCATTTTGTGTTTTAACAAACAAAATACCATCTTTTGAACGGTAAAACAACCAAGTAAAATATAAGTATAGCTTTGGGAAAATAGGCAACTGTATTCCAAGGAGAAGTCATGGTAATGCGGACAACTGTGTCTAGCTAAAGGATATACCAATGAGTATATCATTATCAGGTCGGATAGTCAGGTTGCTATAAAGTCTCACACGAACACTACTCATCACTAGTGTGGGATTGTTACTGAACCTTAACCAAGCTTTCGATTCAAAACCAGGTTAAACTCAGCTGGATACCAGGACACAGAGGATACGAAGGAATCGAAAAGGCCGATAAACTGGCAAAAAGGATCAAGAGATCCTTCATTGGTAAAGAACTTGTATACGAAATAACTAAAGCCGTAGCGAAAGATAGTCTAAAACAATGGCTAAACTCAGAAATTGAGAAGCGATGGACAATACAATCCACGGAAAAAGTATATGGATTACTGGTCCAACCAGTACTGAAACTCACAAAATTCATCACTTCACAAAGTAAACGAAATCTGAGAAAAACCTTAAGCATCGTATCAGGTCATGGCGCTTTCAAAAAAGTCTTATCACCATGGGATTATTCCAAGAAAACTTGAAATGCAGACTATGTAATCAGCGCCTAGAAACTGCAGAACATATACTTCGAAAATGCGAAGCATTAGGACGTAGAAGACAACTGATCTTCAGCCCAGATGCGACTTTTGAAGCAACAAGCAACCAAAGGGAATAGACATAAGCTATAGTCTGTATACACTAACTTGGAGTATACGGAATAGTGTCGTGTTTGGTATCAATTTGCTTATATTTTCCTAAACATTTTAACTATGCTGAAAAAAATTTAAAATTGTGTCTCCCATAAAAAAGTTAAACAGAGCAGTGTTAACGCTAGTAGGTGAGTCATCACGGAAACAGCTGGGTGAGGAGTGACGGGGGGACGGTCGCAGGTAGCCAAGGGTTCAGACGCCAAGTTAGTGTATACAGACTATAGGTAAGAAAATTTAGGAAGTACACAAAACGTCTTATAGGCTGAATTGTCTAGGGGGTAAAACCCACTTCTATTTATAATAATGTTAAAAGATATACAGTTGAAATTTTGTATTCTACTTAGTGTTATAAAGACCGTTAATTTTACAAAATATTTGCGAGAGACAAAATATTTTCATTTTTAACAACAAATACCTGAAATACTGGAAAAAGTCCATCATTCAACGAGACTAGACGCATGCATTTTGCATTAAGGCCACCACTTTGAAGAGCTTTTCTAGTTTATTTCGTACATATCTTATTTTCCATAAGTTTCTTTATAAAATACATATCCATTGAAAACAAAATTATTTTTTTCCTGCTCAATGTTTGGTTGTACGCTAATCTTGGGTGTTGTAGACAATTTACCAAGAATTAATGATTTCAGTTGTTTTCTTCTTCTACTTTTTTTGTGTCTATAATTCAGTTACCTTTAAGCTAGAGACAGAATTTTTTTAAATGGTTTGTTCTTAAAAAAAGGAAAATATTTTGTCAAATGTAAATATTTTGTAAAATTAACCGATTGAGATATTCGACGTTAAGCTTAAATAGCGAGAAAAACTACCCGAAGTTTTGAAACGATTTTTGGAAACACTCTGTATATCACAGATGGATAGTCAGACGGCCTCAACTCAGAAAATTATACATTAAAATACGAAATAGACATTTCGCAGCTTATCAGTGTTGCCAACCCTTATCAAAATAATCTAGATATTTTATCGGGCAACTGCCCGATGATGCCGCAAGGCGAAACAATTGTAGCTCATTATATTATTAAAATATTTGAAACTTTAAGCTTTTGCTTTATTTTATCCTTGAATATGGAGTTTCAACAAGAAATATCTGCTATTACATTAAAGTAGATTAAAGAGGCTAGTATAGCCCGATTAGTAGTTCTTTTTAAAAAATTGATCTAGATATATTGACGTTTGACTTTTTTTTTTTAACTGTTGTGTTATTATTATTGTTTTTATTTACCCAGTTTGATAATCGCAAACAATTTCTTATTCAGTTTAATGGCCTCAGAAAAAGGAAAAAATGATTTTAGACATGACGTCCGTCCGTAACTACGAAATTAAGAAATTAACCTGAAATGCGGTAGGGACTATAGAACGCTCATGTAGAATTTTATTGAAATTCAAAATTCAAAATAGCTGCCATTTAAAACAATATTTTGCTCATATCTTGTGGACTATTAAATTTACAACGCACTAAATTAGATACAAAACAGATTTCAATTCTACACGTAATGGTACCAATTCGATCTTTCTACGATAACAAATAGCGTAGTTATTATCAAAAATGTAATTTCCAAAAGTGACCTACTAAAAAAAAAGGTAATATTCGTGTAGTTACGAAATCCGGCAGGGCCAAGTCACCGACAAGAAGCTCCTTCACAGCTTCGAGGCTCTCCACCAGCAAGTGAGTTGAGACTTTTTAATATATACGAGGTCCCTTAGGTCATTGCCGACGTCAAGAAAGTAGTAATACACAATTACGAGTTTCAGAAAACCTGTTTTAACAAACTTACTCTACTGAATAAGACTCCTTAATCTACCAATACAATTTATCTTTTCCTACAAGTCCCAAGAAAGCAACTTTTGGGCATTACAATTACAGGATCTGCTTGTATTACATTCTAGATGGGGCTAGGTAAGTATTATGATGACGTTTCAAACTGTTAATGAATGTTTAAATAAGGAACATTTTATTAATGAAATAGAAAGGTGAAGAGAGATTTGGAATTCCTTGACGAAATTTAAAGAGGAACTAAGTAGGTAAAAATATGTAATATATTTCATCAGGACTTCGAAAAGTTGTATCCAAAATGGAAATTCAACTTAAACATTTTATTGTTATTTATAAATACAGTAGATAATTTTTAAAACTTTCAAAATTAAAAACTCAATATTCATATAACATTTATTCTATTTAATTGCTATTTTAGTGTAACTTCGGGCAGGTTTCCGTCAGAGATTAACTCTAGTTCTAGAAAAAGTGTAAATTAAACCTGGAGTTTAGGTTGTCTTACCGAGTTGAGAATTATCTTAATCCTAGACTATTACATAACTGTGCTTTCTTACACAACTTATGTTTAATTTTAAGCACGGGACGGACATTATAAAAATAATTTAAAAAATTATTCTTGTTTTATTTAATTTGTCAGTTTTCAAAACGCCTGATTTGCATGTTTACAATGATTCCATCTCCTAAGACTTGGGTAGCATTTTTTTAAAATTATCATACCACAAATATCGTGTGCATAAAACGTTAGGCTTACTAACGCCTGAAGGTTTTACAATTCTTATTTGGCATTAAATATATTTCTTGGTAATAAAAATTACAAATTTTTTTCTAAGTTTGAGGGGGGGGGGGCAATTATTCTATAAATATAAATACAGACGCTTAAAATAATCAGCTGTTGTTTTCCAGTATTCCTTTGAAAGTATTAAAATAAATTCTTCATAAAAGTAAAATATAACTTAACCTTTGCGGTTGCAGAGCAAGGCAAAAATCGCGAAACCAAGCGTATAGTTGTCCGTACAAGAGTTTCCAGTGATCTCGGTGTAATTATGCGTACGCTATAATTTGTACACGAGATTCAGTTGCCACCGGCCATTAAATAACATCTTAGTTTCATCGGCTGGGTTATTACGTAAACATCTTTAGGTTTCGCTTCATTAAAACTTCATCATTTTCTTTGAATTAAAAAAAAAAAACAACTCCAACATCTGCAAAGCCCGACTTTGGTTTTATAATTAGCTGTGACTAAAGATCGGGTAGTGAGGCTAAATGAGGTCAAACACTTGAGGCGGATTAGAATGAGGTTAATCAATTGTCTTGTGTTAGGTCTATGTATTATATAAACATTAAGCTGTGTATGTATTACTCACTGACACTTAATAAAGGTTAATTTGTTAATATATCTCATGGAAATAACTTGGAAAAATAAAAGGTTAACATGAAAGTTTTGAGGTTATGAGATTCAAAAGCTATGCACATATATAGTCATGTGTTATTTGCATACTGACTTGTGATTGAAAACTCACGCGTTGAATGTTTCATCTGTACATGAGTTTTTATAAAAAGTAATGAATACAGATTTTTTTTGTTTGTTTCAGGAAGTGTCAGCACTGTGAGATCAACAGCTGAGTGTTAGTTATAACTTTCACGTAACTCTTTGACCTTAATAACTGTGCCAGAGTTTTTGTGTTTGTTTTCCCTCACATCATAAAATTAGAGTTCAATAAAATTGAGCAAAGGTACGCGATCAAATTTTGTGTTAAAATTGGAGACATCAAGATAAGAAACATTTAACAAATTAAAAGCTTACAGAGTTGAAGCCAAGATTTATGCTCAGTTTAAAGGTAGAATATAAAATTTTTGGACTAATGTAAAACCGGGAATGAAGAATCCCGTTATGGAATATCAACCATATCACAAATTTTTTTAAATGATAAAAGTGAGAGAGATATCACCAATTCTGATCGAACGGTTGGTGATTAGTTAAATGTGTTAAACATATCGCGATATATTGACGCATCGTTGCTAAATAAAAGTCTCATTTTCAGAAATAGAAGAACTATTGAACAGATGAGTGTGTTGGCCTATTTGAGTGTAGTGATAATGATTAAAACTTTAAAAAAATGTCAAATGACCCAGAAACAAAACTTCAAAGTGAGAAGTGGCACTGAAAAATTTAGCTACGTCCATAAAAAAGGAAACAAAAATACAAGATCAAATCCGTGCTCAATGTTTACCATATTCCAGGTACAGTATTTTACAAATGAATCTGTGGTTTTAAGACAGAAAGTCAATCAAATTTACTATCTTGAGGTTCTCGAAAGACTCAGAAAAAGGGTCGTTCGTGTCTGGCTAGAGATTTTGTTTTCTTGTTGTTTAAAGGCGGAAACCCGGTCATTGCCTTTAGAACAAGTTTAAGGGTATCATCATGGTAATTACCCAGCCCGACATCCATGTAATACAAACAGATCTTCTAAAAATAATGCTCAAAGGTTGGTTTCCTTGGCCATTAGGTAATGTTGAAATATAGTGGTACATTAAAGGTTGTAAGTTTCTTTAAAACAGTTGTTGCACAAGTTTTCTGAACCTCGTGATTGAGTGTATCACTACTCTGTACATAAGTGACTCAGCCGAATATCCTATTTATATAAGATTTTTTTTATATAGGTAGGGTTAGAAATTACATTTTTGGCATTGACCTGGCAATTTGTGGTCGTAGAAATGTGGTGTTGGTACGATTACATACAGAATTGAAATCTGCAAATTTGTATCTAATTTGGTGTGTATACGATGAATAACACACAAGATATTAACAAGAAAGTGTTAAGTCACTATGGTGTTTATGTATATACGATGACGAGAGAACAGCATGTTGAAAATAACTTTTACGGTTTCCTGAGACCATGAAACTAGAAGATCAGTCAAAAAATAGAGGTCAGAAAGAAAGGTGATAAAAAAAAGGAAGGTAAGAACATAAAATAATGTCCTTAACCAAAAAGGCATTACTATGGTACCGAAAACCTCTTACTCTCTTGATAATAGGTCAGTGAATATTTTCTGTTAGAGAATAACTTTGGAGTTGTTATTTTACAAATGTAGGTAACATTTGACAGAAAATGACACAGAAAATGTGACAGAAAATCAAGACAATTGAAACATCCAGTACAGAGAAGAAAAAAAGGATAGGTGGAAAATCTTGAAAAGACAAAGGGAGAAATCCGCTCTTCCCAATAGTGTGAGATTCTTACTCACTAAAAACCACCTCCCTTCCTGTTAGTACCCCTATCGCGTGGGACAAGGAAACAGGAAAGGTTTTCCATGTACCAAGCTGAGAAGCTTGTTCCATGGGCGTATCGAGATTGTAAATGTGGAAGAAAGCAGAACGTTATGTATCCGCGCGAAGGGCGAGGTAAAGACCTGACTTGACTGAGTCCAGTCAGGTAAAGTCAGGTAAAACCTCGCAACAGATCATGCAGGAGCCCAGGTTTGTTAGATGGGGCGTGCAAGGTGAAGGATGGGAGTTACCTTACAAATACCTTATTAGGGAAAATCACCCAAGTTAAGTCTGTTAATTGTTTTCACGTTAGTTCAACAGATCTATCGTAGGTTGCGCTACTGTAGTGTACTGCTAAGCGACATTGTCAAATCATAAAGCCTGATATGAATCCTTTAATAAAGTAACAGCTAGAAAAATTAATATACAATTTCCTTAAACAAATTAGTTTTAATTATATTAATAGAACTTTTTAGTTTACTTAGAAAATGTGATCTGTAGTTCAGTCTACTCCACTCCCAATTCTACATATTCCTTTATAGTGTGGCAAGATGAGTAATCTTGTTAAAAAAATATGCGCTGCCCTGACATCTCTTGGCATTAACTGGAAATAAAAATCTGGAATCAATTTTTGTATTTCATTAGGTTGTCTGTCTACATACGACACAACATTTGACAAACACAGACGGCCGCTGACCTTATTCGCATCACCGACCTTGATCTCTCGTTTGGGCCTATAAAGCCATGCATAGCCTACTTTATACCTAAATTTCACCTCTTTGCTTTCTAGCTCTGTTTCAGATCAAAGAGTGCACTGCAGCGGCATGAGCCAAGCTGTCACCACCAGGACGCAGTTGCCTGCAGTCTAATCTTGCACGCTTATTTCAGTATCGAGTAGGCAGCAGAAAAAGATGTAGCTTGTAGCTCCTCCAATAAATTCACTAACAATGTATTTGTAAGGTAACTCCCATCCTTCACCTTGCACGCCCCATCTACCAAACCTGGGCTCCTGCATGATCTGTCGCGAGGTTTTACCTGACTGGACTCTGTCAATTCAGGTCTTTACCTCGCCGTTCGCGCGGATACATAACGTTCTTTTTTCTTCCACATTTACAATCTCGATACGCCCATGGAAAGAGCTTCTCAGCTTGGTACAAGGAAAACCTTTCCTGTTTCCTTGTCCCACGCGATAGGGGTACTAACAGGAAGGAAGGTGGTTTTTAGCGAGTAAAAATCTCACACTATTGGGAAGAGCGGATTTCTCCCTTTGTCTTTTGAAGATTTCCACCTATCCTGCGAAATTAAAAAAAAAAAAAAAGAAAAAAAAAAAAAAAAAGTTGTCTGTGTGATAGATTATTATTTTTGCCACCAGTATTGTTTCAGTCAATCAGGTCAATGAAAGTTGTGAGTTTCTGAGGGAACTATTTTGAAGGAGATTAATTTTTTAAAATTATTATTTAAGTGGAGAATAAATAGTTACTGTAATTATTTTGTAAGACAAACCTTTTGTTATACATGTCTACAGCAGTCAGTAATTTCTATGATCACTGAAGTGAAACGATTATGTTAGTTCCTGTCCAAAAATAGAACAAAAACAGAAAAAAAGAGTTGCATTAGTTTACAAATAAACTAGTGATATGCGATTCACTAACAATTCATTCAATTTGAACGATTTAGCCGAATTGAATGTGTTATGACTCGCCTTCGAACTGAATCCACTCATTTGGAGAACTGAATACATAGGATTTTTGTAAACCTTAAACAATGTTTGAATTCGTTTACAAAGACGCAGAAAGCCAGTGGCTTTAATTTTTTTTTCGATTTTAAATACGCAATGAATCATTACTTTATTTCATTAACAAAACAAATATATGATTCCTTTGTATTTAATTTTATTCCAAACATTACCTTGAATTTTCTTCCAAACTAAATGTGCTATAATAGTTTGCATTCATAAAATATTGATGTATAATAAATATTATAGTTTTGACGAAACAATAAAGTAAAAAGAAATCTTTAGAAAAATATTAAATTGAGATAAAAACAAGTTAATTTATTTACCAATGCATATATGATTGCGGCTTTAAAATCACACACAATAGTGTGAAAATAACAAATAATTAAATTGTATTTAAAATTTAAAAACATAGAATAAACAATCTTCACTGTATTATAATATAATAAATTCAATGTTTTGTTAAATTCAATCAGTTGATAGCGTTGGGAGGTGTAAAACACTCAAACACGTTGTGGTGTCACTAATTAAAAAAAAATGAATTGATTCAATTCTTTATAGTAAGATGAATCATTTGAATCGAATCATTCAAAAATATCGTAATGCTCGTCAATATTTCCAACTGTGATGAGACTGAAACCCGACACCTAATTTTACACTAAAGATGTTACAAAAGTTGCATATGTGAAGATTTGAAGGCGGTAAACACAGGCACTTTTAAGCTAATTTCTAATAAATTGGGTTAATTATTTTGGTTTATAAATCTTGAGATTTCACAAACATTTATCTAATTCGTTTTCACCGATTTTGTGATGTTGAACTTTTACGATGGCTGGGGTAATTTTCCCTTTGTAACCCATATTTCACGAACCTGTATTTTTTTTTAGATAGGGATCAATCAATACGTTTCAAATGGAACCTTCAAGACCTACACTATAGCAAAAGTTATTCAAAACCGTTGGAGTCAATTTTTATGAAATTTCAAAACTTCCCCCTTAAATTTTGAGCACGCGTGGTATATAGTTTTGCGTATGGAGTGTGGAAGGTAAGCACAAAGTGTTTGCATTCTACATGCTATTTATTTTTAAAATGTTGGTACGAAATTCTTTTCATTTTTAAGAAAAAAGTATAGATCTAGTTTGTTCAATATGACAATAAATAACGAAGTTGTAAATATGTTAAATGTAACTTAATTTTGAAAGACCCAGTTTATTTTAAAACTGTATATTTTAATTATATTTCTGTTTATTGTACAAATGAGAAAGTTTGTGCAACATTTGTGTACCGTTTATTTAAGCCTTGTGTTCTAGAATGCCAAATATCTAATAAATTCATGTCGTCTATTATTACCTTTTTGTATTAGTTTTGATATTCTCTTTGAGAGACTGCTGTATTGGAGATGACAATGCTACCAGAAGATGTTATCGATAAAACATATCCTTTGTGATATTGCTTTCTCAAAATAATAATCTAAAACTTCATTTCACGACTCATCATTTCCTTCTAGTTGAAGTATATCATGGCAAAATATTAAAATGAAATATAAACAGGGTATTCTTTTTATTTTAATATTTATACAGAATTTTGAGCTAAAAATAAAATCACTATAATTTAAAGAATTTAAAAAAAAATTAATACAATCTGTATTAACAAGAATACAAAAATGATACAAAACTGATTAAAATTATACATAAAAAAGTTTTGTTTAACTCTCACGTACATTTTTTAATATTTGTAGATCGCAAAGTTCCAAAGAAATACGAGATTTCCCTCGGTTTATATACCATCCTCCTATACAGTCTGTCTGATATTTAAACAAAAATTGTACTGAAAGTTTACGACTGTTAGTCTATTGTAGATTCACAAATATTACGACAGTTGAAGTTTTCTTCAAAATTACTGATATTTCTTAACATTTTCTTGGTGACTTTAATTTTACGATCTTGGGGTAAAAATAATTTAAAAAACTTTCAAGCGACCAATTCGCCAAAGTCCTGGAACGTTAATTTCTAAGAGTGTTTGTTTCGTGTATTCGGTCGTTTTTGATGTTTACTTTGGCGTTTTTGAAGGTGGCAAAAGTACCCCGACCTCACTAAGTCTATCGTTCTATCAGTAAAGATTATTATAAATTTCAAAATTAGAGAAGTAAACTGTAGTTATATTGTACAATTGATAGTTTATTATTGATGTACTGATAACGTGTAACTGTGTGTAGATCCTTCTGACTGAAGGTCTTGTTCCAAGCATATGTTCACGCAACAAGACTTCTAAGAGAGAGTTACCAAATGGTCCGGAGCCGTCTCAACAGAATCCTGAAAGTGGGTATTTCGAGATAACTAAATAATAAATAGATGTTCTTATTCTGGTTTTCCTTTGTTGCGGTAAAACGTCTCTTTCCTTATGACATCTTTCTATCCTTTCTTCATATCAGTTCTGGAGGTTTGTGGGGGAAAGAATGATTTTAGCTGTACGACTGAACAACCTAATCAACGACAAACAAACTAAAAAATTAATTAACTATTTCCTAGTAAAAATAATGTAAATACAGCTAGAGCGAATACACCAACACGTAAGAAAACGGTTGGAGGTTATTTCATCTATATTATTACATAAACATTTATTGGTGTTTGTCTGTGTGTGTTACTCAATCACGTAAAAACTACTGGACCCATTGAGCTGAAATTGTACTGACCTTGAAAACTCCCTTAACACTCAATTATCTATACTCCATTTATATATATTTGGCTTAATCAGCAGACAACCCCGTACGAAGGACGGGTACTCTGCTAGTATATATATACAGTAACTGCTAGGGTTTGGATGAGCTAAATCATCAATGGTTTAGGTTCCACATATTATAGAAATATTTATTACACTATTGATTTAATCGAGTTCTCTAATACAATATGATCCCCTGATATGAAAGTTCCATGATCTTCAATTCAAATGTGGATATGTATATCATCATTATGTTCTATTATTTCAACAAACACTATTTAATATTTAACTAAAACATAACTTTATTATTTGTTCCCAAAACCATATAATTCATAGAGAGCTAAGTGTCGTTGGAAAGCAACCATGATCTTTAATAATAACAAGGTTAGGTGGGAAGTGAGGAACCACAAACCATACAAATCGTTAGGTGGAGATGGGGTTTTTCCAGTCCTGTTGCTGCAGAACTTGGAGATACTACTCCCACTACTTAACTTGTATCACTGTTTAGGGCTTGCTTTTCCCTAGCGTATATTCCAAAATGATGGAGGGAGGTAAATGTGGTTTTTATACATAAAGCTGGCAGAAAGGATACTGCATTGCCTGGGTCTCATATATATATATATTGGCCATCGTTATAATGATTGGATAAAGGTTGAAACTAATCCCCTTTAACTTTATTGGTATTTGATATTCATATTCTATTTCCCACAATATTCTCAGGTTAACATTAATTTTGAATGTTTGCTCTACGGGGCTGAAAACGACTCCATATTTTAAAATTGGAATTACGATATTGTGGTACTTCATTGTAAAAGTCTTTCTGAGAAAAATCATTTCCACTTTATTTGTATAAAAATCATTTTTTAATAAATGATTTTTTTTAGCTCATATGTACAAATCAACTGTCCAAACTAACCCAAATTACAAATTTTATCGATGTTAGTTTGAATTGGTTAAACAAGATCCATCTCTCATCAATAATATCGTGACTACATATGACAAAAAGTCTTTTAAGCTAAAGAATCTAGTATTTTTTAATGATTACCTAACTTACCCTATACTTACTATCACCCTAAAGAGGTAATTTAACATCGTACCCAAGACCAACTACTTTTACAATTCAATAATTCATTATTACAATATAGAACCAAATAAAGACGAATGTTTTCCGTTCGGCTTTGTCTACATAATGTAGGGCAATATAATATATTATTGGATTGTCTACGAAAGTACACAAACACAATAAAACGATATTTTTAAAAGCATTTAATACTGTTATATTGATAAAACGAGTTGAAGATATTATGTTGTTAAATAGATATGGAAAATATCTAGAAAATACTTGAGACAATTTATAATATACTCTACGAACAATACAGATGTTATCGCTGATAATAAATTCTTTATTTCTAACGATGATAACTTTGAGATATTTTATTTGTTTTTACTGAAAAATAAAATACTTTTCAAGCTCTCAACTTGATTACATTTTTATTTTGAATTTCCTAAGACGGAGTTTAAATACGTTTTGTTTACATTTATTGCCGGTAGAGTCTTATCTGAAACACTATTATTTTCATATTTATAGAAGTAATGTCAAGTTTATTTATTTTGATTCCATTCTTTTCTTCGAATTCAGGTTAACTACAAAACTAAATATATGTTCTATTTTATATATGTCGCTATGGGTATATTACGCTTATCTTATTGAAAGTCTATTAATGGTGCTTCTTCCACATAAGATGTGAGGAACAATCCTACACTTTATTAAAATAAACGAATTTGTTCAACAAAAGTGGAGATTATAAAACGTAAAAACGTCCACTTCCTGTGTGAACGATAATTAATGAACCAGTAATCCGATTACCATCAAATTTGGATCTGTTAGTACAAATGACAAAAGACTGATTTAAAAAGATTTTGACAAAAATCGACCAAAAAGTTTAAAATGGTATATAATAAAAGAACAATAATGTCCGTCTATGTGACTTTTTTAATAATAAAGTAGTTACTTACTTTATAATCATATGACGCGTTTCGGAACTCGTTCCATCTTCAGAAAATCGCTCTGCTGAGGTCGTTAAAACATTAAAATAAATTATTACACAACACATAATATATCGCAATACATATACACATACACGCGCACATTAACACAGAAAATATCAACGCGTGTGCACACCATCGAATACGTTTAATACACTGATCCCTAACCTGCAGTACCGCTTATTGTTTGTGTTTCTTATCTATTCCTCTAGCAAAGTCGTACATTAAGTTGGACTTAAAATTCAATTGGTCATTCAACATATGTTCTGGACTTTTTAACTGCGCTTTATATATTTCATATTCCTCTAGCGCGTCCATTTGTTTGCTCTTCTTGCATATGTGAATTGGATGGAAGTTGCTTTCAAAATTAGAATACGAGTGGTTTTCTTCTATAATGGGATCAGTGTATAATGGGATCAGTGGATTCTTCTATAATGGATTCTTCTATAATGGGATCAGTGTTAGGGATCAGTGTATTAAACGTATTCGATGGTGTGCACACGCGTTGATATTTTCTGTGTTAATGTGCGCGTGTATGTGTATATGTATTGCGATATATTATGTGTTGTGTAATAATTTATTTTAATGTTTTAACGACCTCAGCAGAGCGATTTTCTGAAGATGGAACGAGTTCCGAAACGCGTCATATGATTATAAAGTAAGTAACTACTTTATTATTAAAAAAAGTCACATAGACGGACATTATTGTTCTTTTATTATATAAAAAAGAGTGACTTGGATACAAACACAATGAGTTTTAAATTTAAAATGGTAACTTTAAAATTTCTTTTTGTATATAACTTTCCTTCCATACATTACGTATGGTAGATAATATCTCACATTACACAGCTACAAAATCATTATCCAACGATGCCGTTATCACTAATCATACATAAAGGAATAAAATTAACAGATCAAAAATATGACACGTCCCTCACTCAGACATTCTCATATTCTCACGTCTCCACAAATCCAAATACAGTACTAACTAAACAAATCCATTTACAAAATTGTCCGTTAGTTGTAAGCCAATAGTTAGAATGAAATTCTAAAATCAAGAATAAAAAACCTACGAAAAAATTTTATAATTGAAATACCACAATGTAATTGAAAAAGATCTGCCAAATTGGAATAACAATCCTTGACGAAGCAGGTGGTCTAGAATTTCTGCCCTACAGTCTTGGATGACGTCATTCTTATAGAAAAAGCAGAAGGCTATTAAGCTTATTTCCAAAAATGGAAAGCACTATAATCAAGCTACTGTGATAAGACTCAAGTAGGGGATTACTTCTTTCTTTTTTTTCTGTGTCCAAGAATGTTGGCACTCAATTCGTATAGATGCAGAGTGTTAATATTATTGGATAATGATGGTGTGTTTATATTATTTAATATAGTTTATTCGGACATTTGCATGTTATATAAAAATAATACATGACGTTTCGAGAGTATAGATCCACTCTCGTTGTTAAGGGGAAAACATAAAACACGATTTAGTTTATCCGTACATTTGCGAATATTTCAGATTCACGGTGGATTAATAAATTAGCTACAAAATACATATTATATTGGGAATTGAAATTAGCTCAAGACAATTATAGTTTTGGAGAATATTTTTTGTATACCTACATATTTATATTAAAATATATAATGATAAATCAACATTTTTACAGATTCAAAGCTTAGTATAGAAACATAAATAATTATTTATTTTTCTACATAAGCACTAAATTTGTTTATATTTGTCACTGAAGTGCTTCCTTGTAGAAAACATTCTTTGTACTGGATTTTGAACAAATAAAAAGATCACTACTTTCGCTCAGTTTATTATTTAAACTTTCAGTAAAACATTAGTTTTTCTTCATCAAATATTAGTTATAATGTTAACGTTATGGGAAATATTTTGAAATTTGAAGGCAGTAACAACTAATTTCTCCCAGATGAGAAAGAATGTGGTAAACTCCTTAAACACTATTACCTTAAGAAATTTCATAAAAATCGCTACAATAGCTTCTGATATTAAAGTAAAAAAAAAAAGTAGCGTGTGTTTAAGACCACACGATGGAAGTGAAAACAATATGAAATTATAGAAACCTATTATTGAATCATATTTTAATAGTTTCAAAATGTTAGGCTAAAATCAATTTAATAACACTTTTTAAAAATGTTGCACATTGATCTACGCTAGGTCTAACGTAACTTTGTGTTGAATTATTAAACCAGATGGATCTAATTAGATGTTTTAAGTGTGTATTATTATATTAGTTGCTATGTTTCACACTGGTCTAGGCTAGACCTAACCTAACTTTGTGTTGAATTATTAAACCAGATGGATCTAATCAGCTGTTTTAAGTGTGTATTATTATATTAGTTGCTATGTTTCACACTGGTCTAGGCTAAACCTAACCTAATCTTTGTGTTGAATTATTAAACCAGATGGATCTAATCAGCTGTTTTAAGTGTGTATTATTATTATTAGTTGCTATGTTTCACACTGGTCTAGGCTAAACCTAACCTAATCTTTGTGTTGAATTATTAAACCAGATGGATCTAATCAGCTGTTTTAAGTGTGTATTATTATTATTAGTTGCTATGTTTCACACTGGTCTAGGCTAGACCTAACCTAATCTTTGTGTTGAATTATTAAACCAGATGGATCTAATCAGCTGTTTTAAGTGTGTATTATTATTATTAGTTGCTATGTTTCACACTGGTCTAGGCTAAACCTAACCTAATCTTTGTGTTGAATTATTAAACCAGATGGATCTAATCAGCTGTTTTAAGTGTGTATTATTATTATTAGTTGCTATGTTTCTCACTGGTCTAGGCTAGACCTAACCTAACTTTGTGTTGAACTATTAAAGCTGATGGATCTACTCAGCTGTTTTAAGTGTGTATTATTATTATTAGTTGCTATGTTTCTCACTGGTCTAGGCTAGACCTAACCTAACTTTGAGTTAAATTATTAAACCAGATGGATCTAATCAGCTGTTTTAAGTGTGTATTTTTTATTATATTAGTTGCTATGTTTCACACGGATCTATGCTAAACCTAACCTAATCTTTGTGTTGAACTATTAAACTAGATGGATCTAATCAGCTGTTTTAAGTGTGTATTATTATATTAGTTGCTATGTTTCACACTGGTCTAGGCTAGACCTAACCTAACTTTGTGTTGAACTATTGAATCTGATGGATCTAATTATAAGTGTTATAAGTTGAATGCTGAGACATGTCAGAGTAATAACTATTGGAGACGATATAATTATCATCGTTACTATTTAAAAAAAAAAGGCAGAAAATCTATCCCAGTTTTCTATTAAATGTAATACAATCATATGACGACACCCTTCTAGACTATTATTCGTAATATAAGACAGATATCGAAATAGACACGCACCATCCCTAATAATTGGAATTACGATGTGGATTTATATTATTACCATTAATATTTATATAATCAATAGCCATATTATATAATTTTTATATTTAATATATATTCCTGTATATTTCCTTATAAAACAACGAAATTCATGTGTTTGAAACGAAATATCGAACAAAACTGAATTAGTCCAGGCTAGGCATAACCTAAAATTATCACAATAATTTAATTATTGATGCTGATGAACTCAATCAGCTGTTTTATCTGTTATTTCATACAAACGCTTGTTATGGTAATAAATAAAAAAGGGTATAAATCAATGTGTGAAAAGCCTAGATGAACACTTCAAAAACTAATGTTCTACTCCTTAAAAACAACATTACACAAAATCTTTTCTTAGTGAGCATTTAAAAACCGATAAAAACTTACCTTAAAATTGGCAGATCTTTAGTAGTTTTTGCTCTACGTTGATTTTAAATCAGTCAATCAGTCAGTCAGGACTTCTTATTTTATAGATATAGATAATATTCGACATCTCAAGAATTTGGATCAACTCTTGTTAAAAACCTAGAACATATAACATGTAAAAAGGTTATTCACCCCGATTCTCTTTAAGCCACTATCCTCTAAACAAAGCATTATTAGAAAGTACGGTACTAAGATTATAATAATTTTTGAGCATGATTTTATGTGAAATTCTGTAATGAAAAAATGAAGGTTTATACTTGAAAATTATGACTTAGATCCTCTGGTAATTTTTATTGGGTTGTAAAAATATGATGAATATAAAAAGGAAGTTCAAATTGAATAATACGTCCCAATTATTACATTTGTGCTCTCATTAAAGCTTTTCGTACTACCTAAAAACCAGTATATACACATCCAATGTTTCTGTTTTCGTTATTATTTATTGTACGTCAACAATAAAGACGTACACCAAAAAATATTTTAATAATTAATAGTAGACTATATAATATAATGCTAGATAAAAATTTTTGGTGATTAGCCTACTTCTTAGTCATATGATAATAATTATTTAAACATATTATTAATGACATATAACACGATGTATACTATTAAACAACTCGAGAATATATGGCAGGGTTACCAAGATAACAAGGTAAAATTGACCACAAGCTCGCTTACCTCTCTGAATTGTACTGAGAGTGAAAAGCAAAGACAGAAAATCACATCCTAAATAGCGTATGTATGTTCTATAACCAATCGTTGTGTGAACATCTAGTCAAATGTAGTAGCTAAAAAACTAGGCGCTTTTACATTAAACAATAGCACTGATACTCGCCAAAATTGCATTGCTTGAAAATTTAATGTTTTATAAAATGCACTATCCTTTATATATTTTTTGAATAAAAGATAATCCTCACACTAAAGATTCCTATAGCATAATATGCCCTTAGCAATATGTATAAAATAAAACATATATTTAGTTTTGTAGTTAACCTAAATTCGAAGAAAAGAATGATATCAAAATAAATAAATAAACTTGACATTACTTCTATAAATATGAAAATAATAGTGTTTCAGATAAGACTCTACCGGCAATAAATGTAAACAAAACGTATTTAAACTCCGTCTTAGAAATTTCAAAATAAAAATGTAATCAAGTTGAGAGCTTGAAAAGTATTTTATTTTTCAGTAAAAACAAATAAAATATCTCAAAGTTATCATCGTTAGAAATAAAGAATTTATTATCAGCGATAACATCTGTATTGTTCGTAGAGTATATTATAAATTGTCTCAAGTATTTTCTAGATATTTTCCATATCTATTTAACAACATAATATCTTCAATTCACTTTAACAATATAACAGTATTAAATGTTTTCAAAAAACACCGATCTATTGTCTTTGTGTATTGCTTTTGTAGACAATCCAAGAATATATTATATTGTCCTACATTATGTAGACAAAGCCGAACGGAAAACATTTAGGCTCTATCTGAATTTATAGGGTAAGAATGATTTATAAATACTTTTCATTTATCAAATATAAATAGTTAATGTTGACCATCATACAGGGTGTTTCATAAAGGAAGCAACCCAGTTGAAAATTTTGTAATCTCTTGATTTTTAATTAATACAATCTTTACAAAATTACAAAAAAACAGTTGTTTACTTTTACAATAGATGTTGAAAGTAATTTTAATTCACCTAGATACAGGATATTAAAAATTTCTCTTTCAATGTTCGCCTTCGTGTTTTTAAGTGTTTGAAGATTGTTTTGAAACACAACACTTTTCAGGTAGCAGCAAGAAGTAAACCATTCGGGAGAAGTGAAATTCAAGAATTTCGTAACCACGCATTTACGAAACGACCATAAAAAATCCTCAACATAGGCATTGTTTCATTTGCAGTACGTGTGGTTGAGCCATTTTGATGAAACACAAATTAACATTTAAAAAAGCAAAAAAAAAACTATTGAATTAAATGACGATAAATTTCGCCATTGACAGTTGTATCGAAAAATAAAGCTCCTTTCAAACGACTACGAGAAAAAGCTCACCAGTTTAACGTGCATGTAACGCTCGTTATGTAAAAGCTCGAAGATTTTCATTGCTCTATTTTCCACTATTTTGACTGTTTGCATACCATTCAGGTGAAACCAAGTCTCCTCACTAAAAAAAACACATCCAATATCTCAATTGACACCACACAAAGAAATAAAAATGTACTGAAATACACATTTATTTTTCGAATGCGACGTTCCTGACAAATAAACGCTTACGTGAGACTAGTGTATGATAAAGAGATTTCAACGATTAGAGACTATCAACCTGAGTAAAGTGTAGTCACCACACACAATTTATGGTTTAAAATATAGCTCTTTGTGAACTAAACTATTTTGTACGAAGGGTTGCGTCTCTATTGTAACACCGGATAGTACCTATCGTGGATTAAATAAACCATCAATATAAGAGAGCTGGACATGGAAGACTCAACGAGTAAAAAGTGGGGGAAAGTGGGGTTAATACTAACTCATTTAAAAACATTCCTTAAACTCCCCAAAATCTGGGGTCTTCATACGAATCTGATGAATTTACTAATAACTAAAATCAGAAAAGGTACGAAAATTCAAGAAATACCAAAAAGTCAAATTTTGGTCCATTAAAATAACACAGAAAACGTTTTTTAGTTTGGGGGAGAGGAGGCCTTTTTATTTCCTAAACTTGACCTCGACTATACGTATATATTTTTCATAATTTGGAGACCAACGTGTAGGTTCGATTGATTTTAGGCACATTGTAAACTCGATTTAAGGTTAATATTAAATAAAATATTTCAATACACTTGCATCATATAAGAGTAAATAATATAATAAAATTTCAGGTTATTTAAGATTGAATAAACTGAAATTAAGGACGTAAAATTTAATAAGTTATAAATTTTAAAATGGAGAATAAGGGTTATGAGTTAAGAAATAATCCAAATAGTACACAAAAGGGTGAAGAGTCAAGAAAGGAAAATAAAGCAAGGAAAGGTGATTCACCAAGGAGAAATTGTAAACATGGAGGAAGGTGAGAGTAGTAGCTTAAACTCAGATATACCAGATTTACAAGAAAATGATAGAGAAGATTTGAGAATATTAGAAGAGCAGGAGGAGATGTTTGTAGAAACTTTAGAGGAAGATGATGTATCATTAGTAATAAATAATCCAGAGAAGGATGTAGGCCAAAATTTAACCATTCCAAAAGAGGATTATGAAGATAGAGGAAGTGATGATAGTCAAATAAGGAAGAGAATACGAAAATAAAGAAATGGACAGGAATTGGAAGGAAATAGAAATGTAGATATGACAATAATGGTAGCCTACAGTTAATAAACCAATATTTAGAAAAGATTATAATGAATATGTTTAGAAAGGCAAATTAAAAATTAATGGATAAATTGGAAGAAAGGTTCGGAGAAGCAAATTTAAAATGATCAAAAATAAATATTTTTAGTTACAAAATGTTACACACAAAATCGCATATACAGACTATTGAACCTCTAAGGGACTAGAATGCTATCTAGGGTATGGAAATAATTATCCCTGAAGAATAATTAAATATTATTAATTATTTGATAAGATCGTCCCTGGCGAAGAGTTATCTGCTAATCTATTCTTATTTCTATCCTCAGAAAATCATCTTCAGTGGGTACCGACTAGGTAATCCCGAGGGTTTAGCTGAACGTATATCTTTTTGAAAGTAGTCTTGGGTTAGAATCCTCTCTTTCATCTTTCCTATCAAGTTTCTCTTGATCAATTCTCGTTCCTTTCTGAGTCTGCAGCTATTTGAGTATTCGGACTTTTATTTGATGTTATTTTCTTCTACAAGGATAAAATAAAGCAAAAGCTTAAAGTTTCAAATATTATTAGTATAAATGAGCTACAATTGTTTCGCCTTGCGGCATCGACGGGCTACTGATATTTTACAGGTATAGACAACTATTCAAAACATAAGTACAGGAAACTGAAATACAATAGAGAAATCGGGAAAGGTAGGGGGTGACCTAGCAGGTAGATAAAGGTTGATGAACTATGGTACGGATGGGTTTTAGAAGAGGTGACGAATTTAATACAATTTGGTCATTTAGGTTGAGAATAGGCCTAAGTGAAATAGATCTATTTATTTCTAAACATTCTAAATTATTTAATCTATTGCTTTTATTTTCTATATGTAAGAGTTTAACATTCAATTTAGGATCAAAACTATGACCCGAGTCCAAAAGGTGGTTAGCAAAGTTAGAGTTTCTGTAGCCATGTTTCCAGCTATTTACATGTTCTTTAATTCTAACTTTTATAGATCTACCTGTTTGACCTATGTACTCAGAGTCACAATCTTGACAAGATATTTTATAAACTCCACTATTTTCTAACATTTCTTTTTTATCTTTATTATTAACCAACATTTTCCCTAGATTTTTTGTACAATAAAATGCAACTTTACGATTACATTTAGTAGAAATAAGGTTACTGATTTTATAACTAGTTCTGTTGATATAAGATAATTTACAATATCTAACTATTTCAATGTTCTCGTTATGGGAAGAGTGGACTAAATTTTCAGCTCTACGCTTTAACTTTTTTCTTAAAATATTATCTATTAAACTAACCTCATACTTATTATTAACAGCAATTTGTTTAACGACATTCAGTTCATCATAAAAGTCATTAGGTGAAAGAGGTATACTAATAAGTCTATGTACCATGCTGTGAAAAGCAGCATGTTTATGGCTGATAGGATGGTTAGAATCAGCAGGTATAACTGTATCTGTATAAGTAGGTTTTCTGAAAATTTTAAATTTATGATAACTATCACTGATATTAATGTTAAGGTCCAAGAAATTAATGCTGTTATTGTTACCCACTTCCATAGTGAACTGAATGTTGTTATTTACAGAATTTATGGTTTTAAGGAGAGAGTCTAACTGTCTATTAGTGCCACTAAACAAACACAAAACATCGTCAACATAACGGTACCAATAAATTATATTTTTAAATAATGGATTGTCTTTACCAAATAAATTATTTTCGAAATCCGCCATGAAAATTTCTGCTAGAAGAGGTGACAAAGGTGAACCCATTGCCAACCCTTCTATTTGTTGGTAAAATTTATCGTTAAATTTAAAATAATTTTGACAAATGCAAATTTCTATGGCTGTTTTTAATTCATTACTAATTGTAGTATCAACATTGGTATCGCTAATAATGTCATTGACTATGTTTTTACATTGGTTAATGGGTGTACTTGTAAACAGGCTTTTGACATCGAAAGATACAATTTTAGCATTGGAAGGTATAGTAACATTTCCAATTTTGTTAACTAAATCTAAAGAATTCTTAATACTATATTTAGATGTAAAATTAGTGGCACTTTTAAATACAGTATTGACTTTTTGGGCCAATTTATAAGTAGGAGCATTGTTAAAAGATACTACGGGACGAACAGGAATGTTAGGTTTGTGAAGCTTAGGTAGGCCATACAATCTAGGTGGTTGGGGGTTCATAACTCTCAAGTATTGGCCAACATTATTAGGGAATAAATTAGTACAATTCTTAATGTAATTATTAACTTGTTTACTATAATTAGACGTAGGATCACTTTTTAATATTTTAAAAGAGGAGTTATCATTAAGGATATCATCTACTTTACAAACATAATTAACTTTATCTAAAATAACAACTGAATTACCTTTATCGGCTTTAGAAATAACAAGGTTGTTGTCTATCACTTTATTTTGTATTTGTTTAATAATATTAACTTCATTGTTAAAATAACGTTTATTAGGAAGATTCTTAACAGTATCCCCAATTATATTTGAACATAAATATTTAATGTTAACGTCTAATTTATTTATAGATTCAATATCTACAGACAGAGTTTCAAAATTACTGTTTTTTAGAGAAGATCTAGGGTTGTATTTAAGACCTTTGTTAAGAATCTTCATTTCTTTATTATCAAAACTAATATTAGATAAGTTAATAACTCTATCATAGAATTGGTATCAATATTTGAAACTTTAAGCTTTTGCTTTATTTTATCCTTGAATATGGAGTTTCAACAAGAAATATCTGCTATTACATTAAAGTTTATTTTCTTCTTTTTTTTTATAAGGCGATGATGACTTAGAGGGTTATGAATAACAAGGAAGTATTTTTCTTATTCTTTCATCCACAACATAAGATTAATAAATTTAATTCCGCATTTATTCTTTATCTAACTGTTATTAAAATACGTCAGAATCCTTAAAAAACACCCATTTTCATTAAAATTTCCAGGAAATTTCATTTATGTTAACGGAAAGAGTTTTTTGGTTAATTTTTCCCTACTTTCACATCTTTAGACAACGTTCTTGAGATCATGATGGGGAGAATCCCCAGACGAATATTCCGTCGGTTAATATTAGTTCAGCACATCGAATTCCAGTCGACGGGATTCTACAATCCACAATCAGAATGCGTTACCAATTAGGGCTTCTAAAATTTCTTCAAGGTGTTCTATCAACACCGTAAATTTTTGAGCTTCCCACAGGAATTTTGCCAGACACATTTCTTACACCAAGCAAGATTACTTAGATCAAACGGATCATCGAAATACATTTTGGTAAAATATCATAATTTTTTTTTTTTAATGAAAACCTTGTTGGCAATGATATTATCTCCTCCATCATTCTAGTGGCTAGTTGATACCTATATGGGTTTACAATAATCATTTTGATATTCTTTTTGTTCTAATAATACAAAGGTCACGTTATACAATCAATAAATTCTCACCTTATCATATCACAGTATCAGGTGAATAGCGAATATTTTTCCAATAATTATTTTTAATTTATTCCCTCAATTTTAAATACGTATAAAATATTAATAAACATATTCAAACAAAAAATAACTTTGAAGTTATGTTGTTTTAGAAAAGCATTCTTTATATTTTCAGCATATAAATCTGTACAAATACTTTTTTAAATTATACATCTAAATTATATTTTAAATACATCTAAATTATATTTGATTTCCGTAATGAGTTTTGATATTTCGACATTTCCAAGAACAAAGAAATCCATCGTAGGAATAAAGTTTTAGATTGTAATATTATGAAAGCAATATCACAAAGGCTAATTTATCAATACGTTCTGGTAGCATTGTCATCCCTAATACTGCAGTCTCTGAACCAAAGAGAATATGAAATCCCTTTTAACTAAGACGGAGAGTAACAATAGACTGGATATTTGTCGTTTTAGAAATTAATAGAAACAATAAATAAACCGTAAATACATACATTGTACAAAAATTTAATAAGTAAAACACTTTTTGTCGGGGGGGGGGTACATTTTCATTAATAATTGTATGAAGGACATTATAATTTAACACACAGGTGGGGGGAGGGAGTACAATTTCATAAATAATTGTATTAGATATTATAATTTAACACACAGGGGGGGTGAAGGGAGTACAATTTCATAAAAAAATTGTATGAGAGATATTATAATTTAACACACACGAAAATTTACCCTCTTTTGGAGGTAAGCATAATATGGTATTAACAATTTATTTTGTAAACGTAAGCTTCTAAAAAAATACTTACGAACAAATCTGTTTATTATTAAATTACAAAACAGGAGCTGGGTTTGAATCTGATTGGTTTATTAAGTTTAGTTGTTACATAACCTCAAATTTTATACGTACCTATTTTAAATAATTGGTTATAAGTATAAAAAAAAAACTTCTTACAAAGATTAATAACAATATTAAGTAAATAATCAGAATATATCAAAAATGACTTTTAAAAGCAGCAATTTTCTTCTTATTGTTTAAAAACGTAAAACTTTTCATAGATTTATGTAAAAAAAAAGGAAGATAATAACATTAAATCCTAGCTTGGAATACTTTAATAGCGTCAAGGTCGGAACAGAACAAGAGTTGGTCAAGAGAGACCTGATAAATGAGTGGGATCTAACCCAAGGCTTCATGAAAAAAAGGTGTATATCCAACTAGGTGAACTAAAACCACTCGGAATTGCCACGGCGGTCCAGCCCCTGAGGGATACAGCAATTTTCTAAGAAAAAATAGCCTTGTGGAAATAAATCAAAATGTTGAATTTTCTTTAAAATTTTAATTTTTTTAAAAGTACTCAGTTAAATTGTATTTCGCTACAATTGTATTCCATTTAATTAGCTAAATAGAACAACTATTAAGCAGTAAACACCACAAATGAAATTACGAGCGACTGCATGTTGTGTTGGGATTTAAATCAACATGTGTATACCTGAGAAAATATAATTAAATGTCTTTATAGTTTGTCGTGGGTAAATGTCATTGTGTACGAGAACTAACGGTTTTTCGATTTAAACGCTAACAAAGCATGTTATTTATCTAATGAACTCAACTGTCGTGTTACACTCACCTCACTTTTCCTAACTTACCTTTAGCCCTAAAATGTTTTCCTTTACGACCTCATAAACTCAGTCGTTATATGAGGAATTGAAATAAAGATATTGTCTTTTTAATGACACAGTGAGACCTTTGGAACTCAGTGGAGACTTTTATAATGGATACGTTTCACTTAAACGAAACACAAACAACAGAAATTCGATCTACTGTCCAGTTTTAGTAAAGTCGTAGATAAAAACATTTAAACATGATCTGCATCAGCTGATACCTGATATAGTAAGGACATTTTTTTGTTAATACTATCATTTTTTGTCTAAACACCTTTAATTTGGTTATTAATTTAGATATCTAAATACGGTTTGGGGTAGTCATCTTCGGAAGCGTGAGCCCACAATCTTCTATGATCCAACTTTTTCAACTTGTTACACAAAGAGGTGGGATGGCAGGATTTAAATCAAAAATTTCAAATGGGACGAATAATCATGTCATAATTTTAAATTGCTTGATGACACAAAAAATAAACAAAAAAAACCACACGAACAAATTTGTTTTTCGATAACTAATTTAAATGGAGGCCGCTATCGTGACTGTATTAAGATAGCTAAAGAGGAAATTGCTACACCCCTCCTTAACTTTATTATTATTATTAACCTAACCTAGCCTTAACTTCAATATTATTTACCTAGCCTAAACTTAACTTCATTAATATTTACCTAACCTAACCTCAACTTCATTTTATTTACGTAACTTTACCATAGCTTCATTATTGTTTACCTACCCTAAACTAACCTAACCTAACCTAACCTCAACTTCATTATTCTTTGAGAAACTTTGTAGAGAAGAGGAGATACCCCAATAAGTCTTCATTTTGGAGTTTTTGCCCCTCAAGGAGTTAGGAAGGAAACTTGACAGGAGCTGGGTATTTAGGATACCTAGAAAACCTTTTGATGAACTCCACTAAAGGACCGTCCACTTAATATCAAGATGAAATTAATGTACAAGCAAGACGGAACACCATTTCATAATAATGACGCAGTTATGCAGTTATTGAACACTATTTTTTCTAAAAAAAATAACCTATCTACATACGGGTCTATATCTTGGCTGGCCAGCAAGATAGTCAGGCTTAACCTCCCTTGGTTTTTTCCTTATGGGGGTACATTAACTAAAGAATGAACTCTATAAAGAACTATATGCTTCGGTCTAGGATATGAAAGAAAAATGAGAGATCTTATTTTCAAATTCATCATAACATCATTACAAAGCTATCAATAATTATTTTGTAAGAATCAATGCTTACATATTCAACAACTGAGGACATTTTGAACATCAACTGTAAGAGTAGTTAGTCTTCATTGTGTCCAAGCTATTTTTAAAGATTTACTAATTCCCTTAATTGTTAAGCTAACAAATGATAAAATCTATTAATCAATAAAATAAAATTTATGTGAAGTTATAAAACCTTAAATTCAACAGTAATGATAAAACAATACATGTACAACTGAAATTAAAACATGACTATTAGAAATTGGTTTTTATTCGCACGTTTTATGTCTCGTAAATAAATGATAATGTAAAAAATATCAATAATCATAGATTTCATTAAAAATCCAAATTCAAAATAAAAATATAGAGTTTTCTATAAGAAAGTTCAATTTGAGTCGCCAAATTGAAAAAATAGTTTAAAATTTGTATTTAAAACATTCAAATACACCATTTTATTACAGAGGAAAAAGTGGGTAATGTCCCCCATTTGAAGTTTTATGTAAATCTTAAAGCTTCAGAGATCACAATGATGGCCCAGTATGTTACTCGTATACTATGTATATACAGGGTGTAACGAAAAAGGTGGACTAGCTATTCATATTTGGATTATATACTTTAATAATTTTCAAAATGGCGGCCATTAAAAACCTTTAACGAAACATATTTTAAAAACCGTTAACTTTACAAAAACTTACAAGAGACAAAATATTTTTCTTTCTAAACGGCAAACAAAATTTTTGTACACTTTTTCTGTATGTTTAAGGATAACCAAGTTATCGACAAAAAACTAAAAATACAATTTCGTGGCGATTGTCTACAACAATCAAAACTAGTCTAACACCAACACATTTTTTTAATTATGTTCATTTGTATCCATAGAAACCAAGAAAATATAAATTAAATGTTATAATAATGAAAGTTTGCTGAAATAGTAGTACATTTCTTTATTTTATAATTATTGTTATGTGCAGTTTAAGTAGCTGTGGCTCAGACGCAATTATGATTTGTGTCACTGTGCGTTATTTGTCATTTTTCCATTATTAATAATGCTAAAATAAAAAGTAAAATTTTGAATTAATTTGTTTATTAAATAATAATAGTATATTTTCTTAGTTTCCATGGATACAAATGAACATAAATCATAATGTGTTTTGACTAGTTTTGATTGTTGTAGATAATCACCAAGAAATTGTATTTTTAGTTTTTTGTCGATAACTTGGTTATCCTTTCACCTACTGAAAAAAGTAAAAAAAAAAAATTGATTGGCGTTAGGAAAGAAAAATATGTTGTTTCTGGTAAATTGTTTATAGAGTTAATGTTTTTTGAGATATCTTTCGTTACAAAGTTTTAAGTGGTCGCCATTTTGAAAATTATTAAAATAAAGTCTTAATATTTGTTCACTTATAAAACGTAACATACAAAATACTTGTACTAAATATGAACTTAATATATTTACTATTTCTGCAGTTATAATGTTTGTTTAAAGAAAAAACAAAATGGCGGATAGACGGAAAATGAAGAAGAATTCGACTTTATGTTATTTGATATTTTTTATTGGTTTTGATGTATATAGTCCGAAAATGAATAGCTAGTCTACCTTTTTTGTTACACCTTGTATGTGAAAGATAAACATTTGCCTGTTTGTTGTTTAAAATAAATTGGTTGTTTATTTTAGAAAATATTCCTTAAAATCATTTCTATTAAAAATAAATAAAAATTTCTTTCTGTTTGAAACGACAATATAAGTAAAATCGTATCAATTTATGCAAGCAGTTTATACCATGTTCAATTTTCACGCTATGTGGATTCTATTGCATGAGAACTTCATGTCCCCGATTTTTAAATATTGTAATTTTCACGAAAAGTAACTCGCCATTAATTTAATAAAGTTACAAATAAAAACTACAATTTAATATCTGTACAGTGGTGGTACAAAATAGTCCGAAACTACAATGTTTTAAAAAATAAATCTTGAGATAATAAAGGTCAAATAATAGCCTACACTTCTTCTTTAATTTTTAGGGAAACACAAACATTTTCAGAATCACCCTAGTAAATCAGATGATATTGTTACATTGAGATTCAATTAATTTTCTAGAATTGTTAATACTTTGGTAGAAAACAGTAAAATTAAGATAAAAATATTTTAGAATGCACTAACCGGCTGAGGACGTTTTGTAAAGGGCGGAGCTACCGCGCCCTATAAGGATCAAGTTAAATCCTTACAAAATTCACGATTTTTTAAAAACCAACTACAGAAAACTTAAGAGCAAGTTTTGTGGCACTATATAGTGTAATAGCATATAGATTTTAAATACAATTTAAACGATTCTCCACACACCCCAAATGATTAAATTAGAAGGATTGAATAAGTACAAGTTCATATTTGTACTGTTTCCCAAAAAATATAAACAAAAAAACAAAGTTTCGTTGTAAACTATAAATTTCCGTCACTATATTTGAACTTACTCGTTTACAAGTTACATTCCTAAAAAAATAAATAATACGATAAATAGTTATTTTGGTTAAAAATGTGAATACACCCTTTCCAAATCCCAAAATTATTTACTACATTTTAACAAAAACGTCTTAAATTGTCAATTACAACTATAATTAAACTGTAACACTACGTTTGTCTGTATGTGTACAGTACATAACAAGGATGGATTTATTACTTTACCAGTATACAAAGTTTGGTAATCGCACAAATTTCGACCGCCTTGTTTTAAGTTGTCTTCATGTTTCTCAGAAAAATAATAAAAGTGATTTTTAATATGCCATTCGTCTCTCGTCGTTGTCATAATACGATGAAATAAAATTTATGGTGGAGTATAGTGTCCACATATAGAACTATATTGAAATTCAGTAAATTATAATTTAAAATAACAAAATGGCGGTTATGTTAAACAGTTTTTGTTCATATCTCAAGTGTTATTAAACTTATAACATATTAAATTAGATATCAATTATCAGTTTTATATTTTTATTTTAATGGTACTAATCCCTACCCCTCTACGATGAAAAACAGTGATGATATTGTCAAAAATGTAATTCTGAATCCTGATCTATCAAGAAAATGTGATCATTAAGAAATCTGTCAGGACTGGGTCGCAGACATAACGTAGCGAATGAAGGCCTCTTTACACATATACAGATTCGAGTCTGAAACACTGACACGAGCGAAGCGAAGCGAGACAATTCTATATATACACACATACAAGGGCGTACCCAGGATCAAAACTAGAGGGAGGCAAGCCATGGTCATTCAATATAAAATTGATTATTAAAATAGTTATTTCAAGAATTGTATTAAATTCCAGCAACAAAATGTATAATAAAGATTTATTTTTTGCTTCCAGGGGGGCAGCTGCCCCCCCTGCCCCTCGCTGGGTACGCCCATGCACACATATGAAGCCTGTTAGAGCTTAGTGACGTCAAGGACATAGTGATATACTCGTACACAATCGTGAGGTTCAGAAAACCTGTTTAACAACAGAACTGTTTTACATAAACTAACTCTACTGAATATGACGCCTTGATCTACCAATAGAATTAAACATTTCCTTTAAGTCCAACAAGAACAACTTTTGAGCATTAGATTTAAAAGATCATCTTAGATTATATGATAAGACTGGATAAGTACCATGATGGCACCCAATTTATTGCTTTAATACTACGAACAGAAGTTAACATCAATAGTTCATTAAACACTCCAATCTCCACAACAAACAACTCTACTTTTCAATTAGTAAACTATCTTCTTCAATTTATTTAAGTGGCAAGTTGCAATGTTCATTATTATTCCATCATTTTGGGAACACGGCGCACCCTCTGCAATATTGATACACCTTAAGTAATGCTTTTTGCATAAACAACGCCTGGAAATGTTTCTGAGGAATGTATTTACATATAGTCCTAATTATGCATTTTAATTTTTAAATGATTCTGAACAAACATTTAAAGTAATTGATTTGCATAATTCAATTTTGAAAAAGTGTTTATTTAAAAGTCCCAATTATTTTTTATTAGAAATAGCGATTTTAAAATATCGTTTTGTAAATTATGATTAAGAATTTCGACGAATTTGTTAATTTTTACGAGGAAGCATCTTTTCCCCCAAGTTTCATTAAAACCCATAAATTCTAACCCTTTAAAATAAGATTGAGTGAACTTTGAAGTTATCTAACAACTTGTTGAATATACCCATCAACTTTGAACCCATATCTTTTTCTCTGTAATTTAATAAGTAAGAAACATTTTCAAAAACAATTTTTCTAAGGAGTATAAATATTTTAACTTGCTTCATTCGTACATGAATGACCGTAAATCGCATTTAATTAAAATCAAACTTTTAACAGCGGTTGTCATGGTTATGGTTCAGTTTTGTAACAATTATCATGAACTATAACTTTAACTTTCGATTTTGAACGTTACACTAAAATTTTAATTGGTATCATTTCTTTACCTAGTGCCATTTTTGGATAGTTGACGACCAATACTTTTTAGAGCCGTCGATTTTGAAAATCTTAATTTTGGATTTTTTTCACCCAAATATTTAGTCTTCAAAAAATTTTAAAAGCCAAAATACGCCTACAAACTAAATTTGACTAAAATCGGTCCTCGTGTTTGCACTGTAGAGCACTGCACATACAAAAAAAAACTCCGGACAAGGAGACATTATTCAAAAAACATAACTTTCTTATACTACGTCTACATCAGAGAGTGAAAACGAACACAAATTAAATTTTTTAAGCCAAATTACGCTCACCTCAAAATAGAGACAATTGTCTCTAAGAATAAAATTGTACCCCCGACCCACCTCGTAGCTAAAGTGTCTTATTTTACTCAAAATTATCAGCTACTGTTATCTCGTTAACGACTACCGACAAAAACATTCAACAGATTCGAAACAAAGTAATATCCTTATTTTAATTATAAGGTACTGTAATTGTCGAATCACATCATTTGTTAATTCTTATGTATTTATTCCATACGAGATTGATAAAGCTACCTACATATAATTTATTAACAATAGACAATTATTAAGTTACATTAATGAACATTAGAAAGGCATTGCACATGATGTGATTAATGTTAAAGCGTGTGTGGTACGATACGTCCCTAGGATTGATTGATTGCTCCAATCAACTATGTGACATTTACGTATTTAACTGGTTCGTAATTATCTTAATGTGAAATTAACTTGTTTTTAACTTTATCTTGTGTGATTTGTGTCTGTGTTTGTTCTGTTTTTATTTGCATTTAATTATACGTTAGCAATGTTTTTAATAATTTGCTCACGTATAGAAAAAGTTAACTGATAGTTCACTAAATCTGTATGTGGTTTTTTGACTGTTTTGAAGTCTCATAATTCTACAAACTTTTGATGATATCTGTATTGTACAGCCGAAACTAGTGGACTGGTTTTAATAAATTTTTATGCTCATATTTTGGTAAAATCTCGATATATATATATAACCCCCATTTTTTTCTATATCTCAAAATTTAGAGGTAGTTGCCATAAGGAAATTGAAATATATATTTCTTAAAATCGGCTATAAATATTGTAATCAAATTTCGTTAAAATGTAGTCTTTGAGGACCCAAACGAATTTACTCGTCGCCATCTTGTAAACAATGACCGTTTTTAAGCTATCGTTAAAAAAACAAATAAATGGACCGTGAAAATGGTATTCATAAAAAAATTACTATTGTGAAAATTTCCATAAAACTAAAACGAACATTTAGTGCCATTCTTTAAACTTGGTTTGATTAAAACTACCCCAAAGTTCACGAAAAAGTGTAGATAAAGCAGAGTCCTCCGGGATTCCCAAGTCCCTACTAACTAAAGTGAGTCACTGAGGGGTTAGGGAGATAACAGTAAATTATGAATTTCATTCTATTCTCTTGATACAAATCTTAAATTGACATGAAAACAATATTCATATTATATAAGGAGAATATAAAATGACTAAATTGTGTGAAGTAGACATGTGTAAGGCTGTACGTCGTTGGGAAACTTACGTCAGTCTCTTTGATGTAACTTGACTAAATTGTTTCTTTAATATTAAATTCTCTCTGAATTCTGGATTCATATTGAACAATGTCTTATGCAAGTTCAGCTTTACCAGTAGAATTCCTTATATAAGAACAAAACAGATATTGGAAATATTCTAAAACTCTTTTGATATTGTGTTAGAATATTTGACTACGTAAGATTTTATTGGTTGTTGTTTAAAGGCGAAAAACCTCTCGAACATCATCGCCATATAAAAAAAGGTAGAAGAGAATATAACATGAACACATCTACCCCTCGAAAAGTTTAAGTGTGTCCGAGTCGAAAGAAAAAAAAACATTTGGTTGATGGAGACCTGATAGGGAAGAAAAGGATCTACCTCAAAAGTACATGAAAAATAGTGTAGATACAGCCAGAGTCCCTGGTAACTGCCAAACCTGTAATCAGTAAAGTGAGCCCCTGAGGGGTTGGGGAGATAACAGTAAATTATACAATGTGTTCAAAAAGTCCCACACCCCCTCTTATTTTTTTTTATTAATGGAAATAGACAGATTTGCTTTGGCGAAAGTTTAGATAACCAAAGGAGGAGTTTTTTTAAGTATCAAAATTTTCAACCCTTACTCCCAAAATGGGGAAGTTATGGGGTAAGTCAAGAATTTTAAATAGCAACCCTACAAACTCCGGTTGTTTTTATTACATTACAAACTGCTCTATGTTGGTAAAATGATGGTAAGAGCCTTACCTTGTTTTTTTTTAGCTCATATTAAGTTCTTGAAATGGCTACCATTTACTTTTTGGCAGAAATAGATTATGGACTCAAAAGCTTGTTGTACATTTCGTAACATTTCCGGTATAATTATTAACGTAAAATGCACAATTCCATTTTTTTGCTATTTTGGTTAGGATTAACTTAGAGACCTCTGGTTTGCCATTATTCTTATTTTGAAAAGACCTTTAAAATGAGGTATCACTCAATAGGGGTTGCTATTTAAAATTCTTGACATACCCCCAAACTACCCCATTTTGGGGGTAAGGGTTGAAAATTTTGATACTTCAAAAAACTCCTCGTTTGGTTATCTAAACTTTCCCCAAAGCAAATCTGTCTATTTCCATTGATAAAAAAGTAAGAGGGGGTGGGACTTTATCGACACATGGTATATTTAATTCTAGTCCCCTAATACGAATCTTAAATAGACATTAAAGAAATATATATCACTATATGGGGAAGAATGTAAAATGACTAAATTATGAGAAGTAGACAAGTGTAAGGCGTTGGGAAACTTACGTCAGTCTCTTTGATGGAACTTTACTAAATTGTTTCTTTAATATTAAATTTTCTCTGAATTCTGGATCAATATCAAGCGATGTCTTATGAAAGTTCAACTTTATCTTAAAATTGTTTACATAGGAACAAAATAGATATTGAAAATATTTAAAAATTCTATTGAATTATTGGTAGAATATTTCACTATGTAAGGTTCGATTTCTTGTTGTTTTTAAGGCGAAAAAGCTCCCGATCATAATCACCATATAAAAAATCCAATAAACCCACTTAGCCCTCGATTAATCTAATAGCGTCATGGTCGGAAGAGTTGGTTAACGGTGACCTGATAGGAAAGAGAGGGATCTACCCCAATATTACATGTCCCTCGTGATTGCCAAGTCTATACTCACTAAAGTGAGCCGTTGAGGGGTTGGGAGATAACAGTAAATAATGAATTTCGTTCTTGCACTCAGGTTATTATAGTTTTGGGTTTAATTTTATTTCATTAGTAGATATGTTAGTTTAGATTTAGTTTATAAGCAAGACCCTCCGATGATGATAACCATGTTATCGAAATGTACATCAGGGCATTTAGTAGAAATAATAAATAAAGAACAATTAATCAGATAATAAAAATCAGTGTTTTATTTTTTAAAGTTTCTAGTGATTGTGGTTAGGAGCAAATTGGAATCATTATTGTGAATTTCACCACAGTGCTCAACAAGATTTATCGTTCTATTCCCTTGATACAAAATCTTAAATTGACATGAAAGTAATATTCATACTCTATGAGGAGAATTTAAAATGACTAAATTGCGTGAAGTAGACATGTGTAAGACTTTATGTCGTTGGGGACTTACGTCAGTCTCTTTGATGTAACTTGACTAAATTGTTTCTTTAATAATAAATTCTCTCTGAATTTCTGATCCATATCGAACGATGTTTTATGTAAGTTCAGCTTCATCCTTATAAGAACAAAACAGAGATTGGAAATATTTAAAAAAAACTTGCATGTTTTTGAATGAGTGAAGAGGACAGCAGTATGGAGAGTTATTAGTTCAGAAAACAAGGTTTTTTATATTGAAATTCGTTAAAACCTGCACAGATTTTTATGAAAAAAAAGCTCAATCCATTAATTCAATCTAAATTCTCTATCTAACTTATAATAGCGAGAAAGGGTGCCATTTATTTAAACAATTGATCATTTTTGTGGTTATAGAGGTACCAATATTTGGTCAAAAATCTATAATACTAAATGGCGAATTCAAAATGGCTGTTCAGAAATTGAAAAGAAACTTCATAACTTGTTAATTATTCATTAATTGAGGGTTTTTAATTACTTATGAGTAAAACTTATATGAATTACAAATGATTACTCTCTAGGGTATTTTGTTAATCAATTTATTTATTCAATTATTTAAATAATTTATCATACGGTATACAAAATTGATAAGTATTTTTTTTTTTTTTTTTTTTTTTTTTTGTATGAAAAATTAACAGAACCAGAATTTTATTCATTGAATGGAATTTCATATTTTTAAATACATAATAATTATTTAATATAAGAATACTTTATTTAAAGTTGAAGTAAGTGAAACTTTGAGTCAACTTATTCCTGTTACATAATTTATTATTCTTAATCTCGAATTCAAAGTCAGTCACTGGAAAAGCACTTCAAAACCTAGTTTTGTGGTTAAATGTCTATTATCACGAATTGTTTAATTATTTGTTTATTACAATTATTTAAACAAATATCACACTTTTTTATTAGTTTACCTTCAATTACGAATAGATTTTTCATCAAATCTGTATAAATTTAACGTATTTTCGAGGTTCTGCCTTTTTTCTTCTTGTTTACTGGATTATCAAATTTAGAATTCTAAACAAAATTTTAAGTTTGGGATAAATTACATAAAATGAGAGAGAGATACTAGTGTTGACTTTGGAATCAATTACTGTTAGGTTTCTTGATCACTGTTAGTTTTAGAGTAAAATTGGGATACCAGCTTTGACCAATATTCGACCAGGTGACGAAGAAGTTGATTTATCTTTGTCTTTAGATCAATAAATATGACAACGTGAAGGTATTTAAAGTTAAATTCCAACAGAATGGGGAGGAGAAGTAGGAATAATTGAATACTCCAGGTAAAGTATCAATTAGAGAGAAAACGGAAGACAAAGACCCGAAAAAAATATATTAGCCAGAGAGGAAGGCTAATATTAGTCATCGCACAAGGCTTATATAAGATCCAGGCAGTGCACACATATAATTAGATTAGGAATCTTCAAGACCAATGTGAAATCCATCCTCCTATACTTCTGTATATCTCATTTATTTAGAGGTACGTTTTTTCAATTGAATATTTAAATACGCCAAGCTAATAAAATATGTTTTAGACCAAAAGCCATTTGTTATTGAGGTTGGACAAAAAATGCCATTATTAATTGTTTGTTCAGTCTATGTTTTAAAAATCATTTGAAGGTACAAAACAAATATAGGTTCTACATTAAAATAATATTAAGTCGATATCAAATTGTCTTGACATAGCCCAAACAATGATAATAATGGTATTTTATTTCTCTCTCCATCAAATAATTTCTGTATAAAACTTTTTTTTTTCAAAGCTTGTCGTTTTTTAGATATTTACTTGTCTCGATTGAAATGACACCCTAAATACATGACATGAACACAGTGAGGCAAAAATGGTTTCAATTTACTCTTGTGAGTAGGGTTATTGGCATTTTAGTCTTTAATATCGGCGTTTCCATGAAGTATTTTACAAGTTAGAGTTTCTACTTTAGGAATTTATTATTTGTTTTGTTAGTCGTAGCTAACCTGTATCGGATAATGTTAAAGTGTACAAGTATTTACCATTGATAGGGGTTATAAAATACACCCTCTCACACCTAAATTTTCATATATTGAAATCAAGTGAATTTCGTTTGATGTTATAATACAATTACTACATCCAATCATTGTCTCTAATAATTCTCAATAGATTTAATGTCATTACCTAACCGCAGCGTCTAAGAGAAATTCGCTTTGAGTCGATTTTTCTATATCAACTTATAGGGGTTGGTCGAGGAACCCTTGTAACGATTGTCATATGGTTTTAATAACTATGTGATACGCGTAAACTCGGTGGACAGTCCTGCTTTCCTGGGTGTATCCAGAACTACTTCAAATTTTCAATTTCTGAAAATCGTTTGTCACGAGTAATATGTTTAATTTATAAATTTCAAAGTGTATCAACGGCAATAAGTTTTTCAACGTGTCTTCCTATACCAATAGTAAAAGGTAATAAATAAATGTAAGACTCACCGTCCACAATATTCTGTTTGCTCGTTTTTATACGACGGCCGTTTCGACTATTCAGCCATTATCGAGTTTATTATTGGAGAAGCACATTACCGAAGCCTACGAATACCTCTTACAATTATAGATAAACTAGATGTTTAACCCGGCTTCGCCCGGGACTTCTAACATATGTTATTCACGAATAAATGTTGAATATGATCATGATTTCAAAATACTCGCAAACCCGTCTGCTAGCACCTAATTGAACAATCATGCACAAGACCCTAAAAATGATAGTAATGAGATAAATAAAGTATTTTTACAAAGTAGAAATTTACTCAGTTAACTGTACCTTTGTCAAGATGATCCGGAGCTACAGGATTGTGTGGTAGTTGGAATATAAGGAGATAAACCTCAAAATATAAGAAGTAAAAGCTTTTTATTAAAAACATTCTTACTATTTATAATACTTGTTTATAAACAACATTTTTCATTTTGTTATCTGGGGTATATATACAAATTTTTCGGATTTCCTACTCGAGAGTAAGCTACGTATAATTGACCGTGAGAAAAGCAGGAATCTTTGAGACTTATGCCGCAATACTTTAAAGTTTGTCCCTGCGATTTGTTAATAGTAAAACTATAGGCTAGTTTGATTGGAAATTGCAGTCTCTTTAATTGGAATGGTAATTCAGTCGATATCAGTGGTATTCTGGGGATAAATACTGTATTTCCCTTGTATTTTTCGGTCATAAGTTCGGCTCTTTTATCTTCCAATGGAGACAAAACGGAAACCTTCTTCACGGATGGGCAATAGAGGACTATCACACCATATACCCCCTTTGATTGTACCGGGATTCGTTTTTGAGTTTTAACGGCACGCACATTCTAGACTTCCTTTTATTATATATATATAATTATATATTGATTAATTAATAGTCGTAAAAAGAAAAAGACAGAAAATGCACAGAAATCGAAACCACCCTTAATATCAAATATATTTCATCTGAATATACAAAAATTCTACCCAACGTTCTAAAAAATATATTCAAAAAGCAGAAAATTACAATATCTTTCCGTACAATAGTTTATCTACATCGCTGAAACTAAAAACCAACACCTCAGTAGAGAAAAGTCCAGATTGCACAAAATCAATTACCTCGAATGCAATAAATACTATGTAGGTTAAACAGGAAGAGCATTCAGTGCAAAGAGGAAGACGGTACAAAGATCATCTTCCCAATAGCAGATCCAACTACGCACAACACTTCGCCGAATGTAATCATAACCCGGGCAACTTCCACTCAGCTGTAGAAGCCTTAGACATTTGTACGAAGGGGAGAGTCTAATGAATGGGAGTGAAGAATATGAAATATAAAAAGCATTCAAAATAACACCGAACGAAATCTTAAATGGTCAACTTTCGTTCCAACCTATAAATGCACAGGTTTCATCTGAGCTGTGACCAGCGCGTGGAGGGGAGGTAAAGTTTGTAGTTCGAGGCCGCGTGGGGACTGAGGCATTGTAGGGGAAACAGTCAGCGCCGGCTACTGTCCCCGATCCGGCGGTCTTGTAGACATCGTTGTTAGTACCAACACCCGACACAGACTGAGGCGGCCGCTTCACCCACCACTTTACTGATGCCTAGACCACGCCTATACCCACTGCGCACCCAAACTCCACAGCTCAGATGGAACCTGTCCATTTATTCGATACAGCTATCAATAAAAGGTAAACAGAGATAACGATCTGAAAGCCTCCTTGCATTACAACGTCTGTACTTCACGTTAGATGCGCATCTGTTATTAATTTCATGTGTTAGTGTCAGTGTTATATTTATGTGTAATTTATTTTAATGTACTACAACGAAAAAACTCTATCTTTTTTAGAGTCAGACTAATTACGCCCCCTATCTTTATTAATACGTAACAGTCTCGAATCCTGAGATTTTTAGCCTACAGGATTCGTTCTCGCGTGACAAAAAGAATAAATTATCCAATCCACTGGAAGTTTTTGGCTTACTATCTTGCTGGCCTGGATTGAATAACTTCTTCGATAATTTGAGTTGCCCCAAATTACCGGTACCCCCCTTTTTATTTACGACTTCCAGAAACTGTATTTATGATTACCCTATTTCTCAGGGAGAACACGAATTTACTTTACTTTTGAATTTTAATCTCGCTGGTGTGTCCTTAGGAATACCTTTTTGATACAATATATTTTACCCTTTTTTATAATCACAAACCTGAAAATATAGCATATATATGTGTGACCAATTCTAAATAAAACACAGATTTAGAGGAAAAATGAAAAAATTAATTCTTTTAATTAACTGAAATAAAACAACTGAAATAATAAACTTGACACAAGTCAACAAAATAAAATCAAACAATTTCTCTAATAAAACTAATGGATAATAACTAAATATTTCTCTTTTGAGCAGAAGGCAATTACTTATGAATTTCTTACAATTGATATATAGAAAACAAAAATTTCTATTATTTCTGAATTTAAATTATTTCATTTATTAAATTTATTCATTGAAAAGATTTTTATTCACACATGATTTTGACATTTTATTTAATATATTCATTTAATTACACACAAAAAAAAAATTATCTCAGGAAAATCAGTGAGACTCTAAAATCGGGCCAATTTTGCCCTTTAAAAAAGGAAATTTGGATTTTCTCAGACCTTGTCCGCCGTGTTGTCGATCGTGAGTCCTGAGATGCTGATGGTCCTCTGGTGTCTGGTTGGTTGAATTTCGATTAAAGTTGTCCTATAGTTTCTCCATGGAGTTTAGAAGGCTGGCTGGTTGTTCGAATCTATTCCCTTCTATCGCTCTCGCTGACGCTGTTTTAATACGTTGGCATTGTAACACTTAAACTTCTTCAAACTATTTTTTAAAAGAGACGTTCGGGCATAGTCACCCCTTACACTTGTTCAACTAATTTTTCATGAGAGACCCGTCGGGCATAATCACCCCTAGCAACTGTTTCCACCAATTTTTTAAGAGAGACCTCTGTGAGATTTGTGCGGCTCTTTTTATAGCCAAAAACTATCGTATATCGATACCAATTTTTTTCCCTCACTGGACCGATACGATAGTTCCATTTATGATGTATTTCTATGCAATTTCTTGATTATTTTTGGTGTAGGTGGTTCTGTTATTTATTATTAATTTATTTGTTATGTTTACTGTTTTTAAATTGTCCTTTTTAATCACTTTGTTCTAATTAATCCTTTAATTTATTTTTGCTGTAAGTTGGTATCTTAACTCCGCCTCTAACTACGTCACTTATCCTTGAACATTTAAACCCTGCAACTTGCAACTGGCTGATGAAAAAATCTTCATTGTTTTCCTTTTAATTGTCTATAACACTTTTCCTAACAGTTTTTGCGTTTTTTCGTAACCGGTGTATTGTAGCTCTCGACCGCGGCAATTTCCCGCACTTCGAATGACATTTCTCGGACTATTCATTCGCCTTCAATAGCTTACGTAAGAATTTGCGTAATTTACAGTTTTTAATTCTTACACCTTTAAAGTTTTTTCTTTCAAACTTTGTAACTTTGTTTATTTCGTAATTTAAACGCACTAGCCGTGATAACACAATTCTACGACTTCTGGTAGTGATGTAATCCCGTGCATATTTTCACACCTTTGGGTTTGGGGTTTATTTATTAACTGATTTTCCTGAAATTTACACAATCTTTAGATATTAGGTTTTAAACTCTTTTTGCAAAATTTCCACTTCTTATCTTTTTTCCTTTTCATAATATAGCGTAAAAACCATAACTCTTTTGTTTTACTCAAATTTATATTTTTAATCATTAATTATAGTATAACTTTATTTATTTAATTACTTCTATACAATCCTTTTTTCAAAATTTATTTTTATTTACTTTTATTCGCTTTTATACTTAACCTTTTCTGCTAACTTTTTAAATATCAATTTTTTCCAAATTTTATCAAGAATACTTTCATCTTAAAATTACATTTTATTTTCAAAAATATCAAGGTTTGTTAATTTTTATTAATTTTGAAAAATTTTAAATTCTTCATTTAAATATGCCGTAACGTCTGTTAGTTAATATGAAATAACAGTACTAGATATGTATTGCATACGACTTGTATTACAACTACATATCCTTATACATTATTATTTCACATTTTCAAAATTCATAAAAAATGATTTTTCAATTCAAAATCCGCCGACATAGGAATTTACCGTTAGAACAAGTCGGTAAGATTTGACCTTGGACCCTTTCATAGTTCAATCTCACCGACCGGCTATAAGCAGTAAAAAGTTCTACAAAACATCCAAACCTTGCATTGGGATTATTTTTTGATATTTTTCTTTTTTAACCAAAATATAACCCCATACAACGAATTTCCGTTGTAGTACGTAAAATCTGTTACGAGTGAATACGACCAGATGATGGAGTTACGGCTCCGAAACATGTCGTCATAAAAGATACGACGAGAAGTCACCTTGAAAGGTAATATTATTATCAATATTTATCATTTCTCTCATCATTGCAAAATATAATCTGGACCTATATGGTTTTAAACTTTGTTTATTAACTAAATTCCACGTGGATTCCATTGGCTTTATTGCTGAGACCTAGACCAAAAAAAAAATTAAATGTGAACTCATTATGGTTTTAAGAATATGTGGTTTAATAAATTTTAATTAAGTTTTAATTAAATAATGAAGCTATAAAACATCTCAAATCAATTTTCAACCCTCCTAAATACACTATGAAGAATTAACTGTTTATAAAATTACTAAATTGGTTGCTATAGTAACGAATATAATTATGGAAAATCAAATACATAACCTAAACATTCCAATATCTAAATCAGTTGTTTATAAATTTTTAAATACACACACACACACACACACACACACCCCCACACACACCTATATACACGCAAAAGAACTCTTCATAAAAATAAGACTTTTAACCTGTGCAAATCAAATATTGAAAAGTCAGCTGTTATTTTTCCAGTACTAGTCCATTTTATCTAACCATATTTTGTATTACTTAAATCTTAATCATTTTAATATTATTATTAACAACTAATTTTCCGGTGGGTTTGGGTAAAACGGAACTAAATAAACAGATTTTACTTGAAGAAATAAATAAATTCTCTTACATTCTACTCCCCTGATGTAAATCTTAATTTAAATTGACATAAAAGCCTTTATAAGGAGCTGTGTGAAGTACACATTTGAATGGCAGTGTTGATGGCAGCTTCAACAAATTTCTTTGATGTGACTTTTCGAAATTATTCCTTCAATATGACATTCTCTGTGATTCATATCGAACGATGGACGAGTTTGACTTTTAAACTTATTGAGAATTTCTTTTCGTTACTCAAAATGTTTTAAGGAAAAATATGGATTGGAAATATTAAAGTATGTTCTTGTAAAATGGGAAACAAAGTGTAGAGGAGAATTAAAAGGGTGCCCTCATTCCAACTTTTACTATCTAGACACTGTATAGTCTAGTTTTGCACAATTAAAAATAAACTGTGCAAAATATTGCAACTAACGATCTCTTGCATCCATCTTAAAAGAGAAAAAATTATAATTCTTCGTTTTTACTCAATAAATCTTTCTACTTTAAAAAAAGAAATTTCTTTACTACTATTTTTTTAATAACTTTTCCCCTATGTATGGGAGGTAAGTTGGTGTTGAAGAAATCATTATAAAATTGTTGTAAATTTGTATTTCTGTTATTATTTGGAAATATATTTAAATAGAGCCTAAATTTGTTACCCATGTGCTATAAATTGTCCAGAGCGTAAATTGTATTTGGTGATGGACAGTTTTTAATGACGAGTTCATTTTAATTTATTGACAAATTATTTCAATTATTTCCAAAATAGATTTTCTTTTAATTTATTTTGGTACATTGGTTTGGGTTATTAATATTCACATTTAAAAAAAATTAAACAAATTTGGTAAATCCTATTTAGAAAAAATAGGTCTTGTATGTTTTTGAACGAAATTTGGTATTTTATCTATAACGCTCTAAGCGTTAATTTTGAGGATATTGCGTCCTGAGAGCACACATTTTACCAAAGTTATATCAAAATCGTTTGAGGAAATTTTGAGAAAATCGGAATTATGAATAAAATAAAATATGAAAAAAAATCTAAATGAATAAAATATACAGTGTACATTTTTCATTCATCCCCAAGACCGACTAAAAACAAATGAACATTAATCATCACCAAATATGTTACTTCGCAGCCTTCTTTGAAACAAATATTTATATTAATAGGGTCTAAACTTCCTTCCGCTTGTGTCATAAACGAGTTGTCAGCGTAAATTTGGTTTTGATTAAAAATGGCGGTTTTTAACGTAGATTTTCGTTGTTTTTTTTACCAATTATTCAAGAACCATAATACTTTTTACTTACAAATTTGCTCACGTATTTAGTTCATTAATTTTTTTAACGATTTCCGTATAGTCGGTTTTGAACAATTGCTTCTTTTAAAGAGCTCCAAGACATATTTTTTTTTAGCCGATTACTCACGAAAACGGCAAGATTGGAGAGATGGTAACCAATACGTTTTGTTTAGACCTTTGAGCAAAATTTGATCAGAACTGAAACAGCAAATTGTAAGAAAATGGTATTTTTTTAATTTCTTTATTTGTGGCAGTTACTCCAAATATTGAGTTCACGAAAATTGAAAAAATTACCGTAATTTTGCCTAAATTTCCGCAAATAGTAAATTTTATTAAAATCTGTCTACGCGTTTCGGCTGCTAAAGCGCTGCACAAAAAATTCTTATGTAAAAAAGTATGGAAACGACTTTATATTGAATAACTGAGAGGTAATTGGAGGCAGAAGCAAATCCGGATCTTTATGATTTAAGAAATTAGACTTTTCATAGGTTTGAAATTTTTGTCCGCCATTTTGAATCAAACTTCCAGGCGGTACATCGATCTTGAAAATCTTCGAACGACGACTGGGTTTCACAAACCTAAGTGAAAATATCTAAACTTACTGAGAAGATATAAAATCCTTACTGATTCGTGAACAATGTTTCTTTACTTACGTGTTTCGTGTTTTATTACTTTGTACTTTAACTACATACAATAAAACGTGCACGTAAACATTCGTCTTGTAAACAAAAGCTTATGAAATGAAGGTAATTAGTAAGAAAACGACATTCCGAACGCTACAGAGTCGTCGCCATGTTGGACAGTATTAATTAATGAAGGATACGATGCACCTAACATCGTAAATTATGTAACGCCTACACATTCTTGGCATAGTTACTTCTTAATATATCACTATCTTAACTGTGTTATTATGTAAATTTGTAAGGAAACTTATGATGGATAAAAAATGTAAATGGATTCTTGACGAGTTGATATTATGAGGTTAGTGTGTTTAAGACCTCCGACTGCTATTTAAAGATAAACCTAATGAGACTTAAAAGTACAGGTTTTGTATAATAATTATATGCATTTGTACGATGAATGTGTAGTTGCAAATACTCACACCGAGTTCGCTTATAAATTCTCCTAAAATTATTTTACTTTTTTTGAGTAATTTAGCGATATGTTTTAAATGAATATTCTATTAACTCTCTCACACACTCATCTACAAAGTCATTTACTAGTCAAAAATAATATACCTCGCTATCTCCCTAACATATTTTTTAATACAAGAGAAAGAAAAAAAAATCCCTGAATTGTTGGGTGGTATGAAGAAAGACCCTTTATCAACATATTGTGAATTTTTTTAACATGTTTATGTACATTAAAATATAAACATAGCCTAAATTTGTTATAACAATTAATAACATAATTTGTATTTAATTGAAATCTGTTGATTAATTACTGTTGATGTTTCTTTTTTTCTTTTTCTTTTTTTTGCCAATTCGTATTTGTCCTTTACGCTATTTTAGATCAATAATCTTCTCACATTTTTCTAAAACTTAAAACAAAATAGGTTGAGCCGATTTTGAGAAAAATTAAACTTTTATAAACACCTTTGTAGACAATTTTTTGTTTGTTTATTCACTGATAACCAACCACCGAACGCTATTTTTGGAGAGATGGCGATCAACACATTTTAAAGACTTTTTAGCAAAAGATAATAAGTTTCATTAATTAAAACTTTTGACTTCAAATTTTATAAATCAGCAAGGCTTTAGAGCACTCTACAAACGGGTATTTACGATATCAGTTGTAAAATCACTTTTTTATGTTCAGCATACCTCAAAACATATATCCGTCAAAACTCAACATTGATTTTTGACCAATAACATAACTATTGTTAGTTTTCGAGAAAGTAACACTGATGTTTGGTTTCCACAGAATTATACAACTTTGAGTATTGAATGATGTTCGTCTACCAGTGGAATAAAATACATTTTTTTTTAATTTGTCACCGCTAGAAAAGCTACCCATACAATAAAGAATGAGATCGTAACCACCTCCAAATATACTAACGAACACGACCCGTCCACAAACTAGATTAAAAACAGTACACAGGTTCATCTAATATTTTGTAATTATCAAAGGATGAACGCTGCAGGCAGATCAGTGTATATTAATTGAGAGAGAGAGAGAGAGAAGGGGGATGATAAATACACCGATTACAAATATTCCGATGAGGGATGTTTCAAGCTTTAATACGTTATGATTGTAACTCCCCATTTGCTATCGGCATCTGTTTTTAAACTCATAATTTCACGAAGAGAGAAAATCATTGCAATTACTTCGTTGTATAACATGTTACAACGTACATTTTGAAATTCTATACAAGATTTCTATATACAATTTTTGAAATTTCTATATTCTGATTGGTAATCAAATTTAAATCATTGAACTGAAGCTTTAGTTGTTGACTGAGCAAAGCGAGCAGCCATTTCACATGTCATCTCTCTGTTACACAGTTACGGCCAATCGTGGCTATACAAATAAATTTCTTTGCAAGTAAGATGAACAATTCAAATAGACATTAAAAAAATTTTATTTGCCGTTTTAAAGTATCGTCACCAAAACTGTTTACTACATGTTCCAAGGTATGAACGTGGGCGTTCCACTAAATATATAGCACGTGTTTCAAACTATTAAATATAATAATATGAACGATGCATCACGAGCAGTCGTACAAAAAAACTAATGAAAATTAAATTTATCACAGAAAAAATTTACTTAAAGATAATTTTTATAAATCCTCACTAATACTTCTTCTATTTTTACCATTTATATGAAGTAAATCCTTTTCGAGCTTCGTACGGTTACAAAAGTATTTAAAAAAAACTCTAACCTATTATTTACATAACAGTTATATTGTTTCTTTTGAGATTTCCTCTAAAAGTTTGATATTCATTTTTTGAAACTTTAGAGTAAAATATAAATAGTAGTCACACAGATAACGCTTTCGACGAGTGAATCCACCAATACCTACCTGTGGTAAGGATAAAGTTTTCCCCTTGGTGTTTGAAGACGAAAACCCTCTCTTTATCATTCTCTACAAAAAAAGAAAGAAAAGAAATAACATACAAACCCCTAACCCTATAGAACATTAATAGCGTCAGGGTCGGAAGAGAACAAGAGTTAATCAAGAGAGACCTGTTAGGAAAAATATAAGAAAGGTATCTAATTCAAGAAGACTACATGAAAAGTGTAACCCAGCTAGGGGGTCCTTCGGCAATGCCACGCTAGTACTCATTATAAGTGAGCCTCTGAGGTAAGATTACAAATTTATTTTTCAGTTAAAGCAGTCAGCATTCCAGTGTTTATGAAAATTGATGGGTACAACACAATATTTACTGCCCCTGTGAATATTGTCCTTGAGTGGTTCATTACAATGAACAAGCAATATATAGAATATTTAACATTAATTCATTGTCCCTGTGAGCGGTTCATCGTGCAAGGAACAAGCAATATATAGAATATTTAACATTAATTCATTGTCCCTGTGAGCGGTTCATCGTGCAAGGAACAAGCAATATATAGAATATTTAACATTAATTCATTGTCCCTGTGAGTGGTTCATCGTGCAAGGAACAAGCAATATATAGAACATTTAACATTAATTCATTGTCCCTGTGAGCGGTACATCGTGCAAGGAACAAGCAATATATAGAATATTCCACATTAATTCATTGTCCCTGTGAGTGGTTCATCGTGCAAGGAACAAGCAAAATATAGAATATTCCACATTAATTCATTGTCCCTGTGAGCGGTTCATCGTGCAAGGAACAAGCAATATATAGAACATTTAACATTAATTCATTGTCCCTGTGAGTGGTTCATCGTGCAAGGAACAAGCAAAATATAGAATATTCCACATTAATTCATTGTCCCTGTGAGCGGTTCATCGTGCAAGGAACAAGCAATATATAGAATATTTATCATTAATTCATTGTCCCTGTGAGCGGATCATCGTGCAAGGAACAAGCAAAATATAGAACATTTAACATTAATTCATTGTCCCTGTGAGCGGTTCATCGTGCAAGGAACAAGCAATATATAGAACATTTAAAAATAATTCATTGTCCCTGTGAGCGGATCATCGTGCAAGGAACAAGCAATATATAGAACATTTAACATTAATTCATTGTCCCTGTGGGCGGTTCATCGAGCAAAGAACAAGCAATATATAGAACATTTAACATTAATTCATTGTCCCTGTGAGCGGTTCATCTAGCAAGGAACAAGCAATATATAGAACATTTAACATTAATTCATTGTCCCTGTGGGCGGTTCATCGTGCAAGGAACAAGCAATATATAGAACGTTTAACATTAATTCATTGTCCCTGTGGGCGGTTCATCGTGCAAGGAACAAGCAATATATAGAACGTTTAACATTAATTCATTGTCCCTGTGGGCGGTTCATCGTGCAAGGAACAAGCAAAATATAGAATATTCCACATTAATTCATTGTCCCTGTGAGCGGATCATCGTGCAAGGAACAAGCAATATATAGAACATTTAACATTAATTCATTGTCCCTGTGGGCGGTTTATCGTGCAAGGAACTAGCAAAATATAGAACGTTTAACATTAATCATTGTCCCTGTGAGTGGTTCATTACAATGAACAAGCAATATATAGAACATTTAACAATAATTCATTGTCCCTGTGAGCGGTTCATCGTGCAAGGAACAAGCAATATATAGAACATTTAACATTAATTCATTGTCCCTGTGAGTGGTTCATTACAATGAACAAGCAATATATAGAATATTTAACATTAATTCATTGTCCCTGTGAGCGGATCATCGTGCAAGGAACAAGCAATATATAGAACATTTAACATTAATTCATTGTCCCTGTGACTGGTTCATCGTGCAAGGAACAAGCAAAATATAGAATATTCAACATTAATTCATTGTCCCTGTGAGCAGATCATCGTGCAAGGAACAAGCAATATATAGAACATTTAACATTAATTCATTGTCCCTGTGAGTGGTTCATCGTGCAAGGAACAAGCAAAATATAGAATATTCCACATTAATTCATTGTCCCTGTGAGCAGATCATCGTGCAAGGAACAAGCAATATATAGAACATTTAACATTAATTCATTGTCCCTGTGAGCGGATCATCGTGCAAGGAACAAGCAAAATATAGAACATTTAACATTAATTCATTGTCCCTGTGGGCGGTTTATCGTGCAAGGAACTAGCAAAATATAGAACGTTTAACATTAATCATTGTCCCTGTGAGTGGTTCATTACAATGAACAAGCAATATATAGAACATTTAACAATAATTCATTGTCCCTGTGAGCGGTTCATCGTGCAAGGAACAAGCAATATATAGAACATTTAAAATTAATTCATTGCACCTGTGAGCGGTTCATCGTGCAAGGAACAAGCAATATATAGAACATTTAACATTAATTCATTGCACCTGTGAGCGGATCATCGTGCAAGGAACAAGCAATATATAGAACATTTAACATTAATTCATTGTCCCTGTGAGCGGTTCATCGTGCAAGGAACAAGCAATATATAGAACATTTAACATTAATTCATTGTCCCTGTGAGCGGTTCATCGTGCAAGGAACAAGCAATATATAGAACATTTAACATTAATTCATTGTCCTTGAGAGGATCGTTGCAAGGAACAAGCAATATATTGAACATTTAACAATAATTCATTGTCCCTCTGAGCGGTTCATCGTGCAAGAAACTAACAAAATATAGAACATTTAACTTTAATTCATTGTCCTTGAGAGGATCATTGCAAGGAATAAGCAATATATAGAACATTTAACATTAATTCATTGTCCTTGAGAGGATCAATGCAAGGAACAAGCAATATATAGAACATTTAACATTAATTCATTATCCTTGAGAGGATCATTGCAAGGAACAAGCAAGATATAGAACATTTAACATTAATTAACATTAATTCAATGTCCCTGTGAGCGGTTCATCGTGCAAGGAACAAGCAATATATGGAACATTTAACATTAATTCATTGTCCCTGTGGGCGGTTTATCGTGCAAGGAACAAGCAATATATGGAACATTTAACATTAATTCATTGTCCCTGTGGGCGGTTTATCGTGCAAGGAACTAGCAAAATATAGAACGTTTAACATTAATCATTGTCCCTGTGAGTGGTTCATTACAATGAACAAGCAATATATAGAACATTTAACAATAATTCATTGTCCCTGTGAGCGGTTCATTACAATGAACAAGCAATATATAGAACATTTAACAATAATTCATTGTCCCTGTGAGTGGTTCATTACAATGAACAAGCAATATATAGAACATTTAACAATAATTCATTGTCCCTGTGAGCGGATCATCGTGCAAGGAACAAGCAATATATAGAACATTTAACATTAATTCATCGTCCCTGTGAGCGGTTCATCGTGCAAGGAACAAGCAATATATAGAACATTTAACAATAATTCATTGTCCCTGTAAGCGGTTCATCGTGCAAGGAACAAGCAATATATAGAACATTTAACAATAATTCATTGTCCCTGTGGGCGGTTTATCGTGCAAGGAACTAGCAAAATATAGAACGTTTAACATTAATCATTGTCCCTGTGAGTGGTTCATTACAATGAACAAGCAATATATAGAACATTTAACATTAATTCATTGTCCCTGTGAGCGGTTCATCGTGCAAGGAACAAGCAATATATAGAACATTTAACAATAATTCATTGTCCCTGTAAGCGGTTCATCGTGCAAGGAACTAGCAATATATAGAACATTTAACATTAATTCATTGTCCTTGTGAGTGGTTCATCGTGCAAGGAACAAGCAATATATAGAATATTTAACATTAATTCATTGCACCTGTGAGCGGTTCATCGTGCAAGGAACAAGCAATATATAGAACATTTAACAATAATTCATTGTCCCTGTAAGCGGTTCATCGTGCAAGGAACAAGCAATATATAGAACATTTAACATTAATTCATTGCACCTGTGAGCGGTTCATCGTGCAAGGAACAAGCAATATAAGGACATTTAACAATAATTCATTGTCCCTGTAAGCGGTTCATCGTGCAAGGAACAAGCAATATATAGAACATTTAACATTAATTCATTGTCCCTGTGGGAGGTTCATCGTGCAAGGAACAAGCAATATATAGAACATTTAACATTAATTCATTGTCCCTGTGAGCGGTTCATCGTGCAAGGAACAAGCAATATATAGAACATTTAACAATAATTCATTGTCCCTGTGAGCGGTTCATCGTGCAAGGGACTAGCAAAATATAGATCATTTAACATTAATTCATTGTCCCTGTGAGCGGTTCATCGTGCAAGGGACTAGCAAAATATAGATCATTTAACATTAATTCATTGTCCCTGTGAGCGGTTCATCGGGCAAGGAACTAGCAAAATATAGATCATTTAACATTAATTCATTGTCCCTGTGAGCGGTTCATCGTGCAAGGGACTAGCAAAATATAGATCATTTAACATTAATTCATTGTCCCTGTGAGCGGTTCATCGTGCAAGGAACTAGCAAAATATAGATCATTTAACATTAATTCATTGTCCCTGTGAGCGGTTCATCGTGCAAGGGACTAGCAAAATATAGATCATTTAACATTAATTCATTGTCCCTGTGAGCGGTTCATCGTGCAAGGGACTAGCAAAATATAGATCATTTAACATTAATTCATTGTCCCTGTGAGCGGTTCATCGTGCAAGGGACTAGCAAAATATAGATCATTTAACATTAATTCATTGTCCCTGTGAGCGGTTCATCGTGCAAGGGACTAGCAAAATATAGATCATTTAACATTAATTCATTGTCCCTGTGAGCGGTTCATCGTGCAAGGGACTAGCAAAATATAGATCATTTAACATTAATTCATTGTCCCTGTGAGCGGTTCATCGTGCAAGGGACTAGCAAAATATAGATCATTTAACATTAATTCATTGTCCCTGTGAGCGGTTCATCGTGCAAGGAACTAGCAAAATATAGATCATTTAACATTAATTCATTGTCCCTGTGAGCGGTTCATCGTGCAAGGAACTAGCAAAATATAGATCATTTAACATTAGTTCATTGTCCCTGTGAGCGGTTCATCGTGCAAGGGACTAGCAAAATATAGATCATTTAACATTAATTCATTGTCCCTGTGAGCGGTTCATCGTGCAAGGGACTAGCAATATATAGAATATTTAACATTATTTCATTGTCCCTGTGAGCGGATCATCGTGCAAGGAACTAGCAATATATAGAACATTTAACATTAATTCATTGTCCCTGTGGGCGGTTCATCGTGCAAGGAACAAGCAAAATATAGATCATTCAACATTAATTCATTGTCCCTGTGAGCGGTTCATCGTGCAAGGAACAAGCAATATATAGAATATTTAACATTAATTCATTATCCCTGTGACCGGTTCATCGTGCAAGGAACAAGCAATATATAGAATATTTAACATTAATTCATTGTCCCTGTGAGCGGATCATCGTCCAAGGAACTAGCAAAATATAGATCATTCAACATTAATTCATTGTCCCTGTGAGCGGTTCATCGTGCAAGGAACAAGCAATATATAGAATATTTAACATTAATTCATTGTCCCTGTGAGCGGATCATCGTGCAAGGAAACTAGCAAAATATAGATCATTCAACATTAATTCATTGTCCCTGTGAGCGGTTCATCGTGCAAGGAACAAGCAATATATAGAATATTTAACATTAATTCATTGTCCCTGTGAGCGGATCATCGTGCAAGGAACTAGCAATATATAGAACATTTAACATTAATTCATTGTCCTTGAGAGGATCATTGCAAGGAACAAGCAATATATTGAACATTTAACATTAATTCATTGTCCCTGTGAGCGGTTCATCGTGCAAAGAACTAGCAAAATATAGAACATTTACCATTAATTCATTGTCCTTGAGAGGATCATTGCAAAGAATAAGCAATATATAGAACATTTAACATTAATTCATTGTCCCTGTGAGCGGTTCATCGTGCAAGAGACTAGCAAAATATAGATCATTTAACATTAATTCATTGTCCCTGTGAGCGGTTCATCGTGCAAGGGACAAGCAATATATAGAATATTTAACATTAATTCATTGTCCCTGTGAGCGGTTCATCGTGCAAGGGACTAGCAAAATATAGATCATTTAACATTAGTTCATTGTCCCTGTGAGCGGTTCATCGTGCAAGGAACAAGCAATATATAGAATATTTAACATTAATTCATTGTCCCTGTGAGCGGTTCATCGTGCAAGGGACTAGCAAAATATAGATCATTTAACATTAGTTCATTGTCCCTGTGAGCGGTTCATCGTGCAAGGGACAAGCAATATATAGAATATTTAACATTAATTCATTGTCCCTGTGAGCGGTTCATCGTGCAAGGGACTAGCAAAATATAGATCATTTAACATTAGTTCATTGTCCCTGTGAGCGGTTCATCGTGCAAGGGACTAGCAAAATATAGATCATTTAACATTAATTCATTGTCCCTGTGAGCGGTTCATCGTGCAAGGGACTAGCAAAATATAGATCATTTACCATTAATTCATTGTCTCTGTGAGCGGTTCATCGTGCAAGGAACTAGCAAAATATAGATCATTTAACATTAATTCATTGTCCCTGTGAGCGGTTCATCGTGCAAGGAACTAGCAAAATATAGATCATTTAACATTAGTTCATTGTCCCTGTGAGCGGTTCATCGTGCAAGGGACTAGCAAAATATAGATCATTTAACATTAATTCATTGTCCCTGTGAGCGGTTCATCGTGCAAGGGACTAGCAAAATATAGATCATTTAACATTAATTCATTGTCCCTGTGAGCGGTTCATCGGGCAAGGAACTAGCAAAATATAGATCATTTAACATTAATTCATTGTCCCTGTGAGCGGTTCATCGTGCAAGGGACTAGCAAAATATAGATCATTTAACATTAATTCATTGTCCCTGTGAGCGGTTCATCGTGCAAGGAACTAGCAAAATATAGATCATTTAACATTAATTCATTGTCCCTGTGAGCGGTTCATCGTGCAAGGGACTAGCAAAATATAGATCATTTAACATTAATTCATTGTCCCTGTGAGCGGTTCATCGTGCAAGGGAGTAGCAAAATATAGATCATTTAACATTAATTCATTGTCCCTGTGAGCGGTTCATCGTGCAAGGAACTAGCAAAATATAGATCATTTAACATTAGTTCATTGTCCCTGTGAGCGGTTCATCGTGCAAGGGACTAGCAAAATATAGATCATTTAACATTAATTCATTGTCCCTGTGAGCGGTTCATCGTGCAAGGGACTAGCAAAATATAGATCATTTAACATTAATTCATTGTCCCTGTGAGCGGTTCATCGTGCAAGGAACTAGCAAAATATAGATCATTTAACATTAATTCATTGTCCCTGTGAGCGGTTCATCGTGCAAGGAACTAGCAAAATATAGATCATTTAACATTAGTTCATTGTCCCTGTGAGCGGTTCATCGTGCAAGGGACTAGCAAAATATAGATCATTTAACATTAATTCATTGTCCCTGTGAGCGGTTCATCGTGCAAGGGACTAGCAAAATATAGATCATTTAACATTAGTTCATTGTCCCTGTGAGCGGTTCATCGTGCAAGGAACAAGCAATATATAGAATATTTAACATTAATTCATCGTTTCTGTGAGTGGTGATTTGTTCAAGTGTACAATATCTATACTGTTTTTTACTGCTGCTTTTTCTTCGTGTGCTAAACTTTTATTGGGTTAACAAGAAGATTTTAAACATTAAAAGAGCGATGTCTATTATCCATAAAACCACCTTTTCATCATAATTAGTTAGATAAAAGCACTAGTTTTCTAAATACCTAAAGCATACAGTCTCTTTTTTAAAGGTAATTAAAGTAAATTACATCTAAATAGTACACAAACATTGCGATAACTTTTTCAAAAAGTGATAATTTCCCCTAAATAGTGAAGTAAATCAAAAATTGAGCTTGTTTTCTCAATAAATATGTACAGTGTTACAATTTGTTATTTGAAGTAGGTTTAAGTCGATTTACTCAATTGTAAGAAATCACACTTACAGTGCCTAGATAGTAAAACTAAGAGTGAGGATGCCCTTTTATTTCCCCTCACTTTTTTGATTCTTATTTTACATGAACTATACCCTAATATTTCAAATTCATATTTCCCCCCAGAAAATTCTAAAAAAAGAAAATAAATGTGGATAAATTTGAAACTTCAAAACCCATCCGTCGTCGTTCGACATGAATTCAGAATTCAGAGAGAATGTAATATTGAAGGAACAATTTCGGAAAGTCACATCAAAGGAACTTGGTGAAGCTATCAAAACAGCCTTTCATATTTATACTTCACACAAGACTTTAGACGTTTTATATTCTCCTTATAAAGGCTGAATACTGCTTTTGTGTCATTTTAAATTAAGATTTATATCAGGAGAGTAGAATGAACCAGCTGTCAGAGAATATATTTATTTCTTATGATAAAAGCCAAATTTGTAATAACGGTCTTAACTAAAGTTGTTTGACAAAGCATTTGTTGTTCATTTTACTCAAGTTAAATTTAAAACGCATTGGTGAAATACGCATAAAGTCATAAGAAATTAGGTTTTTATTCCAATATACAACTATACTAATATATTCAATATATTGTAAAAATGTAAAGTTCGAGACGCTGAATAGATTTTAAACGCGTAGGATATAGGGTACAATTGAAATAAAATTATAAGCACTGCTAAAATACATAATCCTCAATAAAAATATATCTAAATATTAACGATGTTCATAAATCCAAAATAGAAGAACCACCACGTCAATGAGTTTAATTTTGTTCAAAATTAGACAAAAATTGCCACCGCTTGAGAAGTTATACATTCGATTAATAAATTAAGACCGTACCCCCACCCAATATTTTAACGACCATGATCAGTGCACATTCTATAGTCGCAAGATTAAATCTTACCATTAACACAGCTGCAATAGATTTAAATTCATCAACTTATATAATAAACCAAGTTTAAAACCATACACAGATCCAGTCTATATTTTACAATGATCAGAGGACAAATCACTACAGGGAGATCATTGTACAATTAATTGCATTGTACTGCATATTAATTGAGAGAAAGAGATGCATGATAAATAAACCGAACAAATATGAACTCGATCCTATGAAAGATGCTTCAAGCTTCAATTAGTTTTGATTATTCTCCCATTTTCTATTTTAAAATTCCCTTTTACCACAGGTTTGTAAATTTATCATTTCATAAAAGAACAAATATTATGGAAGTTACTGTGTTGTATAAAAGATGAAATTTTCTATTTTAATTGATCCAGTACAGTTCTGTCAAGCGAGTAATAAATGTTTTAATTTATATAATCTGGTATCTTGTCAAATTTAAATTAATGAATCAAGGCATAACGCAAGTGTTTTTCATTTTTTTTTCCGATTAAAGTCATCATGGTTAGGTTAAAAAAAGAAATATTTTGCAATGTTTTAACACGCATAGTTTCAATGTAAATCAATAAATTAAGTCGTATTACAAATGAACTGTGTAAAAACATTGCACTAACTTTCTCAGACTAAAATATATCTACGTGAAAAAAAAAATTACGTAATATTTAGGAAAAAAAATCTAAATATTAGATTTTAAAAAATCGAACACAAAATCTCACAAAAATTACGTTTACCTAATCAAACGCGTTTCAACAACAAAGTCGCCATCCTCAGTGATACATGAGCTACTATAACTAAACTCCTATAAACAAGTTTAGCTATTGTTTTGTTATTGTAGCTCATGTATCACAGAGGATGGCTACTTTGTCGTTGAAACACGTTTGGTTAAGTAAACGTAATTTTTGTGACATTTTGTGTTCCAGTTATTTTTGTGTGTGTGTGTGTGTGTGTGTGTGTGTGTGTGTGTGTGTGTGTGAGAGAGAGAGAGAGAGAGAGAGAGAGAGAGAGAGAGAGAGAGAGAGAGAGAGAGAGAGAGAGAGAGAGAGAGAGAGAGAGAGAGAGAGAGAGAGAGAGAGAGAGAGAGAGAGAGAGAGAGAGAAGGATGATAAATACACCTTCTATATTATCATTATTATATTACAAATAGTATGTACTCATTCCGATGAGGGATGCTTCAAGCTTTAATCAGTTTTGATTATTTCTCCCCATTTTCTTTCAGCATCCGTTTTTTACATTCATCGTTTCATAAAGGGTAAAACATTATTACAATTATTACGATATATAAAGGGTTAAATATTGCAATTAGTACGTTGTATAAAGGGTTACATTTTGCATTTTAATTGGTCCTGTACAGTTCTGTCGAGCGAGTAATAAATAATTAAAAATGTACGTACTCGGGCAGTTTATCAAATTCAAATTAATGAATTGATGCATAACATATGGGATTTTCTTTATTATGGTTTCATCATGATTAGGTTAAAAAAAAAGTAATAGATCGCAGAATGCTTAAAACACATAGGTTAAACGTAAATTATATCCACGCTAATATCCACGTAACTAAGGACAATTAAAATATCTAGGTATATTTTACGTTTAAAAAAAGAAAGAAAAATGTAATTTTCTTCAGTAATTTTTCACATGCACATCTTATAGGATATATTTTAAGGTTTATCGTTATTGACACGATTCATCATTTTCAGGTTAAATAAAACAGTTTCTGGAGTTCAAAACAAGTTGATGAACGCCATCATGGTACTTACCCAATCTCACCTCATACAATGTAATCGGGTCTTTTATAAGTTGGTCTCTTGGGCCTTGCAGGAAATATTAAATTGTATTTGCAGATACAGAGAGTTAAGTTTGTTTAAAATAGTTGTTACACAGGTTTTGATAAATTTCATATTTGAGTATAACGCTTTCTTGGCGTTGTCTGGTACTTAAATGGGCCTTGTGGATGTGTATATATTAAAGATTCTCCACTTGCTTTACTCGTGTCGTTGCTGTACTTATGTGAAGGAGTCTCCACTCTATTCGTTGATTTGGCTCGTATATCTTGGTTCAAAATTATATACTTTACAATAACTCACCTATTTTCATCGTAGAGATGTCGGGTTGGTATAACTAACATTGATATCTATAAATTTATATCTAATAAGTTGAACAACACACAAGATATGAACTAAAAACTGTTTAAAATGGCTGACATTTTGACCTTTTTAATTCGTTTTTTTCTTAATTCAGTAGGGAGACAGCAACGACAGATGGACTGCATATACAAAATTACTTTTTCGTACATATTTTAACATGTTCCTGTTTTGATTTAGGCCTATATGTAGATATAGATTTATATCTAATAAGTTGAACAACACACAAGATATGAACTAAAAACTGTTTTAAATGGCTGCCATTTTGACCTTTTTAATTCGTTTTTTTCTTAATTCAGTAGGGAGACAGCAACGACAGATGGACTGCATGTACAAAATTACTTTTTCGTACATATTTTAACATGTTCCTGTTTTGATTTAGGCCTATATGTAGATATAGATTTATATCTAATAAGTTGAACAACACACAAGATATGAACTAAAAACTGTTTAAAATGGCTGCCATTTTGACCTTTTTAATTCGTTTTTTTCTTAATTCAGTAGGGAGACAGCAACGACAGATGGACTGCATGTACAAAATTACTTTTTCGTACATATTTTAACATGTTCCTGTTTTGATTTAGGCCTATATGTAGATATAGATTTATATCTAATAAGTTGAACAACACACAAGATATGAACTAAAAACTGTTTAAAATGGCTGCCATTTTGACCTTTTTAATTCGTTTTTTTCTTAATTCAGTAGGGAGACAGCAACGACAGATGGACTGCATGTACAAAATTACTTTTTCTTACATATTTTAACATGTTCCTGTTTTGATTTAGGCCTATACGTAGATATAGATTTATATCTAATAAGTTGAACAACACACAAGATATGAACTAAAAACTGTTTAAAATGGCTGCTATTTTGACCTTTTTATTCGTTTTTTTTCTGAATTCAGTAGGGCGACAGCAACGAAAGATGGACTGCATGTACAAAATTACTTTTTCGTACATATTTTAACATGTTCCTGTTTTGATTTAGGCCTATGTAGATACAAATTTATATCTAATAAGTTGAACAACACACAAGATATGAACTAAAAACTGTTTAAAATGGCTGCCATTTTGACCTTTTTAATTAGTTTTTTTCTGAATTCAGTAGGGTTCTGTATGAAGATATAGTTCTCTATATCTAATATCTTGTACCTGCTATCATGCTTACGTACAAACGACAACGACTACAACGAGAGATAGACTGCATGTACAAACTACTTGTTCCTACATATTTTAACATGTTCCTGTTTTGATTTAGACCTATATGGATCATTTAAATATCATAAAAGGCTTTGAACAGACAATCTATCAAACTTTAACGGTAAACATTTTCAAACAAAAACACTTTTCTCTCTAACAACTTAAATTTACAAAACAAAAAATTACAGAATTCAATTTAAAAAACCATTCGATTGTATAAAAGTTTTGATTGAATAATGTAAATTGATAAATGGTTTTTCAACGTGAACCATTCCCCTTACACTGGATCCTAACTTAGTTTGTTAGGGTGTCGCAAACACATGTTCACATCTGTTGAACCGTAGTCAAATATAAGAAAATAAATCGAATCTTCCCTAGTCATTTATCATTGTATACAGAGTGTCTCTCCATTCTGAGTACCCTTCAGTTTAAAAACGAGATTTAGAACGAAATGAGGATATCAGTCAGGATTAATATTTCGAAAATGTTGAACAATTTTAGTAGGACGTTAGTTTATATGGAAATTTTGTACCTGATATAAAGCTAAAATCAAAAATTAAAGACAGTCTGTGGTCAATTGACTTTGTGTGTATGTAGCAACTGAGGATGATGACTTAGTCATTGAAAAGTCGTCTTGTATTTGAATTGTACAAATAAAGTGGTTTCTTGTGGTAAATTGTGTTTTACTTTATTTGGTTGTTGAATTTTCCACAAGTGTAGCTCATTACAGTTGATTCTAAAAAAATTGATTGAATTATTTAAATAAACTTGTAAATGTAAAAAAAAAAACTAAATATTCAAACTCTAAAACTTATATGTAAACATATTTCTTAAAAAAAAAAAAAATCCGTTATTGATAGTTATTTTTTTCAAAACTGGCTAGACCGATTTTGAGTAAATTTTGTTAAAATATTTAGATTCGTAACTCAAACCAAATTACTAAACAGCAATTAAAGAAAATTGCAATTCATTAAAAAGCAAACAAACATGGACAACCGTCGTGGAAACAATACCGTAATATACAGTTTTGTAAAAAAAACCGTTGTTTTTCGTTTCTTTCTCTCTTTTCAAAAACAAAGTTATAAAAACAAAATTGATTGAGATAGATACCAAACTTTGAGAACATTTTATATTAGTTTACAGTAAAAAATGGCGATAATCTAAAATGTTTCATAACAAATATCTAGAATACATTGTTTTTACAAAACATAAAATATTTAAACCTGGCATCTTCATTAAAAACAATATATTATTTTACAATAATATTTCAAGTGAAAATATATACGACCTAGACTGGGAATCGAACCCAGGACCTTTGGCTTTACGCGCCAATGCTCTACCACTGAGCTATCCTAGTCGCTTCCCAGCACAGGGCGTGGACTTCTCACTTGACTTTAGTTGCTGCAATTTTGAGTTTCCAATTAATTACCTCACATATGCGACATTGAAATTAATTTTTACTCATTTTTCAGCCCTTACGCATATTTATTAGCGACTAGGATAGCTCAGTGGTAGAGCATTGGCGCGTAAAGCCAAAGGTCCTGGGTTCGATTCCCAGTCTAGGTCGTATATTTTTCACTTGAAATATTATTGTAAATTCAATATTTGCTAGTAAAAACGTATAAGCGGAAAAATCAAATAATTAAAAAATATATTATTCTCCCTGAAATATTCGTAAAATACTAAAAAAAAAAAACAATAAAACAAATTCCTGATAGTTTATTATAAAATCATTTTTTAATCAATAAATGTTTAGCAATCAACTTAATAACTATTATAACAGTCAGTAAAACTAACAGTTATCGAGATATTTGCCTTTAAAAGCCAGCGATTATGAAATTTTAAGTAAAAACTGATGATTTTTATGGTTGGCTACACTGCAAACTAACAGTATAAAATATTCTACAAAACTTTGAATGGATATATCAAACCATTCTGGAGTTATATTTTGTTTTTGAAAAACGGACGTACAAAAATAAATCATTCTTGGAACTTATTTTTTTCTGTATATTGATGTTCAAAATTGCATCCCAAAGTTTGGTACCCTACATAATGAATATCCTGTACATAAAAGTAAATGTCCTGACTAACTCATCAACATCGAACTCAAACCTCTGGACCTACAAACATGAAATTAGCTGAGTATATAATTCCTTCTATAACGTAAGGACACACTAAGAAGGAATGCATACTTGCTTGGGCCATATCATGAAACATTTTGTTCATGAAACGCCGAGAATAACAACTAGAATAAAGATAAATTAATGTAAGATGGTGGGTATTTTATTCATAAACATCCTACCTATAGAAATAAATAGAAAACACAAATTTAATATTGTCAATATTACCTTATAGTTTTTCATGGATATTTAAACAAAATAAAAAGTAAAGAAAAGATAATATTAAAAATATTTCGATTATTATTCATAGCACAAAAGAAGACATCAATTTATGGAAAAAAATTTTATGTTCTGTAATATTATCTTATAATATTTGTAGAAGAATAGGAGGGAAAACACTATTAGTTACCCAGTATATGAAATATGAGTAACTTTGGTAATCACAAAAATTTCGGTTTCAGAATTTTGACTTCGTTTCATGGCCTCGAATACGAAAAGAGTTATTTTCGACGTGACGTCCGTCTATCATCGTTGTCATAGATCTCTGTACGCGAGTACGTTAGGTGCTATACAAATTAAGATAAGGATATATAATTTGGTATAGGCGATTAAAGAACCATTTGAAATTCATAAAAATAAAATCAAAATGTCAAATTGGCGACGATTTTAAACAGAATTTTCGTATATAATCACGAGATTCGGTAGACCCAAGTCACCGACACGAGCGTAGCGAATTGAAGTGCCTTAACATATGTACAGTTTCGAGGCCCGTAAGGGACGAGACATTGACACAAGAGAAGCAAGGCTTTATGATATATACACATCTATGAGGCTCGTTATGACCTAGACGAAAACTATATATTTACTACAATGTTCAAGAAAACAAATTTTGAGCATTACATTTAGTAGATCTGCTTGTTTTAATTGTAGAGGGCTGGGTAAGTACCACGATGGCGTCCCAAAACTTGTTTTATATTTTCTATGAATTATTAATTACAGGTTGAGAGAAGTAAGATCTTTGCAAGTGTTATCTTTACACCACTCTGCCGTTATCCCTATGGGACCCTTAGCAAATATATCACTGAGTAGATGAATTTCCAGTCTCACTCAGCTTAACATTGTTTGACTGAAATGTGGCAGTTGGTGTTGGGATTTGAGTGGTCACAGCCCCTAATAGGGATGATAAATGACTCGTTGGGGTTTACGAGATTAAAACGCATCCTCTCCGCTCTCCAAACGATTGCTAATAAAACTGTAACTTATTTCTTCCGTCGTTACTTATGTGACTTTCCAATTAGCAAATTTTATATTAAATATAATATAATTACTCTTACCTTATGTTAAGGCACTAGAGATTGTCATTTTTAGTCAGTTTCTGATTAAATTAGAATGTAACCTCAGTTTATTACATCTAATATAATTCTTTATATATTATGTTAACGCTCTAAAGGTTGCAATTTTTAATCCATTTCTGATTGAATTTATAATGTAAACTCAGTTTTACAAATCGTTTCACAAGTTCGTTAACCAGAAAAATAAATTTGTAAATATTTTAAGTGAATACTTATCTCCAAATTTATATTTTTATAAAGTTTACTCACTTAGCATCATCATGAACTTTAAAATCTCTATCCAACGTCATAATTATGATAAACAGTCATTACTAAAATCGAAAACGGAAAATTCCTAACCTCAAAATTTAAAGGAACACAACTTAGTGGATAAAATTTCAGTCGAATTTCAGACAAATTTACCTTAAATACATATATTTAAAAATAAATCAAAAAATTGATGAAAAAATTCAAAAGAGCGGCCGTTTAAAACGGGTATATGACATTCCCTTCTTATTTAGGTTTTTCAATAAGCTCATTTTGTGAAGCTTGTTTTGCACACGTTAACAATAATGTCAAGGTTGGCAATCTAGAAGATACACAAAGAAACTGTACAAAAACATTGCACAAACTTTCTTACGCATTCACAATTGAAATATCAATTACGCCGTTTAAGTTTTATAGATTGTTTTAAATAATATTTATATTTTTTAATAAGGTCTAAATTTGTTCCCCTTGCGTCATATACTTTTCCTAAACATAAATACAGGGTCTTTCAAAAGTAAGTTAAAACTTGAAGTGGTCGTGGTTTCATTATTTGTTGTTGGATCCCCAAGAAAAACGTTTTATTGTATGCAGATTTATTAAAACATCAACTGATATTTTCATTGTATATTTGTTGTCATAGCAACGAGTTCTCTCATTGGTGAACAATTTTAAACACAGGAATCTAGTAGGTGGTGAACTTGTATTAGTTTACAATTAATTAATTGATTTTTTTTTTTTATTCCATCATTACTTTACCTTTACAAACCCGCAAGGCATTGTTTCAGTGTTGTTATGAATATGAACGAAGTTTATCAGCTGATTTAAGAAAGTTTCGTACACACAGCGGTTTGAGAGTACAGTGTAGTCGCGTATAAAAAGCTTGTTAATAAGTATGAAACCACCGAGTCCGTTGGTGACATCAAGAGGCCAGGAAGACCTTTAATCATAAGAACTGAGAGAAGCAATTACTTAAAATGTAGTTGAAATAAATGTCAACACGTTATGCTACGCATAACGAAAAGGAAAGACTACTTGTTCTCCAGGAAGAGAATAGCGGCCACTTAGAAAACCTGTCTCAATAACCCTGACAAGTAAAAATTTGACTTAATTTTAAGTTTTTTTTATTGAATCCCTTTTAATTTCATATAAACGTATTTACTTTATTTTTATTATATGTTAAAAAGCAAATAAACTAGGGTCAATTAAATTTTTAACTTAATTTTTACAGATCTTGTATTATAAGATGAAATAAAATTTAAATGCCGGCAGTCTAGGTTAGTTTTCGTTTTGTTGATATTGTTTCTTAATGGTAATTTATATTTGATTTGGGTCATTAATCTTCACGTTTCACCAAAATTTAAATAAATCAATAGACGCTTCTACAACAGCTCGATTTTTGTTGTTTTTACCTATAAATCGGCATTTTTTGGAGATATGACAAACAATACGTATCGTTTGCGTACTTAGGGGCTGAATTTTTGAAAATTGTTAGAGAAATTCAAATTAAGTTAGACAAAATATGTCCAGATACTAAATTTGATTAATATCTGTTCACTTGTTTGAGATGGTCAGACGGCAGACAAACCATCATTCTCAAAACCAATATTTTAAACCCAGAGGACATTAAAGAATATTTCCGTAAACATTTATTCGACACCATTTTATTAGCCCTCCACATAACTTTCTTTATTGAACTTACATAAGAGAAAGTAAATACGCCAAAATCGCTTGCGAAAAACATCATAGTAACTTGTCAGGTGAATGCGAAGTCAGTATAAGTAGTAAGTACACAAAAATGTATATTTTACTGATTAATGGTTTAAGAACTCTGAAAAAACAAACAAATATTTTCAACGTGCCAATTGATTGACAATTATTTTTGAAGTTTTAAGCTTTAAATTCGTGGAAATCAAAAATTATGTAAGAAGCGGAATAAAGAATCGCTGTTAAAATCCACAAGCGATGCTGGATTCTTTACTGGTCATTTACAAGTAAAAAACATTTTTGTATTTTTTTTTTTTAACTTTTTTTCCCCCTTGTTGTTTAAAGGCGAAAAACCTTTCGGTCACCATCGCTTTATAAAAAAAAGAAAAGAAGAAAAGATCATAAAATAAAGACCCCTAGTCCTCGAATACCCTAATAGCATCAGGGTCGGAAGAGAACAAGAGTTGGTCAAGAGAGACCTGCTAGGAAAGATGAAAGAGAGGGATCTAAACCCAAGACTAGATGAAGAAAGGTCCTCGGGTCCGCTACACCCGCACTCACTGTGAGTGAGCCCCGGAGGGTTTCTTTTTCATAACGACGATAGGGATCATAAGACTAAGAAATTCGTGGGAGACCAGTATGTACCAACATTGTTGAAAACCTATTGAAATTTGGAGAATAAAAAAGTTACCAAAATGGGTAATTTTTAAGTTTCTTGTCTATTCAATTTACCGTAAATCACATTAAGTTACATAACAATTTACGAATTTTATTTCTGAATGCAATGTTACGAACCCTAAATTTCTACTCTACTATCAAGATTTAACTTTCGAAATTTAACACCCTAAGAAAATATTTTTAGAGTTAAGGACCGAAGAACAACTATTTTAAACTTTTTTAACAGTTTTCTATCTGTTCCAAAATTGCATCTAATCATAATGAGCAAATATAAAATATGTATACAAGCTTCATAAAATGTTTTGCCAAAGGCAGGGAAATGATAGGGTACATTAAAAGAAACATAAAATTGTATAAATATATGTCCTAAAATCATTCTTTTTCTGTCTCTCTTCAATTTGAGTTTTTTTCCTCAATAACAAGTGATCTCTAGAACGAAAAGAGTTCACCAATACTAAATTTTTCAAAACGTTTTATACCATTAATTTGTATTTTTTCCAAAAAAATTAACTTAACGGTTTCAAAATGGCGACTTTAAAAATTTTGTAAGTTAAATTGCAGAGAAACAAAAAGTTTCAAATAGCCATCATTTTGAAACCGATATATAAGATTTTTTGTAACTACAAATTAATGGTAATAAACGTTTTACAAAATTTGATATCAATATCTCTATTCGTTCTGAAGTTATTTCTTGTTACTGAACAAAACTCAAAATGCCGGACAGACGAAAAAAGAAGCGTTTAGGGGATATTTTTATATAAATCTTTTTGCTTAATTTGATGTCCTCTGTAATTTTCTGGATTTTGGAAAAACATTTTATGAACACTTTATATATAAATACACACAATCTATAGATACATACACACATAATTAGTAAAATTTCTTCTGAGCTAATTTCACTTCTTGCAAATTTGAAACCAGTTCCTCACTAATTACAACGTTCCATCCTAATGAATTCTTTTCTCTTCTTTACAGCCCAAATTACACCAGCTCATTTACAAATTCACACAATTCTAAATAACCCCGAAATAAAACACTCCCTCAAATGTAATTATATATACTAAAAATTCTTGCGTCATGCAATTAGTGTGAGTTTGGCTACGGCAACGAACAGTCCTTCAATAAAACCATTAGTGCTCTGTACAATAATTATGGTTGTTTTTGATTAGGACACGCAGTAAAACTTGGATCCTATTGTACATCGGAGGAAGTATATTATTTAACACAATTGGAATTACAGATGTTATCTTTTGGCAATAAACTTTTGTGACTCGTAAAATTTAAAATATAATGACTCAACAGTCAATGACTTTTGGCATGATAATTATAATTCGGGACCCCGGAATCCTGAGTGGTTTTAACCGCCTTTTTGTATGTTATTAAACAACTATTAAAATAAACGGTGCATATCGTTGCACAAACTTTTTTCGTATGCATTCTGAAAATGGTCATTATGAGAAAAAATCCTCAGCACGCAACCGATTCGCCAGTATGATAAGATGCGAATTTTCGTACATCCGTTTGTTCACTCACCTTGACATTGTTTTAATATGCAAATTGTCAAAGTGGCCAAAATTTAGAAGGAACTGCTGTAAAACGATTTCAAAACAATCTACTTATTGCTGAATTCCTTATTTAACGTTTTCGTTATGTTTATTATAACTTTTTTACTTTTAATAATGACTTGAAGCTTGAATATCTTCAACTTAAATCTAAACTGACAAGAAGGACGAGTTATATCAAGTGTCAATACTAAACTCTCACGTCATTCCTAGAAATCAGTAGTTAAAATAATTTAATCGATCAAGATTTTATCTTTTCCTAAGATGACATTCATAAACACAAGTAGTTTTCACCTAATAATCACAGATCTAGAACAACCTGAATTTTACCAATCACCGAGTTCTGTCCTTACTTTTATCAGTATAGTAATTGGATTTAGAAAAAGAAACAAATCTCCTTCTCCATTTTATTATCTAAATATACCTTACAAAAACAAGTCATGACAGATTCGAATTCAACGTTAAAAAACTAAATAAACACATTCGAATTTAATTTAAGTAATTTTTACAAATTACTTTTTACATATAATTTTGTTTTACGAATTTTGACTTGACTCATTTTCACTTAAATTTAGTATTTATTTTTAGATGGATTATGCAGTTAACATTTTAGGAAGATGTACATTTTTGCGAAACTTTTCGATTTAATCGTTAGAATGTATAGTAAAATTCGTTAGAAGAGATTTCGAGCTTTTGTCTATTAGCAAGGTCTTTTTAAAAAAGGGAGAATACCAAAACATATCAAATTTTATTAAAATCTGTAATTTTTGAAAACATACAGTTAGGAGAGTCATAAAAATACACTTTTTGAGCATAAAATAATAATTTTGATAAGAAAACTCAATATCGATTATTTTAAACCAACACAAAACTTTCTCTAAACTAATATATGTCAGCTGATCTAGTAGTTAATGCTTTTGCTTCACGAATGAAAGGTTCCGAGTTCAACCCCAGTAGGGGCTCCAAAATTTACTGTGGTTTCCCAACATCATCGGAATATTGAAAAGCTACAATTGATAGCGAACTCTGCTGGAGAATGCTAAAACAACAGTAACGGGAATTGGATGTACCACACAATACCTGACTGAAAAGTAATCTACTAAGCCTAACCATTCAAGGTTTTTAAAACCAAGTAGTTATGTTTTTAATATATTCCTATATATGAGAATATAAAATCACAGGTCACAAGGTCCTTTTTCATTTAAACCTCAAAAGTTGAATTAAATATGAGAAATGAAGAAATGAACCATAGAGGAAGATGGAGAAATTCGAATTGAAAACTGTTTCTAACAAATTTTAGTGAAATATTAAAATGTTTAATGTGTGTAACATGTAAACAAATAACGTAAAGGAAGATGTTATCTTCTTAAGGGGGTGATCTTTTAAATGTTTATTGTAGAAAATTGTGTTTACTTTCATTTGATGATTGAAATTTCTTTAAGTGTTTTCCTTTACAAAGAGTTAAAGAGATGGGATAAATATACTTTATTTACGCCTTTGAAGAATGCATTCTAGCAAATATTGATCAAAATTATTAAGTGGAAATTATTATGAAATCACAATTTTTAGATCAGTTCTTATGTCAACTACCACCCCAAATTGAAAGCTTGATTAGCATTTGGTTTTGTCTATGGGTATGGAAATATTTTTGGTTGGGTTACGCACCATTTATTTAGCTTATGGGAGGTACTTTCAAACACCTGTGCAGTATGTTCGTTTCCTTCTGGAACACTCTGTATACTCTGTGTGTGTGTGTGTGTATATATATATATATATATATATATATATAATATATATATAATAAAATAATTTATTCGTACGAATCTATTGTAAATTTGTTCCTTAAGTAAGAAATAAAACAATTTTCTTTGACATACAATTGAACAGATTGTAGCTATTACATGATTCTGTATTTCATATTTGCTATTAGGTTTTAATCTCTTGCTCTACTCATTTTGTATGCCCTTTGTATCGCCCCTCCTTTCATAAAATATTCTCATAACCTTGTAAATAATTAAATTTCGTAAAGTCATAATAATCTGTAGACAACGATCTTGGTACTTAAGTATTTTTAATATTGGTACCAGAGAAACAATTTTTCTTATTCCATTATTGCAGTAAAATAGATATGTTTATAATTTGATAAGAATACACAAACTGAAAAATTAGCATGATGCGATCATGACTATTATTTTCTCACATACAGTGTGTTTTATAAACTTAAACAATGGAAATATCTTATTTTTTGTTAGAATTAAAATTAAGTTATGATGTTAACAGAAATGTCTGATTTTTATTTCAAAATGGTGTAGCGCCACCTCGTATTTTTTAGTTTTTACTAAAAGATCATTAAAGCACTCTTCAAAGAACATATTGACTTTCAAGGTCATTCTAAAAAACTTCAAGTTATCCAAAACATGGCTGTTTTTACAAGGCGTTGATGACCGAGGGGTTTTTCACTGTTTCGCCTTTACACAACCAGAAAAAATCTAATCATGTATAGACTAATATTTGTACTAACCTTGAGATTCTGCACATAACGAACAAGGACAGACATTAGAAGTTCTGTTAAGAATAGCTCCGGTTGATCTTAGCATAATTGCCGAAACGAATTTGGCATCCTTCTGAATGAAATATATTGGAATGTGGAATACGGGCACCATTTGGAAATATCAATCAAATGATAATGTATTAACAATGAAAAAGTTTACATAAGTAAAATGGTTTCATGGAGTATACTATGTGATGTCACTATCCAAAAGAGAAATGCAGAGTACTATAGAATAATATATGGAAGGATTCCCACTGACACAGGAGTAGGTGTGAGGGTATACGAGAAAACAACCAAAGAAGGACGAAGTAAAGCTCTGGGAAAGTATGCAAAGTTATTTCTGGCAGAAGGTGCTGGAATCTGCACACCTGTGCCTAACAAGAGAATATACCAATGAGCAGCTCATTGTTAGTACTGATAGTCACGCTGCTATAAAAGCTGTAAGTTCAAACAAATATTCTTCTTTATGAGTGTGGGATTGTCACCAGTCCTTAGTTAAACTATCGATGCTGAACCAGGCGGAATTGAGGTGGGTAACCTATAGCAACGAAAAGGCAAAGAAAGGAACAATAGTGGCCCAGAACGAGCGTGTGGCATAACTAAAGCTGCAGAAAAGAATTGTCTGGAAAAATAGATGACATCAGAGACCATAGATCGCTGGAAATAATTCTCAAAAGAAAGCTCAATATAGATCACTAGGTTCGTCGCTGCACAAACCAAACGAAACCAAAGGAAAGTTTTAAGCTTCCACTACAGGACATGGCGGTTTTAAGAAACATCTGAACACCATGGGATTAATCCAGGGTAACTTGAAATGCAAACTATTCAACCAACACTTGGAAACTGCAGAACACATACTGAAATGTGAAGCATTAGGATGCAGAAGACTAGCTATCTTCGGCCCAAATGGAAATTCAGATAAAACAAGCGATCTAACTAGACAAATTCTATACCTAACCAAAGGTATAGGAACAAAGCTAAATAGAGGAAGACACAAGAAATTATGGGCTGAGATGCCTAAGGGACAAAATCATCTTCCATAAATAATAATATCAATTCATTCGTGTATGGGTCAATATGTAATATGTGTTTTTTTTGTGTTTCTTGAAGATTTGATTATGCTGTCGAAAGTTGTAGTTAAGGGGAAAATTAATAAAGTATTTAAAAGGCGGTAAGGTAAAGAAGTTGATGGGTGCGATCATGGTACTTACCCAACCCAAGCAGATTCTCTCAAAAGTAATGCTCAAAGTTGGTTTCTTTGACCTTGTAAAAAATGTAAGATTGTATTGGTAGATCAAGGGGTAGGATAAATTGTTTAATCGTTGTTACACAGGTTTTCTGAAACTGGTTATTGTGTACATCGCTACTTTCTTGACGTCGGATAGACCCTAACGTCAAAGCTGTACATATGTGAAGAAGCCGTTACTCAATACATTTGTGCCGGTAACTCGGCCCTGCCGGATTACGTAACTGGTAACTCGGCCCTGCCGGATTACGTAACTGAACGCATATCACGTTTTGGAGAAAAGTCAAGGTTCGAAATTACATTTGAGACCATAACTTCACTGTTATACTCTGAAGTGTAATATCAAGACAGTTTAATATTCTTAACTTAATTTTTGTGCCCGATATTGTGATTACGTAAGAGACGACAACAACGAAGATGGATATGTTGAAAATAACCTTTTCGTCATACTGTTTCAAAAACAGCTGTGAAATACATGCATTGAGATGCAAAAGTTGTTCTTTTTAGTCCTAGGACCTAAAAACATCAGCTGAAGTCGAGGTCATCAGCTGTTACTTCATTTATACGAATTAATTACCGATTGTAAAGCATCTATAAAAACAACCGATAAATATGTTTGATAAGCATATTTTTGGTTCCAAGTCACAATTTAAATAAAATAATTAAAATAATTTTTTTAATATAATCAATGACGAGGTCTTCAAAGTGAACAAAGTAATTTTCTGATGATGGGGGTTACGGCCTCGAAACATGTAAGAAGCAATCAACAACGAAGTCACAAGACGGACCTAAGGTAATTAAATATTTTATGAAAATAAATTATAAAATTTTAGTTTTTGTGAAATTGTTTTCTTATATTATTTGCAGTATAATGAAAAATATAGTTCATCACTTGGATCAAAAGAAGCTTTTCGATCCTCTCTCATTTTCCGGCCTCGGCTCCGCCTGGTTGTTAAACTTGAGCTTGTATCGAAAAGCTTCACTTTTGGTTCTAGTGTGAAATATACTATTTCGGTTTATTAAGGGCATGAATGATGAAGATCAGTCAAAAAAATGCAGTCGAAATTTTTTATGACTGGCGAACTTACCCTAAATTATACATTGCGTAATGGTCTAAATATTAAAACTATTATTTTTGCTATTAGAGTGGAGGAAATAAGTAATGGAATATCACAAACTACTCCAAGAGACTCTAAATCGTCGCTTCCTATAAAACTAAAACTTTAAACAGATCGTGTCATGAACATAAATTCTTTAGTCATGACCACGAGTCATCCCGTTGTCACGATATTCCTACTAAATTCCATTTTCGTTAAATGTAGGACATGTCGTTTACTTTGACTTCTACCTGTTACTGGGCCTGCGTAGCACGACTTAATTAAGGTGTCACTTTACAACACCTATCTTGACACCTATAAACCTTATTCGATAAAGTGGCCCATGACGTATACGAAGATAAAATCTATTTAGAAGTACAGTCAAAGAAGAATTGCATAGACCAAATAGATGGTTCACGAACAATGTACAAACTTCATCAAAAACCAAATACAAAGATTGCAGAGGGAGGGGTTGGAAAAATCTTTACGCTTAAAAATAAGTGTAATGTTTACACTTCTCAGACAGTTTTATCGGTAATATCTAGGCTATAGAAAATATCATTTTTCAACAAATATATTGCACTTATATTGCAAAATATATATCTCACTTGTTAAACAGAATATAATATTGTAAATAGGAGAAAAGAGTGAGGGATATCCGAAAAATAGGGGGAAACTCTTTTAGGGCTAAATTACAAGACGATAACTATAAAATAAAGACAAAATTTAATAAAATATACTCTCTCTAACCCTCTTTTCCTCCCCCCCTCTCTATTATATATAATAAAGTTAACCAAATTTTTTTTTTAATTTTATGAAACTCATTATACCGGGTTGTTATTATTTTAAATTTTACATATCATGCTTTGGGTATCATGCTTTTCAAAATTTATCCAACTTTAATGTAATACTGTTGGAATTGTAAATTATTACTGTTATATTTATGGCGTTTTAAAATTACAAACTAAAAGTACCACTGAAGTCTTAGAGATGATATTGTTATTTTATCAAAGTTTTTAAAGAATATATAAATGGAGAAGCCATCATCAATTATAAAAACATAAAAATTCAATAATCAAGTATCAATTCATTAACGTACTTACAAGGAGAACCGGCCTACCAGGAAAGAACTTAGGGGTTGGGCAATGTAGTAGTCAGGGGGCGGAGCCCCCCCAGCTAAATATATAATCTCTCTTAAACAGAAAACATATATCAAATTATTTTTACTTTATTAAATATTAATGTAATGTATTCATAAAATGTTATTCAAATTGGGTTTAATGAACAATTGGATTTGTAATAATGTATATAAAGTGTATAAGGAGCCATTGTTGGTATAGTTTAAACAATGCTCTCGTTTTGCATGCAAGAGGTTCCTTGGAAGTTCAAAAATTTATTGTGTTGACCCAGCATCGTGAGGATAAGTGAAAAACTACAATTGTAGCGAATCCAAACCGGTTGTTGACACCTGTGAAGTGAGGGTGTCTTTTCTTTACCGTTTAAAGATGAAAAACCTCTCGGTCATCAAAAGAGAGAGAGAGAACCTAACATAAAGGGTGTCTTCCGATTTGAAGTCAGTCCTATTTGCGGCCAAGTGTAGTTTTATGAGGGGACGATCAAGGTCCTGGGGGTGGAAGGGTTTCCAGTTTGCGGTCACGTCTTGAGATGTAGTTAATTTCTTCCCGTCCTTTGCATACCTAGCCACTAAATACATAACAGAATGATTTGACTCTAATCACAAATCATGTCTAGTTATATAGGTTAGGTTATGGGTTAGGTTAGGTTAGGTTGGGTTAGGTTAGGTTAGGTTAGGTTAGATTAGGTTAGGTTAGGAGGTTAGGGGGTTAGGTTAGGTTAGGTTAGGTTAGGTTATATGACCGAAAATTGAAAAAATATAATTAGGGTAGCCCAAGATATTTTTGGGGTGACCGCAAACTGGACGATTTTACCCTCGACCGCTAATAGGACTGAGCGCAAATTGGACACAACCAACATAAATACCCCTAGCCCTCGACTAGTCTAATAACGTTGGGGTTGGAAGAAAACAAGAATATATAATAAAAAGATGAAAATCTAACTCAAGACTATATCAAAAAAATGTGTAGATTTCAACTAGTATTCTTCGGGGTTGACAAATCCGTACGCTACTTACTACGGTGAGCCTTTGAGAGCGTGTAGAGGCATTGAAGCAGGTTAATAATTATGGTCTATTATTATAATATAAATACATGTATTTAAAGTGAAAGGTTATGATGGTTTTCCTGAGATATGATCTTTGTGACACCTAACATTAAACTGATTATTTTATACGAATGGGATTTTAATTTGAAATAGCAATTATAAAATTATATTTTAAATTCTCTTCAGAGACAAAAACATAATTGTAAAGAGGGATTTATATATTTTAGAAAACAACGTTTAATTTGTGTGTGAGCGTGTAGTAATTACATTAGTAAAAGAATTGTATTTTCAAACCATAAAACAAATCTCTTCATTTTATTATCCCTTATTCAATTTTAATCTAGCAGAGCCAAGCAAAAATTATTCATATTTTTTAAAGATCTTACAATTTAAAGGTCTTACAAAGGGTGATAAATCTTACGGGAGGGGTGGGGGGTATACAACAAAAACATAACATTTTGATTTTCTCAAAACTACCTTTAAAAGGTTGCGTTCAAATTTGGTAAAAATCAGGTTCCTAAAAATGTAAATCCGCGGGTTTATTTTGGTATTATCCAAATTATTCCCACAATTCCCTCTTACTTTCGGGTTGATATAATCATTTGGGTTTTCTTAAATGTCATTAAAATTTGATCTAAATTGCTTTCGATAATTTAGAAATATTCAAACTTTTACCATGTCTAAAAGTTCATTGTGCATTACCTCTTTTGGAAGAGATAGTCATCTTTAAATGTTGTTGAGTTCTAAAAACTACTTTTTAGCCAAATATTATCTAAATATTTAAAAACAGATTTTAAGAAATCGCAAATGCTAGTTTAATCTTCCCAAAGTTTAAATTTAAAAAATAAAATAAATACTCATCAAGTTTTACAAAAATATGCCCCGTTACTAAATTTGATCAAATTGTTTGGGCTGTAGAACACTGGAGGATTAAAATCGACACAGCAGGCAAATTTTTTAAAGTTTTTTTTTGTTTGCCTTTTTCCACACAAGTTGGGTTAACTTAATCTTCAAGCTGTATTAGAACGATATTTTATAATAGCTCCAAATACATTTTTGTAGGTTTTGATAGATAACTCACGAAAAGATATTTTTGTGTTGGATGTCGATCAGTTTGTGTCCTTTGAGCTATATTAGAAACAAATTTAGTGTTTTGGTCTTATAACAGATACCCCTAAAGTTTTAAGTTATTGAATAAATGAAAGATACAATAAAGATAAATTAAACACAACTCCATAGTCAAGATAAAAACAGGCTCGTGTAACAAATTTCATAAAAATCAGTAGATATTTAGCCTATAAATTTGTCATGAACTTACAGACAGACAAAATCACTTTTACTATTTAAAATTCCTTAAATTAGATATACCCATAACAAAACTTTCTTTATATTAAATATATTCGAGAAACTAAAATCAGTTATATTTACATCACGCATTATTCTAATTGGCAAATTTTTCAATGTGGGTATTTTTGGCTAATAAAACAAATAATTTATCTAATGCTAGCACCTGATTATTTTTGCCTCGCGGCATTTAATTATTTACAAGATTTTGAGAATATGTTATGAAACTAGACGATACAAAGGGCATACAAAATGAGCAGAGGAAGAGATTAAGGTTATATTAGGTTAGGTTAGGTAAGGTTAGGTTATGTTAGGTTAGGTTAGGTTATATGAAAGTAGACGATACAAAGGGCATACAAAATGAGCAGAGGAAGAGATTAAGACGTAATAGCAAATGTGAAATACGGAATCATTTAATACCTCTTTCTTAACCTACAATCAGTTCAACTGTTTGACAAAGGTAAAATAGGTTTTGTATACAATAATAATCATCGTCCAGGCAAAATTTTGACTAGACGTTTGACCCATACGGTAAAAAAAAGATCCCCAAATCACATTTCATCGTATTTTTCAGTGAACATGCATGTTATCAAAAAATAAAAAGATGGCGAATTTGTATAACGTATTACCAGGGTTTATGTACATCGATGACTACATAATAATACTTACTACAAATTAAACCCAATGTTTACCTCGTGGTTACAGCTCTCGCTTTGTGTGCAAGAGTTTCCTGGTTCGATCTCCATGGAGGTTTAAAAAGTTTCGATGTTAATCAAGCATCGTTAGGAAAAGCGGATAGCTACGATTATAGCAAATCCTGACAACGAATGCTGAAGTTACTGCGATGAGAACTCGATTTGCTGACCATACAACCCGATGAAATGCCGTCTAGCAGGTTTAAGCCCACAATGGATTGTTGTGCTGAGGATTTAATTTTGATTATAAATATGATTGAAAAATTATCACAAAATATAAAAATGCCAGTAGTTTGTAACTTTTTTAATGTTTCTTTTTATCTCTGAGATATAAGTTGATCGTAATTTATTAAGATTTGCATATGTTAATACCAAGATCGAGTTCGACAAACTAGTGGATACATAAAAACACCAAATAGATTAGCGTCGATAGAGTTGAAAGGGTTGACAGCTTGAAAAACTATTTAAACATTAGTCACAGATATCAAGAAGTCAAATAAACCATTCCAAAAGTCAATGCCTTCAACCGAAAATGTTTGAAATGGACCAATGAAATAAATTGCATCAGTCTCGAAGTAACGTACAAGATTTAAAATAAGCCAATGAAGGAAGAGGATCGGAAGAAAGCGTTTGAAATTAGAATTTATATATAGGGGTGGAAAGGAAGCACACGGGGGTTCTTTCGTTCATTCTGTTTGGTCGTTACTGTTTGAAGGAGTGAGTTCCGGAGCAAGTGTTTCTTAGAAGATCGATTGTGAAAGATTTAGCCGAGATCAAAAGTAAAAATAAATTAGTATCTGCGTAGTTTTTTTTAAATTTTTATATATATATATATATATATATATATATATATATATATATAAGTATTAATAGTAATCTCCGAAGAATAAGTTTTAAAGATAATCGTCGTTATAAGTTTAACAGAAATCATCGTCATAGAAGTGTGTGAAATCGTCGTCACGAAAGTGAGTGAGAAATAAGTGAAAGAAGAAAAGAAGTTCGTCGAAAAGATCAAGGCAAATCGATCCATCTACTGGCAGTCTACACAGGAACCACGTGCACGGGAACCAGGAACAACGGGACCAGGAACATCAGAGCAGCGATAAAACTTCCAAGCGATAAGTAAAAATTAATGGACAAACTGAATTAAATAAACTACCACCAAATTATATTTTATATGTAAATTATAGTCACCAAAGAACCTCACGAACCCGTAAAGAGAAATTAAATAAAATTAAATTAATAGTACATTTCAGTTAGCCGGAGAAATTTTATAATAATAAATTAAAAGTAAATAAAATTTAAAAGTAAAAATATGATGCACTCTTATTTCTTTATTTAGGTTAAGACATGGTAGAATTAGAAATTTATTTAACTGTGTACTTAGAATAAGTAGTAGGTTAAGACGTTAGTGTATAAGTATAAAGTGCATCAGATTGGACAATAATTGATTTGTTATTGTAAATGTTTTTAAAACGTAATGTTATGAATAATTAAAGAACAACTTAAAATTCTAATTGTGTTAAAGTATCAATTTGTTATAATATATATATATATATATATATATATATATATATATAAAGTATTGTAACAATCTAAAACCTTTTCGTTAACTTAATTTTAAGCCTTCTTTATTACACGTATACTATCTCCACAGCACTGTTGTAGAGAGTAACAGCTCTTAATAATTGCAGGCGTCGCCTCAGTTCTGCAATAAAACTATTTTATGTTGATTAACAAACACTATTAATGGTTAGTTTTAGTTCTCTATCTATGTTGTATTATTTATCTATCTATATAATAAAGCCTCATTTAGTATTTTATATTTTACACACTTATTGCTTTAGTAAATTGTCTGTGCTAGAAATGTAGTGGTGTGTGCATTGTAGGAAGATCACCAAAATATGACTCATACACTTCTAAAGGTCTGGCAGAAAATTAATATCAAGACGGAATATATTCAAATTTAAATTCAAAAGATTTATTTTTCACACGTAAGCAGAAATGTACATAAAAAAACTTAGATAACACGAACGCAAATAAACTGTTTTTTGAAAACTGCTACGTAAAGAAAATTCATAATGCTTCTTACACAATAAATAAAACGTTAACAAAATCACAATATATAAAAATCAAAATCATACTTTAATATCCTGTAAAAAATATTCACTCACACAGATTGGGGTTTATTTCTTGAACGTATGCAGGAGCTACACACGCTCACATATACACATCTAACAGACTGACGGACAGTATATTTGTATTACCAAACCCAATACAAACGTATAAAATCTTTCGCAGCCTTATACAAAGTAAAAAACAAAATTACAATTAGTTATTGGTTATTGCTCATGCAAAAATTCCATTTCCATACTAAACACATTATACCATAAAAACTACAAACACATTTACACAAACATACCTCAATTGAAAAAAAAAAAACCTGAACTATTATTTTATAATTGTGTACTTCCAGTTCTATAGAGGTAAAAAAAAGTCACCACAAATTTCTCTCGAACCTGAATTGTATCAATTTCTTCCTATGTTTTAACTCTAAAGACATTATATTATAAAATTTGGGCCCCAGAAAGACAAAAGTGTATTCTTCATTTTAGTAATAGAATTAAGGTCTTATCAGTTTGTCTTGTGAAAATACTATAGTTCAGTACAGTTTCATCGTTCCACGAATTTATAAAATATTCCGAGAACTTTAAAAACATAAAGATAGCAAAGTGGAAGATTATACAATAATATAAAGCCTGGAAGAGAACTGTGAAACCTACCTTTAACACTCAAATATTTACAAATGATTTCTGATTATGATCACTGATGCGAGGCAAACAGGTACTAAAATCCCAATTGGAGGACAAGGTTTAAAAAAAATATCTGGGTAAACAATGACAACCAAGAGCTAAAAAAGAGGCTTATTGTTGCAAATAGGGCTCCCGAAATATTTGAAAAATCGTACTTTGTCCAAATCCACTAAGAAAACTGCATACAAAATAGTGATAAGATCTGCCCTGGCCTATGTATCAGAGACGAGATGGTCCGGTGAAGGACAATGATCAATGGAGAATACGCCACAACCATCAGCTTTGAACTAGTTCATGGAAACTTGCATACAAAATAGTGATAAGATCTGCCCTGGCCTGTGTATCAGAGACGAGGACTCTAAACAAAGTGATGGAGTAATCATCTTTGAGAAGAGGAAACTGAGAAGAATATATGGTCCGGTGAAGGACAATGATCAATAGAGAATACGCCACAACCATCAGCTTTGAATTAGTGTATGGAAAACTGCATACACAATAGTGATAAGATCCACCCTGGCCTATGTATCAGAGACAAGGGCTCTAACCAAAGTGATGGGGGAATCATCTTTGAGAAGAGGAAACTGAGAAGAATATATGGTCCGGTGAAGGACAATGATCAATGAGGAATACGCCACAACCATCAGCTTTGAATTAGTGTATGGAAAACTGCATACACAATAGTGATAAGATCCACCCTGGCCTATGTATCAGAGACAAGGGCTCTAACCAAAGTGATGGAGGAATCATCTTTGAGAAGAGGAAACTGAGAAGAATATATGGTCCGGTGAAGGACAATGATCAATAGAGAATACGCCACAACCATCAGCTTTGAATTAGTGTATGGAAAACTGCATACACAATAGTGATAAGATCCACCCTGGCCTATGTATCAGAGACGAGGACTCTAACCAAAGTGATGGGGGAATCATCTTTGAGAAGAGGAAACTGAGAAGAATATATGGTCCGGTGAAGGACAATGATCAATGAGGAATACGCCACAACCATCAGCTTTGAATTAGTGTATGGAAAACTGCATACAAAATAGTGATAAGATCCGCCCTGGCCTATGTATCAGAGACGAGGACTCTAACCAAAGTGATGGAGAAATCATCTTTGAGAAGAGGAAACTGAGATGAATATATGGTCCGGTGAAGGACAATGATCAATGAGGAATACGCCACAACCATGAGCTTTGAACTAGTGCATGGAAAACTGCATACAAAATAGTGATAAGATCCGCCCTGGCCTATGTATCAGAGACGAGGACTCTAACCAAAGTGATGGAGAAATCATCTTTGAGAAGAGGAAACTGAGATGAATATATGGTCCGGGGAAGGACAATGATCAATGAGGAATACGCCACAACCATGAGCTTTGAACTAGTGCATGGAAAACTGCATACAAAATAGTGATAAGATCCGCCCTGGCCTATGTATCAGAGACGAGGACTCTAACCAAAGTGATGGAGAAATCATCTTTGAGAAGAGGAAACTGAGATGAATATATGGTCCGTTGAAGGACAATGATCAATGAGGAATACGCCACAACCATCAGCTTTGAACTAGTGCATGGAAAACTGCAAACAAAATAGTGATAAGATCTGCCCTGGCCTATGTATCAGAGACGAGGACTCTAACCAAAGTGATGGAGAAATCATCTTTGAGAAGAGGAAACTGAGAAGAATATATGGTCCGGTGAAGGACAATGATCAATAGAGAATACGCCACAACCATGAGCTTTGAACTAGTGCATGGAAAACTGCATACAAAATAGTGATAAGATCCGCCCTGGCCTATGTATCAGAGACGAGGACTCTAACCAAAGTGATGGAGAAATCATCTTTGAGAAGAGGAAACTGAGAAGAATATATGGTCCGGTGAAGGACAATGATCAATGAGGAATACGCCACAACCATGAGCTTTGAACTAGTGCATGGAAAACTGCATACAAAATAGTGATAAGATCCGCCCTGGCCTATGTATCAGAGACGAGGACTCTAACCAAAGTGATGGAGAAATCATCTTTGAGAAGAGGAAACTGAGAAGAATATATGGTCCGGTGAAGGACAATGATCAATGAGGAATACGCCACAACCATGAGCTTTGAACTAGTGCATGGAAAACTGCATACAAAATAGTGATAAGATCCGCCCTGGCCTATGTATCAGAGACGAGGACTCTAACCAAAGTGATGGAGAAATCATCTTTGAGAAGAGGAAACTGAGATGAATATATGGTCCGGGGAAGGACAATGATCAATGAGGAATACGCCACAACCATGAGCTTTGAACTAGTGCATGGAAAACTGCATACAAAATAGTGATAAGATCCGCCCTGGCCTATGTATCAGAGACGAGGACTCTAACCAAAGTGATGGAGAAATCATCTTTGAGAAGAGGAAACTGAGATGAATATATGGTCCGTTGAAGGACAATGATCAATGAGGAATACGCCACAACCATCAGCTTTGAACTAGTGCATGGAAAACTGCAAACAAAATAGTGATAAGATCTGCCCTGGCCTATGTATCAGAGACGAGGACTCTAACCAAAGTGATGGAGAAATCATCTTTGAGAAGAGGAAACTGAGAAGAATATATGGTCCGGTGAAGGACAATGATCAATAGAGAATACGCCACAACCATGAGCTTTGAACTAGTGCATGGAAAACTGCATACAAAATAGTGATAAGATCCGCCCTGGCCTATGTATCAGAGACGAGGACTCTAACCAAAGTGATGGAGAAATCATCTTTGAGAAGAGGAAACTGAGAAGAATATATGGTCCGGTGAAGGACAATGATCAATGAGGAATACGCCACAACCATGAGCTTTGAACTAGTGCATGGAAAACTGCATACAAAATAGTGATAAGATCCGCCCTGGCCTATGTATCAGAGACGAGGACTCTAACCAAAGTGATGGAGAAATCATCTTTGAGAAGAGGAAACTGAGAAGAATATATGGTCCGGTGAAGGACAATGATCAATGGAGAATACGCCACAACCATTAGCTTTGAACTAGTGCATGGAAAACTGCATACAAAATAGTGATAAGATCCACCCTGGCCTATGTATCAGAGACGAGGACTCTAACCAAAGTGATGGAGGAATCATCTTTGAGAAGAGGAAACTGAGAAGAATATATGGTCCGGTGAAGGACAATGATCAATGGAGAATACGCCACAACCATTAGCTTTGAACTAGTGCATGGAAAACTGCATACAATATAGTGATAAGATCCGCCCTGGCCTATGTATCAGAGACAAGGGCTCTAATAGTCTAATATATACAGTAATAATATATTAATATATAAATAATGTACGTGAAGTCATGAATTCATTGAATTTGATTGACTCAATGGTAGTAATATTTCAAAATGGCGACAGAGTGTTACTTCTTATCTATAAACAAAATGAACACGTAATTTCTCATTTTTCTGCATTTGACAATCTGCTTAAATCGGTACGAAGATCGAGGTGGTCATACTAATGCTATATATTCATGCTGTATCTGTTCACAATATCAACTCCAAGTCGCGCATTATTAAATCAAAGTTGTCTATTTCAAGACAGGATTCGTCTGTTTACTATTTACTGCAAACTATTTTAAACGTCGGCAATAAATAAGCGGCGAGCGCTGAATTGTAAATGAAGATTTAATCATCACTCGAGAAATCTATTGCCTTTCAATTATGATTTGACAAAGGATGAACTGAAGCGGGTAATCGATTGTGTTACGACTGGCAATCGAAGTCGACAGATATATTTCTAAAGCATTTCCGATTTCCATAACCGATTGAAAACTTGAGGTAATAAATTGGTTCATCAATAATGACTATTAGGGAGTCGTACATCTGCCGGGGTCGTTTTGTTTGCGATAAGGCTGGAGTGGTTAATTGAGCGTGGATTGGGGTGGGACTCGCGGCGCGGCGTGAATACAAACTGATATTGTACGGAAACAGGGTCGTGAGTAACTTTGAAAATTGGGATTGCTTGAAAGTGTGAAAATATGTGCCAAGCGTGTGTACATTTTGATTTTTGTTTTTATGTTCAAATCAATCTTTTTTAATAAGTATATTATTTTATTACGAAAAAAAAAAATTTGTGGATGTATTCATTCCATCTGGGTATATTTTACAAAATATTTAACACTATCCCTGTCAGCTATTATTTCACAGAAATCTAATAGGCCTAACAGTTATTAATTAAAATTTGATTTATTTTTAACTCTTAAATGCACTTTAAATGCAATCACAGTAAAAAAAAAATTACTTTAGAGACGAAATTATTTTTTTCTAATCAAAATCAGCACTGACGAATTTGATCAAATTAAGTTAAAACTAGCCTAATAGAAAAAACATTGGACGTCACCCCCCCCCCCCCCAATGCTAGTTGTTATCGTATAATATGAAAATAAATCTTAAAAAGCGTAGAAAAATAATTCGAAATCGTAGGCGGTTACATTGTTTAATATTTTTTAATTTACTCTCTAACCATAATTTCCTTTTACGTAGGGTAATTTTTACAATTTTTTTCAATTGATTTAAGCCATAATACCGCACGTATCATTAAAATTTAATCGAAATATCTCGATTTTAAATTATTCGTCGATCTTAAGACTTTTTTTTTTATGATTCAAATTCATTTCCAACTTGATTTGTTAAGTTTGTAACGAATAATTTTTTGCTTACCCAGTGTTAACGAGGTGTAACTTTAGTAATCGGAAAAAATGACGACCGCAGTTTTATAACTGGTCTTCACAATTTTAATTCATGGCCACAGAAAACCGATAATGTGATTTTGAAAAATCTTGAGTAATATAACCAATTAAAAAAATAGAATCCCTATTTTTAATGAAATTTAACACTTTTTTTTCATTTAGCACGTGGGACAGCTATGATTTCCATGTCATTTTAGAACTAAAAATAAAGAGAGTTCCCCATTAAAACTTATTTGTACCCCAACGGTTCAAAAGTTAGCTATTGTAATAATTTAGGTGGGAATCAATTATTTGTAGTGCTATATAATATAGAACGTTTAATTTTCTGAACTTTAAGTGCCTGTAATTCCTAAACGGCTAAAGATTGAAAAAAATACCCTGTAATAAAACATTTTTAATATATTCTTTTACAACTGAAAAACCCATAAAATACAAGGTTTCCCATAACAAATTTCAAAGTTGGCCGCCATATTGGAAAATGGCGGCAATATTCATTTTTACTAAATGGATTTTATAAACTTCATTGAAAAGAAAGAAATGTTCCCCGTTTAAAGTACTCTACCATATTTATAATTCAAAAGTTAGCTTTTGTAACATTTTAGATGGGACAACCAATATAGACCGCTGTTAAATTTCAGATAAATCTAATAAAAAACGCATATACAGGATGTCCCGGAACTCTCTGGAACATTTCATAAAAAAAAGTTCCTTAGGTCGAGACAAACATATTTACAATATAAACATGGGTCTCCGGTGACTAGTTTTCCGTCTGTCGGTCTGTATGTGTTTTTTACAAAGGATTTTATAACTCAAGATTTATTTAAAATAGAAACTTAAAATTTGGTATAAATATGTACCTTAATAGGTAGAATAAGTGTATAATATTTCGTTGCTGGAACTAAATCCATTTCAAAATGGCGGCCGTTTAAATGTTTTAGTGTCAAATTCTACGAAAACCGTTAGCTATAAAACATTATTAAGATAGGTAAAAGATGCACAATTAAAAGACAAATCGAATGACACCTTATTTACTAAAATCGAATAATAAACAACCAAGTTGTGACAATTTTGGCAAATCAATGTAATTTCCATACTACCACAATACATACCTAAAACATTGTTTAACAGCGCATATGAGACAAATTGTTGACACCCAACAGCTAATGTTTACTTTTCCTTCTATCAACAATGATTTACTAATAAACAGCTGATTCATTTTTAACATGAAGTGGACAGAAAATAACTGATTAATGATACGCATTCCGGGACACTGTATAGCAGCAAATTAAAAAAAAAATTCTTCATATCTCATGACGTATCTTCTACTTACAACACACAAATTATAATATTTTTATTTCATTCTGCATGTACTGGTACCAACCCACCTCTCTACGATACCAAAATAGCGAAGTTATTTCCAAAAATGTAATTTCGAAACCTGTGCTCCCAAGAAAATGTGATATTCCTTAGTTGCGAGATCCAGCAAGACCGAATCATTGACACGAGCGAAGCGAATGGAAACTCTATAATATATACACATCTAGAGCTTAACTGATGTCAAGAAACTAGTGATATACACAATTACGAGGTTGACAAAACCTGTGCAACAAACATGACCCTTGATTAACCAATGCAATTTAATATTTTTTCCAGACCCAAAAGACATACATTTTGTATTATATTTAGAAGTTGTGATTGTATGTTGAAGCTGAGTAAGTATCATGAATGCGCCCATCAACTTGTTTTGTTCCTTAATAGCCTTTGTAAAAAAAAAAAAAAAAAACTGAAATATATGTTGAATTAGTCAACTCTTCTTAAGCCCCCGATTGGTCTAGTGGGTAAGAGCTTTCGTTTTGTGTGGGGAAAGTTCTGGTTTCGATCCCCGTGGGGGATGAAACATTTATACTGTTGACTCAACATAGTGAAAGCTCATTTGGTAATAAATCCTGGTTACGAAAGCTAAAATCACGGCTACGAAAATTCTGTGTTGCCGCACATAGGCCTACTCTGATAAAAGAAAACTGAGAGTAGCTTTAAGCCCACAAAGGACGCCACTGATTTAATATTATTTTTATTTTGTAACGCTTTTTATCAATCATAGATAAAGTAGCAAAAGATGTTTTCTAGTTTTATCTTATTATCAAAACTTATCTCCTCTCGGTTTCAAATTTCCTAGGAAAGAAACACGTATTTCCACTCTACGGAAGATAATTAATTTCGGGTAATTTCCCCCTCAAAATTAATTTATTTTAATGTTCAACCTCTTAAAAAAAGTTTTAAGTTGTTCTTACATTTCCTCTTTTAATAATCATTAAAACAAATGAGAGCTTAGAAGACAAGCAGCAATGCAGAGTGATTTGAGTTCCCCTTTAGGGTAGAAACACCCCTATGAGGTAGGGATTTTTAGGGTTTGTATAAATTATAAAAAATCGCCAGGTGTTATGAAGTTTTAAATTATTTTATAGTAACTAGATATCCTTTGTTTTTACTTAAATGTAGTAAGACCGACCGCACTACAGCATCACGTTCTGTCACTTACATATTAAAGGCATCGCCTTAAAAAAAAAAGGAAGAAAATAGCATAAAATAAAGATCCCTAGCCCTCAAATACACTAATATCGTCAGGGTAGAAAGAAAACAAGAACAAAAAGTGTAGATCCAGCAAGGGCCTCAGGATTGCTAAGCCCGTACACAATAAACGTTTTTTTGTATTGAAAGTTTGGTTCTATCTTATAGACCATTGAATAATTGTAAAAAAATGGCATTTTATTGATTAAAAATATTTCGTCACACCCTGTACAGTAATGACAAGATAAGAAAAAATTGTTTTGCTCCAAAATATTCAGAAAAGAGAGACCTTAAAAATGATGTATCACACGACCTATGTTTCTATTTGGAAAATTTCCAAAAACACCACCATGCCCCCCAAAAGTGCCCTTTTGGGTCATTGAGGAGCGTCGAAAATAATTTTCCTGAATTCTTTGGGGTCGAAAAAGGGCTGGGGGTTCTAATTGGAAGGATATTTTTATCTAGTATATAACACCTGTGTGTTATTTGGAGAGAGAGAGAGAGAGAGAGAGAGAGAGAGAGAGAGAGAGAGAGAGAGAGAGAGAGAGATTTGTTTTTCTTGTTTTTTAAGGTAAAAAACCTCTCGGTCATCATCGCCTAATACAAAAAGGAAGAAATGAAAATAAAATATACATCCCTAGTCCTTGAATACTCTAATAGCGTCAGAGTTGGAAAAGAACAAGAGTAGGTCAACTAAAACCACATAGGAAATAATAGCAATGACTACATAAATACTATAAGACACGACATAGGATAGGGAAATAGTCTACGCTTTACGGGTGCTGTTCGTCACAAGTTTGACACACAGCTATCAGAAAGCGCTAGCAGCAAGTGCTTGACTGTACGCATCCCACTTGGTTGAGACTGTACAACTGTTGACCTCTCTCTCACAAACCTTCTCACTTACTTCCGTCAGCATAGTCAGTGTTGTCAGTTCTTGCGCTGAGATAAGCGATTCTCGACCTTCCCTCGCATCTCTGGTCCCATATGTGGCATCAGTGCGTTTTCTCTTACCCGCCTGAAACATTGTTTGACCGTAGAGCCACCTAGCGCCAGTCACATCAACTTTAGATTCTCTAGCAGAGCGACCTAGCGGGTATTGGACAACTCAAGAATAAGCGTAGAATATTTAACATGGCCATGTCGTGTCTTATAGTCTTTATGTAGTCATTGATAATAGAGAGGGTAAATTCCCACGAAGATCGAAATATTTGGTAACAAAAATTGGTAAACGCACCAAACTCTATCTGTGCACTTTTCAAGGCATTATAAATATTTATGTTAAAATTCATCAAAATCCAACCGGTAGTTTTTAAGCAGTCAAAAATTGGCTGGAACCTGCGAATACGATCCTTCGTTCCGTCCAAAAAAATTCTACAAAATTTAGTAGCCATATTTGATTGCCTGTTTCTAAAAGTTTCCAAAATCTTATACCCAGTGAAGACTATCTTGTGTGTTAGAATAAATCACTTGAATTCTTTTAATAACTCGGCTATCTTTCAACATATACTTAATTAAGTCACTAGTGTAGTAAGAGCATCATTATACAGTAGCACGAGTATTTTCTTTGAGCAACGAGTGTATAACAAGAGCTGCTTAAAACCAAGAGTGCGTTAATTATCCGTTACTACACGTCTATCGTACAATATTTTACCTAACCCTAGTGTAACAAAAAATGTATAAATTTAAAAATTAAATTAAAAGATAATTATGTACGCTAGCCCTAATAGATTATGTTTGATAGAAACAAATACGTTGCTAGGATACCAACAAACAAAATCATAATCTATTAAAACAGCTGATACTTTTAAACGCTATTTTTAACATTTTCATTGGCTGCGGTGGCAAATTATCAAAAGCGTTACGTAATGGTGGCGTTATGACCACTAGTGATGTAATGGAACTTATTACGTAACGCTTTTATTAGGACGTTTAACATGTGGGGTTCGGTAAAAATAAATATGACATCTTCTTCAACCGTTTTAGAGTTATATCTTGTTTATTATATAACTCTAACTTTTGAAGTATAACAAAATATTGGGAAATACGTGAGGTCTAAGATATAGGAGTAAACTTCCGATTTCTTTATGAGAAGGTAGTCATTCCACATGTTAATTAACACTGCCTGTTTTCCTTGAAAACAATGGTGCAATTACAAATTCAAAAGGGTTGTACCGTTTCCAATTTTAAAAACCGGTCCGTAAGCCCCTAAACACGGTAGAAGTGAAACTTCGTAAAAGATAGAAAAGAAGAAGCTTTCTCATTTCTCATAGATGCACACGTATACCACACGTATACACATTTACTACAAGTACAAATTTTAGTTATGACGTTTTCAACCCCAGCGATGTCAGTGAAATTTCCCCCACGCTTACTAATTGTTTCGCTCCAATGCGGGTATAAAAGTTTATTTTGGTAAATGGCAGTAACACATTACATATAATACATATGATTATACTGAGAAAGTTATTTCCTAGTTTATTTTGGTACAAGCAGCAACCCACCACACACATTAATAATGATTTTCAACTAAGAAAGTTATTGCTTAGTTTATTTTGGCACATGGCAGCAACACACCAAACACATTAATAATGATTTTTAACAAAGAAAGTTATTGCTTAGTTTATTTTGGTACATGGCACCAACAAATCACAAACATTAATAATGAATTTTTCGTCATACTGCTTCAAAAACAGCTGTTTTCAATACATGCATTGAGATACCAAAGTTGTTCTTTTTAGTCCTAGGACCTGAAAACATCAGCTGAGGTCGAGGCATCAGCTGTTACTTCGTTTATACGAATTAATTAACGATTGTAAATCATCTATAAAAACAATCGATATTCTCGATTGTAAATAACCTTTAAAACAGCTGTTACCATCGATTTGAATGTAAATAGGTTATAACATTTTTGTTTTTGTGAAAATTTGTTCTTATATATATATATTATTTGCAGCATAACGAAAAATATAGTTCATCACTTGGACCAAAAGAAGCTTTTCAATCCTCGCTCATTTTCCTGACACGGCTCCAGTTGAGCTTGAAATATACTATTAACTAAGAAAGTTATTCCTTTGTTTATTTTTCTTACGTGGTAGCAACACATCACTAACATACTTTAATGAATATTTTAGGCCAAAATCAAGTTAATAACACTTTTTTTAAATCTTACACATTGGTCTAGTCTAGCTTTGTGTTGAATTTTTAAAGCTGATTGACTTAAACGGTTCAATCTAATGTAATAATTAAAAATCCATAATGTTTCCAACTATTATTGTGGAAACTTAATTCTACATTAATTAAAGGTAACTTGTAATTTTCGGAGTTATTTTTAATGTCTACTACATACCTTACTTCTTAAGAATAAATGTTTTCCTTGCACAGATCACTATTTTTCACTGAAAAATCACAATATAAAAACTAACAAATCGACGGGTTTATAGGTTACACTTAATGACATATTTATAAATTTTTGTAAGTTTATTGAAGTTAATACTTTGAAAACAGATCATTAGTATGGAGGATTCACAGCATATCACGTGATCTGTGATCACGGATATAAATATTGAAATATCTTTAGTAACATATAAAACATAAATGTGAGCATTTGCTATTATGTCTAACCTATAAATACGTCGGATTTGATAATTTTTAGGTTGTAATTTTTCAGTGAAAAAAAAAAATGATCTGCGCAAGGAATTATTTATTAGTAAGAACTAAGGTATGTAGTAGACAAGTTACCTTTAAGTAAACAATCATTTATTTACCCTCATTTAATTTTGGATAATCACAAGACAGTGTGTCTCTACATGAAGTTTGCTCACCATTTTAGCACTTCTCATGTATTTCTTCTGATGATCTAACTCCCACTTAAAGGCTTCTCATCTTCATGACGTCCACCTCAGTTGGAAAGTAAGCTATTTCATCAGTTTTTCAGATCTGTCACAATAATTATTGTCATTATGATTTCTCCAAAAGAACTTAGACTATTTTTCTAACTAATTATGTCCTTAATTCCTAATAATAGCAACAAATATAATAATACAGACTTAAAACAGCTGATTAAAGGTGAATAGAAGAGATAAATTGTAAAATCTTAATAGAGATTTGTAGCAATAATTGTAGACTGGACTATTGTGTTGTTTAATTGAAATAAAAGGACCCAGGTGGGAATCTCGTTTTGATTCTTAACAAATGGTGCATCGGTCGGGAACTAAATTTAAATGTAAACAGAATATTAAGTTTAAAAACTTTCCAAAATGTTACACTGATCTAGATTAAGCCTAATATACCTTTATCTTTATTATAGCTGGTGGACCTAATCAGCTGTTATAAGTCCAATTTCACACTGGTCCAAACTAGTCCTAACCTATCATTGTGTTGAACTATTAAAGCTGATTTACCTAATCAGCTGTTATAAGTCCAATTTCACACTGGTCCAAACTAGTCCTAACCTATCTTTGTGTTGAACTATTTTATTAAAGCTGATTTACTTAATCAGCTGTTATAAGTCCAATTTCACACTGGTTCAAACTACCTAACCTGTCTTTGTGTTGAACTATTAAAGCTGATTTACCTGGAATCAGTTAGTATACTGGTTGTTATGGTAACCTAATTTGTTTGTTACGATATAAATTTATTCTTCTTCTCGCTTTTTGAGCAATACGAGATTTATCAATAAAGACTTAATACTTATCGACTGTTTAAAAATCTGCTCATTCTGAAATAGCCAAGAAGATTAAAAGAATTCGTGGTACTCTTGCAGTCTTGCACTGCAATATTTTAAAGTTAAAATGTTCTTTTGGTACATATTAGGTTTGTTCAAACACAGAATCACAGAGTAGCCTAAGCCGAATAATTCGTGATTTATTTACTGCCTGTGCTTTTCTTATTTCCGTTACACTTTTTTGTTCCTCTCAATTCGATTTCACTGGATCACAAAAACTACCGTACCGGGCGTAAAGAAGTACTGTTTTCACTTCAAAAAATTAATAAAAAAGATAGGCGAGAAAGGAAAATGTTTGAGCGCATGTTTATAGGAACTTTCTTATACCCAGAAACAGATTCCAAAATTAGATACTCTACTTATTGGACACTGTATATAAATTTAATTGACCAACCCCAAAACTTTCCCTATATTACATACATGTGAAAAAGTAAAAGATATGAGAGCAAATTATTTCAACCGAGAGATGAATAAGAAAATGATCTCCTTGTAGAAGGGTGTAGAATCTTTGCAACTCAATTTAGAATGCTGACATCAACCGATGCTTGTTTTGAGATTTGTTTGGAGGCGTCCCTCGGGACTCGAGTTAGGGCATGTCTGGAATGTAATAACTTGAATCTAGATAGAGTTGGGACTTGTACCAAGATATTGCTTAATCTTGAAATATATCAAGAGGGAAACGCTAATATCGGTGTGGCAGTTAGGGTACGTTTTTACTCACTGAATATTCTCGCTCAATGTAAGCCTTGGAAGCTAGGGTAAGGCTCTACGAAATTTTCCTTAGCAGAGAATTTCTTATATATAATCATTCTAGCTATTTCAATCTTTCTCATGGCAACAACAACACCAAAAAACCATGAAATGTACACAGATCAAGACTTAAACAACACAAAGTGCATGGTCATTTTAAAACTATAACCTATATCAATATAATTAACAAAAATGATCCTGAGTTTTAAAATACAAAACTAACCAAGAAAAACAACCTATATCAAAATATACACACACGTATACTATTCGTATAGAAATTATTACAATTGTTATTCTAATGAACAAATTGTGAGTGTAGACCCATATAAATATTTATACGTAAAGTTTAATTGAACTGGTTGGCACGCGTTGGTTAGACTATATTAAACGTAAGCATTAGAAAATTAATATTCGTTTTTAAAAGTGTGAATGAAATTTTAAACCTTTTCGAATCTTTCTCGATTAATTTCAATGAGAATAGAGAAGCTGCCCAACACTTTTGCGTCACTAACTCCTATTATTTATCACAAATTCTTTATCGAGCGATATCTAAATACCAGCGAGAATATCCAAATTGTTGATATTAACACATATTAAGGCGTATTTTAATTTGTTATTGAAGATAGGAAGAGATTCTTACCCAGTACAGATAGCGACGTCCATAAATTGTTTCCCTTCCCCTCACCAAACTACCAAATTGAGCTAATATAACATCATCCAAGAGCTAGATGGAAACGACTACCATTTTGAAACTCTACAACCATTTGTTTTTAGTAACAAATAATAATCAATTAATAATTTAAAAAACCAGCTTCCTTGAAAAGTTTGAATAAAAAAAAATCTAAAATTGTTTTTCTCAAAATTTGAGGTTATGTTTTTAACAAATTTGTTTGAATATTTTTGACAACGCATTTAGGCATCATTAGATGCAGATTTTAAAGGTGCACATAATGAACTATGTGAAAAGTTGAACAACGCAAGGGTAAAAATTATTCTATAAAAATTGCTTTTCCACATTTAAAAATCGACTGCCGTTTTCAAATTTATCGCTGAACTAAGTTGTCCAATATCTGTGACACCGAGCCTACATAACAAAATCTAAACCTCTAAAGCGTTTACTAAAATACAGATATTTATACACAGTAAGCCAAAATTAGTCATAAACTACTTCAACAAATAGGATAAATAGACATTTTATGGTTTCGGATGTCGGCGTTCCCATGAGGTTGATCACAATAGCTGGAGTTCCTATATTACAAGTCTGGTAAAAACCAAAAGAATTTTCCACCCAACATGTCATCAAATCAGCTGTATGTTACTTATTTGATAAAATCAGCTGTTTTTATTTACAAGTTTTTCAACACTAATACGAAATGGTTCGTTCACAATCATACATTAAGACTATATCAAACTAAATATACAATGTAAAATATCATTTAGAATAATATAATATGAGAAGAAAAACATAATATGCCACCGGAATAAACAAACAACGTAAAAATTCAATAATCGTATCTAGTAGCCTATAGGCCTAACCTCAAAATCTTTCACTTCTGAACACCATTCAAACAGCACAATGTCGATGGAACAATATCTATTCAATTTAAATCTTTCAGTTAAACAAATGAAGAAGTACGTTCACCAATGCCAAAAAGAAGAAGTAAAAGAAAGACAAAAATGTAAACAATTAATTATGAAAGGAAACCTCGGAGCTGCTCAAATTCATGCAGAAAACGCCATCAGAAATTCAAATCAAGCCAACAATTTCCTCGTATTAAGCGCAAGAGTTGATGCCATTACCACCAAATTAAAAAGCGCTGTAATGATGAAACAAGTCACGAAAAATATTGAGGGAATAGTAAAAGCCATGAACAAAGCTGTAGAAAGTATGGAAGTAGAAGGAATAGCGAGAACAATGAATATGTTTGAAAAACAGTTCGAAAATCTAGACGTCCAACAAGCGTGTATTGAAGAATCAATGGCTTCGTCTACAACTACCACGGTACCACAAAACCAAGTGGAAAGTTTAATGTCTGAAATTGCTGAAGAAGCAGGATTAGATATAAAAACAGCGTTGCCTCAACCTGGTAGAAGCTCCTTGTCTGAAACCAGATTAGAAAATGCACTAAAAGAACTCAAAAAGTTAGATTAAAGGTGTAAATGGTAATAAAGAAAGAAAACGAACACTATAGAATATGAGTACTTCATTTTTTACCTTAACGCACATAGATAAGTAGTTTAGAGAATTATGTGGATGTGAAAAATCGAAATGGAATCCCTTGAGCTCCAAAAAGTGGTTGTGTTTGTCGTCTTTGCAGTGCTCTAAACGCCAAATAAATACAACTATGTTGAATAAATATGTAGGCATACAGTAATTCATAGACGGAAATGGGGGTGTTAGTCCACCGTACACATACTGTTAGCCCTTTCTAAAAATTAGAACAACATTTTTAAAATGCATGGAAATTTTTCAGATCTAAGAAACTGCATTCAATGGACTTTTTTTCAATTTCCATGTATTAAAGCTTCATCATTATATTCTAACACATTTAATACAATAATGATCAATGATTTGGTTTTAATGTTTTTTGCTAAATTTAATATTTGTAAAATAAAAGTTTAACGTCTCATTTAATTTTCCTTTGAGTGCAATAGCTACCTGGAAGTAAGTTCATATTGGTAAAATAAGTGTTTAAAAAGCTTTAAAATACATTACCTTAAATTACAAAAGGGCTTTAGCTCCCCCCCAAACTACAGTCAAGTTCCGCCTAGCTGTATTTTAGCTATATTTTATTTTTCCAAAATTTAAAATTAGGGGTATAGCGTACTTATTCCGATTTTGTAAAAACCAGCTAAAATATAGCCTCTAATAACTTTAACAAAACCTATTGCTCATTTTCCTAAACTGTCATGTTTTTGGTCGTAATTTTGATAATAAGAATTTCATTTTTTTTAATGACATTAATTTCCCTTGTATCGCCGAGACGTTAAAAACATAGTATCACATCTTATTACCAACCCAAAATTAAGACTTTTTGAGATAACCAATTTTATGCAAAGTTCTCAAATAACAATAAATGTAAGGTGTCTGCAATTTCCTTTTTCCCACAAATATTCTTCATCTAATTTTTCTTTGTCTTATCAAGCCCTTTAATATGATGTATTACACGACCATATGTCCCGTTTTCTATTTTTGAATATCGCCTAAAGTTCAAAATTGTAAAACGAAGGCTCATGAAAACTACAAACCCTGTTTGGTTATCTTAACTAATAACAATGACTACATAAATACTATAAGACACGACATGGCCATGTTAAATATTCTACGCTTATTCTTGAGTTGACCAATACCCGCTAGGTGGCGTTGATGTGACCAATCTGAAGTTGATGTGACTGGCGCTAGGTGGCTCTACGGTCAAACAATGTTCAGGCGGGTAAGAGAAAACGCACTGATGCCACATATGGGACCAGAGATGCGAGGGAAGGTCGAGAATCGCTTATCTCAGCGCACGAACTGACAACACTGACTATGCTGACGGAAGTAAGTGAGAAGGTGCTGCTAGCGCTTTCTGATAGCTGTGTGTCAAACTTGTGACGAACAGCACCCGTAAAGCGTAGACTATTTCCCTATCCTATGTCGTGTCTTATAGTATTTATGTAGTCATTGCTAATAATAAGGTTAGAGAAGAAAGTAGAGGTACGGGTTTTGTAATCTAGATAATTAACTAACTGACTATTGGGAATGGGCGAGTAAGAAAGGAACATTTATTTTTATTAGATGGTTACTTTCGACTATAATGTTGCGTATCTTACATTTTAGATAATTTAAAAAGAACAATGAATAAAATAAAATTTTATAATATTTAACTTGTCCCCGCTACCGCAGCTTCTCCCAAGGACAAGCAAGCGCAAGTGACAACTAAAAGCCCTTCTATTACTTGAATTAAGATACAAAAATTTTATTTTTCATGTTTATTTCTTTAAACTGGGGAAGAATAGATTTTATTTCAAACACGCCCTCTATACAGTTAATAAAGTTTGAGATTCTTCCCCCCCCCCCGCCCGCCTCGAATTGGAAGAGTTGTTTGTATAGTAGAAAAAAAAGCATTTTATTTTACCTTCTTACATAGGTAATTATTTACTATAGCGCCCTAATTTAGATATTTCCCCCCCCCCCTTTTATTTTTATACTACTTACCTGTTAAAAGAATATTTTTGGTAAGCAGCAAAGTTTTTTAGCTCGAATTTGACATATTTCTAAGTAAGAAAATGACGTATTTGTTGGTTAAGTACACAGATGTGGTAAACACAATGTTTTGACTGATCTATGATGTTTGTATCATTGGATTAGTGTTGTTCACAACATGTAACAGTCAACAGGGAGTGCAAAAATATTAAGGTACCTAACGACCAAATATATGTCGTACGCACTTTTTTTACTCGTAGGTTAGGTTAGGTGGCTCTATAGACCTTGGCTCTAATAGACATCTTACTTGACCTTCGAAGGTAAAAACAATTCGCGTACAAACGTATTTTAACATGTACGTCACTTGCTTAACTTTAACCTAGGAAAGTTGAAATTAGGTTTTTTCCGTGAAAAACTTTGGTCACCAAAAATGTTATTCTTATGAAAACAGGTATGTAGTAGGCCTACTTTAATAACGAATAAAAACATCTAAATTAGGGTGCTATTATAGTAAATAATTGCCTTTACATAATATTTAGTTTAGAGAAAAACACTATGTTAAGTTTCTTATTGATATTTATTGAATCCAAAATACTACTGGACTCAAAATTCTATAAGATTAAGCCTATTTCTCATTTAAAATTTTTATTACGTAAAAAATAAAGAATAAAATTTAAAACCCTCATTCAGATTGATAAATCATATCTTTAACATTTCTCAGTTAAGCTGGCTAAAATTAAATTTAGTTTATTTGCATATTTTTCAAAGTTAAAGTAGAGGACCGGATAAAAGACTACTACAGTGGTCGTCATTTTAAATTATATATTTTATATTATATAAAAAATCATTTATACTTCAGAAAAAATTCTAAGAACTCTTTCTGATATAGGCAGAGAAAGAAGTAGTAGTCCTTTTTAGAGATTGTAACATACTTACATTGCCAGAACTTTATATTTATAAAACTTTAGTCTGGGCCCACAAAAATAAAGCAGGCTTTGTAAAAAAAAAAAAAAACAGTTTTAAGCATGGGTATAGTGCTAGAGCTATTGAAAATTACACATTTTCATGCCATCATCTAAAGCTGTTCGAAAATAGTCCACAGTATGTGGGAGTAAAATTGTATAACTGTTTACCACAAATGTAAGACTCTCAGTCTTGCTGGTTTTAAAATTGTTATAAAGGAGCAAGTTGTAAAAAAAGTTTATTATAGTACAGATGAATACTTTAATAATCCTCTCTGAATTGTGAAGAATGAATTTTATAATGTATTAGTATTAATCAATTAGTTATAGTGATGTAAATGACTCTGCTCCTGTTCATTTTGAATGTATTTTGTGCAATAAAAATGATATATGATATGAAACCTATATATGTTTAGGACCTGGTTAGAGATATTTCATAAATTAACATGTATATCAGATTTCATCAAAATCGGACAACTCGGTCAGCAGACTGGACACATACACAGATACAGTATAAATATTTTCCTCTTGGAGTCAGTGGACACTGTCAGTATTTGATTACTGCAACCCCAAACTGATCTATAGTGCGGGTACTTTCCTAAAAACATTGGTTTTTTCCAATGTCACAACTAATGTCCGTGAACAAATTGTGTATACCCGAGTTTACGATATCACACCTCCGAAACGGCCAGTTCAATTTTGACGAGTGACCTATCAAATTAAAGGAAATATTGTCAAATGTTATATTACGGAGGTTCAACTTTTTACATAACTTTTTTGATTTTTCACAATTTTTGAGTTATTCTCAACTTCAGACGATTATTACTAAATACCTATTAAACGTATCAGCTTCAAATTTCAATGGCGGTATATGAGAGTGAGCATTTCATCGGAGTATTGAACAAACTAGAAGTTCCATCAAAAATATTTTCCAATACATTTTTAAAATCAACTCGAAGTTTGTTTCTACTACAAAAATAAAAAAAGTTCTCGCTTAATGACTTTTTCATGTCATTTTGTTTCAACTTTCTAATATTTTTCATTATTAAAAATTACACATAATTTTAAAACTAAAATATATTTATACCGTTGTATGCGGAAATACATGCAGAAAAGGCATATATAAGTTTCATTGTAGTTTTATTATTCTCAAGATGTCTAGGAACGTGTAAACGACAACGCGCTCACCGCTCTGGATTACTCCGTTTTGCCGTATTATAGCCTGATGCGCGGACCGCTGGCGCTTGTTTCTCTGTTTCAGAATGGCTAGTAGCGCCGATTCATCGGTCAAGATCTGTAGCGACCCTAAAGGGGACTACACACCTTCAGTTTATCTGCGCAGTTAATCACGTGTGACGTCATGTCTGAGCGATAAACTGTGCGAACTGTGCAGTTTACACCGGTCTTATCACAGATAAAATGTCTGGGCATTCTGACCCTCGATTGCTACGATAATTGGTACAGTTCACACAGATTATCGTACAGTTTGTTCAGTTTCGATTTTGTTCGTACGTTTGTTTGTTGTTTGTATACGTACCGTTTGCTTATTTTGTTGAAATTACAACGTCAAGAGTCGCAATCAGTCTCTCATGCGGTGATATTGCTTCTCTCATGGGTGTGTCCTTCTTTGTAATAAAGGGTGCAACTTTGTTTAATAACATTTTAAACGCATTTTCGTCCATTCTAAGGTAATTTTTATAATCGTTCATTTCTCCTCCTTCGTGTAACTCACTTAGTAAATGTTGATCAGTGGGTATAACGCTTCTTTTCAGATACCAATCTTTACACCACCGTTCACGACGTTTTTTCCTTTTTCCTTCTTCTATCATTAGAGCTGCAATTACACAACAAACTGCGGCTCTTCGTTTTCGGTCACCCATCTTTCAATGCACTTGGACGAAAACGAATTGAAAACTGAACAAAAATCGGTAGGTATTAACGACGATATCTGAAGATAAAACTACACGCTCAGTTCAGATAATTGTACAGATTTTGACACAGTTATTTACGACAGATAACTGCGCAGATAAACTGAAGGTGTGTAGTCCCCTTTACATAGGGGACTGTAATGTAGAATCTTCTTGAAATTAAATAAAATATATATATTTTTTTAATAATGACAAAATTGCGTCAGTTTTAAACTGTTTTCATATTTCTTTTGTTATTCAACTTCCAACACACTAAATTAGTTACGAATTTGCAGATTCAATTCTGCACGTAATGGTATCAACCCTACCGCTCTACAGATTTTGTAGAACATCTGATATTCGTGTAGATATTAGATCCGGCAGGACCGAGATACTCATACGAGCGAAGCGACTGGAAAGTTTTGATGTATACACAACTACTAGGCCCGCTAGGATCTAACCGATCTCGAGGTATTGTCATAGACAATTATGAAGTTCCTGTGAATCAAAACACTAAAATCACGAAAAAAGTTCCTATAAACATACATACGAAAATGATATTTAATGAACAATACTTACTGTATATCTGTTTGTTTCTAAGCAAATTAATAATTATTTTAACTTACGAGATATTGAGTCCAGACTTTGTAATGTATCCTTTTACCAGTATATCAAAAAACAAGACTATTTTGAAAGTTAAAAAAATGGCGGCAGTTTAAAATGAATGTGGAATTAATGTTATTTTCACAAAACAAAAATGTTAGTGACCAAATTGCAGGTTGCATATAATATGTGTAAACTAAATTTGGACTTAATAGCTCAATCATAAAATTTGTTTAGAAAACACAAACAGACGGATAAAAAAAACAACAATTTTGGATATATATTGCTGGCTTAGAAATGCAACTGTTCTAATTAACACATTCCTAATTTTTAAAGTTTAAATGCACATATAACTTTACCTATTTTACTTATATTAAAAGTAAGAAGTGTAAAATATCAAACCATATCATTAAAAGTATTATAGAATTTTATAAGAATAAATGAGACATATTTTACTAATAAAACAACTTGAATCACCAAGGTGGCGGAGATAGAATATTTGCATCCCAAATATTACTTAGAAATTGTCCATGCCCGTTAATATTCTATAGGCTTAAGGATAATGAAAAGGATTACTGAACATATAAACAAAGCAATTTGAATATATTTTTTAACATCTAAAGGACATTTGTAATATTATGATAACTAAAGATAACATTTTATTTTCCAAAATTTACTGTCCTTTCAATCATTTTGATCGATCTTCTAGAGCCATGTATTTTAAAATAGTCCATAAGTCTTTCTTTTTATATACATTTAAAATAGGTTTAAGGCAATTTTTTGCAACTGGAATTTTATTACTAGTATTAATTTAACATCACGTTTATATTTAAATTACAGCACTAGTTTTTTCTTAGAGAACGCTCCATTAGTTCAGAGGAGATGAAGGTTTTGTGATATTTGATACTATACAGATCTTCATTATTAAGATATAAAATTTTCACTTTGGTACAGTAGGGCAGTAAATTATAGTTCAAAGATTCTGTGGCATCGAGGAAATTGAAGAATTAATGTGTAATATCTGGATGATTCCTATTTCTTATTCTTCTCAATTCGTTAACAAGTTTTTGAACGAGAGACAATGACTAAATACCTCTACTGGCTTGAGCCACTTTCCAATTCACTATGTACACAGTCTACGTCTTTCACTATACCACTTCCTAGTCCTGAAAATCGTTGAACTAATTGTTTCACATAAGGAATTTTCTAATAGAAATGTTTGTAATGGCAATGTTATGATAAGAGTTTTTGTTCTGAGAGGCAAGAGTCCCACCACTGAACGAAACATTGGATATCAGGATTTGAGGCTATTATATTTTTAGCATTACACTACCAAGGTTTCCAACTCGACCTTCTACCATTTCATACCAAATTCCACAATAAATTTCAGTTTTCCCCTTGTACATACTATGAACAATTTTGTAGGTTATAACAATTTATAGTAAGGACCCTTACTATAGTAACAATTCCCTGAACCACAAAAACAAGAAACAAAACTAAAATTATAATAAGTGTGGTATGTTCATTATAATACCCTTATGTATATTTCGTAGTACTATTATATATGGCTTGTCCTATGAAGAGGTCAGTATTTTTTAATTACTATGTCAGACATATGGAACACTCTACAAACATTACACTTTACAGTAATTGTTGTTACATAGAAAGGTAAAAAAAGTACCCTCAAATTCTTTTTATTTTTTATGGTCAATCAAAACAAAATGGCGCCATAACAAAATAATGATACGCTTTCACCAAAATGATTTAATTTGCATTAGCATTACAAATTATTGATTTCCAGATAACATGAAAATGTGTAAAACTTAATTAATAAAATAACAGTAATAAATTATTAATGATCCAAATTTGACCTTTATTCGAATTGATTTCCATTAATAGCTATGCACTAAACGCAATGAAACAAAAAAATAGTCATTAGTGCTTTTGAAAAATTGCCGAGATATCAACAGTAATTCCTCATCAACCACCCTCATTAATTCATCTGCTATAAGGTGAGAATAAACTTTGTGTTTCAAAAAGCCCCATAAGAAAAATTGCAAACAGTCAATCAAGTCTGGAGATCTTGGAGGCCAGTCAACGAAGTTGCTATCACAACCTATCTAATGATTCGGAAGATCTCAATTTAAAACTGTGGCCACATTAGCACAATGAGGAGAAGCAGTTATGTTCCTGTTGGAAAAAATTCCCTCATTTCCAACTGAGTAAGATGAGGAACTATGTGATGATCAGTTAATATTGATGTGTATGTCTTGTCATTGTCTGATGGGGATAAGTCGTACGATAAAACACCATCCTTGGTGACAGCAAACAGTTATAACCTTTGATTTCAAGCTCTCTTTGTGTAACTTATGTGTATATTGTATGTCTAATAATTACAATTATGTCTGTTTACAGATCCTGTTCGGTAAAATATAGCTTCAACTGAGAATACAATTCCTTTCTCAGATACACTTGGTATCTTTGTCAAGTTTTCCAATTACATTCGAACAAAATTCCACTTGTCTGTCTGGGTCATCTTTTAGTAGTCCGTGAACTAAATGTGTTTCATGGAAATTTATTTTGTTTTTCTTTGAACTGACAACTTTGGTATTGCAGTAGTGGATACAATTTTTCTAAATGAAGTAGGCCTGTTTGGAGATTTCATTAAAGTAGCACATCCAAAGCTACAGAAGCCTCAGACTAGGATTGTGTCTGGTGTAAGGGGCGTGTCATCCCTTCTACTTGCTTCCCTAGCCTGATTTGACTGTACAACCCATTCCAAGAAAACTAGGTACACAATTTACTGTTTAGATACATTTAATTCCTAAAGTTACAACTTCGTGACAGACTTTTGTAAATGTTTTATTCTTATTTACACCGATAAAAGAAACGGAAGTAGGGTATGTGTTTACACAGAAGCATTTGAGGTCTGTTTTTTTTTATTGGGGTTGTACCACTGAAAGCAAATGCAACAAAGTGTGGGGGCCCCTCTTTTCCTCTCCACCCCAGACACATTCCTACCTTGAAGATACTGTACTCATTAAGTAGCTCTTCATTTTCTGTTTTAGAAAATCTATAGTATTTTTGAAACTGAGTCAGTTTCTACTAGCATAGTTTTCTATTTATGGATTAATTTTCTTGATGGAGGAATCACATATGGGTAGGTTCTTTGAAAACACCTTCATATTCATTTTCAAAAGCAATAGCTCAAAAACCACATTTCAGTTTTTCTCCAATTTAAAAATTCATTGTTTCGAGGTTAGACATCACACATAAACTGATTGAACACAACTACCACATTGTTTCATTGTTGTGTGTAAACAAGATAACAGCTGATTGAGATTCAACAGATTGCAATTCACATTTTAATTCCATTGCATAGTGGGAGGAAGTTTTTCGATCCAGAAGTTTTTTTTTTTTTTTTTTTTTTTTTTTTTTAATGGTGCCATTTTGGTTTGATTGACCATAAAAATCACTTGAGGATACTCTTTTTACATATCTATGTAACATAACTGTAAGTGTCAAGTTTATAGAGTGTTCCATATTAATACAAAAATAATTATCTCTTCATGGGACACCTGGTATAATAAATATACTAGATTTATTATAATATTATTTTTGTGGTTCGTGGAATACTTGTTTTCCTTATTGTGAATATTACCACAGTTCTCCTTGGACATTTGACATAACAATTCAGTTTTTTTCTTATAGAAATAATTAGACACTGACATACTACTACCAATAACACCACCAAAACACATAACTCCATTTTTTTTAATGTTGACTTCCTCATTGAAAAATGGAACTGAAGGTTTGGATGGTGTTATTGGTGGTAGTGTATTGAAGTGTCTAATAACTTCTACAAGAGAAAATTGATTTGTCATGTCAAATGTACAAGGAAGACTGGTGATCTTCACAATTAGGAAAACAACTATTCTCCAAACCACAAAAACAAAACTAAGATTATAATAAATCTAGTTATGTTTATTATACACCTGCTTCAATTCTGGAGCATTCCGGAACTTTCATTTTACCAAAGGTATCAAACATACCACACTGCCACCTGTTAGAAATTAGAATAGTTTTAGTTAGGAATATAGTCCAAGTTCTTTTAAGAAGCCAGAATGAAAACAATTATTATTGTGACAAACCTGGAAAACTGACGAAATTGCTTACCTTGCAAGCAAGGCAGGCGTCATTGATGATAAAATGGTATATAAAGCTTTGGGTGGGAGGAAACTTGGTCAGTGGGCCAAGATTGATCAACGAAGGTGATGCAGGAATTCCTGAAGATAACCAAACGGACTATGCGAATAAGAGCTTCTTGGGAGAATTGAAACTTCAGACGAGCATTCATAAGAGTGGCAAGCAGGTTGAGCAAACTTAGTGTATAAACCTTATAATTATTTCAGGGACAAGTCATTATAAAATATAACGTAGATAAGATCTGTGAGTCACAACAAATAGTCATTCTGGATTCTTAGAAATTAAGAAGATTAAAATATTTGTAATTAGTATATAAAAGAACTAAGAGAAATAATCAAGTTGTATTAAATAATAAAGAACCATTAATTAGATAACCGAGCCACTGATTTATTTAAAGTTAAAGAACCCAGGCAGTTTAGAGGATCAAAAACTAACACACCCTATCACCCTCAACCTTCCAATGCAGAACATTTCAATAGAAACCTTAAATCAACATTCATAGCCTATAATTCCTTAAGCCAGAATATTTGTGACAAGACTGTACCAGGTCTGTATTTAGCCTTTAATTCCACCTATCATGAGACACTCAAGTGTTCTCAGTTCACTATTGTTAGGAATTAAGTTAGTACAGTAGACTCTCATAAATCCGGACTATTGTGGCGGACGGCCGGTCTGGATTCCGAAAAATCCAGATTTCCTCGGAGTCGGAGATAAGTCGGCCGCAGGGCCAATACGAGAGGTGATAAGATTTTCGTGATCCGAATTTATGAGAGTCTACTGTATTAAGGATTAGGTTATATAGTTCAAAGTCCCCAGAATAGTTAACAGAGTAAACAATTGTTACGACAAGATGTAAAAAATTAACCGCTAAGTTTGCAACCATCAAATGCATCATGAATCACTCAAACAAATAGAGTCTTGTAGTAAATTGAGGTCAATCAATACGGACCGGAGGTAGGCAGTGACGATCCAAAAGCATGACTGTTGAACGTTGATGTCGACGTTGTTGAGTTCTTCAGGAGAACAGTTCAAGGAACCAAAGACCACAGTCCATGCACGGTTAAGCTCCAAAGCAACAAAAGTGAACTAGCTTCATATATATTCTGTTCTTGTATTAACTTCATATAGATCAGCCTATATGAAAAGAGATTAATTTAACTAACTTTCTTGTCCCAACATTGCTTTCACTTTGGGTTAAAGAAAGTAAAACTATTGTATTAATTAAAGTAATTGGACAGCCGTTCTACTAAAGAACTTATCAGATTATCATTAACAGAGATTGCACGATGATGGACATCAACCAAAGGCTATCAATTACGGAATATGAGATAGCGCAAAACATTAAGATAGGGCTAGACAAGTTACTTCCAGATGGATTGGAATATCAATTTTTGACAAACAGAAAGGATAGAAAAAACTGATTATGGACATAACCAAAGATGATAAAAAAGAGGGGATAAACTATTTGGACCAAACATCGTTAAGTGAAATCAAGATTTAAAGCTAAAAGGCAGAAATAAATATAAATACAAGTAATAAACAAATTTCTCTAAGCATAATTATAAATGTTCAAAAAGACAAATTTATAGAAAATCTTAAATGGAACCTGAATAGACAAATCAAAAGTAAGCCATCAAAGAGAAAAGGAAACATTATTATTATGTACGAAAAAGGAAGAAAACCAAGGTTAGATTTAAAAGCAGACATAAAATATGTAATTGTAGACGAGCAAAAGAATATAAGGCTTATACGATATACGAAAATACTACAAATGAATTGTAGAAACATATTTCATATAGAAACTTTAACATATATTACAGGTTTTTAGATTAAGAATTATTGTGTAGATATATGTTAATTAAATATAATATTGTTTAGGATATAAAAACCTATGTTGTAAATTATCACATTATTTAAAAGAAATCTGCAGGTGGTAAAGTGTAGTGAGACGATTTTAAAATGTTAGTTAAGTAAAAATGTTTATATTGTATATAATTTATTTGGTAAAATTCAGAGCGACACCAAAGATGTGGTTGATGTAAAAGTTTTCTTTTTAAATTTTGATTTCATAAACCTTATTAGCAGTAAAAACAAATTTATTACATATGTTTGGTCAGTTCCAGGCGACCACTTAAAATCAGTAATAGTTTTTTGGACAAAATAAATTTTTTAGAAAAGCAAATATATCGAGCAATTAAGCATCACAGCTTTTAAACAGTACGGACAATATTCAGCACAAAGTGGTTTCTGGGCATGATTGAGAGACCAACAACAGGAACAAGTTTCTGAGAACCAACACCAGAATTGGTGACATCTTCCATTGGTGCTGTGGTATGGCCACAGATTAAGAGCTGAATCTGTTGACAGTAAAAGAAGACACTGTCAACAGTCACATCAACAAACTACAGTAACTCATCACGTGGGTCTGACGAATACGACAACATCGCTCAAGGTGTTTCAGTCTATAACCATATATCTAGGATTTAAGTTGTATATAGTAAGATGTACAAGTACCTAAGTGATTATCCAGAGTTTTAAATGACATTTAATTGTTAGTATGAATGTTGGGACTATGTTTAAAAGGGTGGTGGTATTATTAGGAATTAAACTAGTATTAAGGATTAATTGTTCTAAGTCCTCACAGCAGTTAACAGAGAGTAAACAATTGTTGTGACAAGATGTAAAAAGTTAGAAACTATCAAACGCATCATGAATCACTCAAAAATATATAAGCCGAGGCTAGGAGGAAATTGAAGTCAATCAATCAGTGAACGGGGATAAGGGGTAGACAGTGAGGCTGCTGAAAGAAGACGAGACCATCAAACATACCAGGGTGCTATTGATATCGTTGAGTTCTTCAGAAGAATAGTCGAGGGAACCAAAGGCCATGAAGGATCACAGTCCGGGCACAGTTAAGATCCAGCAACAGAAGTGAGCAAGCTTTGTATATACTCTGTTCTTGTATCAACTTTGATAGCCTATATGAACAGATTTTTTTTTTTTGTCACAACATTGTTACTCTATTGAACAACCTACAACCTTTCTATAAATATAAGTAATTGAACCACAATTGTACTAAAGAACATATCTGATTATCATTAACAGAGATTAGAGTAATTATGTTAAAAGCATATTGAACTGAAACATTGATCTATTTATTATATGTACAAACCTCAACATAAATACCAATTACCAAACTCGTAACAAAAAGTGTATCGACCTATCGTTACAGAGGGAGTAACAACAACGTTTAATTTCGTCTCTACTTCACTACAATATTGTGGATCTTCTACCGGGCAACCAATCTGATCCTAGCATAATAAAGCACAATGATAGAGAGAACATCTTCAAAGCTCACCAAAGGTCAGCCATCTATTACAACAAAGCATGGACATCCATGCACTTATATAGTCAGTGATGTGGTCTGGTATAAAACTCATTCCTTGAGTTCAGTTTATATGTTAAATTCTTTAAAATAAATTAATATTTCATGTTTAATATTCTTTAAAACTGTTGTTTATTAAAATTGAAATTGCTGTTTATGATAGAATTAAAATGATAGATCATTAAATTGTTCACTAATGATAATAAAAAGTTATCTGGACTGTAAAACTGTTTTGGAATTTTTCTCCGAAGTGAAACTACATTGAACAGTAATTATTTGTTTTAAGTTTTAGTATAAAATCTGAGCTCATGTCTGCATGATTGGCCTAGTACTTGAACTTAGTAATTAAATAATTAATTCTGTTTTTTTCTCTTTTCTTTTTGTAAATTTATTAGGAGGTGTGATAATAACTTTAGGAGTGTTGGGAGCTTAGCTGATGTGCACTATCTTGACACGGGGTTCAGACTAGTGAATCATCAAAGTTATGCAGGTTCGACCCTGGTTGAGTTGAATTTTCCTTAAGTTACCTACTCTCCCAGTCTAACTTGTATGAAGACATTATATTTAAAAAAAAAAAAACAGGAACAACTAAATATTAATAATAAATAAGATTGTATTCAATTTCGTTAATTTTTATCTATAAAAGGTTGTTGTTAAATTTATTCATTGATAGAAAGCTAAGTGAAATCATTTTTTAACACTGTTTTTAATAACTTGCCCGTCTGTCTATTCAGACAAATTTTGCAATCGATTTTAAACTTTCCCAATGAGCAAGAGGCTTGAAACTTTAAACATAGCTGAGAACTGAATGATAATGCAATATGAACTCGCTTTCTTGTCTGTCCGGTAATCGCTGCTATGGTAAGAAAGCAGTTAAAGTTGGCGCATTGACCAGAGTACCAGCACAACTTGGTGGAACAGAGCTGCACACATTATTTAAATTACCAGTTGTGAAGGATGGAAAAAGAAATGATAGGAAATTTAGGACCACTCACTGGTGACTTTGTAGGTCTTGCTAAATCAGCCAAAGGACATCGAATTCCCGTTCATCGATGTGATTTCCTTGGTTCTATATGAAATGTTTTGCAAGATCTATTCTAGATTGCAACAACTAAAAAAATGAGAAGGAAAATGAACCATTCTGTGTCATCAACATTATGGTTTTTGGAGATTCGTTAATATCATTTATAATTTTGTAAGATATTTAAAATCTATTGCAAAATTTCATATACACAAGACTTAAAAACGGAAAATAATTATTTAAATTAAAAAATTGATTTTTTAAAACCAAATTTTTAAAATGGACTAAAAAGTATAAAATAATTTCTCGTAATCCCATACAGATTTATAACCCTATACAAATTCCTAATCCCATACAGATTGTTCTGAAAATTTGTGATGGTAAATTTTTAATAGCTATGAAAATACTTATAAGATTTAAAACTAAAAACGTGGGATGCATGCAATAGATAATAGTAAGGAGTGGGAGAGCAGCTGGTGTTGTCATTGAGAAAACTCTTAAAATTCCAAATAGAGGTCATTTCAATAGATGGAGAAAATCTTCTAGTATCTATTTCATGCACCCCACGTTTCGATTTAAATCTTACAAATATTTACATAGCTATTAAAAATTCTCAATCACAAATTTTCAGGACAATCTATATGGGTTTAGGAATCTGTATGGGGATATGAGAAATTATTTTATACTTTTTAGTCGGTTTTAAAAACGTGGTTAGATTTTTCTTTTTTTAATTTAGATAATTCTTTTCTGTTAATGGATACTTGATTATTTATTACATATGTATATATCTGATTTTATCTGGGAAAACAACAGAATAAATAAATAAATACAAAATATAGATATCCTTTGTTTGTCAAGGATTGGGCTAATTACAACAGGTTAGAATATTAGAAAATATAATATTAATATTCAAATACTGACTTTTATTACTTGTAAAAAGTGTATTTATTGTTTTGGACTGCCATATCATTAATATTATTTAGTTCATGAAAATTTATGTTCTCAGGGCATAATCCATAATCTTAAATTTATTGATATGGAATGAACAATCAATATTTGAGTTTACATAGTGAAAGAAACCTTCCTCACATTAGACCACCTGAAACAGAAAATAAAAATATTAGTATAATGATTATAATGTGTATTTAAATTGTGAACATAGACTGTGTAGCTCAGTTGGTTTAGTGTATGCAATTAGCTTAACATAGTTCGGACTTGTGAAATTTTTATAATTATTATAAAAAACAAAAAATAAAGATGTTAAACAATAACAACTTTTTTTTCTTTAAATTAATAAATTCTAAATAGAAACTTGAAAACGGAATACATCACATCACTAAAAAACAGTAGTAACACTTCTGGAAAATTCAATCACTAAAAAAACATACATTTTCACAACAAACAACTTATTTTGAAACAAGATGATATTGCAATGAATAAGTAAATATCTTAGTTATTTACATGAACATAACTACCGAAGTTGATTAAAGAAGTTAGCAATTGAAACATTGTCCTGTTTTAAAATAGAGTGTTTGTTGTAGAAATTTGTGAGCTTTTTATTCGTTAACACCAGTACACTAAATATAGAATTTTTTTACTACTTTGTGTTTTAATAAGGACGCAACTTTGAATGTAAGACAGTTCAGTTCACGCAGTATAGCACCCCGAAACAATATGCGAGCTTGCGACATCAAAAGTCGACAACGCTGTACCATTAACATTGCACTTTATCAGTGACCATGTGTTTTGCACAAATAGCATTTCACTGGTGTCGATGACATTAAACGAATATTTATTCTTGTAAACATAAGTATTTTAAAAATAATGACTAATGTGTTTATTTATGATTATACAACAGAAGAAATTTTAGACTTATTGTAATCACAATGTCTAAAATTATATAGAAACTAAATTAGTATGTTACTAAGTTACTCCAACATGTTTCAGAGGCAGGTTTGGTGAAAGTTTTATTCTACAATAAAATGTTTTTATGTAGTGGTACAGTAATTTAGGGAAATGAATGTGTTAATTGTAAACAAAAATTTTGATTACACAATGTTAATAAATGGATCAGTAGGATAGCGAAGATAGTGAACTTGCTCAAGAATTGGATTAATGTAAAAATTATAATAATAATTAATAATACAAGTCATGTTTTTTGTGTATTAGTATTTTATAAAATAAAATAAAAAATTGAACAAAACCACGAAGAATTTATTTATTTATACTATTAAACTTTATTGTTTCTGATAGTTAACATGTTTTAAAAATAATTAATTATGAGTGTCCTACTGTGAAAAATACATATTGTATCTTACAAGATTATTCATCATAGAATGTAGATGTAGAATCATTATTCTTTCCATCGATAATCAGAATTAACATATTTAGATTGTGTAATAAGGCACTGTCAGTTCGTGACACCACAAGCTCATATTGGTCGGGGCCACTGTACTTAAGGTTGACAGTCCCTGTCCTTGAAAGAACCTTGTAATACACTAGTCTCACATAAACTTTATTCCTTTGTGTTGTGTCAGTAATGTCGCTTTTCAAAGAAGAACTTGTATTTATCATAGAATGTTATTTTCAGTACGAGTTTTTACATGCGAGTGATGAGTTTCATTTGAAGTGTTTTCAATCTGCAGTTCCTAATAAATCAACAATATTTTGTTTATTTAAGATATTTTTTGACACAGGTTCTGTACTCATACTCAAGAACTCATACCGCCCATCATTGTTAACTACAAACATTCCAATGGCGTATCTCTGCATTTAACTAGTTCACTGATAAAAACTCTACGAAAGTTATCATCACGGGTGGGACTGTCAACAAGTACTGATTTAGGGTTATAAAAAATTTATAACTGCATGCCTACCACATCAGTACTTTTTATGAACTGTTATATCCAAATTGTGAAAAATGTTTATAGTTTTTTATCTTTGGGGATATCTTAAAAGGGCGGTGTTTCAAAATAATCCCCGAATATTTGAAGAATTGAAAGTGAATATTGAAAGAAAATGTTTTCTAAATAAATGAAAAAACATTACTGTGAATGCCTGCAAATGTCATGTAACATATAAAATTTTGTATCCAGGTTAATGGAAATCACTTTGAGCATCAAAATGTATTCAAAATTACCAACCGGGTTTAGCCCTTCATGAAGCACCTGGTATTTTGTATTTACACAATATATAGAAAGTATTGTAACAATAACTTCAAGAAATTCATTAACGTATTGGTTACCATCTCTTTAAAAATGCAGGTTTGAGAATTGTCAAGCCTCGACTCATTTATATTATTTTTGTGTGGTCATTCTTATTCAATGCTAAAAAATGAGAAACTTATGATAAAAATTTAATCTGACGTTAATGTTTCAAAATGTTCAACCAAATATTGGAGATCTTCTGATCTTCAAGAATTTGTTTATTGAAAAACATCGGTTTTAGAACCAAATTACAAGAGACAAAAATTGTTTAATTGTAAAATTAGAGAACACTGAGCATATAAAGAAAAACATTTTTTGGGAAAATTTATCTACTACTACAAACCTTACTTTGGAAAAATATTATTTTAGCGTGCTGTTCATTTTTTACCATACAAATTTTAAATTATAAGTATTAAATCCATATATTATAGGTTATGTAAAATCTTAGGAATTGCTGTCACTGAAATAATTACATGGCCATCTTAATTGGCACAATAACGTCAGTATCGATTATTGATCAGACCAATTGGGCATTTGTAATGCAACTTTTTTTATTAATTACAAGAATTTTATTTTGCCATGAAATAGGAATATTATAATGGCCGTAATTATTATGATAAGTTTGTTTAATGTGAAACAAATGTAGAAGAATTTAACCATATCTAAGTTGTCTTTTTCATCAAAAACAGATTTTATGCAAAGTTAAATAAAACACAATTCAATTATTTAATATTAATTTAACTGTTTATATAATACAACTATTAAAAACATCATATTTTAATACAAACTATAAAGATGCTTCAATGCACATGTGTCATACAATATATGAATCTTGATATTATATTTTATGTTTACCTCTATATTTAACCCTCTAACTGGTAAACGTCGCAATTGCAACTCAATTTGACCTTCTTAAACTGATAGCATCGCATATGTAGACGTTCACTAAAATTGATATATTGACTATGGTTTTTTTCCGATCTTCTCGATTTTGGTAGCAATTGATAGTTGAGATTTCGATCTTTAATTTTTATATCAATAATAGTACAATATTTAGTTTTCAAATGTTGGTAAAGCTTAACAAATTATATGTTACAGTTGTTAGCTGGAGTCAACATTTTCGTAGTTGTTGCTTTGTTGCATACGTTTGTGTTGTAATCATATAACCTAAATAATTATTATGGCTGGTGATCAGTGCAGATCAAGTGATATTCGTGGCTTTCTCGAAGACAATGATGATGTTTCTTCTATAGAATATGAAAATAACTATGGTTGGGAAAGTGACATTTCAGTGGAAGGCTTACCGTCTAATATTTTGTTGGAAGATATTTTGTGAGGAAGTGATGACGGCTATGAACCTAATTATAATGAATTAGACAGTGAGAGTGAAATAAATTTGGCAACTTCTTGTAAAAGAAACTTTTTGTAAATTTGGCATATGCTCAAAAAATAATTAAAAATAAAAGAGACTCAGGTGAAATAACTAAGTTTTCTAAGTTGAAAAGGTGATCTGAAGTTACAGTCACAGAAATGAAAAAAAATTATTGCAATTGTAGTGAATATGGGTATAATTAGGGGAAAAAAATTATTGAATATTGGGATACTTCTATCTCCCGAGGACTTCCTTTTTTCCTAGCACTATGTCACTAAATCGGTTTGAATCGCTTTCTTCAAAGTTTCAGCTGACTTCTGAAAATCCAATTCTTAAGGGTGAACCTGGCTACAATCCATGGTACAAAGTAAGAACTTTCCTCAATTCAATAAATGATTCTTTCAAGAAGTAATATATTCCTAAGCAAAACATTTCAATAGATGAGAGCATGATCGGAATGAAGAACCGGTGTACCTTTTTCAATATATGCCGAAAAACAACATGCTCTATTCGGTAATTTGAAGTTTGCGAAAGGAAATCCAGCTATGTACTCCATGTTGATTTGTATAGCGAAAAGACTTCCTGGAAGATGATAATGACCCCTTTACATAGAAAGTTATAATGACTCTGACGACCAAGACAAGATTACTGGACAAGAACTACCATTTGTTTACAGGCAATTTTTATACCAAACTGCCACTTGCTCAAATGTTGATTGTCAGGCAGATTTATCTAACCGGAACAGTAAACAAAAATACAAAGGACCTATCAAAAAGAGTGTTACAGACATAACTTGGAATACAACAAAGTGTGTATTTTAGAAAAAATAAACCTCTTCTGAGGGGCTATAAACAAAAAAATCGAGGAAAGCTGTGTATCTTATAACAACTGGGTGTTACACAGAAGACAAGGTTATTACAAGTCGTAGTGGTTTGCAGGTTGTCAAACCAACTCTTATTCACAAATACAACCAATTTATAGGTGGAGTTGACTTCTATCACTTATCTTGCACCCGACAGACAAAACGGTACTGGAAAAAAATCTATTGGAACTTACTCGACATGGTCCTATTAGATGCTTTTATTTTGTACTAAAAAAAAACACACAGTCCATTAGAAAGAAGAAATTTTGTTGTAAGCATTGTGGAAAATTTGGTGATTGATCAAATTTTGGCTGAAATTAGTAGCATCCCTAATTTGGGTCCATGTGGGGACATAAAACATGAGCTTGTCTATATTCCGGGGCGAAAAGAAAGATTGTGAACTGTATGTGGCCCTATCAAGAAAAGAGGCAGAAGCCATTTTTAGTATCCAGGGTGTAATTGTATAGTACACACAGGATGTTTTCATTTAGTGAAACATTTCTGGAGACCTATGAAACCTGGTAGGAAGATGAAACATGGTGAGAGTGACTTGGACTAAAGTGCAGTTTTTTGGCATTTTGATTTACTGTGTACATAGAATTTTATTCATTATTTCATTAATATTTAATTAACTTATGTAAATATATTTTTTGTTCTCAATAACATTATGCATGTTTTGTATATCTTACATTTTGAAGAAAAAAAAGGGGGAAAAAAAACTAATTTGCCCAAGCCACGAAAGAAAGTGAAAAAAGCGATTTTAAAATTGTGTCACGTGGAACTAATCATAATCAAGAGGTAATATTTTTATTATTACATAAGCAAGTTATTTAGACTTTTCTGAGTAAAATGATATATTACTTTGTATCTATGATATTTTACATATTTATTAAAATGTTTTAAAGATATGCCTGTAACACCCATAAAAAAACACTTAGCAATAATAATGATAGTCGTAAGAGCTAAAACAATTGTTTTTTGAAGAAATATTCTTGAAATTCAGCATGTCTCCAAATTTCTGTTAACTATCTCGAAAAATTAAGATGATTAAAAAAGTTTCAGAAAAAACAAAAAAGAAGTTTCCTATTTTAAAAACCGAGTTGACCTTCAAAACCAAAGAATTAACAATGCCATATTTCCAAATAACTTATACTATATCAAATACCTTTTGTCTTAAATATTTTACTTCAAAGCTTGCAGATTTTTAAATATGCACTTTTCTCAATTTAAATTATGCAAACTGTGCAGGCGAATTCCTTTGTGCAAGAAAATGAAAATACAAAATCTGTGTATATGTAACACTACAATCAATAGATCAGTAAAAATTATTCAGATAACTTACATAATCAGTTGAGGTGTCATTTTAAAGCAAAACACATCAAGTTTTTAGTTTGATAGGAGACATCTCACCTTAAGTCAATTTCTTGGCATACTAGACGTAGAACATCAGGCATCACTTTTGCAGCTACAGTGTAAAATTGATTCCTTAGCACGGGGAGATCAGGAGAAAAAGGTTAACCTTACACTCGAAAACTTTAATAAAACACCATAAAAAAATATTGAGAGTAGTCAAATTTGGTAACTGAGGCAGTCATGCACTTGGCCCTGTATGACCAAACCACTGACATGAGAATCGCTTAATAAGGAATTTTTGGGCTTCTGTTATAAAAATGAGGAGGACCCCATCTTGCTGGTAGTGAAGGAGTTTATTTTGGTCGCTTTAATCAAACTGTGGAATGAGAAAATGTTCAACCATACCCAGATATATGATAATATTTTCTCCATGAAAAGAAAAGACTTTGTATTTGTTGAGGACAAAACACTGTACACTTTTGGGCTATTACAAGCAAGGTCCAAAGACGGATATTGATTTTCACCATCCCAGATTCTGCAGTTGTGGGATTGACACTAATGTGAAATGGAGGCGTATCACTAAAAATTGTGTCGTCCAGGAAGGTTTATTCATTGCTTATTCAATGAACATATTGATCCACCTGTTTTGTACAGAATTCCTGATAAACCACTTTATATGGCATCAAGTGCAAACATTGACATTGTATGCACCAAACAGTCGGGTGTGGTACATCAGTCATGACAGGTTGATTTCTTAGGGCTATGGACAAAGCTCTGCCTATTTTGTTCTAGCCTACAGCAATATCAGAAAGTTGCAGGCGACCTGATGATTTCTCATGTTTTACAGAACAATCAGTCTCAACAAAATAATGGTGCCAAGAGTAAATTGTATGACTCCGTACTATACTAGGTAACAAGTATTGTGTTGAACTGTAATCACGAAGTTTGTTTTGTGAAACCAAAACACAGCAAGCATCTTCAACAGCAGTGAAAGTAGCCATTTTTAACTTCTACCGTACAGGCATTTCTGATAACTGCATTTGGCACTACAAGAGTCAAACTTGATGTATTTTGCTTTGACATCTCAACTGATTCTGTAATTGAATAATTTTCTAGATGATATATAAGTTATTATATAATGTAGGCTACTCAATGTTTTGTAAATTTGAATGTATATCTAAAACATGAATAAATTAAGATGACAATATGAAATATAGCCTACAGCCATTTAGCTTAAAAATCATACAGATTAATGTTGGGTAATTGTAAATAGTAAATAATTACTTACGCTTATCCAATGAAATTAATGACAACTATATGAAGAATAATGTGCGCAAATATAAAGTCTGCAAATCCCCTCTCTGGGCTGATACCAAGGAACTGACTTTTATTTTGTGGATTTACTTGGAGTCTGAGACAAACTGTAAAATGTTGAAAACAAAGTTTTAAAGTTAAGAATATTTTTTGAAATATTTTCCTTCTGTAGCCCTATATCATAATTTTGACAAAACTGCATGAACGAAAGTTTTTATTAAAAATGATTAAAACTTTAAAAGGTTTTAATAATTTAAAGGTTAACTTACAGTGTATTCTTAACTATAGTTAAGTTAACCAAGTTTTTCTGTTCAGAAATAGTTGTTTAATCTCTTAGATTATGATATAAGTTTCAGGTAATAATGACTCGCCATCATATTCTATGATTCAAAAATATGTTCTTGACTGCATCTAACATTAAGATATTTGTAATTCGAAACATATCTAATACATAAAGGATTAATAGTGTCAAGGAAAAAGTTGAAAAATAATTAAATTAAATTAAGAAATCAGTACAATTCTAAAAACTATTTAATTTTACTTTTAATAATTCTGAGCAATATTGTCAAAATTTTAATACAAGCCAAGATATTTATTCAACATGGTTGAAGGAAAATATAATTGTATGACTAAAGTAGTCAGAAACAATATTAACCCTTTATGCATTATCGAATCACATAGATAATATATGATATGTTTAAACCAGCATTAATGGGGCATCACACACAATTAGGCTATGTAATATCACATTTTGTCACTGTTATTTACAGTTGACTCGTATTCAATGATGCATTAGTTTTATATTCAAATAGTATCAAATTTCCTCAAGAAAACATATATAAAAAATAAGCATGCTGCATTGTTTGTGCAAAAAAATAGGCTTAGGGTATATTTTGTTTTGTCGCAGTAACAGTGTTTAAAGTTGGGATTTCTACCACGGCTAAGATACAGTGTTATCTTTACTAAAATTGAATTTATTTCGGTTTGTCTACAACTTTCAATGCCATTTAAAGAAGGGAAAAAAACTTTTCTGTACAGCCTAATTCTGCTTAAATATGATGACATGAAAGTAATCAACATAATATCTTTCTATGATACCAACAATGGAATATATTTCTATTTATCTAAACCAAAATGAACTTAATCCTAATGGGATGTGTTAAACCTACAAACAAATTTGGTTATAAACTTCTATTTAGTTAAGAAAATTGTCAAATCGTTTATTACCTACCTTATTTTGAAACAATTACAGTAGATCATATTTGATGTCAGAAAACACTTTTGAAAAAAGTACCTACCAAAATATACTAGTTTAGTAGAAAATAAGATATAAAAGTATGAAATCCAGTTCAGGTTACGAATGCCTAGGTTAATATTTATGGTAAAATTAATTAAGTTAAAGAATGGCTTCTTTTATTAGGTCTAGCTAGATGACTATATACTTGACAAATGCATATTTTAGCTAAATATTATGACATATGATTGAAGAATCATGAGACCTATATAGTCACCTAACCAGACCTATTGCAACAATCGAGCGATGACACATTTACTACTTGACGATCATAGTCATACATATTACCATAGACATTTGTAGTAATTAATCTAACCAGACCTGGATTTCATACTTTATATTTCTTTTTTTCTACTAAAATAATGTATTTTGGTATTTCAAAATTGTCTTCCGATATCAAATATGATCTAATTATTTCAAAATATGGTGGGTAGAAAACGATTTCGACAATTTTCTTAACTAAATATCAGGGGAGACTAGAATGCATAATTACCTAGGAAACATTTGCTGTAGGCCTACATTGCATTGATTTTAGAGGATTATGAGGTTACTATGCAGGAGGGTAGTTCAATAGATTTTAGTGCGAAATCTCTACAACTCCTCTTCAAATAGTGTTTCATTCGTCATTTGGATACTTCTTTTCGACGCACTTTACCTTTTTATCTTTCACAATTCATTATTTCTGTGTGAAAACAGTGATTTAAAATGATTGTGTTATGGCATTTTGAGGTTATTTCGACAAATATTTCATCAATTCTAAGTAAAATCTATCGATTTTTTTTTTATTCCGTACAAATAGTTCTGTTTTAAGAACTGTCAAACTAGATATCATATATATATATATATATATACCATATATATATACCATATATATATATATACCATATATATATATATATATATATATAAGAACCTAACCTAACCACACCTTATTAAAGAAGTACAGGTCAAAGAAGGTCATTTATTAATATATTTATTTACCTTACTTAACTTATAGTTCTTTTACTAGGTCTGGGTTTCAGAAGCCTAGTCCGTTAATATGCAGGACAGTTGTCCAATCGAGTTAAGTGCAAAATCTCAGCAATTCCTCTTCAAAATAGCATTTTATCCATCATTTTGATACTTCTTAATGACGCTCTTCACTTTTAAATCACAATTCATTATTTCTGTCCGAAAACAGTGATTTAAAATGACTCTTTTATGGCAATTTGAGGTTATGTCAACAAATATTTCATCAATTTAGGTAAAATCTATTGATTTTTTAAATTCCACACCTATAGTTCTGTTTTTAAGAACTGTCGGTAATTCTGCGCAATTACTTGGTCAACCCCAAACTTTTTCATATTTTACTACGGTCATAAGGATGTTCTCAGAAAGCAAGAAACATATAATTCAAGGCCCGCAAGGCCATCGTACAGGTTGCCGAACGATAAGAAGGTTCAAAGTCCACGCGATAACAGTGGCTTGCGGGAGACGCAAGGAAGGCATATAATGACAGTTTTGGCCAGGTAGCTATATATATAGGCCTATATATATAGCTACCTGGCCAAACCTGTCATTATATATAATTATATAACGGTACTGTCACAACTGGCCTTCCGCGCGTCTCCCGCAAGCCACTGTTATCGCGTGGACTTTGAACCTTCTTATCGCTCGGCAGATGGCCTTGCGGGCCTTAAATTATATGTTTCTTGCTTTCTGAGAACATCCTTATGACCGTAGTAAAATATGAAAAAATTTGGGGTTGACCAAGTAATTGCGCAGAATTACCGAACTGTCAAACTAGATATCATTTATTATCAATGGTACCAACAGATATCATTTATTATCAATGGTACCTAATCACACCTAGTTAAGGAATTACAGGTCATATATATACAGTACAATTATACTTATTTAGCCTATCTTACTTTACCTATAGTTTTTTTACTAGGTCTGGGTTTGAGACCTAGTCATCATAAATCTTATATCATATAAGCGAAGTAATATCAACCTGTATAAGTGAATGAAGTGTGCATGTACCCCACGAGTGATTTCAATATGGCTATATGATTTAATATGTTACAAATTTGTCAATTTCTAAGATAGGCTAGTTAAGTAAATATTGAATTGTGCGAGATAAAAAACCACTTGCATTGAAAAGGAGTTTTGAATTGATGGAAAAATGCTATTTTGAAGACGAATAGACGAGAATTCGCACTTAAATCGATCGGACAAACTCTCCTACATATTTACCACCTAGTCATCATGAATCTTATATCATAGAAGTGTAGCAATATCAACATGTATAAGTGAATGAAGTACACATGTGCCCCACGAGTGATTTCAATATGGCTATACGATTGAATATGTTACAAATTTGTCAATTTCAAAGATTATCAAGTAAATAATAAATTCTGAGAGATAGAAAACCACTTGTGTTTCCCACCAAATCATATTAAACCCGAATGGTATTTTCTATTTGCCTATGCAATTTTACGCTCAATTCCTAATAAACTTGGAGGTGTAGTAGCTCGTTTCATCAATTTTTATTCTGGTTATTAGGAGTATAGAATTGATGGTAAAAAAGCTATTGGAAGATAAATTGCCGAGTTTTCACACTTACAAAGATTGAACAACCCTCCTGCATATTTACTACCTGGCGTATTAAATCAAATTTTGTTAGACCTCTTATAGCCTAAGGGGGTAAATATGCATTGAAGCATACATGTTCCATATTATTGTACACATGTACAATAATTATTGAGGCATGTCAAATGAAACTACATTCTTGATGTATTAGGCGATGTAAATACAGACGCAGGCCTACACTAACTACAGCAAAGTAAAATCTATACTTGCATGTTTCTTGTTTTCTTATATCAATAATTAATTTGGTGCATTGAAAATGGTGTTGGGACAAATGCCATAACCAATAGGATGTGAATTGTACATAATAAGACATGTATTTTAACGATTTCACAAAAATAGAAGCAAATATGTAACACATTGCTTCAATGCATATTTACCCCTAGAGTTATAAATACAACACATGTTACTTGAGTAAAATATAATTTACTATGTGAATTCAAACGTTAACCAATTAAAACTCTATGAATGTGATTTTATTATCCTAGGCTGTTGTAGGCTTAATTAATTTTACATTTGTTTAAAGTCACAATTGTGGAAAAACAGTTTATTATTTTGTGTTGAAACAATTGTTTAAAAATATAAAAAATACATACCTGCTAAAACAAATGAACTGACACAAGAAATAAATCCACTAAGGAAAGAATTGAAGGGAAATGTGCCAACAAGACAGCAGTATACAAATTGAACGACGCCGGTCAACAACACATATAATAAATAAGCGTCAATAATTTTAAGTTTTTTAGGAGTATTGGAAGTATACTCATCATAAAATTTACGCAATACAATGTTTAAACTAGGCATTGTAATAATTAATTACTTCGAAAACGGAATATTACAAATATTATTATGTTATTATCTTGTTATACACAACATTAACCACGACTTAAATTGTTAACAAGACTGGTTAGATAACGTTTCACGTGTTGAAAGTATTGAATTGTCAGCTGTTAACACTCCAACGCTACAATATCAACGCCTCTCCAACTGAACAAAATATGGCATACAATATTCACATGAACATAATGAATACAGCAATATAACTTTCACATGAACACAATATAAAAACATATATGAAACGAAATGGGATGAAAATATCTTAAATTGATAAGGATAAATGTTTAATTTGCTTGAACACTGAACAGTCAAATTTAATCGCTTACCAATCCCAATACCTTTTTCTGTACCACTTATAAAATTATAGTATAATGAAAGAAAATAAAATATTTACTAACTTTAATTTAGATTGATGGACTGAAATTTTAATGTACGTTCTAGTTATCAAGATTTACTGGCTACACACATTTCTCGCTAAACGTTAAACCACATGTTCATCAAAGCGGGAATTCGTGAATATTGACAGATTGACACTTAGTTTAGTAACTTTAGTTAGTTTGTATACGTAGTCATTGGGACTTGGATGTGTGTAATCCTTCAAGTTAATAGTATTAATTAGGAATTACTGTATAGTATAGTTTATTTAAGCTGAAAAAATAGTTCTATTAATTTTTTTATATACCCAAAGATGCCATCTGAACAGATTCAATACTCTGATAAATACTTTGATGAACATTATGAATACAGGTAAGTTAAAAAAGATAATTTTGTTGCAACTAGGTAAATAGGATGGCTATGTAATAAACAACAGTTTGATATTACTGCATAAATCTAGGAAAATAATCCCTTCTAGCTATTTTTGTAATTCTTGAACACTATTATAAACTATAATTACCTTATAGGTAAATAGTTAGGATTTGACAAGTTAAAACAGTACAAACCTACTTTTTCCCTTCCTTTTATATATCTTCTAGGAATATTAGGCATATATATTAAATAATTTTAAACAACTTTTTAGTCTAGAGTGTCAACTATTTTTTTCTTCCTTTGAATATATTATTCTGTGTAATACAAAAAAGGAATCAATTGTGTTCTCTATACTTTTTACCAATAATATTAAATGTCATTTTGTACCAAATACAAACTGATTTAACTGTTGTGTATACTTTGGGTATGCTAATTTCCACATATAGTCAATTTTTATTTTTCTAGTTGTAGTGTACTATAGGCTATTTTATGTAATTTGTCAAGGTACAAAATGCCATAACTTTTGCTTCTCAAATAGATGTAAACCGAGTTAAGTAAAATATTGAAATATTTACCTTTATAGTAGTGCAATTATATATTAATGCTTATTGTTTATGTATATTTATATTAATAGATAAGTGCATTATATAATTTGGATGAGTTTTTTGAAGAACTATTTTTAAGTTTTGACCGGTAAGCTATAAAAAGTTGATATAAATGTATACCTAACTTATATGTTTAACAGAATAGGCCCTAGGTCTATATATTGATTTAAGCCCAATAAAGAAAGTAATGTAATGTTAAAATTAATGTGTTGTGTTTTTGTAAGATTTCGGTGAAATTTATTTATGAATGATTAATTGTTTACAGTGTTTAATGTCAATTTAGTTTAGCCATTATTTTATAAACTGATTAGTGTGATATTCAATGTCAGTTAAATTGGTAATTGTTTACAAAGAAAGTTACCAGTATTTATGGCGATTTTTCTAAATCATGTTCTACATGCCTTATTTCTACATACTTAATAAAATAAGTTAACAATGCAGAGCTAACCGTTTCACTATAAAATCACAATTTCAAAACTACAGAAGTTATGCATTTATAGATCACCGAAGTCAATCAACATTGAGCGTAGTTAGTACTTGGATGGATGACTGCTTTAAAACCCATTCACAATTTCTTGTCTTTTTTTCCAAATTTACACTTAGGTCAGATATGGGAAAAATTCGCATACAAACCTTTTTTAACGCGTAATTCACTTAATGGACCTTAACCTAAAACAGTTAAAATTATATTTTTGTTTTTCGTGTAAAAGTTAGCTCTGCCTTATTTTTATTAAGAAATAAGGTATGTATAATATACATTTTTTTTCGCCAAAAATACCGAAAACTATCTTTGTAAACAGTTGTTAAATTTTAAACCTTATAAAATTTTTTTTATATATATAATGATTTAGTGCTATTTAATTACTATACATTATAATAATCTCAGAGACAATAAACTATTATATTTATGACTGTATTAGATGTTTCCATTTGTTTAACCTTTAATGGACTAATTTAGTGTTATGTTTAATCCACTGAAACCTTCTATAGTGATAAGTCCCATTTTTTCCAACTAAAGTTTTGAGAAATAATTTGGTTAGAGCAGAAAACAAAACAAAAGACATTTAATTTGTAGCAAATCATAAAGAATTGAATATGAAAGTCCATAAAAGTGATTTTTTTCAATGAATTAACATAATTTCAAGTATTACTGCCGACTTCAAGTAGATAGCCTACTTGTGGCAAACGGAAATATTTGACTACCAGCAAGTATTTCAGTGACTTGAATCATCAACAATAAAAGAGTTGTAAACTTTTAAATAGTTTGTTATAATCTTTTGCTTGATACATTCAATCTTAAATGGAGTTTATCATACAGAAACAAATAGTGTCCATGGTTCTAGTACATAGTTAGTTTGCAGGTTGAGGATTTTCTTTAATTTAAGAGGTAACGATTTTATTAACCATATTATCCAGTCTTATGCCAGACCAACTTAGCCCTATTTAATTTCAACAAAATTAAATGGTGCTCATTATAGATTAATTCAAGCTACTTATATATAATATATATAAACTCCTTAAGGAGTTTCACAAAATCTCAGAGATCAGCATGTTTAGAAATAAAATTTAAAAAAACATATATTAAATGTTGAGCTTGACTTACGAGAAAAATTATACAGTATAACAAACACACAGAACACAATTCTCACAAAAAATACGCCTAAGTATCAAACGCGTTTCAACGACAAGGTCGTCCTCTTCAGTGATAAACGAGCTACACCAATCAAACTATAACAGTTATAGTTATAGTTTGATTGGTATAGCTCGTGTATTACTGAAGAGGACACCCTTGTCGTTGAAACACGTCTGATACTTAGGCGTATTTTTTGTGAAAATTGTGTTCTGTGTGTTTGTTATACTGTAAAAAAAAAAACAGTTCAGAGCTAATGGTTTTTACTCAATTGAGGAGTTTCATGAAGCTGCACTGTAATCTCAAACACTGTAATTTTGCTATAGCTCTATATTTTGTAACATATGAATGAATTGATTTTTACTAATGTTGGAGTTTACAAATATATATTTGCATTAGGCCTATATTTTAACCTATTTGGTTGAGAATTTGATGATGCACATCTTGTTTATTATTATGGAAGTTTATATATATATATATATATATATATATATATATATATATATAATAAGTTAATAATTGATTTGTTACTTATTAATTTTATGTTAATTAGTTATTGATTTATATATGTATTAGGTAATGACTAGTTTCTATACCACTGTATTTGGTCTTAAAGAACTATAAAAATCTAATCGACTCTTGTTCTCCCCCGACCTTATTAGAGTATAAGTGTACTGTGGATTTTTATTTTAAACTCTTCTTTCTTTTATAAGGCGATGATTCTTAAAGTGGGTTTCCAGTGTCAAGAGACTCCAATGTTCATAGTATGTGATGCTCCAAGTGCCCTAAACCACATCTCTCAGGAGTTTGGAAGACCATCATCTTGCCCCATTGATGAATTAGTGAAGGATAATATGCTTTAGGTCTCTTTAAATCCTACATCTCTTGTATATCGAGGAGTCATTCAGATGGAACCGATGACGGCAACTACCAGTAAGAATATGACCAATTCTTGCCCTAGTTGTAAATGTTGCCTTGACTTACAATTTTTCGGTACTTATATAGTACTGCTGTTTCTCTAATACTCCTTACATTCTGACAGGTATAGGGCCATTCCGTTGTCATGTATGGGACAATCGTACATTGTTTTTTTACAAACAAAGTTAGTAAAACCAACTTTAAAAACAGAATTAATTCCTACTACTTTTTTTTTATCACTAGCCTAATTGTTGATTTTAAGCCTGTCAGGTAAAAAAAAAATCAATTAGTAACAGAGTAACAACGTAAAACACAGCTGTCACATATGGGACATGTAAAGTCAACCAATACTTTTAAGGAAGTTGGTACTATGTGATATTCAGCTTAGCTGCTATCAGGAGTATGCTGTATTATTTTTTAAATTTAATCTTACCACTAAAGGTATATTTTACATGGTTTGTAAAGTTGTTAACCTGTGCCAATAGCCTGGTATTTTTATTTTATTTTTTTATTATTTTTTTTTTGTAACTGTCACGTATGGGACAGCCACTGTCACGTACGGGACATTTATGATTTTGAGACATGAGTAGGAGTAATAAAATTCTCAAATCCATAAAATTTAAGTTTTATTGCATAAAAAGTGGATAATTGCTATAGTGAATAAAATATAGATGTTTAGAAAGTAAAAAATGAAACCTTTGCTTCTAAAGATTAGAAAAGTGAAGCTGTTTCAATGAGGGCTAATTACAAAGCAAGGTTTGTTTTTAAAAAGCAGTAGGCCCTATTTTAATCCAGTAGAACTAACAGCAAATAAACAGTTTGAAAGCTAACTGGCCTTCTTATAAGTCTATAAATCTAAAAAGCCCTCGGTTATTTACAACAATGGGTGCTGAAATCATTCGAAGCACATCTTCGTTGAGGTATGGAATACAGTCAATTGGGTGAGGCCACTTGAAATGATGTGGAGCTGACGTTGGCACCATTACAGACACTTCCACATGATATTTGCTGAGAAATCTGCATATTTCTCCAGGATACTCAGTGCCATCATATCTTACAACAATCCATTTCCCAGGAGTAAGATCATCATGGTTTACTGTTGGTATCACTTCCACTTCTGCCCCTAGCTTGATATCTTCAGAACAGGCATTAACCTTAGCGATTAAATTAGCTCTGGGCTTCTGTGAAATCTGATGGAATGATTTTATTCCAGGAACGTTGCTCACATCGTCCCATGGTGTCTGCATGTTCATAATGTTTTCTATGTAGTCTTCACCGACATACCATATCTGTGTTTTTGTTCCTAATTCAATTGCTACTCGAGCAAAATCCTTAGCAGATTGTATTGGGCAGCCTTCACCTTGAGCCATCATCTTCATGCGAACAAGTCGTTTTATATTTCTACCAACACCATCCACAATTCCTTTCCCATGTGACGTAGCAAAATACTTCCAAGTGAATGGACGCTGGTGTTTCTCAGAGAGAATTTTAGAGTCTTTGTCATGAATTTATTCTTGAATTCAGAGGAAGGCCCATCGCTCCATATTACATCTTCACAGATATTAGATAATAGTGTCTTTGTCTTTGTTCATACAATCAGAACATAATTATTAAGTAAGTCTGACATTTACCTTTGTTAAAGACAGCAACTGTAAATAGAAGAACACTGGTACGACTCCATAGTGCACTCTGCACCTCATTTTGATATTCGGCGCTAAATGACATTGCAAAGTCAATTTGGACAGTGCGTTTTGATTCTGGGCTAGCTTTATCTACCTCAAAATCTTGTTGCTGAATTCTTTTGGTATTGACATGATGCATCATTAATGGTAGATCACTAATCAGCCTTTCATACAAGTCTCCCACAGAACTTGCATCACTAACTGTAGCTTTTTGTTTTCATTTTTTCGCCATTCTTTCCAAGTCAACACTTTGTGCTCAGGTTCACTTGGAACCAACATTAATCGTCCATTACAGCAATTTTCACATGAGTTTTGCCAACAGGATGAATTTAAAGTGACATCACACAAAACGCCTTTCAAAAATTCATTGTTGTAACTGTATTTCAAAGCCTTGAGTTTCAAGATAAAGTTTTCGTGTGTTTTGCACTTGCACTGCTCCGCAGGAGTTTGTTTACAGAGGAGCACATTTTTGAGCCTAAAGCTACAAAATTTGGAAAATCCTATTTTGTACTCATTATTTTCCTCTTTAAAAATGTAGTATGCTTCCTGTAGAAACATAGTTAAGTAGTACTTCTGAAGCTTTTCTTTCTTTCCGTCTTTCCAAAGAGTAACTACATCCTTCATTCCTGGGCACGTGTACACTATGTCTGGACGATAAAAAAAATCAACCACTTTGTTTTCCTCGACTTGAGGACTCAAAGTAATGTCATTCATCATTTCATTTGGTAAAGCTACACCAATACGTTTAGCTAAGCCTATAACCACAGCTTTTTGTTTTCGAAGTGATGTAGGTAATGCTCTCATGGATCTCCAAATGGCTTTTGAAAAGGTTTGCTTCGTCTTGTAGGGAGTTTCACTCGAAGTAGACGGAGTAGTTAGTTCACTCTGAGGACTATTATAATGTTGCCTTGCCTTAGCCCTTTGCAGTATTTTTCTATCTCTTTCGTATATTTTCTGAGCATCATATTCTTTTGCAGTCATATTTTCCTTCTTCCACTTCCTTAACTCAGATATCCTTTTCTTCTCTCTTTCTAGGTATTCTTTTGGGTTGGAATTCTTAAGCTTCTCCCTCATCCTCTCAGCACTTGTACTCTTCTTGATGGGATCCATGGGTTAGCCTACAGAAACAATAAAATGTAGTGTCTTGACAACAATTTATAAATAACAATTTCACATCTTGAAAATCATAATCAAAATATGCATGTTTTTTAACAACAATTTTTAAACTTTTAGAGTTAGGCCTGAGTAAGTTTTTTAAGCCCATTTCATGTTATAGGCCTATGTATGATATAGTATTTTAATTAAGTCACATAAACTGCATATTGTTTATGCAGTAGGCCTAAGCCTATGTAGTTTCAAGAAAATTATTTCTTAGGAAAAAGTAAACATTAAAACTAAACTGTGCATCATCAACTTTAAGCTTTGAGGGTTAGGCCTAGGTAAATTTAAAACCCATTTCATGATTATGTATGATACGGTTTTATAGAAGTAGGTAATATAAACATACATACTACTTGTTTTAAGTTATTTTAGCATTGAGAGACATTGAAAAAATACAAGTTCTTTGCTTCATTTCAGAGTACGGGACAGATTTCTTTTCAATTTATTTTATTTGTTTATTGTTGAGTATTTTTTTAAACAAACATGTAATATCAATAGACTACAATGTAGCATTATTGGATATGCAGTATGTAGTTTCAAAGAAAATTGTTTCTTGAGGAAAAATTAACATAACCGTACTTTGTCACACAGGACTTTTAAAGTAAGATAAGTTAAAAATATTATTTTCTTACCTTCTTGCGAAGATGAAAACCTGTTCTTGGCCAAAATGTGTAAACAACTCAATACTTTCCAACATACAAACTGTCACTAAACATAAAATAACATACAGTTTAAACTGAGCAGTAATGAACTTGCCTCCTTTCACACAACAATTAGACCAGGTGATGGTGTCCATCTTGAATTTACTAAAACAGCTGTTTATATATTTTTTAATTATTATTTTTATCTTAGTATGATAGTTCAAACCTAAACAATGCTAAAAAATACATTCAAAATTGAAAAATAAAAAATAAATAAAACAACCTAAATGTCTACATTTCTGTGGAATGGCCCTATATGTGGTTCGCTAAGTACCTCCAGTTATGTAGATTTATGTGATGGAACAGTAGCCATTTCTGCAGCCACTTTTGAAATTTTATTAATCTTCTAGTTACCATTAATAGCACAATGTACCAGGATCCATTGAAAGATAATACGTTTTCCTTTGATTTTTGATAATCGCAGTAGGGATTTTATCTCATTCCTACGGATATAATAATAATAACTTGGATTTGCTTTCAATAGGGTCTTGATGACTGATCTGGAGTCCATAAAAATAGTTATTCTCTTGCAACTATAAGGCGATGATGACCAACAGGGTTTTCGCCTTTAAACAATGAGTAAAAAAAACTTGTTTATTTTCATACAGTTTGTGGAAATTAGTTTTTTTACTCTACTTCTGTATAGGCCTAATGATATTTAGTTTTTATTTGCGATCATGTCTTAATTTATAAGTGACCTAAGAGACTAATAATTTTGCTATTTCTCATTCATAAGTATTTCTAGTGAAACCCTTAAATTGATTTATTGTTATTTCTTAACAAATAAAGAGGAAGTATAAATCATGTTTATACAAAATATTATGACATATATATGTAATCATATATATATCTGAACATACACTTTATTTGAACAGTTAAGAAAAATATACAGTAGACTCTCTCTCGTTTGGACACCTCGGGACCGGACCCCTGTCCGAATCATCAGAAGTAAATTGGCTAAATATATTGAATAATTGCAGTTTTCGTGGAAAAATTAGTAAAATGCTGTCTAAGCTGCATTATTACACATGTTTACTATAAAGAATAAAACTAGATAAGTGTTTACGTTTGGTACTTATAATACTAAAACTTGGTTTATGACGTCTTCTCGATAATGGTGTTACAGGAAAGAAAATCACACAACTTATTCTTATAAACACTTTCACATCTTTAATATACACACAATATATAACATCTGACTAAATTACACCAAAAGAAAAAAAAAATCCAAACGATTATAACATACAACAGAGAAACACATTAAAGAAATCTGTCATTTTTTTTCTGCAATAGACTTTTTGTGTACAAAGTCCTGCCATTTCTTTATGAACATGACATCGGCAGCCAAAGCTTCGTTTTGTTGCTCAATGTAGGTGGCTACCAATTGAAGAGCTGCTTTTCTCTTTGCGTGGTTCATTTTGTCCTCTATACTTTCCTCGATATCATTGTCGCCATCATCTTGTTTTTCATTTTCTTGTCGAATGACACATTGAGCGACATTGAATGACATCATTGTTCAAAATTTCATTTTCAAGCTTCTTCTCGGCATTTATCAATTCAACATCGTTTTCACAAGAAGATAGTTTTGTAGGTCATTTAGCAGTGCCATGTTATCATCAGGGTCGGTGTCGAGAAGATTAGGGTTTGTAGGAGGGTCTTCTTTACTGGGTACCAATGTCTAGAATGTTTAGCCACACATTCTTCCAGAATTCCTGAATTGTTGATGGTGAGATATCATCATATACCTAGGCAGATATGTATCACTTCCAGTTTAGAATGGACTGATGAAAGTAGCTTTCGGCTGTAATTCCTCTTAAAGCATTCCATTATACCCTGATCCATTGGCTGCTGAAGACTAGTGACATTGGGTGGCAGAAACAACAGTTTTATGTCACTCTCACCTTAACATTGAAGATCTCCCTCATGGGTTGGTGCATTGTTGAGGAGGAGAAGAGCCTTTGGCAGACAATTTCAAGCCAGACAGAGTTTTTTTACTTTCGGAATAAACTCTCAAATGAACCATTCTCTACACAAGTGTGAGTTCATCAACGCCAATTTCTGGGACCGGTAGTACACAGGAAGAGTAGCCATGTTCATATTTTTGAATGCCCTTGACTTTGTTGATTTTTCAATGACAAAAAGTGGGATCTTATGTGTCCCTGACGCATTTGAGCATAAAGCTACGGTAGTTCTCTCTTTGAAGCTTGGAACAGAAGTTTCTTATGCTGTGGCAAAGGTTTTCTTGGGCAACATTTTAAAGTTTAACCCATTCTCATCGATGTTATAGACTTGTTCTGATCTAAGATCCTCGTCAGTAATTATTTGTTGAAATTTTTCTGATAATTACTTTGCTTCTGTAGGATTTGCTGATCACACAAGCTTTGCTGTATTTTTCCCCACAAACTACAAGGAAATGAATTCCATGTCTTGTTTTCCAGTGTGAGAGCTACAAGCTATCCACCTTCTTGAAGTTTAGAATGCAGGATGGACTGCTTTTTCTTTCAAGATTGGTCCACTTATTGGTGTACCTCTTCTACGTTCTTGTGCAACCACAACCACAGAGCATCGTCCACCAATTCATTTTTGGGTTTTTCAGAGTGCAATATCACCTTTGTTGTGTGCTTTATCACCTTCAACTTGCATACAGAAATCTTATGACTTTTCTGTTTTTGCGTCAAACATGCACTGCGCTTTTGCCTACATTAAGATTGTTAGCAACACTTGCCAGTGATTCACCTTTGTCTAACCGATCTAGCACATATAACTTTTGCTCTATAGACACAAAATTACGTTTTCGTTTAACACTCATCTCAAAGACACTATACAAAACACTACTGAATAAAATTATATCCGTACTCTTACAACAAAAAATATATAGGTCTACTATACAGTAGTACAGTACTGAAGGGTAAAAGCTTTACACAATAACATCAAGTACACATCCGCAAAGTAGCAAAAAACTAGGATACTGAACAGAAAACTAAAGGAACTAAATCTACAGCGCTAGATATGCAAATTATGACTTGTTTGTTTATGCTGGCTCCAGACAAAGTAGCACGGCGCATGCATGCGAGTGTGTGCCGTCTGAACCAAACGGGTCCGAACAAGAGGAAGTCTACTGTAATAACAAACTTATAAACAATATCTATAACTAGTATAATTTCTTAATTTATTGGAAATTAACTAAAATTATTCTTCCAAGATCATTTTACAACATAATATATGGTAATTTTTAAATCTAAAGTATTGTAGGTTTAAATCTCAATTAATAATTATTTTTGAAATGATTAAATTATTATGTGACATTTAAACAGATAAAAAAATAACTAAATTTTATTAACATAGATAAAACTACAAATAATTCGGGTCCCGAACTGGTTAGGTTTTTAATTTATATTAAAGCCATGACTATGTCATAAAATTATAGTTTTATGAAAGTTAAAGTTTAATAAAATTAAATTGAGTTATGAGCACATTCTCCAGGTAGGTTATGTAAAATCATGAATTCATGGTTAATCCCTTATACGTTTTTCAAAATTTGTATTGTTTGCTTTTTATTTCATATCAAATTTGTCTCCTTTTGGTTTTTTATAACAGTAAATAAAATTTTGAAGATATCCGACTTACTACAGTATAGCCTATTCTTGAACTTAAATTTAATAGTATTTATTTTCAGTAAACTAAATGGTAATTGTTTACTGTAACTGGAACCAGTCTTTGGCGATTTTTAAAAAAAATCATGTTTTATGTACCTTAATTATTAATATAAAATAAGTTTTCACTGCGGAGCGAACTTTATCGCGGGGGAAAACATACACACACACATATATATATATATAGCGCCACCTTACCTGACCTATGCCTATATTTGAAGTAAATTGTGCTGCATTCCTAAGCGGTCACCCATCCACGTACTAACCGTGCTGAATATTGCTTAACTTTGTTGATCTATAAATGCATTGATTTCTGTAGTTTTGAAATCATGATTTTTCTGTGAAAAAGTTACCTCTGCTTTGAAATCTTATGTTATTATTAATAAATAAAGTGTAGAACATGATTTTTAAAAAATCGCCTAAAAGACTGGTTGCAGTTACAATAAACAATGACCAACTAAATGTATAGTTATTCAGGTAAATATCAGTTGTACCTCTCTCTCGAATTTTGATATGAAAAATTACGAAATCATTAACCTTAGGCTATATTCAAACAATCAGATAATTTTTTTTTTTTGGAAGACACTTTTCATGTCATAAAATACATTAGTTTAGTAGAAAGTAGGAAATATATAAGTACAAAATCCAACTCAGGTTATAAATGCCTACATTAATATTTATGATTATGTTTGTGAAGTTAGTGTATGTGTGTCGCTTCTTTTATTAGGTCTGGCTAGGTGACTATATGTATATATATATATATATATATATATATATATATATATATGATGTATATATGATGCATGCGCAATACAATAATATGATGTTGTATGATTGAAGAATCATGAGAAAAAGGTTTAGACACCTAACCAGACCTAATAAAACAAAAACATAGTGCTACAGACCTACTTTATATAATAAACATTGAGTGTTGATACATTTATGATTTTGACGAACATAGTAATAAATATTAACGTGCGCATTTGTAATCAGAGCTGGATTTGCAATATTTTAATTCCTAGTAAACTAACCAGACCTATACGTCTTAACCTAACAGGTGGATTCCCTTGTTTTCAATGTTATTTGACAGTGAATAAATATATTTTGTGACGAAGCGTCTTCCAAGAAAAATCAATAAAAAAAATCATCTGATTGTTTAAATATAAGGTAAATAGGCTGGTTAATTATTTCATAATTTTTTATAGTAAAATCCGAGGGAAAGATACAACCGTCATTTTTTCAATTGCTATTATAGTAATTATAAGCCTGACAATGTCAGGACTATAAGTATTTGGTTAAATATGTATTGATGTCCAAGCGATTTTAGTGTGAAATCTCAGCAATTCGTCTTCGAAATAGTAGCTTTTTATCATTCATTATCTACCTAACAATCATCTAAATTGAGGAATTTTTAAGATTTTCACTCTAATAGCCACATTGAAATCATTCGTGGGGCTCATGCAGATTCAAGTTCTGAAACCCAGACCTAGTAAAAGAACTTTAGGTCAAGTAAGGTAAATATTATATATATATATATAATGACCTTCCTTGACCTGTAGTTCTTTAATTAGGTCTGGTTAGATAGCCATATATATATATAATGATATCTAGTTTGTAGTTCTTAAAACAAAACTAGTTTCACGGATGAAGAAACACACAAGAACATGATAGATTTTATTAAAAATTGATGAAATAGTTTTTGAGATAACTTCAAAATGCCATAAAATAGTCATTTTACGAAATCACTGTTTTGGGACAGATATAATGAATCGTGAAAGATAAAAAATGAAATGTGTTGGAAAGAAGTATTGAAATGATGTAAAACACTGTGTTTGGAAAACGAATTGCCAAAATTAAGCACTAACATCCTTTGGACACCATCAATACATATTTACCAATATTCGAATAGTACTTTAAATCAGTTATTAGGCTAGTTTATCATTTCTTATTTAGACCTAGGTATTTCAAATAAACAAAATGGTAATTGTTTACAAAGAAAATTACTAGTACTTTTGGCTTTTTTTTAAATCATGTTCTTATTTCTTAATAATAAAATAAGTTTTCAATGTGGAGGTAACTTTTTCACCGAAAATCATAATTTCAAAACTACAGACTTCAATACTTTTAGGCTTACAGATTACCGAAGTCAAGCAAAGTGATTGGATGGGTGACCACTTGGGAAATAATGCACAATGGTTTTTTTAACAAATTTACGCATAGGTCAGGTAAGGTATTATATATATAATATATATATATATATAACCTTACTTGACCTTGTAAGGTAAAAATTCACAAACAAACCTATTTTAATGCATCATTCACTTATTGGACCTTAACCTAGAAAAGTTAATTTTTTTTCCATGAAAAAATTAGCTCCGAGTGGAAAACTTATTTTATTAAGAAATAAATCGCCAAAATTACGGGTAACTTTCTTTGTAAACAATTACCAACAAAATATATATAAAGCTAAATTTCTAATAGACAAAATTAACGTAAGATAAGTAGGCTCATTTGTACTTCTAGGTTATTATTTATTTGAGTAAATAACTATGTTTTACTACATAATACATATTCAATAAGACCTTGAAGACTTTAAACATTTTAAAACAGAAAAAACTTATTACAAATTAATTCAAGGAAGTCTAGGCAACAGGTTTAATTGGTTTCTTTCTTGTAAAATGGAATTCTTCTCTTGAATGATATGGTTCGTAAGGATCTTCAATATAATGCTTTGGCCTTCTCCAAAAATTTGTTACCATGGAATCAAGTAACCAACTTTGAGATCCATTGCAGAATACATGTTGTCTCAGTCTGCGTTTTTGGTTGGCAGATTTTCTATAAAGTTTCTTTTGCCGGCCACATTTACCATGTATCCAAGCCCCCCAATCCAACCTTTTAAATTTCCTTAAAACTACTTTAACAGTTTTACGCTTCCCTTTTCTCCAAGAAAATTTGGTTACTGTTCTTCTCTGTATTGGATTCAAATTTGAAGTTTGCAGCAAATTAAGCCTACCGCTGTAAACATTTGATTGTAACACACTGCATTCACTATATTTCGGTATATTCACAACACATTTATTGACACTTTGAAAGTGAAAAGATTTACTAATTTGTTTTTGTCCTATTAATGAGCTGTTTTTGAGAACATTCCAACTTGTTATGCAAGCCGATTTTGTGGGTGTTCCTAAAAATGGAGCAACTATTTGTAAAGCATTCCTAGTACATCTTAAAAGAGAAAATAGCATTGTATTTAACTATAAATCACGCCACTTCTAGTAATGTATAGTAATGACGAAAAATGAAAATAAATAACACTTGATGTAAAAAAAAGTAACTTTTAAACGTAGACCTAACCAATATTACTTTCAAGAGTCATGGAGATTCGAACGAACCCATGTTTTTTTAGTACTTTAGGTCACACACAGCCGACAGAGAATCAAAGTTAGTATATCTAGAAGGCATTAAATAATCGATCGTTAACATGCTTAATATACAAGTTTAGATACGTGTTTATTATCACTCTCTTTAAACAAATATACTTTACCTTTTATTAACTTCTATGGCTGCGAATTCGCAAACTCTTACTCTTCCCTCAATTTCGCATATAATAATTACATGATATCAGCAAACCCTGGGCAAGGTTCATGCACTACTATAACTTTTGAATCTACAGCCAATTTACATCGTGATTTATGTTGGTAGTTTGAAATGGAAATTTAGCGGGCATATACAAAATGTGAGATTGGAGTGGTATTGTAGTTATGACTACATATTATTTATTTGTTTCGATAATATCAGTGGCGGATAGCGGGCTCGTGAGCCATGACCGTGATTTTTCGGGAAATTTTACCGGGACCAGGACCCGCGACGGGCCCTGCCACACGGGCCCCGCCTATCATAACAATATTTTTATGAGTATTGTCAAGAAATTACTAAAGTAAGGTAAAATGTCTTCAGACAAGATTGTGCATCGTGCATCCAAAACGGCAATAACCATTATTTTTAGAGAGCAGTATTTATTATTTAATGTCATGATACGAAGTATGTGTATTGTTTACCGTTGGCCTATAAGTAATGCAGCTATCGCTTCGTCGAGCTTCGCGGTGACTCACCGGCGCCGGCCGTCGAAAAGATAAACATCAGGGAAAAGATTATTGGGAGAGGGGGGCCCGATGAACAAACTTGCGGGGGCCCGCGGGTTTTATCGCCGCCACTGGATAATATAACAGTTTCTACTTTTTGAAGTGAATACTTCTTTACGCCCGGTAGGCAATTTTTTTGGTGCTGTTAAAAATATTGCACTAACTTTCTCACATACTTATCCATATATATTAAAACTAAAAATCTACGAAAAATAATGCATTAACTTTCTCAGACTCCCATACATAGTCAAACTAGTAATCAATGCAGAATTATTGCACAAACTTTCTCACATAGCCATATATATTTTAAAACTAAAAATTTACCAAAAATATTGCACTAACTTTCTCAGACTCCCATACATAGTCAAACTAGTAATCAATGCAGTAATATTGCACAAACTTTCTCACATAGCCATATATATTAAAACTAAAAATCTACTAAAATATTGCACTAACTTTCTCAGACTCCCATACATAGTCAAACTAGTAATCAATGCAGTAATATTGCACAAACTTTCTCAGACTCGCATACATAGTGAAATTAGTAATCAATTCAGTAATATTACACAAACTTTCTCACATACCCATACATATTAAAACTAAAAATCTACGAAAAATATTGCACTAACTTTCACAAACTCCCATACATAGTCCAACTAGTAATCAATGCAGTAATATTACACATACTTTCTCACATACCCATACATATTAAAACTAAAAATCTACGAAAAATATTGCACTAACTTTCTCAGACTCCCATACATAGTAAATCTAATAATCAATTCAAAAATATTGCACAAACTTCCTCACATAACCATACATATTAAAAATAAAATTACAAAAAATATTGCACTAGCTTTTTCAGACTCCCATATATAGTCAAACTAATAATAAAGGCAAAAAGATTGAACATACTTTCTCAAACTCCCATACATAGAGAAAGTAATAATAAAAAATGAACCATTATATATATATATATATATATATATATATATATATATTTAATAATTTTGTTACATTAATTGAAAGTTTATATTTTTTAATTTATTAGTAATTTTGAAAATTGATATTTAAAGTTTTCATTTATGTCTACCGTCCCGCGACGGTAACATTTAAACATGCATATAATTGTTGCTCGCAGTGTCAATAGATATGAAAACCAGATTGATGTTGATAATTTTAATTTAATCTATATGAAATTTCAAATTTTAATACTAAAAGTTCTAAGTTTTCACTTCTATCGGCAGTCCCTATAACTGCCATTTTTTTCTAGAATGAATTACCCAATATACGTTTAGTTTCCAATATACCTAATTTCAAATTAAATGTGTTAAGAGAAAATGATTGAAATTAATACATTCTGACTTTAAAAATCATAAATGTTCTAATAACGTAAATTGGCATCAGATTTACTATAGATTTACATTCCGATTTACTATAGATTTAAGGCATTCAATTTTAGATTGTTTCCAAAATATTCCATTTTACAATTACTTGAACATAATTATTTGTTGGGTAAAAATATGGGTCAGTCAATAACCTGATCATTTCAGCCTTCCCCATTTCCAACTTGTAGGTTGGCCTGTGTAACTTTAAAATCTGCATTCAGTGTTACTAAAATTGTTCCTAAGATAAAAAGTAAAAGAGATATGTCATTAAAAACTGAAATTGTTAACCACATAACCTCAAAGTTAGGAGGGAAAATCAGATCTAAAATAGCTCTAGTTATCATTTTAATTACGGGTAAAATTGTACATGATGAAATGGAGATTATTCATGTAGTTTTGTATGTGTAGTATATGTTGTTTTAAGTGTATTTACATTAATTAAAAATTCTTTCATAGTTGTTAACTCTAGAATGGTAACGCCTTTTTACATACATAAATGGTAATGCAGTCTCTCAGACTACTCATGGGAAAATATTGGAAAAACAGTACAAATTAAAAAACAACTATATATATATAATTATATATATAACTCTAAAACTAATAAAATATAAAACACTAAGCAAGTATTGCATAAGACAAAAAACCATGTACATGGTAACACATAGTCTATCACACGATTATATCACTGGAACTAATATAACAAAGTAAACATATTTATTTTGGAATAATATTGGCCTTGAGCGAGAGGGGAAAGTATTAGGGATAGATCGCTCATAATCTCCTTACTCTGTTTCCCAGATTGGTTTTTGTAGCGACCCGTCTGACAGACTACGATTACTATTCTAGGGTTGACACGGCTCCTTTGAAGAAAAAAGAGTATTCCTTGTGTATTTCTATATTAACTTTTTTTGTTTATGGACTGGTTTAAGTTGGATTTCTTCAAAGAATCTCAATCACTACAGTAGTAATTTTTTTGATTATCAGAGAGAGAGGTGAAATGAAAAATAAAGGCAATATGAGACTAATTTGTAAGATAAAACGCAGCAATACTTCGTAACACATGTAAGTTTGAGTTTAAAACAAATAAAAGAAAACATATATCTATGGATATACGATTAAATCCAAATTTATAATGTGTTTAGGGAGTAATATATATTCAGTATGTACCGTATGTATATCTACAAATTTTTTAAAAGATGTGCTAAGCAATATTGGATTAATGTTTAAAGCTGCAGTTGAAATTGAAGCTGCCTCTCTGAACATATAGTGTAGGAAAAACATATAAATATGGTAATTTTCAAAAATATATGGTTATGCTTAAGTGTGCATTGATGAAATTTGTGTCTCATTTATTGAATTGCATTTAAAAGAATGAAATTTATTTATATCACTCAATTGAATTGTAAAGGCCTAAAAATGATTAAACAAAATGTTTTAATCGTATTTAAGAGAGCTTTATTGTGTTTCTAGTAGTTAGTGAATCAATCAATACACATTTAACAAATTCGTAGATTTTCTCCTGTCTTGAGATTGATAGATTTGTTTTATCAGAAATTGATTTGTGATGGCATGATTTTTTTGTATTTAATTGACATTTAAAGAGTTTCATATTGTGTTAGATTAATTTTCATTTCTATACCCTAGTTTAATTTTTTTTTTTTTTTTTGTAATGCAAAATTTGTTTGAAACTGGAAATTCTGGAAAATTCTAAACTGGAAATTGTGTTGTATTAATATTTATTGATAGATCTAAACATATTTAATTTAAATGTTATGTGTGTTTTAGACATGTAATATTACCGGCTGATGTGGCAAAAGATGTGCCAAAAAACCATCTGATGTCGGAAACAGAATGGCGTAATCTAGGAGTACAGCAAAGTCCAAAATGGGTTCATTATATGATGCACTCGCCAGGTATACATAATGAAAAGATTGGCCATTGTATGGAGTTTTTAAAATGAAGATGAAGTTTTAAGGAATGTTTATAAGTTGTTTTTTTAAGTAACATACAATATAGATCTACTATAAAATTCAGTAAAATATATATTTAGAAAAGTTAAGTTATATGTATGTTCTTATTCTTACAATAGTCTGCGACTTATAGTGAAAATCTACCAACAAAATTGATGGTCTATATATGGGTTAGAAATGTGGCAGTAAATATTAAATTGTGACTTTTCATTTAATATGTTGTAATAATAATAAAAGAACAATAATGTCTGTCTATGTGACTTTTTTAATAATAAAGTAGTTACTTACTTTATAATCATATGACGCGTTTCGGAACTCGTTCCATCTTCAGAATATCGCTCTGATGAGGTCGTTAAAACATTAAAATAAATTATTACACAACATATCGCAACACATATACACATACACGTGCACATTAACACAGACAATATCAACGCGTGTGCACACCATCGAATACGTTTAATATACTCACAACACATATTGTCTGTGTTAATGTGCGCGTATATGTGTTGCGATATGTTGTGTAATAATTTATTTTAATGTTTTAACGACCTCATCAGAGCGATATTCTGAAGATGGAACGAGTTCCGAAACGCGTCATATGATTATAAAGTAAGTAACTACTTTATTATTAAAAAAGTCACATAGACGGACATTATTGTTCTTTCATTATATAAAAAAGAGTGACTTGGATACAAACACAATGAGTTTTAATATGTTGTGTGTATATATATATATATATATATATATATATATATATATATATATATATGTAATAAAACATGTAAAGTTTATTTTAAAATATGAAATACAAAGATTTCCATGTTTCAAACATACACATTGTAAAATGTTCTACTTTGATATATTTATATATAATGAAACCTCAAACTTTTCTTAACTTTAATCATGTTCCCTTTCCAAATCTTTGATAGTTACAGTAGAAGCTTGATAGCAACACTCTCTTGGGAAACTTCTAGTTGAGGTTCATGCTATCAAGGTTATGTTGACTAAAAGTTGTACTATCAAGGTCACTGTTTTTTCTGAAACCCCTTTATAGCAAGTGCATTTTGAATCAATCCTCACTAGCACATTTTGTTTTAAAAAATACATTTTATTATTATTGTTACAAAGTATGTACTGTAATGAAGGGGAGGAAGCTGGGTTTTCATTGTTTAGACCTGAGCGTAAGACATCGTTTCCTTCAAAACATTCGTTCTATTGAGTCACTGACCATGGGAACTTTGCACTGGGAAGGTTGCAGTCGTGTTATAAAGGTTCCGTTGTGTAAAACAACTTACTACTAAGGTTCAGCTCTTACTATAAAGGTTCGGTTTCGCAAAAAAAGACTTGCTACGGAGGATTAGAGTAGCGATCTGTATGGGGACAAAAATCTGTGCTATTGAGGTTTTTAAAATAATAATAGTCGTGCTATAGAGGTATCATTAAGTCTTATGGCGATCCCAGGGGGATTAGAAAAATCCATTTGTTATCGAGGAAGTTGTGTTATTAAAGGTCGTGTTTGTGAATTCGTACTACTGTAATATGAATAATTACTCTATAAATAAATACATTCTTCTGAAACTCTACTAAAGATTGATTCTAATTCAGAGCCTTAGCTGAGATACAGATAATTAAATGTTATTCTATGTACAATTTTTAACTTTTTTCCTTCATTAGCTGAAGATTTATACTATATTATAATTACTATATATAATATATATTCTATAGTTCCTATTATAGACAATTAACAATATTTAACCCATTGAAGATCAATTTAATTATACAAAGTTTCTTACCTTATTTTGTTTCACTTCATCACGACATCCTTTTCTTTTTATATATTCCCCATCATCAGAAATATTACTTTCTCACCTGAGATCGTCACTACATTAAAATTAAAAAACACAAACACATTTATGGACAGTTAATAGGTGCGCACAATTTGGCTAATGAACAACAACTGTCAATTAGTTATCTCCCACACTTTTAAAATTGTTTCTTGTTGGCTTCTTGGATTCTCATCATTGTGTCATACAATAAAATAATTAATAACAGACCTAAAAGTGGAGATGCCTTGGCTAGTCCATCTTTTTAGATATAATATTTATTATTGTTATGGGTGAAATAATTTTCAAGGATAAAAATAAAGCAAAAGCTTAAAGTTTCAAATATTTTAATAGTATAAATGAGCTACAATTGTTTCGCCTTGCGGCATCATCGGGCAACTGATAATTTACAGGTATAGACAACTATATAAACATAAGTAACAGGAAACTGAAATACAATAGAGAAATCGGGAAAGGTAGGGGGATGACCTAGCAGGTAGGCAAAGGTTAATGAACTATGTTACGGATGGGTTTTAGAAGAGGTGACGAATTTAATACAATTTGGTCATTTAAGTTGAGAATAGGCCTAAGTGAAATAGATCTATTTATTTCTAAACATTCTAAATTATTTAATCTATTGCTTTTATTTTCTATATATAAGTGTTTAACATTCGATTTCGGATCAAAACTATGACCCGAGTCCAAAAGGTGGTTAGCAAAGTTAGAGTTTCTATAGCCATTTTCTATTAAAGTTGAAATAATTTTGTTGCAGTATAACATGTAATAAGTTAATTAGTTCATTGATTTTATCTGAGTTAAGTATGTTAGCCTTGTTGAGTAGTTTTTGTACGATGTCTATTGTTTCTTGTACACTAACATCCAAGAAACATTAGACATCGTAGAAAAACTACTTAAAATAAAACAAAAGTCAACAAAAAAACCCTAGACCTCTAGATAACCAAACAGGTATATATAGGGACATGTAACAATTGCGATAAGCTTTGGAGTGAGATTTAAAAAACACTTACCAAAAAAGACAATTTCAGGTAATGAATGAAATTATGCGTGCAATTTGATACATATGAACCACAGTTACACGAACTTCCACAAAAATTTGGAAAAAATTTAATCATGTGAAAAAGGTGAATTTATAAACGCAGTAGAAGAATATGAAATATATAAATCAATCAAATTAAAAAATAATATTTAAAATGAGATCAGTTATTAAACGACCAACTAAAATTTGACTCTAATACATTGTATAATACGGCGATAAGAGTCCCAAGAAGCCAACGAGAAACATGGTTAAAGTGTGGGAGATAACTAATTGACAGTTGTCGTTTGGTAGCCAAATGGTGCGCACCTATTACCTGTCCATAAATGTGTTTGTGTTCAATTAATATTAATGTAGTGACGACCTCAATGAGCAAGTAATGTTAATGAAGATGGGATAAAAGTCCCGAAAAGCAGAAAAAGAAAAAGAGGTCACATGTTGTAGTGAAACAAAATAAGGTAAGAAACTTCGTCTTATTCAATAGTAACCTGGATATGGAAAATAAATCCACAATTTAATTATATCGCTGTCTAATTAGTGGTAAAAATTAAGTTATATTAATATTATGTTTTATTGTCATAGATTCATTTACCAGAAGTAAACAAATCTTTGTTTGTCATCTCCAAGATACATTTTAGAAATAGATTAACACCTTAAAGTTACCTTACATACTTTATAGAACTTCAACCCCAAATTTTTCACTCTTTTTGGGGTGTTTGAGGTTATTTAAATAACTAGAAAGATGACTATAGTAGGGCAAACAGATGTGGCAACTAATTATATTTATTGTACATGCAATTGTAAAATAAAACATTTCCATAACAAAAAACAAATTTAAAAAATATATAATATACAACACAAGGCTTGACATATGTTACTGTAACTAATAAAGACATAAATATTTTTCTTGTAGAGTAGCTAGTGAAAGATAGTCAGAGCACATGGCTAAACAACATCAATTAATATTATTGGAAATATATGTTATTGTTAAAAACAGAATTATATGATTTACCCATAAAGTCAATGTGCTTTGGTCCACACAACCAGTGATGTGCTGAGCACGTCCATGATCATCAAGGGTAAATGAATATTTAGTTTAAATCGACCTCATTATTTTTTTTTAATTGACTTTAAATTTCAGTTTAACAGCCAACTAAGAAACCATGTATAAAACAAAGATTTCATCAAATTCAAAAATTTGTTTCAGAACCCCATGTGCTGCTTTTTCGAAGACTAAGACCAAGAGCTCAACCCTTTCAATGTAGTATGTCAAGACCAACAGCCAATGTTTGTGTGGCCTAAATTATTTTAAATCATTCAACCCTTGCTTAATTTAAGTTATGATATGATGTAGTATTTTATTTTGTAAAATAAATAATTCTGGTTGTTAATGTTTCCCATTTGATCCTTAAATATTTGAAAACAGTATATTCTTACAGTTCATTACAGTTTTTTAACAGGAATACACTGCCTTTAGATGTTTCTAGAAAGGTTACAATCCCTCTCCATACTTTTGTTACTATCTTAGCATTTTGTACTCAATATTTAGGGACAGACAAGAGAAAATACTCAGACGCCTAACTAACATGGTATAATCTTGTTAATCGTTTTGACGTTAGTTCAACAGATCAATTGTAGGTTGTGTTACAAGACTTCCAAAACAATCTGTAGTGTTACTACTAAGTGGTGGCCAAATTGTGCAATAATTTCAAGCATCAGAAGCAGAGAAAAACAAATCGGTTTATTTCATGTTTACAGCTCTACTTATTTTAAACATGTGACTCAGTCAGTTTGTAGGTTTATAAGCTTATAACTCGGGTACTTCTGATCCGATTTTCTTTTCTTTTTTTCCCCCTAGAAATGAAATCTAGTCAGATTTAAGTCTGATTAAAAAATATAATAATATTTGTCTGTAGGGTAATACAAAAAGTAGAGTTTTCAACTTATTTGAGAACTTTTTTTAAAATTTTCAATAACATATATATTTGTTTCAGTGGCAAAGGTGATATATAATATAAATGTTAATTGGAACTGGGAATATTTTAGAAATCTACACAGTGGGTCCCGATTTTAATAATATTTTAGGCGTATTTTTAAACTCACCATCTTAAAATTTACAGCACCAACATGTACTGCCAGCACCAATGATTTGCCAGCACCAATTAGTATATGATTTAAATGCTAATTGGTACTGAAAACTATTTTTAAAATCGGAGCAGTTCCTAAGTTTTAACAATTTTTTGCTAGGAATTAAAAAGGAAATTTATATTCTTCCATATATATATATATATATATATATATATATATATATATATATATATATATATATATATATTTATTTATTTATATTTCAACTACAATATACAGTACATGTTATGAATAACAATATTGGAACAAAATGAAAACATTATTTAGATTGTTTCAAAGTTATAGATGGTTTTAGTTGAAAATAATTCATGAAATATTGAATGTGATGTCAACATTAACTGAATATTTGTCTTAATACCTCTCTGTTTCATACCTCGCTTATCTGCTTTATTGATGCTTGGAAGTTAAAACTATGTTTTAGGCTAGCCTAAGATTTGTTCTCAGTGATTTTTTAAGCATAATGACTTACCCCGATCATACAATGTAATAGAAGCAATCCTCTTAATGTAAAATGCCCAAGAATTAGTTTTAAAATAACATATTAGGTTTATAATGTTTTTATTTAAATAGTAGTTAACGTTTATTTAATGCATATTTTATCACAATGCTTATAAATAGAAATACAATATGTTTTTTGCATTTTAAAAAATATTTGTTAAATTTTCAATATTAGTGGAGAATTTTTTGCTGTTTTTTACATTATTCTCTATATTACTGTTGCTTAGATGAGCACATGTTAAATTTACAAAAACATAAATTGTGTAAATTACCTTTTAAATTCATATTTATACATACACAGCTTTATCAAAATCTAAATAATAAAGTACAAATTATGTTTTCAACTATTATTATAATATTGTGATCCTTCTTTCATTAAAATCTAAAAGTACATATTTTTCGATAAAAATATACGATAGTGTTGTTTATTCACACTTATTATTCATCATACTGTCATTCATTTTGTAGCAAACATTGTTGATTTTGAACTCTCTATTAATGTAAATTATGGATCGTTTGTCTCATTTTTCTTGAAATGAAGTGTAGAATAAAACTATATACAGATTTTATTTTAAAATATCAAATTAAATAAAATAATGAAAGTTTGATCAAGTGAATCACAGTTGGTAAATCATGTGGGTGGCCCACGACGGCAGGTATCGATTAGTTCTAATACTCTGCACGCCTGTGTGTTAGAGTGAGGCGACCCTTTGTTCAGCCACCCCCGTTTGATAATAGTAGTGGATTTTTAAATTTGTATAATAAAATATTTAAAGTAAATTTAAATGACAAAATTTTGAATAAAATTTATGTGACAAAACATCTTGAAGTAAAGTGAAAATTGAATTTGACAAATAGAGTCTTGGTCGACTAACCTAAAATTTAAAATCATTAATTCTACCAGACAATGAAGCTAAACAATTCTATTCCAGCTGAATTGAAATGTTATTTGATTATCATCTGTAATGATCAGTTACATTTATTTAACATGTATGTGCAATGTTCATAAACTATTACATAGCAAACAGTGTTGTGTGTTCTAAATTTGTCTTAACATTTAACAGGTTAATTAATACCAATCTATGTCTATCCTGTCATTTGAGTCACAAAGTTTAATAATAACATTCTGGCAGTTTTACTTGCAAACTTAATAAAATGTGACATTTAGTTTTAACAAGTTAATCTCACAAATTCTATTTTCTTTATGCAGTTAATCTGGTACACACCATAAAAACAAAAACTAACAACCTCCCAGGATGAAAACACATAATTTCTGCAAATTTCACTCTAAATACACTGCACCCTCTATAATAAAATCTTCTGTAATTTTAATTAAAAAGAAACAATTTAGTCAATTAGTGGAATAGCAGTTCTACTGTTTAGAAAAACTACAGTGACTAAAGCTTTGTAAAACTTAAAATATAAATATTTATGTATAATACATTGGCTGTGCTATCCTTGAATAATTTCTTTGTATTTATCTCACTGTTGTTTTTTTTAAATATATAAATTTAACAAAAATTACAAAAAGAAAGAAAATCAACCCATCCGTTGCTCCCCCCCTCTTAATGTAATTTAAAATATTATGATAGAGTATATTGTTTTGGTCATATTTTTTTTAACAATGTATAAATAATTATAATTTTCTAATTCACGATTATGCTAGGGAATCTTCTAGATTTCAGTTTCATGGTAAGATAACAGAGTTTCAATAAAAAAATACTTGTAAATTTACCAATGCTCCTATAGTTTCTAATCGATAACTCAGTTGTGCTAAATTAACGCCAAAGATATTATTACTAGAGCAAAATATATTTAGTATTTGTTATGAAGTTAAATGATTTTGTGATCAAACGAAACAGTTTCATATGAAAATAAAATATTTTGAAAACTGAAAAAATAGTCAATGCATGTGTACAAAATGTGGACCTGTTCAGTAATCATGCACCTGAACAAACAGTCTTCCTGTAGATTCCATTTCGATGGACTCTGGCTTTTTACAATTGCATGCACTCCCAAGTCACAAGGTACGGCTAATAACTAAACTACACATGAAAACCTACTCCTTGACCAAGCACCATTACGATTGGTCCAAATGAAGTGACCCTATCTTGAACAGTTCTTCCAAAACTGACGCCAGGCACTTCAGCTTCCATTTCGATAAACATTTTATGCTGCTCTCACACCCATATCTTTACACTGAGTATACTTGGGAAAGTTATTTTTATCTATCACCATAGTTTGCAACACATCCAAGTTAATAGGACGCATAAATAATCTACATTAATCTTTGAACTATTCGCTTAATCAATATTATTACAAAATATCGGAAAACCGTTTTATTTCAATGCGTAACTACGTTAAAATTATGTGTTTCATTACAAACTGAATCCAATTGAACAAGAAAACTGAGCCGATTATGTCTAAATTTAAGTGTAAATTGTATAACTTTTAGCTAGCTAGGACATAAATATGAACTTGAAACATTCACACATGAAAGTGCCAGAACAACTGCTCTGCCAACAAAGGATTTACCAAAAGGTAAAACAATTTATTTACATAAATTTATATCTTAATCATGGATGTCTTAATTTCATGTACATTTTTGTCAATATAATTGACTCATTATAAATTAATTGTTTTTAATTAACTGGTCCTCCGACAACACATTCTTCACAACTTTTCATTCGTTCCTCCAAAACTAGATAATATTGTCCACAATTACTAATTGGTCCTCAAGATGGATAATATTGTCTACAATTTTTCAGGACATATGCCAATAAGAGCATATGCTTCTTCGTGATTTTTTACTGTTCTCCAAATGAAAGGGATCCCCGATTGTGACACAAAAGACGTATACTATACAAAATCGCCAAGCCCAAAAGGTTGTTTTTGTAGAACTTTACTAAATCATTCAAAGAATGTTCAAATTTGAAGATAACATTTTTATTTCTGTTTTGTTATATTCCTGAAGATCACTGCAATCATTTTATTACATTGTTTGGTCAAATCTGTTGATATTTTTTTGAAAGATTTTTTCCAACTATTATATAAAATTTGACTTTGAAGTACAGTAGAACCCCTCTTAACTGGTCTAGTCGGGACTGACACCCGGGCCGGTTAATCCGAGGTTCTCTTGAAAAATCGGTTTTCGTTCAAAGAAAGCTTATTTAATCAGGTAGCGCTAAGAATTATGCAATTAAGATGTTATTGCAACTCATTTTATTGTACATAAATGTATTGTATATATTATGTTATGTATATTATACATCAAACATGAAAAAATTAAACACTACAAAGCTTTTTTACAGCTTCCTCTCTGTCAAGTCTTTTGACACATTTAACCGCGTTTCAAACGAAACCAACACACACTTCCGGTTCCGTAACTCGCTCATTTTTATTTATTGTATATACTGTACGTAGATCATAACCAGTCAAAGACAAGAAGAAAACTGAAAAGAAATGTTATATTTTCCATAGTGATTCGTGGAAAAAAAAGCGGCCCATCAAACGTTTTTGTGGTGTATGTCTGCTATACCGACGGGTGCCATGCCGCGGTGTTTCAATTACAATTTATTTTCGGAAACTCTCATCCAACCAGTACATTACGATATAGGCCGGTTAACAGAGGTTCTAGTGTACTATAAATTTCAAAAATATATATTTGGCTAATAAACTTATTTTTACCATACATTTCAGTGTTTTTTTTCCCTGTATTTCCTGAAAACTGAAAACTATAAACATTTTACTTACAAATTTTCAAAAAATATTAGAATAATTTACTGCTTGAAAGTTTTCTTATTCACTGGTGTTTATATTAATTATCCTTCCATACTATATAAGCTTTATTGAGTATGAAGAGTTCACATTATATTCCCTAAAATGTATGTAGTTCTTAACAGTTTATAACGCAAAAAAAAATATAGACTATGTATAAAAGTATTATTATATATGAAGTATTACAACAATTTTTCATACTATGCTGTATAATAACCCTATTTTATAAACAAAATAATACAGCTAAGATTCACTAAAACTTTACATAATCTAAAACTACAAAACATTAGTCGGCTACTCTTAAGATCACTAACCAAAAAACAAAAGACCACAAATTGAGAAGCCAGCTGATAATTGCTAAGTCTTCAGAACCTTATAGATTACGCAATTTCAAACGATGAATATCTACTGTAAAATATTGTTTTAGTAATTAAAGTCCCTTGTTACTTAAAGTATATTTATTTGAAAGTAATTTGATATAATTTTCACAGAATTAGTTGACAAGTAGGGACTTAAAAAAGTAATGAGCTGATATATCATCTGTCTGGCGCCATCCCACTAAAAGCCGATATATCGGCTCATCTCGGTCAAAAGTTTAATTACTGATAAAGAAATAGTTGTGGAAGAAACAATAGTCGAGGTTTTAAAGCATATGATTTATTTCTCTTTATAACATTTTTAGTATATTACAATTATTTATAAACATGCAAAGATCTTCATTAATAATTCAAAAAATAATAAATGATAAAATTATAAAAACTATTTTGTGTTTAAAAATCAATTACAATTTATAATATTGTGAATATAAAAATATAACACATATTTTCACAAGTACTTCTTATAAACTGCTTAAGTCTAAAATTAATAAGGAATAACACTAAATAATGTGTGTCAATATGGTACAGACTCTGACACATTCATATCTTTGCTTGTAGTTTCTTACAACAACCTAAGGTGCAAAAATTTATTTTCTAAAATAATGTTCTATTTACATTATTTGGACTAGAGATGGATGGTGATTTATTTTGTAATAATTGTTATATTAATATAACAAATGAGTGAGGAGTTGTTATTGTTTCTGTATAGCAGAAACATTTAGCTCACATGGTTTAGAGGTCCCTATACCTGTTCGGTATTAAATATATTGAGGTAGTAACAACTAAATATCTGATAGTAATGTCAAAATTACGCAAGGTTAAATAATTTTAAATAACAGCATTGTAGGTGTGATTCTGTAACAGTTACTAGGCTATTTTAGTATTGATATTCAACAGATAAAGAAAAGTATCGAAAACAACGCCATATCAGTATCAATGTGTAACAAATGGAAAAAAAAAATATCAGATAGAAAACTATATCAGTATCAATTACAGAATAGAAAAACTTTTTTCACAACCCACCTCTAGTTGTTATCATTACATGTATAATTAAATGAAATTTTATTAATATGGTAACCTAATATACTATGATACAAGGTGAACTAAATAAAAATGGAAAAACTATTTAAAATTCACATTTAAGAACAATTAATTACACAATTCAGACTCCAGCTCGGTGCATATACTAATATTTCTATCACCACAACTTTTGTATAAGATGTGAGAAATTAATCCTACTACTCAAGTCCAAGCCTCTATCTCACTGGCTAACTGATCTGTGGAGGGGGAAGGATTTTAGCTTGAATTCAGGTTATCATAGTTTTAGGTTTAATTTTATTTCATTAGTAGATATGTAAGTTTAGATTTAGTTTAAACGCAAGACCCTCCGATGATGATAACCATATTATCGAAATGTACATCAGGGCATTTAGTGGAAAAAATAAATAAAGAACAATTTATCAAATAATTGTGTTTTAGTTTTCAGTGATTGTGGTTAGGGGTAAATTCGAAACATTATTGTGAATTTCACCACAGTGCTCAACAAGATTGTACCTATTATTAGTTTTACTACGTATATGTGTGAGAAAGTTTGTGCAATATTCTAACACCGATTATTAATTTTAATATATGTGTGAGAAAGTTTGTGTAATATTTTTGACAGATTTTTAGTTTTAGTATGAGTGTGAGAAAGTTTGTGCATAATTTTAACACAGATTATTAGTTTTAGTATTCATGAGTGAGAAAGTTTGTGCAATATTTTTGACAGATTTTTAATTTAGTATGTGTGTGAGAGAAATTTGTGCAATATTTTTGACAAAGTTTTAGTTTTAGTGTGTGAGAAAAATTTGTGCAATATTTTTGACAAAGTTTTAGTTTTAGTGTGTGAGAAAAATTTGTGCAATATTTTTTACCAGGTTTTAGTTTTAGTGTGTGAGAAAAATTTGTGCAATATTTTTGACAAAGTTTTAGTATTAGTGTGTGAGAAAAATTTGTGCAATATTTTTGACCAAGTTTTAGTTTTAGTGTGTGAGAAAAATTTGTGCAATATTTTTGACCAAGTTTTAGTTTTAGTATGTGTGTGTAGGAAATATTGTGCATTATTTTAAAATAGCGTTTAATAGTTTTTGTATGTGTTTGTGAAAGTTTGTATATTTTTGACCGATTATTAGTTTAAGTAAGATGTTCGCGCATACAGATAGCACAGAGTAGTAGTGGTTACCCTCATCCGCTTTCAGTTTCCAGCCTCATTTTGCATAGGTTCACCGTCCTATAAGAAGTTATCACTTCAATAAATGACCTCCAAGACGTTAATACACTTTACCATTTGGAAATTAAAAACATTTTCAAAAGATTACAACATTAAGAGTCAAAATTGAATAATTAACTTGACACAGAGATAAATCAAGTAAATGTTGAAATTGATAAAAAATGTGATTCCAACCAAAACTAATTACACCATCTAAGCCTAACAGTCGACATTCATTCTGATTCATACATTACAAATAAGTCCATGAAACAACAAATTCCGAAAATGGAAACTGATCTAAACAGAATTCAAAACAAACCCAACCTAACCAACAACAAATAATAGTAACATGTTTAGGGAACAAACAGAGGAGTCCAGGGAAAAGAAAACCACGCTAAGACAATCACTGAATGAGTAAGTGAAGCCAATCTACGCGGGAAAAGAGAGTGGAGAATATATAAATATATTATATAATAATATATTTGGACTTAAATGCAAAGTATAAGAAAGACTATTTAACCTTAGTTCTTAATTTTGATTTAAAATGAGTTTATATAACCAGAATTGCTTCTTTCAGTAAGGTTCGAAAGGGAAGTGTAATAGAAATTAATAAAAAGTTTACTTTTGAAAATATAATTTAATTCTGTAATTTTGCTGCTGAAACTAAGATATAATTATATATATATATATATATATATATATATATATATATATATATATATATATATATAAATTATATATAGGGGAAAAATTTTGAAAGTTTGTATCGAGAATTCTGACAATAATTTTATTATTGATGACTATATAGTTGAATTCCAAATAGGTAGTTCAGTGAAGAATTTTTAGTATAAGATTTGTTTCGAATAATATTTGCAGTACGAGGGAGTCGAAAGATAAAAAGTGGTGCGTGGAAACTGTTTTAAGAGGGATTCTGTGTAAAAACAGAGAGTAATTTGAAACAGAAAGGAAATTTGGTAATTGATTATTCTGCTGTGTCAACAGATTGTTTACATTGTATAAACAATTTCAGAGTTGGTACACACATTGGTTCAAGATCATTTTCCAATTACATTGTAAGTTAAATGCAGTCAAGTAAATAAACAACAAATGGTACTTCCTTTATTACCAATACTTAAATGACTTAGAAACAAAATTAGCACTAGACTACACAATTTAACAATGATGATGATCCTCAATAATCAATGGAACAAATAGTAAGGGCTATCAGAGAATGGAGCTGCTCACATAAGCCTAAGTTGCGGTAAAATCCAAAGTAGAAAAACATATTACAAACAAAAATGGCTAACAGGGAATGTGCGAAGGTAAGGACTTCCGCTTCTAAATTCAAATTTAATCTGTCGAATTCATAATACACAAGAAATGAGTATTTACAAGCAAAAAAGTCTATAAAATACTGTGTACAGAAGAACGTTACAGCTGATCAATTGAACTGTCTTTTAGATGTCCATAGATAGGGTTGTGATGAGTAGATATGTATAAACTAAACAATTTAGTGTAGGCATAAAAATTAAAGGTAATGATAAATTGAGTACTTCTCGACACCGTTTCATCCTTCCTCACTCGCAACACAGGTTAGGTTATGCACAGCTTTATGTAGTGGATCTACTTTTTACAATTTTAAAAATGAAAAAAGTGATAGCAAAAGATAGAAACAACAAGCCCCCCCCCTCGGTTTTTATGGAACACTGTATGAATTTATAAAGAATTTGCTAAACAGTGTTTTGAATACTTACAATTTCATTTTTGAAACAGATAAAGTACCGAATGGAACTATTATATTCCCCTTACATAAGAAAGGTGATAACAAATTGGGAACAAAACATAAAATTCTTAATGAGTTTCAAGCAGACTTCAGAATTGTTATTCAACTGTAAACGATATATTCAATCTCATAAATATGATTAATTTGTGATTAGCTAGAAAGAAAGGTAAACTTTATTGTATTCTTGTAGATTTTTCAACAGTATTTGACTAACAGTCATGGATTATTTTATAAGTTACCTTGTTTAGGTGTATCAATGAAGTTATTAAAAGTACTTTTAAAGTTTATTTAAAGAAAGTGCAGTTGGCGTATGATGTGAAAATGTTGTGTCAGAATGTTCTGAAACAAAAATGGGGATAAGGTTCAAGGGGTGCATATTGCATTGTTTTTCTCTTTTTTTTTTTTTAACGATCTTCACGAAATATTGAGTGGAGTATGTTGTTCCGATAAGGTCTGAGTTAAAGGTTTACTTTACGCAGACGACATAATAATGCTATCCTCCGTACCGAAAGACCTACCGGCTATAGAAGACAAATTTATATATATATATATATATATCATGCAATATATAAAATTGAAGAGTAAATTTAATAAAATCCAAAAAATAGTTGTTAGAAAGGGTAAAAATGAGCAACAAATGTACTCATAACAAATCAATTGAAATCATGAATAATTATAGGTATTTGGGACTTGACTTAACTCCAAGTTTATCTTATGAGAATCATCATAAATCAAAGTGGTCATTGACAAAATTTAGTATTACAGTAGAACCCCTCTTAACCGGTCTAGTCGGGACTGACACCCGGGCCGGTTAATCAGAGGTTCCCCTGAAAAATCGTTTTCATTGAAAGAAAGCTTATTTAATCAGGTAGCGCTAAGAATTATGCAATTAAGATGTTATTGCAACTCATTTTATTGTACATAAATGTATTGTATATATTATGTTATGTATATTATACATCAAACATGAAAAAATTAAACACTACAAAGCTCGTTTACAGATTCCCCTCTGTCAAGTCTTTTGACACATTTAACCGCGCCTCAAACGAAACCAACACACGCTTCCGTTGTTTTCGTAACTCACTCATTTTTATTTACTGTAATATACCCGTCAAAGACAAGAAGAAAACTGAAAAGAAATGTTATATTTTTCATAATGTATAATAAAATGATTCGTGGAAAAAAAGCGGCCCATCAAACGTTTTTGTGGGTGTATGTCTGCTATACCGAGGGTGCCAATGGCGCGGTGTTTTTACGGCGCCGACAATGGCATACCGCTATCGACAAAGTCGTTTGATATCGCCGCCGCTTTGGTGCCGCGGTGTTTTTACGCCACCGACAATGGGATACCGCTATCCACAAAGTCCTCTGATATCGCCGCCGCTTTGGTGTTTCAATTACAATTTATTTTCGGAAACTCTCATCCAACCAGTACACTAGATATAGCTGCCGGTTAATCCGAGGCTGGTTAACAGAGGTTCTACTGTAATAGTATTTGGTCTAAATTTATAGTTTATAAATATACTCCAGTATCAGAAAAATTACCATGTTTTCAATCAGTAGAAAGGGGAACGGAAAGTTATGCAGCTCAAATTAGAATATAAGTGTTTGAACAAGTATTTCGGTTTTTTATAAAAAAAAATTACTGTTTACCATTAAACACACCAAATTATGCAATTTAGTATATAGAAACGGGACTGAATAAGCTTTATTTGTTTACACTGAAGCAATGTACAAAGTATTTGTTTAAAAAATTTGCTATGGTAGAGGATAGGTTCCCTAAAATTTTAGCTAAACAATTTGTAAATTCTAATATTTCATAGTATAAAAAATGGAAACATTTAGGGCTTAATTACAATGTGGAATGTAGAATTTAGAACTGTGTGATAAAAATTGCCAATTAAAATATTTAATGAAAATCAGTTCGTAAAAGCAAGAGCAGTTTATACTAGCATCGAAAAATGTAAAATATCACAAACTTACTAAAGTTTAAATTTCAATCTAGGTGAAAAGTGGTATAATAAATATAAGCTGAGAAATAAAATTACTATTATTTAAGTTTAGGGTAGATTTATTGTATTTAAATTACAAACCGCAATTTGAGGGGGGTAATTATTTGAGTTATTTATGATATATAGGAATGAATAAAGAGATATACGATATTATACCACAATGCCCTGTATTGATTCAGTCTAGAAAATCTTGTTTTAATAAGATAATTTTAGAGGAAGTCAGTGGTCAGGAATTTGAAATGGTCAGGATTCCTACTAAGTAAATAACTTGAGCAAACATGGCATTATAGATGGACATTGATAAGAGAATTTAATATTTGATAATATTTATATTGATCCATGTTATAATAAGTTTAGTTTAAGTTATGTATGTATGATTGAAAGTTGAATATTTGATCAAGTTTATATTTATAATAAATTATTTTATATTTTTTATGCATGTAATGGTTGAACGAGTTTGTGTGTTTTAAATAAAATAGGTTATCTGTTATTGTTCCCAACCTAGCAGATGGCTGCTAGATAATATGTTAGAATTTAATAATTAATTGTAATGATAATAAAACACAATTTTTTATTTTGTAATATCCACTTTTTATTAGTCTAGCCGACCAATGGTTTCGCCTGCTAAGGCATTGACGAGGCTGTATTACAGACTGAAGAAATTTTTTAAGAAATCATTTAAGAATACATCAAGTGTCTGATTTTAATTCGAGTGTAGATTTTAAAATATTACATTTTGATAATAAAGGTAGGAAATTGAATGCTTTGGAGAGCTTAGAAATTAAAAGAATAAGATACTGTAATCCTAATTTAGTTTTAAATGACCAGTTAGATTTGTATAACTCTCCATTAGTAAAACCTTTAAAAGTTATTTGTACTTAGAACAATCAACTGGTTTTCCCATTATGTATTGTTCCTATGGTCATTGCCCAGGCCGGGTATTTCCCCAACCTTCCATTCATTGTATCCTAACTCCCACCCTATAGTTTTAAGGTTTTCTGTTTTTTCTTTTTTCTTCAGTCTGTAATACAGCCACGTCAATGCCTTAGCAGGCGAAACCATTGGTCAGCTAGACTAATAAAAAGTGGATATTACAAAATAAAAAATTGTGTTTTATTATCTTTAAACATGGAATTCCACCAAGAACCATCGGTCTCAACAGTAATGAAAATTAATTGTAATGACATAAAATGGCAAATAAAACATATATTATACCAATATATTTCAAATCAATATTTACCTATATAAAGGAACTATAAAATCTTATTACATTCAGCTAAAATGCTACTATACAAATAATGTTTTCCTTAATGATTTCCTCAATTTTCTTGAACTGGAAGATAATATTCTACATATTTGATGTTTTCTTCAATTTTCTTTACGCTGAATAAATATTTCTACATGTCTCACGTTTTTCTTAATTATCTTTAAGCTGAATAGATATTTCTACACATGTTTTCCTCAATTTTCTTTGAGATGAATAGAGAGTGTTGACATCTCTTGTTTTCCTTTTCTGTAGATATTTATCTTCTCATTTCCTCATCCTTAGAATGGAAATAATTGTATCGAGACTGAAATGATATTTAGTTACCCTTTATTTTTATTAAACAATGGCAAGGATTATAACATATGATGATCATTTCAAAAGTGTCTGACATTATTCACAATGTTTGGAATAGAAAATGATTGCACAGATATCTACTGATTTCTTAAATTTATGATACATTCTTGAAGAGAGACTTTCAACTTTTTTACGGATTAAATCTATCCTCCACACTTGAATTTGAACTAGGAATAGTTATATCCTCCCAGACTCATTTAGAACTATGATAAATATGTTCTCAACTGACATTAAACTTGGAGTTTGAATTATTCTCCTCCACAGATTTTGAACATGGTGTAGATAAATAATCTCCAGCTAATTTTGAATTTAGTATAGCATTATCATCTGAAACTGGTTTAAAATCAGTTTTAAGTATACTTTTCACATCTAACTTTGAGATAGGAATAGGTTCAACCTTTACAACTGATTTTGAACTTTGTGTAGATACACTGTCCAGAGTTAACTTTGAACTTGGTACAAATATATTCTTTACAGTTGACTTTTCAACTGATTTTAAATTTGATAAAGATGTATTCTCTTCAACTGATTTTTGAACTTTGTATAGATGTATTCTTCTCAACCGATTTTGAACTTGGTATACATGGAATTTCCTCATCTAATTTTAAACATGGTAAAGCTATATTCCCTAGAAATGATTTTGAACTTTGTATACATTTATTCTCCTCATCTAATTTTAAACTTGGTAAAGCTATATTCCCTAGAACTGATTTTGAACAGTGTATAGATTTATTCTTCACAACTGAATTTGAACTTGCTATAGTTATATTTTCTTCAACTGATTTTGTAGTTGTTATAGATGGAATCTCCACATCTAATTTTGAAGTTGGTATACATGTAATCTCATCCTCATACTTTAAATTTTGTATAGTTATATTCTCTTGAGCATATTTTGAACTTGGTACCCATGTATTCTGCAAAGATGTTTCTGAACTTTGTACGACAGATATATTGTGAACAATTGATTTTGAGATTGGTATAGATACATTCTTCTCATCTGATTTACAACTTTGTGTAATTATATTCTCAACAACTGATTTTGAATTTGGTATAGATATATTCTCAACTGATACTGAACTTGGTACAGATATATTCTCATCAATTGATTTCAAAGTTTGTATAACAGATGTACTCTCCACAAGTGGTATTGAATTTGGAATAGATGAATTCTCAATACTTGGTTTATCAATTGATCTGTTTACCTGTCTAGAATGGATTTTGATTTTGTGTCTTTTAAGAATGGTTGGGTCATATGTTCTAAACAAGCATTTTTCACAAGCATATGGTTTTTCACCGGTATGTCTGAGCTTATGCCTATTAAGGCTATGTTGACTTGAATAATTTTGTGAACAGTACATACACTTAAATACCAGTTTGTTTTTCTTACATTTTATATTCCTATGTTGAGTGTAAGATGTAGTATTTATATTCAAATCTCTATTAATATTTTGGTTATCAGAAATATAGTTGTTTCCAATTGCTTTTGAACTTGAAATTTTATTTTCCTCAACATTTTCAGAACTCGGCTTTAAAGTACTTTCAATTAAAATTAAATGTTTTCGGTCTTTGTGCCTTTTTAGATTTGTATGATCATTTGATCTATAATTGCATTTTTCACAAGCATATGGTTTTTCACCAGTATGTCTGAGCTTATGCCTATTAAGGCTATGTTGACTTGAATAATTTTGTGAACAGTACATACACTTAAATACCAGTTTCTTTTTCTTACATTTTATATTCCTATGTTGAATGTAAGATGTAGTATTTATATTCAAATCTCTATTAATATTTTGGTTATCAGAAATATAGTTGTCTCCAATTGCTTTTGAACTTGAAATTTTATTTTCCTCAACATTTTCAGAACTCGGCTTTAAAGTACTTTCAATTAAAATTAAATGTTTTCGGTCTTTGTGCCTTTTTAGATTTGTATGACCATTTGATCTATAATTGCATTTATCACAAGCGAATCTGCTGGTATGTAGGAATTTATGATTACGCAGACTAAGTACAGATGAATAAGTCCGTAGACAGATGTTACAACTAAATTTAGAATTTGTTTTGGTTGTTTTAATATGCTTGCTATATTGGATAGATTTTGTATTTAAAATTAAATCTTTATTAACACTTGGTTCATCAGATACATTCATATTTTTGTTTTTGTTAACAATGGAATTACTGTCAGAATCGTGATATTTCATATGCTCCATAAAACCAACAGAAGAATTAAATACAATTTTACAAACACTACAATTCAAAGGTAACTTACATTCTATATTTTTGTCTACAACGGATTCTAAACTCTGAGTTAATTTGATTTTCTTAGTAACATGTTTTCTTTGTTTGTGTCTCTTTAAATTGCTAGCATAATTTGTCCTCCAATTGCATTTATCACAACCAAATGGTTTTTCACGGCCATGTAAAATCATGTGATTTACAAGACTTTGTTTATGTGAAAAGTTACATAAACATATATTACATGAAAACTTACTAATACTGTTAACTTCACTGTGCTGAATTACAGGTAAAGAATTTAGACTTAAATCTGTCTTAATATTTTGCTTAATTACATTATTTTCTTCTTTATTATTCAAGATGGAACTATTGTTAGAAATGTGACATTTCATATGCTCCATAAAACTATCATAAGTGTTAAAAATAGTGTTACAGAAACTACAATCAAATGTCTCTGTATCTAGATTTTCATTTGTATTAATATCATTCAAATCAGTAGCAACATCGGGAAAGTGATGGTTCATATGCTTTATAAGACTTCCATGAGTTTTGAAAATAGCTTTACAAACACAACAATCAAATTTATCAGTACATTCTTTTACCACATTGGTTTCAACGGTTTTCAATCCTAGAATGTTATTCTCAACTGTTTCTGATATTGGAATTGTTTTTTTATGTGTCCGTTTATGTTTTGTAAGACTACTACGATGAGCTGTCCTAAAAGTACACTTATCACATTTATAAGGTTTTCCACCAAAATGAAGGATCATATGTTTATCCAGACTATATTGGTTTTTACAAAAGTGTGAGCAGATCTTACAAAGAAATTTGTACTTAATACTTTTTTCAATATTACGAATTTTAGTAGTATTTTTATTTGTGTTTTTTAACTCTGGTTTACGATTGTAACCCGGATGATATCTTGAGTGGTTTCTAACTTGCTGAATAGTTTTAAAAACAGCCTTACAAAAACTACATTTAAACATTTTTTGCCCCGATTCTATATTTAAATCTTTAACTGCATTCAAACTTTGAATTGTTTTTAATGGAGTAGATTTGTTATCCTCAATTGCCTCAGTATTTTCAATGGATATATTTTCCTCCTCTGGATGTATTCTTGACTTGTGGCGCCTTAGAGCATATTTATCATATGATGTATAGAAGCACTTATTACATTTAAATGGTTCTTGACCTGAATGAACAACCATATGTCTTTTAAGACAATGTTGTCTTGTATAAGCATTAAAACAAATTTTACAAACAAATTTTTTAATAATATATTTGGAATGTCTGCCATTTTTTATTTTTCGAATTGGTTTAATGTCAGATATATTTGGATCTGTAATATTTTGTTTGGATGTAGTAGGCTCTGTTTTAATACTTTCCAAATATACATAACAGTACTTCATATGTTTATTTAGATTACGACAATCGCTAAAACTAGTTTTACAAAATTTACAATCGAAAGTTTTTTTAGATTCACTTTTCACATTGTTTGCCTTCTTAAACTTATTTAGAACTTCATTTCTATGCAATTGTAAATGTAACTTGAGACTGTCGTTTCGTTTAAAAGTTGCCTTACAAATGTGGCAAGGATACACAATGTTTGAATGTACATTTTTGTGCCTAACTATACTAGATTGATGAGTAGTGGTGAATTGACAAATATTACATTTATGTATTTTTACTGGAAAACTTTTAGATTTTTCTGAATGTATTTTTATTTTATGTTTACGCATTAAGGTAGAAATTTTTGTTGTATATTCACATTTATCGCAACTTAGTAGTTTTTTTAAATGACTTGTATGTTTATGTTTGAGAAAATGGGACATATTTGTTGTTGTATAAAGACAAAAATTACACCTCATTTTTTTTTCACACGAATTAGTAGATTGTGATACTTGATTATCCACTGAACTATTGTTACTTTTCACAACAGAAGACTCTATTGATTTAGTTTTCACATGCATTGATTTGTCCTTTTTAAAAGTTATATTTGAATGATGTCTTTTCTTATGTGATTTAACATTTCCTCGGAATACTGTTTTATATTCACATAAATTACAACTAAATGTTTCTCCTTCTAAATGAATTGTTTTATGTATCCTGTATTTGGCAGGATTATCGAAGCTGGTTTTACAAGTTTCACATGTGTATATCATCGAAGCTGAATGATTCTTTTCTTTATGCCTTATAAGATTGCCTCTAACTGAAGTTTTGTACTCACAAATATCACAGTTAAATTTGTTTCCTTCCGTATGTGTAGTTTTGTGCTTCAAAAATTTAACATAACCTGTGATACAAGTGTTACAATGTCGACACATGTATGATTTTTTGTTTGAATGTGCAGCTATTTTATGTCTCTTAATATTACGTGGAGAGTTACTTTTATATTCACAATCATCACAGTTAAATAATAATCCTTTAACATGTGTTGTTTTGTGTATTCTCAATTTATTAAAATCCTCAAAACTAACATTGCATACAGAACATACATATGCAGTTTGCTTTGAGTGATATTTTGACTTGTGGTTATGAAGAATATACAAAAAATTACATGTATACTTGCAAATGTCACAACTAAAAACACGTTTCTTGTAATGGGTTGATCTGTGCTCTAAAAATTTATCATATCCTTTGACAATGGTATGACATGTAACACACTTATACATCTTTTTCCCTGAATGAAAACTTAGTTTGTGTCTCCTAAGACTGCATTTAAAACCAGTTTTAAAATCACAATCATTACAATTATATATTTTATTTTTTAAATGCAATGAATTGTGATTTGCAAATTTATTATAATCTTCAAAGCTTTCTGTACATTTAGAACACTTGTACAAGTTTAAATGAGTTAATCTGTGTTTATTAAGAATACTTTGAGATTTAAATTTATTCTCACAAATATCACAACAAAATGTTTCCTTCAAATTAATACATTTGTGAGCTTTGAATTTGGGACCACTTTTGAAACTGGTTTTACAACCTTGACAAGTGTTTAAATTTCCAACTGAATGCTGTTTTATTTTGTGTTTATTAAGATTTCCTGAATAAGCAGATTTATATTCGCACAAATCACAAAAAAAATTTTTTTCTTTCACATGAAATGATTTGTTATGTTCTTCAAATCTGTAATAATCTTTAAAAACAACTACACATGTAGGACATTTATATGAAGTTTCTTTGGACCGCAATGATGGATTTTCTTGAACATTAGTTTCATTACCTTTATTTGAATGACTTAACTTGTGAGAGTTGAATTTGATCTCCAGGAGATCATTATGTTTCTTTGATTTACAATGCCTTTCCATGTCAAAACGTCTTTTTGTTGAATGATCGCAGTATTTGCAGGTAAATAAAATCCTTCCCTGATATTCTATTTGAGTATATTTCACAGATTCCATACAATTTGACTCAGTTCTTTTCTTGTTGTCTGGTATTATTCTGTTTTCAGAATATATTTCACCAAGAGAACCTAGAAAAAAAAAGGATAGAGTATGTTAACTTTTTTATATATTATTAATAAACAGCGCAAAAAACATGGCACAAAGTTTCTCATTTAACCATCCCAAAAACAAAATATAAAACCTAACAAAAACTATTCAATGCAGTCTTTGAAGGAAAAAAAAAAGGAAAAAAAAGAAGAAAGAAAGAAAGAAGTATAATTTTATCCTTTAGCTTCTCTTTTATTATAATATTAATTTTTAAAATTATATTTTCTTTGCCTCATATTGTGAGCGCCAATTTATAATAGCCTCCTATTTATTATTTAAAAACAAAAATAATATGTTTGGTAGAGAATTAAGAAAATTTTATGAGCCTATTTCAATTTTCAGACTATTAATTAAATTTCTCTACAATAATCAATAAATGGCTCAACACATTTTTAACATTAATAATAATTTCGTGGTTTCATTCATTTGAGAAATTAACATTTTAATTATCATTAATTTGTTACATCAACATTTAATGATGATATATATATAAATTCATAAACAATTATGGAATTCAAAAATAAAATTTTACATATTAGTCTATATGTCTATATCTCGGGTTGGTGAACTCGTGCTGGCTGATTTAAATTAACCACTAAACGCATCTCTAGTTTAATTTAAAAAAGGTTATATATTAATAATTTTGAGTACTAAAGTAAAAATTATGATCTCAAAGCAAATTCCAATTTAAGCTAGGCTTTCCTGCCTCTTGTAATTGTTTAAAGTTTTAAATTGGATTATCTTTATATATTTGATATCTAGTGATTGGTTTTCTTATTTAATTACGTTTATCCTACCATTTGCACATATTCAAGTCACTTTCACTTTATTTTACCAAACGAAACTATTAAAAGATTCACACACGCTAAATATACATCTTTATGCTTTGGCCGTCGGTACGTGTCTCATTTTCAAAACGACGCTTAGGTTGGCGACTTCTTCATACCTCCCGGGACTTGCATAAACAAATTATGATAAACAAAATCACTCTACATAACAAATAAGTTTACAAAAACAGAAATAAATCGAGCCACGCTTGAGAAACTATGCATTAGCCATTTGACACTTTAGACTAAGACGCAAAACTTGTCAATGCAACGAGATATCCAGTTCAGAAAGTTTGTCTAAAAATAGGCCTATAACTTATTGCTTTGTATTATTTAGTTAGAAATGAATATCGTCTTAACAGTATAAAATAGCTAATCAAAATAATGAAAGTATGTCTTCGTTTTCACAATTCGCTAAAGACAGAACATAACACACTGCTCCGGTTAATTTTGGTCACAACTTTGTAGAATGTATATATCTCAAAAACTATCATAGATATAAGAATTTCGAATACGTAGTTCGAAAGAGGATAAAAAACATCCATGCAATATTGTCAACTTGTGATATTTGGCTGAAAATTAAGATTTTGAAAAAATGGCACACATTTTCTTATAAGACAACTTGCTGTGACGTAGTTCTCTCTAACAAGAAAATAGAGCATCTTCATCAATTTTTTATAATTTCTCGTTTCGTTTGTGGCACAATCTGTTGAATGGATATGAATGCTTGAAAGAGAAGGTCAACAGTATTTTAAAAATTAAAATAGCACGAGTTTTACTAGGCTAAAAGTTAAATTGGAAAAAGGTCATATTTTAGATGAATAAAGCGTACAAAATTCTTGATTTGGTTTTATTTTTATAGATCTAAAACTATAACAGTTGGAATAATTTGGAAAATGCAGATAAAAAGAAGAAGAAAAGTACTATAAATAGTATTACTCTAAAGTTGTTAGACAGTTATTTCAGTTAAATAAATATAATTGCTAACATTTTATGAACTTTTGGTTGTATGTATATAAATCTATGGAACATTAGCTTTAACCCTTAAACGGTTTTCAGACCCGCTAGCGGGTCGATTTTTCAAGCATGGCTTAGTTCACCAACTATAAAACATGTATTTTGCAATTCAACATTATGCCCACTTAGAATTGTCTTATCGCAATAAATAAAATACCGTTGGAAAAGTAATGTTCCATAGATGCATAATCATGCAAAAAAAGTACCACAAAACGTTATAAATAATATTCCAAAAAATGGTGAAGTTCACATATTATTGATGCGTAAAATCGTAAACGCGACGCCATTTTCCCCCATATGGTTACAAATCCATTTATCTGTCAAATAAGTCTACCAAAACACTGTTCTATAGATCACATTTTTCTCTTTCTAACTGTAGATTACAAATTTTTCTGCGTCTCACAGATCCAGAGATATTTCTACTTGATCATAGGAGAAACTTGACAGGACGAAATTCATTTGGCATTGTTAGGAATAAGGATAGTTTTAGTTAGGAATATAGTCTAAGTTCTTTTTAGGAACACAGTATGACAACAATTATTGTGACAGACCTGGAAAAATGATGAAATTGCTTACCTTGCAAGCAAGGCAGACGTCATTGATGCTACAAACACATAAAAACCCTTGGGTGGGAGAAAACTTGGTCAGTGGGCCAAGATTAATCGAGGGAAGTGCTGCAGGAATTTTTGAAGATAGCCAGATGGACTTGGCGAGTAAGAGAATCCTGGGATCATAATTCTGGAAGATAGCCAGACGGACTTGGCGAGTAAGAGAATCCTGGGAGTATTGAGACTTCAGATGAGCATCCATGAATGGCAAGCAGGGTGAGCAAACTTCGTGTCTAAACCTTGTAATTATTTCAGACACAAGTAACAATAAAATATAACGTAGAATCAGATCTGTGAGTCACAATAATTAGAGTCATTCTGCATTAATAAAGATATTGTATTATTATAATAAGGTAGGAGATAGTCATTGTTAATAAAAATTAATTAATTATACTGAACCACTGATTTGATGATTTTGATAAAAATTAAGAACCCAAGCAACTTTGAGGGGCCGTTCCTAACAGCATTCGGTGCAGTTTACGAAATGACGTAATTCATTTTTCTATGTCAGAAAAACGTATTCGTTCTTTACAGTATGTTGTAGAGGAAATTTCAGTCTATAAGGTGGTACCACTTGATATAGGCAAATATTTAATTAGAAGGTTTTGTTTTGATCTCCAAACATAGCTATTGTGTGACGTAAAAACTGTAATATTATGCGTGGCGCATATGGTTTTGGGGTTAGATATTTGTTATTTTGAAGGTTTGTGTATACAAATAGTATATAAATTTTGTATAAAAGTTACAATATATATGTGTTTTTATTTCTAAAGTTTATGTTTTTAGTGAATTTCTAGTTTGTGAAAGGTTTATATTTGTCATAACCTAAAAGGAAAATTGTAATCTAGGCTATAACCAAATTTTCTTATATAGAGTGTTTTATTTGATTATACAAGTGAATATGTGTGTTATTCTTTGTAAAGTATATTGTTTTAGTGAAATCTAATGATTTTGTCTTAAGCCTAGCTTTAGAAAGTTACTAATTACGCCTAAATTGTCGAGGTGTCCAACCTAACCTCAAGCGTCAGAGTATCACTTTTTAGGGGAATCGTTATTTTTATTTTGAAAATGTAACAAATTATTTTTTTTTCCCCCCTGAATATATTCACAAATATATTACAAATCTCTAGTAATCGTTGTAAAATTTCCGAAAAATCTATTAGTATGTTATTGATTACCATTTCTGTGAAATTTCTGCTTCGTTACTCTTCAATTTTTTGGTATTTGACCAAAAAACTCCAAATGTTTTATATCTAACTTTTTTTTTCACTACACAGCTAAATTCTATGCACCTTTCTGAATATAATGACATATAGAAGTTGTGTAAAAGATATATATATTACTATTTTTAGTGAATTTTTGAAAATAAAATGATGAAATTAACATTTTTCGTAAAATATTTTTTTAAATTTTGAAAATGTAACAAATTTTTTTCTTTCTTTTTCTAAATATATTCAAAAATATTACACAAAACTTTTGTATATCTTAGATAAAGGTGGTAAGCTTTTGATTTTGGATCATACAGGTATTTCTGAAAAATGATAACATCATTTTTTGACATGTAACATACTTACTCCAAAACCGTTTCAAAATTTTTTTTTTAATTACATACCATAGATGAATTCTATGCATCTTTCTGAGAAAAATGATGTCTTATAAGTTTGGTTTTGTATAAAAATAATATTTTTTATTAATTTTTAAACAAACGAAGAAAGTTTAAAAAATTAAACTGCCACTTCTAGGGTTAAAACAGTATAAAAAAAACCGAGCAGCAAACCGGTTGGATGGTTTTAAGACTTGGGTACAGGAATAAGGAAATTTGCATCTACATCGACAGTCAGGCAGCTTTGAAAGCATTATATTCATAAGAATTCAGGTTATATGATCAGGGATTGCTTCATGACCCTATCACAGCTTGGTGGCTCATATGTTTATTATACTTTTTGTTATTTTAGTGAAATAAAATTCATTTTTGGGTCAATATTTTACCAAAATTTGATTTCTATCAAAAAGGCATATTCTCCGTTGAAGTTCTACTACAGAGTAGTAGTAGTGGTTGTTGTAGCGTCATTATGGGAATATAATCTTCTACGGAATAGCATCATCTTTATGAACATTATTTTAGTTATGTCTAAGAAATAGCGCTAGTATGTAGTTTCTTCATTTCTAATACTGTACATATGTAATTTATTGTTGGAAGATTGTTGATTGTTGGTGCTGGCCAAGCTGTTTAAATGTTTGTTTTATTTTAACTGATCCATGGCTTAACCCACTATCACGTGTTGATGGTACAGTAATTTACACAGTAGTGAAATCGATCAGATTATTGCCGATGATGATTTTATTTTCAGTTATATTAATACTGACTGATGAATGTGGTAGTGAAAGTGAATTTGTAAATAATGATGAAAGTGAAAGTGAAGAAGAAATTCAAACTGTTCACACACACATGGTAATCCTGTTAGGTCTAGGATAGCAAGTAAGGAGTGTTTGACATATAATTGGAAACCTAATTCATAGAAGTATTTCTACTGTTCACACACATGGTGATGCTGTTAAACCTCTGTCCTCTCAAAGGTATTTTAGGAAAGTTCCTCTCAACTCGAATGGCCAGCACTACTGGACGCGGCCATGTTTTATGTCAGCTCATTGTCGTTTTCACTAGTACAATCCTCTCAGGTCGTACGGCCAGCAGTGCTGGCCAATACTGATTTCCTCTTCAGTTCGTCCGGCCAACATAGGTGGCCATTCAATTTATTTGAAATAGTTTAGTATTTCTCCGGCAGGTTTCACCACTAAACAGAGAGCATACACCGATACAAAATACATTAAAATTTCAGCCTGCAAGGTTTTCAGCACTGTATAATGCCATTTCCGCGGTAAAATAACGTCATCTGTCAGTGTGTTGTTCTTACTGAAACTGTGATGTTTGTTTACTTTAATCAGCGTAAAAGATTTATTATTGTGTAAAATGGATAATTGGGACACGTTTTTGGATAAATTAGATGATATTTGAAACGAACTGGAAAATGATGACTGTCGGTCTGACATTGGTAGTGCACATTTAAGTGACATTGGTTCGGAAGTAGGTGAAGAGTTGGAACAAGAGTTACAAACTGAGTTGGAAGTAGGTATACAAAGTGATGAAAATTATTTATTTGTAAAAGAGAGTGGCAATGTAGAAGATAATATTTATGAAAATGAAACTCATCAAGTTGAAGAAAATAATCATGATGAACAAATCAATGATTCACGTGACGTGAATGAAAATCAGGATGTAGAAAGCGGTTGGAGTGTATGGTCTGAAAGTGATGTACGTTTTAATAAATTTGTTTACGTAAATGAAAGTGGCTATAATCCAACTAGAGGCACAATACCACAGACAGAACTGGAATTTTTGCAGTTATTTCTTACAGATAATCTTATTACAGAAATTATGAATGAAACTAACAGATATGCCAAGGAAAAAATCCAATAAGCACTCCGTTGAGGAAAAGATCAGTATGGTGGTTGTGGCAACATATAACTCTGCCAGAAATGAATGCGTTTTTTGGCTTATTGATAAACATGGGAATGAACCCAAAGCCAGAAATAGATGACTACTTTTCTAATGACTTTGTTGACTACCTACCTTTTTTTAAGAGTATTTTATCCAAACAGAGATTTCAACAAATCTTTTGGTCACTTCACATAAGTCCACCTCACAATGGACCGGCAGGAGGGTTCTTGTCACGATCTGGTAAAGTTCGTAGAGTTGTACTGTATTTGGACAGAAAGTTTAGGCAGTACTATGTCCCAACACAAAAGATAAATGTGGATGAAAGCACTGTGGGGTTTAAGGGCAAAGTCATTTTTAAGGTTTATAACAAGGATAAACCTACAAAATGGGGTATAAAGATTTTTGTAGCCTCCGAATCCAGCACTGGATATATCTGTGGGTTGGAGACCTACTTAGGAAAATAATCGACTGATGCCATGGGCCGTCAGGACCTAGGGGTAACAAGCAGGGTAGTTTTACACATAGTAAAGAAACTAGAAGATGATAATGGCAGCGTTGAAGGAATGCACGTTTTCACTGACTGGTTCTATACCAATGTAGACTTGGCGGAGGCCCTTCATGACATGAAGGTTCACCTAACAGGGACAATAATGCGCCAAAGGAAGAGATTGCCTCAAAAGTAAGACCTATAAGAAAGAAAAAAGTAGTTTCCACAAAAGCATCCAGAGGAAAACCAAAATCAAAAGCAGTCAAGCCTTTTAAGTTAAAACGAGGAGAAATAAAAACTTACGGCATATTATGACAACTCTGTGGAAACTGTGAGAAGAGTAGTGAAAAAAGGCATTGTCGAAAGTGTGACCATGCCAACTGTTGTATGTAGATATAACGAATCTATGGGAGGTGTCGATATAGCTGAGCAATATATATCGACCTATGCTTTTCTAAGAAAATAGTTGAAATGGTGGCGAAAGATTTTTTTTCTGGCTATTGGAAGCTGTGATCGTCAATGCATTTATTATTCAACTCACAACAGCCTCAAAACAAGAAAGTTAGACAAAGAACCTTCAGGAAGCAGCTTGTCAAACAGTTGGTGAGACAAGTAAGAAATGTAAATAAAAGAGTCCGGCCATCAGATGTGGAAGAAGAGGAGCGATTAAATGGAAAACTTCATGTCATTTATCCTCTTGATGACAGAAAAACTAAAGACTGTATTGTCTGCAGTGATCGCAGTGCAGGAGGAGTCAGAAAAAGAAGCAAGTTTTTTTGCAAAACATGTGAAAATCAACCGGGACTTTGTGCTGGACTATGTTTTGAAAAATATCATACAGTGAAGGCATACTTTAAGGCCTAGTTTCATTAGGAAAAGGCAATTGTAAAAAGTATCCCTAGAACAGTAATTATTTTGTCCATTTTTAACATTTCATATTTTATTATGTTTTACGGTACTTAGCAAACTTTAATTTTCATTGTTTTTGTCATTTTATTAGCTTTCAATAAAACATAACAATATTGGACTTATAATTAATTTTGGGTTTTTAATGTGTAAAACCTCAGAACTTATCACATTTACAGATCGAAACCAAAAACTTGATACAAGCTGGCGTAGCAGGGATGGCAGAATGTTGGCCGACCTGACAGAGAAACCGCCATACGACCTGAGAGGCACGGCGCTGCAAAAACAATAACGAGCTAACTCAGAAACAGCCGTGGCCAGCACTCCTGGCCATTTGGGTGCAAAGGGTTGCCTAGGATAGCAAGTAAGGAGTGTTTGACATATAATTGGAAAGATAAATCTAGGAGAGCAAGTAAAGAGTGTTTGACATATAATTGGAAAGATAAATCTAATTCACACATGCAATTCATACTGTTTACTCACATGGTTATGCTCATAGGCCTAGAAGAGCAAGTAAAGAGTGTTTGACATATAATTGGAAAGATAAATCTAATTCACACATGCAATTCATACTGTTTACTCACATGGTTATGCTCATAGGCCTAGGAGAGCAAGTAAAGAGTGTTTGACATATAATTGGAAAGATAAATCTAATTCACACATGCAATTCATACTGTTTACTCACATGGTTATGCTCATAGGCCTAGGAGAGCAAGTAAAGAGTGTTTGACATATAATTGGAAAGATAAATCTAATTCACACATGCAATTCATACTGTTTACTCACATGGTTATGCTCATAGGCCTAGGAGAGCAAGTAAAGAGTGTTTGACATATAATTGGAAAGATAAATCTAATTCACACATGCAATTCATACTGTTTACTCACATGGTTATGCTTATAGGCCTAGGAGAGCAAGTAAAGAGTGTTTGACATATAATTGGAAAGATAAATCTAATTCACACATACAATTCATACTGTTTACTCACATGGTTATGCTCATAGGCTTAGGAGAGCAAGTAAAGAGTGTTTGACATATAATTGGAAAGATAAATCTAATTCACACATGCAATTCATACTGTTTACTCACATGGTTAATATGCTCATAGGCCTAGGAGAGCAAGTAAAGAGTGTTTGACATATAATTGGAAATATAAACCTAATTCACAGAAGTAATTCATACTGTTCACGCACATGGTGATGCTATTGGGCCTTAGCTAGGTAATAAAATGTGTTTGACATGATTGGTAAGATAAATCTATTTACCCTACATTGTATTTTCAGCCATTCCAGGTAAATACAAAGATAGTTTGCTAAAATGCAAGTGAAAGTTTGAAAATGCAAGTGGAATTAAAAAGGTTTTTTTTTCAGTTTCTAGGAGATTTTTGGAATTAAAAAAAAAAACTAACAACTATGCACCTAACTGTTCATCTTATACAAATAGATGTAAAAGGTAATGGAATCTGGAAGGACGGTTAATCTGATGGACTAAAGATTTTTTTAAATTTTAGATCACTATGACCCAAGGTAGGAAATTATTTACAGTTGTATTGGTATGTTTGAAGTGCAAAACATACTTGGTACCTTATATGTTTAGGAGATTGTTTAGAGAGGTAATAAATAAACAAAAAATGGCATTAGATCTGCTTATAGAGGATTGGATTGAATTTTTTGAGGTCGTTTGGCTACAAGTATATGGGAACCTCAATGAGTTAAATATTTCCCAGTTGCAGAGATTGCAGTGGTAGCTCCTTAAAAAAAGAATCATTTACATTTGTTGAGCCATAGAATGGATCTGCCCAATGCAGATTTACAAACCTTGCAATACATCCTATTCATAAAAGTTTTCTTTACTCGGCTCCAGAATATTCAATTTATTACACAAACACAGAAAACAGGAATGGAGAATTTCAGTGCTTTTTGTTTAGTTTAAAAAATTGGCTCTATCACAGGAGGATACTGAACATGTTTGCAAACTTTATTTTTTTTAATGTAGCCTATATTCTATAACTTGATTTTTAAACTTATTGTAATTTTTAAATATTATGCCTCCTTGCCAACATCAACATTATTACAGTCTCTAAAAATTTTCATTTTCTTATTATTAAAATAAGAACTGCATGAGTGAATAGACTGAACTAGTTTTACTACTGTCCTGCCTTTTATTTATTTAATGAAAATTGTTTTTATATCTAGATTACAGGCTACACCTAAAGAGCTACTATGCTTTTCATATGCATGGATGTTTATGCCCTTTTCTAATCTCTCTTTCTGAATTTATTTCTTTATATATATTATATATATAATTTTTAGTTTAGTCAGTATATTATATTGGCAGTGGATAGACTGTTTTAAGTTGTAGCAAGAAAATTTTTATTATCATTTAGTTTACATTCTTAGTGTAGTGACATTTTGTTCTTGATAGTTTATTTTATACAATTAAGTTGATTTTGGAAAAACGACAGAGAAATTAAATTGTATATTGTATAGGAGATATATCATAGTATCAGGTGTATTGGAAAAATGATTTGGAAAAAAAAAAGTGGTGACTTAGCTACTACCATTGGCCTCCCCCTCCCCTCCCTATCAGGTATGCTCATGATGAACTTGATATCAAGGGGTCGTGGAGTAACGAGCAATGAAGGAAGACGTCTATGTCAACACTCTACCACCAAACGTCACTTGTTTATTACTAGTGCCGTAATATTAGTAGTAAGCCTTGCTAAACCCACAGGAATAGGGCCAGACAGTCCTAGGGTTTATATCCGGGCGCATCGGGTTTTTGGAACCGTATTAGTTGAACTAACACACAGCTATATTGGGCCTTTCGTGTTAGTCTGACATCTTGTGCCAATACAGTGTAGTTATTATTAATATTTAGTTTTAGTCTAAATTGGTGTTGTTTTAAGTTGTTTAGTTTTAGGTTTAGATTTTGTCAAAAATGGCTAGCCTAAATTGAGATTCACACAGTGTGTTAATTTACCACACGATCTGACGGCCTGGAAACACATAATCAAGTCCACCCATATCCAACCAATACAATCTTCACCCCTACAAAGAACCCCCGCAAAATGGAGAAATTATAAATTGTATAGGAGAATTTGTAAAATTGTGATTATTTTCAATAAAACTTACTCTCATGGACATATCAGTCTTGGCTGTATTGAAAAGAAAACGGAGAATTTAAATCATAAATTGCATAGGGGAATTTGTATAATTGTGGTCATTTTTAATAAATCTACCTTTCTCTCACGGACATATCATAGTCTCGGAAGTATTGAAAAATTGATTTTGGAAAGAAAAGAGAAATTGAATTGTAAATTATATAGAGGAATTTGTTAAATTGTGGATGTTCTCATTCAATCTTTTTTTTCTCTCTCTCATGGACATAGAGTCTAAGGTGTATTAAAAAGAAAACAAATGAATAAATTGTAAATTATATAGAGGAATTCAATAAATCTTTCCCTCATGGGCATATCACAGTCTGAGGTGTATTGGAAAGTTGACTTTGGAAATAAAGCAGAGAAATTAAATTGTAAATTATATAGAGCAATTTGTTAAATTGTGTTTGTTTTCAAAAGATCTGTCTTTATCTCATGGACATATTTAGTCTCGGATGTAGGTTTTCTATGAGGGAGATCGCAATAGCTAGAATTTCTTAACTGAAATTTAGCTAATAAATAATGTTTAAATATTGACTGAACAACATATACAATATTATATTTATAACACAAAAAATAGCTACAAAATTGGATTTCATTTTATATTTGAATTTTACTAAACAAGTAGATTTTACTTTTGTCTTGTACTTACTTGGAGTTGCATTTGTTCTCAAATTATGTGTTTGAATGTCAACTTTAATCTCCTCGCAAACAAATTCAGAATCTCCTTTCTGTTCTACTATATGTGTTATTGTCTCCGATATCTTCGGCAAGTCAATCTGTTTATATTTTTCTATTTTGTGTGTCTTTGATTTCATGTGCTTCTCCACATCATAATGTCTTTTGAAGCTACGTAGACAGACATTACAGTGATATAAAGTACATCCATTTTTACTTAGCAATGTTATATCAGTTGCAAAATAATTTTCGTAGGGTGAAGACAGTTCTGAAAATAAAGACTTGGTGTAAATATTATTTTATAATTTAAAATATGCATGCCATCAGTTAGATAAAATTATCTATTATGGGGTTCATGAAACAAAATTTGTTGGACCTGAATCGGTGTTACAGATTTGACAGGTTAAAGTGGTCAACAAGCGGATAAAGTTAAAACACAAGAGATGGGATGGTCTAGCAAGGCACACTAAAAGCAAAATATTTACGAAGGAACTCCTATCTGCCAAATACAGTGGAATCATACTGAGTCTAAGTAAGGGACAGTTGAGCAAGGCCATGTGTCTTTTTATGGGATACTGTTGTTTTACAATTCATTTACAAAGAATACCCAACCTCATAATCACTTAAACGGCTTACTTATATGCTAAATTTGAACAAATTCCACAATTCCAGGTGATAGAACTGAATTGTTTATTTTTACGTTGTTTTTTAATAATTTTGTTTTGCTCTAAAACTATTTTATTTTTATCATAGTCAAAATGTTCGAGCATCATTGCAAGAAAATTTTAGAGGTATAAAATATAAACTATTTTGGATAATTGCAAAATGTGATTGAAAAGAGAAAAGAAGATTAATTTAACTAGGTGCAGGGATCAGATCTCCTGTACCCATCGGTTAAGTTACAATTTTATGTTACTGTTGTTTGGTAAATTGATTCAATTTTTGTTTTAATGCAGTTCAACTGATGACTGCAACGTTTAAAACCACAAAAAAAATTTTAAATTACGATCCTTGATGTGTAATTAATTAATACACTCTCAAAATTTTGTGTATTAACTTTTGAATACTCAAATAATAGCAATTGTCCAAATAAACTATATCTTCTTTAATATAATTTTTCCCCTGATTATTTCCTCCGAAATATTCTGGCTGTTTTTCATACATTTTCCACCTAAATTTATAATTTCCGAGTGAATAGCGAATCGAGTAAAGTAGAAAATAATATATATGGTTTTTTTAAATATACATCTAACCGAACAGAAATATTGACCGAGTAAAATGATCTATTATAAATTACTGAAAATAGTGAAGTCAATATGAATAGTGCATTTATAAATATAAGTGTGCACTGGGTTGGTACTAACAGACTGCAAGGAAATAACTTAGCAACTTAGGAAATCATAGCATTAATTCTTATCCAGGTAAAGCGCACTACATTGGTACTATTGACAACAGACACAAAAACTTCGCCGTATACAAAAAGTCCAGATATGATAATTAAAATATATCCTGTACTATATTTTTGCCTAAACCAACCTAATCGAAATGTATAAAACAGTAAAGGAAAATTCCTGTATATTTGTTTAATCTAAAAAATTGGCTCTTTGTTAAAAATTGTGTTTTGTTTTGATCTAGCTAGGGAGGGAAGATGAACACGTCACGACCAGAGACAGAAAGCATCTCTGACTCCGACAGCTAAATGATTAATATTCCAATGCACTCAACTATGCTGTTATATATATATATATATATATATATATATATATATATAACACACCAATAATCGAATTTATAGACTCTGTAATGAAAAGAAGTACTCACGGAAAATTGATAACAACTTTTTATTTATTTTTATTAACCTAAAATTCTGTAATTGCAGCATTTCATATAAAAAAAAACTTGTACAGTAGACTCTCATAAATTCGGATCACAAAAATCCAGTATGATGTACCACATCCCATCTTAAGATTTATCATAAAAAAACAATCATAGCCTACCATTAGTAAGTCATACCTAACCTATTGTAAACAAATGTTCAGATAAACCTAGCCAAATAATTATAAAAATCGTTACCAACACTTTAGAAAATATAAATTACCAAAAGAAGCTAAGACTAGAACTTATAATGGTGTGGCCTAGCCAAGGAGCCCACCAAATAAAAACTATAATAAGAATAAATTAGGATGTAATGGAAAGGAATTCTAAATAATAAAATATGAATTGGCACTTGCGATTTTGTTGAGCAGTGCAAGATCACGTAGAAGGGGGGGAGAGACGAAGAGTGAAGGGCTTGAACCAGTGAGCCGGGAGGGAGTCTGTTCCAAGAGCCACGAGAATAAGGTTGAACGGCAGACCGCTACGGGACGAGGTCAGTCCATTTTTCGGCCACGTGCTATCTAAATTAATCGGTATGCTTTTCAGCCACTATTAAGGCCTTTTATCTAGCCGTTATGTCTTTTGTATAAATTATAATTATCACTGTAATTTTCTAATTCGGTTCTAGAATAAAAGAGAACATTTAATTTAACTTGCGTTGCTGTGTTCATTTAGCGTCCTAACCCGACTCCTTAGTACAGCTGGCCGCACTACTGTCATTGACAACTCGGCAGCCATATTTGTTGTTTCCCTCGCCAGCTTGGAATTATTTTTAAATGACTTCTGTGTTATTTGCACACTCATAGTAATTATTGTAAGAACAAGTAAAGTTCAATTAAATTTTTTTAATTTATAGTTACTAATACTAAGATAAACATACGTTTGGGAAATTTAACTTTTATACAGTATGTATATTTTTAACACACATAAATAAAAAATTTGTTATATAATTGAACTTTACAGTCATGTTATATTCATACATAAACTACTTCACATTTAATGAACAAGTAAAGATCAATTAAAATTGTTTTATTTATACTTACTAATACTATTTACAAAATAAAAACACCTAACTGCTGGTTAACAACATAAAATGTAAGACAGTTAAATCACATACACACTGCAATGTCATTCACTGAACTAATTTACTCGTATAAAATTACTGTATGCACTGTTTGTCGCGAAAAAAATGAAAATATGTGATTATTTAGTTCAAGAGTTGTCCGATAGGTTTCAGTACTTACCAGACATTATAACACAAATAAAATATTAGAAAATATCATATTTGTCAAGTGGCCAGTGGTACTGGCCATTCGAGCGATAGACGTATTCTATCTTGGCCAGTACTGCTAGACATACGAGTTGTGAGGAAATTATAGCAAAAATAAATACGACCTGACACGCAAATGGCGGCGGCCAGTACAGCTGGCCATACGAGCGACGAGGACAAACTATAAATACCGTCTTCGAGCACAAAGGGTTAACTTACTTTGGGAAAGAACATCAAACGCAACCCAGGTAAGAAATTACAAATATTTATCTGAATTTTAAGTATAAATTAACGCTCTAAATTATGTATTAAAAAAAAAAAAAAAAAAGAGAGAGAGAGAGAGAATTAAAATTCCTCTATTTTTAAATTAAATTCCTCTATTAATACATTTCACTGACCTCGTCCCAAAAAAGACAAATTATTTAAGGTCTGAGTTTACAGGATTTTCTAAAAGTATGAAGGATTAGAGATCCTTCATAAGGGGAAAGGCGTATCAAGGAAATTTTTTTGCTTTAAAAAAAAAAAGGAAAATTTTCCATGATTCAGGACAAATCCCCGAAGTTTGGAAAATTCAAAACCCATTAGGCAATAATTTAACCCCTTAAGTGTTTTATTTTTTTTGCCTAAATCAACCCAAAAATGCCTATTTTTTTTATTTGATTATTTTAATGTTTGTTAACTTGGAAGTTAAAAAATAGGCATTAAAAGAAAATATAAGCAACATCAAAAGTATAAATGTCATGTTTAATATAATTTAAAAATTTTTTGCAAATACATTAAAAACACATTTACCTAACAATTAAAAAAAAGTAAAATGTAATAAAACCATTGTTAAAAATAAAAGTACACACAATAAAGATTGTTTACAGTTTCTTACTAATTTTTAGTAATTTTTTTGGGTGTGATATATTTTAAAACATGGGGCAGCACACAGCCCAACATCACATTCACTGCACTGGTATCGCGACTCCTTGCGGACATTGTTTTTGGAACATACAGCACATCTTCTGCAAGGGTTGGTCTTTTTTGCTGTATTTTGAACATATTCTGGAAAGTGTCTTTGGATGAGGCGCAGAGGATCCTCTTCCCCAGAAGGACGGCCCCTTTTTACTTGCCTTTCCTCAAGATGTTCTTCCACCAAGCGTTCCACAAGCTTTTCTCTGAATTCTAATGAGGTCATCTTCCCCCCACCTTTCAAATGAAGTGTGTGTGCATTGTAAATACACATATTCAGTAAATGTCTAAACTCCTTTTTGTACCAAACTTTTTGGCGCTTTCTCTCTGTTGGGTAGGCAGACAACATCTGGTCCACTCTATCGACCCCACCCATGTGAATGTTATAATCCTGTACAATACTAGGAATCATGACTTGTTTGCCTTTTCTTTTGACTTCCTGGTATTCCAATTTATGTTTAGTAGAAATCATGTGAACATCCCTTTTATCCGCCCATTTCACATACAATATTCTTCCATTTTTTTCATTGGCAGCAATTACCTCATTTTTATTTATTTTAGATTTTATTATATTTTTGGGTAAACCTTTTCTGTTACTGCGAACTGTCCCTACTAAATCAGTTTTCCTTTTATTTAGGGCTAGAGCCAGTTCTGGGCTGCAGTAATAATTGTCTGCATAAACACAATAACCTTGATCCAATAAGTTGTCCATGATTGTAGTCACTACATTGGTTGCATGTCCAAACTGAGGATTTTGGATTATTTCAGTCTCTTTGCCCACATATACAATAAGTTTCCATATATATCCTGATTTTGCCTCTGAAAGTACATATGTTTTTATGCCAAACCTAGCTCTTTTTATTTTTATATACTGTAGAAAGCTTAGCCTACCCTTCCATAACAATAGGGATTCATCAATTGATAACTCTTTATTTGGTATGTAAACCTCTGAAAACCTGCTTGTTATATAATCAAAAATAGGCCTTATTTTATGAAACTTTTTATTTTCAGCAGGAGGTGTGACATTGTTAGTAAAATGTAAAAACCTGTTCAAGAGCTTCAGACGTTTATTACTCATTAGTGAAGGGAAACCAGGAGTAGAAAATAAACTATTTTTGGTGAAATATTTGTCAAGAACTGGTTTCCAAATAAGGCCTAGTAAAGTATATATAGCTAACAAGATAAAAATCTCATTTTTGTCAGTTGGCTTCCAATGCTGAAACCTAGAAAATTCTTTGAGAGGCCTAAAACTCAGATATTGATTGGCATACAGATTTGTTTGGTTTACTATAAGTTCAACCAATTCATCAGTAACATAAAGCTTGAATAACTCATATGGATCATTATAATTATGAATATCAACTGTTATACCTGGATTTCCAGTAAATTGGTAAGCTTGACAATCTATATCAATTTCTGCATGCCCTAACCATTCAAGTTTATCAACCGGCTCAATTGTTGGAGGTATATCACCATCTGAATCTTCACCAAGATCGTCAATGTCGTCTTCACTTTCCGAGTCTGATGAGGGGGCAAATATTAGGTCTTCCAAGTCATTATCAAATATTATACTATCCATTTTTGTAAATAAAAAGTCAAAACACAATATATAATAAATAAACAATAATCACCACAATAGATTCACTACAAACACTAACTTCCAAACAGTACAAAACAAACATTCAGACAGCGAGTACAACAGTGTTGTTTATGGGTAAATATGATGTTCACGGCGGATCCAAAGAGAACTAAAATAAAGCGGTAGTTTTATAAGTTATGCTCTAGAGAGCATGCCAACACTATCTAGCAGCAATACTAGCAACTACAACGTAATATTACGACAGAGAACGAAATAGAATAGGGCAAGTTAAGAGCGACGGCTTTAGCCGACAGCGGCACTTTTTATCGATATTTGTAGCGTCGGCTTAAACCGACATAAACACTTAAGGGGTTAAGTACTAATTTGGTACATTAATTTTATGTAGTTAAGGGAAAAAGTCAGCAAAAATGAAAAATATTTTTAAGTGCTATGACATAATTTGTTTAAAATTTTAAAAGTTTGTTAATTAAACCTAAAAGATAGGTATGTTTTAAATGCAGTTGTAAGTTGTTGCTCTAAAAATTGCTAGGTCCAATGATTAAGATTTTCATATGTGGTAAATGAAATTGTTTTGTTAATAAAATTTTAAGAAGTTTTTTGAGAAATATAATGTGATTTAAAGATTGAAGGGAATATAGTACATTACATGTTCAGTGACATTAATAGTTCTAGAGTTAATAATGTTATAAAATAATAATAAAATTAATAATGTAAAGAATGTACCTTGACTAGTTTGTAGCTTATATTCTGCTAACGTAGAGTTTTCTACCTAAAAGAAAAAAGAAGAAAAAGTAAATTACAATTATTGTAAAACAATAGAGTATAATAGGATTGACCTTGACAATGAAACCTGTTACAGACAGTTATTAGAGTATGGGGATAATGTTGCAGTCTCACTTGCAAATGTGAAACTAGGCATTGTATTGAAGTATTGTTACAAGTGTTAATTTTTTGTTCAGATATATATTTGTGTATGTATTTGCTTTTGTGATTGTATTGGTGAATTTGATAAAATATAGAGGGCAAGAATATTCATAAAAGGTGGGTGGCAAGTAAACTATTTATAGCAAGACGAGAAAAATAAATAACAAAAGATGTCTTCAAGATGTAAACATATCCATAAAGTAGAAGACACCTATTTACTAAACTAACCTGTTGTTGATGGAATATCTGACAGAATAATTAATAATTAAAATGAAGTCATTAGTGATATTGATTGGAGCAAATATGATAACAATGAACTAGATAGTGAGTGATATAGAAATGAGCGATATAGAGCCCTCGTAACCAAATATACTAAAAAGGTATTCTTCACGTCAATCCTCTCCCTTCAAGCATCACCACTCATCGCAAGACTGTAATTCAAATATAACTGGCTAAATAAAATATGTCCATATATCAAATATGATTACATTGGTCCATACGCTTGGATTTTAGAGTACTACACATAAAACAAACAAATACAATTCCAAAGACCACTTTTTTGGACTCGGGGGACCTCGAAAACTGACATATCAGTAAAAAAATTAACATAAATTCGTTGACCCATCACATAACTTTTTCTATACTACCCTACATGTAAGAAAGTAAAAATCACTTAGTAAATCTTGTTAACTGAAAATTCCCCTATTAATTTTTAAAGTCAATTTCTCGCCATTGCTTAGAACAAAATGTGCAGATTCTCTATATAAGTCTTACTAGTACAATTATGAAAATATTAAAAGGCATATTTAGTTTATAACTTGAAGTAGTTGGGCCCAATAAACCATTTTGTATACGTCTTACACATATTCTTATAAATATAAAACAACCGCTTGGAAAAGTTTTATAAACAAACTAAACTACCTTGTCAGAAATATTTTTCTAATGGTCGATTTCTTGAGAGTCAACTTATAAATTTATCCGAAATATTAGTTAGAAATGTTATTTTTGGTAAATAAAAAGTGTCAGTACATATTGCAAGTAGCTAGATTAAGGGTGAAAGAAGCGTCTGTGTAGGGTCAGCTGACTAATTAATGTCAAGTAAAGATTTTTTTGTTAACATTGTTTAACCACACAATAATATGAAAATTTGATCTGGAATCCAATCACAAAAAATCTCTGAATTCGGATTTTTTTATTTTAGTTTGGTTAAACAACGTAAACAAAAATCTGAACTAAGAAACACGAATTTGTGTGCCTGACCCTACTCAGTTTTCCAACGCAGCATGTCTACCTCCATTCCATTATCATAATAAATGTCTGCCCAACAAGTTTCAAGTTCTAGACTACTCAAACCAAAACCATAGAAAATGTTAGCTAAATAAAAAACACCCCTTGCTATCTTTCAATGAAGCAATGTTTCATCTCAACACTAATCCAAAATGACACTATCTCCCTAATTTTGTATACTTGTATAAATCAAAGAATTAATGAATCTCTACATACTTGGACCAAAGTTTCATCATTTTTCTCTTCACTGTTGAACCTATCATAGATAGAAGATGGTGGAGATAATGACAAACATTCATATTTGACAGAATCTGATGGACATGAATATTCATACTTGATGTTACTAGTGTCACTAGCAAAGTTTTCAGGTTCCGGTGGCTTTAAAACAAACAAAAAAAATTAGATATAAATTAAATCAATCTATAAAGACTATATTTTGTATAAATACTTATAAATAGTGCATAAACTTTCTCAATTATACAATGAAGAGGAACACAAAATTAAATTGAAATACATAAAGGAAAAATTTCTTTTAATAGAAATCTTTAGAAAGTTAACACAGTTTGCAAACAATGGTGCTGCAGCCCAACCATACTGTTTCCACAACCTTCATGCAACAATAGATGCCATGACAAGAGAACCCCATGTGTTTATCGATTTTTCAGTATGTTTATAATGTTTAAGAACATTGAAAGTTCTTAAATGTAAGAAATATAACACCCGTTAATATTCATCACTAGATATGTGAATTGTAAGGTTTGTTTAAAAAGTAACTTCAATTTTTCCTCTAAATTTCTCCCAAATGCATGAGAGAAGACCTCTAGTCCAGGACAGAAGGGTTTAAAATAGAAAATAATCAGTAGAAGTGAAAAAGCTAAACAAATCATATTTAAATATCACCTATAATGGGATATCATTGACCTGAGGTGACAACACCATTCACTCTATCTTTTGGTAGATTATACACACATACACACAGGTATAAAAGTGCATATGCCATATGAGGTGCATTTTTATATACAGTATTTAAATCTATACTATCAATATATCATTTTACTCTTTGTCCCTAATATTGTCCCTAAATTAAAACGTCAAACATATGCGTGTGTGATACGTCTTCCTATGCCAACGTTACCTTTAACAATTCTCTCCTTGTTACCAGTTATTTTTATAATTTGTAGGGCGGCAATATGTTATTTTCGAAAACATATACTTGTGTATGTAATTACCCTGGGTCGTGGATTACCGAACAGTATAGTCGGTAAAATCATAAACAGAGTCAAAGTTCCAGAAATACATACATGTTTCCAGAAAACCACAAAATATAATAAAATAAAATAATACAATTACAGAACCTGAAAAATATAAATCCCATCTCTTAATACATCAAATTTATCTGTTCATTTATATTCTTAAATTTAAACATAACAACCAAAACATTCAAAGTTGATTTTACATCCATGCAATCTAATTATTTCCAAAACCATTTGCAAATTGTTCAAATATCTTCTATAATAAAAGAAGAATATCTTCTATTGTTGATTTACTCTTCATGGTATTTTATAATCGATTGTTAAATTCTTTCATATATATAGATGTTATATAATTTACTAAATATTTGCGTCTATACTACGGCCGCTTGTGCACTGTCTCTAGTTAAATTACAATCGCTGGAGACTTCACTTCCGTAAAAAGGAATTTTATAAACTTGGTGGAAATAGTCTTGCCTACCACTTGGTTAGTTTGACTATTTTAATTTATGAAAAATCAAATAATTTATGGACAACTCGTCCTTAAAGTTATAATCGTTCTGACCAGCACAGTTGCTGAATAAATAGTGATTCTTCTCCTTACAACTTGTACAGACTCCACCTATTCCACTATATTTCTAATTGGCTTACTTTTATACCAATAAGGAAATATTTCATTATAAGTCTATCTGCTGTAAGCGGACCTCCACTGCCTTATAAATTTCGACATTTTATAATGTACTTTTTATTAAACATAGTTAAAAGAAAACTTTTTTATATTTACAAAGGTTCCTGGTCATTATCTTACACTAACATGATTAAAGTTTTAATAATGGTTAATATAATCATTATTTCTTTTGTTTGAATCTATAACAGTCCACATCATCTATTTGTCTGTCTAAACCAAATTAATACGTAACCAGAATCAACCTCTCTGCTAATCGCTGACTATTTAATAACAAGTTTAATTTTCTAATTACGTTCATAACTAAACCGAACTGAAATTCAGTCTACAGAAAAATATGAAATGTTACAATAGGTGAGCTCGAATCGGTAATAGAATAATGAATCGGTGATTAATTGTTGGTTATAGTAATAATTGCTATTATGATTAAACGGTAAGCTAAAATTATCTGGGGAAAATGGTGTTACACAGATTAGGAGTCTGTTTCATTCTTTATTCAGCATTTATTGAAAGTTTATAATTAGTATACATTTTTGATTGTAACTTTTTCTTTTTTACTTGTACGAAAAAAAATTTATATGAACTATTGTAAGAGTTTATTAGTTGATTTCTTTAAAATTATCAAACGCTAATTATTTATTTTATGAATTTATTAATTATTATATCAATTACAAATTTTAAATAAAAGGATTCAGAGTTCAGGCTCCAATCTGTACTTACCAGGCTAATTTCCGTGACACGTGGATGCCAGGATATACTCAATAATTTTTTACTCACTCATATTCAATTATAGAAAACTTCTTTTATATTCAGAACCTTTTGGTTTACAAATTGAAATAAACATTTGTTAATTAACATATTATACTAGACATACAAACATCATGATAACAAAAAAAATATATCTCTTCAAAAACACATGTAAAACTTACATTTGTAAAGTCTGGATCTCTGTTCATATTTTTAACACCTGATTTCTTAAAATTCACATAATAAGGTTAGATTTTACTCACTCATCGTGTCCAAAAAACTGTTCAATAGTAACAACCCTTTTTAGAAAAACAACATTTAGTGTATTAAGTTATTAACAACTTATGCCTTGAATCGCTCCATCTCTAAGGAACGCAGAGCGTTCAGAAGGCACGTCTACTCTCGAAGAAAGCCAAGCTGGAAGAGAAGCTTCGTTCGGTTGTGTTCCGAACGGAACGCCCACTGTTTAGCATGGTGAGCATTGGACAATTTCCTAGAATTCATTCGTTTTCCGTTTGAAATTGCACCATTCGTTTTGAGTTGTGAAGCAACCCGTTGGTATGTCAATTTTACCCTAGAGGGTGTTACATTGTATTGATTTATAGCGCTTCATTCAATTTATTGATTTTAATAATTTGTTTTAAAAGTTTTTTGATTATAATGTTTTTTATGTTTATTATTAATTGTTTTGATTTTTATGTGAGATTCCTAATTATTACTATTATTTATCTAATTTCTAAAATCTTAAATTATGATTAATTTATTTTTTAATTTGGTTGGAGATGTCCCATGCTTACAGAAACCCCCTCCTTCGAGATTCGCATTACGCAGTAATAAGAATCTCGAAGAAAAAGAACATGGAAGCTGGGACATTCCAACCCCTTGCCACCTCTTACGGAGAACAAGAGTATTCCTAATAACAATGTCGAGAAAAAATTTTTTTAATATAATTTAACAATTTTAACCCTTTGAGTGCCACAAGAAAATTTTCATAACTGGAAAATTCGGTAACACATCTAAAATGCACAGACTCACCCAAAAATGCCACAGGTATAAATGGTTTTTTGGAGAACTTTGTTATAATTGACACAGATTAAATTGTATACAAGATATCTTAACAAATTTAGTGTCAAAATGTTCAGTGTTACCTAGGCTACAATTATATTTGTAAATAAGTTGGATTCTATATGTAAAAAAAAATTATTTATTAAAAACCAAACTTTAGATAGCCTAATTTAGAAAAAAAAATTTTACATTTTTTTTTTTACCTCAAAAACCAAAAATATTTTATATATGGGAAGTGTGCTATTTTCTATCTATATACTGTTTTCTATAAGTGACCAAATTTTTAAATTATTTGGTTGAAAACCAAACTCAAACGAAAAACTTTTATCTCAGAACTAACCTATCCCAACCTATCCTAGGCCTATTTTGTTTACCTGATGTACTAGGTTAATCTAAGTTTAAATCAATATCACTATCACTAAACTGATTGTCACTATCACTTTCTGGTTGATATAACCGGTCTAGATTACTGTCATCCCCAAATAAATGTAACAAATCATCTTCAGAGGCTAAAGAGTCATCGTCTGAATAACCTAAAAGTAATCTGTCTACTTCGCTACCTCTTAGATTTATATATATATATATATATATATACAGGTTAGAATTTAATAGGGCACATGGCCTATTAGATTGTGCAACACACTCAACTTATCTTAGCTTTGTTGTGTTGCACAAAAAAGACACTTTTTCAAAAATTCACAAGATTGAAAAAGATTCTTCCAGACCACTGGAAGTATGGGCAATTATCGACAAGTCAATCCTCTGGCCTGGTCTGGACGTCTCTCTTCATTAAACCCAGCAGCCCAGGTTTAATGGAAATCCCCCCCCCAATAAAATTAGTTATTTTTTCAAATCTCTTCCAGCTATTGTATTTATTTTATTTCGTTTTGCTCCGGCCTAGCTCCACATTTACTTATCCCTTATCTTAACAATTCAAAATCTCTGGAACGTAGGTTTTTTGTCTCCGGATCTGTAAAAATTGTATACTGGAATTTGGACACATTTTATCACTAATAAAATATAGTACAATGGAATTATTGCCTCTGAAAAAGAACACCTTAAATTTAGAATGATTTCCCTCTGCTTTTCTATAAAGGATGACAATTAATAAAATATATGTTGTGAACAAAAATAAAATTTTATTTCCTGCAATTTCTTATGTTTCCAACAAACTTTAAAATTTCAATAAAATGTTTCTGACTGTTACACTTGTAACGATTGTTTGCTTACAATTTAAACAAAACTCCAAACAATTTAATATTAAACCAAATTAATTTCTAAAATTTACTCAAAACTAAATTAACTCGTAACCTATAGCAGAGCAAGAGGCAATAAATCTAAGGAAAATTTAACAAAATTATTATGTGCTCAACTCAGAAATTCTCAGATAATTTTTAAAACTCGCTTGGGGTGTTATTTTAAACAAACAAGTTGTAGACTACAAACTTTTGCTAAGCGATGCCCTAGAATTCCTCGCCGTCTGCTGAAGAAACCTCGTTTTTCCGGGAGACTTTGCCGTCGCCTGGAATCCGCCGATTCTGCTTGCTTGCCTTGGATATGATGTGGAATGATGCTGCTCACTTCACTTTATATTTTCCTTCCAGGAAACTTCTTTCCGTCACTTTAAATTCGTTTTATTTTTATTTTTAATTTATTTTTTAAATTTTATTATTTTTTTAATGAAAAACTTGATACACTGGATATGATTATTGCAATTATATTGATTAAAATAAATTTCCGGTTCCTGACACTCACTTGTCGAACCGATTTTAATATAAATTAAGTTTTCAACTGGTATTAATTCAAAGATTTTCCCGCGAAGACGCTGTCTTGCGCTAACGTTGGGTTTTACAAATAATTAATGCCAAAATCAAATTTCAAACTGGCAGAGTTTCACCTTACACTTCAAATCTTCATTTTAATTGAGAGCCCTGGATAACGTTGCTACCCAGTTTTTTAGAAAAAAAATTTCCTTTCGTACCATGTCTTTAGTACCAATTTCTTACTCTTTCTTCATAACGGTCAGTTGTACGATCCTCCTGGATTTTCCTCGCTTCGGCTTCATCCTAGGGGTATGTACGCAAACATATATTTATTTAAGTTTTTTATAATTGTTTTTTCATCATTTTCTTAGTTAATATTTATTAATTTTGATATAATTAATTCTTGCAACTTTCCTAGATCATTTTATTTTAGTTGGCAGCAGTCCATCTTACCCCCGTCTCAGCCAACGCATAGAATTTCCAGAACATCTGGTCAATTCTCCATTGTTTACAGACTTTTCCCCATAACTTTTTTCCTATGGGAAAACTTCAATTCTTGACGCCATATTTGGATTCTTTTCGCTCTTCCTCGTCGATCAACCTTTGTTCCAAGATCGTAGGCCTTCTATTTCTCAAACTATTCGTCACCTTACGATTTAGTAAATTTTCAGAATTTTCAGGGAGAGAGAAGTAACATCATCTTTTAAGAAAAACGTATTCATGCTACCTGGCTTATTTAATTGGTCTTCGGATGCAGATTCTAGAAGTAAAATCTCATTACATTCATTAAGCGCAGGTATTTCATCAACATTTGAAACTGCAGTACAAGTTGGTTTTGACGAAAAGTAATTGAAGTAGTTAAAGTTGGTTGAGATAATAGGTTATGTGCTACAGAAGCACGTTTCTTTCCTTTAGCATGTAATCGTATTGAAAACACCACCATTTGAAATATCAATTATTTATTTTACAAAAAAAAAAATAATAATAATAAAAAATAATAATAATAATAACAGTATGCAGAAAACTTATTGTTGTCAACTGGCCTTACCCAATTATTAAATTCCTTATCTGAAAGCCATAAGTGGCTTAAGTGGCATTTTCCGGGCATAATAAAAACATTCCTAGGTTAAGCCTAATGAATGAAATTATACTGTTTTTTAAAACAAAAACACCAAACTTATTATAAGCCTTGGCATACACAAAAATTGTCAACACCAGCATAAAGTTGTAAAATGGGAGAAAAATTATGCAGCATTATCCAGATATAAAGCCGGCTTTAGTTCATTTTTATTCAACATTTGTTACAAAATTATCATGGTTTTTATTATACCTTTTTCCTTTTGCTAATGATCCACAGAATTTCATATAAAACAGAATTGTGTTTCACATTTTCAAAGTGTTGCCATTTCAACAATTTTCATATGATCTACCCCCTAAATGATATTGAAAAATCACCTGATGATACCTTATTGCAATGAAATGTATGCAAACTACCATTCGATTAATAATGATAAATTGTTTTTTATTTGTACTTTTAATGACAATTAGGATGCTGTTTGTTGCAATAAATTTTCATTTTTTAACTTTTATTTATATTGCAAAATCATTTGATTATAAAAGACACAGTAAAATATTCCCAAAACGTTTTTTCATTAAAACAAAAAGTTACATATTTTTGTAAATTATTAGAAGGATTTTGAATAGATCGGATTCACCTCTTCGCAATAAGGTGTGCAAGTTTTGTTTTTAATTATTATATATTACAAACAAACAAATTATTTTAAGATTAATTTAGCAAGTTTTGTGCAGCAATCAAGCTTATATTTCTCATACTACTGTACAAATACATGAAAATTGTTGCAATGGCAACACTCTAGAAATGTCAAACAGGAAATTAAAAATTTGTTTTTGCAATATAATAACAATAAACAATAAATTATAGGTACATGGTTTTATAGGAAATATAATTTGAAACAACCATAGTGTAAGCATGGGACATCTCCAACCAAATTAAAAAATAAATTAATCATAATTTAAGATTTTAGAAATTAGATAAATAATAGTAATAATTAGGAATCTCACATAAAAATCAAAACAATTAATAATAAACATAAAAAACATTATAATCAAAAAACTTTTAAAACAAATTATTAAAATCAATAAATTGAATGAAGCGCTATAAATCAATACAATGTAACACCCTCTAGGGTAAAATTGACATACCAACGGGTTGCTTCACAACTCAAAACGAATGGTGCAATTTCAAACGGAAAACGAATGAATTCTAGGAAATTGTCCAATGCTCACCATGCTAAACAGTGGGCGTTCCGTTCGGAACACAACCGAACGAAGCTTCTCTTCCAGCTTGGCTTTCTTCGAGAGTAGACGTGCCTTCTGAACGCTCTGCGTTCCTTAGAGATGGAGCGATTCAAGGCATAAGTTGTTAATAACTTAATACACTAAATGTTGTTTTTCTAAAAAGGGTTGTTACTATTGAACAGTTTTTTGGACACGATGAGTGAGTAAAATCTAACCTTATTATGTGAATTTTAAGAAATCAGGTGTTAAAAATATGAACAGAGATCCAGACTTTACAAATGTAAGTTTTACATGTGTTTTTGAAGAGATATATTTTTTTTGTTATCATGATGTTTGTATGTCTAGTATAATATGTTAATTAACAAATGTTTATTTCAATTTGTAAACCAAAAGGTTCTGAATATAAAAGAAGTTTTCTATAATTGAATATGAGTGAGTAAAAAATTATTGAGTATATCCTGGCATCCACGTGTCACGGAAATTAGCCTGGTAAGTACAGATTGGAGCCTGAACTCTGAATCCTTTTATTTAAAATTTGTAATTGATATAATAATTAATAAATTCATAAAATAAATAATTAGCGTTTGATAATTTTAAAGAAATCAACTAATAAACTCTTACAAAGATGGCGCCCGAATCACGTGCTCCAATCTCGAAATTACAGGCTTGTTGAAGTGTAGCGTGGTGTTTGGGTATACTCAAACATTCAAAATTATAAACAAAAAATATTTGAAATTAAAACAAATTTAGAATTGAGATTTTTTGATACAAAATAATTAAGATGGAAACGGATTCAGAAAAGTTGGACGAATCCGGTTTAGGAGCTAGCTTCACCGAGGTTGAAAACATGGTAGAGGTAAAATCAATAGAAGAAGTTAAATTGCCTAGGGAAGAAAAGTTAGTGTCTCTTAATGACTTAATGTTGTTATTCGAAAAAATTAAATTAGATAGCGATAGTAAATTTGAAAAATCCGAAAATAATTTTAAAGAAATGAAGGTAGATAGTGATAATAAGTTTAGACAATTAAGGGAAGATATGAATGAACAATCTCAAAAAAGTGAAACCAATTTTAAAAATTTTGATAGCAAACTTGAACAAATGAAGGAAGAGAACAAATTAGTTTTAGAAACAATTAACAATAAGTTTGACATACAAAATGCTAAACTCGAAAAAGATAAAATGGAATTTAGAAAAGAAATTAATGTTAAATTTGATAATCTGTTAAAGGACAGCATAGACTTTAAAAATAATGTATCTTTTTTGTGCAACACAACAAAGCTAAGATAAGTTGAGTGTGTTGCACAATCTAATAGGCCATGTGCCCTATTAAATTCTAACCTGTATATATATATATATATATATATATATATATATATATATATATATATAATATATATATATATATATATATAATATATATATGGTGTGTGTGTGTGTGTGTGTGTGTGTGTGTGTGTTGAGACGGTTTGGGAAAAGCCAAAAGTCTCAAGCCAATTTAAAACTGTTTAAATTCCCGCGATAAAGCCATGTAGATGGGGGACGAGGAGGAACGATGACGTCACGGCAACAGGTGTTGAACACTGCATGTTGGTTCGTGTACAGTCGATCTGACTTGTTTCTTATTTTATTAAAATACTAAATTATTAAAATAAATTAATGTTCAGTAGAGTCAACCGATTAATAATATCGAAAAATAAATTTAAAAGCAATTGAAACAAAAAAGTTATTCAAGTTTTTATAGGGGCTCAAAAACCTAAAATTTGGAAAAAACTTAAAGTCAAAATTCAAAAAACGTAGAGTCATAACTCAGAGGGGAACTAATAATAATAATAAATAAAAAATATGAATTAATAATAATTAACAGGTGAGAATGGACTTAGAAAGTCATTCTTGGGGAGTTTTTTGGAATTTTTGAGTTGAAGGGGGGATTATTTAAAAAATAATAATAAGTACTATTGTAGAGACCACAATAGGGCACAATAATATGTACTTAGAATCAAATTTGAGAATAAAATAAGGGAGATATAATAATTACAAAACGTAAAACTTTAAAGCCCAAAAGCGGTTAAATTAAAAGTTAAAGGGGTAAAATAAGATTGTAATTATAGCTATCTAGTATGTAAAATTGTAAAACATCAAAGCAGAAGTAATAATATATAATGGGGGGGTTTTTAGGAACAAAAACTTATACGACACAAACTTTAGGACTTCAAGGACGTATAACTCGGGAACCAAACGAGTTATGTGAAAAGTACAAACAGAGTTTTTCGTCGTAGTAGAAGAGGAACAAGATTTCGTCAAAAGAATTTTGAGAAAGGACTTATCTCAAAATTTGAAAAGGAGAAAAATCGAATTACGGGAATAGGGCGATAACTCGCGAACGAAGCGCAGTAGAGCGATGAATCAAGTTCCACAAGATGGAAAGGAAGAAGAATCCGAAAGGAACTTTAAAATCGGTTCGAGCGTTCGAAAGTTACAGCGAGTTGAACGAAAAAACGACCAAAGTAGAAATTTTCATGCAAAAACATGAAAAGTGGCGCGCGCATCCTTAACCGGAGTCTAAAGTCAGAAACATCATATTGCCAACTTGGATCACAGATAACGTTGAAGAAGAAATACAATAAATTATTAATTAAAAGGTGTTTTAATTAATAATAAAGGAAGAAAACTGTTCATTAGTCAAAAAATATGACTAATAAAATATATAGTGTAAATATTTCAGACCAAAAGGGCCTGAAAACACATAATATGAAGAAAATACCTTTTTCCCAAAAAGGGAGGAAAATTGGCTCCAAGAAGGGGATTAATTCCCACTGACAGGGAGACCGTGATTTATCCGTCGAAAGACGGGTACCTTTTGATTTGGAATCGACGCGAATAGGACGTTTCTTCTGCAACCGACTCTGAGCTGAGAGGAAAATTCAACTGTCACTCTACTTAACTGGACTTAGAATAATTTCAACTCTAACCGAACTTCAAGGCAACTTAGAAGAATTCGAGACCAGCATTCAACTACATAGCAGCTTACAGACTCTGGATCGAAAACATCAAATCAACATCAGCCTAATTATACAACAAATTCCAAATCCAACTAGAACTTCTAATAAAGTGTGAAGGTATCTTATACTTAAGGAATAATTCGCAAATATTAACTTCATTTCAAATATAACGTCATTAGGGGAATTATTAAAAATTAAATTCATTTTTTAAACCTCTGCTTTGGTGTTGAAAATAATTAATAATTAAATACGACTTTTTCAGTACAGGAAAAACTGTTTGTGGTTCTGTCTGAAAAGTCAAGCGTTTTTATTTTGTTTAGGATATAGAAAATCTTATATTGATAAATTTTGTCAAATAAATAAATAGTTGTGTTGTTTAATCAAATTGTTTGGTGTTGTTAAAAAAGTTTATAAATTTAATTTGTTTTTCTGTGCAAAAGAGAAAAGAATATATATAAAGAATTCATTTCTAAATTTTGTTGTGTTTTCAATATATATCCATTCTGTATATGCTATTAACCCTGTTTAAATATAAATCTTATGTGTGTGTGCTCTGGTAATATAATTTGAAAATTTTAAAAGTTATCATCAGAACTTAAGAGCCGATTTCTCCCAAAAGGCACGACCTTGGAGAGAGAGAGTGTTAACCTTAAGAAAGAGTCAAATAATCGAGCATTGAGATAAAATTCAGGGAATTTTGCGTAAATTAAAAGTTAGTAAGTTTATGAGGACAAGCTCATACTTATTAGAGCCAAGAGTTGCAAAATCTTTGATTCAAAAAGGTAAAAGTGAGCATCTTGGCCTTGCCCGCGCTTGCTCTGAGAAGAAAGGTGGTTCGCCCAGTCGGTGGTGATCGTACAGCGAGTTTAAGAGTTCGTGATAAATAGTGTTCCAAAAAGGGAACAAAGAATCTTAAATTCGTAACGAGAGCAGCGTGGTAAGTGACGCTGCCAAAAGTCGGCGCACGAACCTACGTAAAGAGCGGAGCGTGGCAGTGTGTGTGTGTGTGTGTGTGTGTGTGTGTGTGTGTGCAATTAAGACTTTCAAAAGTGTAAAGGACTATCTAATCAACTATTTACCAAGTTCAATGTCATGTATTAAGTTAAAGAGCTTCAATACATGTTCTGTTACTAATTATTGTTAACCTTGATTTACACATTTTTATTCTTTCATGATAAAAATAAATTCTCAAAATTACTAGCAATATCAATACCATTATCTGTTTTAATAATCTTAATATTTTTGTAATTTTATATTGGCACCTACAACGTAGTGCTAACAATAACATTAAATACAGTCTGTTGTTGGTAATTTTATAAGCCTTAAGACAAAATATAAATTAATTTTTATAAGTTGGTAGAAAATTGGTTAATTTATTGATAAGTAAAGTTTAATATATATATATATATATATATATATTATAGATTTTGTATGGACAGGAGACACAAGCTTACCTTAGAAAATGGTCCTTGGTATTACCTAATAGTATACAAGTAAGAAAACACCCTTAAAAACACTAACGTTCTGAAATATGTATATATATTTTTTTTTGATTTGCAAAAAATAAATTTTAAATGTTGCAGTATATTTAAATTTGATATTGGAGAAAGCTGAGTGATGTCATCATAGTATGTCTGTAGATTTTTATGACAATATTCTTGTACCAAATTAACTAATATGATTTAGAGTGCAGGCATACGTCCACCTGCGTCTTGATTTGCTGATGGAATTGTTCTAGCTTGTCAGATTTCTGTAGCGTTTATTAAATCTGCTACATACTTTATTTAAAACAACCTAAAACAAAAATTGAATCATACATATAGTTCAAACTTCCCACAAATCTTAGAGTTTTAACCTCAACTCTGTCTGGCGGGCCTGAGGCAAAGCAGCCGGCAAGATCAGCCGTTATGGTTTTGTGCATGCGTCGTTCGCCTCTTATCGGCACATGATTCCTCCGTGTGTCTTGCTAATTAAATCATGTAATAAGTTACACTTTTTTTTTCTTGGTCTTTTCCAAAATTTTTTCTTCAGTTTAACATGTCTGGTGAAAAGCCGTAAAAATGAAAAATACAGTTTGATAATGTGATAATAGCTCACGTGTGCGTGTTTTCGGCTCAAAACCTACGAAAAGTCAAAATTTGAAAATGAAAAGTTTCACTAGCTTCGTGATGCCGTACTCGCTTTACTACACAAATTTAAAGGCTATTTAAAGATTTCTCTATCTACAAGTCTCAACCAATGCAGTGATATTGAATAAAACTTTTTATATGTTCTTGTGATTTACCAGGACTTATAGACTTTTGTCAGATATATGGTTGAACAAAAAAAAACAAGGTTTCATTTGTCACTTATATGTAGTCTGCCGTAAAGTAAGGCAAATTAGATTTAATGTTAAAATTTATATGGATGTGACAGAATGCAAATTTTTGACCCTACGACCCCAAAGGGGTTATTTCTAAATTTAATCATTTCCTCTTGAGACATCTCAAATATTCAAAAAAAGAAAAAATATTTTTTCTGTCAACATTTTTTTCCTCTCTAATTGTTCTTAAATATATATTTCTGGAGTATGTAAATTAAGTAATTATTGTAATTTCTTCTTTAATGCAAAAAGAGTAGGGTTAGTCTATTAAAGGGGAAGGGATTTTCTTTTTTTGTAACTAAATCTATTTTCTCAAAAATATGTATTTTTTTATTTTTTTTTTTAACTTAAAGGGCATATAAATAAAATAACATGTTTAAAGAATTTTTTTTAAATAAATTATTGTTCTAGAAACTGTATATCTGTTTTTTGTTTTGTTTTGTAAATGGTTCACTCAGATTTTGTTTTCTTAACCTTTTTTTTCAAAAAATCACCAAAAATAGTAATATTTATGGAAAACCAACTTCTATATATCATTATATTCAGGAAGGTTCATAGAATTTAGTAGTGTAATGAAACAAAAGTTTGAAAAATAATTTTGGAGTCAGTATGGCAAAGAACAAAAAAACACACACTTGGCAAAGAACAAAAAAAAAGTATGGCAAAGAACAAAAAAACACTTGAGGTACTCGACAAGTGAGGTTAGGTTTGAAACCTCGACAATTTAGGCCTAATTAGTAACTATCTAGAGCTAGGCCTAAGACAAAATCACTAGATTTCACTAAAACAATAAACTTTACAAAGAATAACACACATATACACTTGTATAATCAAATAAAACACTCAAAATAAGAAAAATTGCTTTTAGGCCTAGGTTTACAACTTACCTCTTGGTTAGTCCAAATATAAACCATTGAAAAACTAGAACTTCACTCAAAAAAAAGAAAAGAAATAAAAGCACATATATTGTAACTTGTATACACAATTTATATACAATTTGTATACACAAACAGAAATATATAATCCCAAAACAAAGCCTTTGCCACGCCTCTCCGTGTCAATTTATGTCAAAAACTTGGCATATTCCGAGATCAAAACAAAAACCTCAAAGTAAGTCTACGATATATCAAGTAATACCAACTTGTAGAATGAAATCTCCTCTACAACATTCTGTAAAGATCGGTTACAAAATATTGATTGAATAATCGATTATCTTATTTAGTAAACTGCTCCGAATGCCAAGTGAATTTCGTTCCGTTAGGTTTCTACTATGGTCAAGTAGAAATATCTTGTGATCTATGACACACAGAACAATTTGTAAACCACGGATAGAAAGAGAAAGATGTGATCTACAGAACAGTGTTTTGTTCGACCTGTTTGACACAAAAATAGATTTGTGATCATAGGAGAAAAAATGGCGTCGCTTTTACTAAAAACCGCTCAGTTCAAATCTTTGACGTTACGCATCAAAAATATGCGAACTTCAGCAATTTTTGGAATATTATTTATAACGTTTTGTGGTATTTTTTATGCATGATTATGTATCTACGGAACATTAGGTTTACAACACTATTTATTTTATTGCGATAGGACGATTCTAAGTGGGCGAAATGTTGAATTGCAAAATACGTGTTTTATAGCCAACTTGTCCAGGAGAATGGGTCCGATTTCGGGTCTATAACAGTTGAAAGGTTTTAACTTTAGATATTTTGGCTGACACATGCCACCAAAAACTGGTCCACCCACACGTCCATATTTTCGTCGCAAACGAGGTGGCACGCGAGGTGCAGAATCAAAAGATGTTACAGAGAAAGTAGATTATCATGCGTTCTATAGTTCGAAAATTAAGAGCTTTCTTGCTAGTGGAACAGGGCAGAAAGTTGTCCTTTCTTTTATAAATTATAGGTATTTATGCAAAACTGTTTACGTAATTCTAAATCATCTATGTAACTATTACTAAACTAATAGTCCTATATAAGTTATACAATTGTTTTAATTTAATATAGAAGTTCGTATAGGGTCTAATTCATTAGATCTCATGTAAGACCTTATTGTAGCTCATGCATCACTGAAAATGTTGACATTGTTGTTGAAACATGTTTGAGTTAATAAATATATAATGTGTGAAAAATTGTGTTCAAGTTTTATTTTCATTTTAATAATTTCACAAGTCGAGTTCAATATTTAACTTAATTGAGTAATTATTACAAGTAATTCATGACATATTAATATACATCCAAATATTTGAAATGTACTGCTCGAATTAACAAATCTACAAATAATTCTTTATATGTTAGTATGTATAAAAATTTTAAGGAAAGGAAGTAATAGAAATGTTACCTCTAAAGTTTTGACTCTTTCTTCTCGAAGTGGTATATTACATTGTTCAACAAAACTATCTGGAAGTTTGTGTAATATTATCTTACATTCTAGAAGTTGTATTTCCTGTAACAAGAAATACACTTTATTCATAATTCTTTTAACATAAGAAAAAAGCTATATTAAACTTTTAAAGTTAAAACACAGTGAGTAACGGTAACAACTATACAGTGGAACTTGGTTATAACAGCATCGGCTGTAACGTCAACTCGGGTTTAACGTCACATTTTATACAGACCGGCCAAAATTGAACATTTTATGTTATACGAAAACCCGTTTATATCGTCAACAAATATCGCGGCACTCGGCTATAGCGTCAAACATTTTGCGATTCTTAGGTTGCAAAAGTGGTAGTGTGCTTGTATTATGTCCCAAAATTCATAGAAACAATGTGTAGAAACAACAAAAGCAAAAACAGGTCACAAGCCGGACGTTGAGCTGGTGACGGGATAAAACTCTTTTGTGTAATTGGTGTCTCGAGGGGGCGGGGGCTGTCCCGCATACCTGGGTCTTATCCCTTCCCACCCCTACATTCTACAAGGTCAATGACTGTGGTGACACAGGCACACTGTACTGTATTGTTTGTTTCATTAGTTACGGTAAATCATCAGTCACATCACTACCTACCTCCGTGTGAGCATCGCGTTTGTTGACAGTTGTTTTATACGTCGTTAGTTGTGTTTTGTTTGTGCAATGTCAAGTTGTGGTGTCAAACGGAAGGTGCTTCCTATCAAGGAAAAAGTGCGGTTGATCAGAGCGGTGGAAAGTGGAAGAAAAATTGCTGATGTGTGTCGTGAGTTTGGTCTGGTAAATTCTACAGTAGGTTCAATTTTAAAGAATAAAGACAAAATTTTAACCGCGTTTAAGGAAGACGGAGAAAACGTAAAAAAAATAAGAAAGTGCCAACATAGTGATGTGGATGAGGCTTTGCTTAAATGGTTTAAGCAATGCCGCAGCGCCAACATTCCTATTAGTGGACCAATTCTTAAAGAAAAAGCGACTGAGTTTGGACAAATATTCGGTTCTAATTTTACATGTTCAAACGGCTGGCTTGATCGTTTCAAAGCGAGACATTCAATCTCCTTTGCTAAGATTTGTGGCGAAGCAAAAAGTGTTGATCAGAACGTTACGAGTGAATGGGTGCAGAAGACGTGGCCAACTCTAAGTGAAGGTTACAAAGACGAAGACATTTTCAACGGAGATGAAACCGGAATTTTCTTCAAGTTAACTCCGGACAAGACATTACAATTTAAAAACGAAAAGTGTGTTGGTGGAAAACTTTCCAAGCAGAGAATAACGGCCTTCGTTTGTGCAAACATGACAGGAACTGAAAAAAGAAAGCTTTTAGTGATCGGAAAGAGTTTGCGCCCTAGATGTTTTAAAAACGTAAAAAAACTACCGGTGAATTACACTGCTAACAAAAAAGCGTGGATGACTTCTGCCATATTTGAAGAAGAGTTAAGGAAGTGGGATCAACAGTTATCTTTAAAAAACAGAAAAATTCTTCTTCTAGTTGACAATTGTGCAGCACATCCGAAATTAAATTTAACCAACATAAATCTTGTTTTTTTCCCTGCCAACTGTACAAGTATTCTTCAGCCCATGGACCAAGGTGTCATAAGAAGTCTAAAGTGTCACTACCGGAAATTCTTGTTAAAAAAAATTATTCTTAGCATGGACACCGCACAGCCCGTGAACATCTCAATATTGGACGCCATTAGGTTCCTAGACAAGTCCTGGAATAATGTAACGCCGATAACCATTTCGAAGTGCTTCCGCAAAGCTCAATTGGGATCTACAGCTTCACTTGAAAATTATGACGAAGATGATGAACTGCCTCTTTCAACGTGGATTTCACAGTTTAATGTTGACCAGAGCAACTTTGGAAATGATATTGATTCATACGCTTCAGTGGATGATCAAGTAGAAACATTCCAAATGTTGAGTGATGCAGAGATCGTCGCAGATGTTCAGAAGAAGGATGCCGAAGATAGTCCTGATGAAGATGATGACCAGAGCGCAGAAGACTTCGTTTGTCCGTCTGTTCAAGAAGCAATGAAGGCTGCTGAGACTCTCTCCCGGTTCTTTAGCTTCAGGGAAACGACTGCTTCAACACTCAGTGCGCTTCAAGACGTTTGTTGCACAACGGAGAGAATTTATTTTTCTGAAAGGACCGTTCAAAAGAAGATCACAGATTTTTTTCGACAGTAAAGTAAGATTTTTATTATAAAATATTTAATTGTGAAAACGTATCATTTTTTTATTAATGTTTTTTTTATTATATTCCAATGTACGAGTAGATTTCAATAAACAGTGTTGTACTGTATATAGCAGAACATTTGCGTTTTTACTTTGTCCTTTCACTCAGATTTAAGGCTGCTTTTTTATAACGTCACTCGGATATAACGTTAAAAAACTTCCGGTCCCTTTGATGACGTTATAACCAAGTTCCACTGTATATTTTGTGATATAAATGTACTATAAAGAATGTTTTGTAATGTCTAAATCACAGAAATAACTGTTAGATCACCCCCCCCCCCCCAGTTTAAAACATGGGTTTTGAATAATGTTTGTCTGTCTAATATTCCGTCATATTTGCAGTGTATTAAAACTATTATGTTTACCTAAATAACAAATTTATATTATAAAGAATCTTAACCATTTTTAACTAACTGTCTACATAAAAGTAAAAATTCTAGAGATCTTTATTTTTTAAAATTTTACTTACACAGTATACAAAGTATAAGTTTGTTAGGGTCCCCTTTATGACGTCCACCTTACTTGCAAGGTAAGTGATTTCATCAGTTTTCGAGGTCTGTCACAATAATTGTTGTTACTCTGACTCTTCAAAAGAACTTAAACTATATTTCTAACCAACTCTATCCCTAATTCCTAACAGACTCTTTTATCAACCAATACAACTTAACATTTCCTACAAAGTCTAAGAAACCAACTCTTGTATTACATTGCACGATGGGGATTTGTATGTACCATGCTGGCACCCATCAACTTGTAATATTCTTTTTATACTTTGTTAAACAATTTTCTTAATCAACCATTAGTAAATTGCAAAATATGAGCCAATTTTAAATTTCATAAATTGTGTTACTGAGGAAAACCTTTTACCTGTAGGTCTTAAAACATTTTATAATAGCTCTTTTGTACAGTATAAAAATCTTTATCAAATGATGCTCAAAGATATTTTGTACATTTACAATTAAAACTTACTGACACTAAAAGATGGGATCAAAAGTGACATAATTATAACACTGTTGATACCATATCTCATGACAAATCATATCAGAGTACCAGGTGCATGTCAAGAATTTATCATGTCCTTAGCATTTTGCTATGCTTGCAATTATTAAAAATATCCAAGAAAATTTGTGAGCTCTAGCATCGCTTAATCTTGTGGACTAATCACTCTAGCATCATGTTTGTGGACCAATGAGATTAGACGCATAAAATTTTAGCAGGGAAAAAAGGGTGAGTTTAGAATTACCTCTGGGTCACTCTAGAGCGGAAGGAAACAAATAACAGATGAGATAACAAAGATATGTGCACTTGATTTTAAGATCAAAGGTTACACCGAGGAGACTATTTTAGGGTCATAAGTGCACCAAGATAGGTAAAATACATGGACATATTGGCGACAGCGCATAAGAAGAGGGCGTGATGAGATGAGAGAAAGAGCACTTAACAGATTGAACAGGAGCGACCTTACAATGATGATATATCTCTTAATAGGGAGCTGCTTCCTGAATAAACATCTTAACATAACAAGCAAGAGGAATAAACCATCTTGTATTGTACAGAGATTGAGGCATCAACTCATTTAATGGAGTGTTTGTTTTAGCTATTGGAATCCATTAAGTGAGAGGTGTTTGAATCTGTGGAACCATGTTTAGAGATCTTCTGAGTGTAGACATTTTGAACCTAGTGATACTCACGAAGGCCACATATAGGTTCAGGAAGAGATAAGTGCTCTCTAGTATTTAAGCAGAAAAAACTCGTGGTGCTCTTGCTGTGAACATTATCTGCTCCAAACTAAAAAATATTTCTGCCGAGGTAATTCCATTTGATGAGAATATAATATTTCTATTTATATACACAGCCTAGGCCTGGGCTGTCCAACTTCGAGTGGGACAAAGGGCCCCTATAAATAAAATTGTGGTTGTGAGGGCCACATCATAAAATAATTCATATGCAACTTTATCAGTGATTTGTATAGGTACCAAAAAAACCTGTTTGTTTAATTGTTATTTATTTTAATATATATATATATATATATATATATATATATATATATATATATATATATATATATATATATGTTTGACTAACCAGTCTACCAATATTAATATTAATATTTGTTGTTGACAAACGAAGCAACTGAGTAAGTGACTTATCAGGGAACACCTATATTTTGACTTTATAAATTTCACATTGGAAAAGCTGCTTTCGCAAAGATACGTGCATCCCACTATTGAGCTCATTATAAGACCTAAGTCTCCAGAGTTGGGGTAACGTTCTCCTGGGAATAACTTAAAAAAGTCCATTCTTATTTCAGTTCTTCCCTGGTAAAAAGGATCTGACAGCAAATTACACAATTTCAGTTGAAGGTCTCCTCTGCTTACATTCTCAACAGAAATAGTAAGTGACTGAGTAAAAACTGAAATTTCTCCTTCGATATTTTTAAAGTCACGAAACTGGTTTTCGAATTCTTTTGCAATTGTGTCAATGTATTTTATATGAGGTAAATATAAAACTTCCTCAAAATCTTTCATTTCTTCAAAATGCTCCTTTATAGCTTAGAAAAACTCATGTTTTTCTAGTGAAGACTTGAAAAGCTTAATTTTATTTCTAAATCTTATGTTGCTATAAAAATTGGCAATATTCTGATGCTTTCTTTGTAGCTTTAAATTCAACTCGTTAAGGTAGGATGTTATGTCTGTTTAAAATGCAAGGTCTCATAGAAATTTTGCATCTACAATTTGATTTTCCAGTTCCATAGTGTCACACTTCACTTCATTTTTAAGGAATAAGAGAATCTCCTTGCACAGAGGAAAGAAACGTTGGAAACAGTTTCCGGCACTTAACCAACGAATATCAGTGTAAAGTAACAAGTCCCTATATGTAGCATCTACTTTGGCCAAAAAATCACGAGACTTCCTGTGAGTCACAATACGATTATTGTCTCTACTAATAATATTAGTTATTTAAAGAATCAATTTCATGACATTCACTTGATGTAAGGTCTCTCCACATATGGCCTCTCAGTGTATCACAGGACAGTTGATATTGTTTTGTTTTAAGAGTCCTCCAAATCGAATTTAGTTCCTATCAAAGCTCTGACTCCAGTGACAATACACAACATTTATTGAATCCCCCATAGTCTGATACCACCTTATTTACAGCTTCAAAAATATCTGTACCCTTGGTTGTACCATTGAGAGAAATAAGATGTAGCATCTTGAATAGCTCGAACCAAAATTACAAGTTGGCTGATGTCAGATAGGTCAGTGCTTTCATCCAGACAGAATGAAAAATATTAAATTTTTTAATTGTGTAATGTAATTTTTTGAATACATATCGATTAATGTGGTCTACACGTCTTGCAATCGTTTGATGCGACAATGAAACTGTTTCAAATTTTTCGACTGCTGAAACATTTTCTTATGTAATGTAGTGTAATCTCGTTTCATATTACAGTGGAACTTGGTTATAACGTCATCAAAGGGACCGGAAGTTTTTTAACGTTATATCCGAGTGACGTTATAAAAAAGCAGCCTTAAATCTGAGTGAAAGGACAAAGTAAAAACGCAAATGTTCTGCTATATACAGTACAACACTGTTTATTGAAATCTACTTGTACATTGGAATATAATAAAAAAAACATTAATAAAAAAATGATACGTTTTCACAATTAAATATTTTATAATAAAAATCTTACTTTACTGTCGAAAAAAATCTGTGATCTTCTTTTGAACGGTCCTTTCAGAAAAATAAATTCTCTCCGTTGTGCAACAAACGTCTTGAAGCGCACTGAGTGTTGAAGCAGTCGTTTCCCTGAAGCTAAAGAACCGGGAGAGAGTCTCAGCAGCCTTCATTGCTTCTTGAACAGACGGACAAACGAAGTCTTCTGCGCTCTGGTCATCATCTTCATCAGGACTATCTTCGGCATCCTTCTTCTGAACATCTGCGACGATCTCTGCATCACTCAACATTTGGAATGTTTCTACTTGATCATCCACTGAAGCGTATGAATCAATATCATTTCCAAAGTTGCTCTGGTCAACATTAAACTGTGCAATCCACGTTGAAAGAGGCAGTTCATCATCTTCGTCATAATTTTCAAGTGAAGCTGTAGATCCCAATTGAGCTTTGCGGAAGCACTTCAAAATGGTTATCGGCGTTACATTATTCCAGGACTTGTCTAGGAACCTAATGGCGTCCAATATTGAGATGTTCACGGGCTGTGCGGTGTCCATGCTAAGAATAATTTTTTTTAACAAGAATTTCCGGTAGTGACACTTTAGACTTCTTATGACACCTTGGTCCATGGGCTGAAGAATACTTGTACAGTTGGCAGGGAAAAAAACAAGATTTATGTTGGTTAAATTTAATTTCGGATGTGCTGCACAATTGTCAACTAGAAGAAGAATTTTTCTGTTTTTTAAAGATAACTGTTGATCCCACTTCCTTAACTCTTCTTCAAATATGGCAGAAGTCATCCACGCTTTTTTGTTAGCAGTGTAATTCACCGGTAGTTTTTTTACGTTTTTAAAACATCTAGGGCGCAAACTCTTTCCGATCACTAAAAGCTTTCTTTTTTCAGTTCCTGTCATGTTTGCACAAACGAAGGCCGTTATTCTCTGCTTGGAAAGTTTTCCACCAACACACTTTTCGTTTTTAAATTGTAATGTCTTGTCCGGAGTTAACTTGAAGAAAATTCCGGTTTCATCTCCGTTGAAAATGTCTTCGTCTTTGTAACCTTCACTTAGAGTTGGCCACGTCTTCTGCACCCATTCACTCGTAACGTTCTGATCAACACTTTTTGCTTCGCCACAAATCTTCGCAAAGGAGATTGAATGTCTCGCTTTGAAACGATCAAGCCAGCCGTTTGAACATGTAAAATTAGAACCGAATATTTGTCCAAACTCAGTCACTTTTTCTTTAAGAATTGGTCCACTAATAGGAATGTTGGCGCTGCGGCATTGCTTAAACCATTTAAGCAACGCCTCATCCACATCACTATGTTGGCACTTTCTTATTTTTTTTACGTTTTCTCCGTCTTCCTTAAACGCGGTTAAAATTTTGTCTTTATTCTTTAAAATTGAACCTACTGTAGAATTTACCAGACCAAACTCACGACAAACATCAGCAATTTTTCTTCCACTTTCCACCGCTCTGATCAACCGCACTTTTTCCTTGATAGGAAGCACCTTCCGTTTGACACCACAACTTGACATTGCACAAACAAAACACAACTAACGACGTATAAAACAACTGTCAACACACGCGATGCTCACACGGAGGTAGGTAGTGATGTGACTGATGATTTACCGTAACTAATGAAACAAACAATACAGTACAGTGTGCCTGTGTCACCACAGTCATTGACCTTGTAGAATGTAGGGGTGGGAAGGGATAAGACCCAGGTATGCGGGACAGCCCCCGCCCCCTCGAGACACCAATTACACAAAAGAGTTTTATCCCGTCACCAGCTCAACGTCCGGCTTGTGACCTGTTTTTGCTTTTGTTGTTTCTACACATTGTTTCTATGAATTTTGGGACATAATACAAGCACACTATCACTTTTGCAACCTAAGAATCGCAAAATGTTTGACGCTATAGCCGAGTGCCGCGATATTTGTTGACGATATAAACGGGTTTTCGTATAACATAAAATGTTCAATTTTTGGCCGGTCTGTATAAAATGTGACGTTAAACCCGAGTTGACGTTACAGCCGATGCTGTTATAACCAAGTACCACTGTATATTCTTTAGGAACTGATACAAACAATGCACTGAAGTTTATTATTGTTAATTGTGATTAAATAGTCTGATTCCCAAAAGTCATTATAAATTTGATGTTCGTCCGTTATTTTTCTTTTTTGCAAAGACATATTTCACTTAAAAAAACTTAAATTGAGTTGCTGCATACCGCACACTAGAACAAATGCGCACAAATGGTCACGAATGTTCAAGAGCAGTTCAGCGAGAATGATCCAGTAACTTTGTTGAGGCCTTGTATCCATTGCAAGTGGTATCACATGACCTATGACTATTATTTATTTTAACGTTGATGTAAGGAATGACTCGCTTATGTATATTTTGGTTTTCTTATGCATAGTTCTATATTTTTAAATTACTTTATTTCATCGTTGGTGTAGGGATGACTCCCTTGTATATTTTAGTTTTTTAGGCATATAGCTATATTTTTATATTATTGTATTTCATCGTTGGTGTAGGAATGACTCGCTTGTGTATATTTTTGTTTTTTAGGCATGTTTTATATTTTATATAAAAAATGTTGTTACAGGCCGCATGCAGCCCACTGGACCTCATGTTGAACAACCTTAGCCTAGGCTATACACAAATACATAATTTTAAATAACGGTTTTAATATAATTGAAATAGTATAGTATAAGTAATAGTACAATGATTTCTTACCTCTTTGTAATTATTTTTTTCATTTTCATTTGGCCTAATTCTATATAAAGGTGTTAGGCTTACATCCTGCTGTGATGTTTTAGTAGTTGTGCTTTGATGTGATGTTGAAACTTGTGTTTTATTATCTTCATGATTTCTAACCTCATTGTAATTACTTTTTTCATTTTCTTCTGGCCTTATTCTACAGAGGGGTTTTAGGCTTATTTCAATCCGTGAGGTTTTAGCAGTTTGATTTGGTTGTGTTGTCTTAACTTGTCTTTTATTACCTTTATTGATATATTCACTAAGTTCAGGAACAAGATCAATTATCCTGGTATCGTGAATATCTTGTGATTTCTGTTGACAGAGATTTAAAATTATTTTACAATATTTGGACTACAGAATTACAATGCCATATTTTTAGGCTATCACACACATACATAAAATAAAACAAAAGTGCACATTGTTTTCTCACTCATTCCCAAAACTCATTTTCCTCTTTAAGGTAGATACACCCAAATATTTAGTTATTGAAAAAATGTTCTGAAATAAGGCTAAAATATCAATACACCAAATTAATTTTCTTAAAATTTGTCCACACATTTGGGGTATAGAGCATTGAACAGACAACACATGTCATTTATTCCAAAACCAAAATCATTTAGTCAAATTATATCATATACCAAATATGTAGATGATACTTTTATAATTTTTAATGGCACATTCAAACAAATAGAGCACCTAAAAAATTATATGAATGGCCTAAACAAGTATATTCAATTCACAAGTGAAATAGAAGTCGACAATAGGCTAAACTTTTTGGATTAACGATTGTTAAAGAGAAGTACAAATTCTGCTACAATATATATAGGAAACCCACAACCACTGTTACAACCATAAATTCTGATTCACATCACCCTATATCTCAAAAAACAGCGGCATACAATAGTATGATACACAGATGGGTTACAGTGCCTTTAAATAGTGATGACTTTATTGAAGAACTTAATACCATCAAAGCCACAGCCAATGGTTTTACAAGTCACATGGTCGATAAATTATTAAGTAAAAAACAAACGAAAATTAGACGACCACTTGAACATAAAGATAAGAAGACCTTCATAGCAAGTGAATACGGAAATATATTACCAACAATATTATCAAAAAAAAATTTAAAAACTCAATCTTACAATAGCATTTCGAACCCACAACAATATTAGGAAATTGCTCAGTCATAAACATGACAAACATCTACAACTTAAAACAGGAATTTATAAACTGAAATGTGACCAATGTAATAAATTCTATATAGGCCAAACGGGAAGAGCTTTTCGCCAAATGTTTAAAGAACATCTGCCAAAAAAGAATATCAACAGCAATAAGTCAAACTTTGCAAGACACCTCATTGACGAAAACCACACTTATACAGATTTCGAAACCAACCTAGAACCACTACATATATGCAGAATGGGGAAATATATAGACGCGATTGGAGAGTTTGAGATCTATAAATCGTTGCAGCATGACTCACACAACTTACTGAACGACCAACTAAACTTCTTTTTAACACAATATACGATACGGCAAATAGTCCAAGATAATAATCTTAAATAAACCTGCTGTAAATACGAGACGTTAGTTGTCCTAGGACATCGATATGATGCGCATCGCAAGTGTCGCGATACGATAAGTGATGTGTAAATATATATATATATATATATATATATATATATATATATGTCTGTGTGTTTTTATATTTTATGTTTTAATGTTGTTAACGATCTCAACTGAGTGAATAGAACTCTGAAGATGGAGCAGAAGCTCTGAAATGTGTTGGTGTTTAAAAAAAAAGAAGTCACCTGGCGGAAACCATATAAGAAATTCAATTGTTAGTAAAACAATAGTGACTTGGATACTAGCAACATGATTCTTAAATCCAAAAAAGTGCTTATGACCACCATATAACCAAATTTTTTCAATATAATCAAAAAATTTGGAATGCATTTGTAGAAATCGGTAAAAACATATATCAAGTATGAAAAATTAAATTTTGAAAAATCAAGTTTTGTGGAAAAAAGTAGGTACCAGTTGGGTTTATTTTGAAAAATTTATTACAAATAGTAATATTATCCAAAAACCCAACTTGTTATATATAATTTTTCTCTGAGAGGTGCTAATATAATATATATCTCGGAGAGAGCATTATCTACATAATGAATGAAAATTTTTGAAGTAAAAATTTAGAAGTTAGTATGTCAGAAAGAAAAAAATGTGCAGTAACCGAAAGCCAAAATGCATATATCACAATTTTTTTAAATTTTGTCAAGTATTAAAATATTTGGTGATATAGTTTTGAATAAAAGTCAGTAAAAAAAAAAAAAAAAACAATTTCAAAAAAATTTTAATGAAAAAAAATAAAATAAGAAAAAAGTAAAAAATAACTCAAAAGTTAGAAACATTTTAAAAAATTCACAAAAAATAATTATTTTATTCAAAACCCAACTTGTAATATACCATTATTTACAGAAGAGTATATAGAATTGTACTGTGAATTTATAAATGTTCTAGAATCATATATGTTAGAGTCAGTTAATAAAGAATGAGAGTAATTGTCTTTACAAAAGAAAAAAATCACCTATAAATCATAAGATAAAAATTTATTTTAGACTATTCAAACACTTACAATAATTGCAGCTGTGAAGATAAATCTGTACCAACAAAATATAATAAATAAATCATTAAATATTTAAAAAAATAAACTTACTAAACAACCGAAAACACAATGAAAATGGCTATCTTGTACATACAATGACAAACCATTGTGATTGTACAATGACAAACCAATATACAGTAGAAACAAAATATTTATACCACAGAGATTTCCAATATACCAAACGATATATAAATCATCACAAAAATCGAAATATTACTAATTGATATTTGTCATACAGTACGATTGTGACAAATTTAATATGATATAATATTTTCCTTCTGCTTCAATTCTGTTGTCACGTTTATCGCTACTGACGAAATACAGTAACTTTACCGATTTAATAAATTATTTTGTACGATTTATGAACTTTTTTGGTTATACGAATTTGTAAATACAGATCACATTAGATTTACAATCATACTTGATTATTATGATGGGACAATTTTTAGTCTTTTTTTTGTTTTCCCATGTGATGTTGAATTGTAAAAAAAGTTAATTTACTTTGACTATAGCCATTACAGAAATCCAAGTATGCGACAAAGCTTTGTCGTTAACCAAATCCAGGGTTAACTGTGCATGTAAATAGAATTTAACATAATTATTGAAATTCTTTTAAAACATATTACATCTATATCATAAAATATGAACAAGTACAACAAGATTAGACAGTCCCCCAAAATTAAAAGTGTGGTCCATTGCTATAAAAGGTACAACATGTAATGTGCATATTTTGAATTTTTTCATACAAGATGAAACTTGCGGTAAAATTCATGCGTGATGTAATTGGTTCAAAAGCAAACGGGAGTTAATAAGGTCAAGCGAAAATGGTTTTTATTGCTGTTTCTAGAATGACGAGATGGATTAAAATAGATTTCCAAAAATGTATTTATAATAATGTTTAGTCTTAAGATTAGACTGGTATTTGAGTGAAATAGTGTGTAAATGAATTAAATTTGCTTGTGATTATGGGTTTGAAGCTATAATCACGTGATAGGTGTGTGATATCCGGAATCTTAAAGCGTCCAAGCGGTCGGTTAATGAGATCAGTCTGAGTAGAGTTTTAGAGGAGAAATAGTGGTAAGGTCAGTCTAGGATGAGCGTCGGAAATGGACAGACGTGGTTTCGATTAGTGAAAGAAATAATTTAAGGACAATGGAACTTGTACTGAAGTGATTTTTATATAATAAACAATGTAAAATACTAATAGTTTAAAGTTAGTAATATTAGAATCAGTTGGCTAGAGAATGGTCACAGACAACAGACGTTTTTTATGCGTGATGTAATTCTAGTTAGAACAATGTGCTTTGTGTTTAAAGACGTTAAAAAAAAAGTGAAAACAAGTAATGACAAAGAAAGACAATAATAAAAACAGTTGTAGTTGTTTGTAAAAAGTGTGAAAAGTGGTGTCAAAGATGGACAGACATATTTTTTTGTTTGAGAAATAGTTGGTCTTTTGTGAGTGAGCGCCAAGCACATGGTGTGATATAAGCTTTGTTAGAAATATGGACGATTTAAACAGTATTCCTAATCTGAGAGACTCTTAGTATTAAAACATAAACTCTGTATTAATAGTAGAGACAAAACGTGTGATAGTTATGAATCGTAAATTGAAACCTGAGACAATCAACTTAGACACTACGTTAAAAATTGCGAACTTCAGTCAGCAGGATAGTGGCTTCACGTTACAAGGAAAGTCTACTTTGGAGAGGACTACAAAGTGGTAACACAAATAACAGACAATATTATTTTGCTTTCTTTGTACAAAAATATTAATGATAAAATTTTTAAGTGTGATTGAGATAAGAATTTAGTTAAACAAGTAAATTTAAATGTTGTAAGTACTTTAAGAATATCGAAACTAAAATTTTAATAGAAAATTTCTAACTTAACGATGCATTATAATTTTCAATATGAGACAAAGATGAACAATAAAGGTTGAAAGTGAACGAACCACTCAAAAAACACACATAACCTCAAAACAAATACAAACAGACAACTCGAGTTAATAACCATATGAACAAAGGAGCGCTGGTGTAGTCCACTCAATAGTCAAGTGTAAACTATGCAATACACATACCTGCTGTCAGGTTACCAGCTTTCTGCAACCTAATAGAGATAGGCCGTTGCTAGGCAACAAGTTAAGTTTTCAAGACATGAAGTGTTCCATGTTATTTTACACTTAGAGGGACGGACAAGCCTGATGCACTCGAGCTCTGCAACCTAAGTGATGATGTCACATCACACAATTCATTCTTAGTTATCACCAGCTCTACACTGCACTTTTTGTTATCTCTTTTTCGTTTAAAAGGATGTAGATAAAACTTGTCTTAAAATCATATTTAATTTTTTCAAAAAATGTTTAGATTTAAAAAATATTTTTATTGTTTAGATATTATATGGGATGGGGGTTGTGCAACCTTGCAACCTAATCACGAGCTGCCACTGCTTAATACTAAGTTTTAAAGAGATGGTAATTGTCTACATACTTGGACTACAGCTTCATCATCACTGCTACTCAACTCGAAGAAAGAAGGAGATGGAGAAGGCGGTGAAGGACAATCATCATTCAGATTGTAGTCATAGTTTTCAGGATCTGGTTTCTTTAATAAAAACAAAAGTTGTTTCAAAATTATGTATGTAATGAGAAATTATAATATAATTAGACAAATTATTGTATTTTATTATATTTATTTATGTATTTTTGGTTAACAGTATCATGTAATTTTACGTGTTATCTGAGATTGCAAAATATCGGGATATCAGTTTATTTTAAAATATGATATAAAACAACTTCCAAGGATGACTTTATTGATACTTTAGGATCACAGATGGTTTAAATATTAATTTTTCAAACAAACACAACTTATTATTCTTAGATCATTTTCATAAACTAAATATAAGTTTTGTTTTATCTTTGTTTCTGTGATCGACTTATGCATTGAAGCGTAAACATTTCAAATATTTCAATTATAGAAATCAGTAATAAATATATACATTTAGTTTATAAACAATGTCATCTTTCATTATAGGTATGCACAAAGACGGAAGATGACTAAACTCTAAACAGACACAACATAATATATGTATTTTAACCCTTTCTCAGCCTCATTAATTTATGCATAGCTGATCTCTTCCATATTAAATTAGGAATCCTACTTCAAACATACATAATTTATTGATTTAATTACATAAAATGTATTTAATTTTAAAATCCATTAGTGTTATACATCACTTTAAAGATAATATTCTGGGCATTAAAGTACTCTTTTTTTTTTAAAGTAAGAAAAAATTTGATGGTAAATAATATAATTTGTATATAAGTATTTTATGAACATTTTGAATTAGTTAAATATTTTACAGGTAGAATGTAGGAGTTAATATTTTCGCTAGGAGTACTGAACCTCATGTCACATAACAATTGCACAGAACTTGTGTTATCTGGCTGACAACCAAACATAAATCTCAATCAATTCAGCTTACATATTTACAAAAAGAAAACAAAATACTAAAATTAGCAATAAAATTACTAATTTTAATTTGATTACTTGTTATTTTTATTGTTGTATTTATTGTGACCTGTATTAGGTACACAGAATTATATTAATACTAGAGGTTAGGTGCAAGTACTTGCAGGTCTTTTTTTTTTAAATTCAATGTATTGTGTTTTAATATTATATATTTACAAGTTTTTTTGAATAGTTAATTTGAATCAAATTTGGTTAATTTATTTTAGTCCAATCATATCTAACATAAGAACATTGTTCTTTTCAGTTGTACAGTAGAGTCCCGCAAACTCAGCGTAATGTGGACCGGAAGTGTGCCGAGTTTGTGAAATGCCGGGTTATCGGGAATAAGGGCAAAAAATAAATTGTAATTGAAACACCAAAGTGGCAGCGATATCAACGACTTTGTCGATAGCGGTATCCCATTGTTGGCGACGTAAAATCACCGCGGCACCAAAGCGGCGGCGATATCAAACGACTTTGTCGATAGCGGTATCCCATTGTGGGCGGCATAATAACACCGCGGCATTGGTACCCGTCGATATAGCAGACATACACCTGCAAAAACGTTTGATGGGCAGCTTTTTTTCCACGAATCAATTTAGTATACATTATGGAAAATATAACATTTCTTTTCAGTTTTCTTTGACAGGTATATACAGTAAATAAAAATGAGAGTTACGAAAACGGAAGCGTGTGTTGGTTTCATGGACTGCCGGGTTATCGAGTGCCGAGTTTGCGAGACTCTACTGTAACATCAAATATATGCAGAGTACTTGATGATATAAACGTCACCCAATATTCTTAAATATATTCTGGTATACTATCTTATCACAATAATTTCATTCTGTCATAATAATTTATATTATATTAAGATAACAGAAGCTAGACTTAGACTTATTTAAGATTTTTTTAAACACTTTGATGTAATTGTAGATGGTTTTAAAATTAATTTTACAAAACCCTGTCTTGTAATATTAGCCTATTCACGGTTGGGTTAAATATATATGGAAATGAATTTTATTGAGGTAACTAAACTTTATTTGCTATGTCACTAGACATTGTGATTTAAAGGTAATGATTTTATTTTAATTTTGGCAATTTAAAAGTAATTAAATTAACTTTTTTAGGTTTAGTAGACACAGTGTCCATGACAAATTTCATCTTTCTGTCTTAATTTTGGTGGCTATTATTGGGCTTATGTAGCGATGACAATGACGACTGACAAATGGTATGTTAAAAATTACTTTTTAAGTTTCTTGAGGCCACGAAATGTGAAGATCAGTAAAAAAATGGAGGTCAAAATTTTGTGTCATTTCCAAACTTACCTCTATACTACATTTAGCGTATATATATATATATATATATATATATATATATATATATATATATTGTTTTGCTAAATTAATTGTTGCTAAATAAAAAATCTTCTTAATTGTAAGGGTTTTTTAAAGATAGACAAATTCTGTAATCAAACTAGTTCTGTAATCAGTATAAATCAAGTACACTATCAGTCATTCTTTATCTACACGATAGCACTTAAAACTGCTTCTTATCTAGATCAATAATTACTTTAAACACAGTCTGAAGCTTCTAAGAGATATGTTAGAGATATTGAATTCTGTTGGTTACACTTTCGAACATGTAACTAAATGATTTTACATGATGTGTGTGTATCTTTCTGCCAGGATTAATTTCAACATTAGAGAAAACTCGTGATAAATTCAAAGTTCTTGTTAAAATGTCTCTTAACATAAGAAGAAGAATGACAGAATTTTTAAGGGTGTCATAGCAGAGCATGGTTTTTCCAAAATCTGTTGTTAGTTGATGTTGACGTTGACCATTCATCTTGATTTATAATTTTTTTTTTAAATGTATTTTCATTTCAGCTTCTTCTGCTTGACTACAGAGTTTTCAATTTTTTTGGAGGGATTTGAAAGGGGATTTTTTTTTAAATTTTAGTCCTTCAAAGTTTGGACACTTCTCCTCATGGCTGAATTATTAAAATTGGTAGACAGCAGAAAAAAATAACGCCCCCTTTGAGGTGACTGTCAGTCGATACAGTGAAGAAAATCTAAATTTCTTTGAGAAATCGCTTACATGATCATACCAATCCTGATCTAAATTATTTCACCTTGGAAACCCTCATTCACCAAATAAACCTTACAATGAACTCGCTCTTGTGTTTTGAGTGACAATATCAAAAATTTGGAATCTGGAAAAGGGGGTAAATTTAATAATGTGCTAGAGTCGCAATCTTTGAAAAGAGATTGTGGTTGTTAGGACAAGTCTTGTCTACCTTTGTGAAAAATGAAGAATCACCTCTTAATAGCTTACTTAAAAATTGTATGGCAAGTTTAGCTTTGTTAAAAAGGTTTGAACCAACATAGAGTGGGGATTTTTTTCTGTGTCTATCCTTCTGATGTGTAAACCGCCATCGACTGTTGCTTTTACTGGACCAAATTTAGGGATCAGTCTTGGTGAAGCGACTGTCTCCAAACACTTAACTTTAGGTTCCTACCTTAACCTTTACACTGCGTAAATCGACTATAGTCGATTTGACATTTTTACCGTTCACTGCGTAAATCGACTTTAGTCCACGACTTCAGAAAAACTTCTAATTTGGCTGCGTAAGTCGATTATAGTCCCAACTGAATAGAAACGATGTTATTTAGCCTCAAGTATGTGCTGCTTCCTGTTGGAAGCCTTTGAAACTTCGTAGTGTCACATGTTTTTGTTGACGTTCCATGCGGGAGTTTAGTGAAGAATTTACTATGTTTTCGATGTTTTTCAATTAGTTTTGTGTTTATGTTTGTAATTATATTTATTTATGATACTAGTAATTGTTGCAGTGTATATTTTTTTAAATTTAATCAAAGTTCTGAAGTGATTTAGTGTTGGCTTAAGAGGACGTATATTATTATAAGGTATGTACTGTATTGGTGATTAATCCTAACCTCTTTTCATAAAAAAATCGTATTTAAAATAACAACAGAGGAGCTTTATTCTATAAACATTTTTAAGTATTCAAAATAACAAATTTATTATTACGATATTCTATACTAGAAGCAAAATTTATGAACATTATTCTAAAATCAAGAAGTGTAATTTAGGAGTGTTAGCTAGGCTAGAATTTTGTTATTGTTTTTTTTTCTACTTATGTTTGTTTTTGTATAATGGATATTTTTTTTGTTTATTTTGAATAACAATATTATTTATATTTATTATACATAAGAAAACATTATTAGGTGATAGGATTAGTTTTTTAGTACTCAAAAAGTGAAAGTGTAAAACTGTGACAGTGAAGTGTGAATTACCACAGTTGTTTCTGACATCAGTAAAAATAGTGCTACCATCGCTTCTTACAAAATGAGTAAGTTATTACACAATTATTGTAAATATATGCATGTTTTAAAATTAAAGTGTTATAGACTTATAGTATTTCCATTTTTCTTTAAAGTAAGTGCTATTTAATGAGTTTTTTTTTAATTTTCAAGGCATATAAACTTATTTTTAAAAAAGAACATTTTTCAATGTTTTTAGGGCTTAAAATAATGTTTTACATATGTAAAAATACATTTATTTAAAAATTAAAAGTATATATTAGTGCAACATACACTAATAAAGAAATATTTAAATAAAAAAAGCCTTAATGAAAAAAAAAATTTTTTCCTTCATAATTGCAATTTATAGGGACATGCATGGATTTTAATACGCAGCGAAAAGGTTAAAGTAGATACAACACGGTTTTCTATGATCCATTATACAGAAAATTGAGTCGTCCAGCAGCAAAGCTCATTTTCATTCTCCAGTACATGGATGGTTTCAATTTAGAAAAATTTATGCATAAAACAACGCAAAATATTCAATAGAGGTTATCATTTAAACATTTTTAGTTATATACCAACTCAACTTTGGGTAGGGTAAAATTGCCCTTTGAGTCAAAAGTTTTTTTTTATGTAAAGTTTCCCAAAAGAATTTTTTTTGTTCACTACTTTAAAATTTGAACTGGGCTTTTGACCTGGTATATTGATTCCTTTTACGAACTAGTAAAATTAATTAACAAATTTATCCAAAATAAAAATAACAAGTAATCAAATTAAAATTAGTAATTTTATTGCTAATTTTAGTATTTTGTTTTCTTTTAGTAAATATGTAAGCTGAATTGATTGAGATTTATGTTTGGTTGTCAGCCAGATAACACAAGTTCTGTGCGATTGTTATGCGACATGAGGTTCATTACTCCTAGTGAAAATACTAAGTCCTACATTCTACCTTGATAAAGTTATTGACATAGTTATTCCACTTCTAAAAAATAATGTAAAATATAACAAAACATAGTCTTTTCTTTGGTATGCCTTGAAAAAATACTGCACTGCATGACTATAAGAGTTTGAGATAACATACATGCCATGTGCTACTCTGTATCACTGAGTAGTGTCTAGGATTACTCGAAAATATATAGAATCTTTGTTTACCCATTAGTAAAATATGCTACTATCTCATAATTTTGTTACCGATATATCAAATAATGTGTTCATTTGAAAAGTTATTGAAATGCAGAAAAATAGAATTAAAACATGTCAAAATGGCATATATTTAAAAAAGTTTTTTGTTGTATCTCATGTTATTCAACTTAAATACAATAAATTAAATAAAAATTGCAGATTTTAATCTACATATAATGGTACCAACCCACCACTCTACAATGACAAATAGCAACGTCAAAAATGTACCTGACCTGCTAAGAAAATGTGATATTTAGAGAGTTAAGAGATCTGGCAAGGTTATATTACTGACATATGTATAGCTTCAAGACCCGCTTAGAAACGAAGTGGAGACAGTGTAGCCTAATATAACGAGGCTAGTGATATATACAGATACGAGGTTCAGAAAGCCAGTGTAACAACTGTTTTAAACAAACTTATCCTATACTGAGTAAGATCCCTTGATTTACCAATACAATTTAATATTTCCTACAAGGCCCAAGAGACCCCTCATTTTAATGTTAATGATGGGTAACATGGTACGAGTATATTTCATACTTTCTTAAAATTCCCTTTGAAGCTTTCATTCAAATCATTATTTCACTGTGGGCCACAAGTCTAAACATTTTAAAGTAGGGGTAAATATTACTAAAGGGGTTTTATTTACTCTTTCAAAATTTATGAGGGGAGGAGGCAGGGTCATCTGGTATATATACAAAAACATGAATCTCAATTACCACTATATTAAAGAAAGAAATTAATTAAAAGGAAATAAAAGATGCATATTTATAAAGTTTATAAATTACATACCACTTTTAAATTGTTGAATTCATTCAAGTTGGAACTAGATGAGGTCTGGTGTGGTAAATATTCAGTTTTTACACTTCTCAATGGATTGTAGCTATTACTTAACATAGGTACAAGATTTTTAATTACTCCAACTTCTGGTGTTTCAAATATCTCCTAGGAAAATAAAAACAAATGAAATTATTATTAATTTTGGTTTAAGAATTAAACCTTTTTTTCTCGAGAGAATAAAATATATTTTTCAATGAGTCAAACCTTACATAAAAAATAAATAAATATAAGAAGTTTGAAACAACATAAAATCAATGGTATTACAAAAATGGGTTTCGTAAAAAGCACAATTCTGAGATCAAATTTTTGCACCATTTGCATTGTTAGACAAAGTTGAGACTTAGAGCTTAGTATACACATCTTTGCAGTATAAACCTAGCGACATTCTACATGAAAACCATGTCCTCATACGAATGATATGCTTTTATATAAAATTTGATTATTTTTTATTTTGGACATGCCTTTTGTTTTGTTTTCGGTATTACCAATTTTTAAAGATACATTTTCAAAACTTTTTGCTACCATTATGAAAACTGTCAAATATAATACAAGGATTAGGATATTTTTCAAAAGCACCCTTCTATTATAAAGAAGTTGTGGAAAAACTGTTCTAATGCTTGCGAGGGACCCTTTTTGGAAGGACGTGGATCTGTTTTTATTATGGGTTGCCGGGTCATCAAATCGCTTGGTAAATTAAGATATGTACACTGGGCGAATCTAGGCTAGCCATTTTTGATCTAATTCTAAAACTAAATTAGTTAAACAACACCAATTTAGACTAAAACTAAATATTAATATAAACTACAGTGTATTGGCACAACATGTCAGACTAACACGAAATGCCTAACATAGCCGTGTGTTAGTTCAACTAATACTAATACGGTTACAAAAAACCTGATATACCCAGATATAAACCCATAGGACCATACTAGCCTATTCCTGCAGGTTTAGCAAGGCATACTTATATATTAGGGGACTACTGAAAAGAAGCGACAAGTGTTGTCACATACGTCTTCCTTCACTGCTGGTTGATGTACGACTCTCTTATCAAGTCCATTGTTTGCATACCGGATAGGAAAAGGGGAAGGGGATTAATGGTAGCTAAATCACCACATTATTAACTGTTTTTGTGTTTTACCAAGATTAACTCTTATACTATGATTATTATTATAGTACTTTGAAGACTGAGCCTTGCTCAGTAAAGTGAGGTTAAGGGTATCCAAAATTTTATATTTTATTATATTACTTCAAAATATTCTAATATTAAAACCATCAAGACTAATAATGAAAACAAATTAGAAATAATTTAATTAAAAATTAACATCCAAACAATGATTATCAGTTTTTCTTCCTTATAAGAACTTTTAAAACAAAGTATGAATTTGTTTAGTTTATACTAATTTCTGAACATAAAAATACACAATAAAAAGAGCATAATAATGATAAATTATAAATTTATTAGCTGTAAAATTGTACATAACAGTAATTAAATATTAAAATTTTCTTTAGCCAAGACAGAGATATGAAGCTATTAAGGTGTATAATCATAAATTAATTTATTTTCATCTGTCCACTCCATTTGCTATATTAAGCAGGTGCATGTTCTTCTTAGATTTGTGCAATGGGTAGGCTTAAACAGTTCAAAATCGTGGTATAAGAACATGATCGAGGAGTTAAACATAGATCAATTCACATATTACTGTTTCGAAAATAGTTTTTGTTCAAGGTGTAAATTTGACCCTTAGATTTATTTTATTATTTAGTAGATTATTAGATCATAGAAACCCATCTGGCTATTTAACTTCATGGATGAATAATAAGTAGTAGGCTATAATAATATTACCTTAATATTATACGTCGAGTGACTTCATTCTTCTATAAATGACATATTTCGGAACTATGCTCCATCATCAGAAATCTTCTCGTTCACAGAGGTCATCAAATATTAAGATGTGTCAAATCACAATACATTCACAAAAGAACAAGTTTTTTACATATACTGTAAATACATGGTGGCAACAAGACCTACGTGTTTAGACGGTTTGGGATAATACTCAAACTACTAAGTCTCAAAAAATTCCCAAAAACGAAATAATTGGAAGATTTTATAAAAATACATTTTTTACTAAGTTAAAATAACCAGTATCGACAGGTTGATAAAGCCTATACAATTCTATATTCAAGGGTGAGAGTGTTCAATAATGAGTCATCTGTAAGCACCTGCAGGGACTTGTTAATTAACTGACCTGTTAGGAGAGATGAATCATTCTAGTGAATAAGATAAAAAGTCAAATTAATTTTGTAAAAAAATTAAATTATTTTGGATTATTAATATTAAGAGTACCTAAATATAGTCAATTGTATTAAAAGAATTTTAGTAGCATTGTTAGTTTAAAGGTTAAGTTAAAAAACCTAGAGATGAAAAAACCAAAAATAAGAAATTTCAAAAAACCAAACAAGCTTAGTAGGGATAAATTCATTTTGTAAAAAAAAAAAAATAAATAAATAATAATAATTTTGAATTGATAAAGTTTTCTTTGAGAAAAATGCTGTCAAAGATCACTCTTGAGAAGTTTTTCTCAAATATAAGAAAATGTAAGAAAGTTTCGAGGATAGTAAAAAACAATAATATAAAGGGCATAAAGGACATAAAGAGAAACACTTTTTGTAAGTTGGTCAAAATCGGCCAAACCGATGATGAGAAATTAAGTAAGAAAGGGTTAATTTGGTTAAATCAAAAGTTAGCATTTTAAAAGTTAAAAAAAAAAATTTTATGACAGTTAGATTAACAAGATGTAATATTGTAAAATTGAATCATGAGAAGCATGTATTTATTAAAATGGGAGGGATTTCTAACACCAAAAGACGAAAACTTGGAGGTTGCATATCGTCTTAAATAAAAGGACTACGAGAATAAACCAAGAGGAATCTTTCGTTTCAGAACAAGGGCAACAAGGAACTGAAGAAAAATCGTCGAAATCTCGAAAGGATCAAAAGTTGGTCATCTGAAAATCACGAAAACAATCAAACTCGAAAAGTTATGTTTCGATAAACAGCGTTCGAGTTTTAATGTAACCTACAAAGCAAGATGAAGAAAAGGATGCCTTCAGAATTTCCAAATGAGCAACCAAAAAAGAGTTATGACGAATTCGAAGAAAATTGTTAAAAAACCTTGAGTGACAAGTATGAACATGAAACGAGCTGGATCACCCATCCCCCATCTCCATTACGCAATTGGGAGGGTTGAACTTCCACCAACAGCAGACAATGCAGACCAAAATAATAAACAAACCAAAACGGGTAATTAAAAAAGAGTTTGGAGAAAATAGCATGACAAATAGATGAAGTAAGCTTAGTACATCATCCTACTGTGAAGTAGTGGTGGGCCTTAATGCTAACAACGGTCAATGTCAACACCAGTTAACGTTGAGAATGATTAACTGTTGAAAAAAACTGCTAACGTTAACCTGCCAGACAGAACAGAAGACCAAGCGTCTTTGTTCAGTATGCACGTGAATAGTGAGAAGTAAGAAGGCTCTAGTCATCAATCGACTGTCGCCTGTTTCTTAGAATCGCCTATTTTATTACGCATTGGAATTACTGTAATAATTCATTATAATAACTGATTATTTACAGAGGAATAAGTTTTGGAGTTATTTATATTACTATTTACTACCATAAACTATATTCTAATATTTCTGTTACAACAATAAGTTTAAAATTTAGTATATGATCGTTTCAAAGGATAGCAAAAACCCATACAAATAAATATGAAAAATATTTTTATCAATAGATGGTTGGTACATTTGGTAGTAAAAATATCAGCTAAAACCAAAGTTATTTACACCACACTATTTTCGTATAATCCAGTCGTCGTTTTATACAGTTTTAGATTTAGTAAAAAACAAACAGTAAAATAGTAGGCTAAAGCAGAAACATACGTTGATTTGTTGATGAATAAACGTTGACGTTAATTGATTCGCTTTAGTTGCTCAACTAAACTAACAGACGACTGAGAGGCGTACGTGTAGCTAGGTGCGTGCGCATCGATTGGGCTGCTGGTGCTAACAAACAACCACTGATGCGTCACCTGCAAGCTCTAAGAAGTTGATCAACGTTAGCAGTAAATGCACTTCTTCGTCAACTGCGTTGAGTGTTGACGATGGTCAACATTGACGGTTAGCTGTTACCAGTTAACGAACACAACACTACTGTGAAGAAAGGGTTGAAAAAAAATCAAAACAACAGGAAAAAACACTAAAAGCAAAAAGGGAAAATTAGAGGGAAAGTGACAATTTTGAAGAACCAAGGATACTTTGTTGAGATTGGAAAAAATTAATTATTCGCACTTCATCATCCAATCATATTGAGTAGGTCAATTCGGATTTCATCATCGGACCAAGATGGTCATAATTCTGCTACTCAACTATGCTAAAGATATAAGGACTTAGAAAATTTTCCTCGAACAAATATTGACTTAGAAGATTTAAAACTTTTTTTGACTTTATAAGAAACATGTTATAGGCTTCGTGAAGAAATAGAACAGTCTTAACTTTGAAGAACACGAGCTACTAAAGGAAATGAACATTTGAAACTTTGCAATGAACTATCGCTGATTTGATTCAAGAAACTTCGAAAAGCACAAAATTCATCACAAGATACCACTTCGGACCGAGTTGGGAGTTCCTATGCTAGAAGAACGAGAAAACGAGGCATTGGGAGAAAATATTCAACCGACACTACTCCGACTTTCGGGATTGTCTACCTGCCTTGACCAACTTGAAATCATTGAGGAACGGGGACTGTCACAGCCTTACTACTGAACACTAAGAGCCGAAGCCATCTTTAAACGTACCAAGGTACCCTATACGAATAAACAAATATTCGCCAAATCGTTAAATAAAATTTAAAGACAGATAAAATAAATTGCAAAAGTTTTAAAATATTTTTATTTTCTTAAATATCTGCTACTCATGGTCAATTGAATAGGATGTTAAGTTAACCCTTTTAAGGCCAGGCAAAAAAATAATATTTGATCCTAAAAGTGCCAATGATGAAACAGCACTTGTAAGCCAAAAAAGCCAGAATGAAAATGGGAGTTTTGTCAAGATGTTATAAAAATTAGTGTAACTAATCTAAAAAAACTAGTAGCCTAGAGTTGTACTTTGAACTGTATTTTACTTGTAAGATTATGTACTATTATAGATCTAATTTAAAATTTTTAAAAATATATACTAATTTTTTGGGGATTAATATTTTTATATATTTTTTATTTTGGAGTCAAATAAATATAATTTAAAAAATATATTATAGAGTTTAAATAGTTGTTTTCTAATATATTTGTGTATTCTGTACAAATACTGAAAATTTCAAGAGAATATCTTAATAAATTTGTTTGTTAACTAGATTTTTCAGAACTAGATTCGATTTCATTAGCAAATAGGCCTAGCTCATTCACTTCATCAGTAAAATTTGCACTTGTTTCTTGAACTTTTCTAATCAATTTATCTTCACTAACTGGTAAAAAACAATGCCGTTTTTTACTCATATTGAATTTAAAACAAACACTAAACTATAAAAAACTACAAAAAAAATACTAAGTCACTAAACACACAAAAAATATAACCCTATAAATACTTGCACAGACGTAAACAATGCACAACTGAATGTAGGCCTGGATATTGGTTCTAAAACTCCCAGCTGTCAAATAAAGGCCAAAAGAAACACTAAACTATAAAAAACTAAACAAAAACAAATACTAAGACACTATAAACACAAAAATATAACCACATAACTACTTGCAAAGACGTAAACAATGCACAACTGAATGTAGATATTGGTTCTACAACTCCCAGCTGTCAAATCAAGGCCTACTTGATTTCACGAATAAACAACACATTTAGAGGAAAACGAAAAAACTTAATCTCGAATTGATTACTAGTAACAAACAATTTGATTGTTTCCTTTTGACTACAAACAAATTTTAATTAAAATTGTAAAAAAATAAGTGTGTAATCACTAAAAGAATAACAAGTCGATATATCGGCTCGTGGCCGTTGTATTTGTCGTGCCGATATTTTGGCTCGTGGCCGTTTTCAGAAGTATTATTGTAAGCCGATATATCGGCTCTTAGGCCGTCAAAGGGTTAACATTGAAATTATACATAAAATTTAGAATTTTAATTTTAATTTGTACTTGTTTATTATTATAACATAAGAGTAACAATAATTGATAAAACTAAAAAAATTTCTACCTAATAAATGTATTCTAATTTTTAATTGAAATAAATAAAATAAACTTGCTATTTGTGTTATATACGTTTTAATTTGTCTTTGATTGAATTTTTGTTCGTGTATGAATCACTGAATGTCTTGTGTGTTTTTATTTCAAGTATATTTTGAAAGATAATTAATAGTTTTTTGTAAATGTTCTGTTTTCAACTATACTTGATTCATATTGTTTTGATATTAGTAAATTAAAATAACATTCGATTTTTTATTTGAACTTTAAAAAAGATTTAATTGAATCATTTTTATTTTAATGAATTAAATTTCAATATATCTTAATTTCTGTGCAAGTGTTTTATTTTAATTAAATAACATATAAATCCTATGTGCTTCTCAGGTTGTGTAATTAATATTGTATAGAAATATCAGTGCTCATATTTCACATTGTTCATATAGATTTTGTAAACCGCTTTTACAAATAGACACAACTCGAGAAAGAGGTCTAATTGAATGAGAAAGTAAAGCTAGTTGGAAATTAAACAAAGTAAGTTAAACTTAACTATAATTAAACTAGCCTAAGAATAAATTTTGCTCCAAACAACAGAGTGAGATTCATTCTTGCAATCGAGCCGTAATCCCATAATCAAAAATAAGAGTGAGTGAAAGGTGAGCTTGTTGCAATGTGTAAGATGGTAAAGCGAGCTAGCTACTAACTGTGGGTTATCTTATCTTTAGTTCCCTTTGCCGTATCATAATACAGGGTGTTTCAAAAAGGACTTTACAACTTTGAAAATTCATATAAAATTATTCCAAAAAGGTACAGAGCTCGTTTTAGTGTTGTTTTAAAGGGAAACACATCAAGTTTTGACTCGCGTAGTCCGCTAGTGCCTAATCGTGCCGCACAAGCGCTAGCGGCAGTTACGATAAAGATGGCTGCCTTCACTGGACTCTAGCATGCTAGCTGTGTGTTTTGGTTTGAAGAATCAAAGTCGGCGACAACAGTTCAGCGTAATTTTCGTACCAAGTACGCTAAAGATCCTCCTAGTAGGCCTACAATTTATGAGTGGCATAAATGTTTTGTAGAAACAGGGTGCTCAGTGAAACATAAGAAATCCTCAGGTCGTCCAAGCACATCTGACGAAGTCGTTGAGCAAGTGAGACAAAGTTTTATCAACAGCCCTACAAAATCGAACCGGCGTGCATCTCGTGAGCTGCAAGTCCCACATACGACGGTTTGGCGTGTGTTGAGAAAACGTTTGCATTTGAAACTGTACCGATAATCACTTTTACAAGCAATTAAAGACACTGATAAGATTGCCCGTAAGAACTTCTGCGTGGATATGTTAAATCGAGTGGATGATGATGAACATTTCTTGGACAACATAATCTTTTCTGACGAGTCAACTTTTCACTTAAGTGGCAAGGTTAACACACATAACTGTAGGATTTGGGGCAGTGAAAATCCACATGAAACATTGCAACATGTTCGTGATAGCCCTAAAGTGAACGTTTTTTGTACGTTGAGCAAGAGGAAAATGTATGGCCCCTTTTTTGATGAGAACCATCAACGGGATAGTCTACCTTGATATGTTGCAACAATTTATGATACCACAAATCGATGAGGATGACCGAGAACGAAATGTTTACATCATGCAAGATGGCGCACCACCACACTATCTGACCGACGTCCGGGATTTTCTCAATGACCGCTTTCCAGGTCAATGGATTGACCGTGCTGAGCCATTTGCTTGCCCCCCTCCCCATTCCCCAGACCTGACACCGCTAGACTTTTTCTTCTGGGGTTTCATAAAAGATATGGTGTACTACCTCCTTTGCCGGCCACTCTACCTGAACTTAGAGCAAGAATTTACGCTGCCGCTGAGCAAGTTACACCTGAAATGCTAGTGCGAGTCTGGGAAGAAATCGACTACCGATAGGATGTCTACAGGATAACCAACGGAAGCCACATAGAACATCTTTAGTTTAAGGTAATAAAACTTGGTGTTTTCCTTTAAAACAACACCAAAACCAGCTCTGTACCTTTTTTAATTAAATTTATATGAATTTTCAAAGTTGTAAAATCCTTTTTGAAACACCCTGTATATTTGATTTGAAATTTAGCTGGTCATTCATTAGATATTTTTGTTGTTTGAAAGCCTCATATATTTCGAACTCTTCCGCTGCTTACATGTACGCTCCTTTGTTGCAGAGGTGAACAGGTTTGAAGTTTCTTTCAGAAATTTGTATACTCATGGCCACTGTGAATCATGTGTCTCTGGGAAATTTGATTTTATATTAGCTTCTTTTTTGGGTAGATGTTCTTTACAATGCTGTAAAAATGGTCTCACTATTTGGTCTGTATCATAACAATTGCAATCATTAAAATTTATACTATATACTCCAGTTTTAGTATATAAAACTTCGAGAGGTGTTTATGATTTATGCCGAAGTATTTTCTATTGGTGATTTGTTATGCCAAAATTACATTTATTTTCCTAAACAAGTTATTCATAATTTTTGGAAGAATACTGCCATATATAGATGAAAAGAATTTCATATTCCATTGCCAGGTGTTTAATTTTTTGTTGCTTTTTAAAAAGTTTGTCCATAATTGCAGTTTTGTAGCCATTTGCCAATAATATCTGTTTAAAAGTGTCAAACATTAAGATGTGACAAATCACAATACATTCACAACAAGTTTTTTGTATACTGTATTTTCTTGGAAGTTGTTAGTAGTAAATGGGGTTGAAATTAACTTTTGTATTAAACTGTTATAAATTTTAAACCATAGTTGAATTTTCCCAAATTTCGATCTCAAAAATAATAAATTCACTCCATTTTAACAAAATCCTTAGGCCTGTTTCCACGATAATATTTCTAATTAAACACTTGTCACAGTTCATGTAGCCTAAATTTGAATTATTTTAATTGTACATAGAAGCTACTTTACAGAAAGAAGAAAGTGACCATTACATTGAAAGTAACTTTTTGTTGACCTTCAGAAGACTATTTAAGCTCTTAAATTAATATTCTTAAAATCAAAACCTAACTAAATCGGTTTCTTACATACAAGAACAGTAGATTCTCTATTCAACAAAATTCTACAATTAGTTTATACAATAATACTTACTAACCTACAAAAATTGTTCATTTAATAGTATTAAATAACAATTGAATGTTATATATATTTGAACAATTATTATTATTAATATATTTGTACTAATTAATACAATTGAAACAAGTCTGGTAAAAACTATAACATTGTACAAAGATTGTATAGGAGAAGGATAGAGAACCAGTTGTCTGGTCGAAACTGTTACAATGGATTCAAACTTCCAAGAAAGACATATAAATAGGATAAGAAAAAAAGAAAAATGCTCTTATTTGGGACCAAAGCTGATAAAATAGACATCGATTTTCAATTTAGTTAAGTCAATATGTCTGGCTTCAGAAGCCTTGTGAAACAGTTTCAAATCACTTGGTATGACCTCTAAAAAAAACCTGGCTAGCTGGCTTATACTCCTCTCTTAAATTACTCTCTGAAGCTCAGAGAAGGTTACAAACATTCCCTTCCTCATTCAAAACTTACACAAAGGAGTTACAACAACTTACTTTCCACCTTCAACCCACTAATGAAATTTAGAACAATCGTTACCAATATCAGCAAGATAAATCCACAAAAGCATTGATACGTTAGGTAGTGAAAATCTTATAGGCTATAATTAATTTTCAAACTTACTTGTTTTATAGGAATGGCCAAGGGGTCAACTTCATTGTCATCACTCGTGTCAATACTAGAAAGAACAAAAATATATAATTAAAATTTATTATTTGTTTAGTAAAGACCTAAAATTATAATAAACATTAAACTAACTCTCTCACATACCTCCATACAAAACTACAACCTAAGCAAACAACAAGCATTTGTTACTATCTACAAAATATGTTTGTTGGAGAGTTATTGATCAAAATTTATACATAAACCATATAGTTCTAAGATGGTCCAATATCTCAAAATCGGCTATAAATATTGAGTAAGATATATATCGGGAAAAATTAGTGAACTGCACAGTTTTACAACCCAAATCAATATGCAAAACCACAAGTAAATGAAAATTATGATTCATGATTAAATTGGAAGACCCAAAATAACGTGGTAATGGTAAGTAATCATTCTGATTTTATCCAATATTTTGTTAGTTGTTACTTTATTTTAGGTCCAACTTTGTACATTGGTTTGGCCCATATAAACCCTTTATATTTTCACCTAAATTCTATTGGAATAGTTTTGACTGAATTAAGATGATTTGTTTAACAAATGATTTCTTGAAGGGGATTTCTAGAGGAAAGATTTAGAGCAATTTTTGTTTATAGATATTTCACAGTTCATGGTTTATTCAAAAAATTTATCAATAACTCCTGAATTAAAAATATCTGTGACATGGTTACATCTGAGAAAAATTTATAGACTGGATATTGAATAAAATTACTTATTATTTATGAAAGGTTACACTATTTACTCTATTAAATTACTATGCAAGGAGGAGCCCAAAAATAAGCTTTCTAAGAGTCCCTAGTAGAATCTTGATAACGTCAAATCCATAGGGAAATAGTTCACCCGACTAGTTTTCCCACAAAATACGGCAAACACTGCCAACACACACCAGCCCGCCACATCACGTCCCCGGCCTAAAACGGCTTTGCTTCGGCCAATCCAACTTAGGAACCCCTGAATTAGTTAGCTTATTTCTGATTGGCTGACACCTTCACATTTGGTAACAGAGCCTGGTGAAAAATAAACCGTGACTACAATGACGGTCCATCAAAACCCTACAGACCAATCTCAGCCCACCTAGGCTCCGATTGATCCGCACAACTACAGTATGAATACAAAGGTCAGCTCATTGTTCCCTTTTTCCTTTTTTTGTGTTTTAAGGCAAAAAACCATTTCGGTCATCATTAATTTCAAAAATTTACAAGAAGATGCTTTACCTTAAAAACTTCGAAATAACATTAAAAACTATAACAAAACAAAAACTAGATACAAACGAAAATAAATAACAACATAATATATTACAAGGCTGTAAAATGGCCCTGCAAAAAGTTAACAATTACAATTACAAACTACGGTTAATTATAATTAATAACAATTAAAACAAATATTGCAGGGCTGTAAAAGGACCCTGCAACAGCTTATGAAAGATAGAATTATAACAACAAAAAATAATTGAATTATAAAAAAATAAAATATACACGGCTGTAAAGAAAAGAGGCTGTGCAATAATCTAATCGAAAATTTGCTTTTAAATTTTATCAAAAATTTTCAGACGACATAAAAAGGACAACACCTGATCAAGGATCTGAGCATTATCCCCCAACATAACCTGAATGGAATTTGGTAGGGCAAAAGTTTGTTGCTCACCTCTTAACATAACACATTCGATGAGGATGTGCTTAATTGATAACACACATTGACAAAATGAGGATTGTGGCGGATTCCCCTGTTCCATCAAAAATCCATGAGTGACCATGGAATGACCGCTACGAACACGGATAACCACCACTTCCTCTCAACGATTGGCACATATGGATGAATTCCAGGACGGACAATATCTTTTACTTCCTTCAGCTTCTTGGACTCTGTATTTGTCCACTCTTCTTCCAATTCTTATCCAAAATAATTTTAACTCTTGATACAAACTTAGATACTATAACATGTGTGACTGGTATCTGACTTGTAGCTTCCTTTGCCGCTTCATCAGCTTTTGTTTCCCGAAATTCCGCAATGCCCAGGTATCCAGCAAAATGATACTCCGACATCCCATAGCCGAAGTCTGTGTATGGAACACAAGATATCTTCAATGAAGGGATTCTTAGAATACATATCCTGGATAGACTGTAAGCACTTTTGGAATTGGAACACAAAAGATAGTATAATAGAAACCAGATGGAACAGTATTAGGGCCTTTCAACATAGCAAAGATTTTGGCAGAAAATACTCTATAAGCTGAGGGTAATTCATACATATACATCCGTACGGATGAGTAATATGCACAACCGACTTTACTGTCCAGTTTAGAACCATCTATGAAAATAATTTCACTAGATGGGTACTCATCAAGTATATAGTGAAACTCCTGACGATACACTACATCAAGAGTGTTGTGCTTGATGAACCTGGACAGTGAAATATCAAGAGTTGGGATTTGAATGAGACATAGAGGAATAAAACATGCAGTATTCTCATTCATTGGAGGAAGTACAAGGCCCAAACTGTCAAGGATTCTAATTGTTCTAATGCCAAGTGGGGCAGTACAATTTTGACGACATTTATACTTGTGGCCCAGCCAAGGAGCCCACCATTTAAAAACTATAATGAGAATAAATTAGGATTAACAGGAAGGGATCCTAAATAATAAAATATCAATTGGCACTCGTGATTTTGTTGAGCAGGGCAAGATCACGTAGAGAAGGAGAGAGAGACGAGGAGTGGAGGGCTTGAACCAGCAAGCCGGAAGAGAGTCTGTTCAGAGAGCCGTGAGAAGAAGGTTGAACGGCAGACCGCTACGGGACAGGACGCGGTCAGTCCATTTTTCGGCCACGTGCTATCTAAATTAATCAGTATGCTTTCCGGCCACTATTAAGGCCTTCATCTAGCCTTTATATCCTTTTTATAAATTATAGTTATTACAGTACTGTATTTTTCTAATTCGGTGCTAAAATAAAAGATAACATTTAATTTAACTTACGTTGTGTGCGTTTATTTAGCGTCCTAACCCGAGTCCTTGACCCATCCTGACAAGATTCGGCTAGAGTGTACACGGTCTCCAGCCAGCCGAAGTTTCCAGCTGGTCAAAAGAAGTGAGGGACGGTCACATACTTGACGACATTCCACAAGGGATTTTTAAATACTGTTGTAAGCCTGATGATACGGTTTGGAGCGCAAACTACATATATATGTTATTTGTAGTTGCTGTCTTCGTCGAGTAAGAGATGGTTCACCGGTTTCAGCATGTAAGCTAGAAACTGGGCTCGAACGAAATGCTCCAGAAACAATACGGAATGCAGAGTTATGTATCGAATCAAGCTTCTTAATGGCCGATGGTCTTGCTGATGAGTAGATTATGGAGCCATAATCAATCCTCGATTAAACAACAGCACAGTAAAATCGTAGTATACAGGTCCTATCGGATCCCCACCAAGAACCGCTGTTGATATTGTGAGCTGTTGAACACCGTCCTAAGGTTCACAAAAGTACAACAGATGGAGTTATGAGCAAGTATTGTTACTCCACCCTTAGCTCTGTCTACAGTGACAGTCTTTTCTAAAAACTGAAAACTCCTTCACAATAAAGGAGTGGGCTTGGTGGAGGTGAGTCTCTTGCTGGCAAATTACTTATGGGAGATGTATCACATACAAGAACCTTAAGATCTTCGATGTGACTTCACATACCTTTAATGTACCATTGTATCACACTATTCAAGTTTACGTTCCAGGCCATACTTTATGATGAAAATATAAATAGTAGATTCGTTAACAATTAATGATTAAAAAGGGCATAGACCTGTATTATTCTTTCCACCTGCCTGTCATGAAATACCATCAGGTGGTTTAATTTCAGTTTTAATTTTGGAAGTTTCTGGGTCAAGCTCCATAGCAACATCAACAACTGGAATGTCATGTGTTGAAGGTGTGGTAGACACTTGAGGTAGTTTTGGGAGGGATTTAAAAGGACCAGGCCATGACTTATTTTTATTTTGAAGAGGCTTGGCAGTTACAACCATTGGTTGTACTGGTCTTGCATCTATTACTTTTGTTCTAAATTTTAAAAAAGGATGAGGATTTAGTCAGAACAGACACTGACTGTGATTTTTGTTTCATTAGCTGTCCAGTTATTGGTGGTAATTTGATGTTCTTTAGTCAGGAAGGCGCAGATTTGTCTTTGGATGCAATAGGCCTTGTGGACTTATCAAGAGGTAGACTTTAGAAGATGGGATGTTAAATGATGTACAGCTATGGACTGCAATTAATTGCTTAATCTGATCGCCAAGCATACGAATCATCTCACGCAGTACCTTACACGATGAACATGTTATCGAGACTAAGGCTGATGTCGCATTTGCATACGATTTTCCTATGGTAGGAGGTGAAGCAGTTCTTTCTCTATACACTTGCCTAGCTTCGGGAAAGAAAAAATTTTCCTTAGCAACAATTTCTAAAATAGCCTTCTCGACTTGATAATTTGGGAATTTTTGTGAAAGTGCAGGATGACATTTTGCCTCAATATTACACCCTTCAATTTTGTGGCCTTTTACACCACAATGTTCACAAACTTCCTGTTTAGAGCAAGTGCTGCTAACATGTCCAAATCTTTGGCATCGGAATCAACGCCTTGGATTTGGAATGTACGGTCTAACAGTTAGACTGTAGAATCCAGTAAACACCCGCTCAGGAAGATTTGGAGTAACGAAAGTTGAGATGAGAGAGCCGTTGGTTTTTTTCTCATCATTTTCTGTACAGAAAATTCGTTCCACATTGACAACATGCTGTTCAGCGAGCTTTTTCTTTATTTCTTCAGTGCTCTCATTCAAGAGGTCACAGCAAGAAATAACATCTCTAGAGTTAAACCCTTGTGAGACATAACAGGTTGATGACTTCGAAAAAGGATGTCATTTTCAACAAAGAGTGACTTATTTGTCAGAGTCAGTCCGTATTAATAAAGGCCCATTCCAAAGTTTCCAAATGGAATAAACTTTTCATGCAGCACCAGTAACAGCTTTGTTTATTAAAAAGACAGATCTTAGACAGATCTGCCCCCTCAATACTGTTTCGTAAAATGAGGAATCTAGGAGCAGGTCCTTGGATTCTTATGTACAAATTCCTTTTCTTAGACTCCACACAAATGGACTCTTCTGATGCCGATAGCTGTCGCTTCTCACTACCCGGGTTGACATTTGAAGAAGTACAGGCCATGAGTGAGTTAACCAGCGCATCATGTTAGGCGGTTGCAGATGAGACTCTGGGAACGGGTAAACCCTTGGATCACTTTCGATCATTTCCAAACCCCAGAACTCTGGTGCCCAGAGTATCTTCTTTAAGCAGACTGGGGATGGGCAATAGTCCAAACCGGCAACTGAAGAGGGAGGATCAAACATCTCCCCCATCGCGAACACTTCCTGACCAAGGACTGAAGTGGCTGGCTACTGAACAGAAACCGCGCACTCGTCTTAGGCAGAGCAAGCTCACATCAACTTACCAGATTCAAAGGTTGTCACGATTTGGTCTGGTAAAAACTCCCATATGCGCTACGGCTCTGCATGGTCAAAAATCCTATAATCCATATATATGAATCAGGACTGTTCATAAATCCCATGTGAATCGTGAAATGTAGCAGCCTCTACAAATTGTAAAATATGTATGATTGTTGTATGTGTATGTATATTCGGAGATACATTATTGTACCACCGTAAAGCTCGGGTTCCGTGAGGGGCGCTTAAGCCTTCTCAATAGGTGCAGATAGTCTGAACCCCCTGCGATAAAATCCTAAGTAAAGGTGAAAGTAAGAAAATGTATATACAGTACTACCTCGTTTATCCGGACCTCATTCAACCGGATGTCCGGATTATCCGGATCGATCCGGAACAAAAAATAAAAAATTTAATCAAGGATAAAATAAAGCAAAAGCTTAAAGTTTCAAAATATTTGAATAATTACTGTATTTTGAATAATATTTTAAATAATATTAATAATATTTTGAAACTTTAACCTTTTGCTTTATTTTATCCTTGAATATGGAGTTTCAACAAGAAATATCTGCTATTACATTAGTGTTAATAAAAACGTGATTTCCTCAACACTACAGTGTCGCCTCGAGGTATTAGGGCGGGTTGTTGATGCACTGGGAAGAGAAAGTGGAGGAGCAATGACCTCTGCATCACCATCCCCCTACCCCGATGCGGCATGACAGTGACCTTGTCTATTGTATATGCCGGCAGGTAGTCTATCATGTGCTAGCGACATCATTACCATATCGTGCTGTGCCGTGTTTAGTTTCTTTACATTTTTGATCGGATACGGTTAATAGTATTTCAGGGTGTCTAGCGACCGGAAAAAGTCAGGGAATTTGAATTTTCTGGAAAAGTCAGGGAATTTTTTAAAAAACCGGGGAAAAAATAAAGAATGCCTGATATTTTAGTAAAATACAATGACGATGCCTGTAACGGTCCTTAAAGACAATGTACAACTGTGAAATAAATACAAACCAGGTGCATGTTTACAACGCATCATAAACCATCATGTCATTTTACAACTTTATTGTTGTCGGGTTGCTAAGACTCAAGGGTGTAAATCAGTAAATGTGAACATTTTGTCACATCTTAAAGCGGTGCCGCCAGCTTTGGGAACCCCCGTTCTTTTTTTTTGGCAGTTGGCACATCACGTCCCCAGTCGGGAGTATCGAGGACGTGAATGAGAATCGGCATATAATTTAGAGGTGGGCGTTGTTACTGCTATTTATTTATATTCGTGTGTTAGCGTTTGTGCGTGGAAATGGCGACGAAACGAAAACATAATGTGCTTACAATGGCCCAAAAGTTAGACGCATTGAGTCGTATAGACAGGGCCGCATTGAAACGTCACACCAAATTATAACAGAGGAAGATAAATGACTTTTTTGTAAATAACAACTAAACCCTGTGTAAATTAAAAGCATGTGTAAATATTTCAGGTGTGTAAATAAAATGTTTTTCGTCATTTACAGTACATTGTATAATTTCGTGTATTGTGTAAATTGAATGACTGTGTAAATATTGTGTTTTTTCATGACTTATAAATGGTAAGTTATTTTATATTTTGTTTTAAATCTCTCTATAATTTCGGATTATCCGGATTTTTGATTAACCGGATCACTTCCGGTCCCAATTAGTCCAGATAAACGAGGTTGTACTGTATGTGAACTGGGTGTATGTTTAAATAGATGAAAGTCTATGTGTTGTCAGTGTTTGACTGGGGTCGCAAGGGATGCCAACCCTTTCTTATTAAGTGTAGCTAGTCTGTACCCCATTCGGGGGCTCATTGTTCTCTGAAACAAAAAGTAAAGTAGTTCTCTAAAATTTGTAAAGTAGGGTGCTAAAACATCAAAAAATTACTTCTCCTCAGGGGGTTACCTAGCACACTGCTCACTAGACTTCTCTCCAGGGAGTCAACCATCACACTACTTCTTCTCAGGGAGCTCCTCATCACCTACCAGGAGAACAACCAACTGCACTTACTTCTCCTCCTGGAGAACACACATGTTGCTGACAAATGTTGAGGGACTATCCACAAACTCTCGGAAGAGCCAATCCACATCTACCTCATTGAAGACCTCACCCTGCTCTCACCTCCACCTTCCTCAAGGGATCACCACCCAGCAGAAGGAGAAGATCCCACGAGTACCTCCCGACTGGGAAATAAATAGGGGAAATCCTGGCACCAGCAGCACCACGAGCAACCCTATCACGTCTTGAAAAAGAAATGGTAAGAGCCCTGACTCTGGCGATAGTGGTTAGTATTTAGATGCCCAAGACATCTCTAGGGAGATTCTGTTTAGTTCCCTCAAGCTGATCTACATACGTATTCAGTGCAATAAGCTGATACAATAGACAATTCCTATCTACCATCCTCGTGTCAACCTTACCGAGCATCAAAATCAGGAGATCAAGGTCGGACTTCACCTCCATCTCCAACAAGATGATGCCCACCGCCACTGGAGCCAACATCTCCCAATGGTGCTGTGTCAACCTCAGAACTGGCAGCATCGCTCCCACTGGAGTGTTTCTGACCAAAACCATCCTGAGATCAACCACCGTTGACAAGAGAATGGAAGCTCACCAAATAATGGCACACCAAGATGCGACCCCAGCAGAAAAATTACCAAAACTACTACCACCCATCTACACTTCCCCACTATACTTTCGGCAACTTATTAATGTCGCAGGCTCATCCTCAAACTGATGCAAGCAGCCAGATATCACATCAGATTCGAAGGTTTTTGGGATGACCAGGGGCTATAGCTACTGGATCCAGAGAGGAAACGTCACAACCAAAATCCACACTAATGACCTCAAGCACACCCCAGTTCAAGCCATCAACAACGAAGCCCTGCCAGTTCAGTGTCAGTGAACTTACTCTTCCTTTACTTGTTCTCCCCACGCTCTTAAAACACCCAGTGTGACAATAAAGAAGAGTACAGACCAAGTGTACTTAATAAGTTTTCATGGTTGTATTTTCTTGTTAATAGTAATAAATAGTTCAATTTGAGTTTTTTAAATTAAATTAAAATTAAAGTTTATAATATTGTTTTAAATAATAACTAATTCTTTGTTTTAATGATGTTAAATAATAGTTAATTTCATGTTTCATATTAACTTATAAATTTGCTTGAACAGAATTTAAGTAATTTTCCTTTTTGAAACTTTTCTCCGAGTCACACACTTATTAACTGATACCTTATAATTTATATGTGTTTTCAGGAAATAGTGAAATTTCTGTGTTTGTGCTCAGATTTTAGAATAAGAATTTATAGAACATATTATTTGTGATTGTATAGTGAAATTCTTTTGGAAATATTCTTCCACACGGCATGACCTCGAGAAGTGGATTAACAAAAATAAAATTGAGAAAGGTCCACCAGGTGACCAAAATAAAGTGAAAACTTTAAAAAATTTAGCAAAACAAAAGAAAAGATATATCAACGTAGATTTGCGAGCAGACGGTTAGCGAAAAGTCAATTGACCTAAGCGTAACTATCAGATCTCGTCTTGTTTGGGGATATAGCATCCTTTGATGGGGTTTTCTTGACACAAAAATAGAGCTAGTAAAATTAGGGTTAGAACTGTTAGAAGTAAACTCTCAACAGTGAAGGGAGTATCAGGTGAGTGGTTCAAACCTAAAGAAAAAGAGAAAAGGGGCAATGAACCAGGAACCTGTGAATATCCGTGGCAACACACACACACACACACACACACAAACAAAAAAACTATGGCGAAAAATAGATAAAATAAGTTTTTATTAATAGTAATAAAGATTTTTATATTTTACAGTTTTGCTTATATTTCAAACTGGACCTTATTTAAAAATTATCCCTCATACAATATTTTTTGATACTAATTGCACCTTTCATTTTCTGTTGTATAGACTAAGTAGGAAAGTCGTGCAATACACCATTTATTTAAACTGAAAAAAAATATAACAAGAAAAGTGTAGATAATATGTAATTTAGTTTAGTTACGCTTTAATATATATATATATATATATATATATATATATATATATATATATATATATATATATATATATATATATATATATATATATATAATATTAGATATAAAGAAGAAAGAGAGGGGAGAAAGTTTATTTACCAGATTATTTCCACTTCATCTTCACTTTCATATTCATCTTCTTCTTCTTGTTTAACATTATCATTTCTAATAAAGTAAAATGCCATTTTGATATCTGAAACAACAATAGTATTGTAGATCACATTAGCTAAGAGATTCGCCTACTTCAAAAATATTAAACTGGACTTCTTTCTTAACCTACAATACAAATCTCCACTAAAAGTCTAGGCCATAAAAAAAAGTACATATCTTGGAACTTAAGTATTAGCCGGAAGCAACCCTTCTACAGTGTGCTGCGACAGTTTTGGTTGTTTCAATGACTATTAACCTGGCTAAGCCTTTCGTACATTTATTGAAGTTAATAATTTGTTTACTTTTTTTACCCTGACAGGTTTGTCCAGGTAGCTATATATATATATATATATATATATATATATATATAACCACCTGGCCAAACCTATCGTAAGTTTATTGAAGTTAATAATTTGATATTAGATCACGGATAAAAATCTTTAATCACGGATATTATAGATTGAAATATCTGGTACTTACGTATTAGCCTACTGCACGGCAATAAATCACTCAGGACACTGACCTAGACACACGCCGAGACAGGTAATGCGCACGAAAGTATGACTGATCTGGTATTGTTATATTCGTAACGAACTAAGGAAACTCTGACTGAAATATTTATGACAACCAAAACCGCCACAGGGCACTGTATAAGGGTGGCTTCCGGCTAATACGTAAGTACCCATATCTTAATTAACTGTCTATAATTATATGAATTAATTAATATAGTTTAATATTAAAAGTTCTGAATTTAGAACTTTTAATCCAACAAGAGATTTGAAACTACAATAATTTAGAAAAGTAATTCTAAGTTGGAAGAGGACACTTAAAATAAATACAGTTAGGTCTACTAGGCTTATTCAGCATTCGGTCCAGTATGTAACTGCACAAGCCTCATGTAAATATTGAAATAATTATAAAACATTCATAAAAAAATCCAATTGGCTCCAAACAAGAATTGATGATTTATTACTCCTTAACCTATAAACTTTTACCCTCGTTAAAAATAAGATAAAGCAATTACAATTTTACATTCTAAATAGCCTAATTACCCTATAATATAAATGAAGTTCACTATAGATTTATTGGTAATTATCCATTAAAGCTTGCCATAAAATTTAATTAGGAAAATTACTTGAAAAGTGTCTTCCAACATCAAATATGATCTTATTGTTTCAAAATAACTGTAGTAAACGATTTCAGATATTTCTAAACTAAATCACACTGTCAGGTACAATATATAATTACCAAACCTACAAGTTGTTGTTGGCGGCAGTGTGCACAGATGTGGCCCTCATATGTAGAAAAGCCAATTACGTTGAATTTATTATTTCAGAAAACTGACTAGTTGCTGTACAAGTGACATAAACATTATATTAGAAGGAAATTGGAACACTGGTCAAATCTTAAGAAGTGGCCAATTCCTCTGAAGGTTTTTTACACTGCTTAATTCTTATACTGATACCTTATCCAAAATATAAATTTGGGTAATTGTTTAAAAAGAAAGTTACCGATATTTTTAGCAATTAAAAAAAAAAAAAATACATGTTTACTTTAAAATGGCACTTTATTTTTCACATTTTTATTAATTTTGTATCGTGTAGGCCTACTACATACTTTACTTCTTAAGAATTAAAATGTTTTCCTTGCGCAGATCACTATTTTTCACTGAAAAATCACAATTTAAAAAGTTTCAAATCTGGCATATTTATAGTTTAAACTTAATGGCAGATGTTCACAATTACGTCTCATATGTTACTAAAGATATTTCAATCTATAAAACCCGTGATCAAAGATCACGTGATATGCTCTGAATCCTACATATTAATAATCTAATTTCAAATTATTAACTTCAATAAACTTACGAAAGGTTTGGCCTGGTGGTTTTATATATACACAGTTTGACCAGCTGTTATAGCTTACCTGGCCAAACCTCTCTTGATCACAAAGTAAGCAAATTATTAACTTCAATAAACATATGAAAGGCAACCTAGACAAATCTGTAGTCCAAAAAATCATATTCTACATACTGTACTTTATTCTTAATAAAATAAGTTTTTAACGAGGAGCTAACTTTTTCACGGAAAAAAAAAAACAACAGGCTAATTTCAACTTTTCTAGGTTAAAGTCCATTAAAGTAAATTACAGGTTAAAATAGGTTTGTACACGAATTTTTAACTGACAAGGTGGTTATATATAGCTATCTTACCTGACCTACGTGTAAATTTCCTCAATGTTGCTTGACTTCAGTGATCTATAAATGCATTGAATTCTGTAGTTTTGAAATTGTGATATTTCGGTGAAAAAGTTAGCATTGAAAACTTTTTATATTATTAAGAAATAAGATAAGTAAAACATGATTTTTTTTAAATCGCCAAAAGTACCAATAACATTTTTGTAAACAATTACCGAATTAATTTGTTTTCTCCAATTAATTAATATAATAAGCACTATAACAGCCTATGTTGGCCCTCTACAAACCCTATTCATAATTTCACAAAACGAAAAATATGTATGATTTAAAACATCCTTACATCGTGGTAAAATAAACACAAATTTATGAATCAAAATGCAAATAAAACATACCAGTGGTTCAACAGAGGCACTTCATTTTTACTTTTAAACCCAGCCAATAAGAAATTGGTGTTCATTCTTATTTCAAATGTACAAACGTCGAGACAATGCAATTAAAAAATAAAACAGTTTTAAAGATTACATTAAACCGTCAAAGTATTTGTCGTCACGTACAATTAGCCATACAATCCGATAAATATGAATAGAAATACAATAACAATAAATTCACCTACGTTAACGTCGACAACTAACTACGGAACTACCGTACCGTGACCGTTACCGGTTAACTTCAGTGTGATCATGTGATCTACGGCGTACGGCCTACGCATATGCAGGTTCAAAAAAAATTTAATTTAAATTATATTATTTAATTTTACAACACTAAGTTAAAAGTTGTATTAATTCAAACATGTTCAAGTCGTCATATATTGGATGTGTAGAATTATACATCTCACTTTCTATTTTCTAACGATCAGGAAAATACAAAAAAGTGTACTACAAAAGAAAATAGAGTAGTAGAGAATAGAGAGTGAAAGTTGTGGGTGGTGGGGGAACTATAAAATTTCATAATAGGGGACGCAAATAAAGGACAGGTTATTCGTTTGATAATCTAGCCGATGATAGTACATAGAAACGGAAACAAAAGTTCTAATTTCTCAAGCATAGATTAAGCTAGTTTATACATTTTGCAAACTTTCACTACACTTTTATAAAAAGAAACACTGTATTTCCAATTTTATTTTAGTCAAAGGTGTATTGCTGTTTGTAAATTAACTTAATCTTTACACGTTTTTTATTTCTTACAACTTATAAAATAGATTTTTACACACAGGTAGTTAAACGATCAGGATCTTAAAGTTCGTTCCGTGGAAGTTAATGCTGCTCATAGGGTAGGAATAGATCAACTATTCATGAGGTGGAACTTTATGTTTGTCACATCAACATTCAAAAACATGTAGGCCTATATGTCTAAAAAAATTTACAACTAAACAACGTTAGTTGTTGCAACACAACGTTAGAGAGGATACTATTATTGTTATTTACACATACAAAACTATAAATGTATAACTATTTTTAATATTAGGAATCAATAATTATTCAGAAGATAGGCAAGACAGTTTGATCCCCGGGGACTCTCAGGCATGGGAACCCGAAAAAGTAGCTCACGATGCAAGAAAATCTTCAACCCATGAGAGAGGATTTTATAAAGAATTGAAATTTTTAGTAACCGTATGTCTATATTTTTATATTGATTTTTTACATAAAATGGAGTAACTATTTCCATAAATTACTATTGTTTGTGTTTAACATTTCATTTAACAATAGTTGAAATCTGCCAATTTTCTTTTTGAAACTTGTTAATCATTTATAACTTTTCTCTGTTGTACGCTTGGATTCGAATATTATGTGATCTAATGTTTCATCCGAACTTTGATTGGATAACCCGGAACCTCTTATATGTTAAGCAAGAACGGTTAGCCATGAGAAAACCGAAATAAATAAAATAATTACAATGTAAAAGATTAGTATAATGTAAATTTGCGTATTACTAATTACTTGAGAGTTATGTACTTTTAGTTGAATAGTTAATCTAATTATACTTAACTATAAATTTGTTAAAATCAATACAAATTACATATTAGAAAGTATAAGGGTAAACCACATAACAAAACCACCAGAAAAATGGAATGTGTGAGAAATGATTTCACGTTTGAATATATATTCTCAATGATATATATTTTGGCGCCACTATATAAAGAAATACTGTACTGTACCTACTGTGTCTTTATTTTATTTATTATAGATGTAATAATTTGCTGTCTAATTAATAGATAAACACTAAAGGTTCCAAGTTAATTATATGTGTGGCTCCAAAATATAGCAGTTTAAATATTAGCAACGGTGGCTACATGGGATATATGGTGACATTAAATAGGGCTACATAAAAACATCAAAAGAGTTCAAAGTTTTAAGTACATTGGAGAGACAATAACGAAAAATAGCTGTAAAAGAAAGATCCCGTAGGATGGAAACACCCTTCAGGATATGACAGAAAACCCATAGATCTACTTTCACATCAAGTAACCTGGTAGAAATTGAGAAAAAAAGAGCAAAAGCGCTTATGAAACATTTTAGGACCCGAGAAGATATGTATAGATAGATGAATTCATGTAATATCTGAGGATCTAATCAGGAATTGAATGAGAAGATAAAAACAACCATTAAGTTAAAAAGAAGAATAACATATTATCATGGACAACTGAAGAAGATGGACAGGTAGCTGGTAGAGATTGGCGAAGAAGATACTTTGTTTTAAAGAAGGAAAAAAGACACAGGTCCCTCGGATAAAAGAAGTTTTTCAGAATCTAGATCAGATTGGGTTGACAGAAGAAGAAATTAACGATAGGGATTGATTCAGACAGAAGGAAGGTAGCGGAGGTGAAAGATTGAAGATAGATAGACCTCAAAACCTAAAAGGGTTTTTTCTATGAAGATAGAGTAAGAAGAAACCAGATGATAAAAGATTACTAGCTCAAAAAGAAAAATCAAGTTGTGTAATATAGCCAATAAAAATACAGTAATGTAAAAAAATATGAGTGTAGTAAGGACAAAATATAGCATTTGTATTTGTAACGTATAGTGAATAGTGATATTGTGTCCATCTAGAGTGATGTTGATAGATGATAAGCAGATACATAATGATGTATGTCATTTCATTTGTATTGAAAGATAGTACACTTGTACAAAGCCATAACAAAAGCAATATCAAAGAAGTAGGCTAATCCTCAAAACATCAATACAATTTACGTTGGAAAATTAAAAAACCCACATGTACATTTTAGTAACTGATATTTTGTACATTTTATACCATCCTCAGAGTGATAGAAACCAATACTCACAGAGATATAAAGCAATATAGAGTATATAAATATAAACTCTCTGAGAATGGTAGCTATGCTACCGAAATGTACATAAGTTTATTAAACATTGTATGGCATGTGTCAAATAATATTAAACAGGATATAACAAAAAACACATTACCAAAACTCTTAGTTCAAGGAGTCAACAATTAAGTTAAAAAGAATAATAACATATTAGCCTATCATGGACAACTGAAGAAGATGGACAGGTAGAGATTGGCGAAGAAGATACTTTGTTTTAAAGAATGAAAAAAGACACAGGTCCCTGGGATAAAATAAGTTTTTCAGAATCTAGATCAGATTGGATTGACAGAAGAAGAAATTAATGATAGGGATTGAGTATCAATAAAATTAAAACTATTTATTTAAAGTTTGTTGTGTTAGTGTTTTTATTTGTGGTTAAAGAATTACTTATTTCATATGGTTATTAGCCACAAAACTTATTGGATGTGTATACAACGTAAGCAAATGAAAAGGCATAACATCAACACCAATGAAGAAAAAAACAGTCTGGTACAAAGAAGGTAATATATTACAGTAGATAAATTAGTAAGAAAGCGTGAAGGTTGACTAGTTCTATTGTGGAACTGACAAGCCGAATGGTGTTGTTAAAACCAAAACATTAAAACCCTTTACAAGGAATATTTGATGTTTAGGACAAGTTAGGACTTGGTAATTTATTATTTACAATTTGTAGGTTATATATATTTTTGGTTAATATGGAGAGAAGTTGTCTGATTGATTTAAGTGCGAAATCTCAGCAATTCCTCTTAAAAATAGTGTTTTGTTCATCATTTCGATACTTATTATAGAAGCTTCCCACTTTTTGTCTTTAGATAAATCTAAGTTAGAAATTATAAATGATTTTGTACCATTTTTCTTTTCTAGGTTAGCGTACCATATTTCACAGCTATAGTATAGGCTAGTTTACCTCTTTTAAAGGTAAATGTCCATTTAATACTGCAATGTGATTTAATATAGTAATGCCATGAAATCGTGTTTTACATACCTCATTATTAAACAATTGGATCATCCTTAAGGTGGGAAGACTCTTTATCAAGTATGAAAATCCATTAATTCTGTCTAAATAAGCAATTTAAAAGTACAGAATCCTAGCCTTATTAGGTTAAGGTATCTGTTTGCGGTAATTCATATGAAAATGATTGTGAATAGAATGAGTGTCTCATCATTTTATGTTTATGTTCATGCACTCAAAGCAAATAGGTAATTATATGTATTAATGTATAATTAGTAACGACAGGTCTTGTAAGGTAGCTATATACTAAGATAACATACACACACACTCACATATATATATATATATATATATCTAAACAATAAGATCCAAAATTCAAACTAGCTCTACGTTTGGAGCATCAAAAATTGAAACAATACACTCTACTATATTTATTATTCTCCAATATTTAAAATTTAAATTGAGAAATGAAATATAACAACAATCCATTGAACCATTTAAGATTTTTAATAACCTCCATTATAACGTCAAAACATTATTACAATATACTTTAAGATGATTAATTATATATAATAAAATTGTTCATTTATTTATCAGAAAGAAAAAAAATCAAATTATATTGGTATGAATTAATGTCTATTATAGTCTTTTCTTTAAGTAACAAAAAAAATTTCACTCTTATCTCGGGTGGGGTTAGGTGCTGACTTTTTTCCAATTTTATAAAAAAAAATATGGACGTTAATTATAAAATAAAAGATTAAATTAAGTTCAATATTTACACATATTTATGAACGAATAACTATGACCAAAAAATTTATGAATGAAATGATATAGTTCTATATCTGTCCACCAATTATATATACATTATACACTGGTGAAAGTCTACTATAATGAATATTTGCTCCGAATCTAGGCTATTGGCTTGATCTCACCATATTAGAAAGTTTCCCTCATATTCAACTGTTTCTTGTTTCCCTCTTCACAATCGTAAATCGAACATCCTTATACTAGACAACTACCGCACTATTTCACTTGAACAATTCCTCTAAACTTGGATAAAACATATATTATACATTTGCTCAGAGCGAAAGCTGGATTCACCAAATCGCTCTAATAATTAATATTTTTGCCAAAATCGAATAAACCGCCATCTAAATCACTCCCCACTTTCACAATGATCTCTATGTATGAATAAGTTGATGATAATAATAATTTTTATTTATTTATTTTTGTACGAATTTATGATTTAATTTTGAATTGTAAGTTTCTTTATTCCAAATATTAAATTGTATATACATTAAACAAATAACTTCTATATTTTAAAATCTTAATACTAATCTATATATAAATGTATATATATATTTATTTCTTTTTAAATTTAAATTTGACGGGATTGATAGACGATTAAGGTCTCACGTGTTATTGCGCCAATCAGAGCGTTAGTTTCGAAGATGGGCGTGTCCCTTCAATGACATAATTTCAGTGTTCGCTATTTCCTCACACGTCACTTTGATGTAATCAATTTTATAAAATTCTTGTATACATTTCGAATTGTTACAATACCTAACCAGACTTGGTAAAAAAAACTATATATATAGTTACTTCCCAAGTCTAGTTCCCGTAATTCAGAAATTATACAACGTAGTAATACATATCTATTTAAGACACTTTTAACAACACGTTATTCTATTAAATATTCTTAACTTATGATACCTAGATGCTCATCGTGTATTCTGATCATTTAATGCAAACTGACTAACAACTTTTGGGGAAAAATTTACATTATCAATCTCAAGATTAAAGTAAAAAATATGCCAAATCCATTTTAGTAGCACCTTATATGGAAGTGGAAAATAGATATAGCAATGGGAATTTGGAAGTTCCATATTTACTTCTAAATCTGTCACTTTTAAAGACTATTTTAAGGGAAACTCATTTTTAACCTAGCTTAAATATTACATAAGAATATTATTTTTAACAGTTAAATCCAAACATCAAATTACTAGATGGTGAGACTACCTATATTGTAACCATCAAGGTAATCAACATGCATAGATAAATTTTTTTTTTTTTTTATATATTATAGAAGGAAGTGTGTTAAGCACAATTTGTTAAAATTTAACAAATTTGTTAAAATGAAATTCAAAAGAACAAAATTGATTGAATTAGCCAGAGAATTAACAATTACAATTTATATTTATAAAATTAATATATACAATATGTTTTTTTTTTTTAAATTTTTTATAAAGCACTGAGAGCGGAAAGATTGCTAGCAGCATTATCCTTTTATTTTGTTTTATATATTTATTTTTTCAGAAAAGACAAACTCAAGCCGAGTTACTACTACAATAAAAAATGATGTAAATTTAATCAAAGTACTAACATACAGTGATGGTTAATATATTACATTAATGAAGCTTTACACTTTAAATTTTTGTTTAAAGAATGTTTGTTATTTTAAAATCAGTTATTGATGTTTGAAATGTTTCACAGTTGTAGGTTGAAAAGTTAACATACCCCAATTCTGCGTCCAGTGTAATTACATACATCAAAAGAAATAAATAACGAAAGTATTAATTTATTGTTTTAAATTGTAATTTTAAAATTTTACTGAAATAATAGATATAATAATAAAATAGATTTTTATTTAGACACTGTTAATAGAAAGACTTTAATATTTTACCTTAGATAATAATGAATTATGTTTTAAGTAAGTAGAATATTGAATTTTCATTTAATGTGGAATTTCAAAATTTTACATAACTCAAATTGATTTGTACAGATTTTCATGAAACTATTAAACTTACATGTCTTATTTACAGTTACTCTACTACAAAAAACTCATTTCAACAGCTGCTTGGTTTTAATTTATAAAATACCGTACTACAAGAGTGAAATATTTATTTATCTGTATGAGTTGCTTTTAACATGTAAAATCAGCAGTCATATTAGGCGAGAGCCAGGATGATTAAATTTGTATTTTTCATATTAGGAGCACCATTTACATGGTTAACAAAATTTATTTAATTAATTTAACGAGTCAAACATAGGTTTTTGCCCATGTTCAAAGTTACTTTCCGATGAATTACGAATTTTGTTAAGTTTAAGGATTATAAGAGAGCGGCTTGTTTATATTCACCTTTTTTAAGTGTTAAGGCTAATTCTGAACTTTCCTGTTTCCTTTCGCATCATGTAATTTACTAGTAGAACTTGTTATCTGTAACTATTACAAGCAAAGCTGTGATGCTGTTTAAGTGAAAGGCTTATGAAATAAAAATGAATGTAGCATACATTATGAAACGCTACATAAGATGTTTACAAAATTTTACAATATTACACTATAGAATTATGTTTGTCTACAAAAATACCAATGCTCTAATCTGTAATAATAATCATTACAATATGTTTCCAACACGTTATGTCTTGCATGTTTACTGAGTTTTAACACACTAAAAAAATTGACATACATGACCATTTGCTAAGTTTTCATGGGTCATTTTATACAATGTGTCTAAGTATTATGCTATTTTAAAAACATGTTACATTTTTTCTTCTAGTTTGTTGCCTTGTTATAGTGATTAAGTGCTTGTTTTCTAAATAATAATAGCACAATGGAATGGGTTAAATTCTTTGCTATAGTTTTTCTGTTCTAATACTAGTTCTTTTCAGCATGTGGTACGTACAGAGTTGTAAGCGCTACCTACTAAAAAAAACATTGGTCGGTAGGGTTGGTTAGAACAAAAGTTAATTATGAACAAACTTATTTTACTAACATTTAGACAGATTCGATGAGATTGGATATATGTAGGTTTATTATTATTCTCTTCATAAGCTCTAAGAACATGGGTTTTGTAGATTAACATTTTCTTGTATCTATCATTGGAATAAAGCATAAACAATTGAATTTACTAATATTGACTTTCATGAATAGGCCTACAGTAGGCTACAATACAAATTGCGGATTTTAAATTGATAAATGAAAGAAATTGGTCATTTAATTATTTAGTTTCTCCAATTTTTAGAGCCGTCAACGTAAATTGAAACAATTATTATAAAATTTGATGAAGTTAGGCTCAGAAATGATATTAAAGGTTCATATTTAGATGCATCTTATTTATGTTAGAGTTAATCATTGTAAAATAATAGGGCAGCTAAACATCAGTGTATAGAAGCGTAGCGAGGTGTTGGATTAAATGAATTTTGAAATTTAGTTTGGGTTGTAAATCTTATTGATAATATGGAATGAAGAAATGATAATGAAAAGCCTACTGATTATTCAAAACTTAATCATTGGTAAGTTTATTAACATGTACAAAAGATTTTAATTAAATATAGATTATATTTTTCAGTACTCTAATCTAAATTTATTACTGTGTAACTAAAGATAATTTTGTTTTACAGAGTTTTGGTAATTTATTGCCCTTATACCAATTTTTCCTTTATTGGAGTTTATGATCTACAGGATAAAAATGGAAAAAAACAAAAAAACAAAACAACTATCAGGAGTTTTACCAAACTACTTAATTCTCTACTTGTACAGTGATTGATACAAAATAAAAATGGGGAAAAAATAACTATCAGGAGTTTTGCCAAACTACTAAATTCTCTACTTGTACAGTGATTGAAATAAAAAGCAGTTAACAATGGAACAACAAGCTTATAATAATATAACTAATGTTAATCACCTTTTGGAGTTAATATGCAACAGGTATTTTTATATTATAACAAAAGTCTACATCTATTACAAATTTTAATATGAATTATTGTTTCATTACTAATACGTCAGTAGAAGTGGATTTTACCTAAATTTGTGACAATTGATCAGTTAGCTTGAATACTACCATATAATTTCTATTACAATATAATATAGATTGTAGGCCTAACCTTATGAAAAAAATTGCTATAAATACAAAAAGACTTTAATTTTTAACCCCCCCCCCCCAAATATGTTGGATGCAAGAGATGTTTTGTAAATTTTTTACTATCTTCCAATATGCACTATCTCTATTTATAAAACACAATTATTAAACCTGATTTTCTAATAATGATGTTGGGATTAGTATACTTTTTAATGCCACATAGATGATGGTTATATTCATTTTTCTTTTTAACAATAGAGAACAAATTTTCTAGCTCAAAATTATGCTCCTCTTCTTAAAAAAAATAGCTCTTCTTTGGTAAAGTTATTAAACTTTAAAGGAAACCGAAATTAAGGATGTACACTACCACCTACCACAGGAATAAAACAGAAGACGGATGGGTGCTTCTTATTAGAGCAGTGTTTAAAAGAAAATTGTGTTCAGACATTTAAGATCTTATTTTAGCCAGAGGTGTATACATTTTTTTGGATCCAATATTTCCCTGGAACACAAATATTAAAAAAAAAACAATTTTCTCCAAAATTATAAGATATTTTCATTCAAATTTAACCTATTATTAGAGAGTATATTTTATGTTGATTTTTTTAGTCTATTGCTGAGCCTAGGAACGGTCTGATATTTAATCAATACACATTATTGCTAACATTAATTTTTTAAAGATTCCATTTTCTTAAAAATGATGGAAAGTTTATTTCGGTTAATCTTCCACTTTTCATTTCCATTATCACATCATTAAGTGTGCTTTTCATTAAAGCTTAATCATACAATACTTTTTAAATAAAGGCTTTTAGAGATAGCCTTCATCTGAATTAAGTGTCCAATTTAATATGTCAATCATCTCAAAAAAATTTCAACCCGGCTAGTAAATTTTTGTGTACTAAAGAGTAATGTTACATCAGTATTATTGCGTTGCCAGATGGATTCAGTGTGCATTTTTTGTAAGTCAATAAAAAAATTAAAAAACTTTTTTAAATGTTTTACTATTACTTTGCTCTAAAGAAAACGGATTTCTTTCAATGTTTTTGGATTCAAAACATCCACTGAACTTCATCTACTAATGTAATCAATACTTCATAGCCTTGTTTGGATTTTCTATTCAAATGGTGGAAGGCAATAACTTCAGTGGAAATGAGACTTGACATTCTTAAAGAAAACACAATAAATATAGATTGTAAAATAAGTATGGTTTTACTGGATTTAGTACACATTTTATGGACAAATATCACAACACAAAGACATTTAAGTACAACACATCCCGACCCTTGAGTCTTCTAGAATATGTTGAGATGAAGCAGTTGTTCAAATAATAATGCCACTATTACATCACTTCAAAACTCAAAGAATGGTCAGTGTTTAAAAGCATTTCTACTGGAAAACTTTAATACCCAGTTTGTTTGGATTTCTTCAAAACAAAGAATTTAAAAAAATGGTAATCTTAAGGGGCGTTGTGATCTAAAAAAGAGGCAAATTCCTCTGCCTTTATCGGTTTTGGTTTTTACATATTCTACGTAAATATATATGTATCTTAATTAGATTTACCTGAAACCCAAAATTATAAAAATTAGTATGCTTAAGGGGAAATGTTTTAATTCAACATAAATTTTCATCTGTGTCTGGGTTTGCTCAAAGCCAAGAATTTTTGAAAAAAAGTATCCATCAGAACGGTTTTGAACTCAAAAAGTGGTAAAAAAATACTAGGACGATTGTTCACATTAGTTTTTTCATAATTTACATAAACTTTCATGTAAACTGACTTTGGTTTGGCTCAATACCGTCAAAACCAATGATTACGAAAATAGTATCCCTAAGGGCAATTTTGGCCCAAAAAAGGGCGAAGATACCTCATTGGTTATAGCCGTTGCTTTATTAGTAATATTTTGTGTAATTTGACTTTGTGGTGTTTGACTGGATTTGTTGAAATACAAGGATTTTCAAAAATAGCACACGAAAGGAAGTTTTGGCCCATAAAGGGGGTAAGAGGTAAGAATCTATATTCTAAATCAGGTGATATATACCCCATTTTTTTCCATTCAGTGATACAATTTTGTGAAAAATAGCTGATAAACTAGGATAGTCTGTTATAGGCTACTTTATTACTACAACTGATAGAAAATGCTCAAATAATATAAACATTGACTAGTATAGTATTTGCTATAATTACAGTTAATTTTATTAATTGGTCACACTTTATAATATCATAGCATTGTGGTACTAGCGACAGTTAATTTTGAAAACTGATTCCGGGTCTATTTCGTTATTGAACTCTTAATTTCACATATTAAAACAACGCAGATTATTTTTTTAACGATTCACCAATTATTGTGTCCTAAATGACTCTTCTTTAACATTATATTAGTTGCTAGTAAGAGAATTATTCGTTTTATTATGTTTATTTTTATCTGGACAAAAATTACCCCGAAATTGCCATAATTTCCCTGCCCCTATTTTTTTTCCAAGGCAATAATTTCTCTAGGTGTGTCTTAATTTCTCCCGAACCTAGTTCACACATTCCGACATATTCTGCAGCCTCAGTTTTTGCAACCTTATTATTCTTAATTCAAGATAAAAGTATGCAATGGAAAATATTGATTTAAAACTTCATTGAATATTTAGTTGAAATAACAAAATTATTACAAAGATTGATTGTTTCAATTACTTCAGTTTGAGCTAGTGTTTTCCCTGCTCTTCAAATATATAAAAATCAATAGGTAATAATTGACAAAATGTTTTTCTGATTTCTACAAACGATAGCTTGGATGATTATGAACAAATTACTATCTGATATATCAGTTTAATGATTATATTTCAGTAAGAAAAGTTTAAAATGGACAAGTACATAGATCAGTTTTGTCTTGACACTACACACCTTTAGGTACTAATAATTGTCAGAAGTGCGCCAAATTAAATTTTTTTATCTTAATCCACTTCCTAAATATTAAGATTTATTAATTTGAATTTTTAACTTTTCAGCTTCTCAGTGGTGCAATTTGGTACTACAATAAATTAGAATTAATCGAATTATTTCAAATTATAAAATTTTAATTTTCTGGGATACACTATACACACACACACACACACACACACACACACACACACACACACACACACACACACACACACACACACACACACACATATAATATATATATATATTTTTTGATTGCTATCTTTGCTATATTGATTAAACAGCAATTTAAATAGTCTGTTATGCAACATTAATGTTTTTTTAAACTAGGCCTATATTAATTAATTTTTCTTATTTATTTATTCGGCCTACAACTAATAAATATGAAATTATTAGGTTTATGTTTGTTTATTTTTTGTTGTTGGTTTTATGTAATCTCAGAAAAAACTGATAAATTTGATATTAATGAACTGGTAAATATTTATTTACTTTCAAATGTTTTATTATTATTGTTTTAAAAGATTATTTTTTAATGTTTTGGGTTATTTAATAACATAATTATAATATTACTTTTAAGTGGTCCACAATTGTTTTTTAAAGTGTTTTATCGATGTTTGGATTTTATAGTATTTTGCACATATTTTTTTTTTAATTCAGTAAAACATATTCATTATAAATCATACATCTTGGATCAGAAATTTATAAACATAAGTGTAAATATGTTTCTTTTGGTTTTTTATTCTTCTTTCTTTGACGACCATGGTTTCAATCATTCTAGATCACTTTCAAGTTTTCTTGTTAATTCATTTACTACACAAAGTCACTTTTATAATAATATGTAACATGTACTAAAAATAAATGTACCACCACGATTTGTTGTTTATCATAATTACAATTTTTGGAGATGCATCCTTAACATTTTCATAGTAGAGGTCGACATATTTTTTACATTTAACATAATTTGGTACCATATTACATTAAATTTAAACCTTATTATAACAAACACACTCTGACTTTTTAAATGCAAATGAATCTTTTATTGTTACATTCTTTTTCTTTTTATAATAATTTTTTACAATATTATAATTATAATTTAATTTTGATTTGATTTGCTAAGGATGACTTATCTAAATACAGCAATTGTCTAATTCCTTAATCTAACAAATGAAAAAACTGTAATACAGTATTTCTTAACTTATACAGTGAAAATACCTGAAATAAATCACAATGACAATTAAACACAATCTAATAAGATTATACAATGTTTCCTTAACTATTAGAAAAGAAACAAAGAATGTATCAAAATTGTTATTAGTCTGATTTATTTATAATGAATTTAATTTTACTGTATTTTCTTTTATTTAATTTATTTTAGTAATTATGTTCCCAATTTAATTAATTTTCTGCCCTGGCTAGCTTGTTTTATTTAAAGATTGATTTAAAATAAAAATAAAATAAAAACTCTCTCTCGTTCATGTGGTTCTTTGGTGAACTATTATTTAAACTTTAGTTACTGAATCAAAATGTTGGTGGTTAATTATTTATACAAATTTTCACAGTCTACTTATCGAAAATGAAGTCCTTTCACAATTTCGAAGCGTATTTGTTCCAGCGGATAAGCTCGAAGTTGATTTGGTGTCCAATAATCTCCTTTATTCTCGCAAAGCTGTAATTTGATCTGGTTGGCGTAACTCACGTTGATTTCTTGCATGATCCCTCTTCTTATTCTCGATGCTGATATTTCATCTATTAACTTTTCGCTGACTTTAACTAATTCACTATTCGACGTATTTCTTTTACTTTTTATTAAACTGTTCGACATATTTTTTTGACTTTAACTAACTCACTTCTCGATGTAATTTCTTTTAATTTAAACACTTAAATTTCGACGTAACTTTCTTTAATTTAATATTTTTTGCGGTTACATTCAAATGTTTACCAATTTCCCAGAAGATTTTACAATTTATTATAAAAGTGTTAACAAAATTTTATAAAGAACAATTATCTAGTGGAACAACCTTGTACCGAAAACTTCGCAGAACAACCTTGTACAAATTATCTTGAATCTTGAGGACAACTCACCTGTTTCTTTCTCTCGGACCTATATTTATAATTTCCTCGTTTTCAGTTACACCACAGCTTTATTTTTAATTAGTGGGATTCAAAGTTTACTGGAATTTAGAAAGTGACGCTTCCATCCCTATTGGTTAATTTAAACTTTGTCCGTTGACCTCTCCTTACTATAACGTATCTCTAAATGAGTTCCTTGCCCTTAAATCCTTCAGTTTTTTTTGAAGTATGGGCTTGTCCATGAGCTGTCAACTCTTTTAATTCTTGTCAAATTGATGGCTTGCCGTTCACTGACCCTAGCCAGTACCTTTTCGTTACATAATATATATGTATGTTTTACAGAATTGTACACAAAATATTTCAATTTGTTTTTGAAAACAAGGTTTCTGTTAAAAAAAAAGTTTAAAAAACACTTTTTTGAAAGGAAAACAAAATTGTTTTTTAATCACATTATAAATTATAGTTATAAGTTATTATTATTATTTTTTGAAGTCCTTAATAAAATTGGAGTGTCATATTTTCTAAAATAACAATTTATTTTTTAAAACGACAGAATCCTTATCTTTTTCAAATGAAAATTTCAGAAATAAACAAGAAATTAAAAAAAAAAATTAATTAAAAGAAAATACAGAAATCTATCTTAAATAGCATTTGAATAAAAAAAACTGGGCTAAAAATATTAAATGTAAAAAAATATATATTTCTGTTTTTAATTTGCTATTCATAGAATTAACATATATTTTTCTTTTCAGGAAAAGTTGGTCCCCCAAGTCATACGTATAGACAAAAGAAAAAATGTGATAATGGACATTATTTGGGAAAGAGGAAGTGTTACTAAATTGAAAGGTACTATTACTATTTTATTACACTAGAGCAGTCAAGAAGTAACTTACATTTTGGTGTGGGGGAATTAGGGGCGGGTTTTGTGCTGCTATCTTGGTATCAAAGTGTCCCCCCCCCCTACTCATCCAGATAGCCGTGGTAGCATGCGGTTTGTGTTTCTTCTGCTTTGTTCACTGTCAATTTTAAAAATATGTTATGCAAATGAAAATTCTTAGAGTTGTGAATGATTAAGTTTCTGTTGGTAAAAACCACAAACAAATTGATTGGTAACTTTGTACAGTTCAAAGAAATGATGTAATGAATGAAAGTTGAGTTAGGCAGTGTGGTGCATTATGTTTAAAAATGACAGCACTAATTTTCACAATGAAGCGTGAAGTGGCCAACTAAACATTGTGACTGTTTATATCTTTTTCCGTCATTTTTGTTTGGTGTGCTGAACAATTACAAATATTTTTTTTCTTTCTTATAAAATACACTTTAGAGAACTAAGTGGAAATTACACTTTATTTAAACATTTAAATTTAAATTATTTAATCAAAAAAACTCCATCAAGAACCTAGGCCTGCTAGACAGCTTGTATTCGGGTAATGTATGATTAGCAAATCAAAATTCTTGTCACTGATATTCTAGCCTACCTAATCAGAGTTCGCTACTAATTGTAGTTTCAGAATTTTCTACACAAAGCAGGGGAACTTTGTAAATATTTGAGTCCTGGACCACAGGGATTGAACCCTGAACCAGTCAGGCTGAAGTGTTAACCACTAGACCTAGCTTCTGTTTAAATTAATAGCTCCTCCATTTTCTGCTTATTGTTACATAAACCTAAACAGTGAGTATTATTTCTTGAGATTGGCTATATAGAACTTTACTCCCACTAACGTTTTCTTAAATTTCTCACTTTCCATGGTTTAAATACAGAAATCGACTGTAACAGATGTTTTAAATTGGCTTACACACTAAAACAGTACAGTACGATTGGTCAAAGCACAGTCAGCACAGATTAAATACTTATTAAACATAACATATCAATTTTTTCATAAAAAAAAACCCATGAAAAAATATTAAAGGATTTTAAATTATTTTTTACTACACTTTGTGGCAATTACTACACTGTTTATCAAATGTTATAAAAATGTCAAACCTTGACCAACGTGTTGCCTTTCCTGGAATTTTCTGGTTGTGGAGTAGATCTGCTATCAGCTTCAGTCCAAGGGCACAGCCAATAGATACAGTCTAGATACAGTCCAATTTGGCAGTCCTGGTTTTATTGTTCCTTTACATGTGACGTAAATCTGTTCTATTTGACTCTAATACTTAATTGATTCTACTTTACTTTACTACTGACTTTACAAATATAATTCAAGAATCTGATGCAAATTGTCGTGTAGTAATGTGATCTTCACCTTTGAAAAATTATTACAAGAGAGTCCTCCTTGATCAACGGCTGTATTTATAGCCGAAATTCATCGTATTCTCATACCAATTTTCTTTCCTTCTTGGCGAGATACGATATTTACTTTTTCTTCCTTATTAATATCTTTAATTTATTTTTTCTGTCTTCCACTGTGTTGTACTATTTATTCTGAATCTTAGCATATTAATTTTCTCTTCTAAACCATTTTTTAATTACCTTTTCCATTAATTAGTTTATATTTTAACTGTTGCTGTCAGTTGGCTTCATGGCCCTTTTTACTTTTTCTTTTACCAAATTTCCTTTAACATTTTGACCTGGGATTTACATTTTCTTTTTCTTTAATTATTATTATTTATTAATCTGAAATTTTTATTTTTTGTCTTTGCTTTTATATATGTTTTAATATCTTTGTATTAATTACTTTATTTAAATTTTCTTTTGTCTTACTTTTATAAGTAGCACATTTCCTACAACAATTTTTCTTTTTGGCTACGAAACTTATATGCGTAATTGTACGAAACTACATAGAATACCAATCTACTCTGAATTAAAAAAATTTATTTGTTTTATATTAATATAAAAGATGAATTTATAAAAGAAAATAAATTTGTAAAAAAGTTGATGAAAAAATAATTGTGTTTAAATATCAATGAAAAGGTAATTTGTTGCAAAAAGTGATATTACTTAATTAATTTCATAACTAATAATTTTGCTTGCAATTGTTTTAATAATCCACACACTGGTTAACAACTACATCTAAGTGACTAATATTGATTGTGATCGAGGAACTTTCCTAAGAACTCGCTCTTGAGATAAGTTATAAAAAATATAAAATTTGTTCGTGAGCTTCCTGAACTAAAGGAAAATTAATAATAATTACTGGAAGCATTAAATAAAGGGGGTACCAATAGATTAGGCCCAACTTAAACTGTTGAAGGGATTAAGAGGTTCAGGTGAAAATTGAAAAATACTATACTCCCAGTGAACTGTCTAAATCCACTCAATACTCTTGAAAACAAAGGCTGTAATAAATATTACAGGGTTTTAGGTAAGTGCGTTAATTAAAAAGCAGAAGGTGCACAGCCTAGCTCAGTGTACAACAGAATAGCTGAGTTTTTCTGTTGTAGTACATACATGTAAACGGATAGTGAAAAATTATCGCTTAATCAAAAGTAATATACATATATACATACATGTAAACAGCCTATATATTTTGTGCTGGAAAATCTAAAATATTTAAAAATTCTTACTCAGTTTGCACTGCCATGATGAGGTCTTTATAAAATCAACTCCTTTAATGCATTTAAAGCAGGACAAACCATTGAATTAAAAGATTATTCATATCATTAGTTGTTCCAATTGTGTATAAATCGGCTACATTGGTAAGATTATATTTGCGAGTAACATTCCATTACTCTTACTTATGCCTCAATGTTCATACCTTCTGTTATTTAATGTTACATATTTAGTAATTAAAACATTATTTCTTCTTTTTTTAGATGTTGGAATAGGTAAAATTGGTTTGACAGTAAGTGCTGGAAAAACAATGACAGCTGTGAAAAAAGAAATAATCAGATTCTTTGCAAAAATATTTGAAATTAAAGAAGTGGATATTAAAGTAAGAGTGGTGAGTATTTCTTATTTTATTGTTGAATATAACTTTAATTTTAGGACACAAGTTTACATAACTATCAAATTATATAGTTGATAACAACATGGTAGTTGATTCAGAACAAGGTTTTTTGACATGAATGTCTTTAACTTCAGTCCGGTATAGTGAGGTTTCTACGAAACTTTAGTGACTCCAAAATAAAAGACAAGATTTGTCATGTTTATATCTTGTAAACTGTAAATGATAATCTAATTATTTAAATTTTGTTGGATAGAAGGTTTATATGGAAAATGATGCGTAGTGGAGCTGTGCAGTGGTTAGGGGCGAGGTGTAGTACTTGCTTGTGAATACTGAAAATAGGAATGCTGAGTGGCATTTGGGTAGTCTAACTTTGGATTTCGAAGAGAGGACGTTGAAATTAGTGTCGATTTGTAGAGGATAACAGGATTTATATTATTTAGCACTAATAACCGATAAGATAAAATTTAGTATGCAGAGTAGTCAGAAAATTATTGTAATGTTGAAATAAATTGTGAAGAGAATTTGAACAAATATGTGAAAAATATAGGAATATTTGTTTTTAAATAAAAAAATCAAAAGCAATCAGAAAAGTTCAAATTTTAATGTTGAACCATGTGGATTGTATAGAGAGTGTAAAAAAGCTGAACCCATCAATATTGGGGGACGAGCACTTTGAATTCACTGCAACCTGAATCGATGGATATTGACTTGAATTGCAGTAACTTTGAATCATGAAATGATGAAATAAATAGAAATGACAATACTACACTCACGCTTCATTTTGCATTTGTTAATGATATAGTAAGTAGGCTGATGTCTATTACAAATTAGTGTTTATTAAAATAAGTTCAGTTATGTTTGTAAAGTTTGTAGCCCTATATGTTGTAACACTTGTCACCAATCATTAAGTGTTATTAAGATATCGGCATTGTCTGAGTCAAATGGATTTGATTATGAAAATATTCAGATTATGTGAAAAAATTTCATTTTATATGATTCCAGATATCAATATACACATTATGCATATACTGGTGAGTTCAACTTTAAATACATTTTTATCAGCCATTACTTTAAACAACATGTGAATAAATTAAATTTTTGTAAGGAACATCAATTGAACTACTATCTTACTTCACCAATCACCGACCTTTGATAAATAAAACTAGACTTCCTGTATTACCTCCAAGATTTTATTAATTTATATCTTACCTTTCCTCTAATAACACAAAGGTGGTTGTGTCCCTGTTCTTAACCCATAAATATTGTTTTCTTCATATTTTATCCATCACCAGACCAAGATAAAACTAGTCTTCAAATTAAGGATAAGAACTGTCACAGTGATAAAACAGCAAAATGATAAAATGTCCCAGGTTTCAATGCTTACAAAATCACATACAAACACTTATGATTTTATTTCTAGCAACTCTCCCTTTAATTTTAGATACTTGAATGGAACAGAGTATTTTGAAGGAAAGTTCAGAATATATATAGAAATCCGAAAATCATTACTATGATAATCTGTTTTCAACCACTTCAGTTAAGTGTTTTTACTTCTGTTCGTGTATAAATATCATTAAGTAATAATTTGTGCATTCTACAAATAGTTTAGATATTTATGCATACATTCCCACCTATTTTATTTTATTAGAAAGTGGTAAGATATCATACCATGGATTAGTTTCGTCTTTGTATATGAACCCCTTATTCTACACGATACTTATTTTTTCTTGTGAAAAAGTTTTGTAAAAAAATAATAAATAAGTGTTAAAAAATGTGTACTCCTATTTTTTATATCATTTGCTATTAATATTTATTGAAGATTTGAAGTCTATTGTACAGTAAATTAATCTGGGATAACCATATAGGCTAAATAGAATTTGTTAAAAGCTATTCAGGGATTTTTAATTTTTATATTAAGCCATGTAAATTGTTTAAAAATCTAAGAACTTTTAAAAAAAGGTTACTATGGGCTTATTTACCTAAAAAAAAGAGGTTACTATGGGCTTATTTACCCACATATAAATTACAGAGTTTTAATTTGGAAGAACTCTTCAGTTCAAAAGGTACAAAAAAAGAAGTCTAAACGGAATTTTGCAAAGACACTTTCAAGGAGTTGGAGATACTGACACTCCACTTTATGTATACCTATCAAAAAAAAAATTACTTTCAATTTAAATGTACCCATTATATATTAAAGATATACCTAATTTTAATAAACAATACATGGCAACATCCTACTGTTTAGACAACATACGCTTGGAAAGGAAAACATTTGCTTCTTAAAAGCAGGAGTTAGACTTATAAATCCTGCTTGAGTGATAACATGAGTTATGAAGTCCCGCTATACTGTACCTTAATAATATTAAAGGTCTTTTAAAAAAGTCTTTGACAACACTTAAATTCTGGCTCCTTTTACTCAGTGGAAGAGTTACTTATCCTCAAATAAATATTTATTTGGTTTCATTGGAATGTGTTTTTTAAGAGTAGTTGCAATTGCATAAGAACCATTGTTACATTTCAATGTACCAGTACTTTTACTATACATTTAACATGTCCTATAATGCCCAATAAACCAAATGGGTATTACATTTAGAGAGTCTGCTTGTATTACATTATATGATGGGGGTGAGTAAGGATTATTAACTTGTTTTTTTTTTTTTTTTTTTTTACTAAAATTGTACACCAGCTAAACAATTTTGAAAATTGTCCACAGCTAAAATGAAAATACATATATCAGTAATTCTTTAAATGGAAAAGCAATATTTCAGGGACCCAGCTACATTTTTCAAATGAAATATATTAGATAAAAACATATAATACTAACAATATATTAGCATTACAAAAGTTGGAATTATTTTTATTTTAAAAACATATTTTTCAGAGTAAAACTGATTTTGACAAAACTGTGGTTTTGAATAAAAAAGCAATCTCAGCGTACAATGCAATGGACAAAATAATGGAGGCGATTGATACAATGCCTGTTGATTCTTCAAAAGTTTCAGAAGTAAGTAATTATATTTTAACAACATTAGATATAATAGTTTTAATAATCTCTTTTCTTCTAGGCCTAACTACATCCGACTAGTGGTTAGTGTTCTCGGCTTATATTGGAAATTTGTTCAAAATTAAATTCATGTAATTGAAAAAACTAAAAGTTTAAGTGTCTTTAAAATTGTGCATCAAATCCATAATTTATCGTCAAATATGATAATTAATACCACAACTTTATGTGCTAAATCCCAAAGAAAAGAACAAATTTGAGCACTTATAAATCTGTAAAATTTTATTAATGAAAAGGATTTTAAGAAAAATGTGTCTTAAAACCATTTTTCTTGTATGTTATTAGAAATTATACAAATTAATGTAACTTCCTGTCTGAACTCATCTTTAGTAATCATAATACTAATACACAAAATTTATTATTTATTATCAATGACCAAAGAAAAATTATATGTTGACTTATGAAATTAAATTTAAAGGTTTACTTATTTTCACCGAAAATTTTATATTATAATTTTAATTATTGAATATATATATATTTTTTAAATGGTACTGTGTACCTTATACGATTAAAGGTGACTTCGACATCTGTAAGAAATTTATGTTGAAATCTTTTTATGATGAATGTGCAATGAATCCAGATTCTGGTATGTTATCGTTTCTGTGATGATTGATGGTATCTGATGATTCTTAAGATGACTGAAATTCTAAATAGTTTTAAGCTTGTTCCAGTTTCTTATGTTGTTGAAAATTTATAAATATCAGTTGTCGGTTGTTGCGATAGATACATTCCTATGTCATAACGTTGTAGTTGAAACTTTCTCTTTTATTGTTAATGAAAGTTTAAATCGGTGTGATTAATATTTGTTTTAATTAATTATTTCATTGAAAACATTAAAATAATAATAATAATAATGTTAATGTTAATAATCAGAATACATGCTCAGGGTGTAAAGTGAGTGACTTCTACTCTTGTCCTTTGAACTGCTGCTAAATTGACTTTCTGAATGTAATTAATTAATGAGTAACAATCGTTGGTATAGGAACTGCGGACAAGCCCGCTAGTGGTTTTTGCAGTTTAAGTGTGATTACTGATTTATTGTCAGTTGGTTAAATAAATAAATAAAATTAGAAATTTGTACTTATTATTCACACAAAAATAGCATGTAGACTATGTCGTACTGTTACGAGAAGTTGAACAGAAGTAACGGTCTTCCGTAAGACTTTGAGTTTTCAAAAATTTGGCAATTTTGTCTACCAATTATGTTGGTATTAATTAGTTATTTATGCCTTTCATTATTTTTACATTTCTTCCTATAAACCCTCCTTATTTTCACAAGTTACCTACTATTCCTTTTTATAATATTCTTTTTTGCTATTTAATGATTTTCTTTTATTTGTAATCATTAGTTATTATTTAGCACAATTTATTCATTTTTTTGGATTTTTTAATAAATTTCCGAACATGGCTCTTGATATTATTTCTAACTGTATTCATACCAAGGCTGTCATCTGTGATTTTATTTATAATATCTTGTCATTGACAAATTAACCCAATTTTGTCATTAATTGCTTATATCTTTTGAACAGCACAACCAATTTTGAGTTATTTTTTATAATTCTGTTTTTTATGCCGCTGTGATCCAGTAAAAATTCGAATTGTAGTTGTCCGATGCAAATAGTACGAGTTATCACCCTTTTTTGTTTTCTATTGTCTTTCGTAATTTACTTTTGAATTGTTCATTGTTATGAAAAGTTTCGTTAGTTTTTTGGTTCACTTTGGTCTAAATATCTGTTTACTGTTTTCTTCTACATTGATTATTTCATGAGCTATTCAACTTTAAACTTTACACCTTTTCCATTGTACTGGTTATTGATTAACCCCCCACCCCCATTATTTCAATATATAAACTCTGCTTGATCGCAACTTAATCATTATGACATTATCTCATCACTGTATTTTATTTTTAATTGTTAAGTACTATTTGTTCATTAAAATTATGATTTTAATGAAATTAACCTTGAATTATCCAAATATCAAAAACTATGGTTGATTTTTTGATGAAACTTTGTCTTATTTTGTATCTTTACTGGGTTAATACATCCCTGAACTTACTTTATTGAATTATGTTCTGTTAAGCTTTTATTGAAAAAAAACTGATTACAAATGATTTTAAAACCTTTTATCATATTTACATTTTTGTTAATATTTACAATTACATTAATTTTATTTTTGATATCTATTTTATATACAAATATCTACATTTTGATGTATTAAAATTTTTCATATTAGTTGTAATTTAAATTTTATTATTTTCTGACATTACTTTTTCTCGTATCGAACCCAGGACCTTTGGCTTTATGCCCAACTGCTCTACCAACATAGCTATCCTAGTCTCTTCCCAGCACAGGGCATAGACCTGCTTTTTACTCATTTTGCACCCCTTACGTATGTATTTATTAATTTTAAAGCTAATATCTTTTTTTACCAGTAAGTATTGAAAGTACAATAATATTTCAAGTGAAAAATATACAACCTAGACTGGGAATTGAGTCTACGTTGGTAGAGCAGTGGGGTGTAAAACCAAAAGTCCTGGGTCGATTCCCAGTTTAGGTCGTATATTTTTCACTTGAAATATTATTGTATTTTCAATACTTACTGGTAAAACACATGTTAGCATTAAAGTCAATAAAAATTAACTTTTAACGCTTAACTAAATAATAATTTCTTTTTATACCTAATGGATTATTCTATTCTGCTTAATCCAATACAATTTAAATGCTGTAATTTTTTATAAAATAAGATTCAATTTTTTTTTCTTTCTATATTTGGCTTGTTTTATCACGAGAATTTAGGCTCTATGTGCTTGATAAACTTTATCTTTTGGGCTCATTTCCAGCCCATTGCAAAAAATGTACACACTTCCTGGCAACAACTTGCAGCACAAGTGATTATTATAGGTTAAGGAAAAGTGATGAACAAGGGGCATAAATTGCTTTTAAATTTTAATTCTTAATACTAGCTTGTAAACAATTATAAGCTCCTGATGTATATTAGCATTGTCATATGACTGTCAATCAGCGATGTCAATGGAGTCCAAACATTCATCACAGAATTATCTAAGTTTTCTGACTTGTGCTCAGGATTGGGCAAAAACAGAAGAAAATGTTGAAATGGGGTTACCATTTTCATCTATGTATCTCAAAACAAAGGACACTTGACCACTGTGACTTATGTCCGGAGTTGAATCCACTATTATGGGGTAGCTTGTTTATAATGATTTCTTTTATTTCATTGGAAAGCAGTTCCAACTATGACTTCATCACATATTGTTACAGAAAGATGATGTTTGTCCTGAGCCCGGATTACCACATCATGGTATGTGTTCGGCTAGAAGAGTGTCGAATTCAGATATTAATTCTAAGGACATCATGTATTCACCATTATGCAAAGACCTAAATATTTCATCACTACCTCTAAATGGGCGTCCCGGCTTCCCAATTTTTTATGACAAAAACTCTTTATTATATTTTTCCAGTACTTTTTTACAGTCTCTACATATGATTCATAGTGTTTCTCACGGGTCTTTAGGCCTTTCTTCCGGGTCAATAAAGCTAGTTCAGAATTCATCTGTTCTTGAAAATTTTCATGAGCAGATAATATTTTCCGATCTGATACACTTTCAGTGGCTAATTTCTGTAGATGTGTTTAGGCACGTGTCTTTGGGGGAAAGTTGTAACTGTATTATTTTGCCTGGATGTACATAATTGATTTGAGTACATTCGTCGTTCATTCCTAGATTGGAAACTTCTGCTGACATGTTTCAAATGAACTCCATTTTCAAAAGCTATTTGCGTCTACTACTTCCTTCCTCAAAGGACACATCTTATATAACCTCCCCTCTTCTTAACCTGTAGGCTTTGCTTTTTGTGATTGATTAACACCATGCTGTAACGTTATTAAATTTTGTTAATATTCACAGTTCATGGATTCATAAGTTTTAGCAAGTAAAGTTAGATTGATAACATTATATCTGACTTTCTGACTGATTATTGATTTGTGTTTATATTTTGTATGGGTACGAAAGTTTGTATGGCTTACCTTGGAAAGTGGTCCTTGGTATTATCCAGTAGTACACAAAATTAGAAAAACTCACAATAAACACTAAATAAAACACTATTAAATTTGATTCATAGCTTAGGAAGGGATAAAAAACAGTTCAATTCAAATTGTGGGAATGAATTCAAATTATATTGAAAGGAAATTATTAAAAAATGGAAGAAATCTGTGAAAGTTTGGTTGTTATTCTTTGAGATTATACCTTATGTAAAATTTTGTATGTAAAAATTTAGAATAATGAACTTTTTTTTAGGAGATACAAGAAAGTACAACTAAGAGAAGATATAGAGAAATGGACAGGATTTTGGAGGCTATAGATAACATTCAGGTTGACAAGTAATATATATTATATAATATTTGGTGAAAAGATAGTATTGATGTCAGTGTTATAATTTATTAGTGTACAAATAAATAATTGTAAATATTTTTAGAAAATAAATTATTCTTATACGTTTTTAATTTAATTCTTTTCTGAATTAACCGTTTTAGTCTTGGGAAATATCTGTAAATGAGATTTAACCTGTGCAACTAGAGCTAGGACCTTGAAGTGTGACAGGACCTTGAAACAAAATCTAATAGTTTGTTCATTTTCATATGTGAGATTATATACATTTGCACAATAATTTTGAATGAGTTGACCAGTTTCATTCAGATTTATTTCTGCAATATTTTTGTCAAGTTTATAAATCAGCAATATCAGTCAAACTATTTCAAAATGGTGGATCTTTTAGGAAATTTTCTTCTCTATCAGTTATAGTTCGTGATGCCTTCACAAATTAATGTTGATATGAATGTGGGGTTGGATTTTACATTGGCTTAGAGAGTTGTCTTAAAAATAAACAAATTGTACAATTAGAAATGAAATTTTAGCCAATTTTCAAATGAAAATCGTGTTTCAATGAAATAATTTACATTTTCTTAATGATTTGATTCACCATCTGAAAAAAGGGCTTTAAAATGGTGAAAAGAGGATTTTTAAGTATTTAAATAATTTATATTTTGAGACTATTTTTGCAACACTATGTAATGTATAATGAATGTCATTCTATACAAAATGAGCTTTATTAAATAGGTTTATGTTGAACCTAGTTTAGAAGAAATAAAAAAAAGTTTAAAATCGATGCAATTTAAAAATGTTTACAATTTTCTTTCAATAATAATCTTATTTTTCCAAAACAAGTTGATGGGTGTCATTATGGTACTTACCCAGCTCCATTATGCAATGTAATACAAGCAAATTTTCTAAACATAATGCTTATAGGAAATGTTAAATTTGTAACGTTCCCCTTTAAATCAAAAAATCACATAGGAGTTCAAATGTAGACTGGCAGATTCTGGGAACTGCAACATTCTATACTTAATCACTTAAACTTTGTTTCTGTCTAGCGATAAGCAAAAAGGACTGTTTTCCTTATCTCTCAACTATTTTTGAGTCCGAGAGTCACTACCTCTTGCACGTTTCGAGATATAAGTGGAAGTTCCACGATAAATAAAAAAATGTAATAACTTAGAGACTGACTAGTGATCAAAATTTACGATACATCACATCACCAATAGCAAAAAAGAAGAAAAACAAAGCATTCATGTCTCTTTCTCTCTCTCTCTCTCTCTCTCTCTCTCTCTCTCTCTCTCTCTCTCTCTCTCTCTCTCTCTCTCTCTCTCTCTCTCTCTCTCTCTCTCTCTCTCTCTCTCTCTCTCTCTCTCTCTCTCTCTCTCACTCTCTCTCTCACTCTCTCACTCTCTCACTCTTACTCTTCATAGGCAATTATGATGTAATAATTATAAATCTAAAGAAATTATTTTACTAAATACCAATATATAAAATGTTTCTTTGTTCGTAATAACAGTTTTGTGCATGAATCAATTTAAAGGGGAAACAAAATCCTGTTGAATCTTGTTAAAGTAAGACATATAAAAACTACATTGTAAAATAGTTTTTGATTTTGAAAACTTGATTCTTAGTTTTAAAAACTAAGGGTGAAATTAAAATTAATTTCAGTTCACGTTTTAAGATTAAATTTCTTAATTGATAAAGGAATTAATTCTAAAAGTAACTGTACTTAACTTAACATTAATTTTATCATTCTATAACATTCATTTTATTATTAACGTAACTTGAACATAAATCTTGTTTTCAAAAATTACCAAAAGAGTGATAAGTTTTGTATTTTGTTTAGCTGTAATTATGATAAGTTAAATTTCATTTTAGAGTGGATTGAGTCATTTAAATTGTTATTAAGTACTTTTCTATATTAATTGGGAATGAACAAAATAAAAAATAAAAATTTAAAAAATAATTTGGATGGAGCTGCATATGCAATCTTTCGAAAAATTTGAAAGAATTCAAAACCTCAATGGATTTTAGTCAAAATTTGTATTATTAAACCTATTTGGTTGAAACTTAGATTTATTAAGATCCAAGTTTTTAATAATATAATTATTATATATATTATATAGCTAATTATCAAAGATTTGAATAAATTGAAATTAATAATAAATGTTTTTTTAAACGCCATAATAGTAGAGGTGTATCTTTGTCTTATCATCATGAATTGATATTGACATTTCTGTGACTAACAGATCTTCATTGAAAATGACATCTCTAGATCTTATTACTCTTCTTTCTTTACTCCATATACTGCAACCACCAAAATCGTATTCTACTAAAATTACTTCTATAGATTTCTTATCTATTTTTATTTTGTTTTGAGATATGAGTATAACATCAGTTCTCAAAAGTGGACAGACCTTCTTTTCAAACCATTGTTCGAATGTAGACTTATCTTCAATAGTTGTTTTCGTCCTGACCTGTTCAGGATATATACAGCTGTATTGGTAAATTCTTCCATAAAGATTGAGGTAAATCACTACGAGCATGAAATATCACCTTCGCTCTATTTAATTTTATATAATTTTTAACAGTATGTTCTGATATTTTACAATTGTATTATAATTGTAGGTGACATATTATAATATTAGGCATACCTTTAGACTTGTGATATTATTATAACTATTATTCTATGATTATGATAAACTTACGGCTTCTTCATCAACAAACTTAACCCTTATTAATATCAGAAGCTCCCCATAATGCTTCTCAGTAGGCAATGTTTCTAAAATTGTAAGAACCAAAAAGAATAAACAAAATAAATAAAAGACAATATTTAGTACAAATCACTAATTTGATTAAAACCTGCACCCCATGGTTTTGCTTGCTACAGTATTGTCAAGACAACACCAAGTACCAATGGTCTTTAGCATAAATAGTTTGAAAGATATTAGGTAATGATACTGTAACAGTCAAACTGGATAGGCCACACAATTTAAAGGTTAATAAAATATGTTGATAAAATGTTATAGCCTAAATGTAATAACTTCAAAATTCGTCCTAGCCTAATAATTTAATTAACTTAAAGATTTTGGAAATTTTAAATGAATAATATAAAGCACAGTCATAATATAATAACTACAGCTAATTTAAATAAAACTTACTTCCATTAAAAAAAAAACAATAATAACAGTAACTTTACTTAATAACCTAAAATGATTGAATAAGAACGTTTTATTATCCTTTTGTAATTTATTTCATGTTTAGATAATTATTTTTAATTCAAATTCAATGTATATTGTATTAGTTAATTTAAATAACAAACTGGTTGAATAGGATAAATTAGGTTAGTTTTAGTGTTTACAACGAATTATTACAATAAAGTGGAACAGTGTGAACTAGCGGTGAAAGTTAGAACTATTGTTGAAATCTAGACAGTGATATATAAAAACATAAATATATAAAAAGTGAATGTGGATTAATTAAAACCTTTTTTTTAAAACAATTTTTTACTTCAGATATGTCTACAAATTAATATACTATTTAAAATGACTGTGGAAGGACATTTAAAAATATATATATTTGATATGTTTGAATGCACGGCCATACGAAAAGCCGATAGCGAAAAATATACCAAGGATGGCGGTATTGCATTGTAGCCGGAGTTGCTAAAAAAATAAATGGCAGTTCTAAAAAAAATTTCATTTAGGCAAGACCTATTTTCGTTATTCAGAAATTTTAATGGAAAGATTTTATAGAAAAGTTCAATAATATAATGATACAAACATATCAGAAGAATAAATAATAAACTACAAGAATTATTGCTAGTATTAAGAAAGCAGTCTGAGGTAATACCAAACCTTTTTAATTATCTTCAAGAATAGATATTTAAACAACTTTCAACATCATTCATTTGGACTTAAGTAAATATATAGATTTTATTAGTATAAAAAAATTGAACTTTAAGAACTTTTAATATTAATAGTATTAAGCTGATTTGTGAATTTTAAGATATATGTCCATAATTGTATAATAATTGCACATTTAAAAAGCCAAATCCGAAGACCCGAGAATAAAGAGAAATTTAAACAATTGAGTTGTTGTTATTAGTTAACCATTATATATTTTTTAAAGTAAACATGCTAGAGCAAGACCCAACTTGGCTAAAATAATAATAATAATTGTGTCTTGTTACAATACTATATTATTTTTTTCAAGTATTTTTCAATTTAGACAAATGATTGGAGACATGTAATATTTACTATCAAACTTATGTGCAAAGAACTGCATAATTAAGTGTTTTGTCTTCCGTGACACCTTCATATAATCTATGTAATTCTAATCAAATTTCTTTAGCAGTAGTATATCTCATAATCTCAGTTAAGGTTTCTTCAGTCATATTGTTAGTTAATATTAGGAGAGCTTTGGTATCAGTAGTTTTATAATATTCTAGAGCAATGTTATACCTGGTCATTAGTATACATAAATATTGAGTTTGACTTGTGAGATAATATTAGATAGAATAAAACTAATCCTCAGTGAGGATGGCGACTTTGTCATTGAAACGCGTTTGATTAAGTAAACGTAATTTTTGTGAGATCTTGAGTCTAAGTTTTATCCTATCTAGTCATTAGTAGCTGAACTTACAACAGGTTTGGGCTGCTTTAATTCACCATTGATAACTTATTCTCCTCCAGGAAAACTCCATAGCAATATTAAAATCTTATATTTCCATGTTGGTAACCAATATTCACTTTTAAATTCATTTTGAAAAACTTCAAATAATGTGACGACTTAGTTTTAATTAATTGTATTAATTTTTTTACAAATCTAAAACTTTAGGATGCCACAACTGTTTGTGAATATGTTACCAATAAATATCTACCCTTATAAAATAGTAATACTTTAAAATAAAGTTGAAAAATAAGTTAAACTTTTTTATACTTTACTTCATTTTGACTGTATCAAAGCATAACTTAAGTGCAATAATAATAGAACAGCTGATGAAAGTGTCAGCTAGATTATTAATACCTAAACAGTCTTTCAATATACAGTAAAATAAAGTAACTTCAACACCTTTTAATTATATGTAACGTTTTACAGCTGGTAATCATGAAACAAATGATATTTTTGGAAATATACAATTAAGTCAAATGCTTGTTAAGTTTAACTTGATTAACTAGTATTTTATTATTATTATTAATTTAACCAATCTCAATTTGAGTTAACCTTACCTTGCGATAGTCATGTTCAAAACAGATTAACTGTAATGTTATCAATTTTGCTATACAAATGTAATATCAATAACTTTTTCCAAATTTCAAATATTTATTTTTCAACGTTTTGGGACTACATTAAGGGTGTAAAAGAAGTCACAATTAGGGGAAGGGGACCCACAAAAGTTTTGACTCAAAAGTTAAAAGGGATATAAGGAAATCTAACATAAAACCCAGAAGTAAACTCAGCTGGTTTGAACCCGGGAAAAACCAGCAGGTTAAACCAGGGTTTAAATAAAAGAAATTCCTATTTCTATACAGCTTTAATTATTATTCGAGTGAGGATGTATTGGTGAATGTTTAAGCGAATCAGACAATCAGATCAAAATGAAAATAAGGTAAAGTTTTCTTAAAACGGTTGTTACACAGGATTCTGAACCACATAGTGTATATAACTACTTTATTGACGTCAGGTAGGCCATAACGGGTTTAATAGATCTGTATATATTAAAAAGTCTCCTCCAGCTACACTCGTGTCAGTGACTCGGCCCCGCTGGATCTAGTAACTATAGAAATATATTTTCTTAGGAGTCAGGGTTCAAATTTATTTTGTTCACTATAACTTATTATTTTTAATTGTAGAGAGAAAAATGCATGATGGTAAGTAACATTAACTGAGTGTATTTAGACACGTTGGGCATCATTTTGTAATGTTACTGTGTGTACCTTACATGTACATTTTGTAACGGTACTATGTATTTCACAAAGTTACACAACTATTATTATTAATTTCACTTACTTGGTTCTTGCCTTCATTTCTGTACTTCCCAGCTTCAAAATGTCCAACATGATTAGCTGAATAGGTGTTCTTTAATAATTTTTAGAAATTCATGTTAAATTTTTTAAATACATAAAATGAAATCTATATTATTAATTTTAAACAACTTACACCTCAAACAAGAGTTTATATCTAATGTTTGTTCACCTTAAAATCTATTAATTTTTTATTGTCCTATTTTGTTATGAAGTTTGGTTATCTAAAATGGCATAGCTTACGAATTATTTTGTCCGTATTTTTTTTTTATATTATATCATTTTTTATTTTCAAAACCAGTTACTTTCATAGGATACTTTTCTGTATTCAAATTAACTCACATTCACTTCTTCTTTTAATATTCAAAAATAAAGCCTCACTTTGAAGACAACTGTTTTTTATAACTGAATACATCGCCATCTTCTTGCAGAGTTGCTTCCACTTTGCATATATGCAACTCCCGCTGTCTAAGGTTGTTTGAATTTTACATTTTGTACCACTGATTAGGATCATGTCCTTTTATGGCATATCGTGATGTTAAGTCTTTGTTCCACACAAAAGCCGTCTTTCTTGCTACAAAACATTTATTTAAATTTACTTTTTATTCATCATTACAAAACCACCTTTATCCTTTGACCATATTTAAAAATTCTCAATTTAATATTTTTTAACAATTGTCTCTTTATTTCCTAATTTAACTTTTTGTATAAATTAATAATTATTTCAATTACGGACTACAGATTTTATTGGTTGGAGATATCCCATGCTTACAGGTACTATTCATTACATGCAGAATTGAAATCTGCATTATTTTAGCTAATTTAGTGTGCTGGTTGAAAAAACTGTTTAAAATGGTCGGCATTTTGACATTTGCAATTAGATTTTTCTGAATTTTGTATAAGCACAAATATATGAGTCTCCTATACCAAATTTCATATTTATATCTTAATTTTTGTGGCTGCTATTGTGCTTCATACAGATGACAATGAAACTGATGGACGGCATATAAAAATCACTTTTGGTTTCCTGAAGTCATGAAACGTGCAGATCAGTCAAGAAACATAGATCAAAATTTTTTAAGATCACCACACTTGCTCTATACCTTGCGTACTGGGTAAGTAATATAATTTATGTATTAAATTTGACTAAAATTTGTGTTTATTTCAGATTTTGTTTAAATTGTACGTTATGTAATAAAATCCTGTTTAGAGATTATTGAATGAAGATATTAAACCTACTTACATCAGTTCTAGTGGGGGCCTAAAGCTGATTAACGCTATTTTGGAAACTTAAATATCAGTTACCATTTTGGAAATTTACTAATTTTTTTTTTGAAATTGTAGGTGACTTTTTCTAATCTCTGTGTATTTGTTTATTCTGTGACTTATTGACTCAAACTTGGAATCTTATTCAACAGTTTATCTCAAACTGTAATAAAACTATAAACAACTAGATCTAAATGGCTTTCATTTATCGCGAATGAAATGTTTAAATCAAGTGTCCCTTGTTGGCACTGACTTGTCTAGCCAATGTGTGTTTATAGTGAAAACTGATCTTGATTATTTTGAACGTTCCAGTGAAATTCATGTTGTTTTGGAAGAGTGACATTGAATGCGAAAGTTATATTGAGAGGAATGATTTCCCCTCCGATGTGTCTTTAGAGGATTTTTCTTCTGTTAGTTCAGATGATTATGTTCCCAATTTCTACTATAATATGTGAATTTACTAATTTGTTATTGATTGCTCACGTTGTGGTGACAATTTATAATGTGAGTTTAATGTTTTGAATATTTTCTTTTATCAAAAGCCCTGGTTATAGTATTAATTTAAAATAAGTACTCTATATAGTATAAATAACAACTGCAACTCTCTTCTTTTATAAGTTCATAAAGCCCTTATAGCTTTATTTATTTACTTGATAATACAGTTCAACATATGATTCTATAGTCGCAATTATTAGTCTATAATTATTTGTTATTTATTAATTATTTACTAACTTATTTTTTATTTCTTTTATATCTTCTTAATTTATTATCATATAGTTATCAATCCTAAACTGTTTTCTTATTCTTGTACCATTAATATAAAAAATAAGTAATTTATTTCCAATAGTAGTTGTATTGTCCACTGTCAATACTTCACTGGGGTACAAGGTTTTATCAGTGGAGTTTATTTATAGGAACTATTGCTAATAAACACAAGTTGTAAAATTTACTACAATTTATTAATTTTTCTCACTTTGAAATGACACTTATTCAAAATACACCACCGACACGTAAAAATAAAAATAAAAGAAACAACTTCAGTCACTTTTTAAGGGATCTCCGAAGAATTGAGAACTTGTACGTGTTCACGTGGACTCTGTGTAAAATAAAATAAAAAATACTTAATTCAAATACAATAATTCTTTTACGATTTATATCTGAAATTATAATAATCAACAATAAAACAGAAAAGTAAAATGATTATCGTATTCAACCTACTTCAAAACTAATGAAGGTCCACACAAAGCAGGAGGAGGCTTCCGTCCAGCATGACATCGGTCGATATAAACCCAAAGAAAACGCGTTACCTACCCCCACCTCGGGGGATCCCCCAAACATGTTATTAAACCTTGTCAAATCCGTCATTTTACTTTAGCGTATTAACAAAACGAAAAGAAATTTATTAAAAAAAAAATTGAAGTTATAGGCCCATATGGTACATTCCTAACCTAACCTGTTTTTATTCTCAATCCCACATCTATAAAATTTAGATTCTTACACTACGAACTTCAATCTTCTGATAGAGACGATAATGATGCTCGGTTCAAGGCAGGCCTAGGCCTAGTACTTCTCTTACACTGAAATACTAAGCTCACCTATTCACCTTTACTTTATTTCGCTATCTGGAGCACTTTTGGAGGCCATTGAAGCCTGGAATAAAAAAGGCAATTTTCTTTAAATGATGATGAAAGCATCTGGAGGCCTCTGAAACTTGGTGTATGTAGTTAGATTTTACTCTCATTTTTTTAGGAAGGAATCTATATAAAATATATATTTCTGTTAACTACATACAATTTAGAACAAAGTGGCTATCTTAAATTTCTGTGTTAGTTTTTTATAGTGGATATGTTGACTTTAAAAAATTGTTAAAACATTTTTTTTTTTTATATTCCAAGTGCCATAACTTCAGATATAATTAAGGTAGGCGAATATTTTTATTATTTTTGTATTCCTCAAGGTTTTGTGAATAATTTGATGTAGATAATACATGGTAGACCTACTTTTTATGGAGCTTGTATTTTTTGTAATTTTTATAATAATTAAATTCTGCATAAACGCTAAACATGACGAAACATTAAAGTAGCATATGATGAAACACTCATAGGGTTAATAAACTTGTCCAACAATATGGAAAACAGTTTTGTTACCACAGCTGAGCAAAAGCACTCTAAAATTGTAACCTCTTGAGCCTTTACCAACACATATATACAGCGAGTTTTGTTAAACATTTGATAGTATAAACTATTTAAAGAACTATTAGACAGTAATCAGCCCTAATAAAAGTTATGATAATAATTGCTAATCTTATGGATTACATAACATTTAATCTCTTAGTAAAAAGTAATTAATTTAATGAGATGAACTCTTTATCACAAGAAATGATAAACATTTTCTATGCAAAGTTTTAAAAAATGGCTTAAGTTTTAATTATATTATGTTATGAAATTTCTTGTTCAGAAATAAAACTAAACAGAATGAATGTAAAACATATTTTTGCATTTGTAATATGTGTTGTGCTACTACCAAATGGATTGTTTTCTGAAGAAAATTGGCCTTCAGAAGAAAAGCATTATTACGATGAAATGGTAAGTTTGATAGGTTTAATGTAGTGTTTTTACTATATATATATATATATATATATATATATATATATATATATATATATAATGTTCTATGATTAAAATAAAACAAAATTTTTGAGATTGTCAGTTTTGAGGAAATCTGTTTACAACAAAACTAAAACTGTTTTTTACAATGGTCATCATTTTGCCCATTTTTGGAGTTTTTTTCCACTATGACAAAGTTGGTTTATTAGAATTTTTCCAATATGCTGACTAGGATCTTTACAAAACCAATTAGGATCTGTAGACTTCAGGCCCTACCCCATGTATGCCAAGTCTTCATCATATACGTCCCACTCGTATAGGAAATTATTATGGCGTCTCAGTTTCGTAGGAGTATAACCAGTATGACTTGTTGATAAACAAGTTCTATCAACCACATTACTTCTATGCCATATGTCAATGAGCACTGTCTAGTGAGTAGATTTATTACCTACTGTAAGTATTAATTCTTTTCAATTGGATACTTTTTATGATATTTTAGGTTAAAAATATTTGCCTGTCCAAGACCAGTAGTTTTTTCCCAGTGAAGAGACCTGCATTTATCAGTCTAAAACTACCACATTTCTCAGATCTCCTTTAATATCCCACAAAACATAAATGGATTGTTGTGTATCACCTGAAAAAATAGGATCAACTAAACTTATTCCCTTCAATGGCCCTGTATCACTAGACGGCCATTTCAGGATAACTTTAATGTCTCTTCCTAGATCATACATCATATTAAAGCAGTTCAAGCCAGTCTGGATTCAAAGGTAAATTATCAATACTTTCAACATAGTTTGGTTTCCCATTATTATGAATGTGTGGTATAATTAGATACAGTAGAACCCCTCTTAACCGGTCTAGTCGGGACTGACACCCGAGCCGGTTGCCCGTTTGGCCGGTTAATCCGAGGTTCCCGTGAAAAATAGGTTTTCGTTCAAAGAAAGCTTATTTAATCAGGTAGCGCTAAGAATTATGCAATTAAGATGTTATTGCAACTCATTTTATTGTACATAAATGTATCGTATATATTATGTTATGCATATTTATACATCAAACATGAAAAAATTAAACACTACAAAGCTTTTTTACAGATTCCCCTCTGTCAAGTCTTTTGACACATTTAACCACGTCTCAAACGAAACCAACACATGCTTTCGTTTTCGTAACTCACTCATTTTTATTTACTGTATATACTGTACATAGATCATAACCAGTCAAAGACAAGAAGAAAACTGAAAAGAAATGTTATATTTTCCATAGTGTATATTAAAATGATTCGTGGGAAAAAAGCGGCCCGTCAAATGTTTTTGTGGGTGTATGTCGCTATACCAACGAGTGCCAATGCCGCGGTGTTTTTATGCCACCGATAATGGGATACCGCTATCGACAAAGTCGTTTGACTCGCCGCCGCTTTGGTGCCACGGTGTTTTTACACCGCCGACAATGGGATACCACTATAGACAAAGTCGTTTGATATTGCCGCCGCTTTGGTGTTTCAATTACAATTTATTTTCGGAAACTCTCATCCAACCAGTACACTACGAAATAGGCCGGTTAATCCGAGGACCGGTTAATCCGAGGCCGGTTAACAGAGGTTCTACTGTACATGTGAAAATTATTACTTTTACTAATTCTTCATATACAGTGTATATTAACAATTTAATTATTTGAAGGTTAAAACTTGGACTAAAATGAATATCAAGGATGCTCCAGTCGTGACAGATGCAGATGGAAACATTATTTTGAAAATATTGGCCTTTCCTGGTGCAAAAAGAAATGAAATATATGGTAGGTATTAAAATTAATGATTTATTTAATTAATAAAATTCTTAGGGTGAGTTTTTCAATTATTAATTTTACTTTCTCAGTATATACGAAGTATGAAGTAAGTTTGGTAATCCACAAAAATTTTAACCTCTGTTTTTCGACTGATCTTCACGTTTCATGGCCTCAGGAAGCTGAAAAAGCGATTGTCGTTGTTTTCATCAATTTATTGTTGTTATTATTGTCATCTATAAAAGTAAGCATGCTAGCGGCTAGAAAAATTAAGATAGGGAAATATGTAATTTGGTACAGGGAATTATGGTGTACCTATTAAAATTCAGAAAAATTGAATTGAAAATATCAAAATGGTGGCCATTTTTGTTTTTATCTCGTGTGTTATTCAACTTATAACTTATTAAATGAATACAAATTTGCAGATTTCAATTCTGCAAACCCTGAGCTTCCAAGAAAATGTGATATTTGTATAGTTATGAAATTCGGCAGGGTCTAATCACCTAAACGAATATAGCAAGTACATACTCATATATGTACCATTGGTGTGGGATCATATATGTACAGTTGGCGTGGCATCATATATGGACAGCGTTAGGCCTGCCAGGGCTGAGACCCTAACATGAGTGAAGACTTTTTGAACATATACACATCTACAGGGCATGCTAGAGTCTAGCTAACATGAAGAAAGTATTGATATAGACAATTATAAGGTTCAGGAAACCTGTGTAAAAACTGTTTTAAACAAACTTATCCTATTGGGTAAGACTCCTTGATCCACTAATATGTACAATACAATTTCCTGCAAGACCAAGACATTATGTTACATTTTGAGGATCTGCTTGTATTACATTGTATGATTAGTCTGGGTAAGTACTATGTATCATAATGGCACAACAAATTGCTTTTCTTTTCCAACTATCATTAGTTGAGTAACTCATCACCGCTAATGTTAATGTTAATGTTATTATCTGGTAATATTAATAGACTAAATACTTATCATTAAAAACTTGATTGTGAAGTAAACCTTCAGACCAGTTAAATATTGAGTTGATATAAAAATAAAATAGTGTTAAAAATGAAAATCTAATGAGCACCGAGTACATGTCCTCACTCAAAGGCTGACTGCTAGTGATGGAACGTTGCGGATGTAACAAGATTCGTGAAAGTACATTTCACCTTCAATGTTTCATTTGTTTCCACTGGAAAAAATGAAACCAGATACTTTTTTAATTAATTTTATAAGTTTTCATAATAACTGGATATTTTCACAGTGTAATATAACCCTTAAAATTCAAAATAGCAGCTGTAATTTTTTATTTATTTCTAACATATGTTTTCCCATATTTTGAGATGATGAAAAACTTATTTTTGGTGTAACTAAGACAAAATAAAAAAAATCTATAATTATACTTCTGTCTTGTTTTCACATAATATAATTTCTTGATTTGCAGTTTCAAATATGGACAGAATTGGAATAAAGATAGCTGCACCACCTATTCAAGGTAGAGCCAATGACGAATTGATTGATTTTTTGGCTAAAGTTTTGGGAATTCGTAAAAGTGCTCTAAAAATAATTTCTGTGAGTATTTACTGAAAACAAGCAATATGTTTTAAAGTTATAATATTGAGAGACTTTCATAACAAATATACAAAACAAGTAATAAACTGTGCGAAATATTGCATATAATTTCTTATTTGTAAATGTGATCAGAAATATACACAAAATCTTTGATGTGTGATACTTTATCGTGGTATTTATCAATCCAATATTTCCCTCTCTCTTAATTTTCTATTTGTAGAGGCCAATAATGAAGTTTCTTCAGTCGTGTAGCCTTATTCTCTCAACTGCTTAAAACTATTCTTTGGAGCAATACTTATCTAAATCTTCTACTGATTTAGTTCAGATTTAGGTGAAAGTCGAAGATTTAATAATGCAAAACATTTTGTCAAATGTCAATTAAGTGAAAATTATGGTTCAGTAATAATTGTAAAAAATACTTTAATCAATACAATTTAGAATGAGTTTTTAGGACAAATAAAGCAAGTTCAAGCTTTATTTAAATAATGTAAATAATGAGACGATTATTCAATTCCACAAAACAGCTTTAATTGCGACATATATTTCGCCGTTAGGCATTTTCAAGCAACTAAATTGAAAACAAAACAAGTCTAAACTAAAAATGTGAGACAATAGGAAAGGGGTTGAGGAATGTCAAAAGAAAGGTCAATGATCTGACCTGTGGGATGGAAGTGGGGGTGTTTTACAGTGGCGGATCTATGGGGGGGGGGCTTTCGGGCTGAAGCCCCCCCAAAACCTTTCCCCTGTTCAGCCCCCTCCAAAATAAAATTCTAGGTCTGCCACTGGTGTTTTAGAAAACCTCCTTGCCGAAATTTTCATGGCTAAATTTGAAGAAAAATTATTTATGTCTAATAATCCCTTCTTAAACAAAATCATATACTGGTATCGCTACGTGGATGATGTCCTATGTCTTTTTAACGGTACTACGAGACAGTTACAAAATTTCTTTAAATTCATTAATTCTGTTCATAAACGTATTCAATTCACTATGGAAATTGGGGAAGGAAATAACATCAATTTTCTTGATCTTAATATCAACATAGAAAATAATGTTCACTCTTTCAATATTTTTAGAAAACCTACATATTCAGATGCTGTTATTCCAGCATATTCTAACCACCCCATTAACCATAAGCATGCCTCCTTCCATAGCATGATTCATAGACTTATAAGCATTCCCTTATCTCTTACAGATTTCCAGAATGAATTGAATACTATCAAACAAATTGCAGTCAATAACATGTACAGTACCAAATTAGTTGATAATATTTTAAATAAAAAATTAAAACGTAAAATATGTGATTCTCTATATAATTCTAAGTACAATGAAAATGAAAACATCAAATATTGTAAGGTTAATTTCATTGGAAACACTAGTTATAAAGTTGGAAATTTAATATCTAATAGATATCATAGATACCTGCGTTTTATTGCTCTAGAAATATAGGAAAATTAATTATTAACAATAAGGATAAGAGAGATAGTTTAGAAAATAGTGGTGTATATAAAATTTCTTGTAATGATTGCAATTGTGAATACATAGGTCAATCCAGAAGGTCAGTTAAGAATAGAGTTAAAGAACATGTACACAGTTGGAAGTATGGCACATCTAATTCAAATTTTGCAAATCATTTATTAGACAGGACATAATTTTGATCCTAAGTTAAACGTTAAACTTCTGCATATGGAACAAAAAAGTAGGAAACTCAATAACCTGGAATGTTTAGAAATCAATAGATCAATTTTAAAAAACCATACTTCCAACTTAAATGAACAAATATATCTTAACTTATCACCACTATTGAGACCTATTGTGTAACCTTTGTTTTCTAAAACACCCCCACTTCCATCCCACAGGTTAGATCATTGACCTTTCTTTTGTCATTCCTCAACCCCTTTACTCTAACCTTTCCTTTTCTCTCACATTTTTAGTTTAGACTTGTTTTGTTTTCAATTTAGTTGCTTGAAAATGCCTAACGGCGAAACATATGTCGCAATTAAAGCTGTTTTGTGGAATTGAATAATCGTCTCATTATTTCCATTATCATGGAATTCCATCATGTACCGACTGTTGTAACATTAAATTATATTTATTTAAATATATAAGTATTAGTTCAAAATGTTTTTTTATAAATTTAAGATAGTATCCATTATGGTTTATTTAATGAGAGAGTACCTTCTGAACTAGTATTTTTGATATGGCAACAAATTCTTTTTTTTTTAAGGATGGCTGTGTGAAATATACAGGGTTATCATAAAAGATTGGTGGGGTTTGAACATGATTTAAATGAAAACAAAATTACTTACAACTGATGTTGTTTATTTATCTAAATCGTCGTCTGAAATAGTTTTTTACATAACTAATAAATTTCAATATGTGTGCCATTAGTCGCTTAGAAAATGTCCAATCAATAATCAAATTCTACCCAAACGTTAGTTAACACGTCTTTGTTAACGGTTGTCATTGCTTCATTAATCCTGTTCATTAAGTGATTTGTCATGAATTTTTTCTCAATAAACCATGTTTTTGATGTACCCCCACAAGAAGAAATCACAAGGTGTCAGGTCTGGACTCCTTGGAGGCCGTGTATAGGTCCTTTCCGGCCTATTCATCGATGTCCAAACTTTTCATTCAAAGTGTATGTGACAAATGCACTAAAGTTCGGGGGTTCGCCATCTTGTTGGAGATGAAGCTCCAACAATGTTGAATTTTTTGAGCTCATTCAGTTGAGGAAAACAATAATTGATTAACATATTGAGATAGACAATTCCATTTATTGTCTTTTCAGCAAAGAAGAAAGGCCCAATCATATGATTTTTCATCACACCATACCAAACATTAGCTTTAGGTGAGTCACATATTTTCTCAAAAATTGTATGTGGGTTTTCAGATCCCCATATGCGCGAATTGTATCTGTTAACAGACCCATTGATATGGAATGTAGCTTCGTCTGAAAAAAAATATGTCTTCTAAAAATGATTGGTTTTCATCAATCTTGTTCAACATTTCAACAGCAAAATTAAAACGTTTTGCACCATCATCAGGTTTCAATTCCTGCAATAGCTGGATTTTATATGCGTATAATTTCAGTCTTTTGTGTTCAACCTTGTGGATTGTTGTGTTTGGAATACCTAACTCTAGGCTTTGTCGAGGTATTGACTTCTTAGGACTTCTGAGTGTAGATCGCCTAATAAGTTCAACTTTTTTGTCTGATACACTTGGCCTGCCCGATGATTTCTGCTTTGAACTGATCCAGTTTCTTCGAATTGTTTGAACCAATGTCGTATGTTATTTTCACGTGGTGGATCTTTTCTGTATTCGCTTTGTATTGAAATTACAGACTTGAATTCAGCAAACAACAAAACACACTTGGCTTTTTCTTTATTAGAGAATAATAACACACTCCACACAGAACACTCCAGAAAACACAAAACATACTACCACAACAATGCAAAAACTAATTTTGAATTTTCAACAGCTGTTAAACAAATTTTTGGGTTATAGGCTATCAGCGATACCAATACAACAGCACAAATTTTCTCTACTGTCTTTGTATAAATTAATGAAACCCCACCATTTTTTATGATAACCCTGTATTGTGCAATGTTTTTGCACTGTTTATTTTATTTTGCGTGTTTATGTATAATTTTTTAAACTGCAAGTTTTTAATTATTAAACTTAAAATTGGCAAATTTCAAATCTCACATAGCGAGATCAATATAATGAAAATGTAAATAAATAAATCCTAATATTTTTACAGGGATTAAAATACAAAATGAAGACACTTAAAGTAACTCAAAGTATTCTTACTGTCGACGATGTTATAAGGAAGTTATGTCTGAAATTAAGGAAAAAACGAAATTAGTAGAATTACCGTATCGTCTTAGTCTGATTAACTGAAATGAAGGATAACTTTTCTTGCAGGGGATAAATACAGACTTGAAGACAGTTCAGGTGAAAGGTATTTATATCACTCTTAATGAAGTATTAACTAAACTTGAACACGAATTTGATGGGAGGTAAGTTTTAGAATTAAAAAAAAAAATTTTATTGGCTATTTAATATATTTAGTTAATTTATATTCTATATTATAATATGTTTATATCTAATATATATATATATATATATATATATATATATATATATATATATATATATATTTCTCACTCCCCCAGTGTTAAGACCTTGTTTTTTTTACAATAAATGCTCAAACTGTTTCACTTCAGCAGTTTGGCATTGAGCTAAGCGATTGTAGTAGTATTTATCATATTCTATAGCATCTCAGGAGGGATTTCTTTCACTTATATAATGTGAAGTTTTTTATGTTATCCTTTGCAAAAGATAATGTTTATGGACCCAAAGATAATGACATTTTCTCATTAAAATTTAAATGAGAATTATAATTCATACAATAAATTACAATTTATAGTGTATTCAACCACTATAAATGTAAATAATATCTTTTGGAAAAAAAAAAATTCAAAAATAAGAAAGACATTTAATGTATTGCTTGCTTTACTCTAAGAAATTGTAAAAATATTTTTCGTAGTTCCTTAAGACATAGCCAGAAAATTTGGTACTTTTTATAACAATACCTTTTATATGGTACCTAGTTTTTAGCTTACTTTGTAGGTAGAGGCGGTAAATTTTGATAAATTTTCATTCATTTCTTAAATTAGGAAAGCCGTTCTGAGATATTAAGCTGTTCTCATATTTCTTTGGTCACTCCAAATATTTATAAAGAGTATAGATATTTAAATTAATACAATAAATAATATGTATTTTTATATAATTTAAAATTAAATTGCTTTTTAAATGCTACACAGCTGATTTTGAATACCAATAAACTTGCCAAAGTTGAATTTGAACTACATGTTATGTAATTTTGACAGTGAGGGAACGTTTGTCTTAAATCTTGCCCACTTGGTTATCTTGGTTTGAGAAAAATTTATAATCAATGTGATTTTTGCTTAACCTTAAATGAATTGTGAGATTTTGTTTCTATTTTTCAGTGCAATGATTGGAGAACCAGGATACTTGAAATTAAACTCAAAAACTAGTGCTTTGTAAAATATAATCATAGGAAGTTTTAACAGAATAGATGTGATAAGCAATTCCAATTTGTGTTAACAACTTCTTAATGAGCAAAAAAATGACAATTTGTTTTGGCTTCTATTTATTTTCCATAAAGCAAAATAATTTGCTGTGATAGTTTTAGAATAATCAAGACATCATAAATATCAAACGTTGTGGTAACTTCAATGAAAATAATTACAAATGTAAAGCAAAGTCTAGATTTTTAATTATAACTACACCATTAACAGGTTAGGTTTGAATAGGTTTTGCGCTCAAATGGGTTGATTACAGTTAATCAGTCCACTAGAATTAAAATGAATCTAGCCAGTTTATAGTTTTAGTACAATAAACAAAATCAAACCTAGTTTTGTTTTATTTGGATAATACCTCTTCGGCAAATTATGGCTAGGTTAGCTGTTCTAAATCTACCATGTTCCTATTTTATAATATTCTGTAATGGGTAGTATATTATGTTCTCCTGGTAAAGGATTCATGGCCCTTTTCTACCCACCACTTTATCCAAAAGAAAATATTTTTTCTTTATGATCGGTTCAGATCAGAAAGGATACACTTGCAAATACAACCCAAGCTCTTTATTTGATCTTATTTTATTATACTCCAAACAACTTTCCTTCAGGAACTCATTTATATTGAGTATGGGTTGGGCAATCCCTAGGGATCCTGGTTGGATATATATCTTTTTACATGTGGCCTTGAGTTAGATCCCTTTCTTTTATCTTTCGGATCAAGACAGGGTCTTGTTCTTTTCTGACTCAGATGCTATTTGAATATTCCAGGAACAAGGGTCTTTATTTAATATTTTTCAATGATGACCAATAGGTATTTTGCCTTTAAACAATAAAGGAAACCAATCTAAACACATTACAGTAAAATAAAAACTGCTTACTGTAGTTTTGTAGTAGTTGTAGAGAAGCAACAATTGGTCTTTTTGCTCAATGAGTGATTTTCCAATTAACACATTGACTGCGGCTATGCTGCCGATCATACCTACCCCGGAATTGCAGAGCCACAGTTGGGCTGGTAACAGAATGAAGTGTATTGCCCTGCCGGTGCCACACACGCCACCAGTGCTTGGCAAGAAATATGGGGCTGGCGACCTAGCCGCACTCTATGTGTTAAGTTTAACATATTATGTAATAAGGAAAAATATTAAGTTTGAAATAAATATTTATGGCATTGTTTTTTTATCAATATATTGTAATTTATAAATAAAATACATATTTTGTTTCACCAAGTATTTGTGTTTACATTATTTTCTTTAAACCACAAAACTAACCAATAGAATTAAACACAATCTGACTTTCGAGGCACAAAATGTTCGTTATACATTAATATCAGTTAAAAAAACAGTACTGTATTGATAAAATAATTATTGCATCTTGTATATACATTTATTAAAAGAATTATTTAAGAAAAATTTAAAATACATTTTTAACTCCTTATCTACTTTCAATACTTTTGTCTGATGACATATCCCGAGGTCACTCACAGAACAACAACATCAATAACACTGTTACTCGGTTTCACTTTCATCAGCATTCTATTCATTTAAAGTTAGCAAGTTACAATCAACAATCATTGTATTTGCTTTGTCCAACACACTACTTGTTGGTGACAATGGCTCCATATTTACAAAATAAATGTGGCTCAATTGGTAGAAAAGGGATAATATAGAATCAATGTGTAAAGTGATAGAAGAAGATGGCAGCAGGAACATTTCTGGTTTCTGTCTGAACAATTTGATGTATTAAATTTTAGATTGCCTACTGTAGTGACAGTATAACAAATTTAGTTGTCAAAGTTTAATGGTTCCAGCACATATACTTGTGTATGACATATAGCATGAAGTATTAAAACTTGTTAATGAATGCATTCAAAGCAGCTAAGACAGGGGTGCATTTCAATAATTACTGGTGTGGCTATTTTAAAACTTTAATTTCATCTTAAATTAGGCATAAACTAGTTTCACTTGTGTGATATTTGACTTCCCAAAATAAAAAGGATTTATTCAATCCTTAGGATTGATTTGATAGGATTTTATCAATATCAATTCATTATAAAAAGTGTTTAAATATATGAGAACTCCATTTTAAACTTTTAATTTTGCCCTAAGTTATACCAAAACTAATGTCAAAGTTATAATTAGCATCTTAAACATTGACAGAAAAACTAATTTTTATAAAAATTGCTTTTTAATAAAAAAGTTTTGAATTACAAACACTATTTTGAATTTTATAGGAACGCAAATTAAAAATTATGATAATTATAAACTATTTTAATCATTGTATGGAAATTAAATAATTTTGTTTAACATGTGTTGAATTTATTAATGAAAAATAAAACTGTAATATAACCTTCATTAATTTACAATGACATGTTGAAAATATGTTTTAACCCTTCAAGTGCTGATTATATTAGTCCTCAGTGCTAAGCTAATTCAACGCTCTGCACAAGGCTTTTATTATTACAGGAAATAATACAATTTTATTGGCTGAAATATGACACATTATACATCAATATTTTCAGGAAAACCCATAGAACAAAATGAAATATAATTTAAACTTACCACTTTAAAACTGAGGTCTGCTTCAACTCATATCCGCAAAAAAAAAAAAAAAAAAAAAAAAATTGTCCATTTAGTGACAACGTAAGTAATAACTAAATTATGATAATACAATTTCCAATATATTCAAAATGTAGCAAATTTTGTTACAAAACTAAAAATGTAACATAAGTAACATTTTATTTTCTTGATAATGTCAACATCGTTGTAAACATTCATACATACACAAACATCAAATTCAGTAATTTCGCACACTGTGTGACACTACATCCAACTTTTGCTAATTAGTGTGCTCTATTACTGTGTCTCTTTAGAAAGTATTAGCATTTAACCTTTGAATATCATATGTTCACTAAAATTAGTTATAAAATATGTAATACACAAAAAAAAACGAAGAAATAAACAATTTGATTCCTACATCGGAGTTATCGCTTTCATCACTAGCAGTATCACTTTCACACAAACAGTTACAAATATTACTTGAATTGCCAAGTTCACTCATTATTATATATGTAATACTACACTAAAAACACTACTGATACACTAAATAATCATAAATTAAATTGTATTTACAAAAATAATATAGACAAAAACACTAAACAACAATTCACTGCCGGTACGACTCTGCAGTAAACAACAGTTGACAGCTGCTGCAAAAAAACACAGTTGTCTTTTACAGGCTTGCTAACATTGATATTTCTTATAACTATCAATAAAATTGTGCATAATAAATAGAGCGTCTTTTACTCAGAGTTACTATATAAAATACATGTAGTTTGGATAAAAGTTACCATTGGTATATCGATTTTAGCAAACCTTGTTTAATTAGATCTCGATCGCGACTTTAGCACTGTGGCCGCAGCAAAATAGATCACGATCGCGACTTTTAGCGGTTGGAGGGTTAACACTGTAAAGTCAAAATTGAGCTTCATAGTATACATCTAAACTATGGATGATATATATTGAATATCTGAATAACTAATAACAGAAAAATCACATTTTTATAAAAAACACTCGCATTGGGACCCAAATTAAAACAAGAGAACTTGTATGTATGCAAGAGAGAGAGATTTAGTTAACGCTTACACCTTAGACACAATGGGTTTTTTGTACTCAAACCTTTAGAACAGATGAGATGAGAAAAGAGCTGTTTATACTAAGATGAAAGAAGCAGAAGTAATGTAGGAACATACTCAACACATTCGTTTTCAGGTGTCCAGTAAGGCGGCTTCTGACGACTTGGTATGCCTTTCTTATAAGTCCGATTACGTAGCTTATCTTCTACTGTAGGACCTTTCATCAGATTGGTACTCTGAGAAGGCTCTAGTAACTTGTTCAAATTAGTTACACTTTATCTGTACAACCTAACCTAACCTAACCTAACCTAACCTACCCTAACCTAACCAACCAACTTGAGTGAATGTTTACCACAGCGAACAAAAACAGCTTGTTGGTTTATATAACCAGAGTGAATACCAGCCATTTTAGCTTGGTTGCCGGAAGACTGACCTTGACAATCAGGAAAATTCAAGCCATCTTTCTCCAATTTTGTAACTCGATTGCAGTCTAAAGCAATACAGAAAGTCGATTTGCCTGACCTTGACATGGTAAAAATAGCAAACAATGAATGCGAGTGATGCAGGCTGTGCGGTACACTCTCTTCAATCTAACAACACGCTGTGAGTAAATAGTTCACCACGGTGGTTGCTTATCCTTGTTTTTGCTTTTTGAAACAACCACATGAAACTTCATAACAACTTTATACTAAAAAATATTCTTTATTATATCCAAACATGTAATAGGGCTACATTTTGAATATTCCACATTTTCTCCTAATCCTATTTAATTTGTCAAAAATAAAAATTATGGTGTTTTGGTGCCCGCTCTAGGTATGTTACTACTGTACAGTTATTTGCCTACAAAAAATGAATAACAGCACCTACTTTGGTATTGGTGGGATTTTTCAATATTAGTGGCTATTAATGACAGTCTTGGCACGAGAGTAGGGTGAATGACCTTCCTGCTTGACTTGCTAGACCAAGCTGCACAGCCGTACAAAGATTATGGTACTACTCCCTTTCTTTCATGCGCCAGAGGAAACTGAACTTAATTTTCTAACAGTACTAGTATTTGTGTAGTAATCTAATTGTGACATTTTAATTTTATGATACGTAGAAACACCTGCAAAGGAGAATTTGCATGATTTAAAATATTCAGATAAAATAAATCCCCCCTCGTTTTTTTACCTCTTGATAAGTTAAACAAATTTATTTCAAAAAGTTGTTATCTATACTGTATTTTTTTCAGAACTGTTCAAATAATTTTGTTCCAGTTGGTATCTAGAGATTTTTTGGCTTCTAATTAGGGATGTCGGAAATAATCCCCTTAACTCAAATTTTTGTGTAAAGAAAACAGCAAAAATTGGATTTATCGCATGCGATGTTTCTGCTAGGATTTTTATAATTACTTTTAATTTGTTATTTCTAGTATTGTCCTTCCTAATATTTTTAGTTGATGTGTTCAGAATTTATAAACTATTTATGTATTCAAATAGAGTAAAAATTTAGGGGAAATGAATAGTTTACATATGCATAGGAAATATACAATAATATGCATATTACAATAAAACACACCAACTTATAATATTTAAAAGACATCACTAGAAATGAAAAAAAAAAGAAGAAAAAAGTTGTATTAAAAGTACCAAAAAAAGATATTTTGCAGAATCAGTTCTATTGATATCAATAAAATTGAGTTAGATATACAGTAGAGTCTCGCAAACTCGGCACTCGATAACCCGGCAGTCCGGATTACTCGGCGACCCCGACGGGAAAAAATACATTGCTAAAAACAGCAATGTTCGTAAAAGTTCGGCAGATCCCAAAGCGGGCATTAACTTCGATCGCTCGAATCGTTGATGGTACTTTTCCCACGTTAAACTCGTCACAAAGCTTTTTTACAGATTCCCCTCTGTCAAGTCTTTTTAACACATTTAACCGCGTCTCAATCGAAACCAACACACGTTTCCATTTTCGTAACTCGCTCATTTTTATTTACTGTATATACTGTGCGGAGGTCATTACCAGTCAAAGAAAACTGAAAAGAAATGTTATATTTCCATAATGTATACTAAATTGATTCGTGGAAAAAAAGCAGCCCATCAAACGTTTTTTCAGGTGTATGTCTGCTATACCGACGGGTGCCAAAGCCGCGGTGTTATGCCGTCGAAAATGGGATACCGCTATCGACAAAGTCGTTTGATATCGCCGCCGCTTTGGTGCCGCAGTGTTTTTACACTGCCGACAATGGGATACCGCTATCGACTTAGTTGTTTGATATCGCCGCCGCTTTGGTGTTTCAATTACAATTTATTTTTTGCCCTTATTCCCGATAACCCGGCATTTCACAAACTCGGCACACTTCCGGTCCACATTACGCTGAGTTTGCGGGACTCTACTGTATTAACATTTTTGTAATAACTCAAAACAATGTACTAAGTTGCAAGTAAAATTAATGTCCAGGAGTAACTGACAAAAACTCAATTGAATCTTGTCATCTGTCTAAAATCTCAGCAGTGGTATCATACTTTAAGTTTATGACACAAATAAAAATAGAGTAGGTTCTAAATAATATGAACAATGAGAGGTTTACTAAGATGCTGGTATGATAGAAGAGATAAAGGTTTTACTAAGGAATGTAGGAGCATTTTGGCCTTTAACAAACTCTGATTAAACTTGATTACAGCTGACTGGCTGACAGTAGCATAGTGAGTGGAGACTAGATTTAGTTACACAACAGTGATCCTCTCTACCAAATATAAAAACAACTTCAACTTATTTATTTAGTTTCATGCTTATGAATTATTTATATTAAATACAATCTTTATTACAAGTTATTGTTGTTGTGATTGTATGATTAAGACTAAGAAAGTGTGCATTGTTTTTAAATAGAATATACATTTTATTTGTTTCAGATTAGAGTAAACAATTAAGAATAAACTGAATAAAATTCATTGAAGTATGGAAATAAATATGTTTTGAAGGAGTGGGATATGAGGAGAACTATATTCTTAAACATGCCTAAACAACAAGCATCAGCTAAAGGTTCTTCAAAGAATTCAAATAAAACAAATAATAAGGTAATAATCATAAGACCACTGGTAGCTTTATCAACTGTAACACAAAATGTATCTGACTGTATAACTTTTAATATCTCTTCTTTTGTTTAAGATAACAAGACTGCTGTTAGCTTTTTCAATTGGAACCCAAAATGAATCTTACTGTGTATTTTTAATAACTCTTCTTTTGTTAATGTCACAAGACCACTGGCGGTTTTATCAACTGCAACCCAAAATATATCTTACTATATAATGTATAATAACTCTTCTTTTGTTTAAGGTCACAAGAGCACTGGTTAGCTTTCTGAACTGCAACCCAAAATGTATACAAAATAACTGTTCATTCGTGTAAGGTCACAAGAAGCTTTTTCAACTGCAACCCAAAATGAATCTCAATATATAATTTTTACTAATTCTCCTTTTGTTTAAGGTCCTTGTGACCACGGGTGGCTATCAACTATAATCCAAATTATAGGTTACTGTATAACGCTTCTTTTGTTTAAGGTCACAAGATCACAGGTAAATTTACGAACTGCAACCCAAAATGTATCTGAATGTATAACTTGAATAACTCTTCTTTTGTTTAAGGCCACAAAACTACAGGTGGTTGTATCATCAGCAATTCAAAATGTATCTGACTATAACTTTTAATTACTTTTCCTTTGTTAAAGGTAACTTTATACTACTGCATAAAGGCGGTTTTCTCAACTACAACCCAAAATTGATCTATTATGAAATCAATTGTATTTAGTATATACATCGATGCTCATATGTAGGCTAACAGTTGAAATAAATAATTTTCTATATTTTTATAACAATGTTTTATTATTTTTATATTTCTAATTTCAATATTAGATTATCTACAATTGTAAGAAAGAAATATTGTAATCTGAGAAACAATTCAACTTCTTAGATGGTCAAACTAACACCCATCTTGATTGATGCATTCTTGTAGTCTTTTTTAAAAGACCTACAGAGATGATGGCAAAGATCTTTGTCATCGTCTATTTCATGAAATGTGTCAAAGATAACTTGTTTCATGTTGTTTAGTGTGCATGGCTTCTGAGAAAACAGTACACTTTATCCTTGACAAACTTTTAGAAAGAAAAAAAAGTCAATTGAAAGTACCATGATAGCCAATACATTTACAAGGAAACTCCTGATCCAGTAATTCTCGAACAGAAGTGCTGTAGTGGGGTGGAGCATTTATTGTTGAAAAATAACATAATTACCTAAGTGTTGTCTAGTTTGAATGATAACAGGGTTCTCCAATATGTTTGTACAAATTATTATTGACAGTGTTATATAAAAAATATTGGTTCAAAAACACTGTTGCAGGTCAGGCCATAATAAACTGTGACTCCCGGCTAGTTAATCTGCTTTTCAGTGGTTTTATAAGGGTTATCTGTGAATAGTAAACATAGTTATAGTTCTACTTAACTTGAAACAAGACTCCATTTCCTTCTATTTGTTAATTTAACACAATTCACAGAACTGAAAACACCGGCCTTAGTCATTCTCGAGGAAACTATGAACAAGTCTTGAACGATACAACTTAAAACCGAGATAAAGTTGCAGAAAAAGCTTCTTCTGTTTTCAACCTCAATCGAAGCTTGTATTTGTGATTTTTTAGGGTTTTTCGTAAAAGCATCAGTAACCAACAGTGTGTTGTCCTCAGCTGTGATAGTAACTGGTCTATCATATTTCTCTGCATTAAGAAGTGATCCCATTCTTTCAAACTTATTTTACAGTTAGTAAATTATAAATCTGGATGGTGGTTGAGTTTCAAATGTTTTTCAGTTACCGGTACTGTGTACAGGTGAACATTCTCACACTTTCAATATTCCTTCAGAATCCATATTCTTTCCTCAAAATTTTAATGTTCTGTCATTAAAGAAGTCTTGAACTAACTGTAAGTTGTAAATAGGGTTAGAAGTATGATTATGGTATCAGCACTTTTATATATTTCAGGCCCTTTCATGCATGCTTAGCCTCTGGCGAACAAACACCCCACATATGCACAGAAGGTGTTCTGCTATCACAGTTTCATAGAAGAAGAACTGGCTGATATCTTGTTCTACCAATCACATTAATAAGATGCTATCTTATTGCGTAATATGTCCATTAAACAGAAATCCCCACTCGCTTTTCAATCATAATTCATAAATCATAACAAAAAAGTTAAAAATTGTTCACGGATACAAGGTCATTTAATTTAATGAGCCAAACAAATTTATTTTCAAAAAATTTTCAATTGATTTAATTTATCTAAATTATGCACAAACAAGATGAACAGAAACACACCACAACCTTACTCTATCAGCAAACAATCCAGACTATATAATCTCTTTACTAAATTCATAGTTATTTATAGTAAATTGATACTATCTTAAATTTAACACAGGTAAAAACGCTTTCTGTGACCTATTACTAAAATATACTATTGAGATTACAGTATTTTGGTACGAAATGAACTATTTTTCAAAGATTTTCATTAAACAATTAGATAACACATTTGAGAGTTTTCATATTATTGTAAAATGGAGTATACTCCTCAGTTTATAATATGCAAATGTTATTTATAATGAACAAAAGAGGGGGGGGGGATGCTGTTAATGGATTAAAAGGTTTAAACAAGTGAAATCTTGAAAAGATAGTTTCAAGGAGTTAGGGTATATCTATCATTTGAATAAATTTGTTACTTAAAATTTAAATGTACATCACTTTTGAATAAAGATATACTTAACCAGTGGTGTAACTGTTTTGTCTGGAGCTCCCTACAAGAACTATCTATATTATATATAATTTAGAGTTTGGTACACTTAATTAAGACCGAAGCCAAGGTGTTGGAAAGCTCATCTATGCTGTGGTCCATCTCCGGAGTTGATGCTGTATGGGATTAATAATAATTATGTGAATCAGATTATGATATCAGAAGGAGAGGTCTTATCAGATAACTTATCAGGGCTTTCATTGATTGTTATGTTCCTCTTTTGGTGCTAAAAACCAGTTAAAAGTGCACAGTTTTTGATGAACTTTTGATATCATTGTTGAGATTTTGTAGTCGATAAAAGTGGTGGATCTCAAAGGTTAGTTATCTTACAGGGGACTGTGTAAGTTATGATGTAAAAAATTTAAAACGGTGTTTTTTCATGCATATCCCCCTCTATTTTTTCTCTGACTTTTAGTTGTTTACAATGTAAACAGATTGTACTTGAACCTTCATTTATATAGATAACAAATACCTCAGGGACAGATAGATTTTGATCACACAAATTTGATGTAAGATAAATATTTTTATGTATTTATTTTTATCACATTTTCTCGTAAATAATGAAATGTCTCCCAATACTTTTCACTTGTGCAGAGTATCCAAGAATGATGTATCAAATACAAGTTTTTATACATAAACATGATTGCAACAAGATGTATGCTGGGCACCGTGGTAAGGCTACTGACTGTGGGTTATCTTATCTTTAGTTCCTATTACCATATCATGTAATATATTTCATCATTTAGTAAATCTTTTTGTTGTACTTTAATGTGTTATATATTTTGAACTTTCCCGCTGTGTCCATGTATGCTTCGAAATTTGTATATTCATAGCATCAGGACGTCACTATAAACTCAGACTCACATCACCTGACTTCTCATAAATCGGCTTCTTACAATAGTTCAACCCCACTGAAAGATTAATTTCAACTCCACTTTATAATAATGACTTCCAGGAAGAATTAAACATCATTAAGCACAAGACATTGGTAAATGGCTACAAAACTTTAATTATAAACAAACTCCTTAAAAATCAACACAAGTGAAGGAAAGGAATGTGAAATTTATTCCATCTAATTATGGCAGCATTCTTCCAAAAATTATTAATAACATGTTTAGAAAAATAAACATAATAACTTTAACACACCAAACAAATAAATAATAACATCCAGAGAATACTTCACCATAAATCACCAACACCTTTTGATAAAAAGACGGGAGAATACAGAATAAATTGTAATGATTGGAATTATTATATAGACCAAACAGAGGGGCCATTTTTATAACCTTATAAAGAACATTTACCCATAAAAGTGGTTAAAATAAAATAAAATTTTGCACGAAACATCATTGACAGTGGTCATGAAATACAATTCAAAGCGGACACAGCGCAAGAATTCGAAATATATAACAAGTACAACAAAAAGATCACTGAATGACCAGCTAAATTTAAAATTCAATAATATATTATATTATTATATGGATAACTAAAGATAAGATAACGCAGTCAGTAAGTAGTTAGTTCATCTTACCACGGTATATATGTATATTTTTATCATGTATACATATATAAATATAAATTTGTGTTTTGTGAAATTTATTGTGATTTGTCACATATCAAAGGATGTATATTCCTTGTCACATTTTTGTATCAAGTTTGTGATTAATCATATTGTCGAGCCTTTAAGTTTCTGTATAAATAATTTTGTTAGAAAGGGTTTTTCCCTATTATACTTACGATAGCAATAACTGTACCAATAACTATTCAGGAAATTGGGATCTCCCTGAAACTTTTAGACCAGCCTCTGTTCTTTCTATTATTTCTAAGATTTTTGCAGCTGTGTATTTTATAGCTATTTGGAGAGAGAAGATCTGCTCATGGCTAGTCAGTTTGTTTTTCAGTTTGTCTGTTGTGGATGCTTGTAGACAGTCTTATGGCTGAAGTGTTCTGGGCTTTGAGAGTCACTGTCTCACTGGGAAAGTGTTGACACTACTGTGTGGCGCTTTTGATATGGTGGGCCATGAGGTGCTGATTTGTAAGCTTGATTTTTATGGTGTTAAAGGAATTTCTTTGAGTCATATCTAGGTGGCTGCAGGCAGATTGTCTCTGTAGATGGGCAGGATTCTCAACTGAGAGATGTCATTCATGGCCCCCTCAGGTTTGGTATTGGGACTCCTGTTGTTTTTGATAATGGTGAATGACATTAAAATTATAATGTCGATGCAGGAATCATTTGCTTTGCTGATAATATCTCATTGATAGTGGTGATTGATGGTATAGAGGGTTTAATGGAAACTATGACAGAGTCACTGGATTAAGCTGCTGCCTGATTTTTATTTTTAAAGAGCTTATTATTTTTTAATGACTAGTGATTAGATGTATAAGGTAGTTTTTAGTTAAGACATATACAGGGTGACAAATAATGGGTAATTATTGGGTACCAATATTGATAATAGACTCACTTGGAGTATCCACATATCTATAGTATGCACTAAACTCTCAAGAATAATCTTCTTGCTTAGATATTTGAAAGTCTGTGCATCCAAGATTATATACTAACAGTTTATATGGATTCTTTTCTAAGCATTGTAATGTATGACTTAAGACTTGTGGTGGTGTGTTGCTCTTGATTTTAGCAAATATATTTTAATCCTTCCAAAGAAAGTTGTATGATTAATTGCAGGACCAGCCTTCAATAACACTGTAAACTACTTTTTATTATGGAAAATATTATGACTGTCTTTAGTTTGTATTTGAATTGCTTTAAAAAAGAAAAACACTTAAGTTAGGCTTAAAAAATATCAGTAAATTTATCATGTTGGGTTACCTTTTTAATAATAAACTGCCCTGTACAGCTCTGGACCAACCTTTCTGTAAATTAAAAAAAGTGTATGTAGGAACTACTTTTTGCAAAACCCCTTTTTTCATTCAAAGAATTCTTTTACATACCAGCAGCAATGTTGAATTATTATTATTTTAAGTAAATTATGAAATTCACTTGTAGTGGTTCATTTGGTATGAATTTCTTGTATAATTTTATTTACGTACAATATTTTGCTTTGGTCTTATTATTGCTTAATTTGTCTTTGTTAATTTTATCGAACAATGTACTTGATTTTTCCAATTGCTTGTATTTTCCATGTTCAAAGGAATAAAATTATTCTTAGTCATCGAATAAAAAGTGTTTTCGTAATATTACTCAGGTAGCCACAATCCTAGTTAAAGTAAAAATGTGTCTACTATTTTAGGTTTAATTTATTGAAATAAAAAATTTGAGACTTAAAAATCCCATAGAAAGTTTTTTTGATCTAAAATCATTAAAACCCATCAATATTCTTCTCTGAATGTATATATTCATATTTGGAAAATTAATTTGTATAAGTTTCAACAGTGTATTAAGCTTCAACAGTTCATTGTTGTGTTATAGCAATAACAGTCGCCAATGCATTATCATATTTCGAACATTTGGTAGTTCATTTTTTAACATGGTGGAAGCTTTTGAAAAACAAAATCAGTTCTTTGGAATACTTTAGAAATCAAGTTAGTGGACTCAATGTTATTGAGTAAAAACCCTGGAAAACAAAATTAAACTTTTCTATATGTTTGTTAATGCTCATGCTTGCGTTATTCAACAGACCTATTGGAATTTAATATAAATTTTAGTCAGCGCTTTCAGTACATCTCAGGAATTTTAATGAATCTAGCCTTGATGGCCATTTATCTAGTGGGGCAACATTTATTTATTGTACGTTTGTTTGTAAAATCTCCCACCTTTATATACTCTGACTGAAGAAAAGATATAGACTTTCAACATTGTCAATAAATACTTTATTTTCTTGTATGTTTGTGATCTGGCATCATTCTTTTGAATTTGTTGTGTGCTGCAATGAACATATTTAGCTGGGTTTTGTTTCTGCTCTATTCTTGTCTGGACACCCTTACAAATTCCGGAATATTCGCGGTGACATCGTAACCTTGTCTGTGACACTTGGAGAATGTTAACCCTTTCTATTCAAAACTTGTAAAAATCTCTTCCTCTGTACCACTGCCAGTTTGGTCAGTAATTTTTCTGGAACCTAAAAAACTTCCATTTAGTTTTAGTTCATGTAGTCTTCTTATTTCATCCTCACAAATTGTGACTTATATAATGATTTTACTAAGTTGGTCTTTTTTACTAATATCTGTGTTTTTTGTAGAGTCCATAATTATTAATGTTCATTGTTTGGTGTCCAAGTCACTTAGTATAATATAATAAGTAATAAATTATTTTATATTACCTTATAGATCCGTCATGTGACTTTTATTATGTCTTTATTATAAAGACGCGTTTCGGAGACGTATCTCCATCTTCAATTATCACTCCGTAGAGGTCGTTAAAACATTAATATCATATAAACATTGACACTACATACACAATTTAATAAATACACATAAACGTTGATTTTACTATTTTTTTTTTTTTCTCCATGCGCACTGTTTCATGTTACACGAACTACTGAAACAGTTCGCGAAACATGAAACAGTGCGCATGGAGAAAAAAAAAAAGAAAAAGTAAAATCAACGTTTATGTGTATTTATTAAATTGTGTATGTAGTGTCAATGTTTATATGATATTAATGTTTTAACGACCTCTACAGAGTGATAATTGAAGATGGAGATACGTCTCCGAAACGCGTCTTTATAATAAAGACATAATAAAAGTCACATGACGGATCTATAAGGTAATATAAAATAATTTATTACTTATTATATCATAATTATTAATTAGAAAAAGAAATTGAGCAGCAAATTTAATTTAGTTTAAAATAACATTTTTTTCTTTTTTTTATAACAGCTAAATAATTTTATTTTATATTTTGATGCTCATATGTTTTTCAGTTTTTTCTGATCCGCAGATGATTTGTTTCAGAACAGGATCGTATTTAGATTAAAGATCTACAACTGCTAAGAAATGTCTTTTATTTTGCCATTATTTGATTAAAATATTTAACTTGTTAATTTCTTTCTTGTAGTCTCTAAAACCTTTTGTTTTAAGATTATAACATAGAAAATAATAGTTTTAAAAATACTTGTGTATATAGGTACCGACTTGTGTACTAATATTAAGTAATAGATGGAGTTAAATCACTTACATAAATTTTAATTAACAGTACCACATTCGTAAAACTTATAACTTTAATAATAACTGCACTAATTTTTTTTTGCCGGCAAGTTGGGACCTTTAACTAACCATGCCTACTCTGCAAAACCTGCGGGGCTGGGTGTACTGCCACTGTACTTAATTTCAGTCGGATGTGTAGAAGTGACCAACGACTTGGGCAACATAGACTTGGTAAGACTAAGAGACTACCTCTCAAGCATGAGCTATTCTTATAAATTCAATTATTTAAAACCTGAAAATCTTTAAGAGGATTCCTCTATAACTCTCAATGTCTAGCTTATTTTACTTGATGTGTGATTTCCTCATTCACAAGTAATGCATAAGGTATGTTGTTCATGTGTTTCTTGAGACAGTAGTAAATACTACAGTGATAATGCTGCTTGTCAATGGAATAACTATGTTGCCATTGTTATCAATTTAATGATTCAGCACTGTATATGGTTGTATGTTTAAATGAATAAATGAATTATGTTCTTTGTGTTATGTGTTATTGTAATTAATTATATTGTATGGATTTCTTGTCAATGTGTTTATTGTATTTTAAATATAGTTTAATTGTATGTCTGTAATTGAATATTATATATTGTCTAGTACAATAGAATACTTTTTTTTTAGGTAAGCATGGTTTTGGATCTTCTCTTCTGTGATTCTTAGTAGGTCACTGAACCTTGTGACTAGCCTTCTTCTGGGTACCAATCCAAAGGATATCATTAATTCTAATACCCACCCTTCTCTCTCTCTCTCTGTGTGTGCTATTTTAGGATATTGTTAAGAAATTACAATATTTATCTTCTTCTTTCTACCTTTGAAGGGAATTGGCATAACTAATTAAATTATTAGTTACAATCAACAATCATTACTAATATTAATATTTGAATTTTTTATTCACAGGAAACAACAACCAATAGAGTTTTAAATCCTGTATCAACAGATAAGGCTGGGAATGTTAGCATCAAAGTTCTTGCAAAACCAGGAGCTAAAGCAAACAACATTACAGGTAAGCCTACATAGAAATCAAACTACATTATTTTAAAATTTTGAACTTAAAATAAAAAAGATCCCTAGTCTATACTTCAAACATAATATCATAATGGACCTGTGGAGTATATATTCCCTGTGAATCATTTTGTATGCTGCTCTGATTTGAAAGTGTACACTCAGGTATGCTAAGCTTAAAAAGCTCTTAGCCAGGGTACAAAGGAGAATGGCATGAAATGGTTACAGAACAGTTGGGACTGATGCAGTGATAGTTTTACCAGATGTTTTCCCAGTTAACTTGTTAGTAGAAGAGTGGTCACAGAAGATGGCTGTGATACCTCCTCAGGACGTTAAATAGGAAATATTGGATTTATGACAAGCAAGATGGTTGTTAGACGATTGTGCAAATCGATAGGTCAAGAGGCTGATCCCTTACTTTCATGGGTGGGTCAACCGGAAGTATGGGGAAATAGGTTATTACTTGACACAAGTGTTGACGGGTCATGGAGATTTGGGAAACTATATGTACATATTTAAGATAAGGCATCATCCAAATTGTGTTAATGTGGGATAGATGACACTGTGGAATACACCATTTTTTAATGTCCAAGATGGGTATCTGATAAGGAGGAGCTATAGAAAGGGATGAAGTGTTTGCTAGATATGGCATCATTGGTCGCAACTATGCTTGAAAGTAAGTATGGAAATTGGAAAATCATAACTAATTTGTTACATCAGTGATAATAAGGAGGAAGTAGAAAGTAGATGGATAACATCTGGTGTTCAAAATGTATGATTTAGGATTTCATTTGGTGTCTCCATCAAGACACAACCAAGAAGAAATGTTTATACAGTTCCATGGTAGATGATTGCCTGAGGAGCATTTAGGTTTTATTCGGTAACATAAGATGACCCAAGAGTTCCATACATTGTAGATAAAGAATTCCCTCCTTATATATAAATAAATACATAACTATATATATATATATATATATATATATATATATATATATATATATATATAAAAGTGTCAAAATGTTTTCTTTTACTCAGATGTCTATCTTAGATGGAACATTGTTTTTTCTATACACACTGTCTAGATCTCTTTGGACTTATTTATTTAAATCTTTTCCATTGACCTCACAAGTGAGGTTGAAGCATATCATATATAATAAGAAAAATTATAATAAACAGCATATTCATACAAGTGACAAATTTGAACAACAATTACAAAAATACAGTTCCTTTAGTATTGTTCCAGGATTATTTTGATAAATTTGTGATTTTAAATACCCCCAAAGTAAGAAGTTACAGAGGTCACAAGTTAGGTCACATGACCTTGTTGACCAGTTCTGATTGCAGTTGCGTGAAAGACTTGGGTCAGAAATTTATTCTGCAACAAGGCTATTTTGCAGTTGCGTACCCCTTTCTAACTTCTTTTGGAATTGTAAAACATATGTTTTTATTGAACCAACAACAATATAATAACATTTTGAAAAAAATTCCATTTCTTATAAATTAGAAAATCATTATCATCTTTGGCTGTTTTCAACTTGAAGTATTATTTTTCTTTTTTCATATATAGGGTAATCAGTGAAGAAAAGAAGACACTTTTAGGAGGTGTATTACTGGTAAAATTAAAGAAAAAAGATTATATAAACATTGGTTGAAAAATGCGTAGTTTCCCGCCGATCCACCATTTATTTTTTTTACAATAAACATTACACTTTGGAAATTGATAAGATATTGAGTTCAGATATGGTACACACATTTGTTACGTTACGGTTGACAAGTTTACAAAAAACAAAGACTTTATTTTTATTATTTTCAAAATGGTGGCCGTTTAAAATATTTAACTTTGAATATCTCAAATACCATTAACTTTACAAAAAATCTGTAAAAGAGGTACATTTTTTTTTTCCGTTTTAGATAAAGAAATACTTTTTCTGTAGGTCATTGGATAAATGAGTTATGAACAAAAAGCTACAAATTTTATTTCTCGATAAGGGTAAAAAATTTTTAGCAATATTTTTTGCTTGATTTGACATTTCATGTTTCGGAATCTTCACTCTAATACAAGAATTCATTTATTCATAAGAACTAAAATAAAAAAAAGTATGGAGAAATAAAATCATTAGAATTCGAAAATGTTTTCTTTTTAGGGTAATCTTGGGTGTTTTATACAATTAACAAGAAATTAAATTTTTTTTGTCGATTACTTGGTTATCTTTTTAACTACAGAAAAAAATATAATAGTATCATTTTGTTGTCTTCAAAAGAAGAAAATATTTTTCTTAATATAAATTTTATGTGTAGTTAGTTATCAGTTTTAAAGATATTCAGCATTAATATTTTATAGTACACTTGTATTGTAAAATGGAAAATTAAATAACTCTGTGTACCAAATGTTATTTATTTCTAATGAATTCGAGAGTTATGAGTATAAAGGTTTTTTGTTAGACAGGAAATTATATTTTTTGGACCTATGTTTACATGAACTTTTTTCTTTATTTTAATCAGTAGAACACATTCTAACAGCATCTCTGTTTTTTCATGAATCACCCTGCATATATATATATATATATATATATATATATAATATATATATTATAACTTTTAAATTATCTTTATTTAACTATTAATATTTAATACTTTAACAATTTGCCTCTACGTTGGGCGACCAAATATAACATTTAAGTTATATTTGTTTTAATTAATTAATACACTTGTCCCAATGTTGGGTGCCAAATATAACATAAAAGACTTCTTCTTTACCTTTTTGTTATGTGATTAATTAGCAATTACTTTAGCAATTATTGAAAAGATAAATTATCCTTTTCTACTGTGGTGATTTTTAACAATTAATACGCAAACACAAACTTTTACCTTATTGAAATTTTAAACATTTATTGAAATATAATTATATATCAAAAACAAACATTTACATTATTCAATTGTTGGAACTTAACTAATACCATGCATTCGCCATTCATTCCTTAATCTACTTATTCAATTTACAATGGGTTTTTATTTTATACATTAAAATTGTTCAAGGCCTTGTAACTGTCTTTCCTTGAATCTTTACATATAAATAATCTCATCAATCTTAAATCTATTTTTTAGTGAATGAAAATTATATATAACCTTTTTACAATTACTAATTTAAACTTTTGATTAAGATTTTAAAATTAATTTTTCTAATATAATTATCTTTGAATTTTATACTTTTTTACTGTTTATTTTACTTTAAGGTTAATTTAAATTTGCCACGGTTTGCTCAGTTTTGATTATTCTAAATTTTACAATTTCTCTTATCTCGGGTTTGGGATCTTTGTTGGCTCAATTTAAATGAAATTTATTTAAAAAATGATTTTAATAATATATAACAAATTGGTACTTATCGCAATGTCGTTCCCCTCAATTGGTTGATTTTGCACCGTACACTAAACTACACACTTATAAACTCTTTCTTTGTTAATTCACTACACTTTTGATGAACTTTGATGAAACTTCCTTCCCTGATGTTTTTCGAGCGACTGATCTCAGCTCCCTGTTCGGCGATGAATGCTAATTCCTTTCTTGAAACTCTGCTGGCTCTCTGCTATTCTTACTGGTAAGTTAACTAACTCTTTTACTCGGCTTTGCACAACAATTCCTCTACTCAGGTTGACTCAGAGACGCCTTGCCTCTTTGTCAACTTTTCTCGGCGACTTTCTGGACCACAGATCAGACTACTGCTGGTCTCAGCCCTTGACTCTCCGACTTCCCTTTTCAGACTCCCTTCCAAGACTACCCTGGCTTTCGCAAGTTCGGTCCCTACCGAACTTTCTCCCTCCTTTTAACACGAACTTCACGCCCTTACCGCTGATTTGCTCAGAATCTCTTAACTTTCACAACATATGTCCTTTTCCTTGCTTATTGGTATGTTTCAAATCTGCCCTTTGGTTCTTTCACGTGTGATCACATTCGATTGGTCAACCTACTTTCTCCTTTTCGTTTTTTGTATTTCGAAAACAGTTAGAACTTTCTACCCTGATGTTCGTTAGCTTTCCCTTCGAATTCTCCTTTTTTTGTAAAATTTTGCAACACGTCTGCCTTTCCCTAAAGATACCGTTATTTTAATGTTGTTTCTTTGTCGGCACATAATGCTCCGCCAAAGTCAAAAGAAATCTCTGTCTCTTTTGTGTTTGACACGTACTTTCTTTTTCCACACCGTAATATTTGCACCCATAAACTGCAGCTGACATCTGTCGCTTCTTCCTTCCATCAGATAGTATTTGCTTCTATGATTATTATTAATATAACATTTAATTTAGTTTTCCTTTTATTTTTACACGAGTTGTTTTAATTAGGTAATATTGACAATTTAAAATTGGTGTTTCTGCAAATGATAGTTTGGATGTTTATGAAAGATTGCCCAGCTTTTAGATCAGTTTATCTTTACATATCGATAAGAATTTAGTAAGCTCCCGATGGATGCATGGATCAGTTTAGTTCAAGTATTACACAACATTAAAGTGATATGTTTATTGTATTTACTATTTACAACGTAGAGTTTCCATTTTGAAATACTTAAATATACTACGTGAATCAGGGATGTATGAAATCAGAGATAATTAAAAAAATTTTTTTTTTGAAAGCTAGTTTTATTCCTTAGACACCACAATCTAAAAGACTGAGTATAACCAGCCAGCTTAACTTTATATCCTTTGCTAGATCATCTGCATTTGCAGGAGTAAGAGATGGGTCGAAAGTCAGTAGTATTTTTTGTTAACTTCAGTAATTGTTCTGCTGTTATATTCCATATATTTGTCACAAATCCTACTTTCTAAACCACTATGGAATTTGCGAAATCACCACAATAGGTTTGGTTGGTGGTTATATATAATACTAATTTAACAAAATATACACTTGGGGAACAAAATATTTATTAGAGAGTGGGGGGGGGAGGAAGTAATGGAAAAGAATCCTACAGTTTACCCCTTGAAGCTTCCCTTATTCTGTTTTGTCTCTGTCCTTACCTTTCTTCAATACAGATTTATTTATACCACACGCAGGTTTTGGATCAACGAGTGGAGTGCGAGCTATTTTCCTTACTAGTTCATTAGTCCTTTTTGTTACCCTCATCTCCTCTATGACCAGACACCCAACGTACCTCTACCAGATTGAGGGTGAGAGGTTTACCAAGGTCTGGTAACACTGCCACACGAGTAAAGATGATAATGTCTATGAACTCATAACCTAAATGACATTCTGGCTGTCTGATATGCTAATTATTTACTTGTTGGCATATCTTCGGCATCAGGAGTATACAAAAACTTAATATTGAGTCAAAATTTTGTATATCGGTGTGAATTATAGAGAAAATATACTTGAGAAAAATTGATTAAAATTGTTCGTCAATTTAGAGAAAATCCAATTTGAATTATGATCACAATTCTGATCACAATCGATCAAATGGTTTTCAAAAAATCACTGCTGATGGACAGATATTTTGAAAAAAAACAACCTTTTTTGCTTTCATTGAGTCATGAAACAGTTATGCACACAAAAAGTTCTATATTAATTATTTATCCTCACCCAGTGTTTAGTTTTCTATTTAATGAAAAAGTAAAAAGTTGTATTTTGTTATACTTGTTTTATTTTTATATTTCTTTGTATGTATATGTACTTAGGTGAAAGTTTGTGACCATGTTTTTCTTTTATTGGTAGATATAAGTGAGGATGGAGTAGGTGTACAGATCAATGCTCCACCAACTGATGGAGAAGCAAACACAGAACTTGTCAAATATTTAGCGTCTGTTCTGGGTGTTCGTAAAAATGATGTAACACTAGACAAAGTAAGTTTATAATCATATTTGTATTGTAACAGGCTATTTGTAAAGTAACGAAATCATTATTTTAAAATTGACTTCAGGAGCGGAGAAAGCAGACTCATAGCAGCTCTCTCCTTGTGTCCAATAAATATGCACAAATATGTTTTTCGAAAATTTGCAAACAGAAATAATATGTAGGGATGAAATTAAAATATCCACCATACAGCTTATACTCTCATATGAAACACACAAATTTATTTCATTAATTTTTTTATGTGTGTAAACTTGTTTAACACCCTTGACCTTTATAAAGGTCATTTTGGTGCAGATCCCCAAGCTGCACAAAATAGAAAATTATGGATATTGTATCTATTGTAAAATTAAGCAAGACGGGAATTGCTTTGCTTTTACAGTATCTATTGTAAAGGGAAAAAGAAACTTTTAATGGACGAATTACCATACAAAACCTTAAAAAAAGTTATGAGGAACTTATACACAGCTAAGTTTAGAATGTGCTGATTAACTTGCACAAAGGTAATGAATAAAACTGTAGGGATAAACTATTGACTCATTACAATTGCCTTGAGTCACAAACAAATTTGTAGACACAACAATTATTTTTAGACAAAAAATAAATCTACATCTGCGAATAAGTTATAGTTGAGAGTTATAGAACTGAACTAAAATAAATATATATGCATATGCAAATTAATTAGCTTCTAATTAGGATAATTATTAAAATCCTGGTTTTCATTAAAGTTATCAGTGTACCAAAAAAATCTTCATAAAAATTATGTACAGTATATTTAAAAGTACTCAAACATCCAAAATTAAAAATCTGATCTCAATGGAAAGTACGGTTAGATTGAAAAGCTGACAGAAAGTAAACTGAATTGCAATATTAATTACCAACAGGAATGTAGGATTCAACAAGTAAACCCAAATTATGAAGTGTGTATGGATTGTAAATATATAACTGTATAATAATGTCGAAGTTGATGTAAATGAGTTAAAGCTTGTACGTGAAGTCAGCGACAGTGTCTGAGCGAATGGGTACGTTATCAGATGATCATGGTTGGTTAGGCCTCTCCTCGTAATCACAAAACATTGGAATGAAACATCTTTACTTTTTCTAATTAGCTTAATAGGAACACCTGTGTCAAATTTTAGCTCAATAGATTCATGGAAAGTGTGATAGTTAGTGAAAAGGGAGTAAGTCAGTTAGTCAGGGCTTTTGGTTATATGTGTGTTATAAAAGGCTATTAATAAGATTTGTATTATATATTTACTTCATGTATTACTCTTACTCCTCTGGTGGTACAGTCTTTCATGAGATTTCATCCTCTTGAATGATTCTACTCCAGGTATGTGTCTGTCTACATCAATAGTTCTCCAGTTCCTCGCCCTCAGCCTTCACAGATCCACCTCCACACATTTCACATCTCATTGTAGTCTGCCTCAGTTCCTCAGTTCCGAGACTTCTTGAAGGCTTCATCTTATACTAATGACCAATTCATCTAATTCTCTAGGGCTGTCCAACTTGGAGTGGCCCAAGGGCTGCTATAAATAAAATTGTGGTTGTGAGGGCCCCATTATAAAATATTTCATATGCAACTTTATCAGTGATTTGTAATAGGTAAAAAAGTGTTTTTTATTAAAAAAAAAAAAATTATAATAAAACCTCAAAAAAAAAATTAGTGAGAAGTTGGTTTACACTAATCAGTGTATTAATATTAACATTAATATTTGTTGTTGACAAACGAAGCAACTGAATAAGTGACTTATCTGACAGGGAACACCTATATTTTAGCTTTATAAATTTCATGTTAGAAAAGCTGCTTTCGCAAGATATGTGCTTCCAAGCATTGAGCCCATTAAAAGGCTTAAGTTTTGCAAGCTGGGGTAACGTTCTCCTGGGAGTAACTTAAAAAAGACTATTCATATTTCTGTGCTATAAATGATCTAACTGCAAATTACACATATTCAGTTTGTAACATATAGTATGATGTTGTGCTAAATGTGACAATACTGTAAGACATTTGGCAACGCCGTTCTTGACAATGTGCTCTGATCTAGAGAGTCAGTGATGGACACCACCTTGTATAAAGCCAAGCTAATATTGTGTATAACTTAAGTTATAATAAATATGTGTTCCGAGCTCCACAATTGTGTTTATTGAAATACTACAAATGAAACACAGTTGAAGGTCTGTTTTGCTTACGTTCTCAACAGAAATAGTAATTGGCTAAGTAAATTGAAATTTCTTCCTTAAATTTTTTTTTTTAAAGTCGCTAAACTAGTTTTCGAATTCTTCTGCAGTTTTGTCAATGTATTTTATGTGAGTTAAATATGAAACTTCCTTAAATTCTTCCATTTCTTCAAAGTCGTCTTTACAGCTTGGAATAAATTAAAAAAAAAAAAAAAAAATTCTAGTGAAGACTTGAAAAGCTTAATTTTATATTTAAATGGTTTTATGTGGTCCTATAAATTGGAAATAAGAGTTCTGCAATCCAATTTCAGTTTTTATCATAGCTCTGGCTCCATCAGTAACAATACAGGAACATTTATCGAATCCCCCATAGTTTGATACCAACTTATTTACAGGTTCAAAATATCTGTACCCTTGCTTGTACCATGGAGATGAATAAGTTCAAGCATCTCCTCTGCTACACTGAAGTCCTCTTGAATTTTTCGAATAAAAATTACAAGTTGGTTGATGTCGGATATTTCAGTGCTTTCGTTCAGGCAGAGAGAAAAATATTTACATTTTTCAATTGTGTCATGAAATTTTTCGGATACATATTGATTAATGAGGTCTTCATGTCCTACAAACGTTTAATATGACGGCAATTTTTGTTTCATTAAATTATTTTGCCAATTTGATTGCACAATTCTTAATAAGCACTCCATCACTAAAAGTGTTTTCCCTTTGACAATTTCCAGCACTCCTTCGTAAGAACCAGCAATACTGCATTTGATATCAGTGTCAGATTTTTTGAAAAAATATGTTTGTTTTTTTAGTTTTTTCTTATATTCCGTAATGAAAGGATTTCTAGACTCAGCTGTATACTGCTGAAACATTTTCTCATGTAAGGTAGTGTAATGTCATTTCATAATATATTCTTTAGGAACTGATATTACCTGCATACAAACAATACACTGAAGCTTATTATTGTTGTTTGTAATTAAATAGTCTGATTCTCAATGCTCATTATAATTTTATGTTCGTCCATTATTTTTCTTTTCTACAAAGACGTATTTCACTTAAAAAGTCTTAAATTGAGTTACTGCGTACTGCACACCAGAACAAAATGACTACAATTTTACAAACAAATAAATAATTAACTTACACGTAACAATAAATTTCGTGAGCCGTATTCAATTTTTTTTTGTCAATAAGTCTCTATTCCACACTATTAACCATTACCTCTGCCCATCCCGCTTGACTCAAGCTTGTTATATGCACTATTTTTATATTATTTTCTTTCATCGTTGGTGCAGGAGTGACTCGCTTTTGTATATTTTTGGTTTTTAGGCGTACATGTATTTCTATATTTTTACGGATATAATTCTAAATATTGCGGCCCCCAGGCCTTTTGTTGGACAGCCTTACTCTAGGATTTAATGTATGTTCTTTATCAATTATGTCATTTATTTCACATTTGTACTTATCCTCCATTTACCATCCTCATTTTGCAGGAGTTCCTAAATCCTTTGCATAACCTTTCTCTAAAAATATTTTAAGCTTATACCCATGGAGATTCTTGAATACATCCACATTTAAAATAAATTTATATTCAACCTTTTAGTCATGGACAACCTACTAGATGCTTTGTCACTTTCATATATTTTGTCTTATCTTAATTAACAACTATTCCCACTTCTTTTGCTCTCTCACTCTGTTCTATAACTACATCATTTGTATTTGTAGCCAACTATTCAGTTTGATTTTAATATTAATCCAACTTTGAAAATCAGTTTTCCTAACATAAATAAATAAAATAAAACTGCAGACATTGCATCATCTTTTATTTACACCAGTGAATTTAATTAGCATAATATTTGAGAATATTTTGTTCTTTTAAATATAAGTACTATATTTTGACCAAATAAAATATTTAATTATGTTAATAATTTTTCATTCAATATGATCATGATTTTAGGGTTCTCGATCGAGGCAGAAAATTATAATAGTGACTGGAAATGTTAATGCAGAACAAGTAAAAGAAAAACTCTCAGCAGAAATTAATAAAAGTTGATAACAAAAAAAAGAACGCCTGCAAATTGAAAAAATAAAAAAACAACTATGTTTTATTGTATTTAATTTAATAAAATTGAAATTGTTTACTGAACCAATTATAATTTATGATAGTCATCTTTGAACTTTGGACAATTAATATAAGATATGAAAATGTTTGTTTTTAAGCGTTATAATTACCTGTTATCTAATAGATTTGCCAATACTATTTTAATTAACTCTATAATAAATTCTTCACAATATTTGAGTGTCTTGGCAAAATGAGACATCAATTGTACATGGTATTGGGTTGTAACAAGATTTTTCTGAACTTTATACAAAATATTTGATAATGGCCAGTACATGATAAATTATCTGTTATTTTTACTATTAGGTACAGTCTGCCTGGTCAATATTACATAGAAAATAAATAATTTGCACATTTATGTATATATTTTTATTTGTGACTATGTAATATACGCTATTTACTTAATTCAGCTAAAACACAAAATTTGTTTACCTTTAGTGTGTGTTTGTTATCTTCAAGGGATTAATGTCAAGTTCTGAGAAGGTTCAACTGTTTGATGGCGTTTTTGACTGGGCTGTTTACTAAATTTGTATTTGATCGGTCTTAATTTTAATATATAAATTGTTGTTAGTATTTACATTGTCTGTTTGTACTTAAATTGTTTGAGTGTACATTCTAGGATCTAGAAAAAATGGGTTGGATCTAAAGAATACCTGTCAACGGATTTTAAGTGGGATTGAAGGTGATGCACTAAATTTAAATTTAATATTAACCTTAAAAAATGCACAAATATTATAAACTAAAACATTTGTTACATCTATTTGTCGTTTGAAAAACAAAAATTCTTTAATATGGCTGTCCAGAACTGTGTGTGCTCATACAGATGTTTACAGGAAGTTGAATTTTGTGCACAGTCCGAGAATATCTAAAATTGTATTTGAATTTAAATGTACCCAACAGGACTCTTAAACACTATAAGATGAAGAGTCAGATAGGAATGATGAATTTCTTATCAGAAATATTAAAATAAAATAATCTGATTTACTTAATCTCTCAATGAGAAAAAGAGATTAATGCATTAAAAATCTAATATACAGAGTGTTTCAAAAAGGACTTTACAACTTTGAAAATTCATATAAAATTATTCCAAAAAGGTACAGAGCTCGTTTTAGTGTTGTTTTAAAGGGAAACATCAAGTTTTGACTCGTGTAGTCTGCTAGTGCCTAATCCCGCCGCACAACCGCTTGCGGCAGTTACATTAAAGATAGCTGTCTTCACTGGACCCGAGCGTGCTAGCGTTGAGTTATGGTTTGAAGAATCGAAGTCGGCGACAACAGTTCAGCGTAATTTTCGTACCAAGTATGCTAAAGATTCTCCTAGTAGGCCTACAATTTATGAGTGGCATAGATGTTTTGTAGAAACAGGGTGCTCAGTGAAACATAAGAAATCCTCAGGTCGTCCAAGCACATCTGATACAGTCATTGAGCAAGTGAGACAAAGTTTTGTCAACAGCCCTACGAAATCGAACCGGCGTACATCTTGTGAGTTGCAAGTCCCACATATGACGGTTTGGCGTGTGTTGTGAAAACGTTTGCATTTGAAACCATACCGATATTCGCTTTTACAAGCAATTAAAGACACTGATAAGATTGTCCGTAAGAACTTCTGTGTGGATATGTTAAATCGAGTGGATGATGATGAACATTTCTTGGACAACATAATCTTTTCTGACGAGTCAACTTTTCACTTAAGTGACAAGGTTAACACACACAACTGTAGGATTTGGGACAGTGAAAATCCACATGAAACATTGCAACATGTTCGTGATAGCCCTAAAGTGAACGTTTTTTGTGCGTTGAGCAAGAGGAAATGTACGGCCCCTTTTTTTTCCAAGAGATAACCATCAACGGGATAGTGTACCTTGATATGTTGCAACAATTTTTGATACCACAGATCGATGAGGATGACCGAGAACGAAATGTTTACTTCATGCAAGTTATCGCACCACCATACTATCTGACTGATGTCCATGATTTTCTCAATGACCGCTTTCCATCTCAATGGATTGCCTGTGCTTCGTTAATTGCATGCCTCCCCTCGTTCCCCATACCTGATACCGCTAGACTTTTTATTCTGGGTTTTCATAAAAGATATGGTGTACGTACCTCCTTTGCCGGCCACTCTACCTGAACTTAGAGCAAGAATTTACACTGCCGCTGAGCAAGTTACACCTGAAATGCTAGTGCGAGTCTAGGAAGAAATCGACTACCAATGGGATGTCTGCAGGATAACCAACGGAAGCCACATAGAACATCTTTAGTTTAAGGTAAAAAAACTTGAAGTGTTTTCTTTTAAAACAACACCAAAACCAGCTCTGTACCTGGTTTCATTAAAATTATATGAATTTTCAAAGTTGTAAAGTCCTTTTTGAAACACTCTATACAAAGAGAGCTTACAGAAGTTATAGGACGATTTACAATTTTTTTTTTTTTTTTTTAAACCCGTAAGGTTGTTTAATCGATGAATAATACCAATCATATTGCTAATACCAGAAGGATTGTGTCGGCTATTGATCTTAATAGGTTTACTGATATCTTATAAATGTAGCGGGCGATACAGACAAGGGGATTAAACCAACCAAATATTCAAAATATTATTTTTTCTATTTATTAAAAAATATAATGTACCTGGTGTTAGTTTTAGCTGGACAGAAATAACAGAATATGATTTAATGAAAGTAGTAAAGATTAAAAAAAAAAAAATCATACTTGGTATTATTATGGTATGTTGAATAATCTTTTAAAAGAAATAATAGTGTATATTGTAAAAACTCTTACTTGTTCTATTATTATTAATGTTTGTGCTGGTATTTTCCCTTCAAAGCTTGTACATTTTCAAAGTTACACAGTGTTATGAAAAAGGTAATATATCCATTCTAGATAGCTATCAGCTTATTTCTTCTATACCCATTATTGCTAATCTTTTCAAATCCTTAGTTGAAACCCAGACAAAAATAATGGTCTTATTGTTTAGCAATTTCTTGCTTTCCAAAGTTCCACGTAGGGCACTCGAACAGTGTGTGCCTAACATCATCGTGTCTATTTTTCACAGTAAGCACATATACCTGATTGATTTATCATGAAGCGCTTGAGATAAGCCTTTATTAAAGCATCCGTCTGAAGTCATCGCTTATGTCAGAACAGTGAGTTTAACTCTGTCATATGGATGAATAAATAATTTAAACTATTTCAAAGTATGAATCTTTTGTCTTACGGTAGAGAGCATTGAATTTGGAATTGTACTTCACAAGCTTCTTGAAAGCAAAAATAATCTGCAGTCGATGTTCCATTCTATATAATGAAGACACCAGAATTTCTCATCATCTTCCTTTTTCTATAGTGGTAATAGTAAACAACGGTATCCTCATCACTTAATGAGTCTTAAACTTTGCATGATGTACAAAACACACTACCTTTCTTGATAGCTAGATTCCGACTGAAGAAATTTCAAACCTCTGTTCATTTGGCCGTGTAAATAATTACAAACAACCTGTAAACAATTTATGTAATTTAAAAAATTAAAATTCAATTGGGCTAAAAATCATGCCTTTGTGTTCGGCGAACATGAATATGACATCAAGATTTTAGAATTCAAGCTGGAAGGCCTTCAATTGAAATATCGTAAAAATCTGCAACAACACAATTAACTAGTAGCTATAGTTCTTGTTGAATTTCAGTCTATTTTAATTCATAAATTATGTTTTATGTTTTACTATTGGACAAGTAAGATTAAAAAAAAAAAAAAAAAAAACTTAATAGTATATTAAAGGTATTAAATAAGTCGCAAGTGAAAAACAATAATATAATAACAAAATAATATATTATTAAAGAAAGTCTATTGTGTATAACAATCAAATGTCATTCATTGTCAAAATTAAAATTGAGATTAAAACTCCACCATTTTGTTTGGGGGTAAGAGATAAAAATCTGAAATTTGTGTATGTTATTATATCAGATCTTTAAAAAAATAACTATAAAGTTTCACCATTGTAGAGCTTTATTTTTCTAGAGTAACCGTTTAAAAATGGCAAGATATTTGTAGAACACTGTATTAATACCAACATTTCGGAACGTTTGACGCAAATCATTGCAGGCAACCTGTATTTTTATATTGTCTAAAGTGTTATAAATTCTAATAAAAAGAGAAACTGTATTCTATAGGTTTTGTGTAGTCATAAGTATTTAAGGTTTGCTCAAACTACTAGTCAGATATAATACAACATCTGACAAAACACAAATGATACACAACAGATGCTGGTATCATATTGCTAAGCACATCTCAAGGATCTTTTCCTCCCTCTAATCATTTGATTCAAAAGAAGTAGTCCCAACGCAAATACATGAGACAAGACCTTCTGTTAACTCGCAAGAGGATACCTAGCGAAGGGCTGGGAGGGGGCAGATGCCCCCTCAGACAAGATTTTTTTAAGATACTTTGATTAGACACAAAGAAATTGAGAACTCTTTTACGGCGGTTTTTAATACATAGTCCTCAAAGTTGACGACAATCGTCTCCGGCAGATTGCCTTTGTCAGTGTCTGGTCACTCTAATCCACAGTTATACATAGAGGTCAGATAACTCTATGGGAGGGGGTAAGAAATATTGTCTTGTTGGTAAGACCAAATTGTTAGTTTCACTGGTGTCCATTTGAGGACGCTACCAGTTAGAGGAGAGAGACTACGTCTGGTGACGTTTTTGAGCAGGCGCACAAAGTTCCACAGTTGATAACAACGCTCCTGATGTCTGAAGTCTGTACTTTCATCGTGGTATCAGTACGTGAAACAACCCTCACCACCGGTGTTATCAGACCTGTATGTAAGAGCGTTTTCTGACGTACTGACTACTGTAGTTAAGGAAGTCTCAAGTGTTTCATAATTCACAGTTAATATCATCATTCTTCAATGTGATTTTAGTGAGTGTAGCCTATTATCAAAGTCAGATGGATATCAGTAACTTTTTTCAGAAAAGTAAGTGATTAAACTACCTTTGATTGATCTTTTCTGTCACATACCTGCATAAAAATATATAATTTAAATATTATGTTTAGTAATATGTTTAGTTCCTATAGCCTGGGCTTCAAAATAGTTGTATGTGTACATTGCCACAAAGTCAATTCATCTTTGCATTAATATTTAAAAAAATGTAAAAGAAAACAATAAACAATAGAGAATATTGTTTAGAAAGAATTATTTACTTAATAGTAACAATTATCAATAAACAAATCAATGTTGAGAGTGGAGTATGTAAAACATGAAGTTAGTTGACATGAAGTTTAGACTACTCTGCCTAAAGACAGAAATGTCTACACTATTTGAATAAATTTTGATTATTACACAAAATGTCTTTGTAATATTAACTAAAAAATGTGGAATGTTATGCCGTTGCCAAACAGAAAAAAAAAAGTTAGCATTTTAAAAAGATACAATGGTTCAGTCTGTTGCAGTATAATAATTTATCAAGCCTCACTTTTGATGGTTTTATCCTTCTTATTCTTAATATTAAAACTTAAGTTATTTAAACTTAATTAGAATGCAATGATATTGTACTATAACTACTATGCTCATTCGAATGCTGAGTAAATAATTTTTTTTTCCCATCAGTAGGCACTCATCCTGTATTTGTAAAATTGAAACTAATCCTAATTTTAATAGTGTCAATTGAAAAAAAAAAATCTTTGATACTAAGTGGAAAACCTATGCCAGAAGGGCTTAGAGAAATATAGAAAACTGTCCTGGCAGCTTGGATGTAATTCTGAGCTTTTAGTGCAAGTACAAAATACAATGTTAATATAGAAATAAATAGATATTAAAATCTATGTGGACATATGTCATTCAATTATAGGGCTACACAAACAAATCTTATGTTAAAATTATTCAAAATAAAGTTCTACAAGGAGTAGTCATTGCCGTGTGGTATATACATAATAGTGATGTGCATCAATCTGATCACTGAATAAATTAAGAAAAACGTACACTCAATGTCTTCTTATAAATAATAATCCTGAAATTTTAATAGTACTTGAAGTGTCCGGGAATGTATCTCAAGAGTACTAAACTTCATTTACTACTCTTTTAATGTTTAGGAAGTTATTATTGTAATAATTATCCTTACAAATGCTTTGATTCTCAATAGAAAACACGCTAGCCTTCGCCATAACGAAACTCCATCCACTCGAGTTAAGGAAAATGAGCATCACAGATGTTCAAGAAATATCCAAGTCTTTTACAGAGTTCTAAGGGTTGGATGATATAAAGGTTGAGTTGGATCTGTGGTATCATCTGAGGAAGATAAAAAATCTAACAGAAGAAAATTTAAAAGAGCTTGTATTAGTAGAACTGCTCAAAGAAACAAACATCGTCTACTCTGCAACAAGACGAGGCATATCCGTTCTGCTAGCTCTCCTGTCTACTACAATGACAGTAGAACACAGCTTCTGCACACTTCAAAGAGTGAACACGGCTGAGAAGCACACTGGGGAAAGAGAGGCTGACTGAGCTGTGTTTAATGAGTGTACATAGACAATTAATTCATAAAATAAAACCAAAATCGTATAGAAAGTTTTATTTTAGACAGATTTTCAGCAAATCCAAGAAGGTTGATTCTAATGTAGACTTGCTTTCTTTATTATAATCCTTGTTCATTATAATAAATCCATAATAACTAATTATATCAGCTTTTCTTGAATTTTGTGTTGTATTTTTACCTTATCCCAGTTACCCACCCCCAGCCACCCAACCCTAAAATGGCATGATCTGCCTCTACCAGCTCAGATCCTGGGTATGTCCTTGTAGGCTCATGGAAGAAGATGTGTTACGCCCTAACACTTACTCTATTGCAGATGCATAATGAGCAAGTGGTTACATGCTTCTTTAAGGCTTTGAAAAGGTAGCAGAAGAAGATGTATCAAAGGTATTCTCAATAATAAGTAATTTTTTAAGGTAATCTCATTCTTCACCTATACAGTTTCACAACCAGACTTCCTGTAAAGGACTGTGTTAATCTTGTTTCAGTGTTCGCAGTGAACGTATCAGACTTCTCATGTAAGTTTTGATAATGATAATTGATATGTCAGTAGTTAAAGATGAAAATGCTGTGTACCTTCCAGACATCCAATTTCAATATTCCAATCTGCACAATCAGTTTTGAATTAGTTGATCAATTTTAATAAAAATATAATTTTTTGTAATGTAATATCGTTGTCAGATTTATTAATCTGCTAAATAAGTTAGATTGAAAATGATGAAGGTTTTTAGAATATTTGGTTCAACTTAGAGTTGTATCTTAGTAAAACAAATTCGAATATCAGAAGTAGAATTTAATCAACTTTTTGAGTAAAAATGGTATTCCACTAAAAATAATTTACATTTTTTTGATGAACTAAAAGAGGGTTTTAAAACGGTGTAACAAGATTGTTGAAGTAAACTATTTGAACATTATTATTAGTATTTAAATTTGTATCTTATTTAGAAGTGTATAATTTATTTAAATGAATGATGTTTTACACAAAACTGGCAATAATACGCTTACGTAAAACCCACTTAATGTGGGTGCAATATTAAAATTGTTTATAATTTTCTTTTAATAAGAATCCTACTTATAAAATAGTAAAACTTAAAATATAATACTTGTATATTTGAATAAAATTTAACTATAATTCCATCTATTAGGTGTGTTGTTACAGATTTTTTTTTCAAAATGTGTGGTTTTTTGTTTAAAATGTTATTAAACTATAATATATTATTATACTTGTTTTATTTATTAATATGAAATAAGACTAGTATTTAAAATGTTCTAAAATTACGTTTATTTAGAAATTTGAAAGTTTAAAAGTCACAACAAAATTAAATCATTATTGTGTTGCTCACTGTGTGTTGGTAAGAGCAGTTTCACGCAAGTTCAAGTAGTTTGAAAAAATCTAAATGAAAGCACTGTTGAATATAGTCAATTTTTTACGACAATACATAAGATATTTTCTCTTGGGTTTGATATTCTTAGGGGTTTTAAACTAAATTTACTTGTATAAAATGGATGGTCTTTATATAATCCCATGAGCTGCCAATTTGGGGGTTTTAGCTAAATCTGTATAAAATGGTTGCTTTCTATAATCCATGAGGGTTTTTACTAAAATTAACTTCTATACAATTTAAGCTAAAAAGACCCCAGTGAGGCCCATATGTTAAATACTTTCAAAATTTTGGATTTAAGGGGTCCCGAAAAATGAAAACTTCAAAGTCGGCGTTTTAACTAAATTTAATTGTATAAGAACTAATATAAAAAAGACTCCAGAATATTAAAAAAATCAACATTTTCGATTTAAAGAACTCCGGGAAATTAAATACTTCAAAGTGGGGGTTTTTATCTAAATTTACTTGTATAAGACCTAAGACATGAAGACCCAAGAGGGCCCAAATATACAACACGTCGCTATGTTGGGTAGGATGAACTTTGAGACCTCTAGTTTGCGCCATTTATCTTATTTTTAAAAAGCCTTTAAAATGAGGTATCACTCAATAGGGGTTGCTAGTTAAAATTCTTGACTTACCCCCAAACTACCCCATTTTGGGGGTAAGGGTTGAAAATTTTGATACTTCAAAAAACTCCTCCTTTGGTTATCTAAACTTTCCCCAAAGCAAATCTGTCTATTTCCATTAATTATAAAAATAAGAGGGGGGGGACTTTTCGGTCAGATAGTATATAAAAAACTTTAAGCCCACACATATGACAACAATTGTTGGGCACATCTTATTATCTTATTTGCGGTTCAAACGTTACTGTTTCATGTAGAAAAAAGGAAAAAGGTTACTTTTTTCTCTTATAATTATACTGTCAATAGGTGACCTTAAAAACCTCACATTATCTTAATTGTTTTTAAAACTGTTACATAATGTCTCACTTTTATTATTATTTCACTATATTACCAAGTCCTAAAACACTCTCTACTAATATCAGTGTATTTAGTGTTTATATTAGGCAATTTGTAAACAAAAACCCTACAAAATTGAGAAAGAATATTATTTTTTACTTTCTCATCTCCCACCGCCTGCATTTCGTCGTATAGGCTAAGCAAGTATAGTACAGAGATATATGAGTAAACTATTTAGCAGGGGTCTGATAGTGAGAATGAATTAATATATTTTTTATTACGCAAAATAGTCCAAATAGCTAATGTAACTATAAAAGTATAACCTGATTTTTACAGAATTTAACAATGTACAGTTTCATCTAGATAAGTTTAACTACAAAGTTGAACTGTGCTTTTTTCACTTAACACATTTTACATGCTGAGTATTAATTATTTAAGAATATGAAAATTTATATTATACTTTAACAAAGAATGCAGTATATACTGACATTTACGCCGTTGAACAAAAAGCACTAACAATCGGTTTACAAAATTGTCATCTTTGGTGAAGCTATTTTAACTCATGACATTTAAATATACTCAAAAGTTTACTTGTAGAACATTTTATAAGACAAAACCTTTGCACAACACCTAGTAATATATACGGACATATTTTCGTATGTACAAAAAGTAATTACACTTACGTCTTAAACAGTAGAAAATTGGCACTTTTTTCTTCGGAGTTGCGATTACACATGTCAATAAAAGTAAAAGAGTTTAAACTATAATCTAGAAATATGGTCTTTTGAAACAGTAATTCAAAAACGGTCGCCACAAACTTACTGTGAACGCTTCACCAAAAACCAGTATTGTTTAAAATGTAGAACGTGTTCACTTTCTGTATATGTAAAATAAATGATAAGGTTTTAAACTTGAAATATGGAGTAACTCTACGACTGTAGTTTCTCTTCCAATCATTTTATCAAAATAGGAGATTAACACGTAGGCATATATAAATTATTTTCAGAACCTCATGGTCAAAAGTACAAAGGCTAAAACCCGGCTATTATAAGAGCCGAAAGATCCCAAATAAATCAATTATAGTTCAGTCTGTAAGTGTAGTATAGTAAACTTATTAATTTTTAGTAATAATATTATTTAATTGAACTAACTTATACACAGATTTAATTTATAATGAGGTTTCTTTTCATCTCCCAGGCCATTTACATCCAAAATAATTATGCCCCTTAAATCCACACTTTTGGCCTTATAAATGTAGGATCTTTTGGCCTCTTAAATCCATACTTTTGTCTTCTTAAATCCACAATTTGGCCACTTAAATCCATACTTTTGGCCTCTTAAATAAAAAATTTGGCTCCTTAAATCCACACTTTTAGCCTCTTAAATATAGGACCTTTGGCTCTTAAATCCATACTTTTGGCCTCTTAAATCCAGAATTTGGCCACTTAAATCCATACTTTTGGCCTCTTAAATAAAAAATTTGGCTTCTTAAATCCACACTTTTAGCCTCTTAAATATAGGACCTTTGGCTCTTAAATCCATACTTTTGGCTTCTTAAATCCACAATTTGGCCACTTAAATCCATACTTTTGGCCTCTTAAATAAAAAATTTGGCTCCTTAAATCCACACTTTTAGCCTCTTAAATATAGGACCTTAGACTCTTAAATCCATACTTTTGGCCTCTTAAATCCAAAATTTGGCCCCTTAAATCCACACTTTTGGTCTCTTAAATAGAAGACCTTTTGACCTTTTAAATCCATACTTTAGGCCTCAAATCCAAAATTTGGGCCCTTAATCCATACTTTTGACCTCTTAAATCCAAAATTTGGATCCTTAAATCTACACTTTTGGCCTTAAATAAAAATGCAAAGAACTCAAATTGTAAAAAGTTTTAGTTAATTATTAGTTCATAGAAACCAATCTGGTTATTTAGCTCTCTAAATGACTTTTCTCAAAATCGAGAGCTAACTAAATCACTTTCTCAAACATCAAAAAAATAAATTCACCCTATTTGAACAAAATTGTTACTTCCGTGTTCAAGATCAAATTACAATTGTACAAGAACAGTATTCGATTTATAGGAATTTGTGAGTAAATCTATTTTACTGTTTATACTGCATTAGTCATCATAAGCTTGAATTGTTTTATTATAAATAGTACAGTTAATTCATTTTTATAAATGACTTTTCACCAGCATTATGTGTGGATAAATTAATTCAATTTGCTAGCAATGTTACCTTAACTTTCAAAGCAAACTCAATGCAAATTCTAAAACAAAAGGGTTTCTTACAAGTCAATGCCACAAAAGAGCATTTGGTTGAAAACAGTTTGTTAATTAATTCTCAAAAGAAATAATATTTATACAATTGTGATGTCAGTTACCTCCAGCAATCCTTTTACGATGTTTTCAAATATCGACACGTATTTCGAATATTTATTAAAAGTTAAAAAAAAAAAAAAAAAGAAAATGTTACTCACACACATAAAGGATAAATTGACGATTTGTTACCATGCTATTCCACCGTCGTTGTATAGTACACTCCGTTAGCGACTGGTCGTTTGCGCGGGGGTGGGGGTTTATCTGGTTAATTAGTTCAAAGGTTGCTCTAGTTAGTTTTTATATATGTAATATTCTTCTATGGGGTTTATAAAATTACAATTTTTTGTATTTATATAATATTTGTATATTTTTATCCATGTTGGGATGTGAATGATCGCAGATTGTTGCTGCGTTGGTGTTAACCTGTAATATTTCACATTTTTGGATCTCATAAATTTTTTGATTCAATGAAGTAAACAATTGAATATTAGATGTATGGTTTTAAGATATAATTGTAAATTTTTTTAAATAAGTAAATAATTTTAAGAAAGAATAATTTCCCCCAAAATTGAAACATATTAGAGTCAGTGCAGTGTGTTAACGGCCGATATGTTTCGCCAGAATGTTTCTAATTGGTCCATTAATTTAACCAATGCCAATATTTTGAGGTTGGAAGGGATTAGTTAAATTTTTGGGAACGACACAAGCTCTTGTACCAAGGCGGAAGAAGTCACATTTGGCTTTTTAAAACTTCTCATTAGGCTGATCTCCTTAGATCGAATTCGCTTCGCTTCAAGACAGCGACGTCTCGAAAAAGCTATTCAGTAAAAAACAGTTTTGATTTGAATTTAAGTAAATTCAGTGCTGAACATCCTTGGTGTAAGACGCACAAGTTAGATTTAACATTTATTATATATTTAAATTGAAATAAATATATACATCGTATGAAGTTGAACATTATAAACCGACACTTTTTTGCTTGATGTTTGTATAGAAGTAAATTTTAACATAAAAAGACAAGAACTGTTATATAAAATATTTGTGAAAAGTATTCATTGATTAAATTTTGTATTCAACATTATTGAAATATTTTTGAAAATATAAACTAATAGACAACAAATTGTGAAGTGATTCTATAACGTAAAGACAGTCATACTGTGATCCCGTTTTTATTAATTATTGGACTATATGTACACATGTTTAAGTTGTTAATTTTGGAATATATATATATTACCCGTTTGTTTTTGAAAACTACACGTGGTTTACAATATTCAAATTTATTGGGATAAATTAAAAGTTTACTAATAAATTTTAATATTGTAAACCGTGTGTAGTTTGTTTGTGACTGGAGTAGTCTACATTTTCCTAGAATCCACGATCCCGAAAATTAGATTGTCTGTGCTTTCTCACAGAATGGCGACCTACAAATCATTAAATTCAGAAAATTCTAATAAATAAAATTAAACCCATTTAAAAAGCCGGTTAGACAAATTATTACAGGCGAATCCACCGTCCGATTGGACTACCAATCGCTAACACCCTATCCCAGCTCTCTGGTTCTTCTCGTTTATTTCTATAGTCAGCATAACTCCTCTACATGCTGTCTGCCAGTTTCTACTTTTTACTATTGAAAATCATCTTTATTCTTCTCTTCTTCTTGTTTGATTCTTATGTTGCAGCCGAACCCTAATGGTGTCATACGACCCGTGCCGATTGTGGCGAGTGTCTCCGGGCTCTATCCAGTGGAGATGCAAACTGAGACTCCAGGAGTTAGGCGAACTTCTGGCAGTAAATAGTCTTACCTGGGTATGCGGTGTACTACCTGGGTTGTCAGTTTTTTCCCTAGCTTCTACATCGATCAGCATTAATTATCAAGCTGTAACACTGGAGGCTGCAGCGCCATATACCATCCAATTGGAATCGGTCATTGAAGAGCAGGCTTCCGATTTGAGTGAATTGAGTGTTACTAGAAAGGGAGAAGATGAACCTTTTATAGATCCAGATACATCAGCCTTTTATGGTTCACTTTTTGACGATGCTATAAGGCAACTCGATGAACTGAAAATCAAAAGACCTAATCTCATTATTAAAGAAAGAAGAGAGGCAAAGCTTCAAGATAGTGGTGAAGAATGGGATTCCTCCAAATGGCGGAGGAGTAAAAGAAAGAAGAAGAGGAAATCGAAGCCGGGAATTATCTCTGGTTCTGAAGAGGGTTCTGAGGCAAGGATCGGTGTGGTAAACGTTATAGAGGCGAATTGACCCCTCCACCTTCAGCCGAGGGACCCTCGAAAAAGGCCAGGGTTGAGATTCAAGTCTGGAAAGGAATTATCGATTTATAGGGACATTAGTTCCATAAAAATGGCTATCGTGCTAGAATATTATCCTGATGCCAAACTCACAGATAAACAAGGTAATGAGCTTCATGGAGAAAGAGCTTTACTCCTCCCTCAACGAAGTAACAAAGCGTTGGCTGGGAAAAAAAAATCATACCTATATTCCATCCGACTCTAGACAAAAACTCAGCAAAAAGCTTAACAGAGGCACTGCTTAACAACTAACCAACTCGTTATTAAGGCCGTCTAAAACAAGTTATAGCGTTACTTACTGGATACAGCCACTTCAGGAAATATTTGCTAACCAATAGTGATCCAGCTTGTAATATCACCCTAGAATGGGAAAGGCTTGAGAAGAGCCTCTACAACCGTGTGATGACTTCGTTGCTAGCATAGGACGGAAGCTCTTGAGCCTCGTTAAGGGCACTGATATCGGTTTGCCTTGCTACTAGTATTATGGGGTTTACAAGTATAGCTTAGGTTGCCATACATGGATGTTGAGTCCTCATACACCAATAACATAATCTAATCATCGTAGATTGTATGTGCTCTGCAATTTTCTATTTCTCTGGGTGTCTTAACGCCCGGATGTGTATTTTGTATCTTTTTATTTAATGGGCAACCCGTCTACCTCACATAGAATTTATCACATGAACTGCAGTGCAATATATATTACGGATATATATTTAGGACTGGTTGAATTTTTCTGGATTTTATGCTCTGTTTGTATTGAGTATTCGGTTTAGGTTGGAGCTAGTTTTGGAGAATATTCAAAGCTCCCCGCTGGAGGATATTCAGCCTTTTCCTTGCCATGGGCCGATAGATAGGCAGGCCGTTTACCATATGATAGTTTGTAAATCTTTTGCATCTGATATCGGGACGTTTAGTAAGATATAAGAGGTTAGAACCTCTCCGGAGAAGACCTTTTGGCCATGATGAACTATTAAGGGCAGAGTGTAAACTTCTGGTTCGCTCCTGTACGCCCTGAAACTGAGCCAAGAACCTTTCCAAAAACCTATCCTCCTATCCATATCTTATCTTGTCTTTGAGAGCGTTCGTTATAGCTTTTGAGTGGAACTTAAGTCGTCAATTCGTATTTTTGTAAGGATGAATTTTTGTTTACCTGATTGTACCAAAAGACCAAGTTTAAACTATGTGTGTTGGAATAAACCGGTCGCGACGAATTTAGTGCACTCGGTGTTTAAGACATGAAGAGATTTGATAAAAATACCATAAGGAGGGTTAGGCGGTATCGGGGGTTTGGTAGTAGCTCGATCTACATCCATCCTGCTCGAATCCATGGTCTGGAATGACCCGTGAACAACTCACACCTTCCTCCCAACTTCAGCACCACCACAACCATCACCACCACCTGCTATTATTTTTTTGAAATTTCCATCTCAAATTAATCGAATCGTCGTCAAAATCGAAGTCAATTTGTACGAGAGGACACTTGTGTACTCGTGGCTCGTCGTCGAAATTAAATTTATAGTATTTGACAATAATCCTGTTTAGATTATATTCCTCTTTTCAGGCGGGACATAACAGACACAAATCGAACTAGGAAAGTGGGCAGTATTTTACGTACGTCCCAGAAAAACGACTTTGCGTTGTATCTGCTTACATCCATCTGTTAGACACACGTGTACCAAGTGTGCTCGCGAACAACCGCAAGATGACATTGATATCTGAGACAAAGATTTAAAAAAAGTCTCAATATACTTTTTAAACAATACTTCAATTTGTAAATTGAAAATAAAGTTTTAATTCAAGTATTGAAATGCTTTTTGTTAAACTTGTTACATTTAGATTTTCAATTTCTTTGTTGTAATTGCATGCTGTAATAAAATTCAAGTAACTGAAAAATATAGTAATTTTCATTATTAGAACCAAAAGTGAAGTTTGCTATACAAGCTCAAGTTTAAGGAAAATGAGCGAGGATCGAAAAGCATTTCGAACTAAATTTTTCGTTATACTGCAAACAATATAAGAAAACAATTTCACAAAAACTAAAATGTTATAACCTATTTACCTTCAAAAGTTTGGACAAGTTGCACAAGTTTGCAGCTGTTACTGCGTTTAGTTTGTGTTGGTGGTACTTATTTATAAAATCGATGGTAAAACTTGTTTTATCTGTTATTTACAATCTAGAGTATCGGTTGCTTTTATAGATTCTTCACAATTTTGATAATTAATTCGTATAAGGCAAGTAACAGCTGATGACCTCGACCTCAGTTGATGATTTTAGGTCCTAGGACTAAAAATACAAATTTAGAATCTCAATGCATGTTTTGAAAACAGCTGTTTTTGAAACAGTATGACGAAACTTTTTTTTTAGATAGCTCAGTAATATTTATAAATTTAGAAAATATACCCACTAATTAATTCAGAAATTCAAAAGATTAGTCAGAAAAATAGTGAAATTTAAAGTAAGTTTTACTTATTTAAACCCTCCTTATGCTGCAAATGAATTTGTCCAACGACTTATAAAACTAAGCTCTTGTTCCACATATGAGATAAATTGAGACGTTTAGAGTATTTGCGGTACACACGGTGTTTTATTACCCAACTTTTCGAAGAACCAACTTTAATCACTATACCAGTCCAAATTACCACTCCAGTGAAGTTGGAATTAATTAACTGCTTATCTTATATATTAGAGATTTACATTAAATTTAATCTCTTGGTATGCAATAATTATTCTTTTGGTAATGTGATGAATTCTTATAAAGAGTTCAACAAAAAATCCATAAAAAAATGTTAGTTAAAATTAGTTGTTTGCTGTGTTCCTTATTCATAAATAAAATAAAACATAAAATGTATGTGAAACATATAATTATATTTACAATATGTGTTGTGCTACCTTATGGATTGTATTCAAATGATACAACGGCAAAAGATAAAATATTAGACAGACAAGAATATTGCATGAAGATGGTAAGTTTGGTGTGTTTAATTTGGTGTATTTAAATTGGCATTTACGTAATATATAGAAATTTCTGAATTACAAAAAAACATTAACTTTTTTGAATAGGCATATTTTTATAGACCCTAAAAAAAACAACAACAACAAAGTTGTTTTCTGTGCCCACTTAACTGTTAACTATATCCATGAACTCATTTTACCTTATATCTCTTGATAAATGTACATTAAACTTTTTAACAGTGTTCGTAGTTCATTTCCACTTTGTAAGAAATAACTAGAACAATTTTTCTTTGCTTAGGATTTTGTGTCATGTATAAATTTATAAGCAAGGTTGTGCAACATTTTTCTATAATTTATTATTGTTTGTATTTAATGTTTATTTTTACTTTTTGAAGGCTGAAAAATGGACTAAAAATAATTTCGAGGATCATAAACCGATACTAGCTGATTTCGAAAATAATGTTTTGATAAAGTTAATCGTCGAGCCAGGAGCAAAAAGAATTGGAATGTTTGGTGGGTCTCAATAATATAATGATTATTACTTAATTAATAAAATCCTTAAATCCAGTTTGTCTAACATTAGATATGGGGTTTGTTAGAGTATGTAAAGATTCTTAAATATCATTTCTGTTTTCTTTCAATCTCCATTAGCATTGTAATTTCGCAACTGGACATTTTCACTACAATCGTCAACAATAATCCAGTTTTGTAAGTTTAAAATTAACCTCAATTTAAATTCCAAATTGCTACTGTAAAATTAATTCTACCAGCTTTAATATAACTCAGTTTTCCAATATTTTGGTTAGATTAACAGAATTAACTTTGGATTTAAATTAATTGAAATTAAAATTTCAAAATAGCTGCACCAATAATATCAATTACACCTGTGTTGTTTCTATAACATATATATTTTTATTTACAGTTACTGATTACGATAGAATTGGAGTAAATATAACGGCAGATTCAGCTGTAGAAGATGAAGCCAATAAAGAACTGCTTGACTATTTTGCAAAAGTTTTAAGAGTTTCTAATAGTGATCTAAGAGTAATGTTTGTAAGTATTTACTAATAACGAGTAGAGGAATATTTGAGAGAAACTCTCAAAAATTTAAACTGTTCAAAAATATTTTACCAGCTTTACACTCGTGTATATGGCCAAAACATAACACAAATATTAGTTTTTGATACCTGGAAAGTGATATTTACTGATTCATCTGATTTTTTCCCTTTTTGCTCCTTCTTTTTAAATTTTATAATACTTGGAAGAGCAAGTATCGCTAGGTCAAAGAATACTGAGGGCCTACACATTTTTCATATTTTGTTGTTATTTTAAAAATTTGTAATACTAGGATGAAATCATAGAGATTAATATTTGAAGATGAATGAGATAAATTAATTATAAATTAACATAAAAAAGGAGATGTAACTAAAAATTTTGGTTTTAATTACTGTAAGAACTATTGAAACATAAAACACAATAATGATAAATAAAATAAATAATATTATTTCTCAAATAGTTTTCACTTTGTTTAGAATTTTGAGGCAGAGGAATCGCTCGCGGTCTTAGCTGAATGCTTAAAAAGATTTATTAGTATTTATTAACTTTTGTTTATATTTTTAATCTTTACTGTAAAGTGCCACTCGATGTGTCGCATGAAACCCCCAAAAGAGCGCAGAAAAAGTTGAATTTTATGTTTAATCGTGCTCTAGTTTTATGAAACAAAATCGATCTTTAAATTTACTGATCATTTCTTGTATTAAATAATTAGATCCTTAATTATGCAGACAATTGATCTTTCGTCTAGTTTGAAATACCTGAAGTCGCGTAGGTTATGTTTCAAAATAACTGACTCTTAACGAAAGTTTTAATTAACTTTAATGTAATAGCAGATATTTCTTGTTGAAACTCCATATTCAAGGATAAAATAAAGCAGAAGCTTAAAGTTTCAAATATTTAATAGTATAAATGAGCTACAATTGTTTCGCCTTGCGGCATCGTCGGGCAACTGATAATTTACAGGTATAGACAACTATTTAAACATAAGTACAGGAAACTGAAATACAATAGAGAAATCTACCATTATCTACTCCGATTTCTCTATTGTATTTCAGTTTCCTGTACTTATGTTTAAATAGTTGTCTATACCTGTAAATTATCAGTTGCCCGATGATGCCGCAAGGCGAAACAATTGTAGCTCATTTATACTATTAAATATTTGAAACTTTAAGCTTTTGCTTTATTTTATCCTTGAAAGTTTTAATTGTTTCACTTTTCCAAATATTTTTTATTTCAAAAATTCAAAATCTTATTTTTATTCTTTCAAAAACTATTTATGAGCACTGAATATTTTTACGGCATTTACTATTTGAATTCAACAAAATGAATCATTAAACATACAAAAACACATCATATCTAAATTATAACTTCAATTCTTACGCTAACTATTAAAATGATTTATTCTTGAAATTGTCTTACTAATTTGGTTTAGTTTAATTTAAGAATATTATTTATTTATATCTCACCTTTTATAGACCTTATTTAAGATTTAAAATTAATTTACCTGTTTGTTATTTATTTTTAAATAATTGTTTAATGAGCAAGGTAATAACAATTTTCGAAATACATGTGTTTGTACTCTTTAGTCTAACCTCATCGTGGTTTTTTCACTGTCAAATTGATTGGATTCTGTAGTCTAGTCAAGTTGATTCGTGAATGGTGATTATTATTCTATTGTAGTTTTCGAGAAACTCCCCTTCTCTGGAGATATTGTTTAACTTCTATTTCTAACGTTCTTGTGGATATTGTAATTTAATTTAACTCACTATTAATCTGTCACTGTTAGTGATCAATTTCTGCTCGCTGGAAAAACGTTTGTTGGGTACCAGAGATGAGTCAAGAGTATCAGAGTTTTCAATTGAAATCCTCCAGCTCGATTTTCATGACTAAGCACCTTTTCAATATTGAAAAACTACAAGAATTTAGTTTAAAGTCTGCCTAAAACACGCGTATTTCATAATTTTTATTCAAATTTACAAAATATAATTTTAATTAATTTTTCCGTGTTTCGTCACCCGATGCCTATTTCATAGTAATCTTCTTCCTGATTACACAAAATTTGGAATTTATTTTATTGGTCTTCTTCGTTTTTGAGTGACGTAATCGGTTTCTGGGAGGAAAATGACAAATTTCTTTTGTCTTACGGTTGTGAGCCGATTCCTCTTTAACCGATGTTCTGATGCTGAAATTTTTAGATGATGGCTCCCATGTTAGCTTCCTTACCAAATATCATTAAGATAGCTTTTCTATTTTTTTTTTTGTTTTGAGGAGGTGTTTGCTTAGATTCCCCCCTTTTTTTTCTTTATCATTTTGATATTTAAATGGTTTATTTTGTAATAAGGCTCTATTCTCCACCATTTTAGGGTATTGGCGTTTCTTTCTAATTTGACGTTGAGGTTTTCCTTTTTATGAAAATATTACTTTTAAAATTTTGAAAAATTATACAAATTTTTGTGTTTACATCTTTTATACTAAATTATAAGGTTTTTCCCAATTGACTAGTGTTTTATTCTCTTTAAAAATTTTCAGTTTAACTCCAGACCCCAGTACAGATCGGCCAAAATTTCTGTGTGCGCGACCAGAACTGCTCGGGTCTAGGCGAGGGGGTTGGCGGTGGCACTTTTGTGAAAACATCCGTGTCTTGCTACTCAGCGTGGCTCACTCACCCCTACCCCCAGCACTGCCAATAACCGGAAAATTATTTATCTTGGGTCAAAATAAACAAAAAAGTATATATAAACATATGTCTTATCTCGCTTCGTTTAGCGTCTGTCTCTCTGTATTTTTTTTTTGTTTTTTTTACATAACTCAACATAACTTTTGAACCATAAATGGTATCAACTTCAAACTCGGTACATTTATGTTGACTAATATGACCTAATTTTGTACTGAGTAACAAGTTTCTATTTTGTACCAATTTATAATGGCGGGCATTAAAATTTTTTAAAGCTTAAGCTTAAATAAGCTAGGGGTTGTAAAACAAGTATTTTTTATGAATAATAACAATGATAATAATATAAATAATACTTTATAACAGCGTTTGCAATGGTTCTTTCTTTTAAATAAAGCTGAATTAAAAAAAAATCGTAATTATAATGATCGTAATTATTTGTTTTTTTTTCCTTGCAGAGGGAACACAAGAAACCATTTTTGAGAAGAGTGATCAAGCGAACCTTTCAGAAGAAATTTAAAGCCGCGGAAAGTTTAATAGCCAAGAAATATATTGTATTGCATTTGTTTTGTATTGAATGGGATTTATATTGTATAATTTTATATTACATTATGTATCGAACTTTTCCTAAAATTTTCTTTTTTTATTTAAATATATCCCTTTTACTAGAAACTTAAAAAATATACTAAGCTATATTCGAGTTCACGTAATGCAAGTTGACATAAATCCGCGGAAAGATTAATAATAATGAAACATATTGTATAGTATTTCATTTGTTTGGTATTGATTGGGATTTCTATTATATAGTTTTATATAAAGTAAAAGTTGTGTTCAAGTTGACCTAATGCAAGTTGAAGTACATGCAAGAGGTTAAAATCTAACAATAGCTCATATTTTCACCATCATATTACATGTTCTAATATATAAAACTAGTTTGGTATCATTTTAAATAAATTTTCAGTAGATTTCAAATACACATCTTAAAACGTTAGTTTTTATTCTGTTAAGAAAGTAAATAAAAATAGAATATAGGCTTTGTAAAAAGCGGAGAGCAGCAGGCTATGTTTTTAGTGCGGCTAGTAGCGAACCGTCCAGGCGCACAGAAGTTTTGGCCCATCTGTAACTGTAGCCCTTTCTTTCTCTAATTCTACTAAATTCATTAAGGAAGCTCCACTCAGCACAGGATCCAATATCTTACTTTTTTAACCAATAGCTTCAACTTTTAGAAACCACTGCACAAATGTTATACCCAACCTGTAGCTTTAACGACATAATTTAGTCATAGTCATTTACTTGTAACAAACAATTACTTCTGACTTGACTTTGGGACCCAAGAGACTGGCCAGTTCCCAGTTACCATATATAAACATCAACAAAAATCATTTAGAGCTAGATGTCAGGATTAGTCATGCATCACCAGTTTGTCTCGTAATGTCGATAGTCAGTGAACAGATTCGCCGATGCAGAGACTAATCTATAGTGTTTTACAAATATCTCATTGGACAAAATTGGCTTTATTGTTATTGATAATAGTTTAGGCTAAATGTAAAGACATTATTCAAACAGTTTGCCAAATCTCAAGTGTTTATTTAGGTGTGACGCATAATTTTAAGAAATATAGGTTTATAACTTCCAAATTTCATATCTTAAAATATATACATAAATCCTAATACTTATTTACAGGGGAAGGACTCTGAATATAAGACATTGGAATACACTACAAAGTCACCACCAGTCAAAGATGTGATAAAGAAAGTTGTTCAGAAATTAGTGGATGAAATAAAATTCGAATAGATTTTTTGCCTTAGTCTGAGCAACTGATAGTAAGGATAATTTTTTTGTTGGAGAGCTGAATTTTAGTTAGATATATATTTTTTTATATTGGCTAGTTGGCTGAATTATTATAAATGTTTGTTTTATTTCTGATGTTAATTTTCTTGTTAGTATTTTGGTGAACTTATGTATATTTTATTTTTAATTAAAAAAAAAAAATTATTTTTTTAATTTTTTACTTTAAGTATGTACCTTTTTTACATTTGTTGGCCGTGACAAGAATGGAATTGATAAAATACAAAAGTTTGCATACTACAACCAAATCAACCTTTAGAAATCTTTTGAATAATGTTTGTTCAAATATATCTAAGGAAGATTGTAACCTGGTTCAGATTCGAAGTGAAATACAGATAGTTGATAAGAAATGTGAACAAGCAATTAGAGTGACACTGTGACATTTATTACAAGAGTTAGATGAAACTGAATTAGAAATTGAAATGTAAATACACTGACAAGTATGAGGGGTGTCTAGAAAGTAAGTACCGTTTTGGTATAATAGTTTAAAAAATACAATTTTTAAAACATTTATTTTATTTTTACAAGAAAAGTTATTTATCTTATACTACTTTTCTACATAAGTTCCATCTTTATTAAGACTTGTATCATATCGGGTACTAATTTAAATACAATTTTTTTTTCGAAGAATAATCCGTCCAATGATAACCCACTGTTGCACATCATCGTCATTGTAAGCTGGATATGCCAAATTGCGTCAAACGTAGAAAACCAGTTATATCTTTTTTGCTACCATTTATTAGTTTTGTAACGTTTAGTTTGAAATTAGATGCTTCAAATGTTTCACTTATATAATTTGTATAATCTCTCTTCTTAGGGGCATTTTCATTAAATCTTCCACCGTATTCAGATATTCATTGGGGTAGGCGGTGTAATCTCGGCGTCCACTTCGTTATGGGGTTCTTATCTGACCAATGATCATGTTCTAATCATCGCCATATTGGTCTAAAATAATATTTTAAGTCTCTTACGTTTTCACCTTGGGGAGGAAAATGCATAAATCATTTTCAGGAGTAATATCAAACAGCAATAGAAAGTATTAACTTACTTGATCTAACGTTCAAATTTTCTCTTCTTCGAAATACAATTCTAATCTAAATTTAAAAAAAAAAAAAACTTTTTCAATAATTCTATTCCCGTTTCGCCAGTTTCAATTTCAAGGATAACACATATTATAACAAATATAAACGTGGTGTTGATGTTTGTGACGCAATAACAAAACAGTGCGTTGTGTCTAGAATTCCTAATCAATAAACAAACAATATTTATAATCATCTGATGAACACTAGAGGAATCAATTCCTTACTGATCTTCAAGATTCATAGTTATTTTATTTTATTTTTTAGGCCCATCTCAAGAAATGAATTCCTTATAAAACTTGACAAAGATATCTTTCGAGACTGCGCACAAGAAAAATTGAGTAAAATTATACCTAATTCTGTTAAATTAAACTATTTTATTTAAAGTGATCAAATTGTATAGGAAATATCTGTGAAAGATAGACTAGTTGAAATGTTTAAATTGTATGACAAAATCTGTGAAAGATAGACTAGTTGAAATTTACAAAATGTTTATGCTGAAATCTGTGAAAGATAGACTTGTTGAAATTTTCAAAATGTTTATGCTACAGTCTGTGAAATATAGGCTAGTGGAAATTTTTAAATTGTACATGTTAAAATCTGTGAAAGATAGAATAGTTGAAGTTTTCAATTGAATATACTAAAATGTGTAAAAGATAGACTAATTGAAGTTTTCAAATTGTATACACTAAAATCTGCGAAAGATAGATTATTTTAAGTGCTCGATAACACATGCCCAAATCTGTGAAAGGCAGACTAGTTGAAATGTTCAAATTGTACATCCTAAAATATATGAAAAATAAACTAAAAATGGTTCAACTTGTATAAGCCAAAATATGTGAAAGATAGAATAGTTGAAATGTTAAAAATTGATATGCCAGAATCTGTGAAAGATAGACAAGTTAAAGTGTTCAAATTGTACATGCCAAAATCTGTGAACGATAGATTAGTTTAAACGTTCAAATTGTACATCCTAAAATATTTGGAAGATAGACTAAGGAAGTGTTCAAATTGCATATGCCAAAATCTGTGAAAAATAGACTAATAGAAATGTTAAAATTGAATATTCCAGAATTTGTGAAAGACAAACTAGTTGTAGTGTTAAAATTCTATATGTCAGAATCTGTGAAGGATAGACTATATCAAATGTTCAAGATGTGTATCCTAGATTCTGTGAAATATAGACTAGTTGAAATATTCTAATTGTATGAGCAAAAACATATGAATGATAGACAAGTTGATGTGCTCAAATTGTATTTGCCAAAATCTATGAAATATAGACTAGTTAAAACGTTCAAATAGTACATCTTAAAATATATGAAAGATATACTAAAGAAATGTTAAAATTGTATATGCCAGAATCTGTAGAGATAGACGAGTTTAAACGTTCAAATTGTACATTTTAAGATATATGGAAGATAGACTAAATAAGTGATCAAATTATATGTATCAAAATCAATGAAAGAGTGACTAGAGGTTTTCAAATTGTTTATGCAAATAATCTGTGAAAGATAGACTAGTTGAAGTGTTCAAATTCTATATATCACAATTCTAGTAGAAGTTTACAAAATGTATACGCCAAGTAACTGAAAATATAGTATTTTTCATCATTAGGACCAAAAGTGAAGATTTTGCAATACAAGCTCAAGTTTAAGGAAAGTGATCAAGGATCGAAAAGCAAACAATATAAGAAAACAATTTTACAAAAACTAAAATGTTATAACCTTTTTACCTTCAAAAGTTTGAACAAGTTTCACAAGTTTGCAGCTGTTACAGCTGTTTAGTTTGTGTTAGTGGTACTAATTTATAAAATCGATGGTAAAACCTGTTTTATCTGTTATTTACAATCTAGAGTATCGGTTGCTTTTATAGATTCTTCACAATTTTGATAATTAATTCGTATAAGGCAAGTAACAGCTGATGACCTCGACCTCAGCTGATGATTTTAGGTCCTAGGACTAAAAATACAAATTTAGAATCTCAATGCATGTTTTGAAAACAGCTGTTTTTGAAACTGTATGACGAAAAATAATTTATGTATATATCTTAGTAATAAATATAATTTAGAAAATATACCCACTAATTAATACAAAAATTGAAAAGACTAGTCAGAAAAATAGTGAAATAATGAAAGTTCTAGCTACCAAGAGCAAAATGCCGCCGCGGGTATTTTAACGCACAAAATGATAAAACGTGTAGTCGCGTGTTAGGCATACTTTTTGAAAAGTACGAACCGAGATTGTATTAAAGTAAGTTTTACTTATTTAAACCCTCCTTATGCTGCAAATGAATTTGTCCAACGATTTATAAAACTAAGCTCTTGTTCCACATATGAGATAAATTGAGACGTTTAGATTATTTGCGGTACATACGGTGTTTTATTACCAAACTTTTCAAAGAACCAACTTTAATCACTAAACCAGTCCAATAGTGGAATTAATTAACTGCTTATCTTATACATTAGAGATTCATAATTGAATTTTATCTCTTGGTATGCAATATTTTTTATTTAAATTTTTTTTTTGGTAATGCGATGAATTTTTATAAAGAGTTCAACAAAAATCCATACAAAGTTAGTTGTATGCTGTGTTCCTTATTCATAAATAAAATAAAACATAAAATGTATGTGAAACATATAATTATATTCACAATATGTGTTGTGCTACCAAATGGATTGTATTCAAATGATACAACGGCAAAAGATAAAACATTAGACAGACAAGAATATTGCATGAAGATGGTAAGTATGGTGTGTTTAATTTGTTGTATTTAAATTGGCATTTACGTAATATGTAGAAATTTCTGAATTACAAAAAAACATTAACTTTTTTGAATAGGCATATTTTTATAGACCCTAAAAAAACAACAACAAAGTTGTTTTCTGTGCCCACTGAACTGTTAACTATATCCGTGAACTCATTTTACCTTATATCTCTTGATAAATGTACATAAACTTTTCAATATTAAACTTTTTAACAGTGTTCATGGTTCATTTCCACTTTTTGAGAAATAACTAGAACAATTTTTCTTTGCTTAGGATTATGTGTCATGTATAAATTTATAAGAAATGTTGTGCAACATTTTTCTATAATTTATTATTGTTTGTATTTAATGTTTATTTTTTCTTTTTGAAGGCTGAAAATTGGACAAAAACTATTGAGAAGTATGATCCGATATCTACTGATTACGAAAAAAATGTTGTGATAAAGTTATTAGTCAAGCCAGGTGCAAAAAGAATTGGAATGTTTGGTGGGTCCTAATAATATAATGATTATTACTTAATTAATAAAATCCTTAAATCCAGTTTGTCTAACATTAGATATGGGGTTTGTTAGAGTATGTAAAGATTCTTAAATATCATTTCTGTTTTCTTTCAATCTCCATTAGCATTGTAATTTTGCAACTGGACATTTTCACTACAATCGTCAACAATCATCCAGTTTTGTAAGTTTAAAATTAACCTCAATTTAAATTCCAAATTGCTACTGTATAATTAATTCTACCAGCTTTAATATAACTCAGTTTTCCAGTATTTTGGTTAGATTAACAGAATTAGTTTTGGATTTAAATTAATTAAAATTAAAATTTCAAAATAGCTGCACCAATAATATTAATTACACCTATGTTGTTTCTATAACATATATATTTTTATTTACAGTTATTAAATACGATAGACTTGGAGTAAATATAACGGCAAATTCAGTTGACGAAGATGAAGCCAATAAAGAACTGCTTGACTATTTTGCAAACATTTTGGGAATTCCTAATTCTGATCTAAGATTTTTGTTTGTAAGTATTTACTATTTACTAATAACGAGTAGAGGAATATTTGAGAGAAACTCTCAAAAATTTAAACTGTGCAAAAACATTTTACCAGCTTTTACACTCGTGTATATGGTCAAAACATAACACAAATATTAGTTTTTGATACCTGGAAAGTGATATTTACTGATTCATCTGATTTTTTCCCATTTTGCTCCTTCTTTTTAAATTTTATAGTACTTGGAAGAGCAAGTATCGCTAGGTCAAAGAGTCCTGAGGGCCTACACATTTTTCATATTTTGTTGTTATTTTTAAAGTTTGTAATACTAGGATAAAATCATAGAGATTAATATTTGAAGATGAATGAGATAAATTAATTATAAATCAACATAAAAAAGGAGATGTAACTAAAAATTTTAGTGTTAATTACTGTAAGAACTATTGAAACATAAAACACAATAATGATAAATAAAATAAATAATATTATTTCACAAATAGTTTACACTTTGTTTAGAATTTTGAGGCAGAGGAATCGCTCGCGGTCTTAGCTGAATGCCTTAAAAGATTTATTAGTATTTATTAACTTTTGTTTATAATTTTTATCTTTATTGTAAAGTGCCACTCGATGTGTCGCATGAAACCCCCAAAAGAGCGCAGAAAAAGTTGAATTTTATGTTTAATCGTGCTCTAGTTTTATGAAACAAAATCGATCTTTAAATTTACTGATCATTTCTTGTATTAAATAATTAGATCCTTAATTATGCAGACAATTGATTACTATATTGATCTTTCGTCTAGTTTGCAATACCTGAAATCGCGTAGGTTATGTTTCAAAATAACTGACTGTTCCAAATATTTTTTATTTCAAAAATTCAAAATCTTATTTTTATTCTTTCAAAAAATATTTATGAGCACTGAATTTACTATTTGAATTCAACAAAATGAATCATTAAACAAACAAAAACACATAGTATCTAATTCTTACTCTAATTAATAAAATGATTTATTCTTGAAATTGTCTTCCTAATTTGGTTTAGTTTAATTTAAGAATATTATTTATTTATATCTCACCTTTTATAGACCTTATTTCTGATTTAAAATTAATTTACCTGTTTGTTATTTATTTTTAAATAATTTTTAATGAGCAAGGTAATAACAATTTTCGAAATACCTGTGTTTGTAGGTACTCTTTAGTCGAACGTCATCGTGGTTTTTTCACTGTCAAATTGATTGGATGCTGTAGTCTAGTCAAGTTGATTCGTGAATGGTGATTATTATTCTATCGTAGTTTTCGAGAAATTCCCCTTCTTTGGAGATATTGATTAACTTCTATTTCGATAGCTTTTCTATTTTTTGTTTTGAGGAGGTGTTTGCTTAGATTCCTCCCCCCTTTTTTCTTTATCATTTTGATATTTAAATGGTTTATTTTGTAATTAGGCTCTATTCTCTATCATTTTAGGGTATTGGCGTTTCTAATTTCTTTCTAATTTGACGTTGGGGTTTACCTTTTTATGAAAATATTACTATTAAAATTTTGTAAAAATTATACAAACTTTTGTGTTTACATCTTTTATACTAAATTATAAGGTTTTTCCCAATTTACTAGTGTTTTATTCTCTTTAAAAAATTTCAGTTTTACTCCTGACCCCAGTATTTGTAGCCCTTTCTTTCTCTAATTCTACTAAATTCATTAAGGAAGCACCGCTCAGCACAGGATCCAATATCTTACTTTTTTAACCAATAGTTTCAACTTTTAGAAACCACTGCACAAATGTTATACCCAACCTGTAGCTTTAAGGACATAATTTAGTGATAGTCATTTACTTGTAACAAACAATTACTTCTGACTTGACTTTGGGACCCAAGAGACTGGCCAGTTCCCAGTTACCATATATAAACATCAACAAAAATCATTTAGAGCTAGATGTCAGGACTAGTCATGTATCACCAGTTTGTCTCGTAATGTCGATAGTCAGTGAACAGTTTCGCCGATGCAGAGACTAATCTATAGTGTTTTACAAATATCTCATTGGACAAAATTGGCTTTATTGTTATTGATAATAGTTTAGGCTAAATGTAAAGACATTATTCAAACAGTTTGCCAAATCTCAAGTGTTTATTTAGGTGTGACGCATAATTTTAAGAAATATAGGTTTATAACTTCCAAATTCCATATCTTTAAATATATACATAAATCCTAATACTTATTTACAGGGGAAGAAACTAAAATATAAGACATTGGAATTCACTAAAAAGTCGCCACCAATCAAAGATGTGATAAAGAAAGTTGTTCAGAAATTAGTGGAAGAAATAAATTTCGAATAGATATTTTGCCTTAGTCTGAGTAACTGATAGTAAGGATAATTGTTTTGTTGGAGAGCTGAATTTTAGTTAGATATATATTTTTTTATATTGGCTGAATTTGTATAAATGTTTGTTTGATTTCTGATGTTAATTTTCTTGTTAGTATTTTGGTGAACTTATGTATATTTTATTTTTATTAAAGAAATATATATTGTATTTTTATAATTTTTTACTTTAAGTATGTACCTTTTTTACATTTGTTGGCCGTGACAAGAATGGAATTGATAAAATACAAAAGTTTGCATACTATAACTAGATCAGCCTGTAGAAAGATTTTGAATAATGTTTGTTCAAATATATCTAAGGAAGATTGTAACCTGGTTCTGATTCGAAGTGAAATACAGATAGTTGATAAGAAATGTGAACAAGAAATTAGAGTGACACTGTGACATTTATTACAAGAGTTAGATGAAACTGAATTAGAAATTGAAATGTAAATACACTGACAAGTATGAGGGGTGTCTAGAATGTAAGTACCGTTTTGGTATAATAGTTTAAAAATAATTTTACTCAGGACATTTCCACTGGTGATCTTAAAATAAAATTTAAAATATAAATGTGTAAGATGTAAAATTTTAAAAAAAGTATGAAATGTGAATGATCCAAATTTAACGTGTGTGCTTGTTCTACAGTTTTCTTTAAAAAATTATGTAAAAAAGGGTCCTTCTAAATCAAAATGTAAAGAATTTTAGTAGTGCCGTCAGGGCCGTCTCAAATTCAGGCATCACCTCGCTTTGTTCCAGGTAATCAAAAATTCTTTTCATTAGCCAAATCTATAATCATAATATAATTAAATATCTACTTTGAGTTCATTGTCCTAAAAGTTTGTATTTTTGAATTAGGCTGTAAGATTATGTTTAAGTTCTCCTTTCATAATTTAATAACTAGCTTGGTTCAATTTAAATTTTATATAAGTTTATAACAGAAATATTTTGTTATATATCTTAATCAAAATTTCGTAACGTAATTTCAGTAATTTTTGTAAAGTACAATGCCTACCATGAACTTGAATTTTATTCTAAAACATGAAAACTAAGTCTTTGTCTTTGTAAATGCAGTTATAAACTGGATCAAGAAAAGGCTACGATAACTTCTGGAACAGTCAACTTTCAGTGAAATAAAAAACGTAAACAAATGTGAAAGAACAACCCCCCTCCCCCCAAAGACTAACTGTACTGTTTTTTCTGAAATGTAAAAAAAGAATAGTTAAGGCAAATCAAACTCGATTTTTTAAAAAATGTTTAGAATGGGACATGCTAGCAACTTTCGGCTTCCGACCCCAAAATGGTTAGTTTTCTAAATTTATATTTTGACGTCAAAAACCTTCTTTGGATAATTTTTTTAAAAAAATATATAAATTATTTTTTTTTAAATATTGGCCAACAACATAACTTAATATATGTAATTATATATGTTTTTTTAATTGTTGTTAAAATTTTGTTTAAGGGTTTATTAATTAAATTTTCTTTAAGGGGGTATTAACTTTTTTTATATACACACACACATATATATATATATATATATATATATATATAATCTGTCTCCTTTTTTGAATAAATAATTTGACTTGTTACTTGTTAATATGATTTGATATTTTGTAAATAGTGAACTCAGGTAAGCTCAGGAACCGACATAACCTAGAGGTTCCATCACTGAACATGACCTCATTATCTACACAAATAATGGCAAACATTAATAATAAGAACAATCCATCGTTATTTAATAACTTTAACACCAGAATTACAAAAATGGGTGTAGCAAGTCATAAGACATTTAGTAAGTGGAGTATTAACCAAATGAACTAAAACATTGAAAATATATAATTAAAGCTTTAATGGGGTTTTAATATAATATATAATCGTAGGATACTCAAGATAATATAAAACTCAAAAGGAGGGAGAACATTCGAAATTGCCTAATCTCTCGTCTCTACTATTTTTGTAAGTGTATTAAATTTGATAACCAAAATTATTAGTGGGTAACCTGTGTCTTTATATTGTTTAAAGTGTCATAAAAAATAACTAAAGGAGAAACTGCGTCTAAAAGGTTTAGTATACTCATGCTACGTTCTGCTTTAGCTAGTCATATACAATACAACATCTGACATACACAGATGACTGCACGAGACGGACCTTAAATCCATGCTGGTCTCATAATCCTCTACAGTACATCTTTTTGGCTGTGATCTTATCATACCTTTAATAGTAAAGTCTATGAGTTCTGTTTTAGAAGCAGTAGCATAAGACAAGTGTGTTAAGTATTTAGTTATATGTTGCTCTGCAGTGACATAAGAATGATTGTTTGACTAATAATTATCATATGGTTAAGATTTGTTGGTTATATTTTGAAATTAGTTGATTTGAATTGAATATAATAAAAAACATTAAATAAATATACTTTATTTATGTTGAGTCTTTCTTAAACAATATTAACAATATAACATGGTATCAAGTTAAAAAACTATTTACAATATTATTTTATTTATTATCATATATATTGAAAATAATTAATTGTTCAAACTATTATGCCTATGGCATTTGTACAACCTATAACATATTTATTTCAAATTAAGAAGTAGCCCTTCTGAGTCTTGGAATATATAGTAGAAAAATTTAATTTGTTGTTTAAAAGCTTTCAAATATCACAATGAAGACAATGATCTGGCGATTTCACTTTTATGCAGGTACGTGCTCAAAACATTATTTAAATCATTTCAATTTGCCTGAATTCAATTACCAGATTTGATTGAAACATTTGATAATCATTTTAAAAGTTAAAAACATTTTAATGTAGGTACTCTTCTTATATATTTTGGAGTATAGAACAAGGTTTATGATATTTGATGAAATTATAGTCACTGTAAAAATTCAAGCTGCTGAATGCGAATTTGGTTCTAGTGAATTTTTAGGAATCACGTTCCTAACAGAACCTAGAAACATTAAAGATAAATGAATTAAAACCATTTATACAATTCACAAATTTTAGCATAAGTGGAAGTTAACACAAAAAAATCTTGTTCCACACGTGGGAAGTATTTGTCAAAAATTTATAAGTAAAAATTACTGGTCTACTACATGTAAAAATAGAAAAAAACACATATACATAGTAAGGTAACAAACAATACTCACAAGTAAATTTCACAAAACACAAATATATTTGCAACAGCTGTTTCGCAGTTAATCATCATCAGACAAATAAGAACTAAAATTTACAAAACAACTTAAACTAACATCAAAGTTAAGAGGGTGGGGGAGAAGAGAAAGGGAACGGACCTACCTTGGAGTACCTGTAGAGATCAAGGAACTGACAGATCGATTGAACACAATGAGTTCAACTAAGGGGATGTGTTATGTACCTGTGCATTTAGGTTAGAAGCATGGTCATTGTATACAGATCTGTTTATTTCTAAAATTTCCAACTATGTATTACTTTTCTGTTAAATATGCAAGACTTTAACATAATCCTTGGGATTAAAAGAATGGCTTGATTCTAGTAGGTGGTTAGCAAAATTTCAATCTGTTTTACTATGCTTCCAGCAATATATATGTTCCTTTAATCTAATTGTAATGGATCTACCTGTTTGGCTTATATATTCATAATTGCAGTTACTACAATTAATTTTATTTAATATTTTCACATAAGTCTATGTTATCTTTCTTATTAATTAATACTTTACCAAGATTGCTATTACAATAAAAAGTTGGTTTTAAATCTTGTTTATTAATAATTAAATGCCCTACCTTATTGTCTACAAATAGATTGTATTCTAGAGTATCTATTTTTGCCTTTAACATCTGGTGAAAATATCATTCTATTAATTAATTTCTTATGTTTTAAACTAAAATACTGTTTATTAATTCTTCTTTATAACCATTATTAAGAGCAATCTGTTTAACTACATTCAATTCAGTATGAAAGTCTTCTTTTAATAAAGATATATTATCAGCTCATATAGATATTGTCGAAAGTCATACTTCTGAAGATTAAAGATTGAAATGTAGCCAGACAATATTTTTAGATTTAATTACTGATCCCTGTCTTTCAAACAAAGATTCGACAGAAAATTGAAATATAAATGGCATTCACGTACCATTTATACTGTAAGCAAATATTAATTCATATAAATTACCTTGTAATATTGGGCTTAAACGTATTTTAACAAATACTAGAAACATGCTCTATTGATGTTTCTGGAGAGTGCACATTACATTACATCTAATATTACTCCATACAGTAATTATGTTAAAGTTTATTGTAACTAAAATAAAATAATGTACCTTTTTAGTAGCACAAAACTGTGCATCTTTAGGTTTAATATGTCCAGTGAACTCTGCAATCTGTCTTAATTTAAAATGTGATGTCTTGTAAAAAAAAAAAAAAAGTTAAGTATATTTTTTTAAAGTGTTCAAATTGTATAGGTAAAATCTGTGAAAGATAGACTAGTTGAAATGTTCAAAATGTATGTGCCAAAATCTGTGAAAGATAGACTAGTTGAAATGTTCAAATTGTATGACAAAATCTGTGAAAGATAGACTAGTTGAAATTTACAAAATGTTTATGCTGAAATCTGTGAAAGATAGACTTGTTGAAATTTTCAAAATGTTTATGCTACAATCTGTGAAATATAGACTAGTGGAAATTTTCAAATTGTACATGTTAAAATCTGTGAAAGATAAAATAGTTGAAGTTTTCAATTGAATATACTAAAATGTGTAAAAGATAGACTAATTGAAGTTTTCAAATTGTATACACTAAAATCTGCGAAAGATAGATTATTTTAAATGTTCGATTCCACATGCCCAAATCTGTGAAAGGCAGACTAGTTGAAATGTTCAAATTGTACATCCTAAAATATCTGGAAGATAGACTAAGGAAGTGTTCAAATTGTATATGCCAAAATCTGTGAAAAATAGACTAATAGAAATGTTAAAATTGAATATGCCAGAATTTGTGAAAGACAAACTAGTTGTAGTGTTAAAATTGTATATGTCAGAATCTGTGAAGGATAGACTATTGTAACGATATCATAATATCACCTATATAAACAATTGATATCATATGACATCTAATACTAAATAATTAAAATAACTTATAAAAAACTAAATTAAAAAATGGAATAGTAATAAATATGAAGGAAGGAACTAATATTAAATGATGAAGAGAAGCGACAGCTGTCACCTGCAGTTAAAAGTGTACGTGTCATTTACAATAGAACCAGGATTTCTATAACCTTGGAGAAACACATGGGCTACATAAAAAAGAACGTCGATAACGGGATCTTAGGGGAACGTAGAGGTTTTTATAAAAAAAGAGAGATCGAAGGGAAAGCCAGCGTCATAACGGTACACCAAGTAGAAAGTTCTAACGGTGCTTCAAAAAAACGAAAAGGAGAAAATAGGTCGACCAATCGAATACGATCACACACTTTAAAACGACCACTAAGAAGCGAAAAAGACACATGTTGAGAAAGTTAGGGAAATTTAAACGAATCAGCGAACAGGACGCGAAACTCGTGTTCCAAAGAAGGGAGAGAGTTCTACAGGGACCAGGGTTTCGAAAAAGGGGGAGTCTTGGAAGGGAAGTCGAAAAGGAAGGTTCTGGAGACAGAGAGTCTGCTCTGTGGTCCAGAAAGTTTGATCAACGTTGAAGAAAGAGACAAGACGTCTCTGAGTTAATTTAAAAAAATTTAATAATTTCGATTAAAGTAAAGTAAAAGAAAAGAAGAAATAGTTAACAGTAAAATTGCAGATTAGAAGTTCTGTGGAGTTTCAAGTCAGATAAAGAAAAGGAGTTCGATCGACCAGTGCCAAGGTATTACCATCATCGCAGAGAAGGAAGCTGGAAATTGGATCAACCGAGAGCACAAGAGAAAGGATTAATAAAAGAATAAAGTGCGTCGAGCAGTGTGGTGGTTTAAAAGAGTCAATTATAGTGTTGTGTAGTGAAATGTGCAAATCGTCCGATTGAAGGGATCAACATTGATAAGTACAAAAATTTGTTAATTATTTTAAATTCATCATAAAAAATTTCACTTTCAATTGAGCCATTAAAAGAACCTATTGACCCGAGATAAAAGATTGTGTTTTGTTAAATAAATTTAAAACTGAGCTAGCCTATAAAAAAATAATAATTTAAATGTTAAAGTAAAATCAATTGGTAAAGGAAAGTATAATAAAATTCTAAAAAAGGAGTTAATTATTTGAATAATCAAGTAAAAGTTAAACGTTAAAAATAAAGTAAATTCATATTATAATTGTAGAATCGTTTCATAAAATCATACCAATTTGAGTCAAGATTGAGATAAATTTGTTGTAAAAAATATTCAAGGAAAAGACAGACAAAAGGCCTTGAATATTCTTAGAATAGGGAATTAGAAGTTAAAGAACCAAATTGTAATAAATAAATTAATATAAGGAATGTTTGATGAATGAATGAACTAGTTAAGTAAGATTTGAATAATTTGATGTACATGTTCCATTATTCTCGATTCATGTTAAAATAAACTGAAAGATTTTATAAAAGGTAAATGTTGTTGTTAAATGAGTATTAATTAATTAAAATAAAAAGAAAGGAGAGTTGATTTGTTATACTATATCAAATGTTCAAGATGTGTATCCTAGATTCTGTGAAATATAGACTAGTCGAAATATTCGAATTGTATTAGCAAAAACCTATGAATGATAGACAAGTTGATGTGTTCAAATTGTATATGCCAAAATCTATGAAATATAGACTAGTTAAAACGTTCAAATAGTACATCTTAAAATATATGAAAGATATACTAAAGAAATGTTAAAATTGTATATGCCAGAATCTGTAGAGATAGACGAGTTTAAACGTTCAAATTGTACATTTTAAGATATATGGAAGATAGACTAAATAAGTGATCAAATTATATGTATCAAAATCAGTGAAAGAGTGACTAGAGGTTTTCAAATTGTTTATGCAAACAATCTGTGAAAGATAGATTAGTTGAAGTGTTCAAACTCTATATACCATAATTCTAGTAGAAGTTTACATAATGTATACGCCAAGTAACTGAAAATATAGTATTTTTCATCATTAGGACCAAAAGTGAAGATTTTGCAATACTAGTTCAAGTTTAAGGAAAGTGATCGAGGATCGAAAAGCAAACAATATACGAAAACAATTTCACAAAAACTAAAATGTTATAACCTTTTTACCTTCAAAAGTTTGAACAAGTTTCACAAGTTTGCAGCTGTTACAGCTGTTTAGTTTGTGTTAGTGGTACTAATTTATAAAATCAATGGTAACAGCTGTTTTATCTGTTATTTACAATCAAGAGTATCGGTTGTTTTTATAGATTCTTCACAAACGTTAATTAATTCGTATAAGGTAAGTAACAGCTGATGACCTCGACCTCAGCTGATGTTTTTAGGTCCTAGAACTAAAAAGAACAACTTTAGAATCTCAATGCATGTTTTGAAAACAGCTGTTTTTGAAACTGTATGACGAAAAATAATTTATGTATATATCTTAGTAATAAATATAATTTAGAAAATATACCCACTAATTAATACAAAAATTGAAAAGACTAGTCAGAAAAATAGTGAAATAATGAAAGTTCTAGCTACCAAGATCAAAATGCCGCCGCGGGTATTTTAACGCACAAAATGATAAAACGTGTAGTCGCGTGTTAGGCATACTTTTTGAAAAGTACGAACCGAGATTGTATTAAAGTAAGTTTTACTTATTTAAACCCTCCTTAAGCTGCAAATGAATTTGTCCAACGATTTATAAAACTAAGCTCTTGTTCCACATATGAGATAAATTGAGACGTTTAGATTATTTGCGGTACATACGGTGTTTTATTACCAAACTTTTCAAAGAACCAACCTAATCACTAAAAAAGTCCAATAGTGGACTTAATTAACTGCTTATCTTATACATTAGAATTTACATTGAATTTTATCTCTTGGTATGCAATAATTTTGTTTGTTTTGGTAATGCGATGAATTTTTATAAAGAGTTCAACAAAAATCCATACAAAGTTAGTTGTGTGCTGTGTTCCTTATTCATAAATAAAATAAAACATAAAATGTATGTGAAACATTTAATTATATTTACAATATGTGTTCTGCTACCTTATGGATTGTATTCAAATGATACAACGGCAAAAGATAAAATATTAGACAGACACAAATATATCATGAAGATGGTAAGTATGGTGTGTTTAATTTGTTGTATTTAAATTGGCATTTACGTAATATATAGAAATTTCTGAATTACAAAATAAACATTATTTTTTTTTGAACAATCATATTTTTATAGACTCTAAGAAAAACAACAACAACAAAGTTGTTTTCTGTGCCCACTGAACGGTTAACTATATCCATGAACTCATTTTACCTTATATCTCTTGATAAATGTACATAAACTTTTCAATATTAAACTTTTTAACAGCGTTCATAGTTCATTTCCACTTTTTGAGCAATAACTAGAACAATTTTTCTTTGCTTAGGATTATGTGTCATGTATAAATTTATAAGAAATGTTGTGCAACATTTTTCAATAATTTATTATTGTTTGTATTTAATGTTTAATTTTACTTTTTGAAGGCTGAAAATTGGACTAAAACTTTTGAGAAGTATCATCCGATTGCAAGTGACGACGAAAAAAATGTTGTGATAAAGTTATTAGTCAAGCCAGATTCAAAAAGAATTGGACTGTTTGGTGAGTCTTAATAATATAACGTTTATTATTTAATAAATAAAATCCTTAAATCCAGTTTGTCTAACATTAGATATGGGGTTTGTTAGAGTATGTAAAGATTCTTAAATATCATTTCTGTTTTCTTTCAATCTCCATTAGCATTGCAATTTCGCAACTAGACATTTTCACTACAATCGTCAAATATAATCCAGTTTTGTAAGTTTAAAAATAACCTCAATTTAAATTCCAAATTTCTACTGTAAAATTAATTCTACCAGCATTAATATAACTTAGTTTTCCAATATTTTGGTTAGGTTACCAGAATCAGTTTGGATTTAACTTAATTAAATTTTAAATTTCAATAGCTGCACCAATATTATTAATTGCACCTGTCTTATTTCTATAACATATATATTTAATTTACAGTTATTAATCACGATAGAATTGGAGTAAATATAACGACAGAATCAGTCGATAACGATGAAGATATAGATGATGCCAATAAAGAAGTGCTCGACTATTTTGCAAAGATTTTGGGAATTTCTAGTTGTGATCTAAGACTTTTGTTTGTAAGTATTTCCTAATAACGAGTAAAGAAATATTTGAGAGTAACTCTCAAAAATTTAAACTGTGCAAACACATTTAACCAGCTTTTACACTCGTGTATATGGTTATTACAATTTTTTTAAATTTATTAAGGATAAGATCCTTAAATAGATGTTTCTGGAACCAGGAATGGTAATATGTTTGAATAAGAAGATTTAGATAATCTCGATTGACCTGTAATTTATTTAACTTTTATTCAATTTACCAATTCTAGTGTTGAGTTAACCATTTACAACAAAGTCAGCATATAACATAGATTAATAGGTTTTTTTTCTACCAAAAGAATATTTTTCAAAGTAACAATTAACAATTCATTTATAGCTAGTCTTTTACATTTTTATATGCCCTTAAGAAAAGATTCAGAAAATATTAATCAAAGCCCCCCCCCCAATATAATTAAAATACAAAGTAAAGTTTTTTGAATGAAAATAGATATTGATGACAATTCATTAAAGTATCCTATGTTACAAAGTATTTTAATTTAATCTATATATAAAAAGAAATACAAAATTTAATTATTTAATTACACCCACACCCACACACACACACGCATTTTTTGCAATTATAAATATTTTAAGTTTATGGTTTAGAACAAGTTTAGTAATATAAAATTTAACAAATATTGTAATGGAATATTTTTGTTGCGAAATAAAGCATTTTTTCATTCATTCATTCATTCATTCACACACACACGCACACACACACACACACACATATATATATATATATATATATATATATATAAGTTGGCCAACTGTAAAAGAAGATTTTTTAAATATATATTTTAGCAAAAAAGGAAAATATTAATTAGCTATTGACGTACTTGGAAGAGCAAGTATCGTGAGGTCAAAGAGTACTGAGGGACAATTTTCGAAGTTTGTACTCTTTAGTCGAACCTCATCGTGGTTTTTTCACTGTCAAATTGATTGGATGCTGTAGTCTAGTCAAGTTGATTCGTGAATGGTGATTATTCAATCGTAGTTTTCAAGAAATTCCCTTTCTTTGGAGATATTGTTTAACTTCTATTTAGATAGCTTTTCTATTTTTTGTTTTGAGGAGGTGTTTGCTTAGATTCCTCCCCCCCTTTTTCTTTATCATTTTGATATTTAAATGGTTTATTTTGTAATTAGGCTCTATTCTCTATCATTTTAGGGCATTGGCGTTTCTAATTTCTTTCTAATTTGACGTTGGGGTTTACCTTTTTATGAAAATATTACTATTAAAATTTTGTAAAAATCATACAAACTTTTGTGTTTACATCTTTTATACTAAATTATAAGGTTTTTCCCAATTTACTAGTGTTTTTATTCTCTTTAAAAAATTTCAGTTTTACTCCTGACCCCAGTATCTGTAGCCCTTTCTTTCTCTAATTCTACTAAATTCATTAAGGAAGCACCACTCAGCACAGGATCCAATATCTTACTTTTTTAACCAATAGTTTCAACTTTTAGAAACCACTGCACAAATGTTATACCCAACCTGTAGCTTTAAGGACATAATTTAGTGATAGCCATTTACTTGTAACAAACAATTACTTCTGACTTGACTTTGGGACCCAAGAGACTGGCCAGTTCCCAGTTACCATATATAAACAACAACAAAAATCATTTAGAGCTAGATGTCAGGACTAGTCATGTATCACCAGTTTGTCTCGTAATGTCGATAGTCAGTGAACAGATTCGCCGATGCAGAGACTAATCTATAGTGTTTTACAAATATCTCATTGGACAAAATTGGCTTTATTGTTATTGATAATAGTTTAGGCTAAATGTAAAGAAATTATTCAAACAGTTTGCCAAATCTCAAGTGTTTATTTAGGTGTGACGCATAATTTTAAGAAATATAGGTTTATAACTTCCAAATTTTATATCTTCAAATATATACATAAATCCTAATACTTATTTACAGGGGAAGCAATCTAAATATAAGACGTTGGAATTCAGAAAAGGGTCGCCACCAATCAAAGAAGTGATAAGGAAAGTTGTTCAGAAATTAGTGGATGAAATAAAATTCGAATAGATTTCGTGCCTTAGTCTGAGCAATAGATAGTAAGGATAATTTTTTTGTTGGAGAGCTGAATTTTAGTTAGATATATATTTTTTTATATTGGCTTGTTGGCTGAATTATTATAAATGTTTGTTTTATTTCTGATGTTAATTTTCTTGTTAGTATTTTGGTAAACTTATGTATATTTTATTTTTAATTTAAAAAAATAAATTTAATTTTTTACTTTAAGTACTGTATGTACCTTTTTTACATTTGTTGGCCGTGACAAGAATGGAATTGATAAAATACAAAAGCTTGCATACTATAACTAGATCAGCCTTTAGAAAGATTTTGAATAATGTTTGTTCAAATATATCTAAGGAAGATTGTAACCTGGTTCAGATTCGAAGTGAAATACAGATAGTTGATAAGAAATGTGAACAAGCAATTAGAGTGACAATGTGACATTTATTACAAGAGTTAGATGAAACTGAATTAGAAATTGAAGTGTAAATACACTGACAAGTTTGAGGGGTGTCTAGAATGTAAGTACCGTTTTGGTATAATAGTTTAAAAAATACAATTTTTAAAACATTTATTTTATTTTTACAAGAAAAGTTATTTATCTTATACTACTTTTCTACATAAGTTCCATCTTTATTAAGACTTGTATCATATCGGGTACTAATTTAAATACAATCTTTTTTTCGAAGAATAATCCGTCCAATGATAATCCACTGTTGCACATCATCGTCATTGTTAGCCGGATATCCCAAATTGCGTCAAACGTAGAAAACAAGTTATAGTTTCTTGGAGCCAAGTCTAGGCTGTAAGGTAGGTGATTCCACTCCTCCCAGTCAAACTGAGTGATCAGGTGTTGTGGGAAATGAGTGATATGTGATTGAGTATTGTCATGTAGCAAAACAACTCTACATTAAGCACGACACACCTGTTTTGAATTGGATGTGCGTCTCACAATACCTTTCAACATATACTGTTCACCTCTTGGAAAAAATCAACTAATAACACTCTTTCCCATTCTAGAATCCAGAGAACTTGACTCTGTTTCACCTCTTGGTAAGAAAAGCATCATTCTATCGGTTGAGAATCTAAAAAGTACTTTTATATCGTCTCTTTTGTACAAATCAGATAGTCTGTATTTCCGATAGTCTGTCACAATTTCATGAGACCCCTTCTTGAAATTTGAGGTAACTCATTTGAATGTAAGGAAAATAAGGTTAAAATGACCGACCAGTATTTTTAATATTTCATACCATTATTCCATAACAATATTATATAAACCGATAACAAATAGGCTATTAATCGCCTTATTGGTATATCTTGGACTGTTGTCAGACATTTGAAATGAACTAATGTGATAACGTAGACTTACGTAAGTATACTAAATAAGGTTAAATTGAAGGAATAGGCACCTTACTATTTAATACCATTATTCCATAACAATATTATATAAACCGATAACATATAGGTTATTAATCGCCTTATTGGTATATCTTGGACTTTTGTCAGACATTTGAAATGAACCAATTTGATAACGTAGACTTACGTAAGTATACAAAATAAGGTTAAATTGACGGAATAGGCTCCTTACTATTTCATACCATTATTCCATAACACTATTATATAAACCGATAACATATAGGCTATTAATCGCCTTATTGATATAATAAAATTCTAGTCTAGATTTTATGAGAGAGTGTTGAGATTTCGTTTGACAAATTTAGAAGTTCCCGATTAAGTAAATTGCATTGCTCATTTAAATGACATTCACTAACTATTCTTACCTTTGATTATGTATAATATAACCAATTCTTTCTTTATTTTTTATTTGTTTTTATATAGTTATGTTCCTTACACCTTTCTTGATTTTTTTTATACTTATTTAAAATCTTCTTTTAATCATTATTCAAATTTTGCCCTTTTTTGTTTTAAAATATTTTACTTTATAACGTTATTGAGCCTCTTCCACTATCAGTTCTACAAAGTTTCGCCCTCAATTTATACAAATAGGAATTGAATTTAAAATTTTTTTTATTATTATTTTTCGTTTCAAACACTGTATCTTTTGAACCCATTATCTAATGTAGATTTTGATTGCAGATTCTAGCTCTTTTTGATAGTACGTAACAATCTTGATTCGGTGTCGTAGTACTTATGGTTTTGAAGTTACGCCACTTTTAAGTATAATTACAAAGTTTCCAAAATTACTTTTTTTTGGGGTTTTGTTGTTAACTAGTTAGTCTAATACTGTAACTAAGTTATTTCATTACACCTTGTCCTTTTATCTTTCTTTGTCAAGAATATATACACCGTTGAAGTTGGTATTTTATTACCCATTGTTTAATTGGTAAAAAGACCCAATTATCTAATCTTACTAGTACTATTTGCTTGGTCATCTTACATTATATCTTACTTGATAAACATATTCATTTCATTACCTTTTGGTTTTCTTCCAGATTTTCTCTTTAATCTGCTTTAATCCTTTCGCAACTTTTATTACTTATTACTCTTTAATTATTTTTCCAATTTGTTTATGTTATATTATTATGTGTAGCTTTACTATCCTTATCAGAATCTAGTTTTAGATTTGTTAATTTTATTGCGTGCTATAGCCCCCTATATCGAATTAAAACCCCCTTTTTTCAAAGTTCCCCTTTTAATTGTTTTTTTATTAGTTATGAATTTTACCTTACCCCTTATCCTTAATATTATCCTGAATTTATTTTTTAATTATCTTAATATTTACAGATTTTAGTTTTTTACGCTGCTGGTTTTTTTTCGTAGTTTTTGGTTTATTACACATTTTAAGTTTCTTTTTGTTTCCCCCTTAATTAACTCTTGCTCTCTTACTTTTAATGAAGACAAGTACATTTTTCAACAAAATTAGTTTTGTACAACTTGGTTTCCATTTCTGGATGCCAGTGAACATTAAAATCCTACCATCGTCTGTTGTTTGCTTTACCTTTGGTTAAGCGCTAGCACAATTAATTATTAACTTAACTATTACTAATTTTGATTTTTAAAAAATCTCCCTTGTAAGATCTGTTTTTTAGATCGTTACAACACACATACAAACACACATACACATATAATATAAACGGTGTTTTATGTTAACACTTTTGTTACATAAGCTTTTCAAAGTTTAACATAAACTATCTTTAATCAGTTAATAAGTCAAGTAGTCCAATTAAATTACATGGTTATCCTGTACATTAGAGATTTACATCACATTTAACCTCTTGACACGAAATAATCAATTTTTCGTTCTTGAAATGAATTCTTATCAAGAGTTCTACAAAAATACATACAATGTTAGTTAAACTTAGTTACATGATGTTTGTGTTCATTATTTAGAAATAAAACAAAACACAAAATGTACGTAAAAGTTACATTTATGTTAACAAAATGTGTATTTATGTTGACAATATGTGATGTGCTATTAAATGGATTGGGTGCTAACGATATTGAGTTAAAAATAGAACTTCGCAATAGAATGGTAAGTTTGCTGGTTTTATTTACTGTCTTTAAACTGTCATTTAGATAGTATATAAAAAGTTCTGTAATAACAAAATAAATATCAACATTCTTTTTAATATGTCAGGTTCAGGGACCATGACTAAAAACACAAAATATTTTTACAATGATTGTTTTATGTACCCATAGAGCTGTAATCCATATCCATAAACAGATTTTACCCATTATATCCCTTCATAAACGTATGTATTTTTCAATATTTAACTTTCCAACAGTGTTCATGGTTCGTTCTAACTTTTTGACCAATAACTATTTTAAGTGTGGGGTAAAATAATTTTTGTTTGCTTAGGATTTGGTGTCGTATATATATATATATATATATATATATATATATATATATATATATATATATATATAAAATAAAGGTTGTGCGGCATTTTTTGTATCATTTATTTTTATTTGTATTTAATGCGTATTTTTAATTTTTGAAGGTTAATATTTGGAGTAAACATTATGAGCGGTTTAAACCTATTACAGTAGATGACGATGGTAGAATGTTGATGAAAATAATGACCAAGGCTGGTGCAAATAGAAGTGCGTTATTTGGTAGGTCTTAAATATAGCAAAATGATTATTACTTTATAAATCAAATCTTTAGGGTCGTTTGTCTACCATTTGTTACAGTAAGTAACGATTCGGTAAATATAGTTTCTGCATTCTGCCAATCTCCGTCAGAATTGTAATTCTGGTATTTTCATTATAATGGTGATAACAATGATCCAGTTTTGCAAGTTTAAAATTAGCCCCACTTAAAATTCCAAATAGCAGCTGTAAAATTAATTTTCTACTGCTTTTATATAACTTTGTTTTCCCATATTTAGGTTAAATAACATTTTTTATCATTAGTTTTAATTTAAATTAGAATTTTAAATGCCTGCACCGATAATTCAATAAATTACATGCCTGTCATGTTTTTATATATATAATATATATATTTTTTACAGTTCCATGGTTCGATAGAATTGGAGTAAATATAACAGCGCCAACAATTGATGGAGATAGAGCCAATGCAGATGTGACGAATTTTATAGCGCATATTTTGAACATTTCAAAATATGAAGTAAATGTAGTTTCTGTAAGTATTTATAACGAGTAATGTGATTTAGAGGAATCTATGCACACGTAAAACACCAAAGCTTTCCACTCAATATTTTTCAGTATTTCTTTACTTTTTCCCCCAACCAATCATCGATTTTATGCTTGTACCTCCATTGCAAGCTGGGATAGTTGATATTAAACACGGACGTGTACGTTATTAAAACAATATCTGTATTAGACTTCTGATACGAACAAAACCTCTCGGTAAATAATGCAGCCGATGTTGTGAATTAGTGTACCGTATTTTGTTCTCTTTTCATTTCTTGTAAATGGTTCACACTTATTTCTTGTAATACAGTTATATGTGTTTATTCGCTATGAAAATAGTACTTATTTTATGTCATAGTCTACTTAGATCAGAAGTGGCACATAAGAAAGAGTAACGGTCATTTGTCGCGGCTTCGTTGTTCAAGTTATCGTGGACCGCGGCGTTGTTGTTGTTGTTGTTATGGTGGTGGTAGTGGTCGGTGGACTGTACATAGATAATAGTGTCTGGGGAGACACGTGAGACGGTTAATAAGTCTGATACATATTTGTTTCTCTATGATATAGAATAACAAAAACATTGTGGAGTAGTGAAGGTGAGAATGGAGTAGATCTGGCGCTGTTCCGATTTCGTGTAAAAGTACTGCATAAAAAGATTGTTAACTCTCCAATGGACAGTTCATACTGAAATCCCAATTTTCATCTTTATCGAAATGAATTTCCGTCTGTTTTGTGGTCAACGTTGGTCGAGTAGCGTGTGCGAGAATTCGACCTATACAGTCAAAATCATAAGGACACTATCCACCGTCATTCACCAAATTAACGTGATCCCTTTCGTTGGTGCTGCGCCAAACAAAATCTTTTAATTTGAATTTCAACTTCACAGATTGTAAGCGAATTGAACAACTTTCCTGAAGGTCTCTAAATTCGTCACTTCACAAAGTAAAAGCAATCAAAAAATATATATTAAGCTCCGTGGCCATAACCACGGTGCTTTCAAGAAGCGTCTTAATACCATGGAATTATTCCAAGAAACAAAGAGAGGTTTAGAAATACAATGGTAGATCTCATAAAAGTACTTTGACACTAGTAGAGGGATGGTGTTGCAAGGCTGAGGTGCAGGGCGTCTTAAGAAACTCACATATTGGCGTGTCAGAATTATGGAAAAATTGTCCACTCGATTCTAAAGTGTGTATACCGATAAGATAAAAAAATGAAAATTTATTTATTTGACCCTTTTTTATACATAATTTTAACAGGAAAAATTTGACAATATTATATGGTTAATAATAAAATAGACAACTTTTCACATTATAAAATGTAATACATATAAAATAAAATTCATAATAACATAATAAACAATAATATTAATAATAATAATAATAATAATAATAATAACAAAAAATACTTCCTGCTGTATTACAAGAAAATAGCAAAGGGTCACTTCATCCCGAGGTTAAAACCTTCCAGAGAGATAGATACCAGATACTCGTTTTCAAGATTTTTAAAACTTAAAACGACCCATGGGGACGAATATCGAGTTCTACGAAATACACGAAACCTAGTGTGGTACACCGATGGTTCAAAAACTACTCCGGGTATTAGTACCGGGATATACGGGCTTACACCTAGGTTGAAAAGGACTTCGTCTCCCTTAGGACAATGTGCCACAGTTTTTGAGGCCGAGATTATGGTCATAAATGACTGTTAAAAGGAGAATTAGAGGCGTGACTTTAAGAAAGTCATTTTAAAGGGACCTAAGATAGTCAACCTGCTATTAATGCACTTTCAGGCACTACAATAAATTCTAGTATGGTATGGAAATGCCGAGAGTACCTTAATGCTTTATTCCAGGAAAACCGGGTAATCTTACACTAGGTGCCGGGGCATAAGGATGTTGAGGCAGACAATCTAGCTAAACCCGGCTCTGAATCAGAGTTTGTAGTTTGTAGGAGCCAGGTGTAGGACTATACGTGTGTCTGGACAATATGGCTACAAATAGGTGGGTTCATGCAAATCGCCAGCAAAGATGGGGAAGCCTTAAGGGCTAGTCCCATAGTATTACTTAAGGACATCCCTTCAAGTAGTCCCATAAGGGCAATAATGAACTGAGGTAAGAGATCAATCAGACAAATTACAGGACTTATACGCGACCGAGAGTGGTCCGAGAGTGCACTTGCACAGGATGGTGAGGAGATCGCAGAACACATAATTTCAATTGTGAGACCCTGACCAATAAGAGGCGAAAGGTTTTTGGATTCAAAATTTCTGGGGAACTATCATTGGACGAGCTATTTAGTGGATACTGAAATTTGTAAGGTTAACAAATCTGCTAAGCTAGAATGAGGAGGTTTTAATTGCGCAATAGGACATTGTTCGCGGTACCAGGGATGGTTTAAAAGCCCCTTTAAACTCTAAATCAAATCAATCAGTCAATCACCTTACATTTGGTACAACAAACCACACACATACATTTTGTAGCTTCAATAAAGGCAAAACACAAAATTACAGTTTTATTAAAATCAGTTCAAATGGAAATTCAGATCAAACAAAACCAAAATTAAAAATGATAAAATATAGGATTTAACGTTACAATCATAACGTATTAGCCACGTCTATGAGAGAGTAATGAAAAAAAAAATATTAAACGAAAATCGTCTACAGTGTCTAGTGATCTTGATTACATTTTAGACTAAGTGTAATTACATTTAAGTGTAATTAATTACCCAAACCAGTTTGGTAAATCTCGGTTTGAAAATTACGGTTTAGAAATAAAATGAAAAAAAAAACAAACAAACAAAGCCTAACTGCCATCATTAAAACCCTTATTTAAATGAAATAAAATAATTGATTAATATGAGATTACAGTACATCTATAAATGGTTCACTGTGTCTTAATTTGTTTGTATTTTATAAAATTCTATCTTGTGTATTTGTTGTATTGTATATTGTGTATTTGTTTTGTGTGTTGTGAGTAATTTTTGTATAGTATGACAAGTCAAATTGTATGCCGCAGCACTGCTGCACTATGTATGCCCTAAATGATGCAAATAAATAATAATAATAAATTAAATATGATTTACATTTTTTTGGTACAAGATAAGCAAGATCATGTTTTATTTTATTATATAAATATTTTGTGTATTCTTAGACTCTGTATGTGGTTTATTTTCAATGTTCGACTAATAACTAAATTTTGTTTAGATGCTGACATATTGTTTTTGTTTAGTTTTTTTTTGGTTTTGTGGATGACTGCAAGATAACGACTTTACAGTGTTTTTGTACGAATTATTTAATTAATTTGTGTGTTTATATATCATAAAAATATATATGTTTCATCCATTAGATAAATATATATTCATATATATATATATTTATTTGAATATATATATATATTCAAACATAAATACATATTCATGAGATCTATGTAATGAAAATGTACATGAATAAACACCAACATTTTTTACAGGGAGAAATTTCTAACATCAAGACAGTTAAATTTAATGCAGGTTCGATGACAATCAAAAATGTTATAAATAAAATTATTGACACTTTAGCGGAACAATTATAACATCCACCTGAGGAACTGAAAGTAATGATAGCTTTTCTTATTGAACAGCTGAATTTTGTTGGCTTTTGTATTTTTTTTATAGAGTGCCCAGCTGAATTGTTGTAAATGTTTCTTAAATTTCTGATGTTGATTTGAATGTTAATATTTTTCTGAATTTATGTATATTTTTATTATAATATACAATATATAGTCTATATATTGTTTTTTAAATTATTTTGTATTATATTATGTTTATACTTTTTATTTATATTTGGGAGCCGTGGCAAGGATAGAACGACTAAAATAAAAATGTTCGTACTGTAACTAGATCATACTTTTTAAACATTCTGAAGTCTTCGTGGAAATATTTTTAGGGAAAATTGTAATCTGGTCAAGATACAACGTGAAATACAAATAATTGATCAGAAATGTGAAGATCTTAAACATATGGACAATATATTTATTACATGAGTTAGCAGAAACTGAATAAGAATTTCAAATGATAATATATGATTATAGAACGACAAGTACGATTGGGTGAGAAATTGAAAAGCAATTCCAAGTCGTTTTTTTTGTACAAATCAGACACTATGTTCCGATATTCTAATCGGTCTGTCACATTTTCAAAAGAACACTTTCGGAAATTTGAGGAAACTTATCAGAATGTAAGAACATAATAAACTGTCGTCCCTGGCGAATTTTCTTATCCTCTTTCTTCAACAAATCTGCTTGCAGAGAGACAGAACAGAACAATAAAAAAAAAAAAAAAAAAAAAAAAAAATCAAATATTGAACGTTTTAGGGGATACGAGTCCTGTTTGCACACCGTACAATTAAACACAGACCGACAGGATATTCACCCTTCTCCATGTTATACAAGAGACATCCAGTTTTACGTATTGATGTAATCCTGAAAAGTGACTATAGAAATGCCTTTTGAAACATTACTTTTGAAAAATGAAAAAACTCATAAAAATCATGACGACGATAAAGTAAAGGAAGAAAATGAAATAAATTTTGATGAATATATTAACAGTATTTACTATCAATTTTGAAAATAAATTAAAAACTCAAAAAAAATAAAAAAATTAATGCAGCAGAAAATATTACGAAGAGCCAAAATCAAAATAATCAGAAAAATATTAAGAGCAATATTATAATGCGAATTAACTCAAGATTGGTCAAAAAGTTCTTTTAATAAATCTAAAAAGTGCCATGAAATAAAAGTTATGTTGAAAAACCATTATTTACAAAAACTTCAAAAAAGAAATCCTTGGGAAAACCAAGAGATATAAGAACTGTTGGATTTGATGGAAATTGTTGCTATCGAGCAGATCCTTATTGTGTGACTGAGACCGAAGACAACCATGCCCTTAGTAAGGACAAAATTGTTGATTTTATGAAATAGGGAAAAAGGATGGATATTTCCTTGTCACTGACGAACAACAGATTTTATATAAACAATTCTCGTATGGAAAACAATGGAGTATGGTTAACAGAAGTAGAAATATATGCAACAGCGGTATTTTTATCTACTCTAAGTTTTGGTCTACACTTGAATGAAACGTTTTAGTGAGCAAATTTGGTGTTCTATCAAAAATCGACAGAAAGAATGTGATGAGTTTATCTATTTTATAAAAGAGCAAGGGTGCATTACGATGTTTGTTAAATGTACATTAGAGGGTGATAAAAAATGTATTTTTAAAGAAAAATTATTATTATTAACATTTTTAATAGGTGGGAAATAGTTTTTCAGTTTCCATTAGGTGAATATATCGGTTTTATTAGATTCCTGGATATACCTTTTCAAAGGAACATATTTTATTGCATTGCTGTAATATACTTATGAAGCTTTTATATAGCCTGATATACAGGGTAACTTTTCTAAAAAATGAGATCTCGTAAACTATTTAACTGATGAACAACTTTAACTTGGAAACATCTTCCTTATAGTTTCATTAGATTTAAAAATCTGTTTTTCAAGCTTTAAGAAACTCCATATTAAAAAATTTCTTATCGAAACCATCCTGTTTTAAGTGGTGTAAGATTTATCACCAAATTGTAAGACTTTTTCATTCTTTTGTCTTTTTGATAAAATCAACAATTTAGGAGCCACAGAGGTTCAACATAATAAAAAATCAAGATTACTTAGTTCACGAGGTTACCAATTCTTTTGTTTACAATAAAAATAATCTCTTTTCTTAATTGAAATGGAATATTAGTAAAATTAAAAAACTTATGATCGTCACATTGTAAACAGTATAACATCCTTAATTGCAATGGCAATTTGTTGAAAATATTTTCAAGGTTCTCAAAATGGTTTATAATAAATTCTTTTGGCAAATATTTGATTAAATCTTCTTGCATACCTTTGTAGCCTTTAGTTAAACACTCTTTAATTGCTAAATTCACCACTTCAATTCGATATGTAACTATTTCCCCCCCCTTCTTTCTTTCTTTTCAATTTCCATCACTATAAAGTATCCATCACATTAGCATTGATATATTATGTGCAATTTTTCGAATTATGTTCAAAACAAATTGTAGCTCATTATACTAATAAATATTTGAAACTTTAAGCTTTTGCTTTATTTTATCCTTCAAAACAAATGATTCAAATGGCATAAATCTGGTTCTACTAAAAATGCTGTTGTCTTTGTTGTATACAAAGACGGTGAGGTTGAACTGAAATAAGTGGATGAGGTCGATGTATAAATATCCATATAAACTTTGTATCATCCTTTCCTAAATCAATTTTATCATAGATATAATATGGAAACATTATAGATATCACATCATTTGAATGTAATATGTTTGACGTATGTCCTGTTTCATAAATTAAAAAATACTAATAAACTTATTGTATCTGGGAGACATTTAGTAATATCCATTTCTAAACACCACTATCTATTAGAATCAACATTTATTTCAACAGTTGAATAATCATATCGAGGAAAAAATGCGTGGGCAACCTTATTGGTTTTACCATATAAACTATTGGAACAAGTATCGGATAGTTTTTGAAATTTATGCGTTCTTCTTTTATTAGAAATTAAAATGTCTTGTTCGTAATTACCATATGAAAAAATAAGATCTGTAAGCTGTGCCCAAATATTAAAAGCCTCCTTAGTTATATATTAAATAGTTTTATTAGCAAAAGAATAATACCATTTTAAATATTTCTTATTCCATTTCCTCGTATATGTTGAAAAACCAAATACATCATCCTGTTTCACACTTGGAACACCTTGGAGTTTTCATTAAATCTAAAGTCTCATTTTTGTAAATTTATCACTTGATCATTTAAGCAACAGTAATAGGAGAATAATGTTGAAGGCAGCAAAATAATTACCTACGAACACAGATTTTCGATAAAGATATAAGATAGTGTTGTTTATTCACATTTATTAGTCATCACATAGTCAGTTATTTTGTAGCAAACATTGTTGATTTTACCAATAATTCAGTAAATTATAAGTTGTTTGTTCTCATTTTTCTTATCATTATGTGTAGAATAAAAATGTATTATAGTATTTATTTTAAATATCAAATAAAATAAATAAAAGTTTTATAAAGTGAAGTCAGATACCCTAATCTTCCTCTCTTGTGTGAGTGAAGCAACCTTTTATTCAGCCTCATTCCCAGTTCTATAACAGGATAAATAGTTTTGATTAGATACCGAACTTCTTTAAACGAAAAAGTATAAATATATTAAATATATTTTATAAATTAGAATTGATACAAAACAAACAATTTAAATTATGGATAAAGAAAAATAATAAAAAAGTAAAAGTAAAAGTCAATAAATAAACTAAATTAGTAAACAGAGAGATACAGAGGAAAGGGAGAGAGATTTATAATGTTAGAAATTGGGATTTGTTGTTTCAAAATTAGTCTGAAAATTGAAAAAAATTAAATTATTCCAGTTAAAAGTATAAAATATACAGGCGTTAATTACATTTAATATATTAAGACGAAATAACAATCATAGATTTTTTGTTAATTATATTTCTATTAAAAAAAAAAAAATCGGTAGGGGAGTGATTACATAATTTATACTTTTTTAATTAAAAAAAAAAAAAAATCAGTTTACTTACTTTAAAATGTTTAAATATAAAAACAGTAATAATAAAAAAGTAATTATTGCTTTTTTAATTGCGATGGTTTATTGACTGACAAGAAAAACTGAGATAAAGAGGAAAGGGAGAGAGATTTATAATGTTAGAAACTGGAATTCGTTGTTTCATAATTAGTGAGGAAGAAGCATTAAGCTTACAAAGCTATTTGACTGAACAAGACAATTTAATGACCTTTCAAAATTAAAAAGACACATATCAGATTAATATGTAAAACTTGAAAATCGAAAAATGATATAACCTGAGAAGTATGTAACACAATATTTACAAAAAATATCAAAAGTTTAAGAATTTGTACAAATAACATACAATTTATCACACTGAAAAACAAAAAGATTGAAAACATACTATACTTGGGTGCTAATGAATCAATTTTTAATTATCAATTAGTCAAAGAAATGCCAATAAATGTAAAATTAATTATTGATTTTCCTACCATAAAATCGACAACTGATACAATTTTAAAAATGCACAGAAAAATAAAAATCAATGGCAAAAAGTCATCGACAAATTTTACATACCTTCAGCCATTATTACCTAAATTATATTAAGAAACTATTTGTTTAAAGAACATAAGGCAAAAATAGACTACAATAAGAAAAAATAACGCTATATACAAAAAAAAAAAAAATCTGAGGTCGGAATGAATCATAAATAGTTAAATAGTTCAAAATACGTTTAATTTTTAATAAAGATACATTAAACCGACAAGAGGTAAGATCACAAAATTATATAATGATAAAACTGGGCCAGAACTTAAAACTCCATCAAATACCAGAGTACATAGGGACAAGGGACGTTGAGATAGACATTTACAAAAAATGAAAATCGTATACACGCATATTATGTGACCAGAAGAAAAGAATAAATTCTATTAAACGAATACAACAGATCAGAAATACCACAACACATTCCAGTTGGAACAATAGTAGGAAACTTCAACCAAAAACAATTTTCACAAGAAATAAAATAAAATATTTTTTACAGTGAGCGAAATCCACAAAATACAATTTAATAGAAATCCCGGAAAAAGAGCAAACCACGTATAAAAGTTTGAATATCGTTAAAAACATGTCTAGAATTAACAGAAATTCAGCACAAACAAAATAATAAAAAATACAAGCAAATTTTTACAACTGAGGTCAAACACCATACATAAACATAGATCCCGTAAAAATACAAACAGTGTCAAACGATTGTACCTCCCATTCAAAGTCATCACGAAAGAAAATAATTAAGTAAAGAATTAGAAGACATAGTTAAAGCAAAGATTTTGGACGAATATCCGAATTTTAGTAAATTTTCATCATCGGCGTTTATAGTAAAAAACCAAAGCAACTCACAAGGGTTAGTAGCTGATTTCAAAAAGTAAATTAAATTATTAAAACAGAAAGCTATTCAATTCTAAGCTTGGAATTAATGTTTAAGCAATGCATAATATTTTACAAAATTGGACTTGAAAATGCTTTCTTCCAACTCAATGTACACAAAAAGCTTAAATTTGTACTAACACACGTACGAAAGATAAAATGTACCAAGGTTTAAAAGTGTCGAGCGCAATATTTCAAAAAAAAAACTTAACAAAGTACTATGACATCTATTTTTAAAATATATGGCATAGTTAGATGATACACTAATCTTTGCACAAAATTTCGAAGAAAAACTTAACAATTTAGAAATAGTACTACTGTATACAAATTGGCGACATGAACCTAACACTAAATACAAATAAAAACATATTTTCCTATCAAACTATAGAATTATTACGACACGAAATTCCTACAGAGGACGTAAAACCACTAGGGAAGAATATACAACCAAAAACATTAGGAACGGTTAGAGAATTGTTGGGAGTAACAGGCTCTTTTAGAACATTTATCGAGGGCTACACAAAAATAACATGTTCATTAACAGAATTACTGAAAAACCAACAACAACAAAATTCAAAAATAACATGGACATAAGAATGCCAAAAAGCTTGTGAAAAGTAAAATAAATTTGGACAAACCCGCCTTTAGTTATCGACTTTCAAGAATCTAAAAATACTCTATGAATCACACGCTGTTTAGGTGCAGTTCTGACTCAATTGGATATACAAAATAACAAAGAATAGTCAATAGCATACCTATTTAGAAAAATAAAACCAAATGAGATTAGATATGAGAAAAAGTGATGTTTCCTTTAGTATTAGCAAGAAAAGTAAAGTGTTATACAGACTCCGCTCTACAATTTTTCCAAAATTACTAAAACTTATTCAACAGATTAGGAATTCTAGCAACAAAATTGATAGATTATTATTATTTATTGCCTCAATCTTTTAGTATACAGTGTTCAGCAAAGCGGAACTATACATTTGAGTTGTCACTAAATACCTATACACAAAATACATTAAACACTTAACAAATACAATAGTTACAATTACATTAAAGATATAAAATCACATTAGCTCTATTATTACATACAAAATAAAAGTCTAACATTAACAAACACTTATAAGGAACTAAACAATTGTATAGCCTCAAAGACTACTCATTCAGGTATTCTCTCACCGAGTAAAATTCCCACTCGGTGAGGTATCTTTTTAAGTGTTTTTTCAAATTCATTGGCAGAATCAAAATTTCTTTCAAATACTGAGGCAGTCCATTGCACAACTTCAAACCCGAGTAATAAACCCCATGTTCAGATTATGATTAAAGTTACAAAAAAAGGTAAACAAATTTGTTTACCAGACTTTCTATCTAGAACTGACCAGGAGAACTAATTGAGAAATATTTTCAAGACATATTTGTAATAAAAACTCAAAACACAAATATAGAATTATTACAGTCAACATACCCATTAGCATTACAAATTATTATTATTATTTCTTATTTTGATTAATTGGAAATTGCAATCTTAAGCTACTACTTAAATAAGTAATACATGTACAAGTGTGTACAGTAACATGTTTTCAAGACTAAATCATAATCTAGGTTATAACAATGTAAAGAGTTTATCTAACCTTTAAGAGAATATAAATGTGTTTAGTGTTGGGGTAGATCTAGTGGCTTCAGCAGGCAAAGACGTCTTGCATCCAGTTCCGAGTAAAGTAGCTATAAATCTTATAGGTTAACATGTTTAAGAAGTCTCTTCTCATGTTGTATTACATAATCTTTGCAATGTTATCTCTGTCTCTAGTTTTAGATTTAAATCTGAATGTAACTCATCATTACGCTGATACCATCTTGCGTTAATCATTACACGAATTATACTCTTTTGACTACGTTGCACAAACGGTCTTTTGTACAACCCCAAAGTTCTACTCAATATGTCCGAATTGGTCTGATAATCATTATATAAAGTAGTCGCTTGTTGTAAGTTCCAACTGCGATTTTTTCACGTGTTGTTTCCATGTAAGGCGTTTATCAAGGTGCATTCCTAGAAATTTAACGATATAACGTTGTGGTATTTGCTTATAATTTATATAAACACATTGGATAGAATCTACATGTTGTAAAGCAAATGGAATTACAGAAATAATTTGCAGATTCGTCGTGACTACGAATTTACGCTCCAGAGATAAAAAATAAAATAAAAAATGGAAACGAAAGTGTATCAAGTCGGTTACTTATAAAAGTGAATAAAAAATTACGAATACGGTATAAATTGGTAAGTTTTCTGTGTTTAATTTAGTGTCTTTAAACTGCCATTTATAGAAACTTCTTTAATTACAAAATAAACATTAACATTTTTAATAGGTCAGTTTTAATTAATTGTCCCTAACTAAAAAAACCCTATTTTGTACTATGGTACTTATCGAGCAAAGTATATCAATGAACTGATTTTACCTATTTATCTCTTAATGGATACATGGATTTTTCATATATTCAACTTTCCAACAATGTTCATGGTTCATTTTTACTTTTTGACCTTTAACTAAAATTTGTGGTGTAAAATACTTTTTGTTTGCTTAGGATTTTGTGTCATATATTGTTAAAAAAAAAAAAAAAATTGTGCAACATTTTTGTTGTTGTATTAATACGTATTTTTACTTTTAGAAAACTGAACTTTGGAGTGAACATTTTAGAGTGTTTAATACTTTCAAAACAATTGAGGACGGCATCGCTCTTATGTAACTATGGAGCCTGGTGCAAGAAGAAATGGATTATGTGGTAGGTATTATAACTTCATAAATCAAATGCTTAGGGACAGTTTTTCTAAAATTTGTTATAGAATGTGTTAAAGTATGTAAAGATTTGTTAAATATAGTTTCTGTTTTCTTCTAATCCCCGTTAGCATTGAAATTCCTCAACTGAACATTTTCACTGTAAGAGTTATAACAATAATCCAGTTTAAAAATTTCCTTCCTTTAAATTTCAAAGGGCAACTATAAAATTAATTTTCCATGACTTTATATAACTCAGTTTTCCTATTTTTTGGTTAAATTAATAGGTTTTATTATTAGTTTTGTGTTAATTTACGTGAAATTTAAAGTTAAAATAAAGGCACCAATAATAATTCATTAATTACTCACCTGTCCTGTTTTTATATAATTAAGTTTTATAGACTTGGACTAAATACAACTTCTGGAGACAGAGCCACTGAGGAAGTGGTTGATTATTTAGCGCAGGTTTTAAGAATTAGTAAACCTGATCCCAAATAGAGGACTATTGAGAGAAACTTACGACAATAATAAACTGGGGCCAAGTGCGGAGCGTAAACGCTCCTTGACAACTCACAACAAAATGGAAAAAATCGTGTTCAAAAGCTATAACAAATATTTCAAGTAAAAGGTGTAATGAAATACAATTTGATCTATTTTAATACAACATTATGCAGTTGCCGTTTTGACAAAATGTTTCTAAAGAGAATGAGATTACATCACAGCTGTAGTTTTGTTTGTTGTAGAAGAGCTTAGTTTCGATGTTGTTCTGAATGATTCTGTTGAGGTTACTGTTTTTTTAAAATTTATGAGTGATTTTAACATGATTGATGTGAAGACAGTGATTCTGGGAGAGTATTTGTACAAAGTACATCTAAAAAAAGGAAAATGTTTGGTAGAATGCGAGATGTTGTAATGAAATTAAGAGTTCAGAGCCATGTGGCAGGGGCAGACTGTAAATGTAAAAAATAATGTTTCATAATGTTGCGTAATAGTGTTTAAGATTAAATCGACAATTATCAAATTCTAAATTGGGTTAAATGCCACAGCAACTTTCACTTTGTAGCTGTACACATTTTTGGGCATTCTCTTCTATCTCTGCTTGAAGTGAGATATATTTTATATCTTGTAAAGTGTCAAGTGCGGTCGGTGTGAAGTGATTGTATGAAGAAGTACTGGCCACACATCAGAAGTGGGTGGAACCGTTCGTTGGCACAATATAACGACAACCTCAAGGAAGGTAAACTCAATGACTCTGGTCCTCTGGTACTCAAAACTAATAAGTAATAAATTCATATATTAACACTCAAAAAATTACCGAACACATAACACTCCCTTGGATGTTAGAGACAGCATACATAATCAACAAGTTTAACTTAATGGAAAGCACAAACGAGCAAAACTTCTACTTATGTAGATTTTATCTATTTTGCCAGTGCAGAAACGAAGGGTTACGGTTAACATTGAGCATGCTAAACTGAAATATGCAACCTGTAAATATAGAGTAAGAGTGTTAATGGGGTAGTTACTGAATTTGATATTTATTTGTCGAAAATTTAATATTTGATTAATTCATAGAAAATGACAGGAAATATTATCCCGAAAATTTAAGGTCCAGGAAATAAATGTTATTAGTTATACCCACTTCCATTGTGAACTGAATGTTGCTATTTACAGAATTTAAGGTTTTAAGTAGAGAGTCTAACTACCTATTAGTGCCACTAAACAAACACAAAACATCGTCAACATAACGTACCAATAAATTATATTCTTAAATAAAGGATTGTCTTTATCATATTAATTATTTTAGAAATCAGCCATGGAAATTTCTGCTAGAAGAGGTGACAAAGGTGAACCCATTGCCAACCCTTCTATTTGTTGGTAAAATTTATCGTTAAATATGAAATAATTTTGACTAATGCAAATTTCTATGGCTGTTTTTAATTCATTACTAAGTGCTGTATCACCATTGGTATCGCTAATTATGTCATTGACTATGTTTTTACATTCGTTAATGGGTATACTTGTAAAAAGACTTTTAACATCGAAAGATACAATTTTAGCATTAAGTAGAGAGTCTAACTACCTATTAGTGCCACTAAACAAACACAAAACATCGTCAACATAACGTACCAATAAATTATATTCTTAAATAAAGGATTGTCTTTATCATATTAATTATTTTAGAAATCAGCCATGAAAATTTCTGCTAGAAGAGGTGACAAAGGTGAACCCATTGCCACATTGATTTTATGGGCCCATTTATAAGTAGGAGCATTGTTAAAAGATACTACGGGACGAACAGGAATATTAGGTTTGTGAAGCTTAGTAGGCCATACAATCTGGGAGGTTGGGGGTTCATAACTCTCAAGTGTTTGCAAACGTTATTAGGGAACTAAAGTTTGAACAATAAAAAGACTCAAAATCTACTTTTTTTAAAACAATTATACAATTTGTAAATTTACTAAATATATTTAAAAAAATCATGTATTGAAATATATATACTCATCATCTTTCGAATTTTCAATTTCTTTGTTGTTTTGTGTATTGTAATTAAATTCATGTAACTGATAAATAATTTTTTTTATACGTAGCTTTATAATTTTTTAAATTTACAAAATATACCCACTAAAGAAGAATATAACAGGCTATCTTAAAAAGACATTCAATAGATTAGTTACAAAAATAGTAAAATAAATACAGTAGGGGTTCTAGCAAATTGCCGCAGTCCGAATTCTTACGCACAAAAATGACTGCGTGTGCTTGCTTGTTAATCTTATATTTTTGGAAAGTATGAACATAGTTTGTATTAAAGTAAATTTTATTTAAATCCTCCTCATGCTACAAATCTACCTGTCCAAGGATTTGTAAAACTGAACTCTTGTATGAGAAAAAGTTAATAGTTAAGAATGTTTACCAACACATATATTTATACGGTATAGCCTAATATTTTATGTTCGAAAGTTTATTACATAAACTTTAAAAAAAATAACAACTTTAAGTGGTAAATCAGTTCAATAATGCAATTAATTAAATTCTTATCTTATAAAGATTTACATTAAATTTAATCTGTTGGTGTAAAATTTTTTTTTTTTGGTAATGAGATGAATTCTTGTGAAGAATTCGTCAATAATCATACAAAGTTAGTTAAAGTTGTATGTTGTCTTACTTATTTAGAAATAAAAAAAACATAAAATGTACATAAAACATACATTTATGGTAACAATATATATTGTGCTACCAAATGGATTTTATCCAGATGTATCTAATTTTGATCAAAATTTTCGCTTACTTTTGGTAAGTTTGCTGTGTTTTATTTAGTGTCTTTATAAATGACTATTACATAGTATATGAAAAGTTGTGTAATTGCAAAATAAACTTTAGGTCAGTTTTGATAATAAATAAACTGATTAGGTTAGTTTTGAGGGAGCCTGACTAAAAATAAACTGTTATTTACAATGGTTGTTTTATCTACGCACTGGACTTGATAACCCACAGCCATGATTTTACCCATTATAAACGTACATAAATTTTCAATATTCAACTTTCCAACAGTGTTTATGGTTCATTTTAACTTTTTGATTAATAACTGGAATTCGTGTGTCCGAATAATTTTTATTTGTTTAGAATTTGATGTCATGTATGCAGTTATATGAAACGTTGTGCAACATTTTTGTACCAATTATTTTTGCATATACTTATAGTGTATTTTAACTTTTTGAAGGCTGAAACTTGGAAAGGAGATTATGAGTTGTATAATCCGATCACAAAAGATTACGACGGCAGTGTTATGGTAAAATTAATAGCCAAGCCCTGTGCAAAAAGAAATGGATTATATGGTGAGTTTATATACTTAGGGCCATTTGGTATAACAATTGTTATAGAATTTAATTGTGTATATAACGATTTGTTAAATACCGTTTTGTTTTTTTTCCAATCCCCGTTACCACTGAATTCCGCAATTGGGCGTTTTCACTACAATGGTCAAAATAATAATTAAGATTTGCAAATTTAAAATTTGCCTCCCTTTAAATTCCAAATGTCAACTATAAAATAAATTTCACCAAATTTGATATAACTGTTTTCTTAAATTTTGGTTAGATTAACAAGATTTTATCATTGGTTTATAGTTTTAGTTTTGGTTAAATTTAGGTTAAGTTTAGGCTGCACCAAAAACGCTATAATTACACAAGCATCATGTTTTTTTTTACAATGCACGTTTCTATTTACAGCTACAGGGTCCGATTATATTGGAGTAAATATAACAGCACCATCATTTTATGACAATAGAGCCAATGAAGAAATAAATGAGTATTTAGCGAAAGTTTTAGGAATTTCTAAATGTGATCTGAAACAAGTTCCTGTAAGTATTTACTATAAGCGAGTATTGTGTTTTAAAGGAATAAATTAGAGAAACTTTAAAACACTAATAATCTGCACAAACGTTTTCACTCGTATATATGGTCAAAACATAAAACAAACGTTAGTTAGTTTGACACTTAGTAAAATAGTATTTAGAGATTCGTCTGACCTTTCCCTCTTTGTTTTTCTCTTAATTTTATAGCACTTGGAAGAATAAACATTGCTCCAGTATTTTGCTGTTATTTCGAAAAATTGTAATACTAGATCACAATCATCAAAGTTAATATTGTGAGACGAATCGTAGAAAAATTAATTACAAAGCAACTCAAAACGAAGATATAAAATATACTTTTTACTTTAACTGCAATAAGAACTTTTGAAACATCTTTTTATTCTTTTCTGAATATAAAACACAATAACGATAAACTAAACATACAATATTATTCTAACATATTACACCTGAATTGGACAGTTTTAAATAAGTTATTATTTTATTATACAAGGGTGTATCAGACCACCAGTGCGGTAGGTAAAGCGAGCAAACGAATCAGTTAGAGACTGGGTTCCTACTGAAACTCCACTATATCGCATCATTTGCTAACATACATGTGGCGAGTTCAGTACGTCCTAGCTCATCCTACCTTCTCCAATTCTCTCTAGTCATCTGTAACCTAAAGATCTTTATCTCTGACTAAACTATACTAATCTATACTTTAATTTTTCATTTAGCCAACTCTTAAGTTGAAAGCGAAGTGTGCCGATGGAGTGAATGACACCGGCCTTGGTGTAACGAATGGAGTTACTGCCCCCCCCCCTTTTGCCAAACCATATCCCCGCGTTCTACTGCATTCTGTCCTGCTTCATCAGGTAATATGGTTTGAGATAGTAAGCGTAGCTCCAACCCCACCGAGGCCTCTTCTCTGTGAGTCATCAAGACGTCTGGTATTCGACATTTGACGATAGATGACTTACTCTCCTTTTTGGGATTTTCCCGGAGGTCCTTGCAGATGCTTGCTCACTCCCTTTTTGGGCCTTTAATGAAACGGCTCTTATTACTGATGGGATCTTTGCGACTGGGAGGTTTGTATTTGTTGACAGTCACGGAAAACATGATCTGTTTGGTCACCAATATCTTATTGTGACAACATAACGAGACTTCTCGGGATGATACGACCTGCAACTGTAACGACGCTGAGAAAACCTTCTGAGGCAATAGCTATTAAAAGAGCAAGAACTTTGAGAAGAGACCTATTATTAGCGTAAGATATACCCTCTCTGAATCCCATTTAAATCTTATAATTTATCATACAATCACAGGTTTGGAAAAGTTGTTACTACTGAGTATCTTAGGAATAATGGGGGATAGAAAGGGGCAAAATAGGTCTATTCAATGATAACCCCTAATATACAATATCGTGTAGAGATATTAAGAGAATTTTTTAAATCAAAAACCAGTGTCCTAAAAAATATTTTTGGGGGTACGATTGGATTTAAAAAAATTGAAATATAAACAAAGGTCGAGTGATACATCATTTTAAAGATCTTTTTAAAATAAACATTGGGGGGGGGATGTTGACTTATTTTCTCCAGTTTCAAGATGGCGGCCATTAACGTAGAAAAATAGACTTTGATCAGTACAATCTGATAAGGTAGTCCACTCATTTAGGTTTAATATTCGTAAGTCAAAATTTAGAGAATTATTTGTTTTAAACACTTGTGGGAATACAACTGTGAAAGTTTTTATTTTTCAGAGAATGAATAATGTAAATTTATTTATATTTTCCCTAAATTTTCAAATTTATTATAAAAAAGAAGCCACACACATAAAATTCAAAATTTTCCCTTTTTTCATATATGAATTATACATTTCTCAAGAATAATATTGCCACCAAAAAAGAAGCCACTATAAATGTAAAATTAAACAGCCATTATGAGATGTTGGAACAAATGTTTATGGCTTTTTAATTATACCTAATTCTTAAGTGATTTAAATCTTGAAAAACGTGTGTAGGAGTGCCCAATTTGCTATTGTTTTAAAGGGTATCTAATCACAATTTTTAAAATTTGTGTGCTTGATAATAACATAGTTTTGTGGTAGTAAATAATATAAAAAGCCAAATTTTGTAAGTTCAAGGCCATTTTCGAAACAGAAATAAGTAAGTCCAAACTTTCCTTCCAAAATGTTTACTTTTAAAAGACCTCTAATACGATGTATCACTTGACTGATGTTTATATTTGTAATTTCTTCAAGAAATACTCTCTACAGATATACTATATGGGTACTGGGTTTCGAAAATAAATATTTTCCCCTATATTCTTCTAGTGAAATTTAGTGGAATTTCAGTTGAAATTACGTATCTAAACTAATTCGTTTGCTCGTTATATATGCTTGAAGGGTGGCCTGATAAAACACGTAACAGAATTAGGAATAATAATTACTAATACAGCAATTTGTAGTTTGGAAAATCACTGCTCAACACACTTACTATGGTATACAGTGATAAAATCATTTATTTTCAATCTGTAAATTTTGTCTATGATAATAATCTAGCACAGTTTTTTTTTCTTATTTGTGATTGCTACGTGGTCTAGACAATTTAAAATCATGGTACAGATGTGGGGGCGTCGTCAACGTTAAATATAGATTTATTTTTGATTACTCTTTCTAAAATCTTTCTTGTTCAAATTGTAAACATACACTTTAGATTTAGATTATTAGTTTGTAAATACCAATCTGGTTGTTTAACCTTAAATTAGTTTTCCCAAAATCTAGACGTACCTAAATAATTTCCTCATACCTAAAACAATAGTTACCCCCTTCATTTTAACCAAATTTTTTCGTCCGTGTTCAACATCAAATTTACAGTTATGTAGGAATTGATAGTTTAATAGCATTTGATTTGTAGAAATTTGTGAGTAAAAGTATTTTACACATGAAAACTTACTACATTAATATAAAATAAGCATGTTCATTGTAAATAGAACAGTTATTGGGCCCATTATATATACATGACTTGTCATCAGTAAAATGTGTCGATTTGTTAATTAATCTCATGAAAACAAAATACATATATTTTAATTTAAAGCAAAGCACTATTTAGGCACCAAGTTCCTACGAGAGTAGACGGACTTTAAGAAGTAAAGAATAAACTTGAGAGAAGTTGATAAGTAAAGAACTTGGAAGATATTATTATCTCCTCATTGATAATAAAAATACTAGATGTGTTAATAATTATAAAATCAGTGTTAAACCCACTTCAGGAATATTTCTACCCCGAAATTTACTGCAAAACCACAATTCTTTTAACAGTTTACTATGGGCTCATGTATCCCTATCAGAACTATACAATTCCACTAAAAAGAAATGCATTCGTTTATAATATGTTGAAAGTAGTTATCATAATAAAATGCTAGTAGACTTTTACCCGAGCAAACCAAATTTCAGTCATGTAAAAACACTTTTAGAAAATTTGGGATTCTTACACTTCCAAGTGATTCATTATGTGTAAACATGTCTAGAAAAAGGACATAGACAGTTGCAGTACTAGAAAAGATTGTAATTTTTATACAATAAACTTCCATCATATGTGGGTGTTTTATTTATTAATAATAATCCTGTTAAAATTCAAAAATTACAAGTCTCTTAAAAATAACCTTAGAAAACTACTGTTTTTTGATAATTTTATTCAGTGGAGGAGTTTATGCACTATTATTTCATGCAATGATTGCAAGTTCCTTTCAAATTAAAAGACAATCATACTTTTACACATATATATTTCATAATGTTAAATTGATTTATTTATATATGTGACTATTTCATATTTATTATTCACCTATGTCATTTCTATATTTAACTTGAATAATTCTTCTTTCTTAGAGTATGAGTTATCCTTTTTCAAAATAATATTTACAAACATTCAATAATTGCTCGTTTACATATAACATATGTAGGGAGTTTTTAATTATGTAACATCTTTCTCAGTCCCTTGAACCTCTTCTTTGAGGCTCCACTTAAACGTTAAAAATTCCTTGCCTTTATTTATGAAATTTGTGATAGTATGTAAATGTAAATTTAATTGTATATACTAGTACTATATTTGAATGATTGTACTAACTTGCAAAAACAGAGTACATAGGTTGACAAGTTCTACACTATTCAGAACAATAAAACAAATTAACGAAAGAAAGAAGCTATGTATACTGTAGTCGGAAAAAGAAAAGACTATCAAAATAATTAAATCTGAACATCTTTGAAGTTCTTCAAAAGTTCTACTTTTAAATCGTTACAAGTATTGTTATTTAACCCCTTAAATGAATGTCCTTAGTAACTATCTTTTATTTACCAAAAAATAGTAGATTCTTCCCATTTTAACGAAATAATTTTTACAAACATTCAATAATTGCTCGTTTACATATTACATATTTAGGGAGTTTTTAATTATGTAACATCTTTCTCAGTCACTTGTACCTCTTCTTTGAGGCTCCACTAAAGCGTTTAAAATTCCTTACCATTAGATCATGAATATAATCAATACATTTTCAAAAGGAGTTTCAACAACCTCATTTATCTCCTCATAAAGTTATAATCTGGAGTCTGATACATTCTTATATTGAATAAAATATAGACTCGAACAACACAAACAGAACGTATTGGCCACGTCGATTTAAGAGTAATCAGTAATAACAAAACCAAAATCATACAGGAAATGGTATTGTTATAAAAATGTAATGTATCATAATTGGTTCCAGTGACCTTCATAAAATTAACTAAGTGTAATTGATTACACAGTTCCAAATATAAATTAAAATTTACAGTTTAGAAATAAGAAATAAAAAACTACACAAACCTATTGACCATCATTACAAACTCTATTTAAATACAATTTGATTTACTCGTTTTTTGTCACAACTGAAGCAATTTCAGATTATACTTAAATACTTAAATATTTTAAAACTCCGTTCATGGTTCATTTCAGCTTAATAACTAACATATTTTTGAGTAATAACTACTAACTAACTTAACCTAACCTAAAATTTTTTTGAGATGGTGATACATTATTTTTTGTTTAGTTAATATTTAGTTTCGTGAAGATGAAGATTGTACAAATGGATGAAGATTGTACAAAGTTTTTGCACTTTTTATTTTATATATTTGTGTGTTTTGTATATAATTAAAAAAAAGGGTTATTGACAAAATTCACGTCATAAAATTAATTTAATGAAAATATACATAAATAAATCTTAATGTTTATTACAGCCAACCAAAACTAAAATGAAGGCATTTAAATTGACTAAAGGATTACTAACATTCGATGATGTTATAAAGAAAGTAATTCAGAAAATAGATATATACCGTTAGTCTGAGCATCTGATGGTAAGGATATTTTTTCTTGTTGAACGCCTGATTTTGAACTAGTTTTTTTAAAAATATATATAACCTGGCTGGCTGAATTGTTACATATATTTATTAGAGTTCTAAGGCTGATTTCCATGTCAGTATTTTGCTGGACTTATGTATATGTTTTTTTTTACATATACAAAATATATATTGTATTTTGATAATTTGTATTTAATTAATATACCTTTGTACATCTGGTAATTTCACTACCATGACAAGGATAGAAGGGATCTAATAAATTTTGCATACTGTAAGCAGATCAGCTTTTACAAAAAATGTTGAATTGTCTTTGTAAAAGTATTTTTAAGGAAGATTATAACCTGATTGATGTAAAAAGTGAATATATGCAGATAGTTGATCAGATATGTGAACATCTCGAGCAATTAGGCTGACAAATATTAGATTTAATACATGAGTTAGAAGAAACTGAATAAGAATTTCAAATGATAATATGTGCAAGTAGGAGACTTGTCCAGAAAGTAGGTACCGTTTTAGTATAAAATATTATATAGAATTTAACAACATGTATTTTTTGTACGAATATGAAATGTTTATTAAAACACTTGTTATATAGTGTACCAGCTTTTCTAAAACCTCTTCTCTTCAATAATGCATACTGTGATGATAACCACTGTCTCACAGCATCCGGCTAGAGATTGTTTCAGATGTAGAAAACAAGTGGTAGTTTCTGGCAGCCAAGTCTGGGCTGTAAGGTGGTTGTTTCCTTTGACCCCAACCAAACTAAGTGATGAAGTCTCATGGGGAACTCGATGAGCATTACCATGAAGGAAAACAACTTCACGAATAAGTAAGCCTCACCTGAATTGCATGACACAGTTTTCTGAGAGTTTCAAAATACATTTCATAATTTAATGTTGGAATTAAATAATATTTAATATTGGAAAAAATCAACCAGTTCTAGCCTTTTCTATCTCAGAATCCAGTACACTCGGTCCTGCACAGATCGGTACAAAAGTTTCACTTTCGTCATTATATCGAGTGAGACAATGGAAAGCACTTCCAAGTCTTTTGTTTTGAGAAATCAGACAGCAAGTTCAGCACTCAATGTGAGCTACGCTTTCGATGACAGTCTGTCTCAACTTCTTGAAATTTAAGGAAACTCATTAGAATGTAAGGAAATCCTAAACTGTTAAAATTGGTGAATTTTCTAATCCACTTTCCTTACCAAATTTTATTTGATGACAGAATGCTGTCCTCTTAGTTCATTCTAGAATGTTTTAATAATTATTTGTGGGTTTTACGGTTTTATGAGAAGGTAAGTTAACCATAGTAGTATACCATCATATAAGAATAATTAAGTTGTGTTCTGGAGTCCATTTATTTTGGAATAAATATTAATTATCAATCTGTGGTGAACTCCTTTCACCACCTACCTTTGTTCCCGGAGATACTTCCAATCTAAAGCCTTACTAAGGAATTGCCTGAATGTTTAATTGCAGGGAAATTGTTTTGGATCAAGTCAATCTACCCCCTCCTTCGGCTATGCCAACTCTTATCACGCATCAAGGTTAGACAGGATAGGAGTTGTGCTCCAACCGCAAGAGAGACCGGATGTGTTCAAGGAAGTGCATGTCTTCTAGTCTACAGGATAACCAATATTTCAGGTACCCCCCAAATTGTTCACCCGGGTTAAACGACCCAGGAATTTCGGCGGTGCGTTTCTAAATTCTGTATAAAATTGAATATGCGATAAGTAGTTGACGGCCATTTTGGCCTAATACTGTTTCTTAGACCATTCGTTTTAAATAGAGCCATTCCCTTTATATTATTCATATTTAATTTAATGTATTATATTTAATAACATAGTTTTAATCATTCTTGAAGCTGACTGACTGAGCTGTAGTATTTGAGTAGTCGGGGGGTACGTGTCATTTACCCATACACAAAATTCCTTCCCGAATTCAAACTCTCTTAAAGATCCAACCCCGCTCTAAATCAAATTCATAAAAATTACAGGTTGCTGCATATGGTAGCAGAGACATGTAGGGAGTTTTGAATTTCGGGTGGAAATTTTGGTTTTACTATATATGAATGCGTTGTACCAGTTCTCGACAGGTTCAGTCGCCAGACCGCATGGGCGAAAATATTATTTCCAGTCTCTATTTAACTTTCTTTCTAATTATGAATTTAAAAATATTTTTTTCTTCTCGATTTTAACTAAATTTGTATCTTCTCCTTATTTCACACGCCCTATACCTATATTAATTCAAAATTCCAAAAATTTTGTTATATTTTTGCACCCTACCTTTTTTTATTGTTTTTTAAATTGAAACCAATAGTGGTCTTTCACATCGCGAATTTGAAATTTCTTCTTCTTCCCCTTCCCCCTAATTAAATGTTTATATACTATTTAAAAACTCTTTAAACAATTTGTTTCTGCCTTCTCGTCCATCGATGTCCAAACTTTTTTTTTAATCCCTCCCGTTAGGTTATCATTTTTCCTTTTTTCGATTTCAACAGATTTTAAGGTATCTACTCCAAATGTTTACATTAATTTTTTTTTACACTTTCTCTACGATCTACACCAACACTCATGGTAAGTTTTGTATTTTTGTAATCCTATTTGAATCACAAATTAACTTATTGCATTTCTCAGTAATTTAAATTTAGTATGTTTACCATTAATGTGTATTTCTTAAGGTCATTAAATTATTTGTATTATTAATAACTAAAAATAGCGTATGTTTCCCTTCCCCAATGACAAGACATAATAATAATATCAATTTAAACTGGACTTGCGCATCATTCTTCCATTGTAAATTGAAATAAAAAAAAAAAAATAAATAAAAAAAGTAAATAAACAAATAATAATAATAATAATAATAATAATAATAATAATAATAATAAAACAAAACGAAACTAGTAAAAAATTATAATTACTATTATAATACAAAATATATTATTAAAAATAAAAATCTCAAATTTTATATTACACGCTCAACATTCCGTACTAGGTATGGAACAATGCAGTCCGGAATAGGAAACTTAGTTTGCCAAAAACGACAGCTTTTTTAGTTTACCCATATCGACTTTGGACATATCGCTCATGAAGTTGGCCGACAATAACAACTAACTTTAGATAAGATTGTATTTAGGATGAGTCTCCACGGGTAGGAACTATTGCACGTTAAACGTAGGTTTATTGTGAACCTCTTTGTTAGACTGCCTAGGTTGTCAAAACGCCCTACCTATTATAAAGTCTAGGATTTTCCTACCTATGTCAGCGTCTTCTTCGTCACTTGGTAACGCGATTCGAAAGAACTATCTGCATTTTCGGTAAAAGATCTCACAATCAGAGGTAACATGTTTTGCAGAATCCGCAGTTTTTTCTATTCCCTGCTCACGGAGTCAACAGTTTTGGTTTCCTCGAATGAAGGCCTACTGTTGTTAGGTGGTTCCTGAATTCGACGTGTCCAATTATAAAGGCGAAAACTCTTCCGAGTTGTTTTCTATTTAGTGTAATCAGAGACACATCGTTAACTATGAATTTATTCGCTTGATTAGGTGTTTGCTTACATAGCTAGGAATTGTACATCAACGCTTATCTTTGGCCCAGTTATTTACTGTGCTTGACACTATAGTGGGGCTGATACAGTAAATTGTTACTGGTCTTATGGAGTGTGTTGATGCCCCTTTCTTGCCAAGGTACAAGCACAATACAACTTACTTTACTTTCAACGTGAAGGTGTTCCACCACATTACTAAAGAATTGTGCATAACTACGTTGGCATGCGAGCTAGCAAAAATATATACAGAGTGTTACAAAAAGATTGGACTGGCTATGAATTTTCATATTCTATGTGTGATTCTAAGCTGAAAATAAAGAATACTTTTTTTTTCAATTTCCACTTTGTTTAGCAGTTAGACGCCATTTTTTTTTTTTTTTTTTTTTTTTTACAAAAACTCACTGTAACTCTGGAAATAGATAAGATATCGAGTTCAACTTTGGAATTAGCATTTTACATATTACGATTAACAAATGTAGGCTACCAAATACAAAGAATTTATTTTTATAATTTTCAAAATGGCGGCCGTTACAATTTTTAACGTGGAATATCTTGAAAACCGTTAACTTTACAAAAAATGTACAAGAAACAAAATATTTTTGTCGATAACTCGGTTATCCTTTGACCTACTGAAACTACAAAAAAGCATTGTGTCTGTTGTTAAAAAATAAAAATATTTTGTCTCTTGTATATTTTTTGTAAAGTTTTCAAGTTAAAAATTTGTAACGTCCGCCATTTTGAAAATTATAAAAATAAATTCTTTGTATTTGCTACACTTGTTAATCGTAACATACAAAACGTTTATTCCAATTTGAACTCGATATCTTATCTATTTCCAGAGTTACAGTGAGTTTTTGTAAAAAATCAAAATGGCGTCTAGCTGCTAAACAAAGTGGAAATTGAAAAAATGTATTCTTCATTTTCAGCTTAGAATCACCCATAGAATATGAAAATACATAGCCAGCCCAACCTTTTTGTAACACTCTGTATATTACCTACATATCCCATCCTTACACCCATAGACTTTTTTGGCGTTGCTAAAGAAAAGTCTATTCCACAAAACTACAAAGAAATGAGGACTTAAAAAAGTCCCCTAGCCCTTCTGCAATAATATAACGACAAAGATGGAAAACAATTTGATGAACAACGTAATAAAATCAAGAAAAATGTGACGTAGCTTTAGTAAAGTGATAGTTATCAATCCTGCTTTTTATAGCTTTTACAATAGGTAATGACTTTTGGCACATCCAATTTGAGGAATTAAAAAAGGGAATATCTAAAACGAAAATTGAAATAAATTGAGGAATTACGTGTGAAATGAAACTAGAAAGTTCTTTGATGCTGTAAAATATATGAATACAAGTTTTTAGCCAAAAACAAACCCTTGTAAAGGCAGTAATGGCAAATTCAATAAGAAACATAAGTATTAGACAGAATTTTAAAACCAGTGAATGCAAATGATCAGCTGTTGTACTAAATTGATGATTAATAATCTTTACAAAATAAAATTATAATAAATATTGATTATGACAATCTTTACTTCTACTAGGATGTACTCTTCAAAAGCTATTTGTAAAACAATACAATTTGTAATTCCATCATCTGTTAGGGTTATGTTCGTATTCCAAATAGTTTTCACTAGTAAATCTGTACAGGAGTACATAACTGGGATAGCTTTTTCATTACCAGTATTAAGGGACAAATTGAAGTCCACTAAAATATCTACACAAGTAAGTTGAACATTGTAAGTAACCAATGGTCAACAAACAGCTGTGCTATCAACGGAGAGCATTTCTGTTGCATAATTCTCAAATAATTAGTGTACGAGTGATTTTTCTTGAAACACTAAAAACGTTAAAAATTAATTTTCAAAATTAAGTTCATCGTTTAATGTTAATGCATAACTATTAGATTTAAGACAATAAATTACTGTTTGCATACCTTTCATTTTTTCTTACATAAAATATCTTGTTCTTGTGTACAAATCAGTCATTTCATGAGGATGTTGTAAAAAAATACTACATAATATACGTTTTAATTATATTTCACATTATTATAAGGTTATGTATATATCAAGTATGGAAAGTAAATATGTTTTTAAATAATATGCCACAAAGGTAGAATTCAAAATTGATACTGGTGTCATGGCAAATGTTATATTAACTCAATTGTATTAAGAAAACTCATTAATGTAATGAATAGAGAGAATAAAAAAAAACTAACTTGTTATTCCGGTGAATTATTGCTAGTAGATGGTATTTATTCTTCCTTATGTAGTTATGAAATAATTAATGAAATTGTTCATTTCAAGTTGTTAATATCGATGCAGAACCTTTGTTACAACTTGATATTTCCTAGAATTTTAACTTAATAAAAATAATTTCTAATGTAATTCTAAAATTCTTGTTAAGGAAAAAATAGATGAACTAATTAAATAAAAATCCAAGCAACGTACTACACATGACAAAAGAAATCACAGGAGACCAGTCGTCGTAGCAAATCCTACTTCCCACAACCTGACCACAGCCCAGGGAATTCCAAGTCACCCTAACCTGCCAGTGTAACACTAAACCACATTCCCTGGGGCAGTAGAACATCACTAAAACCCACCATATATCCCATTTCATGGACGACACTCATGTCCTTGCCTAGCCTTTATTATTAAGCCCTTTTCCTTCCAGGACCACCTCAAGTTTCTCCTCAATGATAATTTACATTATCCAATCTTACAATATTTATCCCCAACCACTCAGATCTGATTAGGCAACCAAAACAAATGGTCAGATGTAGTGGATATGGCATCATTATGGTACTAGTTGTGAGGATATCTAGTTTAACAATTGTAATTATTTAGGCCTATATAGGATTAGAATATACGTAATGAATAAAATCATGAATCTAAAAACAACTTAGAGATATTATCCTCAACTTTGAACGTACACAACCTTTTTTCTTTAAGTAATTTTAATGAGATAATGTCGAGGACGACATTTAGCACAGGGTAGGTGTTGTATGGTAATTATAAATTAATAAAAAAATTTAGTTTTTATTCTGCCACAATGACAAAACACAATATATTGAACTTTTTTAATGTCGGCTGTGCAATATAATATGAGATGGTACAACCATAACTAAACTTCCCAGAACTCTCTTAGTATATTTGTATGAATTGTACAAACAGTTAGAACGTGTGGCTGTTGCACCCAATATACAGTAGTTGTTGCACTTTATCCGTTCCCTTTATACAAAAATATTCACAATATTTTATTTCTATTTCATAGTAATGTGTTATTATTAAGATTTAGTTTTCTTACAGAAATCATATCTGAAGATCAGAAAGGTTTAATTTTACAATTTATCCATTTATATTGCGATCAGCCTACAAATAAATGCTTTCTATATTAGTCTATGGAATAAGAAAAATGCTAAATATAATGAGAGAAACTTAGAGTTGGAGTTTATCTAGCTCCAACTGATAGCTTCCATCACTACAGTATTCCTTTTCAAAAATAAAAAGGCCTACATTTTGCAGAAGCCCTTTATAAATTCTTCATTCGTTTTTAGATAATTTTCGAATCAACAAAAACATCGCTAAATATTTCTTTCGATCCATCCTGGACCGATACACAATTCAACTGCAGTAGTATTTTCAAAATAAAGTAGTTGCACAATATTGATCAACTTCTAGCTAAGACGGTTGTGCCATTCTTCTTTAGAGCTATACATTGTACAACCTTTATTGTACAATAAATTTAACGTCTAGCATGGTCGAAATAAAAAAAAGGAATTTAATCTTACTTATAATTAATAGTAGCTTATCTTAATCGTAATGAATATTTAACTGCTAAGGCAAAACTAATCAAGAAACAAATAAAATATATTAATCTAATGTTATTTATTAACATATATTATATAAATAAGACTTGAATTCCAGCCAGTAATGGAAATCCACGTAATGCCAATAGTCGAGGAACGTTAATTGAAAAAAGAATTCAAAAGTCAAAGTCCTCTCTCTTTCAACCGATTGTTATAATAATTATTATTTTCCGTTTCAGCGTCAATTTCCTTTTCCAATCGTTCATATGCCGTGTAAACAATGTATATAATTTTAAAAGTTAAAGTCCAGTAATTGGACTAAATATTGCATCGTATTTTGGTGTCAGTAAACACAAATGAATGTGACATCAATATTTCAGAATTTGGGCCAGAAAGGCCTAAAATGTGAGTTCAAAATTAAAATATTGTGCGAAGATCTGCAACAACACACCTTAGTCATCTGACTTTAGGGAACTTTGGCTCCGCCAAAATGTGGACTCTTTTTCACCTCACTTTGACCTTTTCACCACCCCCTTTTACCTCTGCTTCAAAAATCCACACACTCACTCGTTTTTCATTCTAAAGCGTTCACTTTCACACCGAAAAAACCAGTGTTTATTTTGAAAACTATTTAAATGTTCTTCTTTTAAATTTCTTTTAAATGTTCCCTTTTATATAAAAGAAAAGAAAAATAGTTAAAAAGCTTAGCTAGAATAAGATATGATTCATACTTTTAAAAGTCTTTAAAAAAGAAAATGGAAAATAGAACTTTGAAAAGTTCATTCGTAGTCATTAAATTTGCAATAAAATAAAACTAGACTATTTTTCCTTCTTACGAAAAGTTTTGTGACGACATGAACTGTTAAGTTTGTCCATAAATTGGACGAATAAATTATTAATTTCTCTCTCTCTCCTTCCATGATTTATTTTCACCCCAATTAATATTATTTTCAAGATTTGTTATAAACCGAACTTAATTTTAAAAATAAAAGTAAACGTCCACAAATTTATAATAGTTTCACCAAGACAACTAGTTCCCATAAATCCTTCACTTCTTACTTCATACCGGAAGTAGGTGAGCTGTGTTAATTAACAAATTCGCAAAATATAGTTTTCTCATTGAATCCATTCTAACTCTACTAGTATTTGTAATATATTGTAAATACGTTTAGTAAATTTAAATTGATTGTCAATGAAATCCATCTACAATTGTATTGATTGAATTGTGGGATTCAAGTGTACTTTATTACAATATTGAAGAATTGTTTTAATTATTACCATAATTTCACTATTGTATTATAATACATAGTTTTCACAACAATAATGTTTAAACGTTTTAAAACTTTCAACAGTCTCATTACTTTAAACATTATTGTTGTGTATATGAATGAAACTAGTTTACATTGCCAACACCTACTGAATCATTTTGAAATGCATTGAGATTAAAATGATCTTCATGCCTCATAGAAATGTTTAGTATCATTTGTTTAACACTATATTTCTAGTACTGTATGTAATCCATCAGATTAAATAAAGGGCCACTGCCTGCTTAGCAAAACCGGATATCCTATTTTGCCAGTGTTGTTTGTAACGACATCCTACAAGCAACAGCATCCAGATCACGTTCCGGCAGAGTCTCCCACTGATCTCGCCGATGAATGCTCGTCGATAACTCCTTCGTGAGTCTGACCTCCCGGAAACCTAGTGCCAACTCCAGTCGCCGATAAATGCCCATCGATAACTCCTTCGTGAGTCTGACCTCCCGGAAACCTAGTGCCAACTCCAGTCGCCGATAAATGCCCATCGATAACTCCTTGCTGAGTCTGACCTCCCGGCAACCTCATGCCAACTCCAGTCGCCGATCACTGACCATCAATACCTCCTTGCTGCTTCTGACCTCGATTTTCTACCAACCTTAGTCATTTTATACTCTTGGTCAATTGCGACACATTACTAGGTTGCTAGCCAAGCAATTACCTATCTTTTTATACTTTCTCAAATGATTGCTTATACTCTATCGATTGGACTTGGAATATTTATCTATTACATTCTAACTTAACTTTGAATCCTAAATTTACTTTAAATCCTAACAGTACACACTGCTCCTGGGCCTAAACTATACATTTACCCCGCCAAGCGCCGCTTTGTCTGTTATCAGGTGTCATTGTCAACTAGAATTCAATAATTACTCACCATTTGCTTTTGTGAAATATTTATGTACATGTAAATAACTATACCTATAATCACAATAACTATTTGAAAATTGCAGTTATATTATGGACATCACGGATGACTCTTGAGCTGGTAAAATATTAAAGTTCAAATCAGCAAAAAGACTTAGTAAAACTGTGTGTTATTAAAATATATATTACCTTAAAAAAAAAGTTTATAACTCTTTAAAAAATAAAAAATTGTATACATGTGCATAACTAAAGTAACAGAATTTATTACATTATTTTTTTTTTGCTCGCTTACAAAAACGCATCAAAATCAGAGATCAATAATAAAAGATCCGATTGTAAATCTCGCCTGGGCTAGATGGCTCTCCGATATAGTCTTTTTTATTCTCATGAGTCAGACGGGATCCATACTACCTTGAAAGAGGGGTTTTCTGATGGATTCCTTTGCAAGAAAACTGGCAGGTAATGTACAGGGTCTTTTCCAAGTTGGTCCTTGACAGGTCCACATAAATCATCACTATTTTCAATTTAGGAAATAAATATACCTGGGGGGGATGAACTTATATTAAAACTTTACTACTAGTGTGCTGTCACTAGGTTTGTCTACACTACACGGAACGACAGAACAAAGATGTGAACACTTCACAATGTTTCACACTGGCACTGGTCACATAAAGATTACAAATATTTGAATTAAAGCTGATTCATTTCACAGAACGAAGAACAAACTACAAAACACTTAACATGCAGAGACATAGACTACAGTACGGCCACCTTTTCAAAGCAAAAAACCTAATAATACTTAAATGCTTTGGCAGTTAGTATAACCAATGACTACATAAATACTATAAGACACGACATGGCCATGTTAAATATTCTACGCTTATTCTTGAGTTGACCAATACCCGCTAGGTCGCTCTGCTAGAGAATCTGAAGTTGATCTGACTGGCGCTAGGTGGCTCTACGGTCAAACAATGTTTCAGGCGGGTAAGAGAAAACGCACTGATGCCACATATGGGACCAGAGATGCGAGGGAAGGTCGAGAATCGCTTATCTCAGCGCACTAACTGACAACACTGACTATGCTGACGGAAGTAAGTGAGAAGGTTTGTGAGAGAGAGGTCAACAGTTGTACAGTCTCAACCAAGTGGGATGCGTACAGTCAAGCACCTGCTGCTAGCGCTTTCTGATAGCTGTGTGTCAAACTTGTGACGAACAGCACCCGTAAAGCGTAGACTATTTCCCTATCCTATGTCGTGTCTTATAGTATTTATGTAGTCATTGGTATAACTTCCTAAAAGTAGAGTGAAGCACCGTAGTAAACGCCAGGGTTTCTCTCATCCTTCCGCGGTGTACCTCTAGACGACGTTTAACTTCATCTGCACTAAGCTAGAAATAATATAATTATTTACGTTCATGTTTTGGTGTTTTGCTTAGTTAATTTAACCCTTAGTTTATATTGTTTATGTTTTACATTAGCTAATCATTACGTAATCAACAGTGTGCTCATATGAAGAGTGAAGAGTACTAAGAAAATCCTCGGATAAAAAATGTTTAGTTTTTCTAAAGATACTCAATTCTTACAATAATGGGAATATCATTTACTTACAACTGGGTTTATCTTACAACTTTTTAATCATTAACTTTTTCGTATTGTACATTATGTTTGACATAAATATTATTGTTATGTTATGTAATAAATGAGAGGACAATAATTGCTCTTTTAATCTATTGAGTTAAAAAAATATATAAGAATCAATACAACTAGCTATTTATAGCCTAGTCATGTTTGGTAAAAATTGAACGTCCTGTTTTTTTTTTCATACACTTAATATAGATTTTACAACTAATAAAATACATATGTAAATTCTAACTTAACTTGTTACATATAGACATAACTTAATATCTGTTTAGATCTTATAACTAAAATACATAGTTGATTTTACATAACTTAAAATCTGTATTTCCCTAAGAATACCGTGAAAGTTAATATCTTGCTTTCAACAAAGAGAAAAGACAAGAATTAGGGATAGGTCCTTTATCTGCATTCAATAACCTGTCATCATTGTCATCTATATTAAGTATATCAATGTAACATATGTATTCAATTAACATATCACATGTAACATATGTATATATATGTAAGATTAAGTAGTCACATTATTTTGTATTGTTAAGTTATAAAGACTTTTGTAAGGAGTAGGCCACCTGTTCTCATTAGTTTTGTTAAAGGTACAGTTATCTTTCACCCCACTCCATAGGTCAAAGACATATAACAATAACTTGGCAAAGGGCCATCCCAAGCCTCTATCTTACTGGCCAACTGATCTGTGGAGTGGGAGGGATTTTGGCTTGCACTCAGTTTATTATTGTTTTAGGTTTAATTTAATTTCATTAGTAGATATGTAAGTTTAGATTTAGTTTATAAGCAAGACCCTCCGGTGATGATAACCATGTTATCGAAATGTACATCAGGGCATTTAGTGGCAATAATTAATAAAGAACAATTAATCAGATAATTGTGTTTTATTTTAAAGTTTCTAATGATTGTGGTTAGGGGCAAATTCGAATCATTATTGTGAATTTCACCACAGTGCTCAACAAGATTGTATATATGTGTACCTTTATTGTTATTATTGTATTATGCTTTGTAACTAAGGTAATAAGGGCATTCCGATTTCGCTATAAGGGTCGCCACGGATCTTGACCGATAAATCGGCGCTACTCGCCATTCTGAAACAGCGAACCAGCGCCAGGGTAGGCGCATCAGGCTATAATAGGCCTACGGCAAAACGGAGTAATCCCGAGCGGTGAGCGCGTTGTCGTTCACGTTCCTAATTCCTAGACATCTTGAGAATAATAAACCTACAATGAAACTTATATATGCCTTTTCTGCATGAATTTCCGCATACATCATATTATTATAAAAATGCAAACCTTTAATATAATACATTATATCAAAAGTTATTCATATAAATACAATTAATTATCCACTTATCCTACCCACAGGAAAAACTTACCAATATTTTTGCTCACTGTGTGTGTGTGTGATGGCGACGTAAATTCCAAATAAATGTCTTTGAGTACGGCTTTGGCTTACAATTTTCTAAATCAGCTCATTTTAATGCAGGTTTACAAACCATATGGCTCATGAAGGCCCAAATCTCAACTAAAACTTGTTTATTTAACTGGTACTTGTAAGTGTATTCCTAATATATTGTAGCTATTGCCATAACGCCGAAGAAAGGTAATCTCCCTCGCATGGTGTTACTTAAAAAACTTCATGACATCTAGCAGCTGAAATGATGAAGTTAAGTCATTCCACCAACTGTCTCCTCTTTATTTGTGTATGGTTCCATCGTCCGTTAGAACATATAGTCTGACCGTCAGGAGAACCGAGGTGACAGGAAGGCAGTGAACAGTCTGTAAGGTTGATTTTTGCTGGATGTTGTAGCGTCTTAGAGGTTGAACCTATCAGGCGGCGTGTGTACTACCCTTTTAGCTTAATTGTAAAAACATCGCCTCGCTGCGCATTCATATTTTGCGCAATTCTTGTAAAACAATAAATGGAAATAATGAAAAACCTTTTATTAAAAATTTTACTTTGAGTTCTGATGTGAAATATAAATTCAGTAAAATACAATAAATACAGCCAAATATTTGTAAGCTGAGTAGTACGGTGGAAATGAAAGAAAAAAGATGGCGGAATTTCTAGGAATTACCTCCCATACACCCGTCATACGTTGCCTCGGTTTTCCTGACTGTCAGACTTGAACATATTAGAGTAGGCTAAGGAGAGAGGGATGAACTGCCGATATATATATATATATATATATATATATATATATATATATATATATATATATATATATATATATAGAGAGAGAGAGAGAGGCCAGTTATACTAGAGAAGAAACGGTAATCTTCTCTTATTACTTAAAAACATCACCCTTACCATCTAGTGCTGAAATGATGCTGACAAAGAAGATTTTCATTGCGTCAGCGTGGGATCCCATAGTTCCGAATGCCATACACGGGAATTTTTCGAAGCAATGACAGAACAATAAAATAAGTAGCCGGCTTTCCTATAACTCCGAATAAGACGGAGGGGTTGGGGACAGTAAGAGAAGAGGAATTGGTGCTCGTCCTATCAGATGAAGGCCAGTCTGCCACTGAACAAAATGATGTAATTTTATAAATATATTTAGCCTACCATTTACATAATTTTTCTATTTATAAAATAGTCAGAGTATCAAGGGCGCAGAAACGGAAGAATGGGTTAAGATAGGTTGAACGATAACAATATTATCGACCAGACGTTGAACGTGAACTGTGTAATTTGATGTCTAAAGAAGATATTTTTTGAATGTACTAAATGTCTCCATGAATATGGAATCTTATTTATTGACCGATTTCCCCCGCTTAATTTCTTATAAATGTTGAGATTTAATTTAAAGTTAGAAATTAATTCATAAATAAAACTATAGTTTGTCATTACGTGATATATAAACGTTCTATTTCAACACTCACTGTACAAAGGTTCGCCGAGTTACGAAGGTTTTGTTACGATGTGTGTTATTATTCTTCAGTACCTCTCCAACTCCAACCAATGTCGAGCCTTGTAGTCCTCGTCCATTTCCGTCACTGTGCAGACTCTTACCACAATTCTGGCATGTGCAATACATCCTAAAACTTTTAAAGATATGGGATTTTATCATATTCGGTGCTGTGGCAATGTTGTAAAATTCGAGCTTCCTTCCTATAAGACCTAAAAGACTGTTTTTCGAAGTTGTTAAAATATCTCACTTTTCAGTGCTATAGATGTTACGGCATCGCACTTGCATCAGCTGTTTCCTCTTTATTTGTCTATGGTTTCACCGTTCTTCACAACATTTCTAAACATCGTCTCTTCCTAAACTAAACCAAGTTTGATTGTTTTTAATGTGTACCAACCTCAGAGCGGAATTTTGAAGAGTATTTAACAAAAATGTATAAAGTTAATATTTACCTAGACCAATGTAGCCTGATAGCAGTTGACGCCCTTTCGTTGTGTACTGGACATTTAAATTTAGCGAGATACACGTCGTTTTCCAACATTTTTACTTCGCATACGATACTTGAAATATCTCATAAAGTATATTTTTTTACAAAACACTTTAACCTAATTTAAATGAAGTTACTCATAACCTCACCTCGACCTTGAGGTCTCATTATCACTTCTGTCTACTTTACACTTCTCAAACACCTACGTTTCTCCTAACATAACCTCTTCTTTAACAACAACTACATCCCCACACTCCTACTCATTACAAATAACATTAAATCTCCCCTTTCAAAACTTAATAACCACCATAAAAGATACCAAACTTACCAATAAATTTAGCTTAATTACCACGTTATTCTGTTCGCCTTCCTTCCTTCGTCTCAACACAGAGCTACCGCCCAAACGATCACAGTCATCTGGTTCTCACAAGGACTCTGTACGTAATCAAAAAACACTCTATATTTCCACCTGAGCCTTTTTGATTTTAACAATATGTATATTAGTATCAATTACCAATTATGAGTTAAAAATAAATAGAAAAAATTAAATACAGAAATATTCTACAGTACTCATACCAAAAATTGTGAGTACTGAACTTCAAACTTCAGATCTAATTACTGTGGACAATGGGTTCCAGTCAGATCGTGCTTTATTTAAATTTAATAATTGAACGACCTGACCTATTATATACCATGTGTATTACAAAAAAATAAAAATTTGCTTTTGGTGTTTTTTCAAACTATTTCCTAAAATGACTGAGATACGGAAGGTTCTCAGAATGATAATTTTCGATCAAATATAGCACAATTATACTATCATAATTCTGGCATGAGAATAACAATGATTTCATTTGGTTAATTTCAATTAGATTTAAATATATTGTTCAGTGTGTTATCAAATTTTGTCCTGTTCATCAGTTTTCAAGCTCTATATCAACGTGATCCAAGAAAATATTTGCTGTCGTATTAGTATTAATAATATTAATCATATATAGTTTTCACATTCTCTGTGAAAAATATAGAACAATCTTTTTTGAACAATAAATAACAAGCTTGTATGAAAAAAAAGAAAAAAAGTGAAATAACTACATACTTAAACATACATACAAATTTGGTATGAAAAATTATATCTGCATAAAACTGGGGGGGGGGGTTACATTATGATTTTTATTTGTTTTCTTTAAGTTTAAATGGGATCGTAGTTTATACATATTTTTATATATATATATATATATATATATATATATATTATAAATATATATAATATATTTATATAATATAATATATATAAATTTATTATTATATAATTATAATATAATATTATTATATAATATATAATATATATAATATTATATAATATTATTATAATATATACAGTGTGAGTCAAAAGTATGGATACACCCTGTTAAATTTTAAATGGATAAAGATAGAAAAATGAAACTCAGAACACCTTTCTAGGAAATAAAAGTGAACTTTTTAGTCACTATTACAACTTTGCCCATTTCCCCAAAATGGGATTTTTGGGGGGCAGCTCAAAATTTTTAAATATAAAGACCCATTAAGTGACGCCTCATTTTAAAGTCCTTGATTAAAGAAGAAGAACAGTGGAAACCAGAGCTTTCTATCTCAACCCAGTACAAAATGGCAGCTCATTGAAATTAAGTAAAACTTCATTGAGGCAAAATATGAACATCCACATTCAGGTGGTAAATAACAACAATAGACAACCAATGAGCTGCCATTTTGTACTGGGTCGAGATAGAAAGCTCTAGTTTCCACTGTTCTTCTTCTTTAATCAAGGACTTTAAAATGAGGTGTCATTTAATGGGTCTTTATGTTTAAAAATTTTGAGCTGCCCCCCAAAAATCCCATTTTGGGGAAATGAGCAAAGTTGTAATAGTGACTAAAACGTTCACTTTTATTTCCTAGAAAGGTGTCCCGACTTTCATTTTTCTATCTTTATCCATTTAAAATTTAACAGGGTGTATCCATACCTTTGAATCACAGGTGACTCAATGAAGTTTTACTTAATTTCAATGAGCTGCCATTTTGTACTGGGTTGAGATAGAAAGCTCTGGTTTCCACTGTTCTTCTTCTTTAATCAAGGACTTTAAAATGAGGTGTCACTTAATGGGTCTTTATATTTAAAAATTTTGAGCTGCCCCCCAAAAATCCCATTTTGGGGAAATGGGCAAAGTTGTAATAGTGGCTAAAAAGTTCACTTTTATTTCCTAGAAAGGTTTTCGGAGTTTCATTTTTCTGTCTTTATCCATTTAAAATTTAACAGGGTGTATCCATACTTTTGACTCACACTGTATAATATAATATATAATATATAATATATATATAAATTTTGGCTATATATATATATATAACCGAAAATTTTACTTCATAAGATACGGATCATTACAGTTTGTTTACAAATTGTATTCCTTGTCCATTCCATTAAGTAGATATTATTGCAGAATTTTGTGTTGGCCCAAGTTAAAATTAATTTAAAAGTTATAATAATAGAATCTTGTTGAAATAAAAAATAAAATTGATTATAAAGTGCTAATAATAATTGTGATAGTATTGAATAAAATAATTGAAAACAACATCAATTTCCTACAATATTTATAAAATTATGCAAATATATGTTCCTACCGCCAGCTAAAAATGTGATTTCATAGATATTCTAACGGTAATGTTAATAATTTCAATATTATAAAAATATGACGTAGATATGAAATTTAAAAATAATATAATAATAATTTAAAAAATACTCCTTTAGTATTGCTAATAAGGGCAACAGCTTAGAACAGAAAAGTTCTCGAGTAAACAACGAGGAAGACAAGTTGCAACAGTGCAACGATTTTAGTAAATGGAGGGGGGGAGGCAAATGGAGGCCAATGGATCTTTATGTTCTTCGCTAATTTGGGCCTCCGGGAATCATATTAAACCTACTAAAAACTAACCCGTGGGTAATCTCACCTGGCCAGCCATTTTGATGAAACTAAGTATAAAATTTATAAAAACTATAACCAAACTGAATAGTATATGATATTAAATTAACCTAATGTTATATTAACAAACTAAAATAACACCTCAAGCAAATTTTGGGAATGGTTTGAGCTTGCACAACCCGAACGTGGTTTTCTACTTTAAACCTAAATTTATTTACTTACGGTTACAAAAAAATAATCCGGTGCCGTGGCCAAAATTCCCTAGCCTGTCATTTTTGGGGGAAATTAACCACTCGTATAACGCACTTTATAGCTCATAAAAAAAACCCAAGTGTCTTCCACTGAGTTCTGTCCGCGCACTGTGTTCTACGTTGTGGGTGGCGTTTGCGCATCTCCTCTTGATCACGCGGAAGGATAAAACGTGAATTATTAGAGCCCTACAATGCCCCTTACCTTTTTGGAGGTAGGCAATGCGCAACCCTCTGACGTTATTCAGGAAACTAGGAGGTTATGAAGCGGGGCGGTGATGGAATACATCACAACAGTTCGAGAATCGAAGCACTGTCAAGGTTGTGTCGCCACTACATTTGTTGCTCGGTAGCGCCTGTAAAAGCAAACATCTTTCAATGATAAAATATCTTTAGTCTGTGTAGCTCCACAGTGAATAGTAAAATATATTTTGGCTTTTGAAAAGGATTAGTTTCTACTGAAGTAAACTATTCTTATTTATACCCTAATTGTACTACAAATAACCTGTCTATACCACTTCAAAAAATATCAAAACACACACACACACACACTCACACACACACACACACACACACACACACACACGTTTATTGTTACATAAAGTTTTTAAGCGGTAAATCAGTCCAATTATTTTTAAATACTTATCTTTTATACATTTAAAGTTATATTAGTTTTTATCACTCGATACAAAATAATAATTGTTTTGTATTGAGATGAATAACGATCAAGATTTCCATTGTTATTCAAAGTTAGTTAAAGTTGAATATTGTGGATTTCTTTATTCAGAAATAAAACAAAACGTAAAATGAATGTAAAACATATATTTGTATTTGCAATGTTTGTTGTGCTACCAAATGTAATGTATTCAAACCGTATAACTCCATCGGCAAAACAACAGAACGTCCATAAATTAGTAAGTTTGTTGGGTTTAGTTTAGTGTTTCTAATAACTGTTATTTATATTGTATATAAAACTGTTCTGAGATTCAAGAATAAATAATTTTGATTAATTGAATTTTGAGAGACCCTGAAAAAATTATAACTTTTTTTTCTTACAATTGTTGTTTTATGTGTGTATTGAGATATAACCTACATTCATTAATTGATAGTACCCATCAATATTGAACTTTCCAACAGTGTTCTTGTATCATTTTAACTTTTTGATTCAGTGTTATGTTTAGATTTATAGGAAAGGTATATTTCTGTTTGTATTTAATGTGTATTTTTACTATTTGAAGGCTAAAACTTGGCGTAAAATGTTTGAGCTGTATAAACCCATCCAAGCAGATAAGTTCGGCATTGTCTTTATGAAAATATGGGTCGAACCCGGTGCACAAAAAAATGCATTATTTGGTAGGTCTGAAATATAGCTTAATGGTTATTACTTAATAAATAAAATCCTTAAGGCCAGTTTGTGTAACAAAGAATTTGTTAAGGTATTTAACGATTCGTTAAATTATAGTTTCTGTTTTTCCAATCCCCGCTAGAACTGAAATCCCCCCACTTTCACTATAATGATCATAACAATAACCTAGATTAAAAAATTTAACATAACATTTCTTTAAATTCCAAATATTAACTGTAAAATTAATTTTAACCAGCTTTAATGTAACTCAGATTGCACATAGCGGAACAAAAAAGAGTGTCCCCGCAATGGAAGTGCAGAATAGCTGCACCAATTAATTAAGAGAGGATAGGCGTCCCTTTCGGTTCAGTCAAACACTCACATAACCCTTACAACACGTAAACTGTCATCTATGTAGTCATTTATATGCACTTTTACTCACACTTTCACCTTCTCTTAAGGATTTTATTTGTGCAGTAGGCCTACATCTCTTTCTCAGGCATAGTTTCTTTATGGCAACCGAGTTATACAACTCTGGTATTGTTTCCAGATGTTAAAACTATTTATGAGTATGAAAAAGAAGGAATTTCGTGCTCGTGTCTGTTACGTCTTAGAGTGGTGATGCGTATTTTGAATGGTTTGGCAGAATCTAGTTCGTGTAAAGTGCGCTCGGTGAATTCTGCTTGTTGCCACACCCACACGTACATGTTGCGCCATGTTGTTTTCCCATATTTTGGTTAGATTAACAAGATTCTATCATTAGTTTTGACTAAATTTAGGTGAAATTTAAATTTGAAAATGGCTGCACCAAAAATTCATTGATTATGCTAGCGTCATGTTTTTTTAAATAAAATATACGTTTTTATTTACAGTTCCACAGTTCGATAGAATTGGAGTAAATATAACAGCACCAATATTTGGTAAAAAAGAAGCAAATGAAGAAGTGATTGATTACTTAGCGAAAGTTTTAGGACTTTCTAAGCGTGATCTAAAACTAGTTTCTGTAAGTATTTACTTTAAACGGTTATTGTGTTTTAAAAGAATAAATAAGAAAAACTTGCAACACTAATAAACTGTGGAAAAAACATTGCGCAAACTTTTTCACTCGATTAAATGGTTAAATCTTTAAAAAACTTTTAGGTAATTTGACACTTAGTAAAGTAGTATTTACTTATGCATGTGATTTCTCTCTATTTGCTCTTTTCTCTTAATTTTATAGTACTTGGAAGATCAAGCATAGGTCGGTCAAAGAGGACTGAGGACACAAACATTTTTATATTTTGCTGTTATTTTCAAAGATTGTAATATTAGGTCAAAATCATCAAGGTTAATATTGTAAAAAGAATCTGAGACAAATTAATTAAACATCAACATCAAAAGCAAGATAAGTAAATTTTTTTGCTTAAATAAAATATGAAAATTTGAAACAAAATGTTATTCTTTTCTGAACATAAAACACATCATGATAAATTAAAAGTATAATGTTGCCCTAATATATTACATCTGAATAGGAAAGTTTAAAATAAATAACTATTGTTTTACTATACAGAGTGTACCAGACCACCAGTACGGAATGTATAGCGAGCAAAAGAATCAGTTTAGACACTTCCCCACTATCACCAAAGGGTGTAAAGAATATATACTAGCATCTACACATGTTTCTGAGTCCAATATGTCCTGGAAGCACTTTCTCCAGCCTTTCTACTTAGTTGTGATAGAGCTTTTCTATGTACGCACACAGAGGTAAACTGGAAGTTACCTGGTCAAAGTCTAAACTTCGGAATAATTTTCTCTGGTGGCTCTCAAAATTGACTCTAGTGATCTTGATAATATTTTTGGCTAAGCGTAAAGATTAATTACTCAAACTAGTGTGCCAAATCTCAAGTAAATAAAAATCACAGTTTAGAAATAAAAGGCAAAAAGTCAAATAAACCTTGACTACCATCACTATATTTAAATCAAATTTGATTTACTAGTTTTTGGTACAAATTCAAGTTTTATTTAAATACATCAATATTTTGTATAATCTTAGACTCGGTACAGTTTCACTGTTTGACTAATAAGTATGTTTTTTTTGTGATGGGGACATGTACTTTTTTGTTATTTACCATTTGATTTTGTGAATGGCTGTATTATAAAGTTTGTACAATGTTTTTGCAAGATTTATTTAATATATTTGTGTGTTTTGTATAATTTAAAAAAAAACATATATATTTAAAACTATAAAATTTCACTTCATAAGATATACGTTATAAAATGTACAGAAATAAATCCTAATATTTATTACAGGGATACCCAATAGAAATGAAGACATATAAATTGACTCAAGGGTTACTAACAGTCAAACGTGTCCAAGAGAAATTAATTCAGAAATTATTAAAACAAAAACATTAATAGATATCGTCTCTTACGCTGAACAACTGAAAGTAAGGATAAATATTTTTGTTGGACAGCTGATTTTTGATTAGTTTTTTTTTATCTAGGTCGGCTGGCTGAATTTTTATAAATGTTCATTAGAGTTCTAAAGTAGATTTTCTGTTAGTATTTTGCTGAACATGTGTTAATTTTTATAAATATATAAAATGAATATTGCATTTTTAATCATATGAATTTTATTAATATACCTTTTCTACATTTGGCAATAGTGACTGTCATGACAAGGATAGAATAAATAAAATTTTAATACTGTAACTCGATCATCCTTCAGACAAATTTTGCATAGTCTTCGTGAAAATATTTAAGGAAGATTATAGTCTGCTTGAGATATTAAGTGAAATACAGCATTTGATCAGAAATGTAAACATCTCAAGGAACTAGACTGACAAATATTAGATTTTGTACTTGAATTATTAAAAGAAACAAAATTTGTATTTGAAAAGAAAATATGTAATTAATACATTGAAAAGTACAAAATGGTATATGGAGCAGAAGTTTGGAGTTCTGCAGCAATTACGCACCTAAATAAACTAAAGCGCATCCAAAACTCAGCTTTGAGGATATGCCTAGGATGCCCGAGAACCACCCTGCAAGTGCAATGGAGATAGAGTTGAACATTGAACCCATGGAGATTCATCTTGATAACATAATCACGCGCAAGTGTCTGAAATTCCTGTCGCTGCCTCAACAGGTTTCTGCAGGTAAACCCGAAGAACATGCACCCCAACACAAACAATCTTTCTACCAACGCCTATCCTCCTCCATCAAAATAATTCCTGAGAAAATCCCTATAGTGAACCAGAAGCCTCCTTGGACATTCTTTCCTCCCAACATTAGACTTCAGCTACCTGATGCTGTCTCAAAGAAGATCTGCCTGATGTGCAAAGAACAGCTGCACTAGAAGCTATCAACCGCCACTACGCGGGTTAATACAAGGTTTTCACGGATGGCTCACTAGATCGACTGAACTCAACTCGAGATCTGGAGTTACAGGTTACTTTGCGGATGGTACTGGTGAATCATTCTGTGTGCCCGCTGATTCCGCATCAAGGACGGACGTAGAATTGCTAGCTATAGATGCGGCTAGATGGTCACATCGCGGGTGTGGACCGGCGAGATGTCTGCATCTTCAGTGACTATATGAGTGCACTGCAGCTCTTTAAACAGTAGAGACCATCAGACTACTGTCACAGAACAAGCGCCATCCATCTTATGCTTGAAAAATTAAAGAACCGAAACAATTGGTTCCTGGGCACTGTGGTCTGCGGGGAAATGAGGAGGCGGACTGGATAGCTAGGACAGCCGCCGACTTGGGCCCGATTCTACTGAGCAGTCTTTCACTTTGTAACCAGTGCCAGCATTGCTCTTTATAACAGAGCTCTACAGGAAAAATGGTTTGAACAATGGAAAAAATGCTCGTCATCTCCGTTCAATACAAGGAAAGCCAAACGATATGGCAACTTACAAAGGAATCGCCCGATCAGCTTCCACGTTTGCATCTAAGGCAAGAAATGGGCACATTGTGACTCAGGCATATCTTTTCCGTTTTGGACTGGCTGAATCGCCGGTCTGTTTGGTTTGTCAAGAAGAAGAGGAGACTCTCCAGCACATCCTTCTTCAGTGCCCTGGTCCAGGGAGTGCTGCCAGGAATATGTTGAGAACCATGCTAGAAAAGGATTGCACCCTTAAGAGGGTACTGACGAACAATATCTTTTGGAGACTGGCCAGAAATGTTTATGAGAGACACCGTGTGGTTGGTATCACCTGATACTAGATACACTCACAAGAAGTAAGTAAAATGTAGCCGTTTTATTTTTAGCATATTATATTAGTAATCCTATTTTTTTGGACATCATTGGATGTAAATTTTGTAACTGATTGACATGATTTACTGTCGAATAATGTAATGACAAAGGTGAAAAATCATTTCTTAAACAAAACGGTTTTGAAATTTGAAAATTGTCCGCCATTAAACATTTTCATTCAGTTGTTCTGATTGTTAAACTTGTCCAACGATTTGTAAAATTGAGCTCTTATACCACGCATGAGTTAAATTGAGAAGTTTAGGTTGTTTACCAATACACACATATACAGGGTGATTCCCATAATATTCTGAGCTGATTCCACAAGGAAAAATAATGAGAAAAGTTCATACATAGATATGGAAATGCTTTGTTTTCGACTTATCCACCATTTTGTTTTTATTTTTTACAAAATACTAAATATTTTTTAAAGTAAAAAAGATATTTAGCTCACCCTTTGTATACGTTTATAACTGTACTAAAAACCAAAACACTTATTTGAATATTTTCAAAATGGTAGTTGTTTAAACTTTTTAATATCAAATATCTCAACAACCGCTAACTTTACAAAAAAATTATAGGAGACCAAAAAATTTACATTGTTAATGATAAACACAAAGGCTCAACTGGTTGAGTCCTCCAAGACTTAGAAAAGGCCTTTGATAGAGTGTGGCATGACGATCTCATCCATAAACTAAAACACTACAATTTGCCAGACACGATGATTCATCTCAATTAGATCATACCTGTCCGACCATAAGTTTAGGGTTGATGTAGACCAAACAACATCTACACAGAGAACAATACTGACCGGCGTCCCACAAAGGTCCCTAATTGGGCCTGTGCTGTTGAACATCTACATCAATGACATTCCAACACCAATGTGGCCATTCATGCAGATGACAACACGGTATCAACACAGTCATGGCAACCACATATAACACACAGTAGGCTACAAAAAACACTAAATACCCTTGAGCCATGGCTCACAACCTGGAGAGTGAAAGTGAATGTGTCAAAGTGCCAGGCACTGTTGCCTTCCAAACGACGCACAATCAAACACAACACACCACTACCAAAACCAAAACACTTCAACCAAAACATACACTGGATGGATCATGTCAAGTACCTAGGGGTCACCCTGGATAGGAAACTGACATGGTCAGCCCCCATAAACTAAATTCTTAAAAGAGTTAACATAAAACTTTGCCAGCTGTATCCATTGCTCAACAAAACAAGTTCTTTCTCAATGAGAACCGTCACCATGTTATATAAGCCACTACTCATGAGTATACTTACACATGCAGCTCCCGTCTGGGGACACGCTGGGGACATCCACATCCGAAGACTACAACTATTCCAAAACAAAGTTTTGAGAATAGTGACTAAAGCACTAGTATGTATCAAACTTAGAATAATACACAAATATTTGAATGTGCCTTTTATGAAACAACATATCCAACATTTAGCAGTAAACCTTTACAAGGGGGCACACTCAAACCTCACATATACACTAATTTCCTCACTTGGCAGATACAAAACTACATCTGATAAACACAATTGACTGCTGTCCCTAACCCTTGACAGACCACCTGCTGGCCCTATAATGCCCACCACGTCCTTATCACTGTGACTTTTCCTAATTGTGTAGCATTCAGTAGAATAAATCTGCATTTTTGTTATCGACAGTCCACTCGCCGTCCCTCTTATCTTCCCTCTCTATATCTGTCTCTATCTAAGCACAAAGTTCAACTACTGGTTAGGCTAGCTGATCTAATACCCGTTGTCAGTCTACCTGTATTTCTCAACATGTACAAGAAACCTTCATAGCTCCGCTAGTTTTTTTTTCTGGTCACATCAAAAATTCATGTTTCAGTTCTTTGAGAAAATCTAATATGTTAGTCTACAAATTTGTGAAGTGTTCTTTAGTGTTCAAAAATGTTGAGTAAATTTTTTTATTTTCACGGCACAAGTTCACGTAAACTGCGACAGGATTTTCCAGGTATTCAAATTTACAGATTTTATCATATCATAAATTTTTGTTAATGTTTTAAAATAATTTGTTAATTATCATTTATTCATTAAAATATGTATTTCATGTTTTATTTAATATTCAATGTTTTTTCTTGAAACTAAATAATTATAAAAATTTTCATTTCTTAAAACATACTTTACAAAACCTTGAGCAGTCACATTTTAAGTTTTGAGCAATTATGTGAAATTAGTGCAAACTAATGTTGAACATTAAACAATCAGAATATCTTATTGAACATGTCAAATATAAAACTATTAAAGAAATCTCTTCTAGATCAGAATATTCGTTTTACAGATTTTTGCAGATTTTTGCAAGTTTCATACAAGCTTTGTTTTAAACAAAACTAAGTATATATAAATAGCTTTATAATCATCTAAGAAGCTTTTAATTATAATCTTAATGAATTTCTGTGATGCAATCAATATTCTCTAATTTTGACAAATAACCAGATATTTTTAATAAAGAACTTTAATGCTACAACATGTCTGATTTTGCACAGACGCTAAAAAACGTGTTTTTTGCTTTAGCTAATATGCTGGTTGGAGAAACCTACCAAAACTTGTTTCATATTGCATACACCAGCAAAAGCGCATAACATGTTTCTGCCTGTTTGCAAAACACGTTTCGTATAATCAATCAACAAATTTTCAAGTGCACAAAAGTGATGTTTTCCTTAAAACTGACTCTACAGAACTTTGTTTAAATTTATATTGTACATGTACCTAATTTGCTTCAGTGAAATGTGTTTCTTAAAGCTGTCATTTAAATGTAGTTTTGTATAGCTATTTATAAATTATATAAAAAAAATAATCATTGGGTGGTGCTTGCATGCAAACTTTTCGGTCCTAACAACCTCCAAGAGGTTATTTTCTAAATTAATAAAAAAATTGACGTCAATTTATAAATTTCTGTATTCAAAATTTTCTTTTCTTTTATAAACTTTTCATATCATAATAAATTCTTTTATTTAAAATATATATGTATATTGGCCAATCTAGTATTTAAGAATTTCAACAAACAAATCCTGATATGTAATATTTAATCTAATAATGAACTTGTTAAAATTAATATAATTTTTTTTTTGAATTTAAAATATCATATCATTTACAGAATCTTTTCATTGTTAAATTTTGTAACTGTTTAAAAAAAAAACTATTATTTAATAAACAAAAGGGGGGGGGGATAAATATCAGAATCTTTTCATCTTTTTTTTTATATTCTAATTTTACATTAAGGGCGTATAATCTTTTTTTTTGGATTAATTATAATCCTGTTAATTATTAAGCTGTGCTCATTGTCTTTTTTTTATTGTTAAATTTTGTAACTATATATATATAAACTAAAAGGGGGGATAAATTTTCAGAATCTATTCATCAATTTTTTTTATAGAATAGAATAAATCTGCAATTGTATTGTCATCAAATATGATTCAGAAGTGGTAGGGGCAACGTAGTTGGATAAGAAGCCCAGGTGAAGTTATTGCTTGTAACTTTTTTGCAGGCGCAGCTATCATCACATGGTTGCATGCAGCATGTATCTTTTGCATGGTTATTTCAGTTTCGAGTAGGCAGCAGAAGAAGATGATGCATGGAGGGCAATCCTATATACAAATAACTAACAAGGCATTTGTAAGATAATCTCATTCTTCACCTACACAACAAACAGGGATCCTGTATGATCAGTCACAAGATTTTCCCTACATGGATTCTGTCCCATCTAGGGATTTGCCTCGCTCTTCGTGCGGTACATAATGTTCTGCTTTTTTCACCATATCTTCTTGACACGTCCATGGCTTTGTACATGGAAAACAACTCCTGAAACCTTGTGTTACGCGATAGGGGTACTAACAGGAAGGAAGGAAGGTGGTTTTTAGTGAGTAAGAATCTCACAATATTGGGAAGATCGGATGTCTTCCTTTGTCTTTTGAAGATATTCCACCTTTTCTACGAAATTAAAAAAAAAGTTTGATACATTAAAAACCATTCCTGTATCCTTGTCCTGCGCGATAGGGATACACACACAGGTAAGAAGGTCCGATGTCTCCTTTTGTCTGTTGAAGATTGGACCACTTCAACAAAATTTAAACAAAAATAATGTACATCCAAGTAATTAGTACATGGACAGAAGTCAATTTACATAACACAGTCGAACGTAATTTTCAATACAGATTTAGCGTAAATGTAGTACTGGTCTAATTTACGATCAACTATTAGGTTCATTTTCGCAGGACATTTAAATTTAAACATTTGTTTGAAATTCCTGAGGGATCAATTGCCACTGGTATTACAAGATGTTCCATTAGCAACAAGGTACTGCACGACGGTGCGTCTCCTGTACCGTAACAGCATACTTCAACAAGCAATATCCGAGCGACGTATTGGCCGCAGCGAACCTCACTCCTGGCCGCCACGATCACCAGATTTAACGCCGTTAGATTTTCCTTTTTGGATTGGCTGAAAAGTATTGTGTACAAGAAAAAAGTTAATACACGAGAAGAGTTAATTGCTCGTATTACAAATGCCGCCACACAAATCAAGGATAGCCATGCAGGATTTAGTAGAGCAACGCTAACAAATCGAAGACGAGCTGCAAAATATATTGAAGTAGAAGGACATATTTTCGAACATTTACTGTAAACCTTATTGAATGTAGCAATAATTGTTATTTATTTTATTGCTATATCAATTGAATGTTAAATTTATTTTGTTTGATAAAAAAATATATTGTTTCTGAAGTAATTCTGGGTATTGTTGACAACTACCAAGAAATACATTTTTTTAAAAAAAATTTTTTTTGGAAATAAATCTGTTACCTGTTAAGCTATAGACAAAATTAGAAAAATTTTGTGTTTATCATTAACAAAATAAAGTTTTTGGTATCTTGTAATTTTTTTGTAAAATTATCGGTTTTTGAAATATTTGACATTAAAAAATTTTAAACGGCCGACATTTTGAAAATTTCAAAAGAACGTTCTGGTTTTTAGTACAGTAATAAATGGTATAACTTACAGGAACTCTTAACTAACTTGCCCCTACGATTGGGCGTCAAAATATAACATAACTTCAACTTAGCTCCTATTTAAATAAAACGCAAAACAAAACTCTTTACCTTTCAAATAATACTTTTAATATAATATTTTGATTTTAGAAAAAAAAAACCATTTATTAACCTAATCATATTAACTATACCTCATTCACTCTGCACACATTCCTTACAACCTAATTTTAATTGGGTTAAAATTAATTTTTATTTCATACAATATTTTGAAACTTCCTCTAAATTTCTTTATATGACATCAACAATTATTTTACCCAGATTATATTTTTCTATTTGTTTTGGCTAATGGAACCTTGAATTTTCTTCACAAAGAAAAACAAGTTAAAACTACACATTTAACATACCATTTATTGCCTCGTCTTTGATTTTCTTTACAACACAATTTTAAAACTTTAATTATTGAACATATCATTTAAAAACAAATTAAAAACTTTAAACATTAAATTTATTGCCACGGCTTGCTCTTTTACAACAAAACAATTTAATTTTTTAATTAAAAAACTAACTCTAATTTCTCGGAGGAATTCTTTGATGGCTCAATTGAAGTGAAATTTACGAATAATAATAAAAGAAAATTTAACAAATTTGTACTTATCTATGGTTCGCTCCTTTTTCAACAGAACTGATAAAATTTTTCACAATACACTTCACGATTTCACTGACTCTGCTTTATTACTTCACTGGATTTTCTTTCACTTGACCAAAAACGAAGCACTCACAAATCCCTTGTTGAAACTCCTAGGTGACGGATGGTCCTAGCTGCAATTAGTAGCCAACCTTCCTGACGAGGAAATACTAATTCCTCGTTGATACTAATTTTCTTGGTGCTGATTGACCTTCAGCTACAAGCTCAGAGACGCTCAACTCCCCTGATCAACAAACACTTTATGACTTTAATATAAAACTCCTTTAACAATATGACGCAAAGACAACTCGTCTCTTGGGTCAACAATTTTAGACGACTCTCAGTCCTTCGCTCCCAGTCCTCGACTGCTTTCCTTTTTCAATTTTGGTTTGTACCGAATATCATCCCCTCTCTTGAAACTTGAGCTGGCTTTCTCTTCGCTGATTCGTTAAAACATAGTTTCTGTCTTTTTAGTGGCTGTTTTCAAAATCTGCCAGTTGATTTCTAAAAGTGGGATTTCATCTCATTGGTCGACCTACATTCTGCAAACCGTTGTAACAGAACGGTTCTTTCGAACACAAATATGGAACTTCCCTTTCTGATGTACAGTTAGGGACGCTAACTTCACCCTTGATTTCTCTTTTTTTTTTTTTTTATACAAATTTTATTCACATTTGTCCTTGACCAATTCTCCCGTTACTTGTTTTTTTTTTTTTTTTTTTTTTTTTTTTTTTTTTTTTTTTTTTTTTTTTTTAGTGTGTAGGCGCGTTTGCTTCTTCTAGGCTAAAGTCCTGTTTTCTTTTGTTTTTTCTTGTACACTTTCCTTGGTATGTACCGTTAAATTCTAACCTTCCCAAGCTGCACCTGGCATCCTACATTTTTTCCAATATAAATTGATTTTTTAACTGTTGTTATTATTATTTTATTTTATTTTACACGAATTAATTAACTATTTATCTTTTGATATCATTAATCATAATTATTGTAAATGATTAGATTGATATCGTTACATTGGTTACACAACAAAAAGGTATACGAAGGTTGAGCTGAATATCTTTTTTACTTTAAATAATTTTAGGTATTTTGTAAAAAAACAAAATTGCGGATAACTCGAAAACAAAGCATTTCCCGACCTATATCTATATGAACTTTTTTCATTATTTATGCTAGTGCAATCAGCTTAGAAAGTGCTCGGAATTTTATCTGAATCACCTTGTATATATGAGTACTGAATGTTTTATGTTAAATATGTAATTAATTAAATGCTTATCGTATGTCTTAAAATTTTTAATTAGATTTAATCTCGTGATTCGAAATAATAATTTATTGGTAACAAGATGAATTCTTATCATAGTTCGACGAAAAACCTATTCAAAGTTAGTTAAAGTTAATTGTATGTTGTAGATTTCCTTATTCAGAAATAAAACAAACATAAAATGAAACTAACACATATTTTTCTATTTACAATATGTGTTGTGCTACCAAATGGATTGTATTCAAGTGCTAAAACGTCTCAGGAGGAACGAAGGGAACGATTTAATATGGTAAGTTTCCTGGGTGTAATTTAGTGCCGTTAATAACTGATATTTGCATAGTATATAGAAAGTTGTGTGATTGCAAAATAAACATTAACATTTTAGTTTGAGAGACTCTGTCTTTTATTGTATTATGTGCCCACTGAGCTGTAAACTTATATCCATGAACTGATTTTACCCATTATATCTCTTCATAAATGTACAATAATTTTTCAGTATACAACTTGTGAATACTTTTTATGGTTCATTTTAACCTTTTGGCAAATAACTAAAACTTGTGGGGCCAAATAACTTTTGTTTGCTTAGGATTTGGTAAAGGGAAGGATAAACCCCAAAACCACAAAAAAAAACACCAACAACACAAAAACTGTATAGTTATGTTTATTCTACCTGATGTACATTTCAGTAACATAGTTACCATCCTCAGAGCTTGAGTACTAAACAAACACTAAATCTATAAATTTATTAAAACTTGTACAAGTGAGATTTAGTAATATTTATATTGAATAATTTTTAATAATAATGAATAATTTTTATATTCACTTTGTATTTAAAAATTAAGGAAGTCATTTAGTAAAGATTATTTTGTTAGATTATATTGTCCATACAATTTTTAGGGTATTCAACCCCTTTCCAGGTAGTGAAAGGGACAAGGGCATTGACCAGGCTAATGACTTGGTTCAATGCCATTGGTTGAACTAACCACAGGAAGGAGTGGAGTTGAAATCTCAGTTGTACAACTTTTTTATAAATTTATAGATTTAGCGTTTGTTTAATACTCAACCACTGAGGATGGTAACTGTGTTACTGAAATGTACATCTGGTAGAATAAACATAACTATACAGTTTTTGTGTTGTTAGTGTTTTTTGTTGTGGTTTTGGGATTAATTCTTTCCTTTATCGTATATTCACCACAGTGCTCTAGTGATCCTTAGGATTTGGTGTTATGTATAGATTTATAAGGGAGGCTGTGCAACATTTTTGTACCATTTATTTTTGCTTGTATTTAATATGTATTTTTTTACTTTTTGAAGGTTAATTCTTGGCGTAAAACTTTTGAAAAGTATTGTCCATTTGAATCGATGAAAAAGATCCATATTTTTATAAAAGTAATGACCGTGGTGGGATCGGCAAAGAATGCATTATTTGGTAGGTCTTAAATATAGCATAATGATTATTATTTAATAAATCAAATCTTTAGGCCAGTTTAGCTATCAAAGAATGTTTGAGTATGTAACGATTCGTTAAATATAGTTTCTGTTTTTTCCTCAATCCCCGTTAGCACTGAAATTTTGAAACTGAGTATTTTCACTACAATGCTCATAACAATGACCCCGATTTGGAAATTTAAAATTATCCTCCCATTAAATTTCAAATAGCAACTGTAAAATTAATTTTCACCAGCTTTGATATAACTTAGTTTTCCCATACTTTAGTTAGATTAACAGGATTTTATCATTAGTTTTGATTTAACAAAAGTGAAATTTAAATTTCTAAATGACTGCACTAATAATTCATTAAGTACACGCTCGTCGTGTTTTTATTTATTATAATTTTGTATTCTGGTTTTAAAGTTGTTTGATAATGAAGGATTGTTCACATTATTAATACAGTTAAAATCATACGTTTGCGTATATAAAAAACTCAAACACACCGTTTTGAGAGTATAATGTTATCAAGTGTAAAACCTAGAGAATAAAAACATCAACATTTGCCTAGGGCCATGTTGAAAACTAAAACTGAACCTATAACCTAAGAATAGAACTAGGCTTGAGTAGTCAAAGCTAAGTCTAAATACTAACGTGACCAGATAAAATAACCACAAAATTAACCGGGAGCAATTGATTGTTAAAAGAAATGGAACCAAGCGAAAGTTGTCCTAACAACCTTTTGCCTCCACTTTCAAGAGATTAGTCTTCGATCGCGTCATGATTCTCGTTTATTGATGAAGCGGCATAATTTCACCCTTTATAACTTCATATATGAAGCTTCTATTGGTTTTCGTTAGATCTATAATTTTTCCTGGCCTATATATTTTTTTACCTCTTCCCAATTAAATTTGTTATTTTTGGACCAAATATGTTCAGCTATTACCGTTAGGTGTTTTTAGTTTTCTTAGGTTATAGCTTTAGTTTTAATCTCCAACATGCCATGTTCCTACTAGGCTATATAAGTGTTTTTTTCTTTTATGCTGTAAATGTTATACTTGATAACTAAAGTTGATTTATACTCTGAAATGTCGTCCGATAATTTTTAAATGAAACAAATGTCCGATTAAACTATATTATTAATAATTTTGTATTTACAGTTGTAGAGGAAGATAGAATTGGAGTAAATATAACCTCACCAACTGATGGAGTTATAGCCAATTATGAATTGACTCATTATTTAGGGGATGTTTTGGGAATTAAACCAACTGATATAAAGATAGTTAGTGTAAGTATTTACTAAGAACGAATAGTATGTTTTAAAGGAATATTTGAGAGAATTTTATAACAATAATAAACTGTGCAAAATCATTGCATAAGCTCTATCACTTGCTTATATCGTTAAAATATAATACAAATGTTAGTTAATTTGGCACTTAGTAAAGTAGTATTTACAGATTTATCTAAGTTTTCCCCTTTGGCCCATTCTCTCTTAATTTTATAGTACTTGGAAGAATAAGTATCGCTAAGTTGAAGAGACCTGAGGGCATACACATTTTTATATTTTGTTGTTATTTTCAAACATTGAAATAATAGGTCAAAATCAACAAGGTTAATATTGTAAGACAAATTAAATAAATATTAACATTAAAACGAAGATATAAGTACAATTTTTTGCTTTAAATACGGTAAGAACTTTCGAAACTACTTTTTATTCTTTCTTGAATATAAAACACAATAATGATAAATCAAACATATAATATTTTCTTAATATATTATACCTGAATTGGAAAGTTTTAAATAAGTTATTATTTTATTATACAGGGGATCTATCAGACCATCCATGCGGTATGTACTCGTAATAATATTTTCATATTTAATGGGGGGGGGTTTAAGAAATTAAAAATTTAATCACAAGTCAAGTGATACATCACTATAATGGTCTTTAAAAAATATTTTGAGAAACAAAGTGTTGACTTATTTTGTCCATTTCAAGATGGCGGCCATAAAAGTACACAAATACACTTTGATCAGTACACACTGGTAAGGTAATCCACCCATTTCTGTTTATTCTTGTTTACCTTTTATATGTTTATGTCAAAATTTAGAAATATATTTGTTTCAAAGCTTTATGTGGATAGAACAGTGATTATTTTATAATCATAAGTTTTTTATTTTTCGTAAATAATTATGACTAATATCAATTTATTTATTTTTTCTATACGTTTTCCATTTTTTAAGAAAAAAGAACCCATAAAAAATGTAAATTGAAATCGCCATTTTGAAATAGTTGAAGATAACCAAACTTCAATACAAAAAATGTGTCATCTGATCTTTTCTTCCTTCTCTCTTAATTTTATAGAACTATAAAAGAGGGCTGAAGGTACAAACATTTTTATATTTCGCTGTCATTTCCAACCATTATTGGAAATCATCAAGGTTAATATTGTAAGACAAATTAATTAAAAATTAACATCAGAACTAAGAATTAATACAATTCTTTATAAATAAATATTGAGCTTGACTTGTGAGATATTATTAGATAAAAAAACTCGAACACAAGATCTCACAAAAATAAACGTAATTTTTGTGTGATCTTGTGTTCGAGTTTTTTTCATCTACAATTTTTAAACCCCTTTTTATTAACTTTTCTGAACATAAAACACAATTCCAATTTTCTTAAAATCAGTTCTAATTTATTATTTTTGATAAAATATAGGCTTTAACCACACAAACAGAACGTATTAGCTACGCCGATTCGAGAGTAATCAGTAAAAACAAAAACAAATAATTTATAGTGTTGTTACAAACATAAAATTTGTCAAAATGTGCTCTAGTAATCTTGATAAAATTGTTGGCTAAGTGTTAAGATTAATTAGTTAAATCAGTTAACCAAATCTCAAGTAAATGAAAAATACAGTTTAGAAATAAAAAGCAAATGACAAACAAATCTTGACTACCATCATGGTAAGCTCTATTTAAATCAAATTTGATTTACTAGTTTTATTTAAATACATCAATATTTTGTGTAATCTTAGACTCGGTACAGTTTCACTGTTTGACTAATAACTACATTTTTTGAGATGGTAACAATTTTTTAAAATAATATAACTGCCAAATTTCATCATTTAAATGTACGTAAATAAATCCTATTTATTACAGGGATTTGCCTATAGAATGAAGACATTTAAATTGGCTCCAAGGATTCTAACAGTCAGAGATGTTACAGAGAGAATAATTAAGAGATTAATAGAACAAAAGCTTAATTTGTTCTAGTTTGACCAACTGAAAGTAAGGACAACTTTTATTGTTGGACAGCTGAGTTATAGATAGTTTTTTTCTCTTTTTATATCTAGTCTTCCTGGCAGTTATAAATAATTGTTATAAAGTGTTTAGAGTTATGTAGTTGATTTTCTTGTTGGTATTTTACTGAATTCATGATTTTTTTTTAAATATACAAAAAATATATATTGTATTTTTTTAAAAATATTCTGTGCTTTATTTATATACCTTTTTTACATTTCATAACCGTGACAAGGTAGAATGGATAAAAAAAATAATTTGCGTACTGTAACCAAAACAACTTTAAAAAAATTATTTAGTCTTTGTGCAAATATTTCAAAGGAAGACTATAACCAATGACTACATAAATGTAGTATAACTAATAACCATAGTATTTATGTAGTCATTGCTATAACTGGGTTGAGATACAAACTTAATACAGATATATGACCAGAAATATGCACATCTTCAACAATTAGACTCACAAATATTAAATTTATTAATTTAATTAGAAAAAACTGAATTAGAATATGGACCGAAAATATGTGATTAATACACTAACAAGTACGAAAGTACGAGGCTTGTCGAGAAAGTAAATACGGTATTAGTATGATAAATTATATACAAATTATTAAAACATTTATTTTATTTTTACAAGAAAGGATTTTCACTTTAAACTACATTTCTACATAATATCATATAGATTATTACCTTTTCTATACCCTCTTCATAGAATAATAATGCCTTTATTGATAATCACTGTCGCTCAGAATCGTGAACGATGGGCACCTAGGGATTGCATCAAATGCAGATAAACGTTGTAGTTACTTGGGTCTGGACTGTAAGGTGGTTGCTCCCCAGCTAAACCGATTGATCAGCTCTTGTGTGGAAACAGTGATATGAGGTTGGGAATAATTGTCATGAACCAAACAACTCCATGAATAAGTATTCACAGCCTTTTTCTGAAATTTTCACATTTACTGTTTCTCTTCTTGGCAAAAACACAACCAGCAACGCCCCTTATCTATCCCAGAACCCATGCAGATGATTCAGTTTCACTTTTTGGCAAAAAAAAAAACAATACTTTCATCATTGCAACAGATGAGAATGTGGAAAGTACTCCAAGTCGTTTGTTCTTTGCAAAACATACAGCATGTTCAGAACTCGATGCGGGCACAGTTTGTGATAAACTAAATAGTTGCCACAATTTCACAAAGAAATTTCTTGAGAATGTAAATAAATCATAAATTGTTAATGCTGCCAAATTTTCCATCCACTTTCCTCACCAAAGCTTCCTCTCCTCACTTCATGGTGCACATGTCTATTCTATTCCCCCTAGAGCGTTTCAATGAATCCATTTTATTTAATAATGATGGAAGTTACGAACTGAGTCTCTATTACCTTCAAATTACGAGCTAGTAAAACAGCGTCTTAATAAACTTATAATTATATTTATTGAAGATGGTACTTTAATTAGCGTAAACATGTATTGAGAGAATGAATAATTGAATGCATATTAAAAAAAAGTTTTATTTATTATTTTCAAATAAAACCCCACTATTTATCTTGTAGACATGAATTCTTCAAGTATGATGGGGAAGTATTTAATTACTATGTAATCTGTATTAATTTAAACATTGAGTATTATAAATACTCCTCCCTTTAATCTTTACTTTAATCGCTTTTAGGCTTTAACTTTTTAATTTTTGTTATAATTATTTCTCCCCCAATTTAATTCCTTTTCTGACTACATATTATTATTCCCTACTATTGTCTTTTTTGTTTTGTATTATTCAGTTTATTAAGTTTATCCCCCCTTCACATTAAAAACTCTTTAAGAATGACTTTTCAAGTCCCATTCCCCCCTATTATTATTATTATTATTATTCCAATGTTATTGTTGATTATTATTATATTCCCTACTGCTTATGATTCTATTACTTTTTATTTCAATTTCCCCATTTTACAAATTTTAGGTTTTTTAGCTCATCTTATTTCCTTAATAACTTTTTTGTTTTAATTTCAATTACATTTATTCTTTGATATTATTAATCGCCTACTTCTACTTTATCATTATTTAGTTTTAAATTTAAATTTTTTTTAATAAAATTGGAAACGCTATATCTGTTCAGTCATGCTCGGACATGAAACTTTTGGTCCGGTCTGGCGTGACGTCATCACTTTACCGCATTCAAACTTTACGACGTTTAGATTAGCAATATTCATGATTTGATTTATTCCTTGAGACGACTGATTTTTCCAGACAGTCTCAGTGTGTGTTTTATGTTAATGCTTAATTAAATGCTTATCTTATACATTAAAGATTTAAATTACTTAATTTAATCTCTTGATATGAAATAATAAATTTGTTGTAACTAGATGAATTCTTATAAATAGTTTGGAAAAATCCCTACAATGTTAGAAAAGTTAGTTGGATCTTGTAGATTCCCTATTCAGAAATAAAATGAATACAAAACATGTTTTTGTATTTACAATGTGTGTTATATTATCGAATGCATATAGTTCAGAAGAAAATGAGGACAAAAGACAGCAGATAATGTATAGCAAGTGTAAAAATGTGGTGGTAGGTTTTTGATTTTATTTAGTATCTTTAATAATTGCAATTTACATAGTATATAGTGTAACATATTTATTGGTACTTTGTTGTACTAATATTACCTAATATTAGATGGGTTTATTCACGATATGCACTGAAATAAGTTGTACATGTACATAAAGTCGGCAAGACTGATGGAGCATTCAGATAGGGCCGTTCCTAGGAGTTGATTAAAGAAACTAAAGGTGCCCTCCTGTCAAATTCCCCAAGTAGTGTAAATTTTGAAATTCGGAGATAAAATATAAAACTGATATACTGTTTACATTTATTTATAAAACATTTATTTATTAAAACAAGCTTTATGTCATATGTTTATAAAAGATCTTATTATTGTATGTGTATGACCTAATTTTAAAATAATTTAGCCAATCTGTATATCTAAATATTATATATAAGAAATACAAAATTTAAAAAAATAAATTAAAATAAAATAATATATATATATATATATATATAATATATAATACGATTTAGTTTTTACAGTGAACTATACCTAATTGAAATAAATATAGTCTTAACTTTACAATTTATTATGAAAAAAGGACACTGTTTTGGTCAAATAATTTATTTCTCGTTAAATAGGGATTCTCTGTTTTTGATTTGGCGAATCCGTCAATGATTTCTTCAATGTTGACGCTATTGCTCTCCTCATTTTCTATTGAGATAATTGATAGGGAACTTAACCTTTCTTGTGTCATTGATTAATGTAAGTTTTATCAATTTTAACTTACTTCGTTCACAGCTTACTATCGTAACTGGTATGGTTAGAAGGATACGAAGAGAAATCCACAGATTGGTGAAGAAATGTTTTGTAGAGCTTCCAGTGGAATCATCGGCTTGACTTTTAATTCCTCAATTGTTATTACGTTTATTTTGAAGTTCATTGTAGACATAGCCTTGCCCGATTACGTCTAATACACATATTTCAGTAACATGATCCTGTAAATGTTTAAAATGTTCTCTATGTGCTTCTATTTCGGGTAGATGCTTCAAGTCAAACAAAAATCCCCACTTTGATTTATGGTTTGAAAATTGACCCATCCTGTCTTTAAAAAACGCTAGTATTTTTGTTAAAAAGGAGAAAGAACACATCTCTTTAAAATATATCTTCAGGGCTTGGATTGTACATATCTTTACTTTCATAAGAGAACAGTTTCATCTTTGTTCTAGATCATTTTTGTTGAAATACAACTTCAATTACAATTTCAGTAGCTATCTCTTTGGCTTTAATAATGAAACCTCCAATCCACTATCCCTGAATTACTCGATGAAATCAACAAATTTTTATAGTTGATTAGACGACAAAGAAATATCTCCATACTTGCTTTGAATAATTTTGCTGACAAGGTTAATCTCATGTTACAATATCAGGCACGTTAAGAATGAAAATCCTCCCTACGTGTCTGCAGTGATGAGATGGTTAAATAAGTATATTCAATTTCAGATGAACCAAACATCGTCTTTAATATTTACTCATCAGTGGAGGAAATATATTAAAAAAAAATCGGATGTATTTGAAACAAATATTGATAAAATAACTCAACACAGATTATCACTTTTTTTGAAAAATAATTCAACTCCAATCCTCATTAATCTACGTGCCCTATGTATTACTTTCAAAGGTAAATCTGTAATTAGATCTCCTAGAATATCAAGTTATCATAGAAAGCGTCGAAACACCCCTAGTTCCACACGTACCTGATGACTGTTAATACTCAGTTACATAGCAATAATAGGCAACCAATTCTAAAAATAGAAGATATTTCAATTAAATAAAAAATGGAAATTATTTCTGTACCTTAGACAAAAAAGTACATTTCTGCATATTTTCTTTATTTCTGTATAATGAATTTTTACATGTACCAGAAGATTTAAAAAGTCCTAAAATATCTGCTGTTTCAACATAGCGTGAATCCTATACTGTTAAAACTTTATTTTTAAAGGGTTTCCCAAAGAGTTTCATAGAATTTTTGACCAAATAATACAAGGTCTAGAAGTAGTATCATATTTCTTGGTACAGTAGTTCAAGGATCTAAGTTTAATATATGAGCTCTCAACGTATTTTGTTTTTCTATAAATATACATAGATTTTTCAATATCCAGCTTCACAGTTCGTTGTGACTTTCTGACCAATAACTGGCATTTGTGGGGCCGAATAATTTTAGTTTCCTTAGGATTTGGTGTTATGTATTAATTATAAGAAAATTTTTGCAACATGTTTGTACCATTTACTTTTGTATGTATTTGTGTTAAATTTTAACAGTTTATTGTTTTAAGGATGGAAAATTCACTTCATTAAAAACCATGAACTATTTTGTGAAAGAAAATAAGGAAGGAGATTTATCATTTAATATATTTGCCATTCCCGGGCACTACCGTAATCAATTGTTTGGTAGGTCATAAATATACTTATTATTACTTAGTAATTAAAAACCTTTTTTTGCCCAATGGGACAAGTTGTTTGTCCAATGGGATAGTTTGTTCAATAATTCATAAAGATTCTGTTAGAGTATGTAATGATGATTCCTTAAATATTGTTTCTCATTTTCCAATGTCCGTTAGCACTGAAATTTCGCAACTGGGGATTTCACTATAATGGTTATACCAATAATACAGATTTACAAAATTAAATTAGATTCCCTTAAAAGTTAAAATAGCAACTATAAAATTAATTTTCACCAGCTTTGATATAACACAAATTTACAAATGTTGGTTAGACTAATAGGATTTCATAATTATTTTTGATTTTAAAAAAAGTGAAAGTTATATTTTAAAATGCCAGCACTAATATTTTTTTAATTAAATACCTGTCATCTTTTTTTATAATGCAATTTTTTATTTACAGGGTTAAGTCAGTATAGAATTGGACTTCGTTTAAAAGTACCACTGAAGCGTGAAGATAAAACCAATAAAGAAGTCATTGATTACATGGCATCTATTTTGAGGCTTCCTAAACCACGTATAACAATAAGTGAAGCAAGTATTAATAGTATAATCAATTAGAGAAACTTATAATAATCTCGAAATATTACACAATTTTTTTCCTTAAAAATGATCACAAGAATTGTTTGTTTAATAGTATTTGAATTATCGGAACTTGTGAGTAAATGTATTTCACAAATGAATAAATACCTGCATCAATGGTTTATATTTTGACTGTTCTTGGGCAAGTTTTATTTTTATTTTTAAATGATTTGTAATCAGAAATATGTGTGGATAAATTAATCCAATTTGTTGATTAATACTACCTCCACTATCGGAGAAAACTCAATGCAATTTATAGAGTCAAGTCAATGTCATATTTGGCAGAAAATAATTTGTTAATTAATCCTTAGAAAATAAAATATATTTAAAGCAAAGTATTAATCAGGCTCCAAGTATCTAATTAGAAGAGAAAAACTTCAAGAAGTAAATTCAGTAAAGTTCTAGGGTCTTACAATACCAGTAAAGCTTGTAATGATCGCGTTAAACAAGTTTATACTTCCATCACAAGCGGATGTTTTTAATAAGCTTCCGAATAAAATTTTAAAATTACAAGTTTTTTAAAAACAGCTTTAGGTAACTTATCCAAATAATAATTTTATTAGAATTAAATAAACTTTAAGTCATATTAATAATTTTTTTCAGTGAAGTGCTCCTTTAATAATTTTAATAGTGCTCCTTTAAAAATTTAGGACTATCACGCTTTTACTAAATTATTTTCACTGATAAATTTATTTATTTATATTTGTGACTATTCTATATTTATTATTTACATTTGTTATTTATATATTCAACTTGCACGGTTATTAAAAGTTTCCCAAGGTTTTCCTTGCTTTGTGGCGATGTTTCAAAGATTTTCCGAGACTTGCACAGAAAATGGAGAAGTAGAAATTTTCACAACAGGGAGAAGTTGAAGAAAGATACATTATTTATAAAATTAAGACGAAAGGAAACCTTTGTACATAGATAAAATTGGATATATTTTAAAAATTACAAGAGAAATAATTTGGATGGATACAAGGTAGTTAGTTCAACAAATGACGAGAAACCTGAGGAGTAGAGACCCCGACGGTTTAGGACAAGAATCGGGTGGGGGAAGGTGGGGGTGACCACGTGACCTCCCCTCCCCTTACCCTTCCCCATAGGCCCTCCCACCCCTCCCCCATGACCCCACCCCTCCCCCATGACCCCCACCCCTTGCCCTCCTCCTTGCCCCTAAAACCCCTCCCCCTTGCCCCTCCCACCCCTGCCCCTCCCGCCCCACCCCTCCCCCCTCACCCCCTTTCCTGCCCCCGCCTGTGACGGGAGACGCCATTTTGTTGTTTTGCCCCACCCCATATCCCTTCCCCAAACCCCTTCCCTATACCCCCCATGGCCCCCACCCCCTTGCCCTCTCCCCATACGCCATGTTGTTGACGTGCTGCAATCACGTCAGACACGGGATTCGAACCTGTGAAGTTATGATTTGAAGGCAGACACCCCCCTTGCCCTTCCCCTTGCCCCCACCTGTGACGTAATTTGCTGCATTTTGTTGTTTTGCCCCTCCCCACCATCCATCAGTGACGTAATGCATTGCTACCTGTCGTCACACATGTCAGACACTTTTTTTTCCCTAGTGGGATTCGTACCTGTGAAGTTCGGATTTGAAGGCAGACACGCTACCGACTGAGCTATTGTGCATAGTATTACACATTGTATATTTAATTCAGTATATAAGTCGTTTGTTCAACGTCGGTTCCCCAGAGAGCACCACCGAGCCACCTGAATTTACATTTTGAGAGTGCATCCACTGGGGAGGACATAAACACAAATCCGTACCGTAAGGGGTACCGAGTTTTTCGCGCGCGCGCGAAAAACTCAAGTACGCCTTACGGTACGGGTATACCTCGTACCTCAAGGTTAAGGTTGTGTGTGTAAGGTAATAACAAGGGCCAGAGGTTCCACCGTTGTGGGCCGACCAATACCCAACGTTTGCAGTTGACTCACACGAGACTCTGCGTTTAAGGTGTGTGTGTGTGTGTGTGTGTGTGTGTGTGTGTGTTAGACACCTTACCGTACGGCCTCTAGCCATTCACCAATTTGTCTCCCCAGCCAGATGAATGGTAAATAATATGAAAACGTGTAGATGTTTTAATAATGTATTCTCTCTCAAAAATATTACAATAAGTTTAAAAAGTTACATTAAAGAGTACTATAATAATTATAAATTGTCTGTCCGCAAGCAGTCTCTCCTGGAAGGACTGAACCCCACAATTTTAATTATCGTACGATTACAAAATTTTAAATATTGTACGATATTTTACAGTATATCTCTGAAAATTCCCGAGAAAAAACACAATGGATTGTAGGAAGAGTTGAGTCAACTACCCATGGTTGCTATTAGCTGTGACCACAAATCCAATACTGTGGTCCCCAGATTATTTTTTTTAACCTTACGGGGGTTTTACACAGCACCAGAGAGTCACACACACAAACTTACAACATTATAAAATATTTCCTATATTTACATCTCCGAAACATACACCTGCACAAGTCACCATGACAGTCTGACTGTTTACAAAATAATAAGTCTTTAATATAAAACTTTTGACAGTTCAGTACACAACAACTATAACACTGGTCCGATGTAGTTGTCGAGACAGTTCCTGTGCCCGTTCTAGTCACAACAGTGGTTGTCGTAGATAAGCTGTACAGATCCATTACCGTCATTCGTACGTTCCAATACCTGCACCTACAATGGCAAAAGCTGAATGCCTGGCACTTTGTACATGCCAGGCCGTCAACTTGTAATTCGTATGCTTTAAAACATTTGTTAGCACAACATTAGCCGGTCAAATGTTGAGGTCGTTCAGGTACTTTTACTGGAACACTGTACGACTTCCTTGAGCGGCAGTCGGCAAGCAAACAAGTGCACAGGTTTCTGTAACAATCTGGTTTTGTACAAAACACCAGATCTTTTATTTTGATTTTCTTACATGCGTTACCGCAGCACACGTAGGATTCCAGCGTCTTACGCAGATACAATTCCATTATCTGAAAAAGCAGAAAATAAATAGTTAGTATAAAAATACTATCTAGCTTGTCCTCTGTGTTTTACGGGGTTGGAACCGTCATCCGGTACAGTGAAGCCATAACAGAGCCCACATTACAAGCCGAGGGCAAGCAGAAGGCTTACCCCCTTGTGGGAATAGCTCCAATCCATCGCTATTCCCTGTGACCACCACTCCATTACAAAATTGTGGTCCCCATTTTATCTTTTTTTTTATTTTTATTTTATAATTTTTTTTTACGCTTTGACTCCGTGCCCAAATTGTACCTCATTTAAAGTTTATCAAGTCTTTCGACTGCGCCAGTGACCTTCAAACAGGTTTACGGGAGAATCAACTCCGCTCCAGGGACCTCCATACAACCTTGCGGGCTTTTTAGTTCCACGCCAGAGGGTAACACACACACACGTGCCGGTCAGGTATCTTCATACCGTCCCCGCGACTTTTGGGCATCACTTTAGGCAAGGAGTAAATCGTAATAACTTTTAGCACTTTTTAGTGCACATTTACTATCTACGTTACTATTATGTTGTGGTAATAAGCATTTAATGTCTCCACTATGGGAGAATTTCTCCTCCTGAGGTAATTCCATCACGCACGCATGAAATTGTCTCAGAAATTGAGCCTTTTCCAATCCTTTGGTGAAAAGTATTGCAAAAGGCTTGCACAAAGTGCGTATCGTGTGCTCTTTGTAAGGTACACCTCCTTCATCCCATCTGATATAGTGAAAACGAGATTGTAACCAACGAGCCGATCTTTGCGATTTATCGTTAAGTAGGGAAAAATTGTATGGCGGTTTGAACACTGTGATACTGTGAAAATGATCACTGACAATTGCCAATTCTTTGACGATATACTTGTTATCGTTATCGTGAAACGCATGAAATTCAACTACTGCCGCTTGCATGTTTTTTTAAAAAAGCTCACTTCGTCGTATAATCTGTCCGCTTCGGGGAGAGTGCTAGATACGAGCTCGTCGCTGGCCAAGATCTCAATGATGTACGAGCGTAATTCTTTCTCGATATAAAACAATTCGGCGACACGTCTGGACACGAGCGGCATACTCTCCTCTAGTAGCTTCCATTCGTCAGCGTTCAAGGTCATACAATGATGCCCATCGTACAATTGAACGTAACGTTTGCCGAAAAGATTGCGTACTATTACGTCACCGATAGTCAGATTGAATGTACACGTTCTCTTATCGCTGATAGCAGCCGTTATAGATTTTAAATGAAGTGATAATTCGTCAAGTATTAGGTGATTGAAGAAAACAAATTTCTACCAGCTTGCACTAAAAGTCCAAGACCGAAACCTGTATGATGAAATAAACCGGTTGCTATGAATTTAGTGCACTCGGTGTTTATGAAATGAACGGATTTAAGAAATATTCCCAAAGGAAGGTTAGGTGGTACCTGACGCTTAGTAGGAGCTCGCTCCACGTCCATCCTACTCAGATCCATGGTCTCGACTGACGGAAGTTACAACTGACTACTTTGATAGTAGAAACAACCTTCTTCAAGTTCCGGTTCGATTTGAACCAATGGGAACTCGTGTAGACGAGGATCATCAAAATCGAATTGATAGTATTTTTCATTGCTTATATCTTCCTCTCTACAAGTGACACAATAATGGCTACGATAAACCATCCCCACCCCACCCACTAAAACGTAAACCGAATCTGTAGAACAGCCGATGTTACCCGAAGATAGCCGACTCTTTAAAGCTGCATAGACGTGTTCCGATACTTGTGACCATTCGACATGAAATTTATCGTTTTCGTAGAGGTAGTCTGTGAATGCCATGGTCAACTCATCGTCTATTTCAATAGGTTCGAATGAATATAGTGTGATTTCGTCAATCAAGTCCTCTAAATCCGATAATCTATCCCTAGGCACTATCCTGAGGAAGGCGTGAACGACTCCTGGGTATGTGGTGCACATGATGTCTCGATCGTGAATGATCGGCTCCCAGTGTATCGACACTATTACACAGTGTGCGCGTGCGCATCTATTCCACAACCTTTTTCACTGTGCTTGTAAGGAGATTGTACACAATATGCGAGTCGTGTAAAATCAGATAATAGGCTGTAGTATTGGCCGGTATATTAGCAGAAGTTTCTATTTCTAATCTGACATCCACGGGACCTGATTTAATAGAATCGTTCTGTTTTCAACAATCGATTACAAAGAGAGGAGATTTTGTAAAAGATTGTAAATCTAAACTGGGCAAGGACACGTGCGTATAGTACGATTCTTGGAATCTATGGTACATTTCGTACATTGTGGAAATATCGCCGTTAATATTATCGTAAGGAAAATACTGTGAATTTAGATAGAGTTTTAAATTTGAAAGGCCGCACATGTCAAACACAGAGGCATCCTTTTTGATCTGATTTTTTCTATCTGTTTGGAAGGCTAGAATAACGTAGCGTGGTTTTTCCAGCTGATTAGCGGTTTTAATTGTCCACGAAATCTGATTGGTTTGCGGCACTATTGGATACTCGTGTAACTCCCAACTACGAAACGGAACATGGACAGGTTCGTCTCTTTCGATCATTTTCAAAAGATTCAATCGGAGTGAATCTGAAACCGTCACATAAGGCACTCTCCAGTGTATACTAGTTATCTTTAGATTAACGGTTGCAGCATCATCACTGTATACAGCGTTCAAATCGGAGGCCGAACGTAAGAGCACTAGTTCCTGTTTTACGTTCATTACAATCCGTTGGTAGTCTTCGAAAAAGCCCATCAACAGCTTCAATGGTACAGAGAGGGAAAAGTTTGAAACGGTAGCCATCCCACCTTCTCCCAACCATCCTGCATTGCTGAATTTATTCTTCTCACTCTCTCGCAACGACAATAGATTTTTAATGGTACTGGAAATTCCGAAATTTCTCGTACGGTCCACTTCGCTACCGGCAAATTCGTATCTAATATCGTCAAATAGAAAGGCTACGGCATTGTTGACCAATTTCACTGTTGCAGCAGAGCCGTCCGCTTTTGTGCCGCTCACTGTTCCTTTTATATGCAATATACTACCAAACGGTGCTGTGATCACGTCCTGTTGATTTATGGGAATACGAATTTCATCGTTATTACCGTACGTTGACGACGCATAAGGTCTGTGCGAATGATATTAAGACCACTGATGACGTCATTGTATTCTACTGCACTATCTATTGCCAGTAGATCCATTTTTCACTTTAAATCCCAAAGCTGAGAGAAAACGAATATTTCTAGCTGTTAACTCGGTCGAGTTTGAACGTACACTGATACTGTTCTTATAACGTTGTCCATTAAATACGAGACCCATTTCTACGTAAATGCAATCGGACAGAAACTGATTCTTCTCTGAAAATTATAGGTACTCCGTTCTGATCTCTAAGGCTTACGGTGATGTTATGAATGGTTTTCACGTTGACGGGTAAATATATTACAGTCGTCGGTATTTCGACAATCTTGTACCCCGGAGCCACTTGTGGGTAAAACTCGTGTATATTGTGTGACTCTTTTCCATTTTGAAATGACCCAGTTACAATATTACACGCAACTCTAATAACATTCACCCATATAATATTTACGGGCAGCTCAGATTCGTGTCTTCGGTTGGCTGATAAATCCCCATTATTGAAACCGAGTAATTTTCCGATAGATCCGTCTTTAAAATGAATAGTCTTTGAACACTTAAGTTCTGCTTTGAGTGTGTTATTGTTCGGCTTGAGCGAAAATGCAATCTCCGACGGCAGCTGTGATTTGATATATTTTTCAATATCCTCAACTTCGTACAAGCCTGTCGGTATGTTAACGGTCACTTCATAATTATCGTTTTGATCTTCACCGAGATACAATTTATTATTAATTCCTTCTTCGATATTGGGAATGGAATTGTACACAGCAAGATCAATGAGACCGATTTCCCACTCTCCGTCGGATAGATCAATTGGTTTAAAGAAATCACACCAAAGTGTAGAACTATTTCCGTTTAAAACAATACTCATGGTATTAGAAACTTTAAGCACAAATGTCCACATACGACTGAAGTGTCACTTTGATGTCGCTTGTAATCATAGTGAATATTAGCGTTGGAACCAAAATATCTAGTCAGTTCGAGTGGAGGTCTAAGATTTCCAAAACTGTCATAATATTCTACATTTTCACCGCGCTTTTTATAACACACCCAATGTGTACCTTCAACCGTGCTACTATCGAGGTTGACAATGGCGGATTCGTTTTTCAACGGCCCCGTCGGGGGAAGATTATCCCTCATAAAAACACCTCTGAAAAACGGTATCCTCACGGCATATTTTTCTAAATCAATATTTGTTAACGGTTTGTTTGGTAATGAATCAATCAAACTTTTTTTTTATTGATCTTCTTGGTTTTGCTACTGCCTTTCAGTCCCCTACCTTTTGGATACGGTTTGAGATACAGACCAGTGCCTTTTGCATATGGTTTGAGATACAGACCGCTGCCTTTTTGATACGGTTTGAGATACAAACCCCCACCCAACAAGAGACGTTTCGACTTTTTCCCTCCACCTCCCAATTTGGATTTCGCTTTCATGGCCGTTGTTACAGCCCACGCTGCTGCCCGTTCACCCATAGACGCGTTACCCGATTTGACTCGACTCCAAGCCCGTTCTGCTAAAATTTTATCCGCTTTTCTACGATGCTCTGAATCACTGTATTTGCTGTACGCTATATCGTGCTCTTTACACGCTTCGTCTAAAGGATTGACTACTTTATCACCTCGGGCTAATCTCTCGGCTAGTTTTGTACCCGGAACGCAATAGTTGTAAGAGGGTAAATGGAGTTCTACAGGCAATAGATCTATAGCCTTGTTTAAAACCTTATCACCAACGCTTAAAATTCCAGAAACGAGACCACGGCCCTTTTTGATGTTGTTCGTCCCTTTGCCATTTCTATACTGAATCAATACTCAAGGGTGCAACGTATTTATGGTTGTTCAGTGTCGTCGCTCCACATCATACTGTGAGCTGTCGCGAAAAAATTTCAAATTGGTTATTCCTTATCGCTTGAACCCCATAGTGATCTCCAGTTCATTACTCGGTCTTTGGAAACATCTACTTTACTGTATTCTCTCTTAATAACACGAGCGAAATCGATAAGTTCCGATTTACTGTACTCCTTAAAAACATTTTCTATCACTTTTATAGAGTCAGCTAATTGTGTCACTGTAATTGCATCCGTATCAACATCGCCTTTGGCGACATTACAAATACGTTTCCCCTCGGCATTAAAACAATCGCAATTTTTCAGCAATACATTGTTCCTTATCCACGTCTCTAATTCGTGAGTGTATTTTTTCAACTGTCTTAAATTCACTACATCTATATCGTCAACGGCATCGGCTACACTAGTTATCCTCTTATTTTCAGCACTGAAAACCGATTCACCGGATGTCGGTGATTGGTGTAGATTTACAGTATTTTCCATGAGGAAAATTAAAGTGACAGCATCATCAGCGTAGATGGGAAAACCGACATTTGCAATTCGACGTTGAAGAAAATAATACGCCATATGGTCAGATATAATACTTTTATTGTCAACGTACATCTTATTGGCCGCGTCCTTCTTACTAATGGGTAACTTTAAATTACAGATTCTAGTGTTACAAGCATCAAAGGCCCCCTCTTCCACCTCAGCGCTCCCCTCAACATTTTTCAAGATAAAATTTTTCTTTGCGTATGCTATGTTGACGGCATCACCGTCGTCTATAGGTTCACCTACATCTTGTATTCGACTCTGTTTAACGGAATAGTCGGTCATAAGTTTAATCGGTATTACGATTCGAGATATCCTGTCGTTACAGCGTCATCGGTATCTTTAGTCTGACCCAGACCGCCTAAGGGTATCCCCTTTGTGTGATATTTTTGTGCGACTTTATCAAAGGTTATACACGTCTTCTCCACAGTGTCTAGATTTACAGCATCTTTTTCCGTTAGAGGAGCGGCTACATTACGCAAGAGTTTACCCTTTATATCGTAATTCCCCTCAAGGGTAAGGTCGTACCCTCTAACTATCGATTGGGTGGAGGATAAAGCCCTTCTCACCGAATAACGTCCAAACTTGTCGACACTCATCGTATTAATGTTCTAATTTTTGCATTTCCCGCGCCTTTTATAATTCCAGCTTCTTTTAGTTCTTCTATAATAGAAGCTATCTCATTTGCATGTCCCGTATGTCCTGCATCGTGAGATGCCAACAAATGTCTCAGTCTGTCACACAACTCATTCGGATCGTCCCAGTATGAATAACCTCTACCGCTAACTTTTTTAGGAGGGAATAACTGATATATAATGTTTCTATATTTAAAAGATTTGTTACGATTAACGTATCCGTTCGGATCGTATAATCTTTTGTGTGCACTGGATCTCAAACAGATATCTCTATACGCTCGTAAATCGGCCTCGGTATATATTTCATTATCGGGTATACGCTTAAACACCAACTCGTACAATCCTGGCGTCCCTTTATAGTGTACTCCGTCAATTATAATTTCACCATCGTCCGACAACTGAAGAGTCTTGTTACCGATCATCATAGAGTCGGCTCCGATTTTCGGTCAGTAACTGTGATCTATATTCCGACTACCGGCGGTATCTTTCATCATTTTGAGCATATATTTTCGTGCCAGCGGATGTGCGAAAGTACTGTTTACCCATTTTTCAGATACACTTTGCCCTACAGATGTGGACAATAGTTTCCTTACACTGGGCTGCGGTCGGTCCGGAGTCACTGCAATTATTTCGGTATCCACAAAATCAACACTGGGAGTAGCCGGTACTTCCCCGACAGTCCACTCTTCATTTTTCTCTTCCTCACTCTCGCTGCTCCACTCATTCGATATTTCCGTCTTTTCATCCAACTCTTCTTCGGGTTTAATTTCTTGTTTCGGCAAAAACACTCCACTCTTCTGCAACTCTTTAATTGTTGGTGTGTATTTCTTAGTATACATTCGATCCTCTTTGGCCTCTCGGTACCTCAACTGTCTGTACTTTTTCTTTATAGCCTTGCGCAATCTGGCTATCTCCAGCGTTAGATGCTTTCTCTTCTCAGACATCTTGTAGAATGACGTTTGTTGCAAGTATCAAGCCTTTTGTACCTTAAAAATCTGTTACAATTCGATCTAAACCAATTCTAAATCTTCCATTCTCCGGTTCACTGTCCTTATCTATTACAATGAATCCATGTTTATCTTTCCACGCGGTGGCACAAATGTTTTTAAATGCACTAAACACCATGTCAGTGTTTACGTGATCATTGTAAATGTGTCGTAAATTGAGATCGTCCTGCTTGAAAAGGACCAAGAGATTGGCATTGTCTCGAATCAATTGTTTGGGAATCCTGCTGTACGTCTGTCCTAAGTAGAAGGAATCTATATTATTGTGACGTCCCATGGTGAAATAGTTACGTATATTGTCGTGTTTCTCGCAAGCTATGTCGTCAAAAATTATTATCAAATTTGGCTCCGCTTCACTAGGATGGATGACATTTTTTTTCGTTGTCCGTGAATGTGTAATAACCAATTTCTTTGGTATTTCCCAGTATATTTTCTAAAAACTTGTACTTTGGCTGCTGGAGTGATTTAGAAAATACATAGACGTTGGCAAATTTCAGGCCATTTGGATTGAAGAGCAAATTAAATAGCACATTAGTCTTGCCACTATTTAATGGGCCGCACACTATAGATCGAACTGTGTTTGGTAATAAAGAACTGTGTCGGTGCATTGTTGAGCCGCCTCCTGCAACAACGTCAAAGTTTCTTGCACGTAGTTTATCCGCTGTGTTTTTTAAACGCATTACGCTGCTCAATGTTTGTCTAAATACTGTGGAAAACTAACAGTGCTATCCTATTAAATACCTAAACAACAAGCTTGGTTTTATCAATCCAACTATCGTGTTCCTTGTCAAACCCTAACCACAGCACCAGTACTTTGTTACCCTTTTTGCGTAATACTTTTTCAACAAGATATACGTTGCCGATCTTTGACTCGCTTAATTCTTCGGCATAGAATCCTCCTTTCAGAATGTCACCTTTCGAGTCTTGTAGAATGTACGTTACAGGATTGGTCGGTACAACAGCGTACACGGTAAACACTTCGTTTGTCCAGTTGGGTAGATATCCTTTAGCAAAAGTCTTTTTAAATTTCGATATTCTTACTTTGTCGTCCACTTTAAATCGCGCCAGTGCTTTTGTACTCTTGCGTGCTATTTTGTCCAGTAACATTTTCTCGTGCTTTTTCAACACTTGAGCGGGTTTCATGCCGATAGTACTGTGCACAGTGTTATTGTATGTCTTTACTACGTTTTCAGCAGCTCTTACCACTCGTAACTACCACGTGCCGTAAATTCACGCCACATTATATTTTTCAAAGTACGGTTCAGGCGCTCTACCATAGACGCTTTTTTGTCTGAAAAAGTGGCGTAGTGATTTATATTGTATTTTTTCATTAATCTCTTCACGTGCGTATTGGAAAACTCCTTCCCCTGATCGGTCTGAAAGTTATTCATAGGATGTTTTTTCAGTATCGGTTCTAATGCTATAGATACGTCTAGAGCAGACTTTGTCTTTATTGGTAACGCAATCGCAAATTTTGTTAGACAATTTATCATAGTCAGTATATATTTGTAGCCTTGGTTTTCCTTAGCATATGGAATCATTTCTACAAGATCGGCTTGATAAAGGTCATTAACTCCTTTCAGCGTCACACCTCGGGTTTTGAAATTTCTTCGCGCGGACTTGTGAAGTTCCGCCGCAATGGCTTGCCTTACATCCATTATGTAAATGAATGTGTTTATGGTTTCGTGGCACTATTTATTTCCTGGAGATACTCTTGTGCACGTAACCTCGAAATTATCGCTGCTTGTTCCCGCCTCACCGTTGCTTTGGATTAATCCGCCAAAAATTGTCTATAAAAGATCCGCAGAGATGTCGGAAGCTTTACGAAAAGCAACGTATCCAGGTGTCTTTGTTTTAAAATTGAGACTAGTAAACGTAAAGCCCAACAGATCACCATCAGCTGTTCCATTTTTCATTTTGTCTACCAAACATTCAAAGCCTCTTTTTATCCAATCAATTTCCGTCACATTCTCGGGTGGTGGATGAAATTTAAACTGAATTTTAGTCCTTAGAGTACGAAATGTTTTCGCCTCCCTACTTTGCGAGGAAACAATGTAAATTGGCTCCATAGCTCTTTTCAAGTAGCTCTAACTGTGTGAGTCACCTTGTTTTAACTTTGGGTGACCGGTGCTACACTCTGGTAGTCGATGGAGTAACCACCGGCTATGGACACTACTTTTGAATATTGTTGGGGAGAGTAACCTACATACCAGGGATTTGGCCCTAACATGGGCGAGTTATTTTCGACCATTTGGTCACGTGACCGCTTCTCGTCCAATCAGAATGCTCCAACTGCACCGTCGCTTCTCGTCCAATCAGAATGCTCCATTGCACCGTCGCTTCTCGTCCAATGCTGTCACTTCAACGCACACGCAGACGCGCTCTGGTGGTGGTGGTGGTGGGTTCTCCCAAGGGGGAGCAAAGTCTGTAAAAATGGCTGGATGCGGGCAAATCCATCGGTCGCTAAGTGGTATATCGATTGGATGTTTGGGTTGGCAAATCGGTTGCTAAAAATATATTTTGGTTGGTTAATCGGTTGTTAGTGGTATCTATGGGTTGGTTAATCGGTTGCTAACATGATATTTTGGTTGGTTAATCGGTTGTTAAAAGTATATTTTGGTTGGTTAATCGGTTGGTAATGTCATCTTTGGGTTGATAAAAAGGTTCCTTACATGATAATTTGGTTGGTAAATAGGTTGCAAAAACAAACATCGTCCACAATAAGACTAGAACGCACATACCTTAAACGCAGAGTCTCGTGTGAGTCAACTACAAACGTTGTCGGTGCTACGCCCGAGGAACCTCTGGCCCTTGTTATTACCTTACACACACAACCTTGAGGTACGAGCTATACCCGTACCGTAAGGCGTACTCGAGTTTTTCGCGCGCGCGCGAAAAACTCGGTACGCCTTACGGTACGGATTTGTGTTTGTGTCCTCCCCAGTGGATGCACTCTCAAAATGTAAATTCAGGTGGCTCGGTGGTGCTCTCTGGGGAACCGACGTTGAACAAACGACTTATATACTGCATTAAATATACAATGTGTAATACTATGCACAATAGCTCAGTCGGTAGCGTGTCTGCCTTCAAATCCGAACTTCACAGGTTCGAATCCCACTAGGGAAAAAAAAGTGTCTAACATGTGTGACGACAGGTAGCAATGCATTACGTCACTGATGGATGGTGGGGAGGGGCAAAACAACAAAATGCAGCAAATTACGTCACAGGTGGGGGTAAGGGGAAGGGCAAGGGGGGTGTCTGCCTTCAAATCATAACTTCACAGGTTCGAATCCCGTGTCTGACGTGATAGCAACACGTCAACAACATGGCGTATGGGGAGGGGGCAAGGGGGTGGGGGCCGTGGGGGTATAGGGAAGGGGTTTGGGGAAGGGATATGGGTTGGGGCAAAACAACAAAATGGCGTCTCCCGTCACAGGCGGGGGCAGGAAAGGGGGTGAAGGGGAGGGGTGGGGCGGGAGGGGCAGGGTTGGGAGGGGTGGGAGGGGCAAGGGGGAGAGGCAAGGGGGTGGGGGGTCATGGGGGAGGGGTGGGAGGGGCCAAGGGGAGGGGTAGGGGGAGGGGGAGGTCACGTGGTCACCCCACCTTCCCCCACCCGATTCTTGTCCTAAACCGTCGGGGTCTCTACTCTGAGGGAATGAATTTAGAGGGAAATAATTATAGTATGTATACACTAACTTGGCGTCTGGATCCTTGGCCACCTGCGAGCCCCTGGAACCGTCCCCCCGTCGCTCCCTTCCTCGCCCAGCTGTTTCAGTGATGAGTCACCTACTAGCGTTAACACTGTACTGTTTAACTTTTTTATGGAAGACACAATTTTAAATTTATGTCAACATAGTTAAAATGTTTAGGAAAATATAAGCAAATTGATACCAAACACGACAATATTCCGTTTGTAAAATCCATTTATATAACCATGTGTTTATTCAATACTTGATTTCTACTTAACTTTGTCAGGAAATTAAATAAAAACAACAATGTTGTTAAGCATATATTATGTATTATTATCAACTTCAAAACTTGTTTGTACAGTATTATGTATTCTAACTTTCATAGCAACACCTGTCAAACACTGAATGTGTGCATCTGACAAAAGATGGCTACTGGAAGCGTAGAAATTAGCTATTATGTAAATCTTAGAAAAAATATATTGCTAAAAACAGTGTTGTTCGTAAAAGTTCGGCAGATCCCAAAGCGGGCATTAACTTCGTACGCTCAAATCGTTGATGGTACTTTTCCCACGTTAAACTCGTCACAAAGCCTCTGTCAAGTCTTTTTAATACATTTAACCGCGTCTCAAACGAAACCAACACGCTTCCGGTTTTGTTACTCGCTCATTTTTATTTACTGTATATACTGAGCGTAGATCAAAGAAAACTGAAAAGAAATGTTATGTTGTTACTGTTTGCAATTTTATATTTAGTTTACAATTTTCAAACTCTTAAATTAAAAGAAACATAATGTATACTCTTACAAATATACATACACATATTCACGTTTACAATTAGTATTGGATTAATTAACTTCATTCTAAACTTAAGTAAGACATGTAAAATTCCACTAAAGTGTTTGAAAATAGCTGTTGTACACAGAAATATAACCTAACTACTAAATTATAGTATGCGAATATTTAGTATGTAAGTAGTAGACAACTTCAGTGTGAAATCGTGTAATTATTGGTGCAGTTTTATTTTCGTGTTTTATTTTAATTTTACCGAATTAATAAATTTTATAATTGTATTATCTTTAATTTTCTTTTGATTGAATTTAATTTCTCATGAAGAAAATACTTTATAATTTAGATTCAATACAATTTTATAACAATGTTAATACACGATTGAAGTATTTAAATTAAAATTGGACACATAGAATTAAAACCTACCTTGAATAACTAATGTTTGTAAATAGTACGTAAACATGTAAATAATAAGTATGTGGTTATGCAAATAGTAGCTGTGTAAAGAGCTTTCTACTGGCGGCTTTTACAAACGGAATAGTGTCGTGTTTGGTATATTTTCCTAAAAAATTTAATTATGGTGAAAAAAATTTAAAATTGTGTCTCTCATAAAATAGTTTAAAAGTGCAGTGTTAACACTAGTAGGTGACTCATCACTGAAACAGCTGGGTGAGGAAGGGGGTGACGGGGGGACGATTCTGGCCGCTCGCAGGTAGCCAAGGGTTCAGACGCCAAGTTAGTGTATACAGACTAAAAAAGTCAAAAATAGTACAGAAGATTATATCCAGGATGTCTTTGAATAAAACCTGTGACTAGTAAAGTGATAAACCGCTCAAAGCGAGACCAAAACATTTCATTCAAAAAATCAAGATCTCTGAACTATCATAATTAATTTAAAACAAAATACACTGCTATAAGAGAAAGAGAGGTAAATTAATAGGCCAAGATCAACTGTAAGCTCAATGAGAAAAGGATCAATGAACGTTGTTAAGCAAATTGAATTAAAACTAGTGCGTGACCGTTAAGTAATTACACGATCGATTGTGGAAATAAATAATAAAGGAAATCATTATTTTTTAAATTAAGAAAAGGAAAAAATAAAAAATACTATAGTAATACTAAATGTATTATTTTATAAAATAAAATGAGGTATTTAAAAAAAATAAATACAACTCGTTCCAAAAATAAGGGGTCGCGTTGGATGAACACAGATGAAGGTTTGAAAGCTGTTTCACGTTATTGCCCAACTCAGAGATAAAAGTGGTGAAGTGAGCTAGGTAAGTTAAATAACAAAAAACATTGAAAAACAATTATTGTAATTTTAGAAAATAACTATAAGAAATTAAAAATGATAATTAATTAATGAGTATTGGCCATGTATAATTTTAAGAATCAGAAGCAAACAGAAAAATTGAGATGTAGGCTACATGTGAGAGATATTTGAAAAAGTATGCAGAGGTGATTGATGAAATTAATTGTGTTTTAGCGAGGGGAGTGGCTACAACGGACAGGAGTCTATGCAGATTTTGATATATTCGAATTTTTGTAAAAATTGAATTTTTCTTAATAACCGTAGCTTCAGTAGTCCAAGTCGATTTTTTCAGGTTAAATGACTTTCACTCAGTTATCTGTTTCAAACTGCTTCCCTAACTTATTATATTTAACAATTATTGGAACTATTTTGATGAATTTAAATTTATGAAAAAATGGTTTTGAGGTTGTCACAGTATACTTCAAAGTGTACTTGTGATTGTTTCTTCATAAATACTTTCAATCTTTTCTCGTTCATAAGGTAGGCCTACATAACGCTCAAGTTTTAACTTTTTTTTAATTCTCAAAAAAAAATTAATTTTTCACAATCAGAAAAACAGTACAAATAATATATAAAAAACGAAATATATATAAAAAATATAATAATAAATAAAAACTTGGTTGAGAAAGGATAAATTTCAAATTGCATAAAACCAAAAATAAAAGAAATTTTGAAAAATATTCTAAAACAAATTAATCAGTTAGGTCAAGTAAAAGGAAAAATAAAGTAGAAACACTTAAATTAAATTAGTAATTAATATTGAAGCAATTTCAGACCAAAAATGGAGGAAACCAGGAAGAAATGAAAAAAATATATTAGGTACCAAATAAAGCAAGGAAAAAGGGAAATGGTTGGTAACAAAATTTGGTACTAAGAGGGAAAAAGTTCAATAAAAAAAGGATACATGAAAAAATCATGTAAGTTTTAAGTTCGTCTTAAAACTTTAAAGTTTTAAGCTGTTTTGCTATCCGTCGATTACTTGATAAATTTCAAAAACCCGCAAATAGAAGGTTTCAACTGGGTATAAGTTGAAAAAATCAAGTCATCGAACAAAACCATGGGTCTCCGGGAACTAAAAAGTGCCAGAACGAACATTAATAATAAAAGATAATAAATTAAAAAATTAACATTAAAATCGAAAAAGCATAAAGACAGCCGAAAAAATTTAAAAGTCGTAATCGTTTAGGAATAGGATTTATCATTTTTACACTAAATTTATTTCTATGAATACAATTTGTCAATTTTAAAGTAATATAGTTTTTGAAAAAAAAGTTGCAAATTTTAAAATAATATTTTTTTATAAACCTTCCTCAATTTGAAAGAAAATTGTTTTGTTTTTTATTTAAAGTCTACTTTGCTCTGCGCCTAAGTTTAAGACATTTAAATTTAGTTCATTAAAGAAAAGTTATCAAGTGTGATTAATTTGTCATGAGATGTCTGTTTTCTGTTTGCAGGATTTTTGATATATTTTGTTAGTTATAAGTTTTTGAGATCAAATGCAGAAATTTGTTTTCTTTTTTTATATCACACTTTTGTCCATTTCATCAATTTAACCTAAAATGCAGAGAAAGTAGAAGCTTTGCATAAATAACATAAAGTCTTAAATTTCATAATAAATAAATTTCATTAAAATCATTAAATCTGTCTTTTAAATAAAATTTCATTATTAGTTCTAATTTAAGTATAATTCAGATAAGTTGGGTATAAGACCCTACGCTCCAGACTGCTAACCGATAGTAGAAATTAATAGTAATTTAAAGTTGGAGCTAATTGGTTACTTGTAAAGTAAATATAATTACTGGAAGGTTATTTGAATAAAATGAAGCGATTCCATTGAATTCGGGTTGCTGAACTCGGTGAACGGAATGCTCAGATTAAATTTAAAATATTAGATACTAGTAACAAGTATCTAAATTCAATTCCAAAAAAACTGAACTTAACCTGGACGGGAAATACACAACTTGACTCCACAAGAGCGAAGCGAGCGAGAGTATGACAGGAAAACAAGCTAAAAACCAAGGTAGTGTGAGATTGTGCGTTGTAATGCCCAACATTTTCCTTGTTTCTTAGAGTATTCGTAATTTATTATTAATTATATTGTGTAATTTGTAATGTGTTGTACTTATTAGTGGTATTTGTTTTAATGATGGTTCTAACTTTATTTAAATCAAATTTGATTTATTACTTTTTGTTACAAGCGAAACAAGTTCAGGTTTTATTTAAATTACTCACATAATTTTTATAATCTTATCATTACTTTTTTGAAATGACGCTATATTTACTTATTTTTTCTTTAATTACTATTATTTATGTAGATGACTGTATGATAAAGATTGTACAATGTTTTTGTCCAATCAATTTATATATTTGTGTGTTTTGAATATATTTTTTAATTAGGTTTAAACTCTAAATACAATTAAAATATGTATAAATTCCTCCCTTTATTTGATACAGGGAAAATATATGTGTTCCAAGACAGTTAAAGTGATTTATGCACGCAACATAACAACTCGCAGTGATGTGGCAAGGAGATTATTTCGGAACTTTAAATTGTTTCAGCGAAGATATAATAGATAACGTCTATTGTTCGATAGTTGACTTTTATACCTATACCTAAAGTTAGTATTTTGTATAATATCTAATTTGGCTGTCTGAATTGTTTAAATATTTTTTAGAGTTCTGAAGTTGATTTTTTTAAAGTATTTTGTTGGTACTCTACTTCGATTTTAGTTTTTGATTTTGTAAATACTTATATGTTGTTTTAAAATATACAATGTATTTATTGTATTTTTGATATTTTGTATTTTATTTATATACCTTTTTTACATTTGGAAACTGTGACAACAATAAATTTTAAAAATTGCATTCTCCTACCTTATCAACCTTTACACAAATTGTGAATAGTCCTTGTGAAAATATGTCCAAGGAAGATTGTAATCTGGTCAAGATACAAAACGAAATACAGATAGTTGTTCAAAAAGTGAACACTTCAAGCAATTAGAACTGACAAACATTAGTTTTATGATTTATTAGAAGAAACTGAAATGGAACTTGAAAAGAAATTATGTTAATAATACATTGACAAGTATGAGGCGTGTTTTTCTTTTTACGAGAAAGGATACACTTAAAATTAATTTTCAACATAATTAAAATAAAACACTTGTCATATCGGGTAAAAGCTTTCTATATCCTTTACTTAGAATAACATGGCCAATGTAGATGACCACTGTCGCACAGCATTTCTTAGATCGTCAACCCCGGCCGGCTAGGGATTGTTTTAGATGCAGAAATAAGTGGTAGTCACTAGGAACCAAGTGTGAGCGGTTAGGTGGATGCATCACTCCTACCAGTAATCAGGTCTTGTGTAGAGTGAGTGATATGTGATTGAGTTAGGTTAGGTGAGGTGGATGCTTCCACTCCTAATAGTAATCAGGTCTTGTGTAGAGCGAGTGATATGTGATTGAGTTAGGTTAGGTTAGGTGGATGCTTCCACTCCTCCTGGTAATCAGGTCTTGTGTGGAGCGAGTGATATGAAGTTGAGTAAGGTTAGGTTAGGTGGATGTTTCCACTCCTCCCAGTGATCCAGGTCATGTGTGGAGCGAGTGATATGTGATTGAGTTAGGTTAGGTTAGGTGGATGCTTCCACTCCTCCCAGTGATCAGGTCTTGTGTGATGCGACTGATATGTGATTGAGTTAGGTTAGGTTAGGTGGATGTTCCACTCCAGGTCTTGTGTGGAGTGAGTGATATGTGGTTGAGATAGGTTAAGTTAGGTGGATGCTTTCACTCCTCCTAGTGACCAGGTGTTGTGTGAAGCGAGTGATATATGATAGAGTTAGGTTAGGTTAGGTGGATGCTTCCACTCCTCCTAGTGGTCAGGTCTTGTGTGTAGCGAGTGATATGTGGCTGAGTTAAGTTAGGTTAGGTCGTTGCTTTCACTCCTCCTAATGATCAGGTCTTGTGTGGAGCGATTGAATGTGATTGAGTTATGTTAGGTTAGGTGGATGCTTCCACTCCTCCTAGTGATCAGGTCTTGGTTGGAGCGAGTGATTAGTGGTTGACTTAGGTTAGGTTAGGTGGATGCTTCCACTCCTACCAGTGATCAGGTCAAAATGGAGCGAGTGATATGTGATTGAGTTAGGTTAGGTTAGGTGGATGCTTCCACTCCTACTAGTGGTCAGGTCTTGTGTGTAGCGAGTGATATGTGGTTGAGTTAAGTTAGGTTAGGTCGTTGCTTTCACTCCTACTAATGATCAGGTCTTGTGTGGAGCGATTGAATGTGATTGAGTTAGTTTAGGTTAGGTGGATGCTTCCACTCCTCCTAGTGATTAGGTCTTGTGTGAAGCGAGTGATATGTGTTTGAGCTAGGTTAGGTTAGGTGGATGCTTACACTCCTCCCAGTGATCAGCTCTTGTGTGGAGCTATTGAATGTGATTGAGTTAGGTTAGGTTAGGTGGATGCTTCCACTCCTCCTAGTGATCAGGTCTTGTGTGAAGCGAGTGATATGTGTTTGAGCTAGGTTAGGTTAGGTGGATGCTTCCACTCCTCCCAGTGATCAGCTCTTGTGTGGAGCTATTGAATGTGATTGAGCTAGGTTAGGTTAGGTGGATGCTTACACTCCTCCCAGTGATCAGCTCTTGTGTGGAGCGATTGAATGTGATTGAGTTAGTTTAGGTTAGGTGGATGCTTCCACTCCTCCTAGTGATTAGGTCTTGTGTGAAGCGAGTGATATGTGTTTGAGCTAGGTTAGGTTAGGTGGATGCTTACACTCCTCCCAGTGATCAGCTCTTGTGTGGAGCTATTGAATGTGATTGAGTTAGGTTAGGTTAGGTGGATGCTTACACTCCTCCCAGTGATCAGCTCTTGTGTGGAGCTATTGAATGTGATTGAGTTAGGTTAGGTTAGGTGGATGCTTCCACTCCTCCCAGTGATCAGGTCTTATGTGGAGCGAGTGATATGTGATTGAGTTAGGTTAGGTTAAGTGAATGCTTCCACTCCTCCCAGTGATCAGGTCTTGTGTGGAGCGAGTGATATGTGATTGAATTAGGTTAGTTTAGGTGGAGGCTTCCACTCTTCCCTTAGATCAGGTCTTGTGTAGAGCGAGTGATATGTATGGTTGATGGTTGATGATTTGATGGTTGTCGTTAAGAAAAAACAACTCAACGTCAACCTTTTGTTTTAAAATGCATGACACAGTTTTGTGAGAGTCTCACAATACCATTCAGCAATGTTTCCACCTCTTAGCAAAAAATCAAAAAAACATTCTTATCCTAGAAACACGTGCACTTGCATCTGTTTTACTTCTTGGCAAAAAAGCATCACCTTCATCATTGTATAGGGTGAGAAACTGAAAAGTATCATTAGTTTTGTATAAATCATACAGAATGTTCAGAACCTAATATGAGCACTGTTTCCGTTAACCTTAACGGTCTGTCATAATTTCCTTCTTTAAATTTGAGGACACTCATTAGAATGTATGGAAATCATAAACTGTCCATCCTGGCGTATTTGCTCATCCAATTTCCATAATAAATGTTTGTTGATGACAGAATGCTGTCCACTTCTTGGTTCGTCATGCACATTCGTTCATCCTAGATTATTTTAATGAATCCATTTTATTTAATATTGATTGAAGTTATAAAGTGAAAATGCCTTGAATTTAATTGAACCTCCATACCTTTAAATTATAAGCTAAAAAAAGAAGCGTCTTGAATACCTTATAAATAAATTGTATAAAGATAGATCATTTGAGCAGAATAAATAAGAATTGAGAAATGGATAATTGAAGAACCATTGTAAAAGATTATTTAAAACTCTATCTAAATTCACAGTATTTTCTTTACGATAATATTAACGGCGATATTTCCATAACGTACGAAATGTACCATAGATTCCAAGAATCGTACTATACGCACGAGTCCTTTCCCAATCTAGATTTACAATCTTTTACAAAATCTCCTCTCTTCGTAATCGATTGTTCCAAACAGAACGATTCTATTAAATCAGGTCGCGTGGATGTAAGACTAGAAATAGAAACTTCTGCTAATATACCTGCAACTACTACAGCCTATTGTCTGATTTTACACGACTCGCATATTGTGTACAATCTCCTTACGGGCACAGTGAAAAAGGTTGTGGAATAGATGCCCACGCACACACTGTATAGATATAATGTTATCGATACACTGGGCTCCGATCATTCGCGGACGAGACACCATGTGCTACACATACCCAGGAGTTGTTCACGCTTTCCTCAGGCTCGTGCCTAAGGATAGGTTATCCGATTTAGATGACGTAATTGACGAGGATAATATCTATTCATTCGATTGTTACCTGATCGAAGAGATGTTGAACCAGGCATTCATCGATAACGGTTTGCTCCACAACAAAAGTAAGTTTCAAGTCGATGAGACGCATATATCGAGACACGTCTATGCAGCGTTAACGAGTCGGCTATCTTCGGGTAAAATCGGTGGTTCTGCAGATTCGGTATACGTTTTAGTGGGTGCTATAGGAGTGGTTTTTCTCTCACAATATTAAGAAGCTTGTGATGATAACGAGATTGATGACGTGATATACTATCAATTCGATTTCGACGAAGAACCATGATTACACGAGTTCCCTCTTGTACAAATCGATCCGGAATTTGACGACGATTTAACTAAAATTACGCGAACATTTCAACAAAAAATCTTACGTAGTGGTAGTGGAAGTGATAGTAGTGATAGAGCTGTGTGCTCACGGTTCAGTCGAGACCATGGATCCTAGCAAGATGGACGTGGAGCGAGCTCCTACTAAGCGTCAGCTACCACCTAACATTTCTTAAACAGCGAGTGTACTAAATTCATAGCAATCGGTTTATTCCAGCATACAGGCTTCACTCTCGGACTTTTTAGTACAGGGTGGTAGAAAATTTGTTTTCTTCAATCATCATCTACTTGACGAATTATCGATTCATTTAAAATCTATAACGGCCGCTCTCAGCGATAGGAGAACGTGTAAATTCAATCTGACTATCGGTGACGTAATAGTACGGAATACTTTCGGTAAACGTTACGTTCAATTGTACGACGGACAGCATTGTATGACCTTAAACGCTGACGAATGGAGGCTACTCGAAGACAGTATGCCGCTCGTGTCCAGACGTGTCGCTGAATAGTTTTATATCGAGAAATAGTTATGCTCCTACATCATTGAGATCTTGGCCAGTGACGAGCTGGTATCTAGCACACTCCCCGAAGCGGACAAATTGTACGACGAAGTCAAGTTGTCGACATGTAGGCGAGATCCAAGGTAGTCCTATAACCGTCCAATCTAATGTGTTCAAAGTATGATTCACTTTGTATGTACTACATTTATAGGATTCATATTTACTAGTACTCAAAAGATTTCGTGGATTATCAGCGCTTTTTACGAACTCTACTGAAAACTGTTTGCTCCTCACAGTTCAAAATAAGGCTGATATTCCCCAAGAAAACTTTGCAATCGCTATATCAGATGGGTCGATAGTGGTACACAGTGAGGACATGATACGTACATTGTGCAAACCTTTTGCAATCATTTTCACAAAAGGATTGGAAAAGGCACTAGACAATTCCATCTTCACGTCATGGGATTGTCTCAAGAAATTCATTAACTGTATATTACCCCAACATAATAGTAACGTAGTTAGTAAATGTGCACTAAAAAGTGCTAAAAGTTATTACGATTTACTCCTAGCCTAATTTGAGCCCTCTGGAGCGGTGCAAAACCCGTAAGGCTGTGTGTGTTGCCCAGGTCCCTGGCGAGGAGTTAATTCTCTCGTAAACCTGTATGACAAAGGCTTGAAGTAAATTCGTAGACGAAATCGAAAAAAATTTAAAAATAAAATAAAAAAAATTGGGGGCCACAATTTTGTAATGGAGTGGTGGTCACAGGAAATAGCGATGGATTTGGGGATATTTCCACAAGGGGTAAAGCCTGCTTGCCCCGGCTTGTAATGTGAGCACGAGGAACAGCTTCACTGTACCACGTGACGATTCCAACCCCGTGAAAACACAGAGGACAAGTCTATTTTGATTCAGTTACTGGTTAGAAGCGCGTGTGAGAAGATGTGGTGGACCGACTGCATAAATTAAGAAAATTTATACGATCCCTGATACTCGACTTACATGGCACGGTTACAGACTATTCAAATTGGATATATCCCTTGTCAGCGAGTAAATTAGACGAAGCAGGATTTTTTTACACTGGTGTTTTTTTTTACATATTGTTTTACCTGTGGATTGGGTCTTGGCGATTGGGAACCACATCAAGACCCTATTGTCGAACATTACAAATGGACGTCGGATAGATGTAGATATATAAGAGCATTGAAACGAGTTCGTAGCACGTTTATAGTAAATAACAACAGCAGCAGCCACGTAAATAACACTATATGCGAGTGTGAGCTATGTAAAATTTGCCACCAATCGGATATAGAAGTCAGTTTGTTGCCTTGTGGCCATTTACTAGCCTGTACCGCTTGTTCACTCAAATTAAAGCATTGTGGTCAATGTAGAGAAAAGATAACTGCCACTGTACGCGTATTTTTACATAATAAAAACTTTTAGGGTTACCCCTCAACATAATCCAGAACATTGACGCCGTATGAGGGCTTTTCAAACTAATGTTGGGTTGTATTTTGTTGACAAACAGGAGTGAAGTAACCATTCTCGGTACTACCGCCCTAACGTTAATGGTGGAAAGTTTTTCTCATTGTTTAACATGTATATATCATTGTATTTTTAAAACTTTAAACCTATGACTGTGTTTTTGGAAATTGAATTTTGTGTAAAATTGTACTTTTCTCTTTCATGTTTTTCTCATTGTTTAACTTAACATGTATAAATCATTGTAAAACTGTAAATCTATGTGTTTTTGGAAATTGAATTTTGTATAGAATTGTACTTTCATGCTACCAATATAGTTCTTGGATCTGACTAGATTTGTTTTTCTTCCTATCAAAAACTCCTAAACCTAGAGGTATGACCTAGACCCGTACCGTAAGACGTACGCGAGTTTTTCGCGCGCGCGAATAACTCAGTACGTGTTACGGTAAGGGGTACGTGTCCAACCTCGTCCTTCTATGAAATGTACAGGCGTATTGCCTAACATATGGATCACAGGGTTGAACCTATGGTGGTGCGCTCTGGTTACGTTCGGCGGCAACTACTACTACATCCGATAGTTCAGTCAGTAGTGCGTCTGCATTCGGGTGACTTGGTTGGTTCCATACGAGGAGGTAAGCACAGGTTATTTTGGGGTAGGTACGGTTAATTTTGGATAGGTACTTTGAAGGTTCATGTGGGCTGTGGTAAGCATAAGTTTAGGCAAAAGTAGGAACATAAAGTTTTCATACATTAGACATAGGGTTAGGATAAATATCTTTGGTTTAGGTGTAACACGATATATAAACACACGTGGTCTGTGGTAAGCATAGGTTTAGGTTAGGTTAGGTCAGGTTAGGTTAGGTTAGGCAAAAGTAGGAACATAAACTTTTCGTACAATTTAATAGACATAGGGTTAGGTTAACTATCTTTGGTCATAGGAGGGGTACGTGTCCAACCTCGCCCTTCAACGCAAACATATCACGCAGGGTCAAACCTGCGGTGGTATGATGAGCGCCCTATGGTGGGGGCGCTCTGGTTCTCCCAGGGCAGTGGGAGAGGGGGAAGCAAAGACAAGTTTGTACTTGCAAAAATGGCTGCAAGTGGATGCGGACAAATCCATTCCGGAGATTATCGGTTGCTAACAGGTATATCGGTTACTGATTGGATGTTTGGGTTGGCAAATCGATTGCTAAAAGTATATTTTGGTTGGTAAATTGGTTGCTAACATGATATATTGGTTGGTAAATCGGTTACTAAAAGTATATTTTGGTTGGTAAATCGGTTGGTAAAAGTATATTTTGGTTGGTAAATCGGTTGCTAAAAGTATATTTTGGTTGGTAAAAATATATTTTGGTTGTTAAATAGTTAGCAAAAACATTGGCCATAATAAGACTAACACACACATGTACCTTAAACACAGAGTCTCGTGTAACACTTGGTACTGTGTCAAGGATTGGACAGGTACAAAACACATGTGGGCAGTGATAAGCATAGGTTTAGGCAAAATTAGGACCATAAACTTTTCATACATTATAATATACATAAGTTAGAGATAGTTTAGGTTAACTATATTTGGTCATAGGTTTTAGGTGTAACACGTATATGATACAAGTAGGCTGTGGTGAGCATAGGTTTAGGCAAAAGTAGGAATATAAACTTTTCATACATTATAATAGACATAAGTTAGAAATAGGTTAGGTTAACTATGTTTGGTCATAGGTTTTAGGTGCAACACGTATATGATACATAAACATAAGTAGGCTGTAATGAGCATAGATTTGTCTGCGCTCTAGTAGCTCTAGACGTGATTGGCCGCTGCTACACCCTGGTAGCCAACGGAGGAACCTCATATAAATATATAACACATTATATAAATATATAACACATTAAATGTACCAGCTGTGGACCCTACTCTGTATTTTGAATATTCATTTGTTGTATACATAACCTCAGAGTAACCTTAACCTAGAGGTACGACCTAAACCCTTACCGTATGACGTAAGGGGTACGTGTCCAAACTTCTACGAAATGTACAGGCATATAATTCAGTGTATAACCTACGGTGGTGCGCTCTGGTGTGGGGTCCTCTGGAGGGACTACTCGGCTAGTACACGATTGCTCAGTCGTGTGTTCGCCTTCGGGTAACACGGCCTGACGTCACTATCGTCAACGTGTACATGTGACGTCAAGATCCAACCACTCCCACTACACCTTCCATTATCTCACCACCTTCTCCCACCACACCTCCCACTATACCCCAACAGCCCAACCACTCCCACAACACCTCCCATCATTTCCCACCACACCTCCCACTACATCTCCCACCACACCTTCCACCATCCCCACCATATCTCCAACCATCCACAACCACGCCCAACCACACCAACCACCACCCCTCACCACACCCCACCATAAAAAACCACGCATCCCACTTGCCGCCACCACACCCCACCATCCCCCCATCCTCCCACTCCAATTTGTCCTAAAGTACCGCACACTCTACTCATATAATTTTTGAAAAAACAAAAGTTAATTTGTTTTACTGCTAAGATCAACTGGTCCAGTATTTAGAAATAACCTATATTTATTTAACGAAGAAACACAATAAAAAAAAGTTAATAAAATATTGGTAGCATATGGGATATCTCAGTACACAAGGTGTGGTGAAATCACAGAATCTGTTATTGTTTGGGGGTCCTAAGGCTAAAATAATATTTCTATGTGTCTAATCGATAAAGTCAAATTAATATTTATAAAGTTTAGCATTTAACATATTGAAAACTTGAATAGATCTAATTCTAAATCATTTTTTAAAAAACCTTCTGATTTAGAACTTTTTTTGAAAATACGTGTCTTAAAATAATATCAAATGTATTTTAAAATCCAATAGATTAGTTTAGAAATGGATACAGTAATATGCATATAGATTTTGTTCATTGTAAATACAGTAATAGTTTTGTTGGTATATTTGATAATCAAATTGCCTGATGTTTTTCTTTTTTCCAATTTACTAAGGGTGAACAAGTGAATAAAATCTGGGATCAAGACAATTTTCTTTTTTGTCTGTAGATCAAAATATATTGGTTATATATATATATATATATATATATATATATATATATTTATAAATATGTTACTTACGTCGTCTCATACACACTGATTATTGTTCCCAACCGGTTTCGCTGCTTCAATTAGTCAGCATCATCAGGGTTTATCTGCTACTGCTTCGTCATTAACATAAAAATACTACACAACACACATTACAGACACACATGCGTACACTTTATGTCCTGTCAGGTGGCTGGCCAGTCCCGTACTGAATCTGTATCTCGTATTTTTTTATCATTGTTCAAATATGCAGAGTAAATACTGTCGGATTCAAACCTTATTTGTTCATTTATTACTTTTGTTTTGCTGGTTTGGTTTTCAAAAATATATAAAACGTTCATATTATAGACCTTTTCCCATTGTTTTAAAATAATCATTGTGCTTTCCAATGTGTCATACGAGTGCATGTTATCTAGAATATGCTTCGCGAAATTTGATTTTTCTGGTTGGTCCAATTTTATTGCAGCCATATGTTGTTTATACCTTTTTTTTTAAATTAACAGTTTGTCCTATATATGCACTATTGCATGATTTACATATTAGTTCATATACGCCTGGGTTATTGTATTTGCAAACTTTGTCTATATTAATATTTAGTTTCATTTCTATATTATTATTAGTTTTGTACACTATTTCATAGTTATCTTTGTTTAAAAAGCCTAGCAATGCGGTGTGTTTCTTGTCCTACATAATGAAATAATACATTATCAACTGCGTGTTATTATTCAACGTACTCTGAGTGTTTATTTTCGCTCTTATCTGTGAAAGGAGTTTGTCTACCATTTCCTCTTCATATCCATTGAATTTTGCCACTTCTTTTATATATTCAATCTCTAAATTAAAGTGTTCTAGGCTTAAAGGTATTTTTAAAGCACGGTTTATCATTGACCTATATGCTGAGATTTTTTGGCTAGTTGGGTGATTAGAAGTGTTGTGTATGGTAATGTCGACATAAGTTGGTTTCCTGTAAATGTTAAACTCGAGTTCGTTTTTATTCCTTGAGATAGTGATGTCCAGGTAGTTGATTGTTCCATTTTTCTCCTTCTCGTATGTAAATACCATGTTATTGTGTATTTGGTTTAAGGAATCAATCATTGCATCCAGTTCACTGTCTTTAGATTCATTATATATTATCAATATATCATCTACATATCGGAAGTAAGCTATAATTTCGTGTTTAGAATGCAGTGTGTTATTTATTTTTGTGTCCAGTTCCTGTAAAAACACTTCCGATAATATGCTAGCTTTCGGGTCCCCCATCATTAGGCCATATTTCTGGTTGTTGAACTTGAAGTAATTTTGGTTGATAGTAACTTTTAAGATTGTTATTATTAGTTTTATACAGGGTGATTCACGAAGTTATCCCCACACTTATACAGCTATTTCTACTAGTAAAAATAATGAAAAAAGTTCATATAAACATAGGTCCGGAATTGCTTCGTAAGCGAGTTACGGCTAGCGAAAGATTTCGCCCAAAATTTAGTACCTTGGGTGAAATGAAGACTTCCTTAAATTCTGGGAAGGCAAATGAAGGGCCAAATTCAGAGATTTTTTATAGTTTTTGAGCTGAAAAATCAAATACAACTGGTCCTAAAACTGTAGGGCCTACCTCCCTTACTTTTAAAGATATCCCCTGTAAAACACCCGAAATAGGGGTTGAGAAACACTTTTTTTACGTTTGACTTTCAATAACATTGTTAAATAGGTAATAAATACATAAAAAAATGTTTCATAATAATGAAATAAATAAATAAATTTTAAAACAGTATTAACTGTTAAAATTTGTAAATAACAATACCATTTTTAATAAAAATAAGTATTAACTATTTATAAAATGAAACAAACATGTTTCATTCCTGTTTACTAATCACCAAAATGCAGAATAAATTTTCTAATTAATTTTTTTTTATTTCCTAAGTTGGCAACATAACAGCTGATCAACAATGGTATTCTGTTCTGATGTGTTTAAACTGTGTATTAGTAGTGTTTAAATGCAAGTTATACGTAGAAGAATATTGGTTTCTGTGAAGTGTTCTAATAATACACAAGTTTACAGTGAGTTTTAATTAGATTAGTTTGTGAAATAATGCCTTACTTATTTACAACAGAGGAATACGCTGATATGGTTTTCATTTTGGGTGTCTCTAATGGTAATGCTGAGCTGCTGCACTAGAATATGAACTGCGTTACCCTAATAGGAAGATTCCAGATCCTTAAACAATTAGTGGAACTTTCAGTACTCTTCGGGAAACAGGATCATTACCTAGTATTCGTACAAATTATGAACGTGCTGTCAAACATGACGATTCTATTGTTATTAATGCTGTTTTACGCAGTCCAGGAGTAAGATAGTACACGACGTCTTTCTAGGCGGCTAGGAGTTTCACAGTCGATGGTGTGGAGGACACTTAATAAGAACAACTTTTATCCATTTCATCAACAAAAGGTTCAGCATCTACTTTCAGGGGATGGTCTGCTTCGCTTGCAGTTTTGCAACTTTTTGAATAGGAATCAACAACTCTACAAGCGTATTTTGTTTACGGATGAGGCGCAATTTACTCGAGATGGTGTCAACAACTCGCACAATGAACACTCAAGGGCAGACGAAAATCCTCATGAGGTAGTGGAACGGAACTTTCAATACCGATTTAGCGTCAATGTCTGGTGTGGCCTCTTGTACAATTGGCTGATTGGACCATTCATATTACCTGGACGCCTAAATGCTGAATTCTATCTTCATTTCCTTCAAGAAGAGTTGCCGCAGCTGCTAGAGGATGTTCCTTTACATCTTAGACGACATTTGTACTTCCAGCATGATGGAGCACCTCCTCACTTTTCACGTGCCGTGTCCACTCACTTAAATCAACAATTTCCTGGACAATGGATTGGTCGTGGAGGGCCTCACTCTTGGCCACCAAGATCACCAGATCTATCTCCATTAGATTATTGCCTCTGGGGATGGATGAAAGATAATGTCTACAAAACAAAAGTTAATTCTCGTGAAGAATTAGTTGCCCGTATTATGGATACAGCTGAGCAGATAAAGAGAAGTTCTGAAAAATTAAGAAATGCAACAAAAGCTGTACACAAACGAGCTTCGAGATGTATTGATAATGACGGCCTCATTTTTGAACATGTGTTATAAAAAGGTGGGTACAGTTGGCCCAACCCAATTTATTTTTCTTAAAATTAGTAATGTATTATCTAAATAAAATTGGATTTTTGGAAGTTATTTCTGTTGTATCTTTAACTTTACTTACACCAATTTTCTCAGAATTAAATTTTCTACAATTTATCTTAAATTTTTTTTTTAAATAACGGTTTTCGTGAAATTTGCCGTCAAATATTAAAAATAGCCGCCATTTTGAAACGATTAAAGATGTTTTATTCATATTTTGCACAAAGATAGCGGCCAATAAGATGAACATTTGTGCAGAATCTCAACGCAGTAACTTAAACCGTTAAGGAGTTATGAATTATTTTGTAAAAAACACATACAGACAGACAGACGCTAAACGAAACGAGATATGACATATGTTTATATGAACTTTTTTCATTATTTTTACTAGTAGAATGAGCTGTATAAGTGTGGGGATAACTTCGTGAATCACCCTGTATAGGCCAAATTGTGGTCGTCCTCCAGAAGCTTTTCAACTATTATATCGATCACTTCATCAGTGGGGATGTTAGTTTACATATTGCAAATATCAAATGATATCATACGTGATTTGTAGGTTAACGGTATTTGCTTCAACTAAGTCAATACTATTAGCAATGTTGAAGGTTCCCTTAAAATCCAAAACTTACTTCAAGAATAGAAGTTAAAAACTTAGAAATTCTGTAGCCTGGACTTCTGATATAATTAACCAAAGGTCGTATTGGTATTCCTTGTTTGTGTATTTTAGGAATTCCTCTCATAACAGGGGCTATTGGATTTTGCTCTATTAATTTTAGTTTATCTTGTTTATTGATAAGCAAGTTTGAATTGTTTACACAGTTCTTAATAGTACTACAGCATGCCGTAGTAGGGTCTCTAGTTATTTGCTCAAACCGGTTATCTTGTATGTATTGTTCTGTTTTTCTTATGTAGTCATTCTTATTCATTATGCACACAGATTTAATTTTGTCAACCTCTGTTAGAATTAAATCATTGCATTCAAGCTTCAACCTAATATCTTTGATTAGTTTTATGTTTGGTATAACTTTGTTATCGCTACACATGTTTTTCTTTATACGTACAAGTTCATCTTTTACTGCATATCTCATATTATCATTTTCTTTGCTTGGTAATCTTTGAATATGAGTTTCTGCATCAGTTAATAAATATTCTATTTTTTTATTATTATTATAAAAATTAAAATTATGTTTAAATCCTTTACATAAAATACTATGTTCTTTTTCTGTGAAATTTACTTCGGATAAATTTATTAGGCATTTTATATACATATCTTCGCTTCTATTGATTTGAGCACGATTATTGCAAATTAATTGTTCATTTTTCAATATTTGTATTTTTTTATCGATATATATATATATATATATATATATATATATATATATATATATATATAATATATAATTGGACCACATATGTAACAATAATCATTTAATTTGTTTAACCCAAAAATTTTCAAAATGAGAAAAAAATTTACTTAGCTCATGACGTAAAATTTTGTTTTGTTTGATAATATTTTGGAAAAATGTAAAAATTTGGGTGGGGTGGTTTGTCCAATTTTGGGGTATTTTTTGCGGTGGGCGGTTTCCAGAACTATATCACAAAATTGCCCACCTTTGGTCCTCATGTAAAGGTGTCTAAAATATCTTTCTATTTGTTCAGATACTTTTTGCCGGAAATAGTCAACATTGATAGGGGCGTATTATTTTCTAAAACAGGTTGTGCGAGTTTAGAAAGATTCTTTAGAAAACTATCAAAATGAGTTGGGTTAGTTTAGATTTTTTTGTAAATATCAAAATTTGAGTGGGAAGTATTTTTTCAAAATGATTTGAGTAAGTTTATAACCATTTTTGAAAAAAGATCAAGATTTGTGTAGGGGGAATTTTTAGGTAGAAGGATACAGGATTGAAGTTGGTGGTAGAATTTTTGGGTTGAAGGGAAAGGGAGGATTAAAGAGAGTTAAAATTTAGGGATGACAGTTTAGACACTTTTTTTAATGTTCAGAAATTATTAAGATGGAATTTTGAGCAAATTAAAAAAGATCAATTCTGTTGTACCAATCTTTACTCCACATCCACAATTCTCTTTTCGATTATTTCTAAGGGAAAAGCATATAACAAATATTAACATCGTTAAACGTTTCTTTCTATCCATTCCTGCCAATTGTAGGAGTATTTTCAAAAGGGGTTTCAAAATAATATTGATCAATGTCTAGACTCTAGACCAGTGGTCACCAATTAAGTTTCATGAAGGTCCGTTTCAAAGTTTTTTCCGAGCATCCGCGGTCCATTCAGGGGAAACCATTGGGGGTACTCCCCCGACATTTTTTAAAAATTAACAATTTAACTACATTAATTTTAATCATTATTCAAATATTTGGGATAGTTATTAATCTGTATCTATTTCGATATAATGTTCTTCAAATTTATTGAAGTTTGATATTATGCCATTGATCGATTAAAATAAAGGGCATTATTTAAATCGGATTTGGCAATAAAAATTACTTTATTAAGTATGTTTACTTATAAAAAACCTATTCTCGAATTTAGTCCTCGACTATATCTCTTTTGTTATTGAAATACCAAGATAAATTAAATTAAACGTTTTACTAGGTATAAAATAATTGGGTAACCGGTAAAATAATACAACAATATTAAATCAAAAGCCTACTTTTTATTGAGAGTTGTATAATAAGAAATAAAGTACATATAAGTAACTCTAATAAAAAATCAAACTAGTTTAAAAATTTAAAAAATCAGTAGAAAAATGACATGTTAAAAAAATTAACATATGTAAAATAAAAAGAAAAAAAATCACTCATAAGTAGTTGAAATTACAAATAAAGTGATTCAAAAGTTTACGATCAGTGAGAAAAATGACAAGTTTTATTTTTAACAATCTTCTTAAAACTTGGAGTGTAGTTTGTGCAGCTTATTCTCATTAATGTTTCGAGATGGTCATCTGTGAGACGGGATCTATAACGATTTTTAATAAAAGTCATTCTTGAGAAAGCTGCTTCGCACACATATGTCGATCCACAGTTTGATGGCGAAAGTTTTCAATTCTGGATACTTTTTGTCACTGACATATTTGATCCAAAATTGGTCGCATTCAAGAGTGTCTGGAACTTTAGAAAAAATGTCTTTTAGAACAAAATCTTCCTGGTACTCGATAAGTTCCATCTGCAGGGCAGCTTTGTTACTCTTGAAAATATCTGACGCTTCACTGGTCCACACACCATTAGGTTTAAGTAAAAACTGTTGTTTAACAGTTGCAACAACATTTTCAATTTTGTTGAAATCTGTAAATCTTCTTTGAAATTCTAATTTAAGTTTATTCATGAAATCAGTGAACTCGGTGATGTCAATGTCCTCATTGCTCTCACAAACATATATAAGGAGGGGAAAGTGAAGCAGTGCTCCACTGATATCTTCAGTGAAAAGGTCGATATTTTTAGAAAAACCTCTAATTTCAGAGAAAAGTTCACACACAAAACTTCCATTGCAGCTTGAGATTTAAGAAATTAATATGCCGAAATATGTCTGTTAAAAAAGCTACGGAAGCCACGTTTTATTTAGTTTCGAGGAAACCTAAATGCTCCTTTGCTACTTCTTGATCACTACTTGAAAGAAATTCTTTAATGTCCTCCAATACTGCAAAAAATCGTTCTAACACCATACCTTTGCTTAGCCATCTGACGTTGTTGTGGAGAAGCAAATCGTCAAACTGAGCATTGGTTTCTTTAAGAAATGATTTGAACTGATGCTTGAGAGATGATTTCGCACGTAAAAAGTTGATTATTTTGATAATAGCTTGCTTGCATCATACTCTTCAGATTTGGATTCAGAGTGCAACATAAGACACTTTGGTGAATGATGCAATGGTATGAAATTAAATTTACATTGCATTTAGAGTCACTGCCAAGTCTCTGATCTAAGCCTTTTCTGCATCCTATCATTGCTGCTGCTCCGTCTGTGGTTACCGATATCACTTTTTTCATATCTAAGCCAACTTTGTCGAAATAGCCCATTGTAGCCTTTTAAAGATCGTCTCCTGTAGTTGTTCCTGACATCGACAAAATAGTCAGCAGTTCTTCATGAAGTTGTTCATGGGTGGTGTCAAGATAACGCACAAAAATAATTAGCTGTGCTGTATCTGTGATGTCGCAGGATTCATCCAATGCCAAAGCGAAGCAATCCGTAGCGGCCAAAGTTTCCTTCAAAGTTTGAAACTTTCCTCTCCTAAAACTTGAGTATTCCTCGTGCTTGAAGAGGCAGATAATGGAATATGTCGCAAAGTATCAACCACATCCTTTTTTATTTTCGAACAAAGCATTTCCTGCCTCCAGTATGCACTTTTTTACTATATCAGCATCACTAAAAAAGGCTTCATATGTTTGGCGAGCGTCCAAGAAATTCGCAAAGAGGCCTCGGAGCATTTTTCTTGCTCGGTCATGGACCGATTCATTATTTGTGTGGATGTATTGTAGTTTGAAAGTAAGCTCTGAATTTTAGTATTACTTCCCACAGGATATTTTTCTTCAAACGATTTATGTTTAGTCTCGTAATGTCGTTTAATATTCGAACTTTTAACAATACCTACAGTATGAGTGCATATTAAACATACCAGTACTGCTCCTACTCATTTTTTTTCGTTGATCGGTATGTCATCGCGGTCCGCACAAAACTAGCCGGCGGTCCGCCATTTGGTGACCACTGCTCTAGACAATACGGTTGTGCAATTCTTCTTTATCGTACAATAAATTTAACATTTAACCCGGCCTGTATTAAGAAATGGAATTTAATCTTCGTCGTAAGCACCAGTATCTTAATCGTAAAAAATATAAAACTCAATATAAAACTACATATAAAAATAAAACAATTTTTATATGTATTAATAAAAATACAAAAAAATTATATTAATTTAATATTATTCGTTGAAATAAATTGTATATGTGACGATGTGGCACAGGGATCTTGCTTGAAATCTGTTTTCTTTGATTGCGGTGTCAGTACCACAGCTGATCATTAGTGCACGGAGTAGGATGGATGGAATCAAAGAGTAGTGAAGTGCCCACCACCACTTGTGTCGAGTTCCCTCAATTTATTTAGTTTAGTGCAGTTATCTAAATTAATACGTCGGGTAACGGCATTCACGGATTCTCTGAGAAGGTCTATGCAATATGCCCCACTGCGATAATTATACATATTTAAATGGATGAGTTACAAATAGGCTTATGGCTTATGACCACACGATTAAGTTAGGCTAGGTTAGGTTGTGTACAGTTACGTTTATAAGTCCTCCAAATTAGTTTATTACAATTTACTCATTAAAAGCTGGTTATCGAGAGTGGTGTTTGGTCTGTCAGGATGAGTGATTTATTACCTCAAGGACCACGTGTCCTAGGTTAAATCAATCTTAGGCTAAAGCATCCCTACTGGTCTTAAGTAGTGATATTTCTGACAATAACCAAATTCGCTATACAGAATGTTCAGAAAAGTTTGTGCCAAAACTTTAAGTGGTGTTCATATGGGTCAAAATAAAGAAAAAAATTCCTATAAACTTATGTCCTGAAACGCTTTGTTTTGTTGTGCCTTTTAAGTGGTTTTTTTATTTTTTTAATAATTATAGCTTTTGAAATTATTAAGATTTTGAGTCGAAATTTGGTATTCACATTTTTCATGTTACATTTTCATCAGTATATCGAGAATCAAAACTTTATTTTATAAATTCTCAAAATGGTGACTGTTTGAAATATTTAATATTGATTATCTCTAAAACCATTAACTTTACAACAAATGTAAACAGCCGCCATTTTGAAAATTAATAAAAAATACAGTTTTGATACTGGTAAACTGTTGGATAAAAATGTGTATAACAAAATTTGACCCGAAATCTTAGTAATTTCAAAAGCTATAATTAATTTTCAAAAAGACAGATTGAAAACGACGAGTTTCCGGAGATATGTTTATAGGAACGTTTTTATTTATTTTTACCCATTTAACCACCATTTAAAATTTGGCACGACATTTTCTGAATACTCTATACATAATTAAACATTTTGAATTCCAGCCAGAATTGCAAAACCACAAATCAGTCAAGGATGTTAACTGAAATTTGAGCATTTTTTCCCATCTCAGAGTAAATATCATTTTCAAATCATTAAAAGTATTGCTCGGCCTTGTAAACAATTATAAACAACCTTCAACAATTTACATATTTTGAAAAATTAATATTCAGTTGAGCTAAACATCGTATCTATGGAGGTTTTGGGATTGGTGAACACGAATATGCCATTAACATTTTAGAATTCGGGCTGGAAGGCCCTAAATGGTGGGCTGAAAATTAAAATATTGTAGAAAAATCTGCAACGAAGACATCTAGATTACTCTACTAGATAGTTGAGTTCTAGAGGTTGTTGAATTTTAGTCAATATTCATGCACAATCAATATTTTTGTTTTACTATTAAATAAGTAAAACTAGCAACATGATCCTTATGTTGGACCTGGTTTAAATGGGCACCATATTATAATTTTAATTTACTTAATCTTACTTATCCAACCGTAAAACTTAAAATATAAATTGTTTATAAATTTAACTAAAGTTTAACTACAACTCCAGCTACTAGGTGTGTTGTTATAGGCTTGTATCACATTTTGAGGTTATGTTGTTTAAAATGTAGCCTTTTTAGCGTATTATATTAGCAACTCCTTTATTTTTTTACTGTATACAACCTGTTTTGACGTCATGGGATGCAGATTGTAAAACTGGCCAACATGACTTACTGTCGGCTGATGTATTGATTAAAGGTGAAAAATTATTTCTAAGATAATCATTTTTGAAATTCGAAAATTGGCCACCATTTTAAAATGTACAATTAATTCAGTTGTTTTGGTCAATGAACCTGTCCAATGATTAGTAAAATTGAGATTTTGTACCACATATGAGAAAAATTGAGACGTTTAGAGTGTTTACCAAAAGACACACACATATAAGGTGTTTTATGTTAGAAATTTGATTACGTAAACCAACTTTAAGCGGTAAATCAGTCCAATAATACAGTTAATTAAATTCTTATCTTATACATTAATGATTTACATTATATTTAATCTTTTGATATGAAATATTTCTTTTGTTGGTAATGAGATGAGTTCTTATTAAGAGTTCCACAAAAATGACTACAAAGTTATTTGCGTTAAAGGTAGTTTGTATGTTGTGAATTTTCTTATTCAGAAATAAAACAAACATAAAATGAATGTAAAATATATTTTACTATTTACATTATATGTTGTGCTACCAAATGGATTGTATTCAAAAAATGAAACAACGTTCGACCCTAAACAATTTTGCGTACATTTGGTAAGTTTCCAAGTAAGGGTACTGAGTTTAATTTAGTGACTTTAAGAACTGCCATTTACACAGTATATAAAAAGTTCTGAGATTGCAAAATAAACATCAACATAGAGATCTTGATTAATGAAAAATAACTGTTGACTTCTGTGTGCACTGACCTGTGACCTATATCTATGAACTAATTTTACCCTTTCATAAATGTACAAATATTTTTCAATATTTAGCTTTCTAACAGTGTTCTTGCTTCATTTTAATTTGTTTGACCAATAACTATCATTTGTGAAGCTAAATAATTTTTGTTTGTTTAGGATTTAGTGTTACATTATAGTGGATTTATAAGAAAGTTTGTGCAACAATTTAATTTTGTTTGTATTTATTGTATATTTTTACTTTTTGTAGGCCGAAACTTGGAAGAAAATGAGTGAAGAGTATACACCGTTCCGAACAGATGCTCTTGGAAATATTTATATCAGCTTAGTGGTCAAGACCGGTGCAAAAGAGAATTATCTATTTCGTAGGTATTTAATATATTGATTATTACTTAATAAATAAAATCCTTACGGCCAGTTTGTCTAATTTTTGTTAAGGAATTTGTTAGAGTATGAAACGATTTGTTAAATATTGTTCATGTTTTCTTCCAACCTCCATTAGCACTGAATTTCCGCATCTGAACTTGTTTAACTATAAATAGTTATATCAATAAGCCTGATTTGCAAATTTTAAATTAGCCTTATTTATAATTTAAATAGAAAATGTAAAATTAATTTTCACCAGCTTTGATATAACTCAGTTTTACCATATTTTGGATAGATTAACAGGATTTTATCGTTACTTTTGATTTACTTTTTAGTTAAATTGAAATTTCCAAAAGATTGAACTAATAATTTATTAATTACACACCCATCATGTTTCATATAATACCTTTTTTTTTTTTTTTTACAGTTCCAAATGTGTATGAAGTTGGAGTACATGTGACAGCAAAAAATGTCGCCAAAAAAGTAAAAAAAGAATTAATTAAATATTTCTCAGAACTTTTTAAAATTCCTAAATACGAAATAAAATTATTGGGAGTAAGTATTCACTGATAACAAGTAATGTGTTTTAAAATTACAATGTTTGAGATAAACTTGCAACAATAATAAACTGTACATTGTCTGTGGAATGACTTTTTCGATAGTATATGTAGTAAAATATAAAAACAAATGTTAGTTAAAGTGGGATTTACCGCTGTATCTAATCTTTCCCTCTTTGCCCCTTGTCTCCCATAGCACTTGGAAGACTCGCTCCTCAAAAAGGGCTGAGGCGTAAACTTATTTTATATTTTGCAGTTAATTCCAAAGATTGTAATTCCAGGTCAAAATCATGAAGATTAATCTTTTAATATACAATATTGCTATATTAACAACAACTACTCTATCACCAATACAGCTATTTTGTGTTAGGCAAACATTGTGCGTCACACCTACTATGGTGAACAGTGATAAAAAAATTTATTCTGTCAATTTTGTCTATGATAATGAACAAATACAAATTTTTGTTACATTTGCTTGGTAGTTGACCTACACAATTTAAAATCTTGGCACAGATGTAGGGCATAGTCAGGGGATTAAACATAGATTCATTCCTGGATTATAACTTCGTAAATCTTTTTCGTTCTAATTTTAAACTTACTCCTTAAATTTAGTTTATTATTAGTTCGTAGTAACCAATCCGTTTAAACTCTATATAAACTCTAAATGCGATTTCCCAAAATCGAGACCTAGATAAATCGTTTTCTCACAACCAAAAAAGATTCACCTCATTTCAAAAAAATTGTTAAGTCTATGTTCAAGATTAAATTAACAATTATACAAGAATTGATCGTTTAATAAAAATACTTCCGTTAATCAACGTAAGTGAGGATTTTTTGATTGTAAATAGAATTATTGTTCTTTATTATTTTTTAACTTGTCATCGTAGATAAATTAATCCAATTTGATGACTGTACTACCTTAATTTTCAAAGCAAAGTCGTTGTAAATTCTAGAATAAAAGGCTTTCTTACAACTCAGTGTCACAGATCAGTATTTTACTGAAAAAAATTCGTTAATTAATCCTAAGAAAACGAAATATATATTTTAATTTAAAACAAAGCGCGGTAATTATATAGCAGAGCTGCCTCACTTCAAAATCAATTTTTATGGGTTTTATTCGTCAAATAAATGTTGGAAAAATATTTTATTATCGAAAAAAAGTGTCGGAAAGATGATTACATAATACAATTACACAAGTAGTTTTTTCGTGAAAAAATTAACTCTGTGTTATCTTTCATACTCATGACATTCACTTCAATAAACGTACGGAAGGTTTGGCCAGGTGGTTATATATATACACATACGCAGACAATTGAACGTCAATGGAGGGAGGTGCGAGGAAATTTGCCGCGATATGGAAATTCAAAACAACATTTCCATGGCCATATAGCCGAATTTATGTTTAAGAGAAAGTACAATGAGTATAATACTCGTTTTCATCATTTATGGCGAATTACGAGTGAAATACATTTAAATTCAATAAATTCCTCTTCTACTGAATTTGCAGCAGAATTTGACTCTGATTAAGATTTTCTTGTGTAATTATATTATGTAATCATCTTTCCGACACTTTTTTTCGATAATAAAATATTTTTCCAACATTTATTTGACGAATAAAACCTTTAAAAATTGATTTTGAAGTGAGGCAGCTCTGCTATATAATTACCCAAAGCGCTAATCAGACACCAAATTAATGTTTTACTGGGAAAGGAGAGGAACTAGAAGTAAATTAAGCAAAGTTGTTGGGTCTCCTCATTGATAATAAAATCGCTTGGAGTGATCGTATTAATCTAATTAGTACTAACATCACTTCAGAAGATTTGTACTCCGGTATTTAAAATATTACTTCAAAACCTAAATTCTTTTAACAGCCTACTATGGGCTAATATATCTCTATCTGAACTATGGAATTCTACTATTGGGAAATTTATCAGTTTATAATATGTTAAGAGTGTTTATCCTGAAAGGAATTCAGTAGTATAAAAACGCTTTTAGATAAGTTGGGATTCTTACCGGGACATTCATAGTTGAAAGTGATACTTAATATTATGAGCCAAATTAATATATATATATATATATATATATATATATATATATATATATATATATATTGGCTCTAAAAAGGAGACAAACAGAATATGTTGGTTACGTCGTTTCTAGGGTTTAAATCATATTTGATTTACTAACTTTTGATAGAAGCAAAGCAAATTGAGATTTTATTTAAATATAGAAACATTTGATATAACTTGAGACTCCGTACATAGTTTATTTTAACTGATTAAATAATAACTACGTTTTTTGAGATGACAACCAATTCTTTTTGTTTATTTACTATTTGGTTTTATGAATAGAGATTATATAAAGTTTTGGGCAGTTTATTTTATATAATTGTGCGTTTTGTATAACTTTTCAAATGATAAGTTTATAACTGTCAAATTTCACACCATGAGATCAATGTACATAAATTATAATGTTTTTTTTTTTCAGAAAACTACAACGGAAAAACGGACAGTTCTATTGAAGATAGGGACCGGACTAACACCAAAAGATGTTATAGACACAATATGTAAGATATTACCAGAAGACTCAAATACAACTGAGACAGTCTGAGCAACTGAAATGAAGGATAATGTTTTTGTGGAGGGGCATTACTTTATTTTTTATTTTTAGACCTACGCTGGCTGGCTGAATTATTAGAAATGTTTTCAGAGTTCTGATTTTCTTGTTATTATTTTTTGGACTTATTTATATTTTTTAAATGTTCAAAAATATAAAGTATTTTTTAAATTTTGTATTTTATTCATAAACCTATTTTTTACATTTGGCGGCCGTGACAAGCATGGAATGAATAACATTTTTTTGTTGTTATAAAATGCAAGCAAACATTTTCAGTGTTGAGCAATATCAAAACAAACAGGCTTAATAACAGTGACAGTGACTTAAGAGTGAAAATTATGAATATTAAGCCCAGCTTAACTGAGCTCATTAGTTCAAAAAAAGTTACATTGCGCTGTCTTGAACAAGATTTTTTTTTCTATGAACTACTGTTTTACAAACTAATCACCAATGTTATTTAATAATGAGATGGGTAATTTTATTAAAAAATAATTTAATTTATTTTCTTGTAAACATAATTGAGTTCTTCTTTAGTTTTGTGTATCGATCCTTTAGTATTATTTATCCTTGTGTAATTCACAAAATGTGGTATTTTAAAGCTATACTAATGTAAGGCTAAAAGTTTAAAAGGCCTAGACAGGTAAGTTGTATGATTTTACTTTAAAGTTTAATTTTTTTTCTTATAATAATAATACGTATACCGTAATGAAAATATCATTTTTTGCTAAATTTTAGTAAAATAATAATTTTAATTCATATATCTATTTTAAAATTTTTGACTTTAGGTTTCATCAATAAAAATCGTCTTATTTTTAAATATGTTTATCTATGAATAAGTAAATATTAACATTGAATGTATTTTATGCTCATTAATATTGTTAGTAGGGGTAATTGAATTAAAAAATACAATGCAAGAAACTATGTTTTACCAAACGCAACCAATTAGTGGTTCTGATTCTGATTAAGGTAGGTAACTATATTGGTAATATTTAGGCTCAGATAAAAAAAAAGTGTTTACCAAACTAGGGGGTCTGCAAACAAGCTGTTAAAACATTAGGGGGTCCTCAAGTACAGGTGACTTTGAGAAACACTGCTTTAACGGATACAGAATCTAGGTATCCAGTGATTGATAAATAAATACTAGTATTGTGTTTATCAGTATCAAAATATCACTATTACTTACATGGTAAAAATGTAACTATTATTACTGGTCATAAACCATTAATAGGAATAATGGATAAAGAATATACATTATGTTAATAATAGTTTACAAAAATTTAAGTTAAAGTTATTTAACCATTTCAAAAATTTAAGTTAAGGTTATTTAACCATTTCAATAATTTAAATTAATTATTTAAATATAGAATATCTTTCAGGAAACTAAATATTCAGCTTATTAAATCAAATGAATATGTCAGAACAGAAAAATCTTTAATTTAGAATAGCTGCAATTAATGATACCTGTAGGCCCCTACTGTTGTAAATAAATTATAAAGTTCATTCATGAGAAATGTTAAAATACTGAAAATTATGTTCATAAAAGAGAAAAAATGACACCATGCTTTGTAAATAACTATGGAACATCCAGTGAACCGTCAACAATACAACCATTTTTCACAGGTCTGAACTGTTCAGCTGAAGGGCTTTCTCTGTATTGGGTCTTGAAGGACTCTTACAGTCTCTTAGATACTTACTTCTCTCCCAAACCTTCAGATGTTCTTTTGAAATCTATTGGAAGACATACCTACAGGTAAAAGTTAAAGATACTTTACACAAAGGTTCTCTTCTGGGCTGATGAACTCTTACTTACTGATGAATTCTAACTGATGAATTCAGCTCTTTAGTATACCTGTCAGCCTTTTTAAGCACATCGGAAGTGCTGCATTTTTCTGTAGCAATAATTCAGATCGATTAGTTTTTAAACAAACCTGGTACATACTTGATTTATATTTCTGCCTTGTTTCAACTGAAAGTTCTACAAATCAACACAAAGTTGATAAAATTAGGAAAACTATTATAAAATGAAAAAAAATAGGATTAAACCAAAAATTTCTTTCTTCAAGAAAAAAAGATTTTGAAATGCTCGGAAAATTGTGTTACATTTTTTTTTAAATTACAGCAGTCATAAAGATTAAATACTATATATACATTTCTGATTATAACTAGAGTTTCTATGACAAAATTGAAAACAAAAATTGTGCAGATATAAATAACATATATATATATATATATATATATATATATATATATATATATATATATATATATATTTATTGGTAAACATAATAATCATCAAATAATATTGGATGGGAATAAATCTATTATATTATTAATGTAGAATTTGTTATAAACCAAATTTAATCAGTTTAAAATATACCAAGTGTCTAAAAAGATTTTCGTTGTTTTACCTTCTATTCTGAATGGCAGGTTATAATTTGAAATGAACGCTACTAACTTATCACTCACTAATTAGATTTGGGTTTTCTTAATATTATATAATTTTCTAAAAATCATTTTAAGCCCTTTCACACTCCTCAAATATGGATTTCTCACTATAGGCCATGTACTTCAATAGAGTTTTGTTGAAAAGTCTAAATTGATAATGATTGTTTTATAGTTTAGATGTAAAATCCTCAAATCATAAATAAGGTTAAGTAGCTTCATTTAAATTATTATCAGCTGTTATTTTAGATAGAAGCAATGTAGCAATCTCTAATTTGTATAGTTTTTCTCCACTCATTATTCCCTTCCAAATGATATATCAACTTGATTTGAGTCATTATTTTTAACCTTTTAATTAACAAATAATAATAATTTCGGAGTTTGAGCAAAATTAGTCTGTTGAAGTTTCACAAAAGCCTTTTGTATTTTACTCATTAAAAATTTAGAGAAAGGACTTTGGGACATCTGAGAATTTATTAGTTCATTTATCATTTATTATTTTATGCTAAGTTTTTACTTATAAGACAGATCTGTTTATTTTTGATAACTTTAAAAAAAAAAAAAAAAAAATGTGATGGGTTTTTTTCTGATCTATTATTTTAATACTGATAGAAGCTGACATATGTTATAAATATCTAATATTTCTAGAACAATTATATACAAATAAGTTACTATTGTGACACTTTCCCAGTCTCGTCATGAAACCAATCCCATTCAAAGTTTTATTTGAAATCATTATTATTCATATACAAAGGAACAGTTAGCACCTCAACAGTTTTAAAGTCAGATGTGAACCCCAATTTCACCAGTGCTTTTCAAGTTTCTACATCATCAATTCCACCGATTGTGAAGTGTGCTCTGTGATTTCACTTTTTAACACACAAAAATATTCATCCTGCTGAAATTGATGGACAACTTGAAGAAGTGTTTAAGGAAGAAGTTATGACATAGAGAAATATACTACATAAATGGTGTATGTAGTAATGAAGAAAATATTGATGTTCATGATGAGTCAGAATTCGCATCACTTAGGACTTGACAAAATCGATAAGTATATTAGTGAAAACAGATGCTTCACTATTGATGAACTGCGCGAGCCTTTCTTCAACTTTTACTATATTATGGCGCTGTTTCTATTAATTTAAAGTAGAAGAATTTGTATCAAGTATCAAGAAAAAAAGCACATTGCATGGCTCTGTCATTGTTGGAACTCTAAGATTGAAACGGTGATGGGTAATGAATTTTAACCTAATCATGACCAAGGATGAAACTTTGATCTATCATTACACCTGAGTTGCAATTCAAAGAATGACATCATCCAAACCTCCAACGAAAAAAAAAATGATTGAAGTTGACTCAATAAAATTAGTTGTGGATTGGTTAAATGGGCAAATAGAGGACATCTATGATGAAAGTAATAACAAACATCTGTCACGTCCTAACAAGTGTTCAGATCTCCGTGGTGATTAGGTAGAAAAATAAAGAAACGTAGTTTGTACTGCCGGTTGAAATTTGTTCATTAATAAAGTTTCATATGATTTATAAAAATTACCTTGTATGTGGTAATCTCCACATGTTACTTTGTATCCCAGCCACTATATCTTTGCGGCCGTACTGATATTAAAATTTCATAAGAAGTCCAGAGTCAGTAACTCATAACTCAATAATCTGGATTGTCAGATAACCACAAATTATACCTTAAATAAAATAAACAGATTTTAACAAAGAGTTTTGAATATTCTCAACTGCTTTTTTTGTTTAAAATAATAATTTATATTTCATATTACGATCAGTACATAATAAAATATGTTGTCTTTTTAAATTGAGCAAAGGTAGCCTATATTCAAATACAAACTTGTATTAATAAATAGTTATGTAGTTAAAAGTACTAATTAAAATTACAACAAAAACAAAGAATTAGAAAAAAACATTATTTTACAGTATATATCCAAGAAATCTTAAACTGAAACAATTAAAAGAAATGTAATAGTTTATTGAAGTTCTGTTGATTTCTTAATTTATAATTATTTAAACAGATCTGTGACTAGTTTGCACCCATATCACAGGACAACTACTTCAGACAACAAACTATATTTGTTACCACTCATGGCAGATACGATTCTCCACAGAAATATAGGAATCAGACAACTTTGTTGGTATTCTTAAATATGTTATAATTTTAAATACTTTCGAGATATCTTGGAATTTATTTAGTAGTGGTATACCTTTTGTGGTGGAAGCTGTTTATATTTGCTGAACATATGTTTGCCGAAGTGTAAATAGTTTCTGAGTCACTACCATCAAGGCAAGGACCATGAAATGTGTCCAGAATTCATCATTTTAAATACTTGTCTTAGTTTGTATGCTATATTGGTTGTAATATTTTTCACAATTCTCAAAATTTAATTTATACATCTGATGTCGGCTGTTTTTGTAAAGATAGAGTGATTAGAATAGCAAGTACAATCGTTTTGGAGACCTATGTTCTAAAAACTAATCACAGATAAGTTTTTGACTACTATACAGCTGAAGCCTCGTGGGTTGGTAATACAATGTGTTTTCTATTTCTCCACATTGTACATAGAGAGTACAGTGTAAAACCCCTTAGGGGCTGACATTTGGGGAGTAGGGATGTGACAGTCCCAAATACCTAGCTGGTACACAGCTTTCTTCTTCTAACCTTGGGTTTGATCCTGATATTTTATCTTTCTTATCAAGTCTCTCTTGATCAACTCTTGTTACCTTTTGACTTTGAAGTTATTTAAGTATTCGAGGGCTAAGGGTTTATATTTTATGGTCTTTTATATATTTTTTTATGACCAAAGGTGTTTTGGCTTTAAGTAACAAAACAATTTGCCATAAGAGATTTGATGTATGACAAGTCAAGGAGAAACATAATTTGAGTGTGTTTGTACTTAATAATTGTGGATTTCATGTTTAAACCCTGAAAATATACATGGCTAAAGCTGGAGTTATTATAAGAGCATATTATGTCTTTATAACCTAAGGCAATATATTGATTGTGGAATTATGAACATAAACTAAAGTTATGTGACATAAAACTGTATAGGTTACACTTGTAGGTACATATGGCCTAGATGACAAATTGCCTATTTTATTCAGTCTTAATTTCCTTTTAATTGTATTTAAGGTAAGGGGCTCATCACAGCTGGGTGATTAGCATGGATTAATGCTCAATATTCCCTTAACCAAAACCAGATATCTAGGAGTAAAAATCTTGCCTATTTTAACTTTAGCTGTAAATATAGACCTATGAAGAATTAATTGTCTGGTTCAAATTTATTAGATGATCATTCCGATGTAAGAAGTATTAAATTTCATTTATGAAAGGGCAGATTATGAAGATAATAAGTGGGCGCAGAATAATTCAAATTAAAAAAATTCTTTTTTATTTGTTCTCGTTCAGATTTTTTGTCATGTACTGTGTTTAAATTAATATTAGAACTAATTTTATCTAAAATATGTTATTAATAACACAAGCTTTTGTTATTTTATTTATTAATTATAGACATTTTTTTACAAAATGTGGTTTCACTATGCTCAGAAATATATTTTCTTGTAGAACTATACAATTTTATAAGCTTAATTATGATAGTATAATTATTATTTTTAATAACATAAACATATACATTAATTTATCTTCGTCATGGTATCTGACTTCAAATAATATATATAATTTCTGATATTTTAAAACTACAAACACTTTTATTTAAAATGTAAAAACGTCAAGCATATATCACAATTAAATATAATTTTATTCACTCTTAACTTAAAAATTGTAACATATTCCTGTATAAATTAAAAATATAGTATTGTGTTAACCATCCCAGTGAAATATTTGTTGGTAATGATCTTGAGGGAAATTTCCTTGATAAAAAACTAGTGTATCTTTTAAAATAAATATGAATATATTCATAATTAATTGTCATACTAATATAAATAAATGTTGAACAAATGTACTAAACATAATGTAAAGATGTTCATAGTAGATCGGTTCGGTTTCAAAATTTTAACAAATAGCTGTATTTTTAGGTGTAACTTAATTTTTTGGTAATTAATTACAATTATAATAAAATTCAAAATCTTCACAATAATTGACATTACAAAATTATTGTTTGTAATTTTTTAAATAAAGATTATATGAAGTCATCTAAATGGAGGCTATAACATATGTTGAACAGATTTCCTAACTAATTATAATAGAGTATTATGTATTATTATGGATGACAAATTTCAATAAGTGCTCGGTTCAGAACTCCAGTTTTCTTTCTTTTTTCTTATTTGGAGGGTTAAGACAAGTATACAGTTTTATTCCACGGCTCAGGAAAAGTCCAGAACATTGTTTGTTACAATTTAAATTGCAAAAAAGACATTTTTTATGAGGGTTTACAAAAATATTTTGGAATTTAATGGGTGTATGGTAATAAAACTGATGACAAAATGTTGGTTATGAGCTCTCAACAAAAAAGTTTGTTAAATTGCCTTAGAACATTAAAAAAAATATATTTGTCAACTTATTTTTATTTTTATAAAAATAAAATTCCCAATTTGTTTATGAATTATTTGTAAAGATACAGTACTTTATTTCTAATTGTTGATTTTTACAGTTTTTATTTTTTATAAACAATAATAGCAATCAAACCAAGATGTGAATTTTTCACATATAAATAAAAAGTATAATCACTTCAAACTCGATTACGTTTATTACTTGGATTGGAACCAATCGTTTAAAATTTTTATTAAAATTAATTCAAAGGATATGCTTTATTAAGAGCATACCTAGTTATTCCAGTAGTGAGATTAAATAGAATAAAGTTGATGAATTTTCAAACTCAAAACCATTGCAATGTTTTTATTCACTAAGAGGGTCAAATTTAAACAATACCAACATAGTAAAAATATATAAAAATGTGAGAATCGTTACTGGAAGGTCTTTTCATCAAGCCATGGTCGGAAAATAGGAAGTGTGGACGGATAGTGAGTGCCTTGCTTTCTTCGTAAAGTTCCTTCTGATCCACGCAGAGGGTACGTTGCCATCATAATCGGCAGCTGTAGCTTCACTTCCTTCTCAAAACTTTTGGGGTCAATAATAAACTGAAACAAAAATTAATTTGTTAGAAAAATTATGTCCAAGATCCATATAAAAATAGAAAAAAATATGATTAGGAAGTAAAACAAAAAACAAAAACAAAATGAACCTTACGGCTTGGGCCAATTTTAACATTTACCATTTCCAAAGACATAACAATGATTTGTTTTATTTTTTAACCAATAAGAGCAATACAACCATTTATTAATAATTGATAATACATCCTTTTTCTCTATTAGTATTTATTTTGTTTTGTTTTTTCTTCTCCTTACTTAAAAGCAAAAACCCTTTGGTCATAATTGCCTTCTAAAAAAAAAAAAAAAAAGAAAAGATTATAATTTAAAAACCCAAGCCTTCGAGTACTCTAATACTGTCAGGGTCAAAAGAGAACAAGAGGTGATTCGAATTCTGTTGAGTCAAGTAATATTAATTGGATTTCGTGGAAAGTCTTACTCATGGTTTGAGAGTTATTTAACCAATAGGAAACCAATTGTCTTTATATATGGAATTAATAGTGATAATTAATAGTTCTGTTGATTACAGTGTGATACAGGGTAGCACTTTAGAAGATATTTTGTTCTTAATATTTATAAATGATTTGAATAAATTTAATGTTGAGGGAAAATTCTATCTTTTGCTAATGATACTGCTATAATATTTGAAGAAGATAGTTGAGAAGAAGTTGAAAATAAATCGTTAAAGGATATATCAAAAGTAAAAAATGGTTTGGCCAAAACGTGCTAACACTTAACGTTTCCAAAACTAAATTTTTGCCGATTTTACTGTGTAAAGGCAGATATTTAATTTAATGCCTTAAAACTACATTCATTAGGCGACTATCTCAGTAAATCATCTTTGTGCTAGCAATTTGAGAGTGTTAAATTCTATAAGTATCTCGGTGTAATATTTGTCAAGAGGGTGAAATGATTTGAACATGTTAAATACATAAAATATATAACTCAGAAATTAATTTATATTTTAAGCAGCTTAGAGATATTCTTATTTTAGCAAGTTGAATCTAACTTACGGATAATTATTTATGGGAGGTATATTAGCTTCAGGGAAGTACTTTTAAAACTATTAAATCTAATCTAAAAATCTGCATTGCACAAGAGCAGTATTTTTTATACTAATGCCCTATTTTATGAATATAAAGTTCTGAGTCTGAGGCAACTTTATGTTTAAAAAAAACCCTGATAATTTACATATACAAAAATTACATTGATTTTTTTTGTAGAAATTGAACACCAATTTAACATGTAGCTCTAAATATTTTAGAATAAAAATTAAGTTAAACCTTCTTTATTATTAACTCGCATTATATAGCTCATGTTTATATAGAAATCTTCTTGATAACTGACATAATATGTTTAATAACTATAAATAGCCAAAATTTTAAAAGACTTGTTAATAATTGGCTAGTTGACTTTGGAAGGGATGCAACAGAGCATGTTATTGTATCTATTTACAGATAGCTAATTTATTTCTTCCTGAAAGCAACAAGTCATCTCTTTTCCTTCTATTTCGTTGAATTTTGATCTTAATATTAGTTTTACTTTAAGTTTTTATCTTTCCCATTTCGACAAATTTTATGACTCTTTTTTAAGTTTATTATTATTAATATTTTTCTTTTGATTTTTGTTGTCTGTGAGTAGGTGAAACTGTGTAATTATTGTATGGTAGTATTTGAATATATATGTAAATATTGTATAAGTATGTGTATTGGTTTTAGTATGTATGGTGTATATTTAAATTCTTCCTCAATCCATGTACATCTGATGCAATTCTTGCCTACACACAAGCTTATACCCTAGTGAACAACAATTCCTATAAGGTTATTTGTAAATAATTTCTGGAAATAAATTATATTTTAATTCGAGAGAGACAAGATAGGAAAGATAAAAGAGAGGGATCTAACACAAGACTGTGCCATGAAAAAGGTGTAGATGCAGCTAGGATCTCTTGAGATTTCCAAGCCCAAGGTTCACCAAAGGCAACCTAAAGTTGTTGATTTCGTCTATAGATGTGTATTGTTCTGTGCACAAATATCCTAACACAATATGTAAGAGGTATGAACAATTATGCAATAGATGCGGGGGAATTAAAGATCAAGTTATTTATTGTAAGAATGTTCTGGCTAAGACCACATTTGGTGGAAAATATTGAAAGCTGTGCAATATCCTGGATCTGGTAAGGTTTGTGGAGGACTAGAGTTGGATTTGTGAGAAGGTAAGTGTTTCTTAGTATGTAAGTAGAATGGGCCTAAGGTGGTCTAACTGCATGAATTTTACCAGATACAAAGTAAACAAATGGTAACGATCATGGTACTAACCCAGCCAAATCAAACAATGTAATACAAGCAGAACCATAAAATGATATATCTAAAGTTGGTTTCTCAAGTCTTGTACAAAAAGTTAAATGTTATTGGTAGATCAAAAGGTCTTACCAAGCAGGGTAAGTTAATTTAAAAAGGTTTTACTCAAATTTTCTAAACCATGGAATTGTGAATATCACTACTTTCTTGACGTCAACTAGTCCTTCGTAGATGTCTATACATTAAAAAATCTTTATTCAATTCCCTTATGTTAATGATTCAGCCGTAGTGGTCCCCGAAGCTGAAATTAATACGGAAAAGAGTCTCCACTCACTAAGGTCAAGTTGGTGACTTGGCCCTACTGAATCTTGTAACTATACAAATATCACATTTTCTTGGGGTTCTAAATTCCATTTTCAACAATAACTACACTATTTGTCATCATAGAGAGTTCTCATCAACGTTTGTACCATTAGATGCAGAATTTAAATAATCAAACTTTTATATAATTCATTGCGTTGTAAGTTGAATAATACACTACATATGAACAAAAAAGTGTTAAAAATGGCCACCATTTTGATTTTTCAATTCGATTTTTCAAAATTTCAATAGTGCACACTATAACAATCTCCTATTCCAACGTTCATGTTCCTATTTTGTTGTTTGTAGGCGTTATTGTGCTTACATACAGAAGACAACAGCAATGAATGGACGACATTTTGGAAATCAATTTTTTTTGTGACCATGAAACGTAAAGATCATTCACGAAACATAAGTAGACATTTTTAACAATTACCAAACTTCCTCTATACTACGTAAAAATGACAATAACAGCCTGTAACATGACCAGACAAGTAAAACCTACTTGTAACATTCAAAATGAATTATAAATTAAATAAACTCAAACATACTTTTACAGAATCTTGAAGTTAAAACCAACTAACTCCCTGACATCTAGCGTAGCCACGAAAAGTACCATACTAGGAAATCGCCTAATTTCAATTCTTTTCCGGACAAAATCTTAGTCAAACTCAAAATCAACACATTTCCCCATATAGAGCACTATGTTTTCTATCATAAAATTGTTTTCAAACAAATCCATCTATCTAGAAAAGGTAATCAAAATTCACAAAACCATTTTATAAACACGGAAAAATCAATTTGAAAATCAGCATAAAAATTACTCATTGTAAAAAATAACTTTGGGCTACTCCACATTTTAAAAGATTATGAAATATTTACAGAACAACGGGAAAAATAGATAATATTCTTCAACAGACCATATATTTCTATATACAAATTATTTTGCTCAATATCTTAAATGCATATGTCTAATTAATTCTACAATATAAAGTTGGTGTTTGTTGTGTTTTATAAGTATAAAACCGGATATTACATTTAATTCGTGACGTAATGCCACGCCTATCTATCAGCATCCTTTCCGAATGGTCCTTGCAATTTCGTACATTTCAATTAGTTCGTATGCTTAACAAGCTCAAAGAAATATACAAATTAGATCACTAATTATAGTATTATTAAGAGAAGTTATATAATTGTCATTATAATTAGTAAAAACAAAAAAATTTGAATTTCCTATTCTAAAATATTATATCAAAATTTATTACATCTATTCATAAACATCATACAAATAAAAATCACAAATCAATCATGTTAATTCAGAGGGCTCTACTTTCAAGCACTGGATAACTTGATATGGAAAATTAAGAGAAAAAGGAATGTTGAGGAAGTCTTCCTTTGGAACGGATATATTTTTCTAATTGTTGAATGTAAGAGTTGAAATCTTGAAGAATAAATCCATACATATCTTGAATAAAATTATCTTCAACAATATATCGAAGAATAAAGAAAAACCAATAAAAAAACAGATCAGACAAAACTGGTGAGATCCATCCATATTTTTGTCATCATACTTACATAGATATTTTAATTTTTTTTAAATCTTTTGAAACCTTTTATTATAGAATTGTGTTGACATTTTCTTTAATCAACAATAAAACTGTGATCAGAACTAAGTAACCTAGTTAGTTAGCTTGGTATTTCCCATAACCAAAACCATCATCCAGCTTTCAGAATCACATTTGACTATTTAAAGTTTGATATTTATTGTTTAAATTATTAAAACATTGATAGAACATTTTATGATTAATGACTTTATTTTAATAAATTGATAAATCTGGGAAAAATCCGGCACTTTACCTCCGCCAAAGATATGATTTGGTACCATTAATAAAGTTTTGGTAAATCGTACTCTAACTGGACTTATTTCTTAATAGAAATAAATGAAATATTTTTGATTAGAAGAAAGTGACAATTTAAATAACTATTATGATGTTTTAATTCTACCTAAACCGAATTTTGTTTTGTTTTAATGTAAGGTGAAAAATATCATATAATTTAGAATTATATAAATTTAAAAAATTAAAATATTTTGATATTTTACTAATTTATTTTGCGTCATTTTTTAAAATATAATTGCTGTATTTCTCTTAGAAGTTCTCATAACAAATAAAATATTAGCATATTATCCAAATATATATTTTGTTATACACTTCACTTCAAGACATCAACTAAATTGTAAACTATACTGCTAAAACTAAAGAATCAAGCAGAATGTCCACCAAATTAATCTAAGTACTCTCTTACAAATAATGAAGCATTATTTCCATCTTATAGAAAGTATTATTGACTAGTGAACTATTATTATCTTATTTATTTTTTAATTTTAAGAATGTATATTTACATAAACATCATATTGTATCTTTATAAGATGGCAGCCACGGAGGTTTGTTGGTGGTAGAGGAGGTACATAAAGCTGTTCATTTGTCCATTCATCATTTTCACCTGGTCGGATCTTTCCTCTACTCAGTGATGCCAATTCCCTTGTTTCCGATTGAAGAACTTTCCCTCGTGCTTTATATTGTATTGTCTGAAATTAACATAACGTTTAAACTACTTTAAGTGGACCTTAGTTATTATATATTAAATAGTAATATATTACCTGTTTTCCGTCAGAGACTTATTTGTTAGTCTTTCATAGACACGTTTCGTGATTGTGATCCCATCATCAGTATTTATTCACAGAATGTCATATTGTAAAAATAACACCAAAAACACAATTTCACACAAAAGATAAATAAATATAACGCAAAGTAAAATTTAGATGATAATCTTTAAAATACACGTTCACAGTTAAGGAAATCATGATCTGAAAATTATCTGATCATATTTCTGTTATCATATGAACTTCAATCTTTGCCATAATAATAATTTTTTATGGCTATCTCATAAAGGGAATTTGAGTGAAAAGAAATATTTGATGGCTGTCTTATAAAGGGAATTTGAGTGAAAAGAAAGTTGTTTATTGATTATTTCATCTGGTTTCTGTTTAAATGCTTTATAAATTTCATATTCTTCTAATGCACTCATAATATGTCCTTTTTTACATATATGTAAAAGTGTCAAATTTTTATCAATATACGTATATGAGTGCTTAAAATCAATTAAATGTTCTGCGTACTTAGATTATATATTAACATTTTTATGCATTGGTTCTTTAAGCCTTTCCTTAAATGTTCGTCCAATGTAGAATTTATCACAATCATTACTACTCAATTTATAAACTACAGTTTGTATTTCTTTTGGGATTTTAGGTTTTTTATTTAAAAGGTTTTTAATATTATTAGATGTATGATGTGTAATTATTAATTATGCTTAGCCAAAACATTTTTTAAATTGTTGGCATGATTGTGGTGTATTTCACATTGATATAGCTTTTCTTTTCTTTTTTGACATATGATATTTCTTTATTTTTATGATTTTGTATTAATTTGAAGACCATTAAAGTATTATAACCATTTGCATGAGTAATGTATTGTATTTAGTTGATTGTTTTCTTGGAATAATACTATGTATTTGTCTGTAAGATTTTTTTAATTTCTCTTATTGTACTTTTTAGCAACCTCTTTCTTTCTCTCCCTACATCACAAATAATATACTGCTGGTGTACTATATTATGAATTTCAACCACAGTGTCTTTAAAATATTTATAAAAATGTAGGAAACTACACAAAAACTAAATTGTAAGAGTTTTTAGTTATCTCAATTAGTTTTCACTGATATAAAGTTATCATGACAGAACTTCTGGGACATACTAGATAATCTTACCTCTGTGAGTGAAGCCTTAGTAGATTTGATGGTAACTTTACTATGGTTTTCAACAGTCGCAGAAATACCGATAGTTTCACCAGGAACATAGCCTCCTCTGTCAAGCGAGACTCGACAGACCACAGGACCAGAGTTGACACAGCTCACCCCGAGTTTATGTTCTATTTCACAACGGAATGGTTGCTGAAAAATAACAATCATGTCCACAAAAATCGAATTGATTTAAAATTCATTTGTAGTCTCATACATTTTTAATTTTTTTTTTACAACATAATTATAATTGGAAAAAATTCTAATCTGACCATGTTTCCAATTTGTAGTACATTAGTATTTTTAGGTTACTTAATAAACACACATAAAATGAGCAACAATCAATCAATAAGCTAGTTTCAATCATCAATTTGTTTCAAAACACTTTATTTGAAACAAATTGATGTTTCATTGAAATGTTTTCAGTTGTTACATAGATTTTCAAATATTATTCAGTATTCACGTCCTAAATTGTGTTGTACTACAAAGCTAGATTTATTATTTATAAATTTTTAGCATATGTAGTTTTCACATAAATTATCATTGATTAAAATGATAGATATGGATACTAATGTTAAATGTAAGAGCTATTCAGTTTTGATAGTGGCAATAAAAATAACCCAGAATAAAACAATTTTGTCTACAGTTGTTGACAAAGTGGCATTTTGTTCATTTAAATTAGTTTGCAAAACAGCTGATTTCGAGTTTCACTTTGCCCACTACTTTGCTCACTCCGAATGGCAACCGAACAAAACGAAATTTAGGTCAAGTTTATTTGAATTGATTTATAATATACAGGAAATGTCCCGTATATAGGTTAGATTAATTCTTACATGTAAAATAAAATAAATAAACAACAAAACAACGTTTTAAAGTTGAAAAGGGAAGTAATTATTCATGAAGATGATTGACAGTGTATGTACATGGAGAGTATTTTTCGTTTGCCGAGTTTTGAAGTTGGCAATCCCGTTTCCTCAACAATACACCTAAGTTATTTGTAATATTCATAAATAACCTCAGTTTTATTAAATCGTGTTACTGCTGAAGTATGTTTTTTATTTGTAACAAAATAACAACTGTAGACAAAGCATAATGTGCAATTCGTGAGCAAAGTGTCTTTTTTAAACTCGATAAAATTGACGCACGAGGCGTCAAAATCCTCGTGCTCAAAATTTTTCTCTCGTTTAAAAAAGTGCCACTTTGCTCACTAGTTGCACAAATAACTATTGTTACATCTAACAAAAAAATTGTAACCATAAATTTGAAATTTCCCGTCGTAAATATACAAATATCCTGTTTCAAAACTCAGCCATATGAAGGCCATTAAATATTACTATTTGAAAGATTAAAACTAGACTGTTTGAAGAAAGACTACAAATATACAACTTAATTATTTGAACTCTATAACTTGAAGGTGTGAAGAAAGGATAAAATTAGATTGTTTGTACACTCTTCTTTGTTTAGATAAGGCTGTTCAAATTATTATTTGAAGAAAGAATATCATTTGCTTTTTGATAAATCAATTACTATTTGATTCCAGTATGGTTTGACTAATTCAAAGGGAAAAAAAATTAAGCGATAAATATGACCATTTTAAAACTTAAAAAATTGAAGGAGAGTAAAATTTTGAACATTTAAAAAAGGGATACAATTTTACTTTTTGAAACTATTTGATTTGATCATTATTAAACTTGAATATTTGAGAGGAAGTAAAAAGTTGGCTAATTGAAAAAAGCGCTTTTAACTTTATGAAAACTCGAGTATTTGAAGGTCAGCATAAACTTGACTATTTATGGGAAAACCTGAAAAAATACAACGTGACTCATTGAAAATTCGAGTATTTGAAGGTCAGCATAAACTTGACTATTTATGGGAAAACCTGAAAAAATACAACGTGACTCATTGAAAACTTGAGTATTTGAAGGCCATTTTACTTGAAAACTCTTAGATTGTTTGACTCTCCGAATACAATTCTCCGTGACTCGCAATGATTTTGTTATTGATGTCAATTTAAAATAAAATACTTACAGCCAGTATACTGGGTTCCAAATTAAGGTCAATAGGATTCATGACTATAAAGACTTGTTGATTCTTGTGTGTAAGTCCATTGGGTTCTCTAAGCGCCGCTTTGCAGAAATATTGAACCCAACCATGCTTTCCAAGAAATGTAGAAGGAAGGCCAAGAGGTAAACCTAATTTGAAAGGGAAACTGTGAATCCCAGGTGATAGTAAAACAGGACCTTGACCTGAAACATGATGATATTGAAATGTTATTAATTTGTGAGATATTTTAATAGACTATGATGTTTAAAATTAAAATTTTAAATATTAAAAGACTTGAATAATTTATAGTTGCTTACTAAAATAGTAGCCTATTTTAAATAAAAGTCCTATGGCTTATATTAACATCACCCATTTCTCTAAATTTAGTTCTCCCTTTTCTTCTTGAATGATGAAACAATTTTCTCGTCATTCTTCAGTCCTCCACCGTTCTCTACGCAGTCCAAACCACTTCAATATCAGAATTTCACAAATCCATCTATATCATGATCTTCGATTAAGTCATCCAGATCTACATAATATCTTATTCTCCACTCGTATACATGTATTGTATTCTTAACATCTTCCTTAATATGTGTCTCTAATATACTATGCGAATTTTCAGGTTCAAAAACTCTGAACCAAAGATGACAACTGATTTATTTATTTATTCATCCTTTTTGTAAAACAATACCAGTTTGTATAAGACATGTCATTAATTCTAGTCACTGACATATGCATAAACACATCACAATTTATATATATAATCTCTCTCTCTCTCTCTCTCTCTCTCTCTCTCTCTCTCTCTCTCTCTCTCTCTCTCTCTCTCTCTCTCTCGTAATATCTAATCTTGTAAAGCAGAGATGTACAGTAGAGAGAGATAGATAGATAGATAGATAGATAGATAGATAGATAGATAGATAGATAAATAGATAGATAGAGAGAGAGAGAGAGAGAGAGAGAGAGAGAGAGAGAGAGAGAGAGAGAGAGAGAGAGAGAGAGAGAGAGAGAGAGAGAGAGAGATATTTCTCATAGTTTAGACCTTGATGGTTAGTCGAACTATGACAGTACTACAGCAATGAGCAAGGTTCGGGCACTCTGCACACTTCGTACATTGTGCTGCATATACTCTCAATTTAGTTACCAGAAATGATAAGCAATTTTATAGCATTTTCGGATCAAATATGCATTCTCATTTGATTGTTCTTTGTGGAAAGAGATGGAAGGAAAAATTATGGCTTCTCGTCTAGTTTGAAATCATAATTGTAAAAAACAACGTTGCAGCCGGTACCCCAGAGCAACGATACAAAGAAAGTGAAAGCTAAATTTACATTTTATGGAAACATTATGGGAAATTTGCAAATTTTGTTTCCAGATTTCTTTATAGATGACGAGGTCTACTTAAAACCAATACAAAACTTATATTTAAATAATGTAATTTCAAAAATACTGAAAGCAGATTATGATTTGTGGAAAATTAAGTGGGTGACAGCTGAATCTGCTCTGGGTGTTTTGGAGGTTTACAATGAATGCAATGATCTTATTATCAACTGCAACACCCGAAGGGATTATTTTTTTCATGTTTAAAACCGATCAATACTCAGCCTTTAACAGGTCAGCAGAGTATTGCTGAACATGCTTAGTTCTGGCGGCAGCTCACGTGGATATCATTATTTCTTTCAACGGAAACAGTTATAAGTTCGCTTCTTGCCAAAAAAGGCTCAATTTCATTTATTTTTAAAGTTTTTTAATAAGTTTATTTTAAAAAAATTGATTTTGATTTTCTTTTCGAATCACCGCACAGCTGTGTTTGCATTATATTTATTAGAAAAGCACTTCAATTTTATTTACCGATACTGGAGAAAAGGGGAATAATATAGTCTACCTGAACAATTCAGTTGCTTAATCACTAAAAATATCTACCGTCGTGCTTGATTCATATTCCTTTACTGTTACAGTTCTTCGTTTATAATTCCATACTTAATTATCTAAACGTGAAGTTTGCTTAATTTGACGTGTCACGAAATTTCTCTCAGTTCTTTTGACATCGGATTAACACTAACTAAGCTCTCATATAAAACAAAACTCATGAAATTCATGTCCAAAGTATTATCTACTGGTAAAGTAAACACTATTAGATTATTGTGTTATGACTGTGCATTAGTACGAGTGTGAAATCACATTTGTTCCTCTAAATCATATTGCGTAAGTCTAATCAGCTGTTGCAAAGCAACGTTAACAGCTGACTAAAAGGTAGTGTAGATAATGAAAATGACAGGTAAATTTTACGATTGAAATTCTAACTTTTATGATTTTTCTCATAAACGTAGAAAGCATGAAATATCCACATATCCTTGCCCATAGGAGTAATTTGGCACCATTTTGTCTCATCGTGTAATTTATAGTGTGGCTAAAAAGAAACTTGCTTAACTTTGTAGTAATTATTTGATAAGTCGATGTAAAGATTATTTTATAATTTTCCCTCCAATTCCTTTACTACATACTTTATTTTGAAATTGTAATATAATATTTTAACACAGAGTTCATTTTTTCTCTGAAAAATTACAAATTGAATAGTAGGCTACCAAATTCATATATGCATCGCAATGGTAATTCATAATTTTAACCGTGAAATTTTAACATAAAAATGAAAAATAATATAATTTAGATTAATAATATATTTATTCATAATCTTTGACTACATTTTAACCACTGAGAGCTAAATGTCACCTTATAAAAATGCACGTAATATATCACGCATGCGCATTACATGTCTTATGATTCGTTTTTATTAAAACGTAGTTTTTCATAGAATGTTGTTTGTGTCATTGTCATTTAGGCCTACCTGGGATGTTACCTTTATAGACTAAAACAGATGCACGATTATTGATTGAAAATATTATTTAAAAAAAAAGATACTTCTCAATTTTTCAATGAAAAAGTTTATTTCCGCTTAAAAAATTATATTGCAATTTCAAAATTAGGTATGCAGTAAAATATTTAGATATCTTTAAAAAATAATTGGATATCGACTTACTAAATAATTTATCTATCATCTTTGTTATTAATTAAGATAGCTAAACTGTTTGAGGTTGTATTAATTGGATAGCTAAAGGATGGGTTGCATCAATAAGCTCATGTTTTAAAACGTTTTATTTGTTGCGTGGTTTTGAAATTCACACAGCCAATAGACATAGGGCTGTTATACAGAGTACCAGACTGTCATGTTCAACAGGTGTTGAAAAGATTGCATTCAATAAAGGAAAATAACCTTAAAATACTGCAAAAACAACGGTTTAGCAGGTTACAACCTAAGGAAACGTTCGACGGGAGTTCAAAGCAGGATAGTTTGTTTCGATACGAGATTTTGGAAAAAGCAATAAATTAATAAGAAAATACACAAGTCCATAAAGAATATTGCGACAAATAACGTCGCTAAATTATGAAGTTGAAATCTGCATCTCTGGGAGATGACGTAACGACGTAATACATGCTACAAGATTAAAATGTTTTTCGTAAAAAAGCAGTTATTTCATAAGTGAAATGGTGCTTTCTAATGTTGTCGAGCACTGTCAGGTGACAGACTGGAATCGTATCTCCTGTACCTTACAAACTTGACTTTAGGAGATGAATAGATAAGGAACTTGGGTGAGTAACCTGCTAAACACTACGCCACATATTATTATTAATAAGCCTATAGGTACTGAATAATAATAATTGTGTACAAACGATGAAATCACTTTTAAATTATAATATACGATAAATATTAAATACTAAACATATAAATAAGCTATGACTAACAATACCAACAATTCTGTTTCTTCTTAAACAACAGATGTTTATAAACAGATACTACAGATAGGCTCATAGTGCTACGTAAGCTCGCAAGAAACGCTCACTATTTTTGTTTTTTCTATACTCCCAAGTTGTATGAAATTAACTATATAGCTGTGTAGATTTATAATGAAGATTTACAATTTTTAAGAATAAGAAAGAATACAATTTTTTTATATTTTTTATCTTTATAAATTATATATTTGCAAGTAATTATGTAAAATTAGTATTATGCACTCACGATCATTGGTTATTTAGAAGTATTGAGCTTATTTTATGTTTTAATTATGTGTTTTAAAAATACAAAAACACACAAAGATGAAGGTGGAATAGGTGAAATAATGGGATCTGTTAAATACGGGAGAAAGTATAATGTTTTAATAGCATAAGATATAGAACAAATATGTTTTATCTTTTTTGGAGGGAATTGGGAGTAGCAGTTACACCAACCGAGCAGAGACGAAGCTTTAATCTCAGCAACAAGTATTGTTACGATGTGTATGTTCTTCGAACTAACTGATGATTTATCCTGTCAACACAGATACCAAACTTCAAGCCGTTTTCTGTACGCTACTGTTATCATACCTATTTGTAATAGATTCTGTAGTAACTGGAGGAAATCACATTAAAACTTACTTTAGAGAATGGCCGGTGGAAAGAGAAGGCATCTGCGGATGAAGAAACACAACAACAGATACAAATGAGGAGTGGATTTCATAACTTTGGGACAACATTCAGAGGACTCCAATAATTTTGGGAGTAAGTTATGTTTAAATTAAATTTTATAGAATAGTGATTTAGCAAAGTGAGAAATTATGCAAATGCTGTATAGTTCTGATCTACTAAATATTTTATATGAAAATTATACGAAATTTGATATCAGGGGTGGCGGGTATGTGGGGAGGTTTTAAATAACTAGGGAGAAAAAAGAAAGAGGCTTTTCTGGGGGATCAGCCAAGTGGGACGGTCTCATTCATGGAGAGATCATGGGTAGATTTTGTGTAGGTTAAAAGGCTTGTTTCTGGGAAGGGACCAAGCGTAGAAAGCCTTGCTAGAGGAGGGAACGCTGGTGGATTGGGACCTGAGATTTTGAGGGGACAGACAGTCTAGATTCAATCGATTCCAGAGAAGGAAAAGTGGAGAAAGTAAAGAGACCATTTATCTTTTTGTGTTTGAGTTTTGTTTTGAGAGTAAAGACTAGAGAGCTAAATTCAGTGTTTAAATATTCCAAATTTGGGGAAGTAATAAATTCTTTTGGAGTAAAATTGTAGTTGATATATTGGGATTTTTTAATAACTTAAACTCACCTGTCTCATTTAATAACTTGTTTCTGTAAACTAGATGTACAAGCCGCTGGCTGGCTTGTGGGACCAGAACCCTCTTGCGTTTCAGTCATTCAACGGCAAGACGGGCGGTAAGAAAATGGGCCAAGGAAGAGCACATCGAGAGATGGAAACATTTTCCTGGCCAGAGATTAGGTAAACGTCTTCTCTCGGGACCAGATCCTACGCTGACAAAGATGCTGGTTCTGTATGCCAGGAAGTTCCTGAGACAGATCGTTGCTATGATTACCGGACATGGCCATATCCGGAGTCACTTAAATAAGGTGGGACAACTACAAGTCTCACCTAACTGTCGTCATTGCGGTCTCGTACCTAAGACCGAAGTACACATTTTGTTTGATCGTGATGTCCTGGAGCCAAAAAGAAAAAGAATCTTTGAACCACAACAACCAGACATAACTTTTGACAAGAATACCCTGCACAAAGATTAGAATACCCTGGCTTATTAGAGGCACTGGGGTCGGTGTAAAATGAACAAGAAATGGAAGCACAATAGACATAGCTGAAGTGCCGGAAGCCAATTAGAGTTTCAGCAATGTCCCCACGGGGGGGGGGGGAATTAAATGTAAGTGAAAATCTTAGTGTGTGAAAGGATAAGTATTTAATTATATTTTAATAAATATAAGGATACAATATAGGTACGAACATATTTGAGTATTTAAAATTAACACATCTTGTATTAACTAATATCACCAAGTGATTATTTTATTTTATTTGATCCTAAGTAATGGTGGTATTTTATTATTTTTATTATTCTAACAGAACCCTGCCTGTATACCACTTTTTTGTAATAAGCTACCCGTTTCTTTCAACAGTTTATCACATCTACAAATGGTATTTTCATGTGGTGGTTTTTCATAAAACATGTCTATACCCACATTTCACTAGAGTTACAGAATTGTTTTTGTTTAAGCCACAAAACACACGGAAATGTTTAGATGAAATGAACCATATGATTAATGGCACGACAATGGTTACACAATTATGCAAAAACTAAATATCAGCTGTTTCATGCACTTCAATGTTTCTTTGGAAGCATGACAATTTGAAATCCCACTATGTCTTTGTAGACACACTATATTATACGAACTTCTTTGTATTGTCCGTTAGATTATATTGGATAAAAATGCCGTTACAGATTAGAATAACTAACCATCCCATGTATGTTGTCCATAGACATACTTTACATGCAATGCATCAAATAAAATTAAAATAAATTACTAAATTTGCTTTTTCTGCTATAAAAATGTTTTTAACGAATGAAATCGGCTTCAATAAATTTGTAGAATTTTACTTTGTACTTAATTAATCACATAGGGCTACATACAGTGATCAAATGACTTATAGTTTTCTCATATAGGTTAATTTATTTTCAAAATTTAGAGGGTGTGAACCCAATTTCGGTGTAAAAGATCAAATTTAAGTTAAGAGAAGCACAATTCTTCCTCTACATCTGTCTGTCAGTAGTTGTCCTGTAGTTGTATATGTATAACGAATAATATAAATGGATACTACACATTAATACAAAATACAGTACAACTACTAACAAACACAGAGAGAGGGAGAGGGGAGAGAGAGAGAATCTTGTCGATTCCTCTCCATCGTGACATTTCAAATCCAAATATTCAGTGTAATCGGATTAATCATTAAATTGTGTACGCGTTAAACCATTTATATTATATAATGTTCCTTCTTCAACATTTCTTTACTTTCATATTTTTGACAAGCGCAAACACTTTTGTTTATTTTTATCTGCAATACTAGTTTAAAAGAGAATGTAATCACTTCACTAGTTTACATTTGGAATAATCAAAATTTCGTAATTTAAGTTATGCATAGACTTTTTTTGCTATGCAGTACTTAGTCTTGTTACCCCCTCTTGGGATGAGCTACGAAGTAGTTAGTTATATTTCTTAATAGTAAGGGAGAGTTGGATCGTGTGAAAACATCATTTTAAAGCTCTTGATGTATAGAGGAATTTTTTACAAAATTAATTCTTTTAATCAATCCAAAATAACTACACCCGGGCTAATTTTAAAACTGAGTTCTTCAAACGCATTTTTCATAAGACACAGAGGAGTTTTTTAACCAAATAAAACATAATCATTTAATGATCCTTTTGGAGACTGTTTTAACGAATCATTCTATCAAATTTAAAGTTGTTCTGTTGTGAAAAATGTGACGATTGTCTAGTCTGTTTATACGTATCTAGTAGCCTATATAAACAAACTAAATAATCAATATTGTCTAAGAAATCTACAATTGCACGGCTAGACTCGAATTATCTATCTGGAGTTATTTTTTAAAACCTAAATCCCAAATATCCTAATTTTTAATTTACATACTACTTTAAAATGTAAGTACTAAATTTTATTTGTCTTATCTAAATAAAACGTTAAGTATTGTAATTAAAATTTGTCATTTTAGACATTATATCTGTCTTCATACTTTCAAATTATTATTGTGGCTATTCCAAAAGAAGCATTAAATCAGAATAATTTGTTTGTTAGAAACTGTTCCGAGTCTTTCATGAGAATATATTTGCAGAGCTCTGTTTAAAAATTTGACCGACCATCGTTTTATATATGCTCAAGGAAATTAAATTTTCTTTTCCCAATTTTTCTCCCCTCATCAATATACACAATCCCTTATCATTTAGATTTAAAATATTTGATTTGAGCCTTCAGGAAACCATATGTTTCTATAATCACAGACTGAGTGTGTACATAATCTCAAATTTAAAAATTTTAATTTTAAAATGTTCACTATTTATTCTCGTTGGACTGATTTCGCACTATTTTTGGTTCCTTGGACAAATTTGTGAAATAGAAAAAAATACTCAGTAGACTACATATCAAGTTTATCTGGTGGCCGATTTAGAAATTACAAAAAGAAATCTCGTTTTTGTAATTTTCAACCTAAAAGGTCCTATAACATTCATTTTGTGTATTTTAAAAACCTGCATGCAAACGTGTTTTCTTCGATCAAAAATAAAAGTTATAATTTAAAAAATTAATTGAACCTAAAAATAAAATAAAATATATCTAGTCGCTGGAATTTCAGTCGAACTATGTTTTAGTATACGTTGAATATATTTACTATTCAAAATAAATGACAGGAAAATTTCAAAATGGCGGCAGTTTATAAAGTTACTTTTTACCTAGGTCCTTACAAAAGCCAAAAATAGTTAATTTTGTAGGATTTAGTGATCATTAAATATATTAATTCCGAGTTAAAATTCCACAAAAGATCAAATATATATTTAAACACGAAAATAAATTCTGGAACTCATATATTGTTTACAATCCAAAAAACCTCATTTCTATAAATGACTAGGCTACTTACAGAGTAGGCCAGGTATGATTTTACGAGATATCACTTTTTCACGGGTACTTTACTGATGAAGCTCTTGTGTATAATATTCCGTGACCAATTTCTACGATTTTGTTGAGGAAATAGCACTCTAGTGTTTACTTCCTAATGCTATAGTTCAAATAGTGTCATGCTGTTGAACTTCCTCCTCTGTATTTCCTACAATTTGTAATTTATAAGTCCCGGTTTTATGGTTAGGTTTGGTTTTCTCCTTTTACTTACTCAATTAGAAGTAACTGGAGGAAAACACCCAGGCTCGCTTCGCTTACTAAGCCGTTTAGCTTACTGTATGCCAGTAACTGAACAATTTTACCACATCTAAAATATCTGGTAATCTAGCCAAGGATGAACTGAAATTTGTTTATTAAACATCACGTTTAGTTCTAGTAAAATTACGTTTTACTGTTAACAAAAATAGATAGGACAACGAAAAGTCATCAGGCAGTCAGTCCGTCGAAATTGTCATTGTTGACTATACCTAAACATATTAGCAGCCACAAAAATAAAGATAGGAACATGAAATAAGGTATATTGATAACTATAGAGGGCTCATATCAAACAAACCCTATTGAAATTCAGAAAATAGCGGCCATTTCAAATAGTTTTTGTTCATTTCTCGTGGATTAATTATAACACAATAAATTTGATAAAATCATGTAGATTTTAGTTCTGCGTGTAATAATATCCTTACTAAGGTAAAAAATAGCGACGTTATTGTCAAAAATTTAATTTCTAACAATGACCTCATCCGCAGATAGGAATGAAGACTCCTCTACATGCGTACATCTTCGAGGATTAATTGTATATAGGAGGGAGGGGGGGGGGTACTCGATTTCAAATTAATTCAATTTACGTTTAAAACGAATCTATATCAGAAGAGAAACAAACTTCTACTCCATTTAAATATATAAATATCTTTAACAAAATAATTATAAAAACTGTATAATAAGGTGTTAAGTGGATATTTGTATAATACCTGCACCAATTTTGGAGGAAGAATCTTTCAGTACATTTTATGTGGGACTTTAAAGGCTATATTTTAGAAAATTATGATCAAAATCGTTCGAATAATCTTGAGATAAATAAATTTTGTGTTTTAATTTGGTAGTTGGTACCCCCTAATATGAGGTAGGCCCTACTCTCGAGATATGCCCAAAATATGTCCAGATATCAAATTTAATCAAAATCGGTAAACCAGTTTGGGCTCTATAACACGGTACCGTGTGCCAAGTGCAGTTAGAGTGCCAGGAAAACCCAACCCAGAAACAATTTTGTGGATTCTAGGGATCTCAAACGGATTATTTTGCGAAAAACATCACATTTTTTAAAAATCTTTATGTACTTGGGAGAAAATAAAAAGAAGGTTGAGTATCTCGAAATTGGCCAGAACGATTTTCATAGAATTTTTATGAAATATGAACGTTTATTTTTAAATAAATAAAAAAAAAATAAGCTACATTACTTTTCTTAGACAAAAAAGTCCAATTTGACAGCATATGTATGTTTTACAGGAAGAATAATAAATTAAAAACCTACAATTAAACATTAATCATCGTGTCATTTCTTCAATTCTCTCCCCCCCCCCATGTTTGAACGGTCCATGGCAGTAAAAATGATCTATTGTTAACCTTTTGAACCTAATATTAATGAATAGTTTTGTTATTTAAGTATATTTAAGAATGCATAAATGCTGACATAGTTTTAAAGTTACTGCTACACGTGTACATAAACAACACCTGTACATAAAGTTTGTAATTATAACAAATAATAATGGATAACATTCAATGATTCACACAAAGGATTGGCAAGTATTACAGGAAAAATAGACAAAATTTACTATATACCAAATAATGTTGTAAAGCATTGCATGATATACACATAGGACTTGCAAGTAATACAGGAAAAATAATAGACAAAAATTATAATATATCAAAAAATGTTATATACCATTGAATGATTCACACAAAGGTTTGGCAAGTATTACAGGGAAAATAGACAAAATTTACTATATAACAAATAATGTTGTAAAGCATTGTATGATATACACATAGGACTTGCAAGTAATACAGGAAACATAATAGACAAAAATTATAATATATCAAATAATGTTATATACCATTAAATGATTCACACAAAGGTTTGGCAAGTATTACAGGGAAAATAGACAAAATTTACTATATAACAAATAATGTTGTAAAGCATTGCATGATATACACATAGGACTTGCAAGTAATACAGGAAAAATAATAGACAAAAACTTATAATATATCAAATAATGTTGTATAGCATTGCATGATATACACATAGGATTGGCAATTAGTATTGGGAACATAGACAAACACTCACTATATAACAAATAATGTTGTATAGTATTCAATTGCAAGTAGTACAGGAAAAATAGACAAAAACTTACTATATAACAAATAATGTTGTATAGCATTGCATGATTTACACATAGGACTTTACAAGTAGAACAGGAAAAATAGACAAAAACTCACTGTATAAAAAATAATGTTTAATAGTAGACTATTGAATGATTCACACATAAGATTGGCAGTAGGACAGGAAAAATAGACAAACACTCACAATGTAAAGGACATAGTCATATAGGTTGACCAAGTATTATATTTTAAGAAAACATTGAACTGGCAGTTGAATCTATGACACGAGATTGTTATAGGAGTCAAAACGAAGTGTTTCATGAATATATGGAAATGTATTAGAGACGATTTTCTAAAATGTTTTTAAAACTTATACTTACTGTTTAAAACTCATTGTGTTTGTTTGTTTCCTTTATGTTGTTCTACGATTGAAATTATATGGTTACTTAAAAATGAATATTTTATACATATATTTGAAAATATTTATAACTATACTTAAAACCTAAGCTTGCATTGCTTCTAACATAAACTACGTTAGGGGTAAATTGTATTTCAATGAATTGGTGTTTTTAATAACGGGGTGAAGAGTTTAATTTTCCTTTTCTGACGATTATTTTAAAGATAATTTTGAATTTCTTTACATTCATTTCCCATCTTTCAAATTTCACATAAATATGAACGAAATCAGTAAAGACGATTTTAAGAAATTATGTCTTTTATAACAGTATAAAGCAGATTCTTTTCGTTTTTTAGCGACAATTCTTGAACCGGAACTTATGGGGAGATGATACCAATAAGCTTAGTTTGGGCCCTTGGGCTATAGTTTGGCAAAATTTGGGATTTTTACGTTTTGATTTTATGGCAGCTAAACACAACTTTTAAGTTAATGAAACAAAATTAGTAAAAAAAGTTAGTAAACCGCCACAAGATATAAACAAAATATGCCAACAAACCAGATGTGGTAAAAGTGACAGTCAAGGGACTTTTTGTTATAATTCAATTTTATACTATGTATATATTCTATATATTATGTACTACCTGGTTCTCCCAGCAGTCTCATCCTAAAGTCTATGTAGTTCTCCCTATCATATATCCTCTCCTGCCTCTGACTATGGAGGCGCACCACTCCTTCCCCCACCACGTGGAAGTGAAGACCTGTAACAAAATATTGTTGGTAATTCGTTGTCCATAGTGTAAGTTGAAACCACATTTTATACAAAATTTGAAATGGCGTGTATTAGGTTGACAAGGAAAAACAAGATACCCCACAGTGGAGGTGCAGACTAGCTGCACCTAATAATAGGTTCGCATCCCAGTCAAAACTCACAACACACAACTATCATCGATTTAGTCATTTACATACATTTCATCTACCTTATACAATTACTTTCACTTTCATCTTCTCTAAGGGCTTTTATTTCATTAGATAGAGTTTCCTCATTTGGTGCGACTCTGACATTCTTTCTAGATTTTAAGACAAGTATGGATAGAAAGAGAGAATGCGGTGCTCGTATTTGTTACATCTTGGGGTGGTGATGCGCACTATGATTACCTTGGTGTGTGCTTTGAATTGCTGAGGATATTAACAACTCTAGTTCAGGAACCAGCCACCTAGTTATGTTTGGTAACCAAGTGGACATTAGGATTATGCTGAGCGTCTCCGATTATCGATTGTGTGATTCTTCATCCACGAAGCGTCGGAAAAAAACATACATATGGAACAAATAAATTTAAACGCCAAATCCGTTGAAGTTGGAGTTAAGAGACATCGTTCAGCTTCGCCTGACGAATCTTTGAACGATTGCGAATTATTAGTTACAAAGAAGGCTGCTCGACCCCTTGAGTTGCCAACTCCAAGATATTTAGTATTGCGGAGGTTTGTTGGAGTGGAAATGATTGACCTTATTAGACAGTTGCCTGCTCCATTTCTTTTGGTGAGTGATTTTAATGATCACCAATATACATGCGAATCAAACACTTGTAGCTGTAGGTGGGACCGTTCTGCTCAATGACGGTTCACCAACTCATTTAGCGGTCTCTACAGGTAGTTGGATAACCGTTTACTTTTCATTTTGTAGCTTATATCTTACCACTAAATTTGAGTGGTTCGTTTTTACTAAATTTTACAGTAGGTCACGCTGCTGTTTTGAAACTGACCTTTTATGACTTCTCTAATTATTGTAATGAAGGCCTTCTCAGATGGATTTTGCGCAAATCAAATGGGAAGATTTTGCCCGAGAATTTGTAACATCCGATATTTATGCTCCTATAATGAAGTAATCCATTATTTTACAGCAGTAATTAGTAAGGCAGCGGACAATAACGTTCTGAAAACGTCTACGAGACCACTACGTCCACAAATTTTTATGGTGGACTCACGAATGTAATGATGTTCTCCGTTTCCGTCATAAAGCTCTATGGAAGTTTAACCAAAGACCTACTAGTGAAAATTTTGAAAGGTATAAAATTCTACGAACCAAAGCACGTTGAATGTTTAGGGGGAGTAGGAAGGAATCTTGGGAATATTAAGAATTTTACACAATAATAATTATCAGATATCCACAATTTTTAGTTATCAACAACTAAAAAAGTCTTGAATGTGGGTTAAATATTCCCAAATACCAAATTGCATCAAAATTAGTTTACTCATTTAGGCTGTAACTGGGTAGGTCTTATTTCAAAATGAGCTTCTTAGTATCAAGGCCTACTTCAAGTATAAATGGATATTTCAGCCAAAATCTCGACATACATTTTTCAACTTATCACAAAACATTCTTTTATGTTAAAAAGTAATAATTATTTTGATAATTATATTCCATTCAATTGTAAGAAATCAATTAAAAACATTGATGAACAAAAAATTTCCATAACAATGACGACTTTCCAAATTAACGATTTAAAGCAGCGACTTTTAAATGAGTTGTCGCCAGTCTAAATTGAACTTTCTCTCTTCAAGTTAATTAAGTAACAATGCGGTTCTATTATGAACCTAAACTCATTTTAAACACTCGAAAACGATGGGATTGGATTTTGTTTGGTTCTTTATTTTGGCAATAAGACAGACAGTCATGAGTTTTTCAAGGAAAAATGAGGCTTTAGTAAAAATAAAAGTGGTGTCTAGAATGATGTGTCTGTTTATCGTCTGTTCGACGAACCTATTTTAATAAAATTTATTTGAAGGTTAGCTACTATAACTCAAATCTTTGTTTAAAAATCTTGGTCGATATATATGCTAAACTGTACCCTCTAGGCAATATCTAAACAAAATGTACCGGTCCTTACTTTCCCAACAATGTTCACTAATAGAATCCTAGATTTAAAAAGATGAATCTGAAACACGAAAAATCACAATTCATCAAAAAAATCGAAATAAATATAACTGATTCAGTGCCAGAAGTAAAAATTGTAGTATACAGTGTGATTGAAACAGGTGCAACAGCTGTTTTATTCGATAAGTACAAAATTTACAAAATAAACCTTAAAAGCTAATCCCCAGGATTTTTTATGCCTGTTATTTTCCCAGTAGTGCCTGCTCTATATTTTCTCATAGAAATTCCTGTTTTATGACGATTTCAGATAAATCATGTTATTTTACTACTTTTTTATTTCTGGGTATTTTTTTGATATATCCAACCGTTTAGGAACTAAAGGCGTTTTAATATTTTTTTTAATTCGAAAATTGAAGCTGTTTACAGATACAATTTTGAAAGTCAAATTCAAGTGAAATTTACATTAGAACTAGGGTAAAATGTGCAATAACACTACTTTTATTGTTATTTTTGTTCTTTAGGCTGAGTAATAGTTATTGTTAGAACACAAAAATAATAATAATCTGGTTATTGTCTACTGGCTTATATCAGCTCCTTATTATTGAATATATTACACCTTGTGAATTAAGGTGAAGTTTTATTATTAGGAAGTGTTAATAAATTTGTTTCAGCAATAATATATTATTCTCATGGTTTAATACATGCAGTAATAATTACAAACTGGTGTAAGCCAGTAGGTGTTCAAGATAATCCCAGAAAATTATGATTTTGGTTTTCTATCGATAACTGTGTTATTCTTCATCCTAGAGAACAAATAAAAATAACAATAGTGTTTCACCTTTTATCCTAGCTCTAATTTAAATTTCACTTTTAAAAATCGCTTTGGAAATAACTTAAATTTGCAAAATTTTTAATCATTTAGGTGACTGTAGTACGGTTTAGAGATATCGAAAAAATACTCAAGAATAATAAACTTTTTGGCGATCTGTTTTATCAAAAATCGCCAAATATAGTTGTTTCCAAATTTAGAACTGACCGCCATATTGGAGAAGTGACGGGTGATGTGAAAAATTTGGTAATACCTCTAGTTTTAACTCAAAAAATCTTGGAGTTACCTTTCAAGTTTTGTCGTAATATTTGTACTTACTGAATAAAACAACCGTCATATCTGATTTTCTCTCTCTCTCTCTCTCTCTCTCTCTCTCTCTCTCTCTCTCTCTTTCTCTCTCCCTCTTCCCCTTTCTCTCTCTCTCTCCCTCCCTCTTCCCCTTTCTCTCTCTCTCTCTCTCTCTCCCTCTCCCTCTCTCTCTCTCTCTCTCTCTCTCTCTCTCTCTCTCTCTCTCTCTCTCTCTCTCTCTCTCTCTCTCTCTCTCTCTCTCTCTCTCTCTCTCTCTCTCTCTCTCTCTCTCTCTCTCTCTCTCTCTCTCTCTCTCTCTCTCTCTCTCTCTCTCTCCCGCAAATAACTTCACTACTATCTGTAATATTCATTAGAATTAAGCAAAAACTATGTTTATTTAATGAATGGAATTTATCCACTCACTTCTTCGTCCACAATATCTTGTTTTATTTAAGTTGTCTAATTTGGAAGCTAAATAACGTGTTTCTACTGTGATTTGCGTCACAGTCTTATTTAGTAAAAACAAACGTCCGCGACACCAACTTCCGTTCTATACTCGGTAAGTTGCGTAGATATGTGCAAGTAAAAGTTTGGCAAGAGTCACCCAGTGTTTATTTAGAACAAGCAGTGATTATTCACATGCTGAAGTAAGTAATTGGTGTTTCACATGATGATGACCAAAACTGTTTTACGGTTTTGTATTTAAATGACTTAGTATGAAAAAAATAATATCCAAATTCACCATATAAAAAATTTTCAAATAGTCGTGCAGAAGAAATTTTACATAGAAATTCTCTGAATCATGCTTTTCAAAAAAACCAAAAGACTCGTTTACAACCAAATTTCATCCGAGAGGAGTGAAGGGGGAAATCGTATATTTCTATTAATTCCGTAAGTACAAGTTATCAAAAAAGTCCAAAATTTTTAGAACGTAAAATTATACACAGTTTTATACACGGTGAGGCAGTGAAATCTGATGTTTTTTGTTTAGATAGTACTCAGGACATGAGTGACCTAGAAGGTTGATGTTGGTTTCATAGTGTTCACCTCCACTATGAACTGTAGTTGTGATGGTGCGTTGGATCCCTCAACATCGTGCGATCGTGGTAGAGAACTGCATTAAAAACAACGAATCTGTAACCATCAGCGGAATTTTCGTCAGCATTATTCTTATGGAGCTTATTCTTACCCGTAACATTTTACTGTTATGGAATCATAAATTCCGTGCGACCGGTTCTGCTTAAAAATACAGACAATCTCCGAAAGAAGTGTAGGAACCATGAAGACGTAGGAACCGAGACACTGGACAGAGCCCTAAACACGTTCAGATTCTAAGGATGTCAAAAACTTCTATGCGCCGGGTTTTACACGTCTTAAACTTCCGTTCCTACAAAATCGCAGTTGTGCAGGAGAATTTGTGGGAAGCGAATTTTCCGCACAGTGTTACAATGGGACGAAGACCCTGGAATCGTAATTGTGACATCAGATAAAGCACATTTTTACCCGAATGGAGTATCAACAACCAGAACTTTTGTTATTTGTTACAAAATAACCCTCAAGATTACACTAACTGTTGTATAGCGATAAGGTTACAGTCTAGCTGGGTGTGGCGAAGTTTAGTGTATTTTTTCGATGAAAATAAGCGCTCCGTTACCGTTAATTAGGAGCATTATGTGGGTGTGGTTCGTAAATTCCTTGTCGCTGATGTACGTCACCGTAGAGTGTAGTTTCAACAAGTTGGACCTACAGCAAACACTTCAAACGAGTCTATGGCAGAAATAAGGCGGTTGTTCCCGGGTAAAGTGATCTCCAACAGAGATGATGTTGACTGGTCCCCACGCTCTCCAGATCTTTCTCGGTGTGGGGATATCTTACAGGCACTGTTTATCTGGAAAAGCAACTAGAAAGAGAGGTTCCTGCTATACCACGTGACTCCTTACAGAAAGTGGTGGCAAAACTTTACCAAGAGGAGTGGATCAAAAAAGATGGTCGACACTTAATTGGTGTTGTCTTTCATAAATAAATATATATAAAAATTTTATTTTATTTTATTTCCAATCCTACTGAATTTTTTTAAATAAATAAATTTGAATTATGATTAGAATTGACTGTGTACAATTATTTTGAAAACCATCAAGTTTCACTGGCTCTAATGCATATATATATTTAACCCCTCAGGGACTCACTCATAGTGAGTACGGGTGTAGCGGACCCGAGGACCCTAGCTGGATCTACACCTTTCTTCATCTAGTCTTGGGTTAGATCCCTCTCGTTCATCTTTCCTATCAGGTCTCTCTTGACCAACTCTTGTTCTCTTCCGACCCTGACGCTATTAGTTATTCGAGTGCTAGGGGTCTTTATTTTATATTCTTTTCTTCTTTTTATTTTTTTTATATAGGGCGATGATGATCTGGAGGTTTTTCGCCTTTAAACAACAAGGGGGAATAATTAACATAAAGATTGACCGAAATACGGATTATTGGAAAATAAGATTTTTACTTGCTTTCATTGTTCTTTTGTTAAATGATATCTTGATAATTTTTAATGAGATTCTACTTTCAAAAATACATAAATTTTATTTAGAGCATGAAATTGTATAAAATTTCCCAAATATTGGTTTTTACCACCTGAATTACTCCTGTTATAATGGATGTAATGTTTTGCAACTTCAATCATAAATTGGTTGGAAACTGCGAGATGTTTTTTAGGGTCAGTAAGCCTATAGAACTAGAAAAAAGCCACATTTTGCTTTTTTCCATTACAGCCTCGTTACAGAGATTTGGAAAACAAAAATTCTAAATAAACAGTTTGTCCAAGTTATGTATATTTTCTGCTAATAAATCGGAAATATAGGTTATACATTATAAATATTGAGGTTGACTTGTGAGATGGTATACTCGATGAAATAAAACATGAACACGAATTCTCACAAACAGTACGTTTATTTATTCAAACGCGTTTCAACGACAAAAACGCCATCTTCAGTGATGCATAAGCTACAATAACTAAAGTATAAGTATATCTATATCAGTTACCATGATACACGAGCTACAATAACTAAAGTATAAGTATAACAGAACTATATCAGTTACAGTTTAGTTATTGTAACTCGTGCATCCCTGAAGATGAAGACTTTGTCGTTGAAATGGGTTTGAATAAATAATCATACTATTTGTGAGAGTTTGTGTTCAAGTTTTATTCTATCATAGGAAATATTAGTCAAATCGAAAATTGTTGACAATTTTTTAGAGAATTAGGTTACAAAATATTTACATTTTTAAGATCTTTGTATATTTAAAAGTTAGGGAGACACGGGGCTTTGAAATTTTAAAATCTAACAAAATAAACTATGATTTTTTGTAATAAACCCAAACGTTTCATACCCATATTTTCTTTTAATATCCATAATTTAAGGCAAAATTGACCTAATGTATTATATATCTCTCTAATTTGCTTCCCTCCATAAGGGTTGAGGCGGAATCTTTTAATTTTCTTAGAGCATTGTCCTAACAATGTGTATGAAACATTACGTCTGCACGACTTTTTTTAAAGTATTTTTCCTATCCAGCAGATGTTCTGATATTTATAATAATATGGTGCTATTTATGTCCTTTTGTCTTTATCTGAGATATCTAAACTCAACCTAGATATTATTTTTAAATCGTATATAAAATGAACTATTGTACACTTAAGTAACTCCTAGATGACAAGAAACTACAGAAAGACATTTTCAAACGCCCACAATTTTGAAGTTTTGCAACCGTATTTTTAATCAAATTCGAAAGACATGCTAAAATTTTACTGAAATTCCTTTCGTAAGAACTGTTTCGTTTTTAAATTTGAGGTTATGTTTTTAATATTTGTTTTTTAGTAATAACTCCTTTATTTGTTATCAATGAGTTGTTGGGAATGATGTACGACGTTCAGATTATAAATTATTGTCAACAATAAGTTTTTCCACATTAGAAAAATTGCTTTTTTTTAAAGAAATTTACCCATAGATTTTCTAGTTAACGAATTTGTCCAATGGTTTGTACAATTAAACATAAGTTACAAATTAAATTTTATGAAAACTATTTTTACAAAATTGCAATCTCTAGAGCATTTAGTAACACAGTGGTACACAATTACTGAAATGGATAGGATCGGTGAATATTTCATGATATATAATATCAGCGTTTCAGTGAGAGAGATCGCAATAGCTAGAATTTTGGAAATTCAATAATTAAAATTGTAACAAACCAATTCCTAATCAAAGTTATGAAACATTTCATTGTTGTCCTTCAGTTATTCTGGGCTATTGAAAAAAACAAGACTGTAAAAGTGTTATCAATATCCAAATCTTTACACGTGTTAAAAATATGTTTAACAGAATTGTTCTATCTAGGTTGGTTTCTCATAAAAACAAATCAAACGTGACTGAACGCTATGGCAGAGTATTTACAGGTAAGTGAAGCATGATGATTATAATGAGGAAAAAACAAACTGTGAACACTGCAAATCCACATCAAGATAAAAATACGACGTGAAGCTACAAGACAAAATAAGTAATGAAATCCATAACATAAAAAGACCATAGAATTTTTTTTGTAATTAGGAAGTGAAAATTGTTTTAAGAAAAAGTGATATTACTGTACCAAGAAAACAATTTAATTAAGTTTTTATAAGCAATGTTTGAGCTATTTTATATCATACAGGGTGTTTCAAAACTACGTTCCAAAACTTCAGGATGTGGTTCCTATGAACATATGTTCTAAAATGCTTAGTTTTTCGTCTGTTCGCCATTTTTGTGTTTTACAAAAAAAAAAAAAAAAATATATATTTTTGGAAATAAATTAGATATCGAGTCCAAATTTGGTATACTTATTATGTATATGATCTTTTATTAACATACCAAAAACCAGGACTTTGTTTTGTATGTATTCAAAATGGCGACCGTTTAAAATTTATGTGTCGAATGTATCGAAACTATTGACTCTACAAAAAATTTAAAAGAGACCAAAAAGTTCATGCAAACAAAATGTTATAGTTTAGTTATTGTAGCTCATGTATTACTGAGGATGGCGAATTTGTCGTTAAAACGCGTTTGATTCTTTAAACATAATTTTTGTGAGATTTTGTGTTTGAATTTTATTCTTTCTAATATTATCTCACAAGTCAAGCTGAATATTTATTTACAAATAAAATCTGTCTTGAAAGTTTTCCAAGTTATTGTCAAAAAACTAAAAACATAATTTCTCTGTAATTATCTACAACACCCAAAATAACCCTAAAACCAAAATATTTTTTAATTAAGATATTTTTTAAATAGTCCATTCCTTAGTTTACCGGATAGCCGTTATCGAAAGTTTTATAGAAAAACTAATATTTTTAAGAACTGTTTATTGTAATGAAATGAAATTAGGCATAGTAGTTGGTAACATAAAGGTGTAGCCTAATTATTAAAAACTAATTATTTCAAGATGGCGACTGTAAAACTAAATAAGTTAGGAGGAGTTGCTATTAGACTTTTTTTAATATATTAAATACTTTCCAAGTGAAACAGCTAGCACACTTACATCAATCTACCTGTATATAAAAAATCTTCAGATGTGACAACAATATATCCAGATAAAAAATTTGATCAAAATCGGTTGTCCTGTATAGATATTCGTTTTCGACTGTGGGGACCTTAGAATGGATATTAATATCCGCAAACTCTACATTGATATTTCACATAATATTACATAAAATTTTTAAAATATTTATGATAATAACTTTTAGGTTATGTTTGTATTTTGTGCAAAAAGTATGCGCAGAATATCTGTACCGTAAAAAAAGAAATGTTCCCAACTAAAGTATTTATCCTACGTTGTAAAGTAAATAACTTGCACAAACTTTCATCTATAACAACAAAACCCCAATTTCTGGTCTACTTGTCAAGTGTTTTATAATATAGATTTAATCCCACCATAGGCATTGGCGCCCTTAGTAAATCTTTCAAATTTGAAGTAAACAAAAGTTATTACTTTTGTATAATTTGTATTTCTTATAAAATTAAAAAAAAAAAATCGGAATAACTTTCAAGTCTTTAATTATATTGATATTACATGTGAAATATGTTCATGAAGGTTCAAAATCGATGACGACCAGAGAAGAGGAGTATAAATTTAGAACCATTATATTATTTATTTTTTTTAGTCTCAGATTGATCGCTAACTAATGTTCTCTCTTGGTGTGTAATCAATCATCATGGGAGGTTCAAATACACCAACACCGTGAGAAAAAACGGAAAGCTAAAATTAGAACGAATTCTGGTAGCAAAAATACAATTACTTCAGCGGGAACCTAATGTCCTGACCACAAGTTACACGACTGAAAAGCTTTCTAAGAGGTTTAGGACCTTCACGAACTGCGGTGCCCCAAAATTGAAGACGGGGGAGTAGATACTATACGCAAAAACGTCATCAACCTAACCATCTGTAAAATCTTAAATGCTTCACTAGATTAACTGTGATAAAATAAGCGTGCGCTCTGCCAATGAAGCTACACCGCGTAAAAAGTAAAAATGTTTTTTTACATATTTGGCAATAAAACTGTGCAGAATCTTACAATAAAATTTAAAAATAAATAAACCGATAACTTTGCTTTTCCAAATTCACAAAAACCTAAAGGTATTCCGCTCTACAAAGGATCTAAAAATGTGATTTTGTACACAGTTACGAGAAGGTTTTTGCAATGTTAGTGGTCAAGCGGCGCCTGTAGTTGTTAATTTACACAACCACAATAACGTTAAAACTGTTAACAGCAAGTAACAACTTCAGTTGATAGTCTCCTAGCAACACAAAGGCCAAAGGTCCTAAACGGGACTATTACACCGAAGTCATCTTCACTTATATAACAAAATGGCGGAGTGAAAGTAACAGGCTACAGTCTAAAGACCTGAGTCTGAGATCAACAATTGTAAGTACAAGCTAGTGAGTCATACAACCGCAGGGGACAATTACTCAACTAAGCTGGCCTAGAAATACCATATGATAGAAAACATGATTAATACATATTCTCCCTGTAGAATTATAAAGATAATGGTAGTTGACACTTTAAAATTTGATCTATTTGTCTGAGTCAAATAATACCATTATACATTTAAATTTTGTATGTAGTCTGCTCTCCCTTTCAATATTTTTTTTTTCAAATAGTACTCCGCTTATACTTTGACTGACTGTAGTCTGGAGCTTGAACTCTGTCACCGACTCTAAAAGTTCTGTGTATTCCACTTAGGTTAATTAACTCACTTTCCTTGGGGACGTATTAAGTCCAAGTATGTTTTAATTCTCTTTCTAAACATTACGTGAAAGGCAACTGTTGCATTAGGAGCATTACTAAACTGTATCAACAATCTGTATAGTTTTAAATCTTATCTGCTTTCTTCATCTTCCATTCTTTTAATAGATTTCTTGAAGTATGTACAAATCTCTCTTCTTGGCCGTTTGAAGATAAATGCTACGATTGCTATGGTTGTCTGTGACACGCCATTGGCTTTAAGAAATTGTTTAAATGTGTGAGATGTAAATTGGCTGCCTTTATCTGAAATTAGTAACAAGGGAAGACAGAGAGTCTCAAACATCTCTCAGTTTCTTAATATACCATTCCGTAGTCTTTGTCGGTGTAATCTGTACCTATTTCATAAAGGCATCCACTACAATGAAATAGCTCGGTTCACCTATTGCCCCTGCACTCTTTCCCAATGACCAATCAGAGGCTGCCATAGATGAAAAAATCTCCTTGACAGATTGGAAAGAGGACACTGTCTGCATGATTTCTTCAATGTCAATATCCATATTTTCCGTGTACAGTAACTTCTTGCTAGATCTTTCACTTTCATTATTCTCAGACGGTCTGTGTGTAATTTCTTTAGAACTGTATTGCAGGTACTAGGTATTAGTATTCTCCAGTCTTTTGAAGTGCATCATCCTGTACCGTTATTCATTGTAATGGAAGCAAAGATTTTCCATACTTTGACCTTTTGAAACTTTTTCCAATACTGCTTTTAGATGTATGTCATTTTCTAGTAGCGTATTAAGTTGATTGATCTGAAAAACGCTAAGATCTTCTGTTAAATTAGCTGGTGATTGTTCAATATGAAACCAGGACATATAGTCAGGATTACTGTGCTCGGTGGTACTCCTACAATTTATGACATAGTAAAATCCAGATAAGAAATGGATATATTTAAATTTCCTCGTAGCCAATACTCGGTACTAAAAGTTTATGGTCAGTTATCAGTATAAATATTTGTCCATAACAACAGACGATACATTTTAAATACCCAACAAATTCTAGTAATCTCTTTATCGATCAGTCTGTTACTTGTATTTACTTAAGAAGTTTTTAATGTTCGTGATGCAAAACTAATTGATCTTTCACTTCCACCATTGTATCTGTGCTCCTACTCCAATAGGTGATGCGTCAGGTGCTAGAATAAGTGGTAAATTTGTGTTAAAATGAACAATTACATTATCACTCGTTAACTATGGTCTGAAATAATAAATAAAAATAATTATAAAGGTATATCTGAAATTATTCTATATTCAATTAACTAATAAATTTATTAACAATTTCATAGTTTAACTAATGGTTACCAACAGGCCTCCATCCTCCTTATTGCTTACAAAACATTGCTACATAACCTAAATGTTAATGGAAAAAATCAGTAATAATTTGTAGAATTAAAAATTTAAGAGGTCATTCTATAAATATGAACATAGAATTAAAATAATGTCTAAAAAATCTTTTGTTTTCCTATTTGTTTTTCTTCAAAAACAAGACATAACACCAGAACATAATTTTCCACTTAAACGTTTCAAAATGACGTTCATTAAAACTTTTTTAATGTCAAATACTTCAAAAACCATTCATTTTACAAAACCATAAATGTACAAGACAAATATTTAACCCTTTTATGCTAAACAAATAAATATATTTATATTAGTTATATGTTGGAAAATAGCGATATATTGTTAAAAAGTTCGTTCTTGGTAATTTAATAGAACGTACAGGAGCGTTTCTAGCTTATCCAGTACTTAGCAGTCAACTTTTAACTTAGTAATTATTTTGAAATTTGACCTCCAAGTGCTGAAAGAGCAAGAAAAGCTCTTGTACGGTCTTGTAAATTACCAAGAATTCGTTGTTTTATTGATATCTCGACTATCATTCAACATACGACAAGAATAAATACAGTACCATGTTGGCGTCAAACATTTTTTTAACGAACGATATTTTGGAATAGTTATGTGAAAGATTATCAAATATTGTGATACAATGGAAGCTAATAATATAAAATATTTTACAAAATTTGTTATCAATATATGAATCTGTTTGGAGTTATATCTTGTATTTGAAAAGATAAAAAGAAACCAAAGATTTTTTGACGTATGTTTTAGAGAACAATTTCCAGAATAACCTCCTAAAGCTTAGCAGAATGACTGTTAAACATCCTGTATGTAGTATCAGTTATACAGAGACCGTAGTATTGTTTTTAATCCTCTAAGCTTTTTATGTATGGTTGAATAAAAGCATAACAAACGACAAGAAGTAGGTCTAAATCAATTTTTCGTATTCCTTAGGTTGAAAAATGACGAACTTTCTAAGTATGCTGAATAACTTATAAAAGCACCAAGTGATTGATTAAAACAGCTTTAGTAAACGGCCACCATGAATCATGGTTTTACCTTGCGGATAATTATCGCCTAACGGAAGTTTCTTTCTTTCTTGAGGGAACGCGATTCACCTTCATTTAAATATGAATAAAACCTCAGAGAACCGTTACCAACATCGGCATTGTCTGATTGTTGACAAGATGATTTGGAAATTATTGTTTAAGTAAAATGTATTGATACTCCACTAACTCTTTTCTAACAAACATAATTATTGTTGGTAGTTGTTATTGACATTATTATTGATTGCTGAAATGTCTTTAGAAGCTAGATAGTGATGCTCGACAAATAAAGAATTAATTGACGTCATGAAATACGATTTTCTTTAGAATTTTTTGTGAATCATCTCATATTATAACTTTAATACAATCGGCATTTAAAAAAAATTGTTAAACATAATTATTTAGCAACAATCATAAGTAACGAATAAACCTGCCCTGCGTGATAAAGGTGACCAAAAATCCAACTATAATTCCGACAGAACTTAGTAGTCCAATTATTATTTTTAGTTTTAAGGTTTAAAGGTTAACATTATGTGTTGTAGCGATAGTTAATGGTTAAGTAAGAAGTAACCTGAAATAGACTCAATATTGAAAGGAAAAGATATTGTGAATAACACAAAACCGGACAGGTTACGTTGAACCGGTCTTGTTGAGAGGAAGGACGAAGGAACAACTCAAAATAAATAATGGATGCGTGTTTATTTAGGAAGAAACAAAAGGGGAAGACATCGGAATCTCGTAAAAAGAGTACCTGGAGGGGTCCAGCCAATGATAGAAAGAGATGGAAATCGTTGGTTCAGAAGGTCAGGGTTATATCGCTCGCCCTGTAGCATCGGCAAGTAGGAGTAATAGAGTAGTGGTTACTTTATTCTATTACATACAGCAGAAAACATTTTTGTAGATTGTTGACTTCAATATATCAACGCTTAAAAAAAGAAACACTTGTTAATTTTTGTCAGTCATTACTAACAAGAATCAATCTTGAAATTTAAAAAAAGCAAGTAACTAAAATAAATCTATATAATTAAAGTCATTCAAAATATTCCTAAAATGACTCATCTATGACCTAAATTTGATAGCTAAGAAAATTACTGATATTTCTCTGTGCGACCAAATTCCTAGACTTTTCTTAATTTTCCTTGTCTAACCAAATTCTTGGAATATTCTCTAGACAAACAAATTAATTGACATTTCGCAAACTATCCAACTTCATTGTCTTACATTTTTTGTTACAAACCAAATTCCCTTACTTGTCTTTGAGTGTTCACTGAAGAACTAAATTTCGTGCTTTTTCTTTGATAAAAAATGTTTTATTAACTTTTCCTAAACAACAAAGTTCCACAAGTTTTTCTTAATTTTTTTACTTCTCCCATTGATTTTTCTCAGAAAACCCAAATTTTCTATTATTCCTAATATTTCTTGCCCAACCACAGTCACTAGAATTTTTCCTTAACCAAATAGTTCCTGACATTTCTCTATTTTTTTGTCACTAACCCAATTCCCAACTTTACCAGATTTTTCTGACAAACCCGACTTTTTCCCAATTTCCTTTCATTAATTATCTCCCTAAGAATTGAAAACGTATAAATTTAATTTTCCTTAGTTTGTTTTATGTTGTTTAGTAATTTATTGTTTGTTGTACGTCTGTACTTAGTGCAACTTGAAAACCTTGACGGGTAAAACAAGGTCAACAGGTTTGGAAAGCAAATGTTTCGATTTAAAGCGACGCGGCGCCTAAGTTACGAGTATTTATGGCGCATTCGTCACCAAAATAAACCTGTTTTATACATACACCTGTTCATGTAAAAAGTATTGTAATTTTCAGAAACTGTAAAAAAAATGAAAGTCGCTTAATTTTAAATTGAATTTGAGAGCGGAATTAAAAGAATAAATCTTATATCGTGAAATTTTAACTTATTCACAAATACATAGGTATACATATGATGAATTTAAAATTCGATGTTTATATGTAGAAAATCCTATTTTTGATGCAATGAATCCAAAAATGAGGTTAAGGGAATGATATATGTCTGCGTTTGTGCAATGTGCTGCATCTCAAACGAAAAACTATTTAAATTAAATATTGTAAGTGGGGAATATAATGAGGCGTTTTTTCCTGAATATCTCCATATTTAGCGGTAACTACCATTGGACCAAAACTTAAAACTTAATTTTTACCAAAATAGTCTTAAAAGTTTTTGATAAAATGTGAACTATAAGAGCTACACAAAACATATTAGTCGCCATCTTTCCAAAAATACTCCCCTTTCGGTTAAAAGAGAAAATGAACCAAAGTCGGCTAAAGCGATTTCAATAAAGTTCTGGAGAAATGTGAAAATTTTTGTAGTTTGTGAGTAATTTAGACGTCAAAAAAACGGTTTTCGGGGGAGAAAACAACTCATTAAGTTTCATTTCAATTCATGGAGCCACATTTTACAGAACGAAAATTATAAAAACTCGTTAGATTCTATTTCGAGAAAATTGGTATTTTGAGTTTTGATAGTTACCCCGTTAAGGGGACTAGATAATTTTTATTTGTTTATTTTTTGTAGTAGTCTTATCTGAATAATTTGCAGAAACATTTATTTTGATTCCAAATAAGTTTATTAGCAACGTTAAGAGGAAAACACCAAAGTGATACATTGTCTTTTTCGCTTATTAAATAGGAAGATGATTAATTTTTAAACCTCATAACCATCTTATGAGGTTGGGTTATAAGTTTCGTCTGTGAACTATTAGAAACTGTTTGAAAGGAAAAACTCGGAATGTAAATTAATGAGTTGTACTAAAGTGTTTTCTGATTTCAACATTAAAATCATCATTATCATTAAGATCAGGGATCATTTAACATTTATCATAGTTATAATAATAATTGCACCAGCCTCCTTAATTTTTGATGTTGAGTTTAGTTTTGTTTAGAGGTAAGACAGTTTGTACATAGTTTAAAAATAATTAATTCTAAAAATGACAATGAAGGAAAAATGTTCTTTTTCTCTGTTTCTTGTTTTATAGCTACTGGCGTCTTCACGTGTGACCAAATCACGGTATTATGAATTAATCTAACTGATATTTAAAAAAAATGAATATTTAATTATAAACGATGGAAATTAACGTTGTTTCACGACAGAGTGAACATATGCAGCGTTGTTCAGTCATTAGATTTTTAAAACGAATTTAATACCCTCCATTTTAAATTTATTTTCCAGTTTCAATCGTTACTGATCTCATTTTTCATCTCAGAACTATGGTTTACAAATTAAAAAAGTAATGACACTGATATTTTCCCCTTCAGGAAGTGTCAACACTGCGAGACCAATTAACTTCTTTCCTTAAATATATTTGATTTTGCCATAGTTTTTTAAGTGTTTGTTTTTTCCTCACGTCACAGAAATGGAGCTCTATAATAATGAACACTGTTACGTGAAGAAATTTTGTATGAAACTTTAAGAAAGTGAATCAAAAACGTTTAAAGGGTTAAGATAAACTTACAGAGATGAACCTATGTCCAGGGCTCTAGAAACTGTGCAGGATGAATCCAATTCTGTATGATCAAGCCAGCATTAACTGACCAAAATGATAGATCTCACCAACTCTGAAGCTTAACGTTAAAAATCATTCATTATGAATTAATTTTGAATCACTAAACTTCATGACATTTTCACTAATGATTGGAGTATGGCGGGAAATCTGCACAATAAATGATTCCAAAGCATTTCATTCGGAAACAGAAGAACAACTGAAAAGATGTATGACTTAATCTTCTGGCTTCACGGAAGTAATGATGCAGATTTTATTTTAAAAATTTAAAAAATCGTAACGGGTGATGAATCCTAGATAGTTTAAGGTATGATCAAGAAATAAAACTTGGAAGGGGGATTAAAGAAATATAAAATAAAACATTTCGTATAAAAAAAAAAAGACAAAAAAAAGTAAAGTAAAACGCATAAAAATGTGCAATATTGTTTTCGATATTTGTGCTTAAAGGACAGAAGATCGATCAAATTTACTACCGTTAGGTTTTTGAGACTTAAAAAAAGTCATTGATGTCCGGCCAGAGATGATCCTTGGGTGCTGGATTACGTTAGCGCACCTTATCACACGGTATGTTTTGAAACTAGTATTTGTCCAAAACTGGCATTCCTGTGTTATAAAAAAATAGATAAAAAATAGATAGCTTTAGAGTGGGATAGTGAAATATAAATTTTGTTTAGATAGAGTAGGTTAGGTTATTGTATATTTAAAATATTCTCTAGATAAGAGAAATTGTAAGGTTTAATTGGGCTTGCTTAAAGATAGGAAGGTTCAGTGCTTAGGAAGTCCCTGAGCGCTGGCCTGTCGATGAGTCAGGCTCAACAATAAGGGTTATGATATGTAATTTTAAATGTTCTTTAGAGTGAAAGCAGTGGTGATGAAGTAGATAAGTTTGTTTCCTGATTGGTTATAAAAACCATGTGTTTGTGTTGTCTTTTAAATGTTGTACTGTGTAATTGCAAGAAGATTTGTAACAAATTAAATAAATGTACTGTTAATGCTAGTTGTTTACTTTAGGAATAAGATGTTTAATTTTTAAGTTGCTTAATCTTAGGATCATTGTTGACGGGAAGGTACGGTGCCCATGAAGTGCATGGGCTCTGGCCCGTCAAAAATGTAATGATAATTATTAATTAAATGTAATATAGGTAAATGAGAATCAAAAATCTATGTATCGCATATAAGAAAGTTAAATGTAGAGTACAGTATTTTGTAAAGCAGCTGTAATGGGTATATCCTGGGCACAGCTGCTAGCAAATTTGTGAAGCTAAGTAATTAAAAAAAAAAATTCCTGTGTTATCCCAGTCCTTTACTAACCCGAATTTTCGTTAGAAACAATGATATCCAGTCACTTTTCAAAGTTTATTAAGTCTGAGAAGAAAGAATCACAATTACTGCTCACACTTCTTATATTTTGATTATAAACGAAACTTTTTTCATCTAATTGTAATTTTTTAAAGGTTTTATGGATTTAACTCACACAGTTATTCGTACCCATAGCAACATACAAATAAATAAATTAGTATTAAAAAATAAATTAGACAATAGATATATACTTTTTTACAAACAAATGAAGCTCTTTCAAAATAAAAAGATATAACATAAATGTTTATGTAACCAACTGAAATACATAAATTATCATAACATCTACACGTAGAGAAGCGAAAACAACATATCCTTTAACATGTTAAAAATAGTAAACATTAAACAAGGATACCTTATTCGTGGTAATATTAAACCTCCCCCCCTCTTCCTAATGTGGTTTCACGTTACGTAGGCCGTAACGCAGACCACAAAGTGTTACGTGACGTCAACGTGATCGCCACAAACCAATCAAGGATCAAACCATTACATTTAATGATAGTTTTTAAAGGTTGTATATAATACCATATGGAGTGCAACCAAGGGTAAAATACCGTTATATGAAATCGGAACATCTTCAGGTAGTCTGGGAAAATATCATCAATAGAACACAAACATTCAGTATGTAAAACAGGCTGCGAAAAGTAGTTCATTTACATTGTATGGGAGAAACATTTTAAGTCGCTGAGAAATTTCGCACTGACATTGTCTGTAACGTACTATTTATGACAACTAAAGATCCGTCACCCAACCCACATTTTACCCACCCCCTCCCTCCCAAAAAAAGTTTTCCGTTAACTCTGTAAATATTGTCAAAAAATGAAGATGTTGAATTTTTGAAATGTAAAATTATTTTTGAATTTTATGAATATAAATTGACTGAAATACAGATTTTTTTTAAAAATTACAATTTTTTGTTCTTTCAACAGTTGTTTGCTATACAAACAATACGAATGTAATTTTTTTTAAGTAGCTTAGAAACTTCGCATAAATATTGTCTGGAACATACTATTTTAAAAACCAAAAATTCCGTCACCCGGTACACATTTCACCCCCCTCAGATTATTTATCCGTTAACTCTGTAAATATGGATATTATCCAAAAAGTCAAGATAGGGATATTTTAATGTTATAATAAAAATTAACTGCAATAGAGTTTTTTTTTAAATTGGAATTTTACATAATTCAACAGTTTTTGCTAAAACTAATATGATCAATAAAAAATCTAATTTTAAAAAAATAGCGCAGTAACTTCGCATAAGCATTGTCTGTTACATATTATTTTTAAGCACCAAAAACCTATACCATATTTCATCACTCCCCCCTCTTGATTATTTTCCCATTAACTCTGTAAATAATAGTCTATTTAAAAATATCAAGATGTATTAAATCGTAAAATCATCTAGTGTTTGATTTTTTTAAATTTGTATAATATAAATGACTAACACAAATTTTAAAAAAAATTGACTTTCAACAGTTTTTCGCTAACTATACGAGCAATAGGAATCTAATTTTTAAAATGTACTATTTTTTGAAAAACATAAATTTGTGACACGAAACACATTACAAACCCCCTTCCAGATTATTTATTATGATTTTTCATACTTTCAACAGTTCTTCACTAATTATGTGAACAATATGAATACAATGATAATTACTAAAACATCATTTTGTATGGATTTAATCTTTACGAGAGCTATAAGACTAGAAAGGTTCAATTACTACAAAAGTTTTTTTTTGCATTACATAACATTTTTTAAATTAGTCGAGTTAATAAATTTAGAAAAAATATATATTAATTACGTTTTTTCAGATTTTAAAACTCCGTTCCAAAAATTTTTTTATGGCTAATTTTCATTTTTTTAGTAATAACTAGAAATTGACATTCTAGTAAAATTATTCGGCTAATATTTTATTGTTTAGGAAAAATAAAACTTTTTAAAATACACAGAAAATCAACCAAAACCATTTAGCCTACACCAAGCTTTTTCATACCCAACTATAGAACAATTGATTTACATGTTTGCAGACTTATGATTTTAAACTTGTAATTTATTTTTATTAAAACAACTAATGTTTTGTATTAGTATCAACAATAGTCAATTTATTTATTGTATAAATCTATATTTAAAACATTACACATTTTCTCTAATATATATATATATATAAAGTGTATGCGTATGTTTTGTTCTTTTCCTGCTTGTTCTGTTGGTGAAAATATATTCAGTACAGTAATGAATTGGAATGGTAAGAGAATCTTCCAGCACAAAGTTATATATTTCCGGTGAGTATCTGTTATTTCCGGCGGACGTTATATCATCGCCATCATCTTTGTATTGTATTGTTACTCTTTCTTTAATATTTATACTTTGATTTTACTTTCTCCAGCTATATACAGACAAAAAATATTTCGACAAGATAAAAATCGCTGTTTTCCTGGATATATTCATTCGGATCTAACCCAGTACAAAAAATGAGTTTATCAATAAACTGATTTCTCGAAACACGCTCGACCGATTACGTTGAAAATTGATACTTAAGAGATTTTTGGAGTCCTATTTATGCAGTTATGAAATTCAAAAAGTTATACCTTACGTCTAAAATTGTTTTGTTTTCCCTCTTTTCTGTTTGTTTTGTCATTTTTTAAACAAGATATAAATCCAAAACGATTTCAAATATATATATATATATATATATATATATATACACCAATTTTCAGAACTTTTTATTTAAATAACCAAAAACATAACTTCTTGGTAATTGTCTACAACACTCTAAGATTAGGCTAAAACCAAATTTTGTTTGAATTCTAACAATTTTAAACAGAAAACAAATCCACGCATATAATTTCACTTTCTAAACGTCAATACTTAGATTTTTTTTTTAATCAGAGCAAAAAAATATATACATTTTTCTCAATTATACCTTTTAAGGACCTATCCAAATCGTATTGATCGTCGGCTCCTTGAACCTACCGGTTCGGGAATTATTGAATATAAAGTGAAAATGTACTATATCTCAAAATCAGACAGAGCGATTTCGATCAAATTTTGAAATGTGGACGTATATAACCAATATATCAACCATATATGAAAGTTATGGTAAATTAATATTTTGTAAAATACGTAAATCTACTATGACTGTTATAATTATTTTTATGAATTTTTTTTATTTTCTCAATAATGTATTTAAGTAGTTCAGACCGATTATAAAATATTCAAACTTTAAAGATGGCGTCCTTTCTCATGTTCACTTTTTGAGAGATAAACTCAGGTTACGATATTTTGATCACATTGATGAATAATTTTCATCGCATAAAATTTCAAACTCAGTTTTTGGACTGATCCCTCACGTTGGCCTCTGGGTGCTGTAAAATGATTTTCAACACCCCTTCCGTTCATCGTCGTTGTCGACCATACTTAAGCACAATAGTAGTCACAAAAATTAAGACAGTAACATTTGTTAGGACTATAGTGTGTTCATATAGTATCCTATACTGAAATACTTAAAAATCGAATTGAAAATGTCAAAACTACAGCCATTTTAAACATTCTTTTTTAATATTTCGTGTGTTGTAAGGCAGAAAATTAGATAAAAAAATATCCAGACTTCATTTCTGAATGTAATTGTACCAACCTTACATCCTCTACATAGGCAAATACGGAAGTAATTGTTAAAAATCTAATTTTAAACCCTACTCTCCCAAAAAAAAGTGATATTTGAATCACTGACACGACGAGTAAAGGTCTCTTCACTATCAATAGCTTCGAGGCCCGTAGGGGCCGAGACACTGGCACGAGCGAAGCGACCCTCGATCTACCAATACAATTTAACAAGACCCAAGAAACCAACTTTTGAGCATTAAATTTATAGGATCTTGTATTCTGATGCCCATCAAGTTATTTAGTTAGATTTTAGTTTGTATGAGAAAGTTAATGCAATATTTGTTCACCATTTAGTTAAAGGCTATTTAATGTTAAAAATAAACTAGTTGTTGAACGAGATACCGTTACCACCAGATGGGTGCCACACCTGTAGAGGCCAGGCGGGTTGTACAGCCTTGGGGGTTTTTGCAAATGTTAAATATTTCAGTTCAAGTAGGCCATTAAACTTTTGACAAAGTTTACGTTCAATATATGAGATTGAACAAGAGGGAAATGTTAGTATAGTATTGTTTGCGGTTGTTAGTCATTTGTGGTATAGAAATGTTAGCTTTGTTTATTTCCTTCATGGAAACGCCTACACTGGAGACTGAAATCGCCGTCAACCTTACTCATTGGAGTAGTGTTACATCTACTTTGTATATGCAAAAGTTACAAATGAGTTTCCTTAAAATTTTTTTGAGTTAAAACTATAGGTATTACAAAAAAAAATTATATCATCTGCTATTTTTCTAAGATGGCGGCCAGTTCGTAATTTTCTAATAGAATCTGACATTTTTATGGCGATTTTACATGGTATTATTTTAAAACTGTTTTTATTCTTGGGTATTTTTCTATATCTACAACCGTATAGGAGCTTCAGGCACTTGAATATTTCAGAACTTAAATAATAAAAATACTTAAAGATTTTCCAAAAAGGATTTTTTAAAGTGAAATTGTAACTAGAGCTAAGGTAAAAGGTGTAATAATATTACTGGTAATTTGATTTGTTCTGTAGGCTGAGAAATAACACAGTTATTGATAGAAAACAAAAATAATAATATTCTGGTAATTGTCTAGAACACCCACTGATTTACACCTTGTTCCTTATTGTTATGGAAAGTATTACCCCTTTTCATACAGTTAAGGACAAGTTCTATTAATTATTAACATTTTAAATTCATTTGTTTCACTTATAATATCTTATTCACATTAGGAATTGTAAGAAATAAAAAATTTGCAATAATTTTAATAGCCTAAATTTTAATAGCCTGAATTTGAATAGCCAGATTTTAGTAGCCTGAATTTTAGTCTTGTTTAGCCTTAAACTATGTTATACTATTTGCTTAACAATATTGAAAAATGGTCGCAATTTGCAAATGGTCGATGGTTAAAAAAGTTTTGTAGATAGTTTGTTTTAATCTACAACCTTCATCATGTAATAGTTGACACATTAATGATAAAGCCGAGTTCAACTTACGAACGGGTAGGCTACACAACAAATATGGTACCCTATCAGTCAGCGTATCACCGATATGCCGAATATATTAAAATAGAGTTAAAGGGTTGTCTAAATTGAATAGATTTTGATCGAAGTAGTTTAAGGGGCGTGGTCGATAGCAAATATGGATTGGGTAAACATTTACGAAATTTTTTATTGTAAATAAATAAATATTGAGTTTGACTTGTGAGAAGGTAGATTTAAATAACTAAAAACTTGAACACAAATTCTCACAAATAATTCGTTTATTTAATCAAACGTGTTTCAACGACATTGTCGCCATTATTAGTGATACTTCTTCAGTCAAACCCTTTTAAGTTAAAGGTAATATTTCTGCTCATTAAAATTGTCATTTTTATTCGATTTTGGTAAAACGCTTAATATTTATGAATTTTGGATTCTGTGCTTGAATTTATCCTGGCTTATACTTATCAATTTTAATGAAACTTATCAAATTTAAGTCTTTTAAAACGCAGTTATAATTTAACTTTGGTTTCTAAAAGTCGTGTACTACGTCAATTAGTTTAGGACCCACGAACACCAAATTAAACATAAAATTTGACTGTCATTTTGTACTATTAAATAACATTTCAACAAGTCCGGTGTGTGGTTGGGCAGTACACCTTGACCTGGATGAAGCACCGCATTCAAGACCGCCGGGCAAAACATAATGGCTCCTCCTCTGCGCGTCTACAGTGGAATGCTGCAAGGGTCTGTTCCGAGTCTTGCCTTATTCACATAATCTTTTGTTGAGGTGAAATAAACCCTTGTTTACAGTTTAGTTGGAGTTTTGTTTGGGAGGATAACGAATTGTGTAAAGTCAAAAATGTAATATAGTTCATTTTTTCAGATTACCTGGTTGATCTAAGCAGTTCATTTTTTAACCTAAATTTATTAAGATAACGTGGACCGCAGCTACATTCTTAAATAACATCTTCATTCACTTTTCTATTGTCGAAAAATTAGTCCTAGATGTTTGTTCATATTTAAATAGAGCGTCCACTTGTTTCGTAAATTAGCAAATGCGGCATCAAAAAATATATAATGTAATTTATAAATTCACAATTAGGTTTATAAATTTGTTCAGTATTTGTGCTACCTAAACTCGTTACGTTACTATGCTTATGTTTCAATTTATATTTGTTTAGCACTTGGTAAGACGGAACGCTGCCCAGTTACAAAAATCTCCATTCGCTAATGTATCTAAGTAAAAAACTAATTATTGGTAAATTACTAAAACACGTAAGTGGGTTCAACTTAATAATTATTTTAAAAGTTGTTTGATCGGAAGACCAAAAAAAGATTTCGTGTGTTCTAGCGAATTACCAAGAATATATTTATTAAAAAAAGAAGTTTTTTACGATAACTTGAGTATCTGACATACACAAATCAAGATATTATCGTGTTCAACATTTAAAGGACTAAATGTTTTACATCTTTTAAAAAGTTGTAAAATTAACAGTTTTTGAGATATTTTACACATACAATTTTTAATAACGCCATTTTGAAGCGTTTAATGGAAAAACTAATATTTTTTAGTACAGTGCAAACTAATCTAGTTAAATTTGAATATAATTTGCCTACAATTCTATACAAATAAATAATCCAACTAATAGTTACCAAAATTTTGAACTGGTAGACGGAAAACGAAGTATTTTTGTATTTTTTTAATAGTAATTTTACTCTATTTTCGTGTCCAAGATACCCAAAGTTTGACATCCTTATTGGACATTCTGTATATAGAGAGTATTTTACAAAGAAACTTTCAGGACATATTCTACTGGTAAAAATAAAGAAAAAAGTTCATATAACCTTGTACCCTAAAAGAGTTAGTTCTCTATTTAGCCGCCATTTCTTCTTTTAAATGAAAAAATTATATCTCTTCACATTTTTTATTCTACTTAAATAAAGACCCAATTTTAGAAAAATTATCTACTGATTTCAAAATGGCGGCTATTTAAATCGTTTAACATTGAATATATTGAAAACCGATAATTTTTCAAAAATATACAATAGACAAATATTTATAGACAAAAAAAAAATAATAATAAAAAAAATAAATTAAAAAAAAATACGTTAAAAGATAATCGAGTTATAGACAAAAAACTGAAAACTTAAATTCTGATTATTTTTATATTTTGCTTTAATAAACAATCGATTTTTAAATTTGTAATTAATTTGTATAGGCAATATTAACATCAATTTCTTCTATGATAGATAATCTTGGGTATTGTAGACAACTACCAAGAAATTATATTTTTAGTTTTTTGTCAACTAAACATCTATATATCAGTATATTTCTTTATATCTTTTGAGGTATAGAAAAAAAATTATTAATTTTTTCTCATTAAAAGTGGAATATTTTTTATCTCTTGTTTATGATTTGACAATATTAACTATTTTTGAGGTATTTGATAGTTTTAAATGGCCGAAATAAGTAAAGGAATCGGTTGATATATATATTTTAATTTGGTCTAAGTGGCATGCGAAATTTCAACACTATCATTTGCCTTTCAAAAGATATGAATTTGTTTGTTCTAATCACAAAATGGCTGCTAGATAGACAATTAACCATTTTAGGACATATGTTCATATGAACTTTATTTATTTATTTTCACAAGTACAATAGGTCTCAGTAGGTTTCTCTGTGGAACAGTGTATTTGAAGAATTCTAGCAGCAATTAAGTAGAAGTACAAATTATAAAAATAGAACAAAACTCGAACACAAGATCTCAAAAAAAATACGTTTACTTAATCCAACGCGTTTCAACGACAAAGTCGCCATCCCCGGTGATACATGAGCTACAATAACTAAACTATAACTAACTGAGGATGGCGACTTTGTAGTTGAAACGCGTAATTTTTGTGAGATCTTGTGTTCGAGTTTTATTCTATCTAAATATTATCTCACAAGTCGAGCTCAACATTTATTTAAAATACAAATTATAAACAATATTGGCTTAATTCCAGATTATTATGTATTGGTTTGTTATTTATAAAACCAACAAATGTGTCATTAGACCAACATCCTTCGGGTATACCTTAATGAGAGCTATTTCAAAAACACAATTCGTGACAATTTTGTTATTTATGGCTCTCATTAAGAGTAAGGTCAAGGAGAAATCTTAATTTAAAATTAATCGGTGTTTCTTCTCTTAATAAACTAATATTTAAACGTCATTTAAATAAATCGACTACGCATATTTATTGCACAAACTTTCTTACTCACACATAAAAAATAAGCAGCCAATGTTCATTTTGGAATTTCAAAAATTTCACATGAAACGTAACATCCTTTTACATACGGTTTGGTTTATAAATCTTCACAAATTACCAAATGTTATCGAAATTGGTTTCACCGATTCTGAGATATTCAAAGTTTTACGACGGTGTCCATGGTTCATTTTCATTTTTTAATCGATAACTTCAAAATCCGTATTTTTAAGAATAAAACATCAATACATTTTGTTTGATACAATCTTGTTGAGCACTGTGGTGAAATTCACAATAATAATTTGAATTTGCCCCTAACCACAATCACTGGAACTTAATAAAACACAATTATCTGATTGATTGTTCTTTATTAATTATATCCACTTAATGCCCTTATGTACATTTCGATAACATGGTTATCATCATCGGAGGGTCTTGCTTATAAACTAAATCTAACCTTACATATCTATTACTAAAATAAAATTAAACCTAAAACTATGATAACCTGAGTGTAGGCTAAGGAGTGGGAGGGATTTTAGCCTACACTCAGGTTATCATAGTTTTAGGATTAATTTTATTTTAGTAATAGATATGTAAGGTTAGATTTAGTTTATAAGCAAGACCCTCCGATGATGATAACCATGTTATCGAAATGTACATCAGGGCATTAAGTGGATATAATTAATAAAGAACAATCAATCAGATAATTGTGTTTTATTAAGTTCCAGTGATTGTGGTTAGGGGCAAATTCAAATTATTATTGTTACATTTTGTTTGGATTTTTCAATATTACATTTCATCCAAATTCAATCAAAATCAATAAAGGAAATTTAGAAAGAATCGAAATTTTTGGTTTCGGTCTTACAAAGTTTTCCATTAAAATTTTGAATAATCGAGCAAAATGGGGGAAACATCTCAAGGTTGACCAAAATACCCTCATTATCATACTTTTATAGGGTCTGTAGGTAAAACCAAGGAGCCTTATAATTTTACGTGCCTGTCTGTCTATCTGTAAGTAGCAACCCATCTACACAGACAAGACGATAAATTCTATATTTATTAAATTTTGCATTTATATTCTTTGTATTGTCCCACATACAGGAAAAATAATAAAGTAACAAAAAAATTACATTGGATTAGAAAAGGGGCCAAAAATATCGAGTTGATTTTTTTTTTTTTGGAAAATTATGTGTGGAGTTATCAAATAAAACTTGAAGTTTTTCTGATACAAATAAGTCTGTTCACTTAACGAAAAAATTCATATGTTGGCGCTAGGCCAAATTTAAAGTGTGGGCTATCATGCCCCCCCCCCTTTAACTTGATCCACAAATTAAAAAAAAATAATTATTTGGTTTTGAAATAAAATTACAGTGCGAAATCATATATTATAGTTTTTTATGTGACGATTATAACTTAATTTAACCACACAATGAGAAATGCGTAGCGTATAAGTTTTAAAAACAGTTTTTGTGAGATGTGAGAGAAACAATGCAACAGCCATTAAAAGATGGATTGCATTTTCAATTATCCCTTTTTTAGGTCCGTAGGCAAAAAGTTTTTTAAACTGCCGTTTAAAGACTTTGACTTCATAATAATAACTGGTCCTGTGTTCCTTTGAACCCCAAGTCGTGTGGTCTTAGCACACACTTGGCTTTTTGCTCGTTTAGGCCTGCACAGACGATTTAAATATAGACAATAGACAAACATCGTTCCAATTATTGTTCAAAACAAATAATTCGGCTAAAAGTCAAAATTTTTGATCCATGACATAACTTTCTCTAATCTACTTATAAATAAGAAAACAAAAGATATTATACAGGGTGTTACAAAAAGGTTGGGATGGCTATGCATTTTCATGTTCTATGTGTGATTCTAAGCTGAAAATGAAGAATAAAATGTTTTCAATTTCCACTTTGTTTAGCAGCTAGACGCCATTTTGTTTTTTTACAAATACTCACTGTAACTCTGGAAATAGATAAGATATCGAGTTCAAATTTGGAATAAGTATTTTGTATGTTACGATTTACAAGTGTACCAAATACAAAGAATTAATTTTTATAATTTTCAAAATGGCGGCCATTACAAATTTTTTTAAATAAAAATATTATGTCTCTTGTACATTTTTTGTAAAGTTAACGGTTTTCAAGATATTCCACGTTAATAATTTGTAATGGCCGCCATTTTGAAAATTATAAAAATTAATTCTTTGTGCTTTGTACACTTGTTAATCGTAACATGTAAAATGCTTATTCCAAATTTGAACTCGATATCTTATCTATTTCTAGTTACAGTGAGTTTTTGTAAAAAAAAAAAAAAAAATGGCGTCTAGCTGCTAAACAAAGTGGAAATTGAAAAAAAAAAAAATTCTTCATTTTCAGCTTAGAATCCACACGTAGAATATGAAAATGCATAGCCAGCCCAACCTTTTTGCAACACCCTGTATAACCTTATACAAAAGCACAATAAAAAACAAACAAAAAATATTGCATATGAAATGAATATATTAAAGAGACTTTGATCATCGATGTTTTGACTGAAAATAAAAAAGTATGTTTAGTACAAAGTTAAATTTCGTAGACATAACAGTCGCAAAGACAAAGAGCCAAGACTACTGAGTCCAAGGTCTTCCTGCACAGCATGCAACTTACCTTGGCTTGCTTCTGCAAAATAATTACAAAATACTTAGAAAACACCTTTAAATTTACAATTCTTCAATTGTTTAAAAATTTTATTGACTGATTTGAAATATTAACTTGATCGTTTAGGATCAAGAGATAAAAATATAATAAAATTGGCCACCTATCTGATACGCTAACGTAATAATAACGAGAATAAAATATATATAAACAAACTTTGTTCCAACCTTTACTAACTTCCTGTCGATTAAATTAAAAATAGGTTACTAAATAATTTCGACGTTACCAAACAACACGGAAAAGATTTTTGTTGTGTATAATTTGGTAAAAATAAAAACTTTTATTTTGTGACTTTTTTCAAAAACGTGAATGTTTTTAGAACGTTTAAGTAACGCCATAATGGTACTTACCTAGCCCCATTATACAATATAATACAAACCGATCTTATAAATGCAATTCCCAGAAGTTGGTTTCTTGAGCTTTGTAGGAAATGGTAAATTCTAATGGTAGATCAAAGGGTTCTACTAGTAACTTACGTTTGTTAAATAAATGTTTTCAGAACTTCATAATTGAGTCACTTCTTTCTTAACAAACCTCGTAGAAATGTATACTTTAAAATATTCCACTTGCTTCGCTAGTGCAGAGTGTCTCGGGCTTAAAGGATCTCGAGAAGAACATTGTGAACGAGTCTCCACTCGCTACGCTCATATTGGTGACTCAGCCCTGTCGGGGCTCGTAACTATACGAATATCAGATTTTTGGGAAGCCAGGATTCGAAATTAAATGTTTAACAATAACTTCGCTATTTGTCATGGTAAAGTTGTGCAGTTGGTACATGTAGAGTTGAAATCTGCAGATTTGTATCTAATTTCGTGCGTTATAAGTTGAATAAACCACTAGATATGGACTGATAAAACTCTTTTTGGGTTTCCTCAGATCACAAAATGTGAATATGAGTTAAAAACTGAGGTCGAGGATTTTTTTCGAGTACCAAACTGGAACTTTTTTAACTTCGTATACTGGGAAAGTAACAAGTCGTAAAAGAGAGGAAATCAAATTGTTGTCAAAATCATCGGAAACAAATTAAAATTAAAATACAAGACTTTTTTCCTCTATGCTTTTTTTTTCGGAATAACGATTAAAACTAATCAAAACTCTAAGGCTAAAAAGGATTATACAGGATAACAAACACACAGAACACAGTTCTCACAAAAAATACGACTAAGTATCAGACGCGTTTCAACGACAAGGTCGTCCTCTTCAGTGTTACACGAGCTACACAAATCTAACTATAACAAATCGTACAATCAAACTATAACGATTTGATATAGTTTGATCGGTGTAGCTCGTGTATCACTGAAGAGGACGACCTTGCCGTTGAAACGCGTCTAATACTTAGGCGTATTTTTTGTGAGAATTGTGTTCTGTGTGTTTGTTATACTGTATAATTTTTCTCATAAGTCAAGCTCAACATTTAATCTAAAAAGGATTGTAAAATTGTGTTTTAAGTCTGAAAAATTGTATGCGTGTAGTTTGACTCAACATAAACTTTTTTAGTCTCTTGGATACTACAAATATTAAACAAAGGTATAATATATCTATGCGAATTATGTTTAAATACAATAACAATATATACGACAGTAAATTTTTCCATTTCGTATCGCAAAGTATTTTTAAGAAGATTTAATTAAACAAATTAAATTCAAGTTTCTAAAAACATTTGGCTACAAAGCCTTAAACAGTTATGAAAATGCAGCTTTAGGTTGTTTTAAAAATATTTTATCTCAAAATTTGGCATGGTTATTCCTCAAGTTTAATAATTTCTATACTAATAATTATTTGTTTAAAAAGGCATCTGTAAACTTTGAGCTTATGTAACAACTAATTTAGTAAAGCAATTAATTTCGAAACCTATATAATTTTAATTTTTATTTAATAATGAACAAATTTGTTTTTAGAGGAGCTATAGAAACGGAACTTTTAATATCAAATTATGCTCGCCATTAAAGAGGAGCAGCAATTTTGTTTGTAACTACTGTATAAAATGTTCCTAACCCCCCCCCCCCTATTTCAAATGCTGTTTGTTTTATTTTACTCTAAAATGATTTGACGTACATTCCATTTGACGATTGGCTGTGTTCGCTTGTCTCACAAATGTTATGAAGAAAACAGTTGGCATTGCAGCAAAGATGTCGTTTTGGTTGGTTAAACACGGTAATGCTTCCAGACAAGATAAGGTACACAGCCTCTGTAATTAAATTGTCAACTAGATATCTTACATCTATCTAATAAGCAGTGAATAGATCCAATCTATTGAATAAAATGATTGGAAAAAACTGTCCTCCGCTATCTGTTAAGTTAAATTAATTGGTAACCAATTTAGAAGATCGTAAGTTATTAAATTAATTTAACATTGACACAATAAATCACAGAAATTCTTACAGCCAAGACCATAAAATATCCACCGATTCTTCAGCATCCGGAAAATTGCCATTACGGAACAAACATCGCATATATATATATATATATATATTAATCACTATAACTAATGTAGATAGCAGTCTATAAATGTAGGTTATTATAAATTGTCTAGCAGTCTAGACAATTTATTTTAAAAAATGTTTGAGCTGACACAGTATGGTAAAAATAGTATTAAGATTCACCAAAATAACACATAAATACTCATGTATAACACATTTTTCGCATAGAGATTGTTTGCTTCATACTTTCAAGAAAAACAAAAGATACTTCCTCACCCCCCCCCCCCACATTCCTTCCGAAGAGGGAAGTCATATTTTTATAATGTAAAATTATCTTATTAAAATAAAAAATCATTTATACAAATAGACAGAATAATTATTACTAATCAATGAATTTATCTTTCATTTTTTTGTTTTATTATAATGGTGTTAATTTTCTTTAATAATTACACATAATTAAATTATTTGTTCCAATTATATTTTACGTTTCTTTTTTTAATGTACAAATATATCTCAATTCCATTTTGACCTTAACTATAGTAAATCTTCTAAATTACAGGTAACCTTTAACCTCTTTAACAAATAAATTACTATTTATTTTCTATTATCTGCTGGTCACATTCTTACACAGTTCATTTATATTATTTGTATAAATTGAACTACGAATAAGTTTGTAATAAACGAAATATAAGCCTAATTCTCTATAGTCTATTTTTTACTTTTCCTATGATTTATATATAAAGGAACAAATATACAAAGGGTTATTCAAGAAGATATGTACTGAATTCGGAGTTCCTTCTATGGGTAAAAATAAAGAAAATAATTCATTTAAACACCCTACTTTAATTTCATATATTTAAATTTAATTTCTTCCGATTGGAGAATCGTGGACATTTTTCTTGCATTCTTGAGTTTTTGTTTCCTTAATTTCCTCTATTTGTGGTTTAGTGATTAATTCATTTATAGCATGAGTGTTATGGAATTAGTTAAGATATTTGGTTCAACTTTGGTACACACATTATTTATTATTTTAGACTTACACTTTCACTAAAAATGAGAATTTATTTTTATTATTTTCAAAATAAAGAACCGACTATATAGTTTTATAATATGATCTTATTTATACTTGCCTTAGCAATTCATTTTTAGACGTTTTCACTGTTTACAGCTGTTTCACCTATTCATTTCAGGCATCATCAGAACTAATATTGCAAAAACACTATTCTCGTATTTACAAGATTAAACGCACCAAAATCGAACTTTGCTGAACATCTCATTAATGAGGATCATACATATACCAATATTGAAAACAAATATGGTAATCTTGAATTGTTGCAGTAAAGGGCATAAAATGAACACTCTGGAGGCTTTCCATATTTATAATAGTTGCAAAAAGGACAAAGATAAATTATTAAATGACCAGACACAATTCCAGGCAAACATGATATTTGATTTAATAGATAAGATTTCTCCCCCACCTCATTGATGACTGCCTATTTTGAACATATATTTTACAGTATGAGATTTAATAGAATTGATGACATTCACAACTGTGACTCGAAAAAACTTAACAAGTGATTCCAAATGCTTGACCAAGTGTCGTAATGTGTTTTTGCAACATTAGTTCTGATGATGCCTGAAACGAATAGGCGAAACAGCTGTAAACAGTGAAAACATCTAAAAATGAATTGCTAAGGCAAGTATAAATAAGATTATATTATATATACAATAGCAATCGGATATGGCTACAAATACAATAATAGAATATAGTTTTGTTTCTTTATGACGAAAAAACGGTGTTTATAAAGAAATTATGTTTTTATTTTTTGTTGGTAACTCGGTTATTTTTTGATCTACAGAAAAAATATAATATTATTTTGTTCGAGATTAAAAAACATATTTATTTTGTCTCTTGTACATTTTTGTTAAGTTGACTGTTTTCGAGATATTTGAAGTTAAATCTTTTAAACGTCCGCCATTTTGAAAATCATACAAAATAAATTACTCATGTTTGGTGACTTGTAAGGCTTTACATAAAAATGTGTCTAGCAAATTTGAACCCATATCTTATCTATTTCCTTAGTTATAATGTTAAATTTTTTAAACAAAATGGCGGATAGTCGGGAAAATAGGCGTTTTTAGACCTATGTTTAAATGAATCTTCTTAAAACATCCTGTGTGTGTGTGTGTGTGTGTGTTTGTGTGTGTGTGTGTGTGTGTGTTCTGTATTTGTTATAATAATATATTAATTTTGTATGTGTGTAAGTGGAAGAAAGGACTTGATGGCCGTAACTTCACCATAAATTAATGATCTTTACATATCTATCTATCTAACTATCATAATTTTGGAGTGGGGAGCTACAAATTATAATATATATGATATTCTCAAAACCTCAACCTATTAAACAGTAATGGTTTCATTAAAATTGGTCCTTTAGTTTCAGTGATTACCTCCCACATTACGTTTTTATATATTAAATAAAAGTTGCAAACCCAATCAAATGATTCGTCAAAAAATTATGTCAGCTCGGAAAATATTGGTCAAAAGTTAAAAATGACCCAATAATGGATTTTATATATTTAAGTATGGCCTAAGCTTGCTTCGCTTGATGTGACATAACGCGTTCTCGACGTAGCGTAAATAGTTTTTAATTAAAATGAAGCTTCTAATAACGACTGCCAAGGTCATAGGCTATAAGGGTTTGAATAGTAATTATTGAATGGAACCAATAATAACATCACATTTTGTTGTAATAATCGTCACATTTCAACTAAAATGTATACGATATCGGGTGAGTGGATTTTGAGAAATTACGTCTATTGTAACAGATCCATGACCAATTCTTTGGTTTTTGGGATATAACTCACATACCGGCATTTTTTTTAGAGATCGCGAACAATATTTTTGGAGATCCAAAAGCTATATTTGAGCAAAATTTGATCAAAATTGTTGGAGTCTATTTTAAGAAAATCGTAGTTTTGTGTTTTCTTATGACAAAAGTTTGGAGGTATCGAAAAAAAATTCCAAAAAACACCTTTTTACTCAGGTAGCATCAAAACGCTGTCACAAACAACTCGATATTTTTGACCTATCACCTTCCATATAGGGTACTACATAATATATGTACCAAAGTAAAAACGTCTCGGTCACATAGCATTGAAAGTTTGCAAAATATGAGTTGAGAAGTTATTGAGATATAACAGATGAGCAGTATTTCTGCGCAGTCACGGAAGATCGGTTTTGATAAACGTCACGTGTTTACCGCAAAACAACGGAGCCGCCCAGTTATGAGCAATGGAAACAAATCGTCTTGGAAACAATACTGACGGCAACGCCTAGACTGTAAGAGATTGCATAAAAAAATGTTGGTAAAAGACAAGTTAACGATCTGTACTATTTATAACTTCCTTTGTCTGCTAAAAGTTAAAACATACTTTATTCAACGACCAGTGAGCTTTACTGATGCGCGATTTATCACAGAAAAGACCTATTGCAGCTGTGATCTGGGCAAACCATTGGTTTTACATACAAAATAGATAAGCCATCTTGATGGCATAGTGTGAAGTTTAGACATTAGAAGCTCAAGTGCTCTCTTTCTAACTACCCACTTCAATGACAGCATGGTGTTTTAAATAGTCCAAACTAGCGCCTTCTGAACTGAATATTGCTATCTTGTTAATATTTTGAAATTGTTGGAATAAAGAGGATATTTTTAAGTTAGTGCCAGCTCAGTCTTTACACAATTTCCAAAAAATATTCAAAACTTAACTTGTTATTTTGTATATAATAAAACCATTATTTTTATTGATTGATTGCTATTTATAGAAATTGTAAAACACGAATTAAGAATAATAACATTTCCTATGCCTAAGACAGTCAACGGGGTTCTGGGAATCGCAGCGTGCCATACCAACTACAGTATCCTCATGGTAGGAATGTGTCTGGGGTGGAGAGGAAAAGGGGGGCCCGCACACTTTGTATGTTTCGTTTACTTTCTTCGGAACAACCCCAATAAAAATATATAGACCTCAAATGCTTCTGTGTAAATGCTTACTCTACTTTCGTTTTATCGGTGTAAATAAGAATAAAACGTTTACAAAAGTCTGTCACGAAGGAAATAAATGTAGCTAAGCAGTAATTTGTGTACCTAGTTTTCTTGGAATGGGTTGTATAGTCAAGTCAACTAGAGAAGCAAGTAGAAGGGAGGACACGCCCTTTACACCAGACACAATCCTAGTCTGAGGCTACTGTACCTTGCTTAATCATACAATAATTTATTTTCAACCTTTACAGTCTATCTGAGATAACAGGTAGGCTTTCCTTATATTTGTTTTGGAAGTACTTAATCTAGTTATTTAACCCCCTAAATCACTTTGTTCAAATCCAAGACTAACTAAATCGTTTTATTCTCTTATTCTTACTCTCCAAAACTGTAGATTTACACCATTTTAAAAAATCCATGGTCATCTAGATACAATTTACAAATAAACATGCATTGCTTTTTGTTATAAATAGAAGTTACGTATGGTATAAAATAAATAACAACTTTGATATAATTAAAAGTGATATTTTTGTTGGCCCTTAAAAGGGCCGTTATTTTAGTACTGTTTAACGATGTATTTACTTATCCCCCTAAATGTTATCCCTAAATTTGAGATCTTACCTTTCTCATGTACGTTATACTCACTCCATTTCAACAAAAACGTATGACCCGTTTTCAAAATAAAATTTATAACCACATGAATTCTTCGTTTATAATATTAGATTAGGTGACATTGTAAAATTTAAAATTTGTGCTATCCAAAAATGTTTTTCGGAAGTTTATCATATTTCTACCCATTTCATCGGTTTACCTCTAAATTTCTAAGAAAATAATAAGATTTCACACATTATTTGAACCCGTTACGATCTAGTATTTCTCATCTCTAAGAACTCAGTTATAGTGTAAAACAATCCGAGATTACCGGACACCTTAACTCGCGCATGCGCATAAAGTTACGCAGAAAATACCATGGACCAGTTTTGCCGGACAAATACATCATTTAACAAGGCTCGAACTCGGCCAATGACCCTAAAGGCACCTGGCGTGTGCTCATTTCGACGTAATCTCGCCAGCGATCCAGTTGATCATTTGTACTTATAAGGAACTCCCAACGCTACGCAACACCTCGACCACCAAAACGAGTTAGATATCTCGATTACGATAACTTTCTGTTAAGTCTCCGTGAATCGATATTGATGCGGTAGGCTAAATGGTCATGTGTAACGGTTTTGATAGACCCATGCTAATTGAGTGGCCTCGATATGAGTACTGTAAGAATTTATGGATCTGTGACCTACTTCTAAGGAAAGTATCTCACGAAGAAACGTTTTAAATTATTGTGCAGCATTGTGGTTCACGAAAACCAAAAAGTACTGGGTAAGAAAATACAAGTATAATTTCTTTGTAGTTGTATTATCAAATGATACAATAAATTTCGGTTCACGATAAGACTTAAAAAAATAATTTTAACTAAAAGAATCTGAGTGGGTTAGTTAAAGTTCATTTAAATATTTATTCAAATTACAGAGGTGTGTGTGTGTGTGTGTGTGTGTTTACACGTTGTTTGGCATATTAGTTTAAAACCCTTCACACTTCATCAAGATAAATGTGATCGAAATAGCTTACACCTATTTTGAGAAATTCAACCTTCTAAAAATAGTTTCACGGCTTTTTCTTTACTTTTTACTATTTTCCATCATCGCCTTATAAATTAAAAAAAAAACATAAAATAAAGACCACTTGCCAGAACTTGAAATAAAGACCCCTCGAATATTCTAACACCCTTAGGGTCGGAAAAGAACAAGTGTTGGTCCAAAGAGAACTGTTATGTAAGATAAAAGTGAGGGATCTAAAACCCAATACTGCATGAAAAAAAGGTGTAGATCCAGCTATGTCCGTTGGGATCGCTAAGGCTGTACTCCCTATAGGTTAGCCCATGAGGGTTACTTCACTTTTCACTCAATCTTATCTGTCACAAACCCTTTTCCGAAATATATCTAAAGAATCTCTGAGAACTACGTACAATTGTTTATTTTCAGGCAAAAAAACTAAAATAAGTAGGTCGTTGGTTCTTTTTTACAAAAATGTAGGTAATGAAAATTACATGACTGTTAAAAAATTAAATATCAAAAAATTACAAACAGAAAAAAAACATATTGTTAAAAACCTCTAATCGATAAAATTATAAAAAACGACAATGCGTTCATTTTAAATGCCAAAATGATTTCAGTGTTAATCATTTTACCAGTCCAAAGCATGAACAAACTGTAATGGAAAGTAACACCGCCTCTGTCAATCCAGTGTTTACCCAAATGTTTCTCCAAAGCTAACACTGGTTGCCCACTTGTTCGACTCTGGAAATTCTTTATGTATAAAATGTCGCGGTACGAAATTGATGGGTAATCAATTGTCACAAGATATAATTCTTAAGAGACCTAACTAATGAGAATTTCAAAATTTTAGAATTTTACATATAAAAGGTGTGTTTTTAAAGAGAGATAACAAGGGATTTTTGCGGACCTGTCTCGTATCGAATACAGATAACGGCGCTCAAAAATTTATTGTTTCCCACGCATAACATCTGTTATTATTATTTATTTTTTTAGATCCTTATGTGTGTTCTTGTATGGCCTTTTTTGTATTTATTTAGATTCTTTTTATATCGTAAATGGTTACGGTTGTTTCGTATTAGTTTTGTTTGGATTTTACTGTTTTTACTTTACTTGATTGTTGCTTTATTATTTTTCTTTACAAGTTTGTTTCTTATTGTTTTTTCTTTACTTTAATCAGTTTTTTCATATAATTTTCAATATACGACTCTTGCTGACGTACGTGCTTATGTGAACACCAAACAAATTTGCTATTTTTATTTTTATATTTATAATTTTTACTTTCTCACACATATGTAATATGGAGAAAGTTAGTAATGGAGCGAAAAATCGATATAGAGTTTTTTGCGGATATATCGATTTTTAACCATCTTTTCCCAGGGTCTTGAGTCTAAAAAGTTGTTTTTTGAAAGTGGTCTACAACCCAAAAGTAAGTACTGATTTTGTAAATCGTGTGTGGTTATATTTTATCCAAATCACAAATTTTGATCAAATATATATCGGATTTTATATTTGTTTTTATTTGTAACTCTCAATTTGAGGGTAGCTGCTCAAAAATAGTTAAAATCTATTATAACCTCTATGGAGGCCAACAAACATTGGTTACCATCTCTCCAAAAAATACCGGCTCGTAAGTTTTAGTAAAAAACCCAAAAGTTCAGCCGGGGAGCTAAAATCCATTATTTCTCAAAATCGATTCAATTGATTTCGTTCAAATTTTATTGAAATTTGGAGATTAATGACCCAAATGCGGATGCAAAATCGCAAGTAAAAAAATATTACGGTTCGGGTATAATTGTCAAAAATAAATATGAATCTAGATCGCTGTCAATAAAAGCTTGATTTTAATTAAATACAATGTACGTTGTATACGTGTTTCTGGCAATAGCGGAGCAACTTTAGGCACTTAGGTCTACTTAAATTTTTTCCCCCTCAAAGACTAGCCAAAGTATTGTTCATTTTTATTTGTTAGTTTTTATTTGGTTTTTGGGTTGGGTGAGTGAGAAAATTTGTCCAATTATTTTTACATATTTATTCTCCTAAAATAAAAACAAACGTAATAATTTGTCTCGTTCTTAAGTCACGTGACAAAAAAAAAATACAACGTTTGTTACACAACAACATTATTCAAAAAATAGTCTAAATGTGATCCAAAGAGACTGAAAATATCGCGAACTCGATGTGGAATTTCAGCAGCATCTCATTACTTTCCTTACCGTATAAATGGAAAGTTATTTGTAATATAGTTAAAAGATAAAAACGTCCTGTAACAAACAACATTGCAATCTTTTGTATCACTTTCTACGTATATAATTGGAAAGTAAAATGCAATTGCAACCATAAGTGTATCTAATTCTGAGAGTTACGCCTTACAACCAGTTCCAATGAAGCAATATGGGTTAAGTGTTAAGCAACCAAACCTGACGTGACAGTGTTTCCACTTCTAATGCTAATAGAACTAATGTGACAACTTTCGTTGTACGCTAACAATCGCCTTGATAAATTGCTATTGTGTTTAGCCAGTTGATTCCTCTAAATGACAAGCGATTTTATTGTGTTTTGATTTTCTGCCGTAAATTGAAAACTGTGAAGTGTTTTAAATAATCATAACTCTACTAACATATTAATTTGTAAAGAAAGCATTTTTTTTTCCTTTTTAATATAAAATTTAAAAGATCTTACAATAACAATTGTAATAAAACTAAAAAGATTCAATATTTAATACTTATTGAAAAATATATAGTTATTAGAAGTGATTATTTTGTTCAAATGTTAGGCTACACACTATTACAAAATAGTAGCTCGAAAACCCTTGGTTTTATAAACTAGTTACAAGGTTTAAAATAGCCCTTTTAATCCTAAATAAGGTGATATCTTTCTTTTTGTTGTATAATGAAAAATAGTCAATATTCGTTAAAAATTACAATTCTTCGTAAATTAGTAGAATGGAATAAAAATTTATTTAACTAGGCGAAGTTAACTTCTTCCATTTAACCTCAACAATTAAAAAATATTAAATACTTACCAAATTAAAAAAAAAAAAACTTATGAATACAATTAAAAAATAATCAAATACAAAAATGTATATCAAATAAAAAATTGTCTATTTATTCATGAATAAAATCAAATAAATCCTATGATATTTGAATTAATTAACAATAATTCAGAAAAAAATTACATAATACACACATGCAATCAAATCACATCACCATACACTTTAATGATTTTTTAATTATTTGATTTTTCCGCTTATACGTTTTTACTAGCAAGTATTGAATTTACAATAATATTTCAAGAGAAAAATATACGACCTAGACTGAGAATCGAACCCAGGACCTTTGGCTTTACGCGCCAATGCTCTACCAACTCAGCTATCCTAGTCGCTTCCCAGTACAGGGCGTAGACTTCTCACTTGAATTTACGTTTTTGCTGCAATTTTTGAGTTTCCAAATTAATTACCTCGCATATGCGACATTGAAATTAATTTTTACTCATTTTTCAGCCCTTACGCATGTATTTATTGATTTTTTAATTTTTTGGCGCGTAAAGCCAAAGGTCCTGGGTTCGATTCCCAGTCTAGGTCGTATATTTTCCACTTGAAATATTATTGTAAATACACTTTAAGTTTTGAAACAATTATTAGGCTAGTTAACTGCTGAGTTCTGGAGTAACTACTGAATACTGGTAAATTACCAATAGTTAGTTTTATCAGCTACTTTACAACGTAAAATAAAAATAAAGATAATATATTATCTTACTCAACATCAAAAGGGCTATTTTTTTTAAATCACTATTTTTAGAGATATTTAGCATTCAAATTTTTTAATTTACACTATTTTGAAAAAGTTAAGAGAAAATTTTATAAGACTTTATGATACACTGTAAACTGATAGTGTAAAACATTCTGGTACAGCGTTCTGGTAATTCTCTATCTCACCGTTCTGGAATTAATACCTCGTTTTTAAAAGACAGACACACAGACAGATGGCTGAAAAAAGTATTTGGACGTATTTTTATTGGAAACTTTCCATTTATTTCGATGTTAATAATCATTTTTAATGAAAGTTTGATCGTAAAGACTGATATTGTAGATTTGTTAAAAAAATTAGGGTCGCTAGGTATAATAGGGACACTTATTTTTATAAAGTCGAAATTTTTTAAGTAGCAGTTTAAATTGTACAGAAAGACAGACACGTGCATGATACTATAAGGGTTCTTTGATTTACCTACAGCCTCTAATAAAGAGAAATTAATGAAAATGCAATTAATCTTTTAATGGCTGTTGAAATGTTTCTCTTAAATCTCACAAAAAAATTCTTTTAAATCTTATACTCTTGCATGGTTAAATTAAGTTGTATTCGCAATACAGAAAACAATAATACATGATTTCGCACGGAAATTTAATTTCAAATTCAAAATTTTTTTTCGGATTTGTAGATAACTCCGTGTTCAAATTAGAGGGGGGAGGGACATAATATCTGACACTTTATATTTGGCCTAACGCCAAGATGTTTGTCAAATAACCATATATATTAGTAATCAGGATAACTTCTAGTTTGATTTGATACCCCACAATTAATATTTGAAAAAAGGAAATGTTTAACTCGATCATTTTTGCTCCTTAATTACCCCAAGGTAATTTTTTTTTTGTTTTCGATATATTTTTCCTATTTGTGGGACAATACAAAAAATATAATTACCAAGTTTGACATATATAGGATTTATCGTCTTGTCTGTGTAGACGGGTTGCAGACAGACGGACAGACAAGCACGTGAAATAAGATCCATGGCTTTACCTAGGTGTCTACCTAAAAATAATCATCATTTGTCGTAAAAAGGGGAAAATATTTTATTTCTCGTAATATTTAATATATTTTTAACGTTAACGGTTTTCCAAATACAGTATTGGTCGTTTAATATTTTCAAACCACCGCCGTTTCTAAAATATACAAAATGGGGTCTTTGTAAAACACAACAAACAGTTGTAAAACGTAACGTAAAAAATGTATGTACCGTGTACCAAATCTGAACTCTATATCTTATTTATTTAGAAATGTTTTATCGGTTAGGCAGGAAACCTAGTTTTTTCGGACTTGAACTTGTTTCTTTATTTTTACCAGTATTACAAGTCCTGAAAGTTTCTCAGTTTCTTTATTGAATCACTCTTCTGTACATATAGTTTTCCTTTACTCCGAATCACTTTGTTTTACTTATTTGTTTATTACCATTATACTGTTATCCAAATAGATAACTTCCACAAAAGATATTTTATATGTGCCTTCTGGTGATAAAAACTACTTTTGACCAAGTGAGACATTTTTACCTGTCCCCCAAAAATAGGGGTTTTAGGGAGCAACTCAATAATCCTAAATTGAAACCCCCAACGAGTTAACCCTCATGTTAAACACCTTATTTAGTAAAATACAACTGCGCAAACTAGAAGTCGATATCTTGCCCTATCTAAAATAGCGGCCGTTCAAAATTTGAAACTGCTATTTTACTTTATTTTATTCACAATTAGATGAAGAATCAAAATGTATTTAAAACATTTGAGAGCGTTGGTTGTAATCATAATTAATATTATTTCATAAAATAGTATGAATTCCTATACAGGGTGTACTAAAAAGTAATGTTAGTGATGTAATATTAATATTTAATATTGCAAAGAGGATTTCCCAGTTGTCTAACATATCAACAAATATATTAGATTTCGAGAAGGGTATGTTGGCTTTTCACTTTAACAAAAACTTAGTTAAAAGTTCTTTTTAAAAGAATTAAATACTAATATCGGCACTTTGTTGGGAATTATCAGCTTTAACTTGCTCTAAACCATAATGGATTGGTATTTCATACAATCAATCATTTCAAATTCTTTACACACACTGTACTGGGAATCTGTATTTATTTTCAAAAATCAATAATAGTAATTACGATTACAACATTAAATTTTTTTGTATGTATTTACTTCTAGTTTTGCACAGTTGTATTTGACTAAATAAACCCTTTAAAAAGAGGGATCAATCGATGGGAGTTTCCATTTAAAATTATATAGTTGCCCTCCAAAACCCCCATTTTAGGGAACAGGTAAAAATGTCTCATTCGCCCAAAAGTAGTTTCTTAACACCAGAAGGCATAAAGAAAATATCTTTTTTCTATTTTTTTAACCGGTCCGCGATTTTTGGTACACACGGTATAATCTGAATGTTCTTGTAAATAGAATAAGATGCTATGGTAATAACACATCTGAAAAGAAAAGGTATAAACTCTGTCTGTTAACAAGTTGACAAAATTACTATCCAAGTGCTAATATAAGATAAACAGAACAATAAACGGATGTACATTCTGTCCGAACCTATCATTTCCATTTGACCTCAGTGTTCTCACTCTTAAATAATACTGTAACTAGTTAATACATTTCCTTTGCAAAACAAAGTCAACAATCGTGTTACCATGGTTACATCCTTTGTAATGTATCAAGGGCGGTGCTTCAAGTCCTACGAGAAATTCTTTGTAATGGGCGTTGTGACCTTCCTTCAGCCGATTTAATTATGGAAAGAGCATGATTACTTTTACACATGAGGAAAACAAAAATGGGATTCACGTCTTGGTCAAATGGATATCTTTCTATATACAAACAATTGAGGAGCGGGATAGCTCAGTTGGTAAAGCGTATTTATCCCGTCACTGTTGCACAGATTAGGTGCGGGTTGATGGTTTTTCACTTTTTTATCAACTCCCCCGTCTTCATTAGTCTAACAGGCATAAAATATAGAGGTTAAGCATAAATAATAGACAATTGTATATAAACCCCCCCCCACTTAAAAATGGGTCGTAAAAGTTGTATTTATTAGAAAGTTTTTATTTAATAAAAAATAAAAAAACTTAACGACTCCTTTTATTGTTTTCATTTATACAGGGTGTCCCATGAAGAAAAGAGGAAACTGTCAGGATCCAACAGGTCAAAATAAAGGGGAAAAGTTCGTAAAAACACATAACCTAAAATCAAGCCGCCATTTTATGTTTTGAACAAAAAATCAAACATTTTGTCTTTTTAACGGCAAATGATAAAGTTGAAATTTTGCATGTTACTTAGTGTTATAACAAACTAATTTGAGAAAATTATCAACAGATATACTATAGGCCTACTCATTTCAAAATGTTTAACATTGAATATATCGAAAACTGTTTATTTTACAAAAAAATGTACGAGAAAAAAATTTCCTATATTGATGGAAATTTTTTTTGTAATTTTTTTCTGTACGTCAAAATTGAGTTATCGATAAAAACTGAAAACTTAATTTCTTGCTAGTTATTTACAACACAAATTTGCTTAGAACAAAAATTTTCTTTCCATTCTGAAATTTTATATTTAATTCTGAAAAGATTGCTATAAATAAAGTCTATTCAATTTAATACTAACTTTTTAAAATCAGTTTTTTATTAAACAAATACAGCCAGAAAATCGTTTTATTTTGTAATTAATAAACACTCGAAAAACAAGGGGAAAAAATATATAAATTCTAACAAAATAACAAATTTCAGTTACAGTAATTATTCAAAATTCCCTCCTTCGGAATGTACACGGAAGAGTAACTCTTCTTTTGTATTAACTTTCTATTGGTATACTATCGTTTTCATATTGCTCCAATTGGACACATTTAGAGCAATATGTCTAAATATTCCAATTGATTGGTCCACCACCTTCAATACAGTTCAAGAAATTAGCATTCAAGGGATTTCTGTTATTATTAGTGACGAACTCACGAATAACAGTCGATATTCCTATTGAATCGCTAACTCTGTTACTCTACCGGTTGCCAATCTATGGCACACAGATACCACGCGAAGCTCAAGTGAGAATCGTTCATGATTGCTGGAGAGCTTCCTCCTTTCGACTGGGAACGTCAATGGTTGCTTTCAACCAAACCACTCATTAGTTGTATGTTTTCCAGTAGTTTGTGCTAAATTTATTACAGTCTGTTAAGTTTAGTAAGCCTGGCAACTGGTTAGCCCGAGGGCAGATATAACGCAAGCCGTCATTGCATGTATATAGGTAAAATGGCTGATCACAGTCTATATACTGCTAATTTTTAGTAAATATTGTAAGTTCCCCGATTATTAACTGTCCAGTAAAATTATCAAAGGCGATTTGGACGGGTAAACATTGTTGTTGGAGTGAGTCGGGATCCACGTCTCAGTACAGTAGCCTCAGACTAGGATTGTGTCTAGTGTAAGGAGCGTGTTCTCCCTTCTACTTGATTCCCTAGCCTGACTTGACGGTACAACCCATTCCAAGAAAACTAGGTACACAAATTACTGCTCAGCTACATTTAATTCCTAAAGTTACAACTTCGTGACAGATTTTTGTAAACGTTTTATTCTTATTTACACCGATAAAAGAAACGAAAGTAGGGTACGCGTTTACACAGAAGCATTTGAGGTATATATTTTTTTATCGGGGTTGTACCGCTGAAAGTAAACGCAACAAACAAAGTGTGGGGGGCCCTCTTTTTCGCTCCACCCAGACACATTCCTACCTTGAGGATGCTGTACTCAAAATAGCGTGCGGTTGACCAATTGACCAATAATTTAACCTCATGGTATACCCAACAATAATCAATAACTGCTCGTTTCATATTTTTACACGTTATGTATTTTCTTCAAGTGTATACCTGTTCTGTTGTATAATTTACAGTTACTGTTTGGTCTATGAATATTTTTGTATCAGTAGCCTACTCTAGGCAACAGCGCCTTCGGATTACAAGATATAGAATTATTTTCAGCATGAACTAAAACATCTACTGTTGGAACCACTAGTTCTACATTTTGTAAGCATAATAGCGAGACTAGTTCTCCACAGTATTGGCTATTATTACGTCATCGGATAAGTGGTATTTCACGGCTCAGATCATACCCCCCCCCTCACTCCCTACAAGACTTATTTACGATGTTTTATTCATGGAATTGTCAACGAGATCATGATGATCACCACTAGAACATTGTTACGGGTTAGTTCTTTGTGCTAACTACTTTCATTTTTATGTAAAATACCACAGTTTCACTAATAAATTTCATTAAATTATACATTCTGATAGAATATAGGCTGCATAATAATAAGTTTCTTCCGTAAGATTTATAAACATTACACTAACTTTCTCACATGCCTATAGACAAAATCATGAAGCAAGCAGTGTGCGTTGCCATTTTCAAAAGGGTTCTGGAGTTATGAGTAAAAAATATATATATAATAATTTTTAAATATGGTTTTATTTTAAAATTTAATAAAACGTAGATAATAATTTCTGCCTTTTACAGCTATCTCAGCTTGCTCATATTTGACTAAAATAAAACCATGTCTCTCCCATAAAGTAGGAAATACACATGAATATGATTCTGTTGTCAGCATATAAATTACATGAGTGGAAATCATTAAAGTATTTTTTTTCGCTCGATTTTTGTACATATTCTCTTTAATTACATACAAATTAAATTCCATTACTCTGTAAATGTTCGTGTCTTAGGTCCGTATCTTTTCCAACTTCTATACGTATTTGTATGTACTCTGTATACATTTCCCCCTTTGTTAGGTGCTTTTATATTTATATAAATATATAGAAAAAAATGAAGGTGTAGTAATAGAGAATTCACTTTTTGTTATATTTAAACTTATTAATTATTTACTATGAAATGAAATTTAGTGTATACGTTTATTTAAAAAAATTTGAAATTAAGATGAGGTATATGCGTAGGGATATACAATTTTTGGAAATTGGAATTCAATCATAGCTTTTGTCTAGTTTATTGAAATATATTAGCTTCACTGAAATATTTATTTTTAAACAACTTTCATATGTATTTCTAACTCAATTCTTTTATGGTGCCCCATGGTTTAATTTTAGTCACGTACAAGCTGAACCAGTTGTGACAGGCAGAAATATAAGTTCTACTATTTAGTTTTTTTAAATATACTTTTAGTTTTTTACACTTTTTATAATAGGCCTACATATATTTTCTAAATTCTAATATATTTTCTAAAATCCTATTAATCTGGTAGATAATATCTCATTTTGTCTATTTCTTTTAAAGATTCATTGTTGCAAACCTTATTTCCAGTTAATTGGGGGGGGGGGGGAATGTTTGAGAATTTAAACTTCTAGTCAAAGTTTATGAAATATTGTATTGTCATCGACAATACACAAGTGTGCAAAGTTTGAAGAAAATCGTTTCAGTAGAAATGTCTTAAAAGTTGATTGTAAGATGCAAGATTTGTTTCTGATAAACAGAAGAATAGGCCTAATATTAAATAACACAATGTAAAAAAAGGACGCCATTTTATAAGTCCGATTATGTCAAAGTCGGTTCAACCTCATTCTTTCAAATATTGGTAAAATATGAGAATTATACTTCAAACCAATCTAATAAAACAAAAGAAAATTCAATAAAAAATTATTTTTTTAAAAAAGATCGGAAGCAATGATTTATTTTGATTCATATTTCCTCACAATACATAACTTTTTGATTTGGGTTTGATACATTGGTTTGGGCCACAATCTTTTACACTACTATAATTTGGTAGAAATCGTTTTAATTCATTTTGATTAATTCGGTTTATCAGGCCAGCTTCTAATAGTTCAATTTATCTCCTTGTACGGCAGTTTACTAACCCGTATTCTTGGGAAGACAGTGATTAGTATCTAGGGTTTTTAGGGGTTACATTAGAGCAAAATTTAATCAACATAGTTTGAGGCAATTTTGAGAAAAGAGCGAAAATTTGTACGGTATTTCGGTCATAAACCTACATCATATATTTTTGAAACTCGCAAATCGTAATATGTTTATGTATACTTTGGCATATTTTCTTGACCCACATACCTTCATATTTTACCACAATAATTTGATAGCTCGATTTTTAGCCATTCGAATTCTAGAACGGCGTCTATCTTGGGTTATTATTTTTTTTGTCTTGGCCAATAACTACCAACTCCAAAGATAGTGAACACTACATTCTTTAGCTCTTAAAGGATTAAAATGGACCAACATTCAATCAAAATCGTTCCAGTCGACTTTGCTAAAATTGGAATTATATATTTTGATCAGAAACCTACATCAGTTATTTTTCAAATATATTCGCAAAACGCATTTATAATTATTATTTAGAATTGTTAGCACAATATGCCCACACACTTTCTAACATTTCTCCAACATTTTGTCAACATCGATTTGACCTAACGTAATCTAACCTCTTAAGGCGGTAATGAACAGTAAGTTATCTATGGGTCCGAACGGTTTTATTTGGCAAGACTTTATTCAAAATCGTTCCAGCTAATTTTCGACAAACATTAGTGACATGTACTGACAGGTATATGGTCCAAACGCAGAAATTTAGAATTGTGTGCGTTGGTCTTAGAAGCTACCGATAATTTTAAAGACACGATTTTTTAATCCATCCTAGCTCTACAATATCCTTACGGTTTGTACTAAATTTAACCAAAATCAGTTTATCCGTTTGTCTGCTATGCGAGTGTCCACGTGACTTCATGGGACCTCAAAACGAATATAGAGACGTTGCATAATCTTGAAATTACATAACTTTCCTACATGTAAGAAAGTAAACACACATCATTTAAATCATGTAACCAATATGTCCTTAACATTTACTCATCCAATAATAGATATATACTTGTTGAAGGTTACCAACTTTCCAAAACTAAATCTTTATAACCTAAGGAAATAATTAGAGTTAAGTCTTAGATCGATTGTCTGCTTTCTCTTATAATGTTTCTTTACCTCGACCATTTCCGATGAGTGGACTTGTAATCGATATAAATTACAGACAAAATTAAAATTTGTTGTCCTTTTTATTTTCCCTCGTACATTGAGGAGGAAACGTTCAAAACGTGTTATACTGAGGTAAAGAAAAAAAAATTAAGGTTATTTAAGAATTACTTTATTAAATATGTTTAATTTTTCACATTTACAAGGTATAAAAAAAATTAATGTGACACGTAATCAAATTCGATATCGCGTTATTATAAATCTTTAATTTCGGTCTGTATAGGTCTATGAAAACTTTACAAATGAAAACTTATCGATTTATATCGCGTTTATATCTCGTAATTTATATGATTATATGATAACAATGATTAATAATTTGTCGGGTAGAGGGATTATGTGCGTTTATGGGTAGTATATGTGAGCATTGGTCGGTGGGGGCGGGGGGGGTAGCGTTTGTGTATGAACACTGAACATAGTGATGTCACATATATAGTATTTTTACCACATCTCAAAGTTGCATTTATTTTTAAAATTTTTTCGATAACTCAAAATTTCGGTATAGAACCAAAACTAAAAATTTAGATTTTTCAAAATGGGATCTTAAGAATTGGGCCTCTGATGATACAAATACAAACATATTTGTTATCGTCTTTCTTAAAATGCCGATTATCGGTTAAAAAGTAAAACAGTTTGAATATTTCAAAAATTGGAAAAGCGATTTTGATATTTTGTTGAATATTATAACAGAATTAAAAATCTAAATTAATGAAATTACTCGAAATTCGTAACTTTGTTTTACTTTCTGTTTTGCATAATTATTGGAATCATAACTTTTCACCAAAATTTGATTGAAATCGTTTACTCAGTTTTTGATATATTAAAGTTTACGATGGCAGTCATAATTAATTTTCTCTATTTAAAGTTGTTATGGAATACTTTTTGTTTACTTTTTCCTTGGGATCGTCATGTCAAACTTAAAATTATTCTGTTGTGGATCATATATACCCATAAAGGTCTTACAAAGTTCAAAGTACTCATTAATCTTTGGCGGTATCGCATTGTGGACTGCTCAGTTAGAAGACCAATTTCTCACCGAATATCCTGCTCACTTGTCTGTAGATTGAAAAACACTTTTATATCCCTTAACTGGGACATTTTCAAACTTAAAGCTGATGTGGAATGCTATTAATATTTATGACTATCAGTTGCCGCCCCTTGTTGAATTCTTCTGACGATCCTCAATTTATTTCACACAGTCCTTCATTTTAGATTTTGAATGATCGAATGATACTTTCGCTAGAGCCCCCACCGCAGTTAAGGAAATAGGTAACTACAATTTATTACCTTGAGATGTCTCCCCTCCCTACTTGTTTCAGATTGATTTCATCCCACAGTTTCATACAAAAACTGAAGCGCCTCATCTGTGCTGTTGAGGATACAACGCCGGTGAAGGTTTCTGCATAGCATAACTTTGGTTGTGTATATAATACAGTATTTGTACACCGTTAATTTAAAAATCTAATGAGATCCCCAGTTACCCAAATTTAAACTGTTGAAGAGAAATCTGAGGAACAATCATTTTGGAATAACTTGTTAGGTAGTGAAATATGAAGGAATTATGCAAGTACTTAAATCTTCCATTACGAGATATGCGCTTAATTACAAGATAATCCAATGCGCGTGATGTCGTGACTAAATGGCCTCCGAGTATTTTTTTGGAACGTTAGCCAACACAATTAAGTGGCCTCCACCTACAAACATTTGGAAACGTTTAAAGTTACAGAAATCATCCTAATTGTTTAAAATATTATTGTGAGTGTAGAGTTTAGTCAAAAAGTGTTATTGCTTTGCTGTTTTCGAGATAAATGCAATTGAAATAAATTTATTAACAATTTTAATGTTACTTTCTCACAAAAAGCCTACGTAATTTTAAGAAAATATTGTAATAAAAAGAAGACTTCTCAAAGTCATATAACAACAATATGTTCTATTTTACTACACTAAAACTCAAAACACAATAACCATTGAAAAACGCTAATAAATATTTAACTGAAATATTCAAAAGCACAAGATGTGAACTTCGTTCTACTCTATCCTGGCGCACGAGTCTCCAGCAGCAAAATAAAATGCATATCGTCCAACACACTAAAGACTAATATTACTTAAATAAACACTGCAAAAACATAATATTAACTCTCTTATCGACAAAACAAATTACTAACTAAACAAAAATTCTCGTCTATCCTTCTTCCCCTAAAATGTTTCATACTTCTTATAAAAGAAAATAATCGATACACCAACAAGCAATATTGATAAAATTTAAGACCTAAATAATTGAAGTGAAAACCCGTATTTAAAAGATATTTGTTTCACGATTACTTCAGGTCTGGATTATTTTTCACTTTTTTAATATCACCTGAATTTTTTGTAGTAATGACGACCAATAACATTTATTTTATCTTTGAGAGCCACGACTAAACAAATTTAAAACAAAAAGTTTTTTTTTTACTTTGTATTATAATATTCAAAATTGTTTGATGTTATTATTAGAGTTAATTTGAATAAGGACATATGATGATAATTAACTAAGAGCGCTAAGCTAGAAACAATGTTTGGATCATTGTTGTTTTAAATGTAGAGATAATTGTTATAAAAATATTCGTTACTTTGTTTGCTCATTAAAACACTAATTTATTATTATTTATACACCGTCTGCTATAGTCGAACAAAGTTGGGTTGTTTTATTTTTCTTTATCTAAAGAACGCGGTTCTAAGTTGCTTGATTCATAAAAAAGGGTCTCTCAGGTAGTAAGGAAATATTTTTTTTACTCCTTCTCACCGCTTTGATGTCATCAACATCCCTAAACTCCTCGTTCTTACCTTTTTATAAATCAACAATGTGGCTACAAAGTCTAGCCTTGCTATAACAGATATCTCTTACTATAACGTATCCCTCCACGAGTTCTTTAGAAATTTAATTTATTATTTTAAAACACATGCACAACCGCGGACGTTTTTTGTGAGATGGCGAATCTTCGAAAATAAATGGTAAAAAAACATGGAACATATTTTCTCGCTCACCCATACCCAAAATTAAATAAAATCTAACTAAACAACGCCAAACATGTAGTTTGTTAGTTGTCAATCAAAAAGTTAAAATGAACGCCATCTTTGAAAAAAATATGTTAGACAGTATATTTAAATGAACCTAACATTGCTGTGCTTATGCTATAAACGCAGTAAAAATAGTATTCAATTAAAATTGAGCTTTTAATGACAGCGGGTTCAATATTCCTGAACCGTAGTATTTGTTTAATTTATATCTTGTTTGGGTTCTTCATATCTCACTGAAATTTAAACGAAATCGGTAGAACCGATTTTGAGAAAATCATGATTTTGTGATTTTTCTTATAACAGTTACCAAAAAATGAGATATGGTCAAAATTTGCTCGTAAACCAAATTTGACATTAAAACCTGTCCACGTGTTTTCGAAACGTACTACAGACACCATTCCAAAAACCCACTTGTTTGGACTCAAAGGACCTCAAATAAGATCCGCAGAAAACTTGACATCGATTTGTTGACTTCACATAACTTTCTCAACACTAAGTTTATGTCAGAAAGTAAAATAACCCAACAGATATAACTTAGTCTGATAAGAATAAAAACGAATTGAAATATCACAGAAACAAACTTTTTATTTTCCTATTAATTTCAACAACCCATTAACACGATATGACCTTGGTCAGTGCCCATGTCATGACGTCATAGCGACAACCGTTGCAATATGGAAATCTTCTAACAATAGTAATGACGATTATGTCATAATTAAAGTATTATGAAGTTTTTAAATCGAGCGGTTACCTCATTATGCATAAATCGATGTGACGTAACAATACCGGTTCCACTATTTGTCTATCGACCGACCCACTGCCGTAGTTTATGAACTTGAAATCATCGACAGTAGGACGTAAGACCTCATTGTTTTTATTTAATTACAGTTTTCTACTGGCCAATTAACCACTAATGACCTTGTTCTAGAAATCAAGGTCAAATTGAAAAGAAAAGAAAATTATGCAGAGAACATTATTTGACAGAGCAAAGCGAATGTTTAAACTTAAACATTACATTTCGTCTGTAACTAATCGTTATGAAATTTTTTTTAAACTTATTTTCTTTGCCAACTATAGGCCGTCGATGTGCAAGGTTTTTAAAATTTTATTTTCAGTTTTAAAATCGCGAGTAACCAAAAGGTTCCTGCACAGTTCCAAGCTCAGACTTGGGTGTACTGACTAACAATTGGCGTTTCGAAGTATTATATGTAATGGTGTGAACAAGATATAACGAGCAATTGAAGAAATGTAAAACATTCAATTTCGAAATGTTTTCTGAAAACATTTTCTGGCTGAAAGTTAAAACACTTCCTCACTCACTATTTTGTTGATGTTTTAATTTATATAAATTAAAACCTTTTCGGATTCCATACAATTACAAAAATATCAAACAAATAACTATTTACATAACAATAATTATGAACTCCGATATTTGTTCTAAAATAGGATATAATATTTTATAACTTACATAACTGTGTATATACATTAATGTGACCCTCAGGGGCTAACTTTACTGGGTAAAGACTTAGTGATACAAGGGATTGTAGCTGGATCTACACCTTTTTTTCAATTATTCTTGGGTTAGATTCCTCTCTTTTAAAATTTTTATCTGCTCTCTTGACCAACTCTTGCTCTTTTCCGACTCTAACGAAGTTAAAGTATTCGAAAGTATGGAGTCCTTTATGTTATACTCCTTCTTCGTTTCTTTTATAAACTGAAAGATTTTTCGCCTTTAAACAAAAGACAAAATTTGGGGGAAAATACACCAATGCGAATTAGAGGAAATATATAAACAATATTCGAAACGTTAACGATTCCATTTCATTGGGTTCTCAGCCACTTAGACTCATCCACTGGTGTAGGTAAAAATTAATTTTACATTTAAGACAGCCATCATTCATATATACCACTGTGACTCACAATCACAATGCAAGAAGTATGCTACCCATAAAGCGTTTTTCTCTCTACAAGTGTTGTTTTGTTCAAGTGAACAGTTTACTGGTGGCTCTGACTAATCATTTCGTAATCGAGCTACACCGAGAACGCATGTCATCCGTTTATTTTATACTCTTAAATGTGAATAATTTCTGTTAAGTGTTTGTGTAGTGTATGTTACGAGTACACGTGATAATGACTGATAGATATTCGAAACGCGTCATGTGGAAAAAAAATACAAAAAGTTCATCAAAACAAGGATTGTTCGACAGCATCACCATAAGGTAATTGATATAATAAGTATATTGTGTCACATGGCAGGCTAGACAAGTCATGTTGGGTTTACAAGAAAGATTAATTGAATTTATTAAAACATCCAAGTATTGAGATCTATTGTTTACAGAACTATTAAACAAGTAGGGCCTATAACGAAATGTGTAGGTGTGTTTATTAAGGGTAGCAATACCAGAATGTTGCCGATTTATGCAACCATCTGCAATATTATCACTTTAGTATTGATTTTTAAAATAAACTGATATGACGTGAATTTGTTTATAGATATCCAAACTAACATTTCAATTTCACCTTTATAGTGTAGTATGTGAACAAGAAGGAAAACGCTAATTTAACTTGATGTAGTTGAAAACAGAAAGATTTTTATTGGTGTTTTATTCAAAATTGAAAGACGTTTTGTAAATAGTTACATTCTAGCAAAGTGAATTTTTAGATTAGTTGGTAAGGTCTAATTGTTTGTACGTTGACAGCCAATAAGAACGAAATAAGCTGTCGTTCTTATATAAGAATAGCTTTGCTGAAAATATTCCTTTCCTGTATGATGAAGTGTACGTACAAAAATTCTTCTCAATGGTTTAAAATGTTAATAATTTTTTTGTTAGTGTTCGCTCGTGTTGTAGGGTAGTCTATATGCGTGGCATTCCTGAAATAATGGATTTTATAACCTTTGATGTCTAGTTATTCACGTGAAACTTGATCGGGGTCTAAAAGTGTTTCTTTGAGTGGTATTGGCTCATCGCCGGATGACAAAGGCGATTTTCAATTTTTTCTTCCTAAAGAGGCCCATTTCCACCAGATTGAATTTGAACATATCGGTAAAAAAATACAGTTTGTGTAAAAATTTATTACGGTATATATTTTGTATCGAGAAATGTCAGTATACAAGATCAAAATATTGCAATTTTTCCGCCTTAGATGTTCAAAATAGTAACTGAAAATTTAAAAAAAATCATTCATATAGATTTTATAAACACTTAATTGGTGAAGCTGAACATTTTCACTAGTTTTTACTAAACTTATCAAAATTGTTTTTGCAATATTTCAATAATACCCTCAGTATATATTTACCTTCTGTTAACCTGAAATTTAAAAATTATTTTTTATTAAAGGAAAGCTTATAAATAAAGTTTTCACGTGGTAGGCCTACATATTTATGAAATAATTGAACACAAAAGTGTTTTACTGCAAATAAATTAAATCATTTTTCTTTAACTCATAAATAAATTCAACTTCATAAAACATCTGCAATGGAATGTTTAACAATTACTAAAACTACATACAGGCCCTAAACCCATTGTCTTACCCAAAGCTGGTGTATCATCCTTCAGTTCAACCAACACTCGACCACTAAGAAACTGTCCTGGGAAATACAATAGATTCGTATTATCAAACAATATCAAAAACTTCACCAATTTTCGCGTCATTTTCGTAAACGCACAAAACACAATAACTCCTGTCAATCACATTGACGACGTCACACCGACGTGTTGTTTCGTTACAACCTTACTGAGATCTGCGTGGAGGCTTTGGTTGCTTGAACACTGCCATATATGAAAGTCAACAGTCAACCTTTCCCCCACCACTTTCCCTTTCATCCAGGTGTGCCTGATGCGCCTACTCGATGAGGCTGGACGCAACAGAATTCAACGCCTACATAAAGTTGACTTGCATCGGAAAAGATGCATTTTACCAGCATATTATTGATAGGCCTACACATTTTGGCAAAAGATACATTTATCAGGAATTTATTTGATATCCCTACACAATTTAGTAAAGAATGCACTTTTATCTCGAATTTTTTTATAGTCCTACTCAATTTAGTAAAAGATGCACTTTATACTAGGAATTCTTTGGTAGGTCTACACAATTTATCCACTTCTACCAGTAAATTGACTATACGAACTTGTAGATTTATTTAAATAGTTGCCAAGAATTTTACATTATCATAATATGTTTTTTAGGCTATGTAAATGTACGAGCTTGACCCACTTATAAACGAGTTTTTTGTTTCATTATTCTTCATCAAGTTGAATTATAGTCTTAATTGTAATAATAATATAAATAATAACGAGGGTAATTAGTATTTGAAAGAAAACAATAATATTTTTTAATGACATGATTTTTATAAATTAATGGTTAATAGATTCCAGATTTTTTGATTCAACAATGAGACTGTAAACAGCTGTAGGGAAAACATGGTTAATTGATCAAAATTTAAAACAACGGAATGTTATAGAAGAGGAATAGTAAGTTATCGAATGAAATTTTCATTCATTTAGTTTGTTTGCTTTTCGTTTTAAGGCTTGCTTTATTATGTCTGGACATACCGAAATAAAAATATCATTCAAAAATTACTGGCCGAGGTTATAACTTCCAATAGAAATTAAATAAATATTGCTCAAACTTTTTCGTACACACACACCTAAAACCAAATACCAATCAAGCTCAAAATATAAAGAGACACCTGCCATAACATCAGAACAAAAATCGTTATTTTCTCAAAATTGACTTACGATTTTGTTGAAATTTTGTTTAAATAAAGGGAAGTTCAGAGTCTAAACAAAATTCCTTAACCGACATTCCACACAAATTCCGCTTCGAGCGTTATTGGTTAAGGAAGTGGGGGTTTTACCATGAATCCCCTCGAACTGTAATTTTCTTTTACTTTCAATTTGGTACATTTATTTTGATAATAAATCTTCGCTTTTCATCACAATTTGATCGTAATTACTTACTCCGGTTTTGAGATATTTTAAGTTTACAATGATGTTCGTGTTACATTTTAACGTTTAGGTAATTTTAGCGAGATGGTAACCAATATGTTTTGTTTGAGTCCCTTACATGCTACATTTTTGTGAAATTTTATCAAAATTACTACAGACGATTTTGAGATAAACGGACTTTTTAGTTTACGTCTTATGATTATCTAACCTCAAATTTTTAGTTATCAATATTTTTTTTAATCCTTGAGGTATTGTCAAAATATGTCCATGTGCCAAATTTAATCAACATCGGTCATATTCAAAATTAGGAAGTACCTATTATAAAATAATTATCGTTTTTATTGGCGGAACATTTTTACAAATGTATGACAGTGTCATCAAAAATACTTACAATAAATAATTTCAACAAGTTAAAATTTAACCATTAGTCAACAAACATTAGACTGCTTAAAGAATAAATTTAATATAAATATCAGGACTTGTGTACTATATACATGTCCGTCCTTTTTAAAAAAAAAAATGTTCAAAACTCAAAACATCTTTTTACGAATATCTTTAGGTTCTGTTATTCGTCTACTGCCATAACAAACCAAAATAATATATATGTATGACTTCGTTCCTCCACTGCAATCCTTTTCGCCACTATAAGGTCTAGTCTAGTTGTTCCTGCAACACTATTACGAGAATCAATGTTTCTATTTAATAGTGGTTTGTGTTGTTATTTTGCTGATTTATTAACTTTTTTTCTTTTAAACTGAATAATGTCATAAGTCTTTTTAAATATTATATAAAATTACCTGGCCTAACCTAACCTATTCGAGTTTTTGTTAAACTAAAATGTAGATTTTAGAATCAATAAAATAAGAATCAAGAATCACCACAAATAAGTTAGGTTAACCTAACCTATATACAATATTAATATTGGAGTATTATTTTAATTAGTTCCTGTTCGATCTATTGTACTAAAAAAAGTGGGCCATATAATACGCAGTGCGAGATGACGAAGTTGACATTTCCATTGTCTATCCGGTCCGACACCAAAAATCCAATTGCAAAGAACCAGAGGCTGTAGTATAACCATCCGGATTAGCCTAAGCATGATTTATGTGTAACCTGCAATATGTGTATTTTTGTTTTATTGTGCGACAATCTATTCGGAGTGACCTAATAAGGATCTGATGATGGAATTACGGCTCCGAAACATGTCTTCCCTTTATTACGACTAAGAAACAACGTGATGGATATAAATGCGGCTAATATTAAATTATTTAATAAATATAGAGTTACATAAATGTAGAACACGAATATTACATACATATTCCCATTTATGTATTCATACAATTATGAATACACACATAATACATATACACAGAGTGATACAGAAATATTTTGAAGAGTTTCGGGAGCAGATTTTTAACATCAAAGTAAATAAAAAGTTTGTATAAACATGTGTCCGAAACCGCTTCGTTTTGAGACAATCCGCCATTTTGTATTTAAAAACAAAAATTATAGTTTTTGAAGTAGATAAGATATTCAGTTCAGGTTTGGCATACACCTTTTCATGTAATGTTTTACAAGTTTGCAAATAAATACTTTTTTGTATTATTTTAATAAACGACGGCCGTATTAAAATATTAATATTGAATATCTCAAAAACCATTAAATTTAAAAAAATAATAAAAATAAAAAATTTAAAAAAATACAATAAAAGAGAAAAAAGGTTTGCTCTATAAACTAAAAATAAAATGAGTTTTTTCTTTTTGTAAGTCAAAAGATAATCAAATTGTTGACAAAAAAAGTGGAAATATAATTTCTTTGTAATTATGTAAGCTACAATACCTAAGATTAGGTTAGCAACTAATTATCAGAATTTAAGAAAATAATTATAAAATAAATTAGGTAAATCAAAGTCAATGTTACGTTATAAATAATAAAAAAATAACACAAATAAAGCTGATTTTAATAACTTTAGAACTATGTTTTGTAAAAACCTCGACTTTCTATTGATTATTGTTGGACGGTTTTGAGCTATGATAGTTGAAGATTTTTATCGTAATAAAAACTCTGTACGGTAATGGAAATGTTGAATGTTAATGAGACTTGTTACAATTCGAAATAAACCGTTTACGGTGTAGTCGTAGATAACAGATATTAGGTCAATAGTGTAGTGTAATAAGAGCATCATTGTAGCATGAGTGATTTGTCTGAGCAACGAGTCCGTAACACGTTGCTAGGATACCAACAAATAAAAATCATAACCTATAAAAATAACCGATATTGTTAAACATTATATTATTGTCTGCAAAGGCAAATTTTCAAAAGCGTTACGTACATCACTAGTGATGTAATGGAGGTCATTGCATAACGCTTTTTAATAGGTCAGTTCAACTGTGGGGTTATGTCAAAATTAAAATACCGCAAAAACACTAAAACTCATTCACGTTTTATATGGTTCTGAATTTGTTCTGTCTAAAAGTCAGTTCACTATATAGACTGTATACAATTAGAGCAAAATTTAGTTTTTCATTTAAAATTATTGAGAGTACCGTTTTAAATGGTTTATATTGACTATTTGAAATTGTTCTTGTATATTTAGTTTGCGTCCTTTATGGTTTATTAGAATTAAAATGTCCTTGCTTTCCTCCATAGTCGTATATTTGTTTGGGCCATGTTTATTATATGGACTGAAAATTTGATATAATGGCAAAAGAGAGGAATGGATTTAACAGTATTGGCTCCCTGGGAACAGAGGAAAAAGAATGATGGCAAGCGAGTAAAAGAGACATCTGGAGATGGACAGGGCAAAGGAGCGCTGAGGTGGGCTTCTACAGTATATAACACAGTTTCTGTCCGGCCACAGCTATTTTAGAAATTATTTGTATAAAATGATGAAATCAGAAACCTCCAACTGCATCAATGGAGATTCAGTCAATGACTGTTTTTTTTTTTTTTTCCATACAACCTTTGTCAGAGCAGATAGACGAATGAGAGAAGTGGTCTTATCTCAGTTGTAGGAGACTTCACGCCAGATAACATTATGAACAAAATGTTGGTTTTAGAAGCGATGGAATCGGGTACGTATGTACATAGAGGTGGCCCTGAAAGAAAATAAGAGGCAATTGGATAACATCCTAAACTATACTAGATAAAATGCAAGAAGTAGAATACATTTGAGCCGTAAGTAGCGAACCTGGAACCGCCTAAATAGTTAAATCACAGATCGTAAGATGGGTAGATAGAAGATAGCCTCACTGGGTGCAATCCATGGCCAGGCTGAAGTAATGCTAATACGGTTCCAGCATGAGGGGTAACATGGGAAGGAAGTGGCTATACTCCCAGACTTATATCCAGTGTGTTTGTCCAGAGAAGTCTCACACAATGTGCGTAATGCATTTATTTTCTCTCCTCGTTAAAAATAGCTTTTGATTATATTACAAGCTGATATAATCCTACTAGAGTTGTAACTTAGTTTATCATCTTTTGCGTGTATTTTATATTTTTCTACTTTACTTTTAATTTATTTTATATTTAGATGTTTATACTTTATCATAACAAAATTCCAAATTTCTCAAAATCGATTTGAATGACTTGATAACAGTTTGCTCGAATGAAGCCTTTAAAAACCAAAGAATATGTATTGGTCGCCATCTACACAAACATGTTGGTTCAGGAACATTCCGTCAAAATGGAAAATTGAACTGTATTTGTCACCTTAGAAGGTCTAATATCCAATATCACAAACAAATTAGCTAAAATGTTGGTGCTATATCAAAAATTATTATATTTTTACTAGAATTATTTATTTTATAAAATTTCTAACTTTAATTAAGCCACTGGCCTATTTAAATTTATTCGTATTTAAAACTTTTAAACAGTTTTAAATTTGATTCACGTAAAGGCATTCAAATTTTAATTTCAAACAAAGTTAACCTTTAATTCTTTGTAGATGTTTGGTGTGAGTGTGCTCTGTTGTAAAGGTTTACTGATAAATGTTGGATGTGTTGTTTGATAAAAGGCACATTCATGTCTTTGAATATTATTCTAAGTTTGGTGCTTTAGTTATTATTCTCAATAACTTATTTTGGAATAGATTCTTCGAATGTGGATGTCCCCAGCGTCAAACTGGTGAACTAAATTCATGTGCTAACTAAGTTTGATTTTGTTTTAAGAGATAGCAGCACCTTACAGATCATTTCAAAATTATGAATAGGTCAACTAATTTATAAATAATAAATTTATCAAATAAACTTACGCCATAAAGTTTTATGGTCCTATAGATGGTAGGGGACCATCTCTAAGATTTATTACAAAACAAAAAAAAAATTCAGTATAGAAAAGTTATTGTCAAAATTTATGCTGCCTCACTGAGAAAAATAAATTAACTAAATCATTTACCGTAATTTCTGTTAACTACAACTATTTCCTTTTACTTTACATACTAACGTTATATGTATGGCATTAAGAGAACAGGAAACTAGTCAGAAAATAAATAATAACTACTATTTTGTTGTCGACTTCTTAGTCAGTGAGGAGAGACAATTTTATTAATGGTTAACATTTTGTCAGCGAAACAGCACTTTGTCGATAAGCGTCTTAGCAGATTAATTTTGTTAACCATCATGTTCATATTCTGCTTCGTTGAAACTATTTGAACTTTCTAATAGGTTTGTTAAAAAAATAATTGATAATAGCAGATAATTAACTTTTGTATGACAATCTTTAAAAAAGTAAAAGACAAACTTTTAAAATGCTAAAGACACATATTTTTGTCTCATATATTTTAATTGAACTTTAGAACCACTTTATGCTTTTATCGTCACAAAATTATGTAACATTAAACGAAATATCCAATAGCTTTTAAATATAGCTGTTGTAATTATTATTCAAAAGTCTATACAAAAAGATCAATTGTTGAATATTCTCCAAAATGTATGATTTTGAAATATTCAAAATGTTTTTATTAATTTGAAAAATGTTAATAGTTGTTTTTTATAAAACTGGAATTTATGATTTTGGAACTACTAAGTTCAAAATTTTGATATTAGGTAATTATTTAAGAACCGACTTCAATTAAACATATGTTATTAAATTCTTTTAACGTTCTGAGCTTGAATTTAACTACTCTTTAACAAGAAACTAATTCAAGTCCAAAATTAATTGTTTTTTCTTTCAACAGTACTATCTTATCAGCAAATGGGTTTTGTATTGTCCGCTAATGTTTTTATTCCTTGTAAAAAATCATATGGTTAAAATACACATGCGCAGATAATGTTTCAACAACCAATCAAATCGTCCAAAAAGTATTTTATATCTAATGCCAAAAGTTGGTGTAGTTTACTAATGTGTGTTGGTTTACACATCAAGGTCACTGCATGTGTTTCTTTAACAGCTGAGTTGAGACTTGAGAATTCGTCTAACTGACCACAGCTGAGCTGACGTTATTTGACAAACCTCTAGTTTTAACTTTTTAACCTGTGCAAACTGAAAATTTGAATGAATATTTCTTTGTTTGATTTCAAGACAATTCAATTATATGTTTAATAATTCATTAATTTAGATGGCTCAATTTGTTTTGAAAGTGGGCATATGTTTCTGAAGTGAATTGTTCTTAGTGAAACAAGAAATAAGATATGATCTATGTACAAGTCCAGTTTTGTTAAAATGTGAAGGTAATATCACAACACAACGTTGCCTAATTTTGTGTCGGGTCTTCGGACTTCGGATAGCCTGTGATATTATTAATATAAATTTGAATACATAAGGATATTGAATTAGTTTTCAGAAATGTCTGAATCTTTGAACAACAGAGTTTACTATGCAGCACGTGATGGAATGCCTGTTAGTTTAGTAACTTTACTCCATGATAGACCAGCAGATGAGATAAAGGAATTACTGAGTCAAGTAAGTCACTTTTAAATAGGTTAGTTAATTGGCCACGATGTCTCGAAGTGATATAAATATTACATAATAGATGTTAATAATAGTTTTAGTAGGCATAACCTGGGCCAAAATATAGTAAGGGGTTTTTCCAAATTGTCTAGGCTATCCAATTGTCTAAAATTACTTGTTTCTAAAGAAATATCATTACTTATTCTTTAATGTAACTGAGGCTTATAACTTAAATGTGTTAAGTTAAATACTTTGGTATTTTTCAGTATTTGTTCAAGTTATTTTCTTACAATCAAAAGTACTGTTTGACTAAATAAAAACTAAAAGTAGTCTAGTCAATTTCACAGTTTTACTGTTTTAGGCTTAGTGTCTATTATAGAATGAAACATTTCCTGTCTGGTGTTTAAAATAACCTAGTGAAGAGAAAATATTAAGTTTTAAATAAAATAAATGCTACAAGTTGGCTGAATACTATCTTAATTCAAGGTGAATGATGTTTCATTACTTCCGTTTAAAGTACTACTCCTTATTTAGTGCTATTCCTCTTCTATACAATGTTACCCCATTTTTCTTTACCCTTTTTGTAACCATAGGGGCTAGGTTAGGTTTCTGTTTGGAACGACAATTTTGTCAAGCTATATTTGTTACACAAGCATAGTTGATTAAGAATAATTAGGTTAAATAAGAACTGTACTGCTAGGGTAAGAAGGAACAACAAGGAATGCAGAGGATTAGTTAATATTTTAGTTGATAATGAAGATCTCACGACTACTCTAATTAATAACATTGACTCAATAACAATGTTAATAAAATTAACCTGATGTTTTCAATAATATATTGCCCTATGTTAAATAAGCATTGTAACACTTAAAATAACTTTAATAAGTATCCATACTGAAGTCATACATAGCCTACGCTTACGCTTAACCACTCACAACTGTGGAAAATTCCAACCTGATATTTTCTAACCAATTAGTATGGTAATAGTTTAAGGGAATTTACTAGTTTAGTAGTTTAAATGCGATCAGCGCATGTGGAGTTCCCTCTTCACCCCTCATACATTGCATTCTTGTGATCATCAAACTGTATATGTTCCAATGAGGGGGCAGTGGCCAACCTCCAATTGCCGAAAACTAATTTTTTTGAATCTAAAATACCTATTTATTACATACTGCATGCAATGTTCTTTGCAAACATTTTTGACCATCATGCAAAAAGAATATAAGTTATACCTAGTTTGTAATGTACTTTCTCTTACTAACCACATATTGTTTGTTACATCATTGAAGTATATATGATAATAAATAACTTGTCACTCATCTATGAAGTTCATTAATCTGTGACTAAATTCCTTTATTATTTACATCACATTTTCACTTTGTATGGAAGCATGTTTGTTTCCATAATAGGTTAACTTATAATCACACAACAGATAATTTAGAAGAATTACTAATACTAGTAGGCTTATGTCAGATTATTTATAGTAAGTTAACCTAATTTAAATTATTCCAAACAACATGTAAAACATAAAAATATACATATTTATATGTACAATCATTTTTAATTCACCATTTTACACTTAGGCCTACTATAAGAAGTATGGAAAATAAAACAATAATTGTGATTACAAATATATAGGCTAGGCTTTATACTTTATAAAACATTAAGTGTATATATTATGTTAATGTACATAGGCTACTTATGTGATGGACATAGTACTTTTACAATTGCATTAGTGCAATTTGAGCAGGAGAGATAAATAAAATTATATTAAATGCCCTAATATAATATCAAGAATACTTAGGGTAGGCTACTTGTAATTACGGGTAGTACAAGAAAGTATGTGCCTCTGTATATATAAATTTGTTTTGTTATTCCAGAACAAAAGCTCTTTCATAAAAATATGCTTCATAATACATCAATTTGTTTTGCTTGTTATTCTAGAACAAAAGTTCTTTTATAAAAATAGTGTAAAAATAACTGATCTTAAAATTCTGTCCTAATCTAACCGGTTAGGTTATTTGTTATTTCGAAGTACTTTTGAAGACAGTATTATTGTCAAGGAGTTACTGATAAAGATAACTATGGAATAACTACATAAGAAAACCATGTTATATTGAATTATTAATTTGTATGCCTCCTATTCAAGTATTTTACAAATTGGTATTACAATCAAATTAATATGACTATCCTCCATTTCACATATTTGGTGGTGTATAATTAATGGTGTTAACTAACCACGAAATGATGTAACCTACAGTTGAAATTTAAAAGAACATTAGTTTCGGTAAATGTCCAGTTGATACAGCGTTGCTATTTAGTATAGAAATTTTATGAAATCGTGTTTTACATACCTCATTATTAAACAATTGGATCATCCTTAAGCTAGGAAGACCCTTTTCAAATATCAAAATCCATTATTTCTGTCAAAAATCAGCAATTTAAAAGTTTCCATTCAATCTTCAGAATATACAATGAGCCTATGCGTCTAGGTTTCACAGCAAACTGTCTTCTAACTGTAAATATTACCACAGTGTATGATTTCTGAATCATTTGAACTAGGTCTCATGATAGGGCCTATATATATATATATATATTGATCTAGCTAGACCTAGTAAAGGAACTAAACTAAAGGTCTTGTAAAATATAACTCTCTATATATAGCATATATATATATATATATATATATATATATATATATATATATATTGACCTTCCCAGACTTGTAGTTTCTTTACTAGGTCTGGTCCAGGTAACCATAGGTATATATAATTACCTAACCAGACCTAATTGCGCGGATGAACATAAACATCGAGCGATGAGACACTCAATTTGTCATAGGAATTAATGTAGACAGATGCCTTAACCTCATAATCCTAGGATTTCGTACTTTTAAATTGCTTATTTTTGACAGAAATAATTGATTTTGATACTTGAAAAGGTTCTTTTCAGCTTAAGGATGATCCAATTGTTTAATAGTGAGGTATATAAAACACGATTTCAAGAAATTTCAATATTAAATCGCAATGTTGTATCAACTGGACATTTAGCGTAAAAACTGTTGAAAGACCATTACACCTAAGATTGATACAAAATGCCTTATTGATTCAAGTTTCTCTTCAACAATCAGAAGTTTAATCTATCTTAGATTAAAATCGGCAGAATAAATGAATGACTTATTAATTTTTATTAGCTTAACTAAAAGTTATCTAGAAGAACTTATGCGTTTTGACAGACAGGTCATAGCTACTTAACCTTGATAGTTTTAAAGGATAAATAATATGGGTATAACATATTTTATAATAAATTAAACAAAATAAAGGGCCTAGATGTTTTAAAATAAGTATCCAACATTTAATCACATAAATCTATTTAAAACTTTTGAGACAAACATAACCACTATATAAATTAAGTTTAAACAAGATTGGCTGTAGGCTAACCAGACAGAAAGAAACCTGCATAGAATCGTCATCTCGAGAGTGGCTAAGGGGTAAGGGGATTGGAGTGGTGGTGGAGATTAGTCGCTGGAAAATATTAAGCCCTATGCAATGAAGCATCGGGGAGGTATGTCTGGCCTAACTCAGGCTCTCCCTCTCCCCCCACAGTTCTACCTGCGCGACAAAACCGGTGCAAGGTTTTTTCTAAGCGGTACCCTTATAGAACCAAGATATGGTAATAGATATGGCCTAACCAAATCTAAGATCATCACCAATATAAATGAAATAATTAAAAAAAATCATAGTTTAAGATCAAATTTTGAATAATATACAACTTAATAATAACAACAAAAATAGGCTAACTATAAAACAGAATGTCCAAACTTCAGAAGATTTTAGATTAAAGTAAAAAATCATATATTTTAGAAAAAGAATTTATTATTTGGAAAAATGATAATTAGGTATAATATATAGGAATGAGATTTATTGTAAAATTGGAACAATATATGGAAATGGGCAGATAAAATAGGATTTAGGACATAAATTTGAATAGAAATATGAATAGTTTACAGCTGTAGTAAGAAATGTAAGTGTTATACGTTATAGGTGTGGTGTTTTGATTTCAGTGGTAGCAGGAGCTTGAGATTAATTTCAATGTTGTGGGGAGGAAAATTAATATAGGCTAAAATTGCTTACTTTTAATTATGTAATGTTTAAAAGAAGTAAGATAACAACAATAAAATTAGCATCTAGATAAGTAAGAATATTGTAGGCCTAATGACATTTAGGAATCCAAAACAGAGAAATTACTTTATAAAATGTGATAAAGCTATTAGTGAAATCATAGAGTGATAACTTGAACTGAATGAATGAACTAAGAATATGTAAATTCAGGATGAGTTATATTGTTCCGAAGCCTTCTATAACAATTAAATGGACCCCTATTTTATATTCCATGCAGGCAAGATGTATAATTGAAGCCCACCAGAAAAATTAACATTAGATAAAAAATTGCAAATAAATATTTAGAAATTGATAGAAAACTGTTAAACAGAGGTTAAAGATCCATTTCATTCAATAATTTCATGAATATGTATTTTGAATAATTATTGAAATTTAAATAAAATAATTATTATATTTGTAAACCACTATTTTGTTGAGTTATTAACTAGAAAATTTAAAATAAAGACAAATAAACATAAAATATCTATTACAGCCTATCTACTCAAAAGTTTTCTTATCTTACTGAAGATAAGAATAAAGCAGTTGTATCAAATCTAATATAAACATATAAAAACCAATATTTAATAGAAGGGGCTACAAGTAAACCTCCACCTTTTAAAACACTTTCACAGCTCAAAAGGATCAAAAACATTTTATTCACCTTTCTATTAAGAAACACTTAATTCTGGAAAATTGCCTTCTTTAATACGATAAGAAGCATTTACGATAATGTTTTACTTTTCATATGTACATAGTTTGGTATACATTATAGAGAGTATTGTGATGGTAAAAAAAACCCTGAGATTGCATCGAGTCCCTAGTATATCATTTTGGGAGTTCCATTGAGTGGTTTTTACAATGATAATTGTTGTTTGGTTATAACGTTTTAACTGAATTTGAACATTTTTGATACTTTGTCATATTGAAGATGTTTTAAGAGGATTTTTTAAAAAAAAAACTTGCTATGATAAATTTTCAAATTTCTCAAAATATCAAAAACTATTTTTATTAATTTTTGCGCTAATGTGGTCACCTTTTACAATAGAGCCATAAGGGCCATGCTAGTAATTAGTTTTTGTGAGCCAAAATTAAGCTGTAAAGAAACATATTGATTACAGTCATCCTAAAATGACGTGTTGGTAGCTTATAGACAAAACTGCCAAAAGAGAACTAAACTTTATCTTTTGTTCAATTCAAAATCTGCCAAATAAATTCTACTCTTTCTTTTTACATTTGAATCACTACAGTTCTACTGAGATTTTTTAAATTGATAATGGACCTTACCCTCTTATTAAGAGTTCAATACTTTCCAGACATCAATTCATTATTTTGTTCTTTTATAAATTTTGATGTGTTTCTAACCTAATATTTTCCCCCTTGTTTAACACATTTACTGTGGTTTATTAGGGGTAGGGCCTCTATGCATATACTTAGATGGTACATACTACATGTATGAACAAAAATACTATTAACTAAATGGAGAGTAAAAGAATTTGTATGTTTGTTAATTTAAACAATATTTTCAAAATAAATTTCATCTAATAAAATCCTACTATAATAATTAGCAGTTCCTCTGTCTCCTATACACTTCTCTAGATCTCAAAAACTATAATAAAATTTGGCAGGAAGGTAATTCCTTAAAATAAAAGAGTGCTCAAATTTATTTTTGTTTTATTAATTCAATAGTTTCTTTAAAATCAATAATTATTTAAGCATTAATATCACATTTGAATAGCAAGAGCGTATAAAATAGCATTCATTAAAATCATTGTACTTTAATAAGTATACAAAGAATCAGCTGACAACAATAATAAACCCTGATAAAACTCTACAAATAAAGATTTGAATAAAACAACATTCAAAAAAGTATTTAGATTTATTCAAATTTTTATAGAAGTTATTGGTTGTTTTTGGAATATGCACAAATTAAACATTCTCAATAGTTTTCCGTATATGTGAGCCAAAAATTTGTTCGTACATACTTGCCAAATTTAAGATGGCTTGTTAAACAGTATGGTAGTTACAACAAAAGAAAGACACTGCTGTGCAAACAAGGGGTTTAAACAAAACCTTAAAAATGTTATGAATATAAACAAAATTTAAAGAAATCATGATTCCAAATTTTTATGTGGATAGACATTTTATAAAAATAAACCAACTCTAAGCTCAAGGTGATTATGAGACAAATATTTCTGTAAAAAACAAAATATATATTTCTTTTGCAGCACTTATTTCTTTGTACTACGTTTGTGAGAAAGTAAAAATAACAGACCATGCTAACTATAGAATATTTTTAGAAGGAAATTTATTGGTTTCAAAGTTTAGCCTTGTTGACAAGGTCAATAATAGCACAGTTCTTGCCAAGTGGAGTAGGCACAAGATTCCAAAAATACTCCGGAGACTATATGTTATTATTCATTTGCATGTTGATTTATCAAAAGCATTTATGTTCTTTTGTTAGTTAATATGAGTGTAATTAAAGTTTTGGTTTGAACAAAATAAAGATCAATAATAAGGAAAATGATATTAAGTTGAAGTAAACTTTTAAAGTAAAAGGAAGTTAGACGTAGACAGCATATAAACAGTTCTGAGTCTTTGTTCAAATTTTTTTAGTACATATTCAATAAATTTAGTTATTTGTTTTTTATCTTCAACCTTCAACCTATTCGAGGTGTCTTAATTTATGGTCCGTTTTTCTTATGGCTCCGAGATGACTACGATTTGTTTTTCACCTTTAAACCTCCAAAACAGTATGTTTTCTACAAATGATAGTTTAGATGTGTATGAAAATATTTATTATATCATTTTATTTTTTAATTTGGATAAGAAAATGTATGGTTGCAAAGGAGTTGCATCATCTGAAAAAGTTTTGTTTTATTATTGCACAGAGTTAAGGCCTTTATACAATATTACCATGCACTTTAGTTCTATTACCCCTAACTTAAAAAAAAATCTTTAAAAAATAGCTTATATTAAGTGAATATAATCAGTTATTTTGAAATTTTAGGTTCAAACATGTGATTAGGAATAAAATCCAAACACTGTTATGATAGTGTTAGTAACACTGTTTTCAACTTTATGTGGAAATAACCTGTGCAGGTTGAAACTGGTAGTGGTAATAAAATCACCTTTTGTGGGTTATAATAGTATTTCCTTATTATATTATAATAAATTGCCTTTTTAAATACCTAAGAAAGAAAATAACTGTTGATCTATATGCTCTAAAAGTTTTACATATTTATTATTTTGTCTGTTAACTTCAAAACCCTTCTACTATTAAGACAGAATCTCATATATCGCTATAACAAAATAAAAACTAACCAAAACTATTCATCATCAAAAATGTCAGTTTGGTAATTGTCAGTCAAAAAGTACAAAAAATGAACCATGGACACTGTTTTTGAAAACATATTTAAATAGGGTCTAAACTTGTACCATAAACGTATCTTACGTGTAAATCATATGTGATTAAAATAATGATTTTTTAGTGTATTAGTAGTCAAGGTTTATTTTTACGTTTTTGCTAATTATTCCTTATATGTAATATTTGTATACTTTAAGATTTTTCGCATGGGTAGGGTCATCAATTTTCACATTTCATTAAAATTTGCACAAGATCTCGTGCCGATTTTGAGGAATTACAACTTTTATAACAAGCCTGTGGCTGATTTTTTACCGACAACTCATAAACTTGTATGTTTGGTGCAATGGTGGTTAATGTGTTTTATCTGAATCTTAAGCGGCTACACTGCAAAATAATTCAAGCCAATTTTAATAAATCATAATTTTTCATTATGATAGATATACTTCAAATTTTTAGTTACGAAATAAATTTTAAAAGGTTTTGGCTAAAATATAACCAAATACGAAATTTGATTAAATTTGGTTCACATGTTTAGATTGTAGAGCACTACACATTTGACAGATACTAGACAGACAGACACCATTCCAAAAAAACACTTTTTACAATTGGCAAGAAACCTCAAATCAGATATATCAGCAAACAAACTTGACATTGATTTTTTTTCTATCTACGTATTGTGAGAAGGTAAAAATACAACCACAAATAAAATCTAGTTCATTACGTATTAATATATTCTTAGAGGTGTTCAATTACCAGGACAAATCTGATCCATTCAGCTCTCTTACAGTTTTTCCATTGAATTGAAGCTAAAGTGATTTAATTTGTGAGAATTGGTTCTTCATTATCTGAACTAAATTTTATAAATAATTTACTGTTAAGTCTCACTCTCACTAGGCGTAGTTGTAATAAAAACATCAAATATAACTGTTCAAATTGTTAATTTGAATGTAATGTTTATGTTCAGGAAGTGATGGAACCTGACGGGCAGAGATGTACTCCTCTTATTATCGCATCACGACTGGGACATGACAAAGTTGTCAAAATATTAACTTCTAAATTTATGTCAGTTCTTGATATAGAACAAGAAGGGTCTGTCAAGGTGGATAGTTATTTAATAAATGGAGCTAGTGCATTATGGTGTGCAGCAGGTAGGCCTAAATATTAGTATTATTATGATTAAGTTACATTTTTGTACGTAATTAATTTGAGTACATTTTTCTACCACCCCAGTAGACTTTTAAACAAAACTTAATCGAAGTAATATTAAGGACAATAAAATAATCGTTCAAATATAATATGAAAGAACGTATCCCCAAACCACAAATAAAACAATTAACATTGATTGTGTTAGTGTTTTATTTGTGGTTTGGGATTACTTCTTTCATATTATTATTAGCCACAAGGCTCACTGGATGTTGTATGTTTAGATATAATCTTTAATAATCTTACGCTATTGAATAAAGCATAACTGAAATGGTGAACTATGGAAAGTAAGTGAAATTGTAGCAGCAGGATATCAACCAATAATGAAGAGGGCGAAGCTTTTAGGTAGAGAAGAGGGCAGTGCTTTTAGGTAGAGAAGAGGCAGAATCTAAAGGTAGGGAAGAGTGGAGGTTACTTGGGTTATACATAGGCTTCCAATAATTTACCCGAGCCAAACCTGGACAGCCGAATGACTGGAGGGGCGGGGGTAGCCCCTGGCAAAATTATGTTTAAACCTTGAAATTCCCATAAAAATAAAAACATTTTCAGACAACTTTTTTATTATGTTTTACATTAAATTTATTATTAGTATGTTAATAAAACAAAAATGTTATTTTTACATTCCAAATCATTCATACTTTTGGCTTGAATGTACTTCTTTTAAAATGTCCTTTTTACCTTTAATTTTTTCATAAAAATCTGAGCAAGAGAGATCAAAATTTACTTTGCATGTCAACAAAGCTCTTACAGTTGATTCTTTCATTAAACCGAAATCATCTATTATCCAGGACATATACAAAACCGGCAGGGGACAGCAGGACTGTCCCGCTCAAACCGCGACCTATTGTAAGCTAGTTATACACAATGACTTTTTTACGGGACAAAACCATGTGTAAATATCTTTTGAAAATGGAATTCATCGGAAACATAAAGTAGAACTTAAGAGAATACTAGAAGTGGCAGAAGAATGTACTCAAATTAATTAAATATTAGTAGCCTATATGTGTTTACTTTTACTTTCTATACAAGTATTGTGATATGAGAAAAAAAGATATGATATCTCTACAATAATTTCTGTTTTGGGTTCTTCTGCGTCCAAAAAAAAATTCTTTACTAAATGTTTCTCTTTCTCTCCCCTCCTTCCCTCCCTTCCTCTCCCTCTCCATCTCTCCCCATCTCCCTCCCCTCTCCCTCCCCTCCCTCCCATCTCCTTATTCATTTTTGACAAATAACTTGCAAATTGTCATTTGTAGGAAGATTTATACAATTACCTTTGGTTTGTTTTATGAGAAAATTGGTGTAGTGTTATTGCACTATTTATATGTTATAGTCATCTTGTAGATACTGCTTAACTGTTTGCATAATATAACAACATTCAAGATAAAAATTATATTGATATGATTGTCTTTTTGTTAATAATGCTATATGCAATGATTAACTTTTTTGTGGTTAGGTTATCTTAGGTCATGATATGTTCGCAAAATGAGCCTATTTTATGCTAAATTCATCTATCGTTATTTGATTTAATTTGTCAGATAAATTAAATTTATTATTATTTTTTATTACCAATACCTTACCAATTAGCATTTTTGATAGTTGTGGCGATTAATGCATTTTGTTTTGTTCCATAGAGGATACTCTTTCAGCAAATTTTGACAATATCGTTTGAGGCAATTTTCAGAAAAACGTAATTTCATGATTTTTTGTATGGAAACTACCCCCAAATTTTGAGTTGTGAGAAATTGAAAATATCTTGAGATATGACTAAAATATTTCCATGTAGGCTACTAAATTTGATTAAAATTGGTCCACATTTTCGGAGTGTAGAACACTGCGCATATGACCGACAACATTCCAAAATTATTATTTTTTATTCGGAGGGCTTCAAAATGGATATGTCCGCAAAAAACCCAACATCGATTTTCCCCATATACTACATTTGATTAAAACCAGTCTACACATTTGCGCTGTGGAGCATTGCACATATGACAGAAACATAAATTTTTTTTTTTTAACTGATATATCTGCAAAAACTATCGAGTAGTTACTGCTTGAAGAATGTAGAATTATTGAGTTTTGAAAATTGTTCTTTGACCGCACAATATAACACAAATATATATTTAAATCTAATATATATATATATATATATATATATATATATATATATATATATATAAAATGTTCACAATATTATAGTCAGTTGAAAAATATGAATAATTCTCACAATATTTACACAACATAAATATGATGAATGAAAAGTATTTGTATATATATAAATACTCAAGTCTAGCAAAACAATAAATGTTGACTGGATTGGACAACTGTGCAAAGTAACCAGGTTGAAATTATATTGTTTACAATTATGGAATAGAATCAGTGTATTCAACTTAAAAAAAGAAGTTATATAAAATAAAGCTTGAACCCTTAACTATTAGTTAGCAGTAAAACCTATTCAAATTGATCAACTATTCAAGTGTTTTAATCATTTTCATGAGTGACTGTATATAAGCTATTTCCCTGTACTCTAAGACGATGTTTCATAATTTCTTAGCTTAAAATATACAATAAGGACAAGTAGGACAAATTTTAATTTCAAATTGACAATTTGCTTCTGAAATATATAAAGAAAAACCAAATTTAATGTTTGATGAACGTACAGATCAAACTTTATAAATTAAGCATAATGCCAAGTGTTCGAGTTCTCTAGGTAACCTATCAAAGTTTTTTAATTTGTTATATATATACATAGTATGAACAAAGTCCTCCTGAGTAGAAGAATGTGGTTTTGAGAATTATGTCTGAAAAAGGATAGATGTTGTTTACTTCCTATGCAAAGATAACAAAGTCCTATGTGAAAGTATTAAATTAATGTTAAATGCCAAGTAAGTACCACGTTCATTCATTCACTCAACCTCCTTGCTTTGAAACAGATTAAATCAACAATGGATTCTTTGTATCTTCTCATTGTTAAACAAAATTAGCCCACCTAATATTGATTTATTTACTAGTATCTTGCTATTAATTATGCTATTTTTTCTCCCTGAGAGGATTGTATAGTGTAACAGTCAAACTGGATAGGCCACACAATTTAAAGGTTAATAAAATATGTTGATAAAATATTATAGCCTAAATGTAATAACTTCAAAATTCGTCCTAGCCTAATAATTTAATTAACTTAAAGATTTTGGAAATTTTAAATGAATAATATAAAGCACAGTCATAATATAATAACTACAGCTAATTTAAATAAAACTTACTTCCATTTCAAAAAACAATAATAACAGTAACCTAAAATGATTCAATAAGAATGTTTTATTATCCTTTTGTAATTTATTTCATGTTTAGATAATTATATTTAATTCAAATTCAATGTATATTGTATTAGTTAATTTAAATAACAATCTGTTTGAATAGGATAAATTAGGTTAGTTTTAGTGTTTACAACGAATTATTACAATAAAGTGGAACAGTGCGAACTGGCGGCGAAAGTTAGAACTATTGTTGAAATCTAGGCAGTGATATATAAAAACATAAATATATAAAAAGTGAATGTGGATTAATTAAAACCTTTTTTTTAAAACAATTTTAACTTCAGATATGTCTACAAATTAATATACTATTTAAAATGACTGTGGAAGGACATTTAAAAATATATATATATTTGATATGTTTGAATGCACGGCCATACGAAAAGCCGATAGCAGAAAATATACCAAGGATGGCAGTATTGCATTGTAACCGGAGTTGTTAAAAAAAAATGGCAGTTCTAAAAAAATTTCATTTAGGCAAGACCTATTTTCGTTATTCAGAAATTTTAATGGAAAGATTTTATAGAAAAGTTCAATAATATAATAATACAAACATATCAGAAGAATAAATAATAAACTACAAGAATTATTGCTAGTATTAAGAAAGCAGTCTGAGGTAATACCAAACCTTTTTAATTATCTTCAAGAATAGATATTTAAACAACTTTCAACATCATTCATTTGGACTTAAGTAAATATATAGATTTTATTAGTATCAAAAAATTGAACTTTAAGAACTTTTAATATTAATAGTATTAAGCTGATTTGTGAATTTTAAGATATATGTCCATAATTGTATAATAATTGCACATTTAAAAAGCCAAATCCGAAGACCCGAGAATAAAGAGAAATTTAAACAATTGAGTTGTTGTTATTAGTTAACCATTATATATTTTTTAAAGTAAACGTGCTAGAGCAAGACCCAACTTGGCTAAAATAATAATAATAATTGTGTCTTATTACAATAGAGTAAGAACAATTTAAGATCAATGAGGAATAAGTTACGAAATAATTTAAATGTAATTGTACCCAAACCAAATTTACTTCATTTAAAAATTTTATTTTATCTCAGTCCAAAGTTTTTAACCTAATGCCAGATTATATCAAATGTTGTACAACAAAAATAAAGTTTTGTAGGTTAAACTATTTATGCTAGAGACCGTAGGTACTTGGTGGTATTCCATTTTAAATAAAATTAAAACAACAATTTTTTTAGTATCAACCACAAAACATTGTGGTTGATACTAAAAAAATTGTTGTTTTAATTTTATTTTTGTAGGTTAGTAAGAAATGTTTTAACTGATTAAGAAGATGTTGAATTTTATTTTATTATAATCAAATAATAAACAATACTTAATGTTGTTGGTTTTTTTAATATTAAAAAAAATTATTTATAATATTTGTGGTCCTTATAGGATCATTGGACTTATAGTAAAAGGAGTGTAAATTTATAGCTAATGAGCAGCCTCCTTCTTTTCTTTTCTTTCTTTTTTTTATGTGTTGTTGTTAATTATTGAAATTTTTTTCTTTACGTTTTGAAGTTTATAGTTTTTGCTAGTGTCGCAACAAACTAGTACTTTTTTATTTTTAATGTGGAACATAAAAGTGGTGAATTTTGTGTATGGAAGGACATTATTGTATTTATTGTGAGCCATTATGGTATAGTGATTTAATTTATTAATAAGTATATACTCGGTCAGTTGCGGAAAAGTTTTCCCTTTTTAAGTTTATAATAGTTGTTTTTGTATTGTGTATTATTTTTTCTATTGTTATACATGTTTGTTCTTTACATTTTTCAACCCAAACAGGTTTGATCCTCAGGATCTATAATTGTTCCACATTAGATAGCACAATAAATTTGAAGATATATCTCTATAGGCAAATTAAGTTTGATAATGTTTATATCTAATATGTAACCATCATGTAATTCAAAGTAACAATACATTCAAATTAAAATAAATATTCAAATTCTCAAATGCAAATCTTTTAGAAAAGTTTAAAGAACCCATATATCAGACTAATTGATTAAATAGGAATTAAGCCTGGTAAACTTTTATAAACACTGGAAAATGTTTACGCTAGTATCAATAATAATATATTTTTATTACTTATCAGAACTACACATTTTTAATCATACTTAATTGACCGCAAGGTTGGATAACTAGAATTTTGGAAAAAAAAACTGCCTTGGTATATCAAAAACGGCACAACCTATTCAATGGACATTTTTTTAATGGATAACTCCTGAATCTGCATTTTTTGAAAGATCTCGATTATTACGTTTTATTTGGATCCTCTAAACAACATTTTACCAACATTGATAAGAGATAATTTTAAGAAAAATAGAATTTTGAGTTTTGGTCTTTGCCCTTTAGAGCACCTTTTTACCAGATAAGCTCAAGAGCTTATGTTACTTATAAAAACAATTATTACGTTGTATAATTCCACATGAAGCAGTTAATTGTAAATCTTCAAACAAAGATACATTGAACAATATCTCTTTGAAGTTTAGCCAAGTGCATAGCTCACATGTTGTATTTCCCACCTCACAAAGTTGCTTATGTCATTGGCCTAATTCTTGCCACATGTCTGTAATATATTGTAAGATAAAATGTGTTTGGTCCAATACTCACGTTCTGTAGTGCATTTTTGTTTCACACACTTCCATGAGTAATGTAAACTTATTTATAAAAATAATATTAACACTATTTCGTGTTCAAACATTGCACACAGTCTTTCTTATACAGGGTAATTATACAAGTGTCTCAATTCTATTAAGGAAGTAGCACTTAAATGTAAGAATATATTTTAAAATAACGGTATTTTTTTTTTAATCACCTAATGGGAGTCCCTAAAAATATTATTTTGTTTTTTGGAGTCATGTTCCAAAATCAGATGATCAAGATAACATTTTCGAAATTTTCAAATATAAACATTGCTGAAGTAGTGTATTAATAAAAAATACAAAACCAAACACTTTAAAAAAGTTTTTTTTCCAGTTTCTCTCACCATTTCAAAATGATAGCATAAAATATCTGTAATGTAGAACTTTATGTTTTATGTTTCTCTATATCTTAATATGTTGCTGATATACTTATTGTAATATAAAAATAAAACAATTACATACATAATCAGCTTTAAAATGATGTAATACATAACCACTTTTTACAAAGTTTATCCATATTGCACTAAGCCAAATATGGAAATATTGAAATACCTTTAATTCAAAATAGGAAGAGAGGTTAAGTTGTACTTCATTTTAAAGAAACTTGAAAAACAAATATTTTTATAATTGTAACTCCTTAAGGGGTTTTTCATAAGATGTGGCAGAAGAACTTTATCATAGAAGTCTAATGCCTGTTATTTTAACCTATCAACACCTAGATTTTTTAATAAAACATCATTTGCTATTTGTTTTACTCCCAAAAAATTATTTAGATCAAAACTTTAGAAAGGGGAGGGCAGAATGAACAAGTTTTTCCTTTCCAAAGTTATCCAGTAATTATGATGTCAATAATGTAGTATGTGGCCGAGCATTGTCATGTCGCAGACGGATGCTGTTATCTGTGCCAGCAGTTTTAAATTGCTCACATGAGTTTAGTCACTGTTAAGTATGTTCTCATTTATTGTCGGACGGGGCAGGATTACAACCAACCGAAGGTTGCCTTTCCTGTTCTAGGAAAGGAAGCCATGATTTTTTTAAGTTGAGTAGTCTTTTTTTCCGGAGATTTAGAATGATGTCATTTTGGATTGTTGCTTAATCTCAGGTGTGTATTGAGAGATCCAAGTTTCATTCCAGGTCAAGATCTGGTTAAAAACTTGTGAAAATTGAAACATAATCTTGTAAAGATTTTGAAACTTAAAGGAAAGCTCATGCAGTCATCAATAGTGAAGTGTCTGTTTTTGCAAATAAGCTAATTGGCTTTGTCCTCAGTGATGGCAGTTGGGTGTCCAGGAGGGCATGAATATCAGTTCTTCCTTCATTAAACAGCTTACACCATTTATACATATTTCCATCATTCATAAGTTTTCCCCTATATACACTTCTATAAGATGTCAATAAATTTTAGCGAGTCAAATTTTGTGTGTGCTAAAAATCTAATCGCTTAGCGGACTTCACACATGGTGAAATTGGTGGTCCACATTGTGTTTTATAATGTAACACAAACAAACAATACACACAGAGATGTAAATCACATGGTGATGTTCACATAAGAGATTTGAAAGGAGCAGTGACCTTGAAACTGCTTTAGTTGCAGCTTGTTTAGTTGTGGTACACAAATGGTTCTTACTTAACTGTAAGATAAACTTGATTTAGAGAAATAGTGATTAATGCTTTTTGTTTTCTTAGAGTATGTGTTTGAGAAAGTGAGTGCAGAGTTCATGAATTGTTTATTTTACTATTAAAATTTACTCTGTATTAAATATTGTGAGTGCATAAAAAGGTGGTAATGTAACAACCAAGGTTTCTATTTACACAAATCCAATTTGGAGCCAAAACAAAATAAACAAAGTGACAGCCGTTGTACTGGTGTAACGACAAACATTTGGTTTAAAAGCAACTGTTCAAAATGTCACCTGATGGCTTTGTGTTGTGATTTCTGAAATGTTTTTATTTTATTTAGTATTTATTTTGACACAATACATATAGTATAGAGAAAGTATTTATGGTGTCAAACAAATTGATTTGTTATTTTAATAGTATTTAAACATGTCAAGAATATAATAGTATATAATTAGTATATAATAACTGAAGTTGAAAACATTCTATTTCGGTTTTTAAAAATAATAATTATAATCGTAAAAATGTTTATTGTATAATAAAGAGTTTCATTTGGTTTTACAAATGTTCTTTCTTTTTACTTACTCAGTGTAGGATAAGTTTGGTAATTGTCAAAAATTTCGACCTACACCTTTTGACTGATCTACATGTTTTATGGGCTCAGGAAAACGGAAAATGTGTTTTGACATGCTGTTTGCCCATCGTCATTGTCGTTGTCATCGGTATGTAACCATGAAGTGGGGATTTTTTAATATGTACACAACTACGCAATCAAGAAAGTAGTGATATACGTAATAATTACAAGGTTTAGAAAACTTGTGTAACAATTGTTTTAAAACAAAGTTACTCTACTGTATCTACCAATACAATTTAACATTTCCTACAGGCCCAAGAAATCAACTTTTAGGCATTACACTTAGAGGATCTGCATGTATTACATTTTATGATTGGGCTGGATATGTAGCATGTTAAAAAGAAAAAAAAAGTTTTGTGAATTCTATTGATACGAGGAACACAGAAGAATCAGGCAAACTTGATTTTTACGAATATTTAAATCAATGTTTCAAATGTGCCTTTTCATCTTAGTTAGAGGAGAGCCAATATCTCGCTCAAGACACTAAATGATGTCACTCAAGACACTAAACGAACATATATAAGTAATTATTATTAGTTTAAACTTAATGAATACAAAATTATGGCTTATTTTTGTTTATATGTGTTGTTAAGATTTGAAAAGCTTTTAAGTATTAATTTAAACATATTTTTATCTATATTTTGTATACTTGAAATATTCATAGACTAATAAGTCTTAAGGAGTCAAAAAATTCTTAAATGTTTCTAAATTAGGCCTAATATTAAGGAGTCAAAAAATTCTTAAATGTTTCTGAATTAGGCCTAATAATTAACAACTAAATTGGAACATATGATCATCCATAACTGTTTATATGTTTCAAAAGTTGTATCTCTTAGTTATGATGTTGGATTTTTTTGCTAATGCGATCAACTGACGCTGAATGAAATTGACATAGTTTTCAGAAAAGTAATCTGAAAACAACAGACTTAATGTTTTCAATCTCACAAAAATACACAATTTAACACAAATTTGTAAATTAAATAATATTGTTTATTACAGTAATAATTACAGTAATTTATTTCAGTACTACAGTAATAATATTTAATATATTATTTGTACTACAGTACTGAATAAACAAATAAGCAAATTAGGAAAATGTAAATTTAAAAAGGGAGAAAATCAAACTATAAAGTATAAAAATTAAACGTTTTTGTTTGACAGATATCACAATATACAACTATACTACATACTGCTCTCACGGGAACGTATTGAAACTGAATTCTTAACACATTCGCTGCTATTCCCAAATATAATTAATTAAAGTAACATGCTCAGATGCTAAAATCATACTTACTTACTTTACTTTATCCAACACCCGTCCGTGGTCGTTCTGCCATTCGACACCGAGCCACCCAGTATAGACTGACGGTATTAACTGAAGTTGGGCACATTGGTAGAGGTGTTCACTATCCATTCTTCCTGCTTGGCACAGGGGGCAAATGTCTTCGTCTGCTAGGCCAATTCTGCTAAAATAATATTATAGCCATACACAGCGGTATGATTTCAGTATGATTTTGTACCAGCCACTCGGGGGTATCAAAAGCGTCTGGTAAAATATCATACCAGCTGCACAGACTGCTGTATAAAAGACACAAAGAAAGGAAATCTAGTTTCCAGGAAGTCAACTTCCGGTAATTACAACAGACATTGCATGTGTGTTTTGAGACATCTATAACTTCCTAGAAATAGGTCATATTTTGTGCTCTGCTGTCCATTATTTGAAAGTTTCAACTGACCCATTGGCCATCAATTTCGTGTCCGTGTCTGTTTTTGGAAAAGTCTTTTATTTAGAAACATTACGTAGGCCAGAAAAGCATAATCCCAGTCAGGGAATACAAAAATGTCCGTTTATTAGAAGTGTCCATATTAAGGGAAGTTTCACTGTATTTACAATTCTAGATTTGCAAAAGTTAAGGAATTTTTTAGCAGAATATATCAGACCTCTAGGACTAATTTGAAGACTTGTTTTGGTAACCAGGTGGTTTACTGTTCCACCAATGCCATCATAAGGAAATTCACTTACTATGCCTGGTTTAAAAAAAATCCATGTTGCTTTTAAAGGGAAGTCTTTTCCATGATAAGAGAGGTTGATGAAATTTTTAGTTCTTATACTATGCTGAAGTAGTGTACATTTTTTTACACTCTGAAATATTTGCTTAATATACTGTGTTATCACTTTCTGAATTTCATATATAAAAGCTGTGGCCCAGTCAAGGAGCCCACCAAACCAAAACTATAATAAGCATAAATTAGGATGTAATGGAAAGGGATTTTAAATAATAAAATATGAATTGGCACTTGCGATTTTGTTGAGCAGTGCAATATGACATAGAAGGGGGGAGAGACGAGGAGTGGAGGGCTTGAACCAGCGAGCCGAGCGGGAGTCTGTTCTGAGAGCAGCGAGAAGGAAGACCGCTACGGGACGAGGTCAGTCCATTTTCGGCCACGTGCTAGCTAAATTAAACGGTATGCTTTTCGGCCAGTATTAAGGCTTTATCTTGCCGTTATGTCTTTTTTATAAATTATAATAATTCTGTAATCTTTTAATTCGGCAGTAAATAAAATATAACATTTAATTTCACTTGCGTTGCGTGCATTCATTAGCATCCTAACCCGACTCCTTGGCCCATCCTGACAAGATTCGGCTAAAGTGTACGCGGTCTCCAGCCAGCCGGAGCTTCCAACTGGTCAAAAGAAGTGGAGACGGTCACAAAGCAACATCATATTCCAAATTATCAGTTAATATACAATGATGTCATCAGAAAGGTCATTACAATTATAAACTACAACTGAACTCAGAGAACAACTGTTACATCACTGTGAATTGCACCTGTTGTATCTGTAGAGACAAATTTACTTATAATAAAGTTTTTAAGATTTTATTCAAGGATAAGGAGCCTCGTAAACACCATTTATCAGAACTTTAACATTTTTTGTTCAAAAAGTATCAGAAATGTAATGAAATATTATATAGGTTATAAGTGTGATAGAAGCAACATTTTAAAAATTGAAATGTGAGATATTGGGTGTCATGACTTGGATGATCTGATGTGGAATGACTTTTTTATCAGCAAAAGCTGTCAAAGTCTAATCACAACATTTGGCAGGTGCAGCTTTTACACTCCAGATCAATATCTGTTGGTACCTTAATTCCAGAAATCAGTAAAGTAGGCAATAGTTAGCTTCCTCCAGCATCCATGAGGCCTGCCTCCTAAGATGGTTTATATTCCCTTGTTGGTGCCATCTGGAGTACTTGATCCAATTGGTGTACCCATTATCACAATTCCCATTCATTTAAGGTTTGATTTTGGAGTGCCTTTGCTCCATACCCAACCCGTTCAAGGTAGCTTGTGGCAGTACTCATTTAATGGCAGTAGTTACTCGCCACGTCATAGCATTATAATTGGACTATTTGTAATATTTATTGAGTGTGACATGTTACTCCCACCAAATTCTGATAGATCTGTCACCTCAGTCCAGGACTGCTTCTTTCACAAAGTTTTATTCATAGATGTTCACCACATCTTATGGAAGGTTTTGTTAGGAATTTTCCTTTGTTAGGCCTGGGTTCTTAATTAACATAATAAAATAATCATGAGTGGTTCAGTTTTGTACTCAATATTTATTATATTATTTATCTACTCCAAATATCTTTATCATTAAATTTACTCTATTATTATTGTAATATGAAATATCGACCTATCTTATCAACTTAAGGGTTTATCTTAAATACATTGAAATCAAATTACATCTATTTTGACGTATGAACCCAGAATGATTCCAACTGTTGTTCTTTCATGAATCTACTTTACTTTTGAGACGACTTCCAGATCACTCTATAAACAAATGTTTGCTCACTCCTTTTTCCTGTGCATATTCAGTGGGCTCTCTTTCTCTCTCGCTGCGCGGCGATACGTTTCACAAAGACTGGCTGCTTATCTACTTCGTTTAGGGCTTATATGCACTTGTGTAATGTGTGTCGGTTATCGTACTTGCAAGGCAAGCATTACAACTCTTTTTGAATTGTTTCGCAACAGCTGGCTCTCATTCTATTTTTCATATCTTTCTCCTTATTTTAATACATTCTTAAAATTTTATATTTATTATACTTATTCTATTCTTTATTTTATTACAATACATTTAATATACTTACTACACAATACTTTATAATAAATACATACAATCATAATATTTTCATGCTACTGAATTTACATATATAATATATACTTAATCTTAACAGTTTACTATCTACCTCCTTCCTGTAGCTGAAGCTTAATGTTTTTCAGACCTGGTCACTGAAACGCCATCTTGTTGTGAAATTAAAGTGTTTTATTAACTATTAATTAAACAATTTCTCAGTAAATTTAAATCATTAAATTCTAATAGTTTTTCGTAGAATGTTTAACAACAATATTTTATTTACAAGATCATTGCACGTTTCCTTTCTATTTTGGAAACTCGGATGGAGATTTATGTTTACATTTGTACACTTCCTTAAATAAACAGTCCTTTGTTATTTCTAATTTAACATTCTGAAATGAATGTGGTTGTTATATATATATCATGTTTTGGGATTAAGGTCGTTCACACAAAATTACATCTGCCAACAAAATTAGCACAATGTATATGTAGCTCACAACTGTTTGTATATGTAACTAATTAAAATCAATGGTGCATAGACATTGCACAAACTTTCTTATTTGTATAAATTTTTTTAAAAACAAAAACAAATGTTTGTAGATATATTAAACCTTTGATTATCTGTCACCCTTTTAACTGCCAAGTTGTTAACTTTCAAATTATCATATCATTATATTTAAAAATAAATATTGAACATGACTTGTGAGATAATATTAGATAGAATAAAACTCGAACACAAGATTTCACAAAAATTATGTTTACTTAATCAATCACGTTTCAACAAAAAAGTCGCCATCCTCAGTGATACATGAGGTACAATAAATAAACTATAACTGCTAAAAGTTTGTCGTTGAAACACGTTTGATTAAGTAAACTTTTAACATAATTTTTGTGAGATCTTGTGTTCGAGTTTTATTCTATCTATTATAATTATATGTTAATAATCACACTCAAGAGAAAATCTCTGCCAATGAAATGAATCGTGATTTTTATGCATAAAAATTAATTTATTAACTGGAAATATTTATAAAAAGATACTTTTGATTTTTTGGGAATTATTATTTATTCTATTAATTTTTTTTAAACCAAAAAAATAATATATTTAGTTTTTGTTTTTGTAAATTATAGTTATAATGAATAACTTAATAACATTATTAAACATTGTTATTGTGAAAGTTATTTACACAATAATAGTCAGACAATGTTGTCATTGTATTCACTGGAAGGCTCTCCTGTGTTGTCTACATTCTAGCTGTAAATTGCGATTATATTCTTCTTTTTGGCTCATTAAAAAAAAAAATCAAGTATTGTAAATAATATCATAAAAAATAACAGTAAATATAAAAAAAAAAATTAATAATTGGAAAATATATGAATTGATTTTTTTCATATGTATAAAAAAAGCAGATGGTTTAGTCCGATATATTGGGTGAATGCAGACATTGTGGCCTTTTTCATTAATGGGAAAGCTAAATTATTGTTAACTATCCTATCATGCTCCACGAATATGCTTTATAAATTCTATGCTCATAATGGTTAAAAATAAAAGGGTCCCTCTGCATTGGTAACAATGTTCATGAGTGGTTTGACGTTCAATTCACTAATGACTGCCAAGATACTTTAGAGTAGCTTCCATAGTCACCTAACCTCACACTCCTAAATTTTTACCTTCTTTTAGTAGTTCCGATCACACAGGTGCACTTTTTGCAAAATGTTTCCTGATAGCTAAATCACTAAAAAATATGCTTGAGCTCAAACAAAAATAAAAAACTAATATTGCAAAAACACTTTTCTCGTATTTACACTTATTAACATATTAATATCACATTTAATGCACAGACAAAATAAAACTATAATAATAAAAAAACACATTATGACACTTGGTCAAGCATTTAAATCACTTGTTAAGTTTTTTTCAAAACTTGTGGTTGTGGTTTGGTTGGTGTAGCTGGTGTATAACTGAAGAAGACGACCTTGTCGTTGAAACACGTCTGATACTTAGGCGTATTTTTTATGAGAATTGTGTTCTGTTGTTTGTTATACTGTATGTTAATAAGTGTAAATATGAGAAAAGTGTTTTTGCAATATTAGTTCTGATGATGCCTGAAATGAATAGGTGAAACAGCTGTAAACAGTGAAAATGTCTAAAAATGAATTGCTAAGGCAAGTATAAATAAGATTATATTATATATACAATAGCAATCGGATATGGCTACAAATACAATAATGGAAAAATAAAAAGCTATAGTTCGGGAAATATATTTAAAAAATGTTTATACAATGTGATTTAAAAAAATGCCATTTTGTATTTCTACCGACAATAGCAACCAAAATGATGCAAAACGTATTTAGACCTCGAAATTAAATATAGTTTATTGTGTATCCCTAATTTAATGATGATACAGGACATAGAATTTCAGAACATCTTCTAAATAAATTAAAAATTGAAAATATGGCGTTAGACAACTGTAATGAATATAGTGCCGATAATGCTTCAGTAATGCTTTATTAGTTAAATCAGAAGATTTTATTATAGCCATTTATTACTATCTTCAAAAGGATTTTAAAAGGAAGGAGAATTGAATTCGTTTTCAAAAATGTCATGATATTGATGTTAAAAAAATTAATAAACATCTTTCTACTTAATGGTTTTCACTAAGCAAATGTTTAACTTTTGTTAAACAAGTTTTTTTAAATAAAGAGGTTAATAAACCAAACCACCTTCCATTCAAGAAATTTAGACGGTTATAAAATACCAAGTATAAAGCAGTCATAAAATAAAGCATAAATATAAATTTAGGTTAAAACAAAATCATAAAAGAAATAAGACACAAGTGCTTCTTCAAGCAGTAGATCTAGTTTAAATTTGTCTCGAGAAGAGAGATTATTTATGTTTCTGTCTTCTTATATAAATCATTCTGTTTGCAACTTTCTTCAATATATTCTGCTGGTTTTTAAAACACCAACTGCTATATTACAATCTAGAGAAACCCAAATTCATGTATTCCATTCTATTTTAACAGAGTTAATCAAGAACTTGTTATCTAAATTTGTTAAAATTTCTGATATTATGTCAGCTTCATCTATATTTAAAGTTAAATATCGTTCATAAGAAGAATCAGAAATCAGATAGTGATTTAGTGATTAGAAGTAAGGTTGTTGAAGCATTAAAACTGGTTAACAATAGAGAAAACAATATTTCTTTGATTTTATTCGCAATTGCTTCCTTAAAGTATGCGACTACATTGTTCACTAATTTACCAATTAATAATGACATTTTGATTTATGCTGCCGATTTGGTCTTTCAAAGTTTGTTATTTTAATTGATAATTTCTAATTTTATTGAATGGGAAAGATAAAGATTCAATAATTAATAAACTAAAGTCTGAATTCTGCAATTTACAATTGGAAGATTTAAAGCTCCAGGTTAAATCACGAAAATATTGACATACAATGGGGTTTAGTTAGTAAAAGTAAGAAGATTGCTGATGGTGTAGTTAAGTTTTAAAATACTTCATCAATAATGCTGAATATTCTAATTATTCCACAAAGTAATGTTGTACATGAACACATATTTAGTGTGGCGACTAAAACACGGAACTCAAATTAGGTAGAATTTAAGTGATGATTCCGTAGGAAAAATTCTAACAGCAAAGTCGATGCAATAGCACATATATATGTTAAGAGCAAAACTTTGACAATAATTTCTTCTAAAAAGCAAAATCTGCATCAACCTTAGTGAATTTCATAGTTACAGTATGTGAATATGAATAGATTTTTATTTTTTATTTTGTAAATAGACTTTTATTAAAATTTGTATTATTTTAAAACTTGTGAATAGACTTTTTTTTTAAACTTGTGAATCCATAAACAAATTTTTCATCCAAAACTTCTGTGAAAAATTCAGTAATTTAAGCAGCACAGCGTCACGTACTTGTATATTTTAATACTATACTATATTCTCTGTTTGAAGTTATTTGTTAATGATGGAAGTTCAATTTTATTATTATGCATTTTTCGGACATTTGCCATCATTTGTGTGTTAGAAATCAAAACACAACGTTTCGGGAATAAGAATCAATTCCCGTTATCAAGTGACTAAAAACTTATATCCTGGAAGTGACTGGAAATATCCTCTATCCATTATTTCCAAATGTAAAAGAGCGAAAAATAATAAAAATAATGAGTCTAAAGATGAAAATAAACCACTAGCGTACATGACAATCCCTTATGTGCCGGGATTATCGGAAAAAGTTAGTTTATACGAAGTATAGTTTAAAAAACGAAAAAGTTTAGAAAATATAAAATTTGTACCGCTTTTAAAACACTAAACGCCATTAGGCAACATCTCGTCCAAACTAAACCTAAAAATGGCACGCAGGATACTAAAAACTGTATTTACAGTATCAAATGTGAGTGTGATAGACAATATATTGGCGAGACAAAAAGACCATTAAACATTAGAATAAAAGAACATAAAAACAATGTGCAGTTAGGCCTAGTCGATAAATCGAAAATTGCAGAACATATATGGTCCGAAAATCACAAATTTAATTGGGAAGAGGCAAAAATCATACACCGGGAAAGTAACCTATACAAACGCAAAATAATTGAAGCCTCATATATAAAACTAACGGACAATCCTATCAGCCAATCAAGTATAGAAGTAAGGCCATTATGGCTCCCATTATTAAAAAAAAGAACTAAAATTTGATTATAATATCCCTACAACTAAAAAACAAGCTGAAATTTTACCTGTTAAATCGCCACAAGGGGTTGTAACCTGCTTTCGTGCTAGGAAGCTTAATACAACTAAAAATAGGCCACTCCCCTAATAGTTTGTCACGCCTTCTGGACCACGTGACTTGTTGCTGTATCGTTGATACAGCAACGCGTATTTGATGTTAGTTGTGTGTTACCGTGATTGTGTTTTTTGACTTCTCAGTTTTAGCTCTGAGATGCATGCTTAGATATTAAGGTTGGTGGTATTCTTATTTAATTTTACTTCTTACATAGGCTTAGTTTCTAGTTTCATGTTTCTTTAGTTTTTAGTCACTTGATAACGGGAATTTTCTTATTCCCGAAACGTCGCGTTTTGATTTCTAACACACAAATGATGGCAAATGTCCGAAAAATGCATAATAATAAAATTATACTATATTATGTACTTTTCACATGTTTGATTAATATTATGATTGTAGCTCACTTTGTTAAAAAATAATAATGGTTAGGATTCAAAAAACTCAAAATAAATTGCATTGCAAAAATACTGTATTTGTAAAAATTTAAAGCAGGCAAGTTTGCATGCTAAATATATGACTAAATTTAATGTTTGCTTTCAGGGGCAGGATATTTGCCAGTAGTAAAGACTCTTGTCAAAGCTGGCGCAGATGTTAACCATGCTACAATAACAATATCTACACCATTAAGAGCTGCATGTTTTGATGGAAGATTAGATATTGTCAAGTATTTGACAGAACATGGAGCAGACATAAATATAGCAAATAAATATAATAACACATGCCTGATGATATCTGCTTATAAAGGTAAGGTTAAGTTCAGTTATTTTTGTAAGTAATTATAGTTTTTGAGTAAAATATATGTTTGTGAAGAGGTCAAAGCCCTAAAAGTGACTGCTTTTTAAATGAACTTCGCATGTTTGTCAGTTTTACATTAACTTTGTCATACCTATTTTTATAGTTAAATGATCACAATTTTGGTATTTTTCAAACTGTTCATTTTCAATTTTCATGGGAAAACTGGATTAACAGCAGGATAGTGCTAAACAATTAATATTTCTTGAATATATTTTTATATCTTGGAGTAATGACGAACCAACTTATACTATGACACCTTGAAAAGATGTCAAGAAGTAACAACACGAATCTTTGGGAAAGAGCTATGTAAATCTTTTAACATGTGGGAGAAATTGAAATTAATGCTAGTCACACCAATTTATAATTTTGATTGATTGTCACAGCTACTATTATAGTTAGTGTTTTATTCTATTAAGCATTTCTACTCATTGTAATAATTCAGTAAACCAGATAAAGTGTATTTGGATGTACAGGAAATGATTGATTTTGTAAAGTTACAGATATGAGAAACAACATATCATATATATATATATATATATATATATATATATATATATATATATATATATATAGGAATATGAATTATTGAACATTTGTCCCTTTCCTTTCGTAGTCTGATAGTATTATAAGCAGGCAGACTTTATGTAAGAATAAAATGAAATGATTGACTTTTTAAAGTTACAGATATTGTATATACAAAGATCCAAGGGTGTCAGTCCTTTCTCAATCAAGGCATTTGCATTATAAGATCAGATGTTTTGTAGGCCACATTTTCTCCACAGAGGTTCCCCCCCCTCAGTAACTGTGCCTATCCCATATGTATATGTTATCAGATAACAGTACTTTGTAACAAACCCTACCATCTTCCTTTTATTGTCCATGACTGACAGGATTAGGTCATTTGCAATTTGCTTAAAGGAACACGAAGTAAAAGTTTTTTCATCCTTAAAACTTAGATACTCCTCCAACTTTTCTTGTGTTCTTTCTGAGCCCAAGTACTCTAATATCAGATATGCGACAGAACACATAAGCACCTGTTATGAATTTCACTGCTGATTTCATAGTATGTCCAGTATCACAATAAAGCCTTACATTGTTGAGCCATCTATCCTTGATGTAATTTTGAAACAATTCCTTACTATCTTTAATCTGCATTCTTTAGAATCCAAGGCTTTCAAAATTATCTGACTGTTCGTCTTATCTTTGTATTCAAATCTCTAGTTTACTCAATGGGTACATTACCATCAGCAGGACATTTTCCTATCTACTTCTTGATCCCAGCTCATAATCCACCCTTTGTTTTTGAGCCGTCTGTAAATCATTCCAGCTTATGCATGGGGTAAGGCTGTTTGCTCTGTTACTGTATTAATTACTAAATGGTAATGCAGCTCTTTGGTACTTCATAGAATAAGAATTTATAATATACATGTAGTAAATCCCAAAATAACCTCTATGAGTAGAACGAATGTTAACTTTTCAATGTCTGAATTTTCATGAGTAAAATTTCTGGAATACTTAGAATTTCTGTATTAGAAAATAGCTAAAGATTTTGTTGTTGTTATAGGTCATTTGGATATTGTAAGTTATCTATTAGAAAAAGGAGCAAGAACTGATGAGAAAGCACATTGTGGGGCTACGGCAATACATTTTGCAGCCGAATGTGGACATACTGCGATTGTTTCTGAGCTTCTCGCCTATGGAGCAGAAATGACGGAAAATGATAATGGTAAATTAGATTAAGTTAATCCTTCATAATTATTTTATTTATTCATTCCATCAATAATTAAGATGTGTGTAGAGGTGCTCTTGGTATAAGCTTTAATTTTGTTGGTTTGACTGGTGTAGAATTCTTTACAGTCAGTGTATTCAATTTTGTATACGGGAAGTTCGTGACTATCAAACTAGCAAAGAGTTTAGCAGTAAAAGCACTGGAAGCCCTTCCGAACTTGCATCCTACAACATCACAGGGAGGCAAGAAGTATGTAGCAAACGTAAGCGTTCTTTTTCCCCTCTTCTCACTACAGTTCCGGAATCTTCTATGATTCTAACCAATCAGAAAACTGTTTTAAATTCATCTCCTCTTATGGAGATATTAGACCATATTCAAGACACGCCCTTGTTCTAGAATGTTCCGTTTGCAAACTATGACGCAATTGTCTGTTTCTTTGTTTAGTAAAATGCATGGCATTTTATTTTATAAAAGCACTTTTTTTTTAAAAGTTCACTTTTGTATTTATTATTTATTTATCACTTATGATTTCCTTATCTTAACATGTTATTTACAATTACTTATTATTAAACAATTTTCTATTTATTATTTATTGGTTGGAGATATCCAATGTTTACAAACACTGTCAACCAGGTTTGTACCTACGTAACTTTTGATGTTCCAATAGTCTAAACTGCGGCGATATACCGCAAAGGTCTCTAACTGAGCCATGCAACTCTCTTGATAAAAATGTGAATAACCTACTTTGGCTATATCATAGGCCTAACTATATTTCATTTTCATAGTTGTTCACAATTTGCATTCAACGGTTGATATGTGGAAAGATATTGTACTAAAAAACTTTGTCTTCTCTGTTTCAGGAGTGACACCTTTACTAGCAGGGGCAGAAAGAACAAGGGAAGAAGTAGTAATGTACTTAGTGACAAGGCCTGAAGTTACTTTAGAACAAAAAATAGATGGTCTAGAACTATTAGGAGCATCTTATGCTAACGATAAGGATAATTATTGTCTTGAAAGTGCATATACGTACCTTTATAAAACAATGCAACTTAGGTAGTTTGATTAAAAATTTTGTATTTTGGTAAAGTTAAGTTAGCTTATTAGTACTGGTTGGGTGAAACTTATTTCATTATCATTATCCACCTAGAAGTATTATATAGATAGTGTCAACTGTAATTTGGATTATGTCCTCGGCAATAGGCCAGGCCCAAATAGTACTATTTATTTTTAATGTATTTAGTTATCATTTTTGTTTTACGTTTTGTCTACTTTTGAAATTAATTTTGTATTATGTGACCATTTTAATTTTAGTCAAATAAAACTTAACATAACCTTGTTCTTAGCATTAGCTCGCATTGGTAAATGTCTTCAATTACCAAGATCTTACAGATGAAATTAGGTAAGTAAAAATATTATAACAGACTAATGTTTGTGCAAACTTATGCAAACCTTGGTATCCTTGGGTGAATGATTCACATAATTTTTAATAATTCAGACGGAAGTCTACCTGTAATATGTAACTAATAATTAAAAAATATAAAATAAATACCAGGCTTAATCAACTATAAGTATAATGAACTACCAGCTTTACTTAATCTAACTTGTTTTACATATCAAATATTAAAATTATTCTTTTGTAATTAAATGTTTACATTAGGAAGATGAACACAAAAAATAAACTTTTAACTTTTATGGTGTTTATATAATACATATGGTAGGCATTCATTTGCTGGAAGTCATACAGACATTTAGAAACATGAATGTTTTCAATTCTATCTATTTTTATAACTGGATCTATCTATATATAACTGGATTAGTTTCAGCTTATAACACGAATTTTCAGTTCAAAAGATTGGAAGTACATTTTGAGAAATTTTAAATAGCATAAGACAACTTTTATTATTGGAGTCCTATTTGGTGACTGAGTTCAGTTATGTTATGAACAGTAGCCATGTTATGACATTCATACATTTTGTTTCATTCGGTGCAGTCAATATTTAAGTGCTTATATTATTTATGTAATGTTTTAATACTACTTTTAGTAATGTAATTGTTTGTTTACATTACATTATTCAATTTTTCAATTGCCATATTTTAATTAATTGTTATTTGTTGTTTTCTTTGTTTTAATCTCAGTTGACTAATTTATTGTATACTATTTTATTATTGTATTTGTATAAATAAATATTGAGCTTGACTAATATTAGATAGAAAAAAAAACTCGAACACAAGATCTCACAAAAATTATGTTTACTTAATCAATCGCATTCCAACGACAAAGTTGCCATCCTCAATGAAAAAAGGGGTGTGGTCTAAAACTACTTTTGAATATAAAGGCATTAACAAGTGCCTTGCACCATACTAAATAACTAAATAATAAAGTTAACTTCTAACTAATACAATATTCTTAACTAATCTTATATCTAACACTACATTTTATATTTTACTTTAATGTAGAATTTTGTTTTGGGCCTAATTAATTATTTATAGGTATATGATGGTACTTGTTAATATAAAAAGTTTCTCATGCATCTTTTAATTTAGTAACATTTTTCAACAACACAGAGCTTTCTATTTTGAAATAATGTCTAAACAATGTTTAGCCATGGCTAATTTATTAGGCCTATTATATTTGAAGTGGGAAAAGTGTTATTTTGCTCTTATCCTGACATTTCGTTTTGCTTGCTCTATATATTTTTTTGGACGTATTTAACAATTTATACAATAGTTTCCTGATTTATCTTGTTCTTTAATTTTATCTTTTGGATTTCCCAAAATTTTACAAAGATTATTCTCGGCTGACATTGCTACATTTAAATTTGCATTTTTCTTAGTGATTTTTTTACAATATTTGACATTGGAGGAGCAAATGCAACTGCAAAACTTTAACTCACAGTTGTCGAGTCACTTACTGCCCTCATGAGTACTTCTCGATTCCTTTATTTTTTAAAATTTCGCTTTCTTTATTATCTATTATTTGTTTTGGGTAATCATTAAAAATTGCACCACCATAAATATATTGAAGTTCTTTTTCGTAATGTTCTTTAGACAGAGGTAAGTTTATTAACCTATTGTTTTTGTAATTAACTTATTCCAAGTTAATTTGTGTACAAATTTAGTTATGGTTATAGTAATTGGATTTTGTTCAAGTCTGAAATGAAATGAAAAGATATTTAATAAATAATATTATGTGTGTGTAGATATGCCGATAAAGAAAATGTAATATTAAAACCTCGGATGCCACCAGTTCCTGCATATGGAGATTGGGTTGAGTGTCAAACCCTGGAGGAACTTGAAGCAATCAGAAACAATAGTAATGCTCTACATATGGAATGCTTAGCAATAAGGTAAGTTTGCTTATATTTTACCAAATTTCTTTTGTCAATAGCTATTGCAGACGTCCTTGTATCATGGTCAGGATTCTGGTTGAATCGCTGAACCTGTCACTCTACCAGTTATCAATACACGCCAAGCTGTAATACGTAATCGTGCATTATGCTTCTCTTCGTTCATTTTCCTTCTTGCAACAGGAATGGTTGTTCAATATAAATGACCATGACTTTTGTTTTTTAAGTTGTGTGTGCTAAATTTATTATGGCTGGTGGAATGTTAAACCAGGGACTAATATATCACTCGAGTAGTCTGTAATGGGGTAAATTAAATGAACAAACACTATGTCAGAAAAATGGACATCAGGGTCTAAATACTATGAGACCAGTGTTATCAGAGTGTCCAGTGATAATTACCAGTTAATTAATATTGTAAGTTCCTTGATTATTAATTGTTAAGATGGTTGGTTCCCTGTGGGTTACTGTAGTTGCATGGGTTGCTTTTGGGGATACACCGCTCTGTACTCAAAATTATGTGGTTTAGCAAAAATCTATAACTGCCCATTATGTTTCATCCTCATAGCAAAACTGTACACCAATTGTAATCCTCGTAACACATTTCAAATGTTTGTTTAAAGTTTAAATTCATACAATGTTTTGCAATAATATTTTCCACCCTCTCTCTCCTTTTTATTATTTGAATAACTTTAGTATTTTACCTTGACACAACACCTAGATTCTTGATCCTTTTCAGCAGTTAGCTCACTTTTTATTACAATATTTGTGCACTAATACTAGGTTTATTGTTGTTAATTTCTTAAGTTATATTTTGAACTTCTTTTTCTAGATTTTTATTACCACATATTTTAGGTGTGTTCATTTATCTACCAGTGCAGGGAGCTAAAATATAGTTTCACCAAACAATAAGTAAACTTTTATTTAATTGGTCGAAATTTATTTTATTTTATTTGGCGAGCTGAGAAACTTCTCAAGGTTATGTAGTGTGGAGAGCATATGCATTAGCTTGTAACTATATTAAATTTTTTATTTAAATTTCTTATTATTTTTGAATACCTTGATTTCCTTATAATTTTCTAAAGAACTTTTTTTTAAATAATATTTCTTGACAAAGTTTTATTAATAAATAACCTTTAATTTAATTCACAAAATAAACAGTTTTCTTAACAGATTATTACAATTTAAAGATTTTTTTAAAAAGGACTATTTTTCCTTTTTACACTTAATAGGTTTCAAGTCCTTAAATGTGTTTAATTATGTTGTTGTTGTCTATAGTTAACCCAGATCACAATCCACCAGCTTTCTGGCATCGCTAAAGTTGGCTAACGTTTCTCAAAACTCTCAAGTCTGCATCTAATCTGCTGCCGAGCAGATGTTTTTCTCCATCTCTTTGTCCATTATGGTGTTGGGTTTAAGACAGAGCATGCACTATTTGGTAGTGCGAATCTTGCAACTCTTCAGGTGCATGACAATGCAGTAATGTCCGGTATTAAGATGAAAAAGGGCCACCGAGTGTCTTCTTTGTTTATTTTGATTAAGTACCTTGTCAACACCAATAATTTTCCAGATTTTTCAGAGATGAATTTTCTAATTTTGTCTTCAAGGCTTTCCTTCACAATTTTTTCAAGGAATATTTTTTCTGTCTTGGTATTAGGTGTGATGTTGGTTTGGTGCAATATGGTACCTCTTTTTGCCAGGTAATCTGTTTCTTTATTTCCTGTTCTTCTGTGGAATTTGTATTATGGAATGGATGTCTTTTATTTCTCTGTGTTTGGTATTTTCAAATGTCCACTATTGCTTATATTGTTGAATCAGTCAGTATTACTATGGTTTTCTGATTGTGTGTGATGCAAAACAGTCAGAAGAGCGGGTGAGATAGCTTTAATTTCCACATCAAAATTTGTTTTGTTTTTAACCTTTTGATGCCCGACTTATGATCAGTATAATACAAGCTGCAGCCCGGGTATTTTTCGCAAATTTGCAGACATTATTATGAAAATTCATATAAAATCTAAATATGAAGCAAACCTATCAATGTAATATTTTTTTTGTTCAGAAAGAACAGGGGAATATGAAAATGGTATAAAAAGTTACATTATCTATTCCAAATTATTATTATTTTTTACTTTATTTTTATTTAAAAAAATTTTATATTGAAATTTCAAAAGTAAAGTTATAGTAAAACTATAATTTTTTTTTTATTGTAAAATCATTATATACATTTTGTAGGAAATTTAATTCCCTACACAAAAATGTATATATATAGGCATATATCATAAAAAATATTATATCTTATATGCAAAAATGTAAACAAATGTAAAAATAAAAAATACAGATTTTCACACTGCTTATTGTAGCTTTTACATTATAATTAGAAAAGAACAAATATACAAGCTATATATGTTTTTGGTACACGTAAGCTAATCTACACTCTCCTAGATTCAAAATTGTACATCTTCATAACTATATTTATATGTTATATACTGTACTATACCTTTTTTACATGTTATGTACAATAAAATAATGTTACATCGTGCCATCTAAAATTTATAATCTAATAACACTTTTATACAACTTAGGCCTACCTGCTAAAACTGGTGAAGACAGTGGTAGTCTTTCATACAGGGGTACACACATAGAGGAACATTGCAGTCAACACACATGTATTGTGTTTCCTTCCTTTTCTGAGGTCTCAACTTTGTATTCGAGCAGACATGACAATAGCGGCGAGGTTTCAGTTTCTTCTCTGTAGGTGGAATAGGTGTCAAAAAGTGGCGTTGCGTTTGCCGGAGCGGAGTTTCTCCTTTGGATGGACGTCCCCCATAAATGTTCTTTTTCATTGGACAATGTTGCTCCAACATTTGCCTCACAAGTTCCCTACGGAAGTCAGACAGCTGAAAATTCTTGTTTCTTTTTTGAACTTGGTTGTGTAAAATATAAGAATTTCTCACTGCTACATCCAAAAGGTGGAAAAACAGTTTCTTATACCATTTTATGGTTTTTCTTGCGGTGCAATTGAATGAGAGTTGCATGTCACCAATGTCGATAGCTCCCATATTCTTGTTATATTCGACTACTGCCGAGGGTTTCATTATTTCTTCACCAGTTTCCCAGTTTCTTTTCCCTATGCCAACCCTGTCACTTGAATGCATAGTGCTCAACATTCTTACTTCACGTTTGTCTTGCCAACGTAAGTACATCATATTTTCAGCATATCGGACATCTACTTCACCTGGATTTACTTGTGGCAACTTTTTTGGTAAACCTTGTCTCTGTGGATTTACTGTGCCACACATATTTGTTTTTCTCTTCAAAAGCTCCTGAGCTAATAAAGGTGAGACATACCAGTTATCTAAAAATAATTTATGCCCATTGTCAAAATATGGTTCAGATAGTGTTAGCACGACCTGCCCAGTTATGCCGACTTTTTCTCTCAGTTCAACAAATTTGAGCTCTGTTTCAGATCCTAAGTATGGAAGTATGTTCAATACATACCCTGTGTCACAATCGGAAATAACAAACATTTTGATTCCAAATCGAGCACGTTTGGAAGGAATATACTGTCGAAAAACTAGCTTTCCCTTGTACAGAAATAATGTTTCGTCAATAGCTATGTTTTGAAAAGGTTTGAATGTAGATGAAAACATTTTGTTCAAAGTACATAAAACAGGCCTAATTTTATGGACTCTGCCCATTGATTTAGAATTTGATATATGCCATTTGTTGAAGTGAAGCATTTTCAGAATGTTCTTGAATCTATTCCGACTCATAACCTGTCCAAATATTTTAGTTTCCACCAGTGAGTCTGTAGACCAGTAGTCATGTATTCTATTCTTTCGTACATGCGACATTAGTATACATAAAGCAAGAAAACAAATCAGTTCATCTTCATCCACAGGTTTCCATGTACTAAGCTCATCAACTGATGAATAATTAGGCAATTTAGACACTACATCTGTGAAATAAGCGTTGGTTTCCACAACGATGTGAGAAATTAGGTCCATATTGAACAATTGGAAAAACATCTCTAAATACGATGATTCTTTGGAAATAGTTGGATCAATACCTGAGTTTGAATTGTCAAATTCAAATAAATTTGAAACAAAATTCAGATCGGTTTTCCATGGAAATGTTATTTCTTTTTTCTTTTTACTTTTTTTCCTCATAATATTGGCGCTAGGCCTAGTGACACGATCAATATTACTATCGGCAGGAATATTATCTTGCTGTTCAACAATTAGGCCTACATTTGTATTATTTTCCGCCTCATCTATCTGCATGTTTATATCAAAAATATTATTTTCCTGATTGACAAGTGGGGTTAGGTTTTCATAAACATTAGGCCTATCTTTCGGATAAGTAAATAACCCTAGGTTTGCATCAATCTCAATCTCACTAGTAGTCCTATTTACATCTAAAATTATGTCAGTACAATTATCTACAACTAAGTCTATATCACTCACATATTTATTATAATTATATGTTTCACTATTTACAACACTTGGGCCGGGAATTGGATTGTCATATAGGTTATAATACGTCGGTGCATCGCCTGAAGGTCCAGGAACATTTTCAACTACACGATTTGGACACGTCACTACACTACTTATTATCTCCTCATTATCACTGTCACTTTCTAAAAAATCACTGAAATCATCACGAGATAAATACTCCGATATTTCACGTTCACGCAAATTAGACATTTTGTTTGTTTATCAAGACACAACAACAAATGAAGCTACCACAGCTATACAGTGACAGCTGGCGAAACAACGAAAGTGAACCGGATATTGCAGTGATGCAGACTAAGACGCACTAAAACAAAAATTACCTCTCATTTCCCTGCATTCTGCTGAACAGTTCAATACCAAATACGTCATAGCAGTATAACCGCTAACACGCAAAAAAAACGAGATATAAAACAGCTGACGCCAACTCGCATATATGCGGGCGTGGGCTGCTGGCAGGGCAGTCGTCTGCTCGCATATATACGGGCGTGGGCATCAAGAGGTTAACTATTGAGATGAACTGAAAAAAAATTGTTTTAGTGGATCCTCTCACCCGTGTTGCTACTTTCATCCGGCGATCTATCAGTATATAACCTCAGCCACTAATCTTTTGGATATGTTTCTATGTTTTCAATTGTTTGTTTTACTTTATATACATTATTATTGAAAAAATAATTAATTTTTTTTCATACTGTTTACACTGATGACCGACGGTACTTGATAGAATTCCATTTTAACAAATAAAACACAATTTTTCTTTTGTAAAAATTCTATAATTTATTTGGTCTAGCCGACCATGGTTTCGCCAGTTACGGCATTGACGAGGCTCTTACAAGACTAAATACAAAGCACAACATAACTATTATAAAAAGGTTGAGAAAGGCAGGAAATTCCCGTTAACAAACAAAGCACAAAGACCCAGGGGGGAAACCCCACAGGTCATTCACACAGGTATTAACCAACCTTGAATAGAGGTTGAAGTAAAGGAGAAAATGACAAAAATTCCGTTTGTTCATTTAAAACTAGATTATCATCATTACACAAAAGTCTCTTAATTTCTAAAATTTCCAAAACATTTAATTTTCTACTTTTTACGTTAACATGAAAAATTTCAAAATTAACATTAGAATAAAAATCTGTCAATGCATGATTTTTTAAATGGTTAGAAAAACTAGAATCATTATAACCTAACCGCCAACTCCTTTCATGCTCACCTAACCTACACTTAAAACTACGGCCTGTTTGGCCAACATAAACAGCATTACAAATACTACATGTCAGTTTGTACACACCACTTTTTTGCATTTTTTCTATTTTATCTTTGGAATTTACCAACATCTTTCCTAAATTTTGTTTACAATAATAAGCTGGTTTACAGTGTTTTTTCTTTTCTAAAACTTTACCAACTGCATGGCTAACTTTACCAAAATGGTTATGAGGTTAATCTCATTGATAAAATGTTAAAAAGAAAATTAAAAAATAAGGCTAAATCCTTTATTTTCCCAATAGTCAATTCTAATAATTCCACACAAAAGTGGCGTAGAATTAAATATTTTGGTAAAGTTAACTATGATATCTGGTTTAAAGTCGAGTGAATCTTTCCATTAGTCCTTTAATGGCTTTTCTTGGTTATCAGTACTCATTAGTCAACTTAGTAACTATTTTAAAAGACTGCTTATTGTTGGAAGATCAAGAACAGCTCTTGTATGTTCTAGTAAATTACCAGGAATTAGTTTTTTACTAATATTTTCGGTACCCTCCAATAATTAACAAAACTAAATAGTATATATTTTTGTTAAATGTACTAAATATTTTACATCTTGTAGTTTGTAAACTTAAAGATTAAAATATTTTTAATGAATCCCATTTTGAAATGATTAAGTGAAAAATTATCATATTTTGTAATATACTTAATTGGAAATTAATTGTATAAAATATAAAACAATCTACATAATTTGGTATTGATATCACAATTCCTTCTAGAGCTATACCTTAAAACAGAGTGAAGTCTAAAAATGTTTAGACGTATGTTAACCCTCCAAGTGCTGATTATATTAGTCCTCAGTGCTAAGCTAATTCAACGCTCTGTGCAAGGCTTTTATTATTACAGGAAATAATACACTTTAATTGGCTGAAATATGACACATTATACATCAATGTTTTCAGGAAATCCCATAGAACAAAATGAAATAAAATTTAAACATACCACTTTAAAACTGAGGTCTGCTTCAACTCATATCCGCAAAAAATAAAAAATAAAAATTTCTATTGTCCATTTAGTGACAACGTAGGTAATAACTAAATTATTATGATAATTCAATTTCTAATATATACAAAATGTAGCAAATTTTGTTACAAAACTAGAAATGTAACATAAGTAACACTTTATTTTCTTCATAATGTCAACATCGTTGTAAACATTCATACATACACAAACCTCAAATTCAGTAATTTCGCCCACTGTGTGACACCTACATCCAACTTTTGCAAATTAGTGTGCTCTATTACTGTGTCTTTAGAAAGTATTGGCATTTAACCTTTGAATATCATGTATTTACTAAAATTAGTTATTATAATTATTATGTAATACACACACACACACACACACACACACACACACACACACACACACACACAAACAAACAAAAATTTGATTCCTACATCTTAGTTACCACTTTCATCACTAGCGGTATCACTTTCTCACAAACAGTTATGAATATCACTTGAATTGCCAAGTTCACTCATTATTATATGTGTAATACTACACTAAAAACACTACTGATACACTAAATAATCATAAAATAAATTGTATTTACCAAAATAATATAAACAAAAACACTAAACAACAATTCACTGCCGGGATGCAGCAGTAAACATCAACAGTAAATATTAAATTGTTTTTTACAGGCTTGCTAATATTGATTTTTTCTTATAACCATCGATAAAATTGTGCAAAATGAATAGAGCGTCTTTTACTCAGAGTTACTATATAAAATACATGTAGTTTGGATAAAAGTTACCGTTTGTATATTGATTTCAGCAAACCTTGTTTAATTAGATTGCGATCGCGACTTTAGCACTGTGGCGGCGGCAAAATAGATCGCGATCGCAACTCTTAACACTTGGAGGGTTATAAAAACTATTTTCTTTATTTTAAATTTTTATGTCCTGAATCACCTCACAAATATTGTATCTTATTGAGCCTGTCTGCTCAGTGGGATATATCTTATGGTTTTAAACTTGAAGAACAGGCTTGAACAAGCCTTGTTGTCTCTCCTCGATGTAGGGATATGTAAGTTTCTCAGATAAGCTTTCGGCTGCCCCTATAAAGGTTCTGGACCTTAAAGAGGTAATTTAGTAAGAGAATCAGCAGCTTTGTTTCTGTTGCATGACTGACCACTATTTTTAGAATGACCTTATTTGTGTCCTTCTAGGATATTAAAACAAATACAAACTAGTTTGGATATCTGAAATTTTATAGATTTGTTCGCCTCTATATCACCAATTAAGCATTTCTATACCAATAAATTTGTTCTGCAATATTCATAGGGAGGAAGAATAAATTTTTGTATTTGTCTTTGTGAAAATAAATATTTTCCCCCCTAATTTATTAAATATAAATCATTGACAAGTTTAATTGAATTAATTTTAATTGATAAAACAAGTAACAATTTGTACTATTTCAGGGAAAGAATACTAGGCCGTCATAACCCAGAAGTGCCACATTCTGTGATATTCCGAGGCGCTGTGTTTGCGGACAACGCTCGTTTTGATCGTTGTATACAACTTTGGCTTCATGCGCTATATTTATGTCAACTCAATAAAGTCTCTGTTGTTAAAGATTTACTTAGGTTTGCTCAGGTTTGTATTATTGTTCTTGTAATTGTAGAACGTGTAAAGCTGATAAGAATAAAATTCTGTTAATTTTTACTTTGGTAGTGTCAAATTATCAATTTAATTTTCTTTATTAATGGACGATTATGTACCAGGTTGTTCAATCTCTGTGAAAATTGGCCTAATGGGTTGTTAACAAACAATTCCTTTATTTTTTAACAGTTCTTTAATAAAGAACTGTTAGCCCAACACAATTATCTCAAATTTATGTGTTTCTTAAGAAACTGTTCATTAAGTACCGTTTGTGTATTTTCTCATCCTGTCATTGAACTATTTAATAAAAAAAATCTTGTAACTTAAATTTAAATAAATAGATTACATTTTATAAACTAAATGTTAAATAAGGACAATTCATAGTTTTATTTAAAATTAACCTAATCTGTACTTTTAACGTAATGAAATAGGAAATTTCTCAGTGAATGTAGTTATAAAAAGAACTTTATTATTTTTAATGAAGGTTTGAATCACTTATTTAAATTTTGAGTGAGGGAATAAACAATATTTATTGATGAAATTTAAGTAGGACTATCTGAAATATAATATAATTAATGATTTAAAAGAAGAAGAAAACAAAACAGTAGGTCTATACTTGCGTTCAGATTTTAAGACGCTAGTACATTCAGGAGCTTCTTATAACTTAAAAGTAGCCTATAATATAAATTAAACGAAGAACAATGTGTTGTGTTTAATGTTATATGGAATTATAAACTAAACACAACTATTATTAAGTGCCTTTAATTATTTTGAAGGTGAAAAAATGATTGCAGTTATCACTTTAAAAAAAAAAAAGTATAAAATAGAGACCCCCACCTACTCTTTTACTCTCAAGTAATCTAATAACATTAAAGGTCAGAAGAGAACAAGATTTAGTAAAGAGTAACCCGATAGAACAGATGAAAGAGAGATATCTAAGATTAGATGATGAATGGTGAAGGGTCGAATGTAACAAGGCCTATTTTTGATGATGTAGTTCAACCAAGGGACGAATGTAACAAGGGCTATTTGTGATGATGGTAGTTCAACCAAGGGTCGAATGTAACAAGGCCTATTTTTGATGGTGTAGTTCAACCAAGGGTCGAATGTAACAAGGCCTATTTTTGATGGTGTAGTTCAACCAAGGGTCGAATGTAACAAGGCCTATTTTTGATATTATTTCGAATACTAGCGTTTAATAAAAAAGTACCACTAGGATCACTCTTTCTTCATTACTTTCATATATTTATAAATTTGACTATAGTTTTTATAGATTTATGTACTTAATATTTAACCTATAATCGTCCACTGTCTGAAGTTCTAAGCTAAAATGAATTGGTAAATATTGAATGATTAAAATTTATCTGTTAAGTTAATTTTGGATTTAATTATAAGTTATAGTAATGCAAGTTGTGAGAAAGAGAAAAATGAGTCATTACTTATTTTAGTTTGTCTATCCTGACTGCATTTAAGTTGCTACATATAAAATGCCACAACACAATATGAACTATCACAGATTAAAGAAAAACGGTGTAGCACATAACAACTACTACATTTCTGAAGGTTAGCAAAGTATATTGAAGATCGATGGATTATAAAGTTTTTTGAAACATTAGATGCCGAATTATTATATATAATATTACTGTACTAGATTTTGAATTTTTCCTTGTTCAAGTCATCTCTTCACTACTTTCATTAAAATAATTTCAAAATAAACATACTACTCTAAAATTTGATATCCAACCTGGTAATATCATAAGGTTTTTAATAATTTATCTGTGTTTACATTTCCAGGTGTTTTCACAAATGATTCACGTAGATGTGGAACTTTCATTTAATCATGTTGAGAGTGTACTCGCAGCAGCAGTTTTAGAGTTAGAAAGGAATAAAGAAAAAATTGCAAATCCTGGTCCTAAAGACGATATTGTACAAATTAAGGTAAGGGGAGGTGTAGTAGTTAATTATAATTAAATTGTTTTTATTATAGGTAATATCCTTTTGTAACATAACAGGTAGTCTTGTATTTTAGCTAGGTCATATGGTATCAATATTTTGTACCAAAACGCACCCTATTTGACTTGGCCTGTGGATCACTGACTCAATATTTAGTGAATCTCCCAAAAACAGTATCTAACAAACAAACACACAGGGAACCAGCTTTGATCCTTTAACTTAACAATCAATAATCATGCAACTTACAGTATTAACCGGAAATTATCAATAGATATACTAAATCCTGTTTGTTTGTTTGTTTCTTATGGCGACTTCTCGGATTTTATTCCATCAGTCTTCTGGCGTCCCAATATAGCTTGTGTACATTCTTGGATCTTCTTTGATCCGCGTCAAGCTTACAGCATACCATCAGATGGTCCTTATTCATTATAGAGTTTGTGTCGTGGCACAGGGTACATTCATCAGAGGGCAGAATCTTCATTCTGTGCAAATGAGCTGCCAAGCAGTCATGTCCCGTATTTAGGCGGAATACTGCCACTGCCTCTCTTCTTGGTTTACACCTATTCTTCTCCCAGGTCTTCTCTATATCTTGCCAAATTTTTCCCTCCGAGATGATTTTCGTCCTCTGGTAGAACTCGCTGGTTGTTTCCTTCTTAATCATATTTTTGGCCGTCAGAGTGTTCAGAGTCGCCTTCCCATGTTGGAGCCGTGTTCCTTTCTTTGCCAGTTCATCCGCCATCTCGTTCCCCAACACTCCAACATGAGAAGGAACCCATTGGAGGCATATACGTTTCCCCAATCCTTGCAGACACTTGATCATCTTCTGAGCGTCATTTACAGTTTCACTATTTGCTCTTTTGTTGGAAGATATTGCTTGTATTGCTGCTCTTGAGTCAACCATGAACACAACATTCTGGTAGGCGTTAGGTCTATACAGGAGTTGCTGTAAAGCAAATGCTATTGCCTTGGTCTCCCCATCAAAACTGCTTTTGTTTTCTCCCACTGAGATGTAGTGTGAATATACTAAATCCTAGTCTGTTGGTAAATGGCCCTGCTGTGGCATTTTACTGATATTCACACAAAATTTATTACATTACGATCCGGTTCAGTAATATATCGGCCCCTGGTGTAACCAGTTGCCAATTCGACTAAATTTAACCGGTAAAAACAATTTAACACATACTACTAAAAAAACACAATTCACTACTGGTTTAGTTTAGAACAACAATTGGGGTCGCAAATTTGAAGGAGAATGCTCTAGAAGCATGATGTACAATTATTGTTCATTTGAGTTTGGTATGGTTCCATTTCCTACAGATTGGCAACTGGTACAGTGATAGGCTCAGATTCAATCGGATTCCTGATTGTAATCATGAAGCTGTCACAATTTTTTTATACATTATATAAAAAGGAAACAATTTGAATGGGGTATTAATTGTTTCGTAACTCTTCATGTCCAAGGTGATACATTGTGAAATGTAATTTTTATTTAATTTTATTACTGTACTACTAATTGTTATAAAAATTAGTTCCAATAAAAATGAGATTTAATTTAATATTTTTTGATTTTTCTATGACTAAATATTTGTCTTTGACAAATGTTCACTTAAATGAACAACATTTGTGGAAACTTCAAGCACCAAATGAAAGTAAACAAAATTGTTCACAATGAATTCTTTATTTGTTGAAGATGATGATTTAGTGACTAACTTATTATCCTCAGTTATACATATACACATATGAAGGTAGTAACAAGAAGGGTGTTTAGTCATTGAAACACCTTTAACAATTTAAGAGTTTATTGTGAAAATTTGTGTTTTCTTCCATTTGGTGTTTGAAGTTTCCACAAGTGTTATCCATTTCAAGTGAACATTGATTTTAGGTGTTTTTTCCTTATGGACTGGTTATATATACATATAACTTATAATAAATACCTTTTCCTGCTCACAGCCAGTAACTTGATTTATGTCAGTGACAATCGTTTTGCCTTTCCTTTTCAGACACCGTCAAACCGAATAAATGTAGTTGCATTTGTTGAAATTAATGTCATTTAAACAAATGACATTGTATTTTTAAAGAATTTAAAAATACAATAGCACAACACTACATATAAACATATTCCACAACACTTTGTACATGAACTACATTAAAAAAAAACATATTATAATGTAACTCTTTCTTTTATGGTTGTTAACACTCATGTGTTCACCTGTTCATTGCTCGGTCAGTACTCAACTGACCGGTTATTGAGTAGTGACCGAGCAATGAACAGATGTACATGTGTGATAACAACTGTAGAAGAAAGAGTTACATTATTATTTTTTTTTCATGTAGTTCATGTACAAAGTGTTGTGGTATACGTTCATGTGTTGTATTATGCTATTATATTTTTTAAATTCTTTAAAATTGATACACATTTCAACAAAAGTACATTAATTCGGTTTGACAATGTCTGAATAGGAAAGGCAAAACGATTGTCACCGAGATATAAATTAAGTTACTAGACTGCGAGCAGGAAATAAGTTAAATTAAAACAAACACTTTTTCGTATAAACCACAACTTTATTTAAAATTTACCGACCATGTGGTTTCGCTAGTTACAGAATTGTCAAAGTAGTTTACATGATAGAAGTTTTAATGAATAGTTTTTAAATAAAGTTGTGGTTTATACTAAAAAGTGTTTGTTTTAGTTATTAAAATGGAATACCACCAAGCACCTACGTTCTTTATCATAAATAATATATTTATTATAAAGGATCAAATAAGCAAAAGCTTAAAGTTTCTAATATTTTAATAATATAAATGAGCTACAATTGTTTCGCCTTGCGGCATCATCGGGCAACTGTGATGATGCCGCAAGGCGAAACAATTGTAGCTCATTTATATTATTAAAATATTTGAAACTTTAAGCTTTTGCTTATTTTATCCTTGAATATGGAGTTTCAACAAGAAATATCTGCTATTACATTAAAGTTATTTATTATAGGTTATATGTATTGATTTTAGTTCTATATGTAAATCAAAACATATTTAATATAATCTTATATGTATTGAAAATCATTTTAATACTTGACTTTTAATGTTACTACTCATTGCTGCATTTCTCAATTTATTTGGCTCTCTCTTCCAGCAAATTAAGTTTATAATTTTATTTTCCAATTTATTTATTTTAAAACTAATTTAGTCACTTATGTAATAAAAATCCTTCACAATCCACCAAAATCTGATCATAAATAGCTATAACAGATTTTAAGATATTCAATCTTGGTCATGGTTCATTTTCAATATTTACTGATAACTCCTAAACTGTCATTTATTGGGGAAATAGTGACAAATACATTTTGTTCCTGCTTGTAGTAGCTGTTATTTAGCAAAATTAGATGAAATCAGGTAGATTCGATTTTAAATAAATCAAAATTTTATCTTATGGCAGGTATCCCATTATTTTGAATCTTCCAATAAATGAAAGAAATTAAACACTACCAAATTTTATCCAAATTGTCAACATATATTTCGACAAAAAAGCACTGTATTATATACATATCATATCATAAATTGATATAGTTTTATAAATGAGCAAATCTAAAACCATACTGTTATTATAGATAATGATATATGATCTAAAGAATCTATGTTGAATGTTCTTTTTCCATTCTAAAAAGAATAAAACAATTTTTAAAGAATAAAATTGGAAAAGAAAGATAAAAACTTAACACTGTATATATAGAGTCAGAAATAATGTTATCATTATAATCTGATGATATAATTTAACAGTTTACACTTGTCAAACACAGAAACGAAGATTATGTAATATATTTCCTTTAATTCTTTGTATGACTATTTCATTGTTTATTATTACTTAAATTATAAAATAAGAATACAAATTAAGTGTGTTGTATCTTCTGTAAAAATAATAATTTAATGCTTTAAAAACAATTGAAAAGGAGTTTATCACGTTTCTCTTTATTTTACATTTTTAAATTTTGCTCCCATTACATAAAAGCCAAGGCATATTTTACCTAGATGCACTATAAACGTAAATCTGCCACTGAACACTGATGAGACTAATGGATGGTATTACAAAAAAATATTTGTGTATATTCAAAAAACCTGCAAATGGATGTTTCCATGAAAAACTTAACATTCTTTTTTTCCCTCTTCACAAAACTTTCTCTATATAAACTAATATGCAAGAGAGTAAAATTTAATTTCAACTTCTTAAAGAATAAGTTAAAAGGTTATCAGGACTATTTTTTGGAGAAGTTGCTTTTTATGCCTATAATTACTAGTTTCATTAAAACATTGTATGATCAGGGCTAAGTAAGTATCATGATGATTTCAGAAGCGGTGAAGCATGGTTTTCATTATGGGGTTAGAATTTATAAGAATTCTCTTCCTACCCCAACTTTCATGAATGACTATATAATATGTTAGGTTAGACACACTTTCTTTAAAATTTCAGGTTATTATATAAAAATTCTCATCAATCTAAATACATCTAAAATTCTGAAAGTTTCTTGTACGCTTAATATTTATTGTTATTTATTAATTTATTATTTGTATTTTATTACTTCTTCCCTCAGGCATCCAAGTTAAGTAATCCCGACAGAGTAATGTCCAAAGAATGCCTCTTCCGCTAGTGACCTCCTGTAGCAGTACCTTAGGATATTCTTCAGACATTCTCCTTTTTGCATTTGTATTTTTTTTTTTTTTTCATTATTTTTTAAAAATTTTGTAACAGTTGAAACTAATTTTTTTTTTTTACAACATTTCAGTAATATACTAACTAGTCTTTGAATTTGATTATTAATTATTTTTATTAAAATAGTTTTATTTATTTGTATTTGACAGAATATTGTATTAGTTTTCTGAAACTTAATAACTTCAACGTGCATCCAAATAATCTAGTTTGGAAAAGTCTAATAATAATCTCTGAAAAAGTCTAGTTTTATAAAATTTTACCTTCCAAAATCCAAATGTACAATACTAATAAATATTGTTAGTATTTTTGTAAAACATGTAAACAATTATTTCCTAATGATTAATGATTAAATTTTATTTGATTAATTATATCATTTATCATTCAGAATTTATCAGAATGAGTCTGTTAATATCTAAATTATTATAAACAACATTTTGGTCATATTTCAGAGTCAGCTGAATTTCCGCTTCCACCGTAACTTTTTTGTTTGTAATATCACGAACTTTAATAAATTATAATAATCAACAATCATATCAAATTGTTTTACAGGAAGAGATGGAAAGTAATGTGATTACAGCTCTGTATATATTAGTAATTCTAACAAAACTTATGAAATCATGCAATGCTAAGGAAGAGTATAGAGTTCATCAGTTGGTCTTCAGGCTTAATAAGTTACAAGTAAGTAAATACTGACATGGAAGACTATGAATGTTGTATGTTTTGCTTGTTTTATGACCTTGCAGATCGCCTGTAACAGAAGCTATATAAAATGAGCTATTCATTATTTTATAAAGATCTAGAAAGATAAACTACAGAATATCTCAATCAACTCTAATGAGCTGAACTTATCGAAACTTCAATCACCAAATCAATGAAAACACAATTGTTTACAAACACCACTTAAATTGTACGCAACAGTAGCGTTTGTGTGGATGTAGCAACTGAGGATTATGACCTAGTCATTGAAATGTCGTCTCTTATTTGTTTTGCACAAATAAAATGGTTTTTGTAGAATATTGTTTTCATTCATTTGGTGATTACAGAATCTGTTTCAAATACCATCATTTTAAAATTTTATTATAATTTATTGTAACAATTATATTTAACCCATGAAAGATAGGTTAAATGCTAAATTTTAAACCTAATTAAAATTTTGGACACTAGAGTTGGTTTTCTAATTTTAATGTTACGTTTTTAGTGATTCAGTGTTTTAATTCTCATTGATTTTTTTTTTTTTTTTTTTTTTACGTAGATGACATAACTGGATCTAGATTTTAAAGTCCCAAGACCTTCTTTATTTTTTATAATAGCCTTAACGGCTTTTGTTGTAGCAATATAGATTCTTTAAATTGCATTATAATATATTTTAAAAGGTTTTGTTTTTGTATAACAGGTAGCATCCCGCCATGGACAAACATTACTACATTTGTGTGTGAACGCAGAGACTCCAGTTGATAACTTCCATACGAATGATGTTTGCAAGTATGATTATGTTTTATTATTTAGATCACAAAATGCAATTACATTAATAAAGATTTATATAATCATTATGTCTGAGCTTCATTTAAATTTTAATCTTTAACAAACAAATTCAGATATTGAATTAAAATTACAAATTTCATTTCAAAATATTTTAAGTGTGCCTCACAGCTTCTACAAAATGTAAAGATAAAATGCTCATTTAAGAGTCTGCAGGACCTAACATTCCTAACAACTTTCTAGAATAAGCATTTACTAGAATGAATCCAAACTACGTCTTGGTTCCATCCGGGCATACTCCCACTATTAAACAGATTTTATGGCAACCATTATCCAGTTTTATTTGAACTATTTTTTTTAAAGGTAATTAAATTTCAAATGTCATTTAAAAAAATGTTGTTTATACCTTGTATTTAAAAGACAACAAATTCTAAACTGAACTAAAAATTAATAAATAAATACGTAACGGCTGCAAATAATGAGTAAAAATTAATTTCAATATGTATGGTAATTAATTTAGTAACTCAAAAATTGCAGCAATAAAGCGAAGTCAAGTGAGAAGTCTACGCCCTGTACTGGGAAGTAACTAGGATAGCTCAGTTGGTAGAACATTGGTGCGTAAAGCCAAAGCTCCTGGGTTTGATTCCCAGTCTAAGTCGTATAAATTTCACTTGAAATATTATTGTATTAAATGTCTGCTTAAAAAAAAAAAATAAAAAATAAATTTTCTATCAAATAACAAAGAAAGTAATTTAAATTTAGAATTAAAATTAAAAATCAAATCAGAAACTGTGGTGTGCTGTAGAATATATCAAAGGGTGAAACTAGGCCAAAAATAAATGTAGAAGTATATTTCTCATGAGGCTGGTTGTTTTGGACTAGTCTACTTTGATTTGTATCATGTAATATACATATTAATCATTTAAAATGATTAATAATGGGATACAGATTGTTAAAATTTTGATTTCTATGTGTAAAATACATGAATTTGAGATAATGTGCTACATAAAATGTTTATAGTTTTAGAGGATTGTAAAACCTCTTAAATATATTGAAGCAACATTTGTGGTAAATTTCAAACTCCACAATAAGAGAAATACATTAATTGATCTTATGGAGATCAACTTCCAATATATCAGAGGTCTGCAAAATAATGAATATTCGGTATTGTTTTTTATTCATTTCTATCCGATATTTTATTTTTCTGACCGTGGATGAATATTTGTTTCAAATAATATCACGAACTTTCGAATTTATAATTGGCCTTGAACATGTTTGTTGTATTTCCATATTATTTATGTTTTTATTACCACAAAAAACTTGCAATTTACTTGCGTTTCAACTTCTCGCACAATAAATAATATAAAGAAAGTAAAATGATGAAATAATACATTTTTAATGTTGAATACGAGAGCAAGCCCCCCCACCCCCGAGTCAAAAATAGTAGTTTTTTGAATGGTGTCTGATTAGTGTCCGTCTCTGATCTTCCCACAGTGTGGGTGGGGGGGGGGGTTGTATTTCAACTGGCGATAATTGTAGTCTTTCTAAAAACATAAAACTACCCACATTTATATTATCATAAACTATACTCAGATACTTTTATAAAGTGTAAAACTTTAAATAATTCATTGTTTTTGAATGTTATATTCTTTGAATCTAAAATCAAAAAGGAAGCAATGTGATCCGGTGATATCTCCTAGTGGACGGATGTTTTCGGACTCATGTACACACCTAGACAGGATTAAGGATATTCTCACTGCTGTCTACTTTTCTCACAGCTAACATGGCTAAATAATCAAAGGTTTTCATAACGTAGATTATTAACTTTTAAGTTATTAATTAGAAATGTTATATTAGTTTCTATCCATTTGAAGGTACAAACAAAAAACCTTATATTGAACAATTTATATGTGTTTTCATTGGGCGATTAGTCAATTGATTATTAAATAATTACAAGTACTGTAATTGACAATTATTTTATTTAAAGTTCTTCTTATTCCTAGTTAATGTAGTTATTTATTATTTACAAAATAATTTAGTCGAATTGGGTGATTTTATAAATATGAGCTAAAGTGAAAAATAGGTTAAATTTTATTACACTATTAATTATCAAGATATACATAATATTTTACCGATAACACAAAACTAGAAGAAAACAAATTTAAAATGGAAAAATATAGATAAGATGTTTGGTTTCCAGTTTGACAATTCTCAATTTTTAAAAAAATATTAATAATTTTAATAAATACACCAATTCTGTAAAAATTCATTTTCTCTGGTTATTCAGTTAGTTTTTTTTTGTTTACAAATTATCATCAAACAACTTACAAAATTAATTGTACTATTCTTGAACTATACTTTCTCCTATTACATGAGACAGTAAAATGTGTGTATATGTAAAGTTTTTGTTTTTGAAGTACATAGACTTATTAACAAATTAATACAAACACCCATTTATGGCAGACTAGTTCTCATTTCTACTAGCCTTAACTTTAGTCATTAAGATAACACTTGGTGTCTAGAATCGATGATTTTACTCTTAGAAAATCTTTCTTTTTTTACCACGTTTTTATTAGTTCGGTTTCCATCATATCTGTCTCTCTGTCAGTCTGTCCAGGTGGAATTTTGCAATCGAATTTAAACTAACTTCCCGATAAGTTAGAGACCTGAAATTTTGAACATAAGTTAGAATTGGATGACAATACAATATTCAGTTGGTTTCTTGTCTCTACATTTGTTTAAACAATAGTTGTTTAAACAAATAAAATTGGCCATTCAAATATAGAATTGAAATTTTAAACATGGATTGAGGAAGGATAACAATGCAATATTCACTCTGTTCCTTGTCTGCAAGATTGTTTAAACAATATTTGATGAGAGCTGCGTCTGCTTTGCGCGCTTTACATATTCAGCAGTGTAGTATACAGCATCAGCACTGTCGTTTCTACTCTCTTGCGTTACTGTAACACCAGAACTTGTGTTTCAAGTGTGTACATTTACCTGTATAAGCGTGTCGCGTTTCGCCTCCTAGTTGAAAGTGTAATTGCATTTTCCAGTGGAAACATCCCGTTTCACGTGCGAGTGAATAGTGCGCTGGGAAATAGTTTTCGCCATCATATGTGCATTCAATAGTGTGCTAAGTATATATTGTGAATATTACATTTCTGACAATCGTTGCAATGGTTAAAGAGACGGCTACTCAACGGAAGCGCAGTTTGGATATATTTGGAATACTTGGAGAGAAAAACGTGATGCGCAGCCCGTAAATAATACAAGTAGACAATCCGGATGAATTCACAGCTAATTTCAGTGAATCGGAAATGAGATTCACTGTAATTTAATTTATTTACTCCTTAACTGTCATAGATTGCCGGCGCCCCACATTTTTCTCTCCAAGTATTCCAAATATATCCATAGCCACTAACAATCTTCCCTCAAAATTGTAGAAGGGTCATGAAAAATGATTTTATACTTTATAGTCCGTTTTAAAAACGTGGTATGTTAAAAAAAATTTTTTATTTGATTTATTATGTTGTTGTTAATTCTGATATTATATATTTAAATTTTGTATAAAATAGTTTATTAAAATTTGCACTCGGTAATTTCACATATTCATGAATTTTAATATTATTATTTACAAAATCCCCTTTTTTATTTTATTTGGTTCAATTGTTTTTACTTGACCCAACTAAAAAATTTGCATCCACAAATAATTATTTGTCTGTAATAAAATATGCAATTATTTTAAAAAAATATGTGAAAGAAATTGGTTTGTAATAATTTCATAAGAAAGGAAATTTATATTCGTTTTGTGAGATCGAAAGTGTCCATTTCTGATCAATTACAACTATTTCGCCTTTCACTCTACAGTGGTTTCTCCATATTACACATTATTCATTCCAAAACAAAAGATTAAAAGATTGGGATTATATTGATTACATTTCAATCTTAAATGTAGCAGAAGCTTAAAAAACCTTGAGCCCAATAAAAGTTTACCTTCTTGAAGGGTTGATAGAAGGTTGAGCTCAACAAAAGCACGAACCTGCTGAAAAGCTTGAGCTGAGCTTGGTTCGAATTGAAAAACCTGGGCTCGCACACTGTATTATGAGTGGGAGTGAGTATTCTAGCTATATTGTAAGTAAATAACTCTGTTCTGTAAAATATTAACAATCTTTTTTAAATTGTGTCTAAAAGGGTTAAAAAATGTCCTCCACAAATCAAATCTTGTTCAATATCTATGTTTTACATGTAAAATATAAAGGAATTATATATATTGTGTGTGTAATAACTAATAATATTTACAGATTTCCCTGCTCAGCAACAGCGAAACTTTTGATTCAATGTGGCGCTGATGTGAATGCCATGGATCGTGATAGAAATACACCTCTGCATATTATCGTATGTTACCAAAAACCAATAAGGTGAGTTATAATGATCTTTAAAATACAGTTATATTTACTTATTTATTTTTATTGTAATACTTAGTGTGTTATTTTGATTAATTATGTATAATAATATAGTTTATAAAATATCAAATTAATTATATATAACATATGAAGAGGCGATTGAATTTATGAAAATTAAAGAGACTAGTTTAAGTTTCTGTGTCAGATTAGGTTTATCTGAGGACTTTGTAAATGTGCTACAACCCGTAGATTTGGATATAGCAGTTATTCTGTCAACCTGAAGGGTGGACAAAATTAAACAGAATTATGACATATTAGAATACAACGACAAGTAATATAGGGATTCACCTGTTTAGTCAGCGCAGGGATCAAGTTCCACCAATTACAAGTTTTCAAACAGAAGATCAACATTTTTTGTTTAGAGGTTAAAATTACAAGAAACATAAGTTTTGACAAATTATGCATTTAATCGACTAATAGCAGAATCAAATATAATATGTTTATATATACGTAAGGAGAAAGTATATGTAAATAAATAATGATTAAAAGAATTAAATGATTAAATTTTGTAGTTAGCCAACCTATCTTTTGTTTATGAAATCAAATTTAGGTAATTTAAATAAATGCCATATGGGCGATTTCTAGATAAAAGGGCAGAAAAATGCTAGCAATCCCATGCAAAATAGGAAATAAAAATAAACTAAATGTAGATATATTTACAGATTACTCTTCAAACGATTCAGTACATTGTAAATCTATCATTTATTTATATATTTTTTTCTTTTTTGGTCTAGAGAAACAGAGTTAAGTTCCTTAGTTATCACCTTGAAAGTAGATTTCACATTTTCAAAGGTCTTGAGATACTCATATTGTTTGCCTTATATGCAATTTTTTTCCTACTGGTATTACTGGCACCAATTTTTAGCTGTAAAATCACAAAAGCTTGATACTTTAAAGAAGAAGACAAAAATATAAAAAGTAAAATTTGGAGTTTTATTTATTTATATTAAAAATATATTTCATTAAAACATTTTCTTTTGTTTTTGAGATATGATGGTTGATAAAATATTTAAGTTGTTATACATTGAGACAGTAAGAATTAACAATAGTTTTACTGTCTCAATTGTGCTTGTTTTATTGTTAACTAGAGGTATTAAAAGCAGTCCTGCAACTCCTTACAAAGTTCAACAGGATGAAAATTGCACAATGTAATTTTTTTGAACTTGATATTTTAGCTGGGTGTAAGAAACTAAATTTTTTGTTCGTTCACAAATCGTTGCAAATTACTAATGTTAATTATTTACATTAATTATTATTGAAATGTAAAGTTGATATATCTATGATCGAAACTAACTAGAGTGATTTTACCTGGTTCTTAATTTGTGTCAGTGTAAGGTTATCATTTGTGTTAAATATTATTTTATGAATGAGTTCCTCCTTGCTCACTTTCTTATGTTCACTTAATTAAAACAAAAGGTCAGGTAAGACCTTCACTTTTGCAAAATCGCCATGTTTTACTTTCGAGGCTTTAAGTAATTTTATTACATGACCAGATAGCTTGTATGCTCGTTCTGGACTCCCGTGACTCTTGCTTCAGTGAAGTTAAAATTATTTTAATCACATGACTTGTGGAACATGTGTTCAGAGTTAAGATAAGAAAGCCCTGTACGGTGCTACACCCTGTCCATCAATTATATTACTACAACTGGCATTTGTTGTACCTAACAAATAGAAGGTTTTAATATAGAATTAAATTTATTACAACAAATACCCTTGTTTACTATATGAATGATTTAGAGGGTGAAGTTATGCCGCAATCCTGAAAGACCTAGTTCTTCTACACCTTGAGTTATATTCCTCACTTTTATCCTTTTTCTCTTCCAATTCTAACACTTTTAAAATATTTGAAGGCTAGAAGACTTTATTTTATCATCTTTTTTCTTTCTTTTTTTAAACAAAATGACAATTATAGGCCTCCAGAATTGTATTATGAATGATATATATATATATATATATATATATATATATATATATATATATATATATATTGTTATCTTTATCTTACGTTTCTTTAGGTCTGTTTACAATTTTATTTTGAACTTACATTTACCGGTTTCAACAATCAAATTGTCATCAGATTTCTTCCGTCAGCTAGAAGCTTTGTTTTGTCACAAAACAAAACATAAAAAAAAGGTTTTTTTCACCATGCATCTACAGACTGTCATCGTAATACCATGCTTGGTGAAAAAACTTTTGTTTGGTTTAACATGTGTCATGTTTTGTGTTGTGTTGTGTTGTGTTTTATACAAAGTAACAATGCTTATTAGCTGATATAGGAAATCTGATGATGACAATTCAATTGTCTAAACGGTAATTTTAAGTTCAAAATTTGATTGTAGATATAGACCTAAAAAAAGGTAAGAATAGATAATATATATCATTATCATCTTTTTTTATAAGGCAATGAAGACTGAGAAGTTTTTCACCTTTAACTTATTGGGGAAGTCAAAATTTGAGTTTTGACCACCTTTGAAGGTCTTTAGGCTCCTTAGTTCGAGGGTACATTTGGGATGAAGATAAAGTTGGCTAATTGGTGTTATTTTAAATCTAGTAATAACCAATTAATTTTTCTTTTACCTTTTTTCTAAAACACTATAATATACTCTTCCAAGATCATAATATTTCACTTTTGCCAAATGTTTCAACTTGGGACTTATGTTATAAGAGAATTTTTGAGATTTTCAAAGTGAAGACTTTACTTTTTATCTATTCATATTTAATGACTGATGTTATATTATATTCTAGTGATTTTATGACGTTGCATTCTATAATCATGGAACTAACAGCAGCTGGGGCACATATGGATACAGTGAACACAAGAGGCAAAACACCGTTTGAAGCAGCAACGACAGGTAAATATATATAATCCCTCAATGTACTTTTAGTACAAATTATATCAGGGATAGGAATATCAAAGTGATGTAATTGCTTATAAAAATACAATTAATACGCTATAATGTGAAGTTTGCAAATCATTATGTTTCAAGGGAATTTATTTTAGAAGGGGTAATGCATTTTTAAACATTAGTATAGAAACAAAACAGTCACAGTTTATCGGTGAAATTAATTTGCCTGAAATTAAAGCTAACTTATGTCGTTGTTCATTTTTTTCTTTTTTTTCCAAATTACTCATGAACCAAAATTTTATTTTATTTACCGTACAGTTTTTCACATTGCTTTGGACTATAAATCTTGATATTTCACCAAAATTTGGTCAAAATTGTTTGATATAACTTTGAGATACTTTGTACCAGGCATTCCTGAACTTGTTTGCGCAGCTCTCCCTACAGTTTTCTTCTATGAACCATTGTTCCCAGACACTCAAAATTTTTAACCTGCATCAGCTGCTGTCCATTGCACTAAAAGCTTATCTGCTCTTCTATCCTCGCCACCATATAATTTACTGTTATCCCTCTTTTCTTTAAAGTTTTTCCTCTTTCAATCACCACTTGTTACAGTTTTATATTAGGTGTGGCGGGGCCTAGATTTTTATTTCGAGCCTAGGCTTGTGTAAAACGAGCCAAGCTTGAGCTGTAAGCCTTTTAGTGAGCTCGATTGAACTTTAAACGAGCCTTTTAAAGAGTTCAAGCTGTTTTCTAGCTTGAAATTTTTATCAAAGCTCACGCTAAATTTTAGGTAGAAATATAATCAGTATAACATCTATCTTTTGTTTTGAAATGGGCAATATGGAGAAGCCAGTATGAAAGGAAAGGTGATGTAACTGTAACTCATGGCAATAGACACTCTCAATTCAACAAAATGAATACTAACTTCCTTTGGTATAATATTAAATTACAAAGCAATTTCATTCAATATTTTTAATAACTATTCATATTTTATTATAGCCAAATAATTATGGATTTGTGGTTGAAGGTTTTTCAGGGCAAGTAAATAAAAAAATTAAAACAATCGTGTGAAGTAAAAGAAAAAACTACAGGTTTCATAAATAATAGGAATAAAATTCATAAATATGTTGAATTACCAAGTGAGAATTTTGGTATATACAAAATTTTAATGTATGATATTGAATATAAAAAATATTGTCAAAGAGTAAAATTATTGATTTTGAATTGAAAAAAATAATTTTATGTTAAATAGAAACATATAACGTCGGAAAGTTAAAGCAAACAAATTTATTGTCTATGAGTCAAATTATCGATTGATAATAAAGTTTAATTACTGAATATCAAATTATATCTCATGTGTGTTTGTACATGTATGTATTATCTCACAAAGAATAGACTGTAAGGTGTTATTTACCTTTAAGTCAATGTGACATAATCAGCAGCCTTTAACCTAGTGGACATGAGGTGAGACAACTAGTTGGCCTTGAACTGGTGTTTGCATTTATTTTCAGGTCTATGCGCTTCAGGACCAAAAACTCAATTTACGTACATATTACTGTCCCTGTAATAGAAAAAAGTACAGCTCATGACATTTATACTACAATTCTGATTAGTTGTTTAATCATGATTTGTAAAAAATAAATAGTCTTACTAACTAAATAACCGAAGAAACAGATTTTATTATTATTTTTTCTTCTTTTTTTTTTCTTTCTTTCTTAGAATTGGCATAATATATTATTATTATTTTTTAATAATTTAGGATTGCTAAATTGGAAACCAAACTTCGTATTCTTCACTTTTCTATATTTTGCCATTTTTAATTAGTTTTTTTAAATTTGTGTTTTATTGGCAAAATATTACCTAATGTTTTGATCAAAGATTTTGTAGCCAATGTTAACCTACTTTCCAACCTAGCTCAAATTTGATAAAATCACCCAGTTACTATGTAAATAATAAATAATTCACCCACTGGGAATAACACTAATATAAAAATTAATGACAACAAAATAATTATATAATACATGTAGTCATTTAATAATTAATCAATAGAATAACCACGCTATGCAACTTAATCTGTACACACACACTCCTATATTTTTCAATGAATATTTTTTGTTTGTATCTTCAAGACAATAGAATTAATAGTATAATATTTCTAATAATTCAAAGTTAATAAGCTGTGTTATGAAAATCTTACTGCACCATGTCGCCATGTTGGCTGTCCAAAAGGGAGACAGTTCTGAAGAAAACCCCTTGTCCTACTTCAGGAGTGAAGAAACATCAGTCCACCAGGAAATATCACCGGATCATATTCTTTTTGAATTTAGTTCAAAAGAATAGAACATTTACAAACAATAAATTATTATTAATTTACACTTTATAAAAAATCTCTGCGTATAGCTTATAGTAATGTAAATGTGGTGAGTGTTGTTTTTAAAAAAGCTAACAATGATTGATAGTTTAAAAAAACCCCCTTCAAAAAAAAAAAAAAAAAAAAAAAAAAAAAAAAAAAAAAAAAAAAAAAAAAAAAAAAAAAAAAAAAAAAAAAAAAAAACAGTGAAGATCAGTTCACAACTCTTGATCATATTCAGCATTAAAAATGAATTATTTCATAATTTTACCTTCTCTGTACTAGTTATACAAATGTGAGAAAGTAAAATGAATAAATTGTCAGTTTTTTATAACAATGAGAAGATGAATAATATGGAAATACACATTAAAGGTCAATTAGTTTTCTTACCACTGCAAAGTAGTTCAGTATTGACTTATGTGGCTAAATGGATTGGACCTGTTGATGCTCTGTTTCTAACCTTTCTCGTCTCCACCTCTCTCTCTCTCTCTCTCTCTCTCTCTCTCTCTCTCTCTCTCTCTCTCTCTCTCTCTCTCTCTCTCTCTCTCTCTCTCTCTCCCTCCATTTGTCACACACAAACACTCAACTACACTTCATTAAAACATCTTTCTTATCAAATTATATAATTAACATGATTTTGAAATAGGAAATAAGATTGTGACATTGGAACAGAGAGTGTTTATTTATTTTAAAAATCATATTTTAAGTATCAGTCCTCTTCTCTCATGGCATGAAACATTTGTTATATATGTGATAACCAGAAAATAGACACTTATTCACAATAAAAGCACTAAGTTTACTTTTAATTATTTGCTGAACATGTATTCATATTTCATATAAAATAATGTACCACTAAGTAATTTAATGTTTTCATGAAAAATGTATGATTTAATTTGACTGTTTAATTTTTTATTTATTAAAAAAATTTTTTTTTTTACCAGACCTTATACTGTCTTTCAGTCAACTCAGCAGCTAAATCAAGTTGTCTGTAAAAGTAGGCTTTCTATAAATACTAAGAATATGTTTACCATTTTCAATTTTGATATTAAGGTCTAAATAACTAATTATATTTTGCTGACTTATATCCATAGTAAATTGTATCGCTTTATTAATAGAATTTAAATAATTAAAAAAACAATTGAAGTTGGCGTTCCGAACCATCAAACAAACATATCACGTCATCTACATATCTGTACCAATAAAAATACACAATGTTTCGGATTTTCATGCTAATATAAATTTTGATATTTTACACATAGCTAATAAATCTAAAAAATTAAACCTTCTGGAGAATTTAGAAATTAATAGATTACAGTAGAACCCCTCTAATCCGTCACCTTCGGGACTGGGGGCATGGTCGGAACGCAAAAAAGGTCGGATTATCCGAAAAAAGTCAATATTTATTACATATTATATAAACAGATTTTTTTAAAGTGAAATAAGTGATATATAAACTTTTAAAAGTCTATATAATAAAGTCTATATATAAACTTTGCAACTACAGTAGAACTTCTATTAACCGGCCTATATCGTAGTGTACTGGTTGGATGAGAGTTTCCGAAAATAAATTGTAATTGAAACACCAAAGCGGCGGCGAGTCAAACGACTTTGTCGATAGCGGTATCCCATTGTTGGCGGCATAAAAACACAGCGGCATTGGCACCCGTCGGTATAGCAGACATACAAAGGCAACATCGTTTGATGGGCCGCTTTTTTTCCACGAATCAATTTAGTATACATTATGGAAAATATAACATTTCTTTTCAGTTTTCTTCTTGTCTTTGACTGGTTATGATCTACGTACAGTATATACAGTAAATAAAAATGAGCGAGTTACGAAAACGGGAATACGGAAGCGTGTGTTGGTTTCGTTTCAGACGTGGTAAAATGTGTCAAAAGACTTGACAGAGGGGAATCTGTAAAAAAGCTTTGTAGTGTTTAATTTTTCACGAGAGATGACACAGCACTGAAGCGGAAAAGCGATAGCAATAACAAACCGGCAAGATTGGCGCCCGCCAGGCGTGAGACATTCCACAAGCCTGCAAGTAGGCAGAATAATATCAATAGCCAAGAGCTCGAGCACAGTCGGACTAACCGAGGTGACGGACCATCCGAGGGCGAATTAGAGGGGTTCTACTGTAGTTAAAAATAAAAATGTGGTAGTGTTAAATGAACAATTAGATTTAAGTAATTCCCCACTTTAAAACCATTAAACAAGTCAAGTCATTGAACCTCCTTTCCACTCCCCTCCTCTACCTTTCTCATTTAGGTATAAGGGAAATACCCAACTATTGTCATACTGTGTTGTTATATTGTGTACTGAACCTTTTTGTTTCATTCTTGTATAAGTCCTTGACAATTCTTTAACTAGCGAAAACATGGTCAGCAAGTTTCAATTAAAATATTGTGGTTTATACTAAAAAATTGTTGTTTTAATTTATTTAAACTTCCAAGACTTAACAAGTATAACTTAATAATTAAATTTTATTGTCTAAAGCTTCTGCTTAGTGTTTGTGTAGAATTGGTAATGTCTATTTTCTGTTTAAAATTATTATCTCTCCTCCAATACGTTACTTCTTTCCCTGTGTTATTTGGTTCCTGGATGATACATATTTTTATTTTTATCAAATCCCTTCCAAAAATAGTTTAACGTTTTATTATTTAATACTCTATAAAAATGTTGAATATTTAAAATCCTTAGATTATTTGATACAATCTTGTTACTTTGTGATGTGTTTTCATTAATGATGTGTATACCTCATAGTAACCAATTTGTCAGTATGAATGACACCGTACTACTGAAAAAAATCATGTGAACTATAAAGTTTCTCAATCATTGTGAAATTTAACACAATACAAATAATTTAAAATTTTCTATGAGTTATAATTTTGAAATCAGATTTTATTCATTTGGCTGTTGTTTAATTAAAACTATTTAAACAAAATCATTTTGGTTTCTGTATGTCTAATACTTCAGTGATGCATGTTGATTTAAGTCGTAATATTTTAAGCACCACTGGAGCAGCTAACTTCCTTTCTCTCCTGGTAACTTCTTCTGATCTACCGTTGTTAATATAAACCTATTTTTATGTCAAGAGAAGAGGAGCTACTAGATATAAATAAATTGCTCCGTTTGTTTCATATCTGATTACAAATAATACGTTATTTTTCTCATTTTACAGTTCCTGTTATATCAAGTTTTCATTGCAGTATTATTCTATCAGTTTGAATCTTGCTCAAAAAACCATACTGGGCCTGTAAAATCAAGCTGCTCTCAAAAACTCTATAGGTTTGTAAAATAGAATTGGGCTTGAAAACTGAGCCAGGTTTTCAATTAAACCGAGTTTGAAAGATTAAGTTGGGCTCAACTAAATTGAGGGCACGGTAATTTTTGGGTTTTTGTCCGACATTCGAGCTTAAAATTTTGAAGACACACCTTCTTCATCGTCATGAGAAATTTTTGAATTATAAAGCAATAGTTGATTTCTGTTTTGTTAAATTTTTAAATATTATAATTGTTAATAAATATACAAATATTTGGTAACAAAATTTCATTAATTATATTTAATTAATTAGTAAATGAATTATATTCAGTGTTATACAATTTGAAAAGAAACCTAACGTAATCTAATTTACAGGTGTAGCAGAAATTATTTTAAGAACACAGACAAAATTGAGTCTAAAATGTGCTGCCGCCAAAGCAATACAAACGTACAAAATCCCTTACCAAGGTTTCGTGCCTCATTCACTCATTGGATTCATTGATCTTCATGGGTGTGGCGAGTGTGTAACAGATTTATGTTTTACTGAAGACGAGAATTAAATAATGTAAGTTTAGATTACATCTTTTTTTTTTTTTTTTTTTTTTTTTTTTTTGAATTAGTATTCATATATGTGGTTTTTCTCAAACAATAGCAAATGTTATGATAGATTGAAACACTTTAGATAGGATCAAAGAGAGAGGATTCAGGGTCTGTTTTAAGATCCAGTTAAAGAAATAAAATATTTCTCACTGAACATGAAGGATTTAAAACATTGTCCAGTGAAATACTAACAAAACTAATAGAATTAATAATCAAAACAGTTGTCCTCTGAGTATTATGAAAATGTGAAAGTAGTTCAATTTATTTTGCACCATTTGTTTTCTTAGCAACATGGATGTAGTATTTTTCTCATACACACTTTATTTTGTTTACGTCTAAAAATGGACAATGTTTCCTAAGTAACCTAAAATGTTAATACATTTTGTAATAATATAGAATATAGAAGACGGTAAATTTACGAGGGTCGTTCAATAAGTTCTTAGAAAATCACAAGAGATGGCGATCGTAGTATCGAAAATAAATATTTGCGATTAAGTAGCACTACTAACTAGTCAGCTGTTAAAGTTAAATCAATGTTATCAGCTGTATCCATCATATAGTTTAATTATTGTTGTGATTGACGCAAACAACTTTAATTTGTCTATAAAAATGGATAAAAGTGAGTATCGAGCAGTGATTAAACACTTGTATTTGAAAGGGTTGACGCCGAAAGAAATCAAAGCTGAGTTGGACGAAGTTCATGGCACATCTGCTCCTGTGTTTGCAATAGTTTACAATTTTGTGAGTTTAAACGTGGTCGTACATCCACAAAAGATGAATGCAGATCTGGACGCTCTGTGTAAGTGTCTACCCCTGAAATGATTAACAAAATCCACGATATGATTTTAAATGATCTACGAATCAAAGTCCGTGAAATAGTTGAGGCCACAGGCTTATTGCAAGGTACAGTGGCTTCAATTTTGCTCGAAAAATTGGGTGTGAAAAAAATCTCGGCAAGATGGGTGCCGTGTTTGCACACAGTGGAGAATAAACGGAATCGTGTGGTCAACTCTGAGGCTGTTTTGGCGCTTTTCCGTTTCAATCCTGATGAGTTTCTGCGTCGATATATAACTGTTGAGATGAAACATACATACATCACTACACTACAGAGACAAAAGAACAGACAAAACAGTGAATTTGTGAAGGCGAACAGGCTCCGAAGAAGGCGAAGACGGTCAAGTCGGCCGGTAAGGTTATGGAGACGGTCTTTTGGCATGTTCACAGAATCATCTACATTGATTACTTGAAAAAAAGAATAACGATAACAGGAGAGTATTATGTGTCATTATTGGAACGGCTTAGCAAAGAAATCAAGGAAAAAAGTCCTCCTCTGAAAAAGAAAAGATCCTGTTTCATCAAGACAATGCACGGGTGCACACCTGCATAGTTGTGATGACCAAAATTATTATGGAATTAAAGTTCCAATTATTACAACATCCACCGTATTCACCAGATTTGGCCCCCAGTGACTGTTTCTTATTTCGAGACTAGAAGAAATGGCTTGGCGAACAAAGGTTTATGTCTAATGAGGAAGAAATCCCCCAAACAAATGCTTATTTTGAGGAGCTTCCAAATCCTACTTTTTAGACGGCTTAAAAAAATTGGAAAAACGCTTAGACAAATGTATAGAGTTGAAAGGAGATTATGTTGAAATATTTTTTTTTCTAATTGTCCATATGGTTTTTTCTACTTTTTTCTAAGGACTTATTGAACGACCCTCGTATAAACTCATAGAAAATTTTATTACTGAAATAATTCTGTTTTGTTTTAGAGGAAAAAAGTAACCTGATGCAATACTTCAAGTATATACGAGTATATGTAAGTACATCTAAATTTTTTTTTGTATGTATATTTTTCATTGGATGTTAAAAGATGGATTGTAAAGTGTACGGAAGAATGAAGACACCACACATGTATCAAGAAATAGGTTATACTATTTGTGTTTTCTTTAATCAAATTGTTATTATCTAAAACAAAAACTATAATTGCTGGTTTGTATTCAGCCTTTGTTTGTTTGCATGTTTTTCATGTTTAGATATACATTTGCGGGGTGCTGGAATGCTGGACAGAATCTCTAGTGCCATGTTGTTGTTTGAGCACACTATCACTTGTAAATTAATATTTATTTATATTTAATATTTATTATTATTAACTTAAATAGTTAAATAAAATATTATGTACATTTTGTTATATAGTAAAAACAACAACAAAAAATATCGCTATTGTATTTATAAGAATGTATCATTTTTATTGTGATGTTTAATTTCAAATGTGTTTTATATTTTTTCAGTCTATGACATTTTACTTTGACGTTTATCGATTATTGTAAAAACTTATAATACTCTTTTTTTCTATGTAGAATAAAAATTATTACATATAATGTAAACAATAACTATTTATGATAACTGATAATGAGAATTGTTTCAATAAATACATTTTTGTTGACTTAATTTTTATTTTCCTTTATCTGTCAATTCAAAAGCTTAAGATCTAGCTCATACAAGGGTAATATTGTGTTATGAAAATTTAAAAAAAAAAAAAAAAATTAAAAAAAAATTGATACATGATTTAAATTGAGACAAGTGTTGAAGAAATATGTTTTAGACAAACGTTATTTGGTATTGAAGAGGAAATGGGATTATTGATTCTAGGTTGTCAAGGTTATAGAAAAGAATTCTCTGAGCTTTACCAGGTTGAAATACACCATTTTTTCTCTCTTATAATTTGGTTCTAAAACTGATGTTTTTCGTAAATATTTTTTTAAGATCATTAATTCTTCCAAATATATAGTATAATAGCTTGAAAAGTGAAGGTTGAATTAAATAATATTTAAGATAAATGTTATCATATTTTTAGCATAAACTAAGAATATAGACTAAAAAATATAGTTTTCTATTTTAGAAAAGTAATTGACCTTTAAATCACCTTGAAAACAGGCCATACAAAAATTTATATTGTCATTTTATTTTCTTCTCTATACCAAATAAAAACATTTTTCTTCAAAACTTGCTATTCCATGTCTCAATTTACCCGGAATAAATACATTTGTAGTGCCACTTATGTAATTACAATAAGTAGCCCTAGTGGTCATTTAAATTCTTTGGTGTCAAATTTTATGAAGACAAATTTATTAAAGATACTAGATAGGGGTTACATCTTTTATTCCTGTAGTTATGATAAAGTAAAGAAATGTAGTGGGCTATATGTAAGTCTAAATACTAGAGGAAATGTAAATTCTTCTCACACCTGTAAATGCAAATTCTGACATTGTAAACAAATTCAATTTTACAGTGAGATTTCCTAATTATTTAATTTTGCATTGTTCAACTAAAATGCCAATTGAATTTTCTAATGTGGAACTCGCTGATTAGCTTCTCATACATGTATGGTATGTGAGAGTGCTTTAATGTTAAAGCGTGGCATTTGCATTGTGAGCGCTTTCCCTACTAGAAGCTTCCAATTGAAATAACTTTCGTAAATGATCACTTGCGTCTCAGAGAATATAACTCCCTTGCGCCAACGCTCCTTTGTGATTGTGGTAGGCTTGGAACCACAAGCACATTATGTATGGAAGAACTTGTGTTGACTGATGTTGAAAAAAACCTAATACAGTACTAGAAGAATATCATCTGTTGTAGGGATAAATCAATCATATGAAAAATCTGGATTTAAATGGTATTCTCAAATATTATGATAACACTCACCATTGGACAGAAGAATCCTTATATTATTGTGCAATCCAGGCATTAGCAGAACTTTTCTTTAAATGTCAGGACATGTATTATTGGGAATTTTTTTTATTAGACCAATGGTTTTACCTTCAAGGTTAAATGGTGATAACTACCTACATGTCCTTTAAGTAATTACATAGAAGATTTGTCCTTAACTATAAAACAATGCATGTGATTCACCCTATCACTTCGGCTTTGATGTAAGAAGGTACTGTACTTGGATTAACAATAGAGAAATCGATGGTTAGGTTGTGGTGGTCCAATATCTTGCCCAGTAAGTTCACCAGATCTTAATCCTATAGATTTTTTCATTTAGGGTCATTTGAAATTCACTGTGTATTAAACACAAATACACAACATTGCACAGCAGAGAGAGTCGATTGAAGATGGATGTCGTAGAAGTGTTCGAGCAAGTAATGCAGTCTGTGCCATCTCGGCACCAGAAGTCACTTCGAACATCCGATTAGAAATGAAACATTTTTACACTTGTAAGATGCATTGTCAAAGATAATACAATTAAAATTTTGAACAAATAAATAATTTAATTTATACAATACAAATAATTTATTAAATATGTGATTTATAAAATGAGTTTCAATGTCGTGTGTTTATTTTGTTTAGTACAAATTACTGGTTAACAAAAATCAGTTTACATTATAGCTCAGTTATGCTTCCTAGTGTTTTAAACACATTAATTAATAATTAAACACATCCAATTTTGAATAAATCACCATTTTAAAATGGTTAAGTATAATTTTTTGTTATGGTTAATTTCCAGGTTATACATTTTATTATTAATAATTATCATAACTCAAAAAAACATTTTAATTCTAGACTAATCATGGGTATTGTAGACAACTACAAAAAAAAATAATGTTTTCAGTTTTTTATCAATTTCTTTGACGAATAGAAAAAAAATTAAAAAACTATTTCATTTGTCGTTAAAAGAGAAAAATATTTTCCGTCTTGTAAATTCTTTGTAAAATTATCAATTATCAAATATTCAGTGGATTATACAAGACAAAAAGAAAGAAACAAGAGAGGGAAAGTATTATTTTTAGCAGATAGTTATGTCAGAGGTTTCATGTCTTAAAAGAGAAAAAAATTGTTTTACGATTTTAGCACTGTTTTTATCCGAACGCAGGATAAAATATTTATGTGAAGATTATAGATCAGTGTCCGATTTAAATGTTATTATTATAACAGGACAAATGATGTTGATTGTGAATACAACTTTTGCACAAATATTAAACTATATCTTGTATAAAACTCCTACACTAACTTAATATGTACAATACCATATAGGTTTGACAAATTATATTTAAACGAATAAAATTACAGACTAAATAAAATCATAAGTGACATAATTTTGAAGAAAATGTCATGCCACTGTGTGTCACCTAAACATGTTGCTTGATATGTCTACAAACTACACAGGAAGAGGGCTTCATTTAAATAATAACAGTGGTAAAATGAAAATGTTTATAGATCTTTCATACTGTGCAAATTTTTACTTGATGTGAACTATAAATCCATTGGTGGCATGTCCAAAATAAATGAAGGTATAGTTACAGAACCTAATTTCCAAAAACATTTTAGGTCATAAGTTTCTCGTCCAGAAAAAATAAAATTTACAACAGTGCCAAATTCGAATAAAAAAACTATGTATGGATTGTAGGGAAAACATTTCCATACGTCAAAATATTATTAATATGTCTAAATGTGCCAAAGAGTTGTATGAGAATGAGATCACCTCTGTTGACTACCTTAATAAAACTATTTTTTAAATATTAATAGGTAACCCCTAGCACGTTTTTCCAAACCCTCCCTCAGAACCTTAAGCGGTTTAAACGTCTGGTCATATCGAATAACCAGGGCCGACGTTTGCCGCAGTTGGTAGCAGAGCGTGGTTACGATCCACGGACCTCTGGGTTATGGGCCCAACACGCTTTCAGTTCCGTAATTTGATTAATTGGTTTATAGTTCACTACCATCCGTGTCTTGCCACCCTTCTTGGGAACTAAAGAGGCAGGACACGCATATGGTGAATTAGATGGGGATATAACTTCTTTGCGCAGAAGTTTGTCGATATGCTCTCTTAAGGCCTGGAGCTTAGGGGAAGCATATTGGTATGGGCGTGATCTCACCTTGGTGGTTGTATCCTTGATATTTATGTGATACTTAATTAGGTTTGTTTTTCCCAGCTTCTTTGTTATAGTTTGTGGAAAGAGGGCGATAAGGTCAGAGACCTTGTTTTTCTACTGGGAATTAAGGTGGGTACCTAATTGGACGCCAAGGGGGCTACAGTTGTGTTATGGAGGAGGGGAAATTAAACAATGTCGCACGATACTCTTGATTGTAAATAACCGTTAAACAAAGTAACAGCTGATGTTTTTAGGTTCTAGGACTAAAAAGAACAAATTTAGTATCTCAATGCATGTATTGAAAACAGCTGTTTTTGAAGCAGTATTATGAAAATAATTTCGCAGGACAGTGGAAAATCTTCAAAAGACAGGGAGAAATCCGCTCTTCCCAATAGTGTGAGATTCTTACTCACTAAAAATCACCTTCCTTCCTGTCAGTACCCCTATCGCATAGGACAAGGAAACAGAAAAGGTTTTCCATGTACCAAGCTGAGAAGCTTGTTCCATGGGCGTATCGAGATTGTAAATGTGGAAGAAAGGAGAACGTTATGTATCCGCACGAAGGGTGAGGTAAAGACCTGACTTGACAGAGTCCAGTCAGGTAAAACCTCGCGACAGATTATGCAGGAGCCCAGGTTTGGTAGGTGTGGCATGGTGAAGGATGGGAGTTACCTTACAAATACCTTGTTAGTGAATTTATTGGAGGAGCTACAAGCTACATCTTCTGCTGCCTACTTGATGCTGAAATAAGTGTGCAAGATTAGACTTCATGCAATTGCGTGAATGTGTGGTGCCGAGGCTGGCATTTAATCGGGACTGCGGCCAGTGCTTAATTTCTAAAATTTTAGGTGTGGGAACGCTCATTTATTCTTATAAACCACCCTCTCTATTTTCTAATAAGGCCTAGTTATACATTCCCTCACCCCCACCCCCGTTAATATCTCGGTGCCTACTGCCTACTCTAAATCTCTCTATTATATAAAAAAGTTTAAGGCACTGTGTGCCGTTCTGTACTACTTAGTGGCTAAAAATAAAATGAGGAATGCTCAGACCAAGAATTACGATTATCTGTCGCCGACTACCGATATCACTTCCATAGAATGGAAAACTTTTGTAGACGGCAAAGACGTTTTAATGGTATTAAATCCGTACAGTGTAAAAAGTAGAGGAGAAAAGATGTATATAAAAATGAATATCACGACATTGATTCATGTACAATTATGTTTAAAGTTTCAATAAAAATGTAACATAAAAATTCAATAATTTGTTTTCTTCTTGATGATAGAGAAGAAATAAAGTTGAACGGGGGCCTTCGAAGATTGCTGAGCGATCGAGGACGTGGCGGGGGTTGGCGAGCGTAGCGAGCAGGGGGCAAAAGCCCCCTAGTTTCCTATAAACTTGTTTTGATTTGCACCAACCATTTTGTTTGAAGCCCACAACAACCAATATACCTTTTTTTAATGAATGGTAAAATAAAAACGAATAAAGCCTTCTTTACATTTTTATTTGTATACAGTACAGTAGCATTAATACATATCAATACGTAAACAGATGTTTTTGATAATTTTGTGAAAAAACTAGTAAGACTAAATGTTTAAAATCTCTTTTTAATGTCTCAGCTTGAATTGTAATTTTTTTATATTTTACAAAAACATTTCGCCTATCCTAAAGCTGCGGCGCAGAACAGTTTTTATACCGTCAAAATAAACCTACTCCTTTAAAAAAGAAAGGAAATGATTTATGACAACAGGCAGAAAAATAAAAAGGTTTAATAGCCTAAACTAAATATTAAATTAAACCATTAAATTGTTGCTAGTAGTAGTAAAACTGTTTTTAATTTTTAAAATGTAATGAAATTTTAAAAAATTAAGGTTTTTATATTTGCTGATTATTAAGTAGGTGTACGGTTTTGTAATCTAATATTTATATTGTAAGACAATGCCTAGACTGTTGGTAAAATTAGTTGTTTGTTAATTTTTAAAAGTGGAAACTACAAAACAACAATACAAAACTAACTGTAAATAAATAAAAATTTTAAAAAAAGGGACATTTTTTTTTTTTTTCCACAACACAACTACAAGTAATGTTTTTGAAAACTTAGTGTTCTAAAAACCTAAAAGATATTAAAAGAGAACGAGTTTTAGAAAAAAGTTCCCACATTGCAATGCTGTTTTCATTGTACGTTTTCTGCCTTCGTTGTTTTGACTTGGTGTCAAGCTCAGAATGGTGTCCCTTCGCCAGCCAAGACTTTACGTGTCGCTCAGGATTGTATCTAGCCACAGGAGATCCCAGGAGCCTAATCCGCAATAAATCACAAACAGTGCTGATGTAGAGTGAAGATCTTAGAGGAGACATAATTAAATTCATGGCAGAAAACCCACGTTCACATTCAGCACCAGACACTGCAATACTATTTATGATGGAGATCAGTTTTTTAAACGATGGAGGCTGCTCAAGAATAGTAGGTTTCTCTCCGCTTAACATAGGCTTCAGTCCCTGCTTGAAGTGTCTGAAGTCTCTAATTATATCCCGAGAGCTGCTAATCTTGAATCTATCGCAGATTCGCTGAATCTCGTATTCTCCGTAGGTGATAGATAAATCTTTTGGCCAATACATGGGGTGGATCACTTTGATGTCATTCATGATGGAGTTGTAGTTTTCAGACGCATTTGAAGATGATAGCAACCTTGAAGTCAAGTTGTTAGCAAGGCTCCGGTAGAACTGTTTTTCTGGAATAATCGGAATCTTGGCTCTTTCACAAAGTTCAACATCTTGAAACTTCATATTGTCTATAGCAATTTCAGCTGCCACTGCACGTCTACCCATGTTATCAACTCGGTTTTCAAACACTTTTATTAACATTGTTACATCACTGTGAGCTTGGATTAAGTTGAGGCTTGATTTCTGAAGCTGTAAGGATAAATCCGCTAACTCATTTAAAGCGTCGTACATCAACGCCAGGTTGTGTACAAAAGTTGTAGATGACAATGTACTACAAAGCCCTTTGTAAGTCGAACGTTGTTTCGAGTCCCGTTGCTTGTCTTCAGATGCTTCTAAAAAATGATTTACAAAGGTTTAAAATCTGTCCATACTGCTTTCACCGCCATTAAGCTGGAGGCTACCCAACGAGTATCTAAAACACGGCCGATTTTCAAAATCTGCTCTTCTAGTCCTTTAGCAACTTCTGCCAACTCCCTGCTATTTTTCGGAGAGCAACTAAACATGTTTCTAATTTTATCCATGAATATCTTGAAATAATTGATTCCAGCTACTTCTTCTACCGAATCGTGCATGGCAAGCTCTAAACGATGGTTTAAACAATGCCAAATGAACAGGTTGGGAAATGTTTCATTAAGCTGCATAGCAAGGCCAGATTTTTTGCCTAGTAGCACTGATGCACCGTCACAAGTTAGAGCAATCATACGGTCTTTCATGAATTCAAAGCTTAGACCTAATGCTTGTAACTGATTTAAAAGTTCTTGTAAAATACCAGCTGTTGTTGTGCTAGCCTATTTAGCTCAAAAAGTGTTAAGAAAATTGTCATAGGGTTTTTTCATTCCTTTTAAAACAGTTCTGATATAAACCACCAAAGCATTTTTGTTCGAAACTGAAGTAGCCTCATCCAAAAGCAGTGAAAATTTAGAGTCTGACTTGATTAGACCATTTATTAAGTCTGATTTCATTTCATCAGAAATATGATGAACTATGTTGGAGCAAGCAACATTTGAATGGAGTATTTGGCCCATATCCAAACCATTGATTATTTGAAGATCGATTTCTGTTTCAAACTCAAAAAATGGCCTATTTAGTTTGGCCTGCTTATAAGCCGTGCGGAAAATGCGCTCGGTAACAATCTGCTCCTCCTGATGCATAGAAGCAACAGCTTTTTTCATTGTATTTTTCTTTGCTTCATTGAGTATTTTTTCAGCTAAAGAGTAAGCTCGAGACCCACGGTGTAAAAACATCTTTTTTCTAAGAGAGGATTGTTGGTCTTTTTTATTGTTTCCATAAGCGGTAACAGTTCCTAAAACCCACTCCTCACTAATTTTTAGGCCCTTCGTTTTCTCAGCAACTAGAGTACCTACTCACGCTTCTGCAAATATTACAACCTAGTTCTTTGTTCACAATTAACCATGGATTTTTTGCTTTAAATTCAATAATTTGTTCAAGAGACCAACAAACTGGGTGTTCACCTCCATTAACATAATCACTATCTTTATTACTAATCTTAGCTTCGTCTAAACTAGATCCCAATCCCACCAACCTGGATACTTCTTTGTCCGACCCCGACGAGGAAGTTGAAGGGTAATCATCCTCCTTGATTCCGATTGCGTCTTCTTTTGTATCTTGATCAACAATTGAAGTCGTAGTCGATGCTTCCGAACTGCAGTTCTCATTATTCACAGTAACTTTTTGTTTTTTAGGGTTAGGTTTAAAGAAATCAACAATTTTTCTGGTAGTCATAACTATAACTCGAGTAGTAAACTTTTGTAGCTGCACTAGCACTAGTAAGCATAAACAAACACGAACAACGAACTGCGATTCAACGAACTGATTACAAAACTGTGATGATGGGATGCAATGCAACTTGTGACTGAAATGCCTCAAGTAAGTCACCTATGCTGTAATCAGTGTTGCCACTGCCACTGTGATGTGTGTGCGGTGGCGCGGGAAGGAATGGAGGGGGGGAGGCAGAGGAGAATTGTTTTGTTATTGTGTGGCGCGGACGAGATGACTAACTACCCTCCCTGATTCCGAGAATGACTCATTTCAGCTCACAATCCCTTGTTAGGGCACTTATTATCTGCTTACGAGCCGCTCGCTAGCAAAGCCTAAAATTGATCCTACCTACAATTTTTAAAAATTTGTAGTTTTAGAGTTACTTGCGTTCCGGCACACTTGGGAGGTAAGGGAACGCCGTTCCCTTGCGTTCCCACTGAAATTAACTACTGACTGCGGCTTAAGTTGCGTCCTGTATGGCTGCCGTTAGTTTGAAAACAGCATTGTCAATGTCCTGAGGAGACAGAACCTCATCAGAGTTAGGTAATGAGCCATCCACTTGCTAACGGAACATCTCCCAATCAGCAAGTCTGTAGTTCAGCACCTCTCTTGGCTCCTTGCTAATAGGATTGGCAGCCACCGCCATTATAACAGGATAGTGATCTGAATTCAGATCCCTATCTATGTGCAGCTGCGGTGATACCGTCAAGCCCTTAGCAATAGCCAAGTCGAGGATGTCCTCTGTGTTGTGAGTGCTAAGGTGTGTTGGTTCAGTGGGAGCCAGTAGTATGGCATTGTTTGATTTGATGTAGCGATAAAGGATTCCCCCACTTGAATTTGTATGTCTGCAGCCCCAGCGTGTATGTTTTGAATTTAAGTCCCTGGCGATGACAACTTTGTTAGAAGTTAACAGGAGTTTATCTATATCACAGGTGTCTATATTACCCGGGGATTGTACACTGAAATGAGTGTAGTGTGGCTGCCATTGAGCTCAAGCTTGATAGCTGTAGCTTCAATGCGTGTTAGTGTGGGCAACAAAATTTCAACATGTTTTATATGCTTATGTATTATTACAGCCGTACCAACTTCGGCCCTGTTAGTTCTGTCGGTGCAGTATATTTTAAATTTTGCAAGAGTAAATTTATTGTGTGGCTTTAAGTGTGTTTCTGAAATTAAAGCTATGTTATAGTTATTTCTTTGCATTTATCAAAGAAATTCTAATTTTTTGTTTTTAATGCCTTGAGCGTTCCAAAATAGTACATGTAGTCTATTGTCCATTATTATTTACGGATTTAATGGTGTTGAGGAGGGAGGTCAGGAAGGACGAAAAGGTATAGTTGGGGTAGTCATTAGGGATATTAGGAGTTGTAGGAAAGCAGGGAGAAATACATCCCAGGTGAAAGCTGGGTTTAGCATTCTTAGGACGGATTCAATGGAGTTTTGGAATGAATCCTTGTTGGAGTCGGGTGTGTCTGAATTGGGCTGTCTTGTAGTGCTCTGGGCTAGAGTGGTTTTGGTTGTGGGTGTCTGTGGTTGTGACACCTAAGATTGCTTTTCAGCACATTGAGTGGTATGGGACCTGGTGTGCCGGGTCCTCTGCTCCCTGGGTGCAGGCTTTGGCTGCTCTTTAAGAGCAGGAATTACCTTCTCCTTTAGAGAAACCTGAGCCTTCTTCTTCGGGGCTATGGGGACTGTCGACACAGCGGGTACCGTAGTCTCTAATGGAACTGTCGGTGGTGCCTGTAGTGTTGAAGCAATCTTCTGAATCGATGCTTGCGCATACGAAACAGTTGGCCTTGTATGTCGGGGGTGGCAGAGGGCCTGCTGTGTGGAGTTGGCTTGGCGAAGTCAACATTCGCCTTTTCCTTTCTAGCATTGATGCTCCGTGCTGCCTGTTTATGGGTCTCGCATCCACGATAGCTCATGGTGTGCGACTTCCCTCAAAGGACGCACCTGAAGTTTTCTCTCGAGGCTTCACATTCTTTTGAGCCATGTTTCTGCCCACATTTTACGCACCTGGGCTTGGCCTTACAACAGCTTGCCGAATGGCCAAATCTTTGGCACCTAAAACACTGGGTTTTATTAGGTGATAGTTGCAAACTAGCGCCATTTGTGGGAACTACGAGATCATGATACTGAATCTACGATTTAGTTACCGACTTTTGTTCCTAGGTGACTAGATAATAATTTGGTTAACTTTTAAAATTTTCAGAGGGCTCAAGTTTTCTGTGTAGGTTTATATTCATTAATGTGCTGGATCTGATGTCTTTTTAATAACTCTTGACATTAATGTAAGGAAATTCTTGTTCAGGAGGTGCTAGTACTAGTAATAAAATGAGAAGTAAGTTGTCATGACTCCCTCATCAAAATGATAGCTTATTTCCAGTTGTGATACAGGCTTGAAATTTGGCTCCCAAGATGAAACTATCATTCTGAGTTCGAAAACGCCAATTTTTAATGCAGTGTAGGGAGAATGTGACTAAAAATCCCCAGAAGACAAATTATAAAAATAAAGTACCGGTATAAGAATCCAATATTTGTGGTGTCCCTAAATATATTATGAAAAGTTTCAAATGTAGGGCCTAATTAACAGATAATGTGAGTATTTTAAGAATCTTCAAAAACAAAATGACAATAAATATTTTGAATTTTTAGTTTTTTCACTCGATATTGTAACAACAATGCTTTACTGGTTTCTTATGTACTAACATATTTGACGTGGAATATTACTTTTCTCTTAACAAACAAAATACAGTAGCGACCAAAAATATCAACTTTTTTGTTTCTTAACTATTTTTTTCAAAAATATGTTGGGCATACTTATTGTTTTATACATTGCTGATTTCAAAATTATTCCATAGCTTTTTAAACAGTATTTTAATCTGAGCCCATTTGTTATTTATGATTTCAGATTTACGACCATATTTCTATTGAAATATTAGTCCTAGATGAAGTTTTAAAACACATAAAGCATCAGCATAATTCAAATTTGGTGATATCTCAACCTATTAGGTTGAAACTGATTTTCCAATAATAAAGCATTTAAAAAAAAAAAAAATTCTAATGTACTTATATTGACTTTGGAATAATACTCGACCTTTAACAAATAAAATGGCATTTAAAAATTCAATTATTATGTTTGAGACGTATTTACTATGTATTTTATAGGATGTTGACTTAAAAATTACCATTTTTGAACTTTGTTTGATACCATAAAATAACATGACTGATAAATATTTCAATAACTATTTCTTATTCAATTTAAAAAAAAAATTATTTTCAATATGATTATTTTGACGGTAATTATTTCAGGTATATTAAAATTTCTAACATTGGAATATTTTTCTAAAAACAATATTGTGTCAACTAATTTAATCTTTTTGATTTCTGAAGCGATTTAAAAAAAAAACTATTTTGTCATATACTGTATATTATATACTTTATGATGCTGGTTTAAATTTTACTATTACTATTAAGAGTTCCCTTACCATCCCTTGCACACACACACACACACACACACACACACACACACACTCACAGCCCTACTGACTAGGCTCCTCTGAGTCACCTACTGGGGACCCTACTCAAGAACATTAAAATATACAATATTAACTTAAATACAGTATAAAAACATTCTAAACAATAACGTTATACAGTATAAGACAAATTTATTAATTTTCATTGACCCAAATTCGAAACTTGGTAAAATAAATAAAATATTTGTTTTATTTATTTAGTCTCATTAAGTATACACATAGCAACAAAGCTGCAGTAAACATTTGTCAAATTAAACAGTGATACACAGAGCAAGTAAAACAACATACAACATTACAAACAAATATATAATGGTTTCAATATAATTACAGACTATCTATGACTGAAGGTACTCTGCCACCGAATAAAATGCCTGCTGAATAAGGTAAGATGTGAGTTTGTTTTTAAATTTGTTGATACAAGGTTTTGTTGCATTAAGATTTTCCGGCAATCTGTTGTACAATTTGAGACCAGAGTAGCGAACCCCACCTAATAGCTTTAACCTGTGGATTGGGTAATAAAAAATTGCCTTCTCATGGAATATCCATGTTTATGCTGATTGACACCATTATAATTACTCTCAAAAAATAGCAAGAGATTTAAAATATATATAAAAGGAAGAGTTAAAAATTTTAATTTTTTAAATAAACTTTTACAAGATTGCTGAGATTTTAAATTCCAAAATATTCTTATAATTTTCTTTCTTTCGAATACAAAAATTGTTTCCAGAAAGACATCAACATATCTAAGGACTGAGTACACATATATAAAGTACCCGGTTTAAATTGTAGAGGGACTGGCAGTACATAAAATAACACAGAGCTCATAACAAGCTGAATTAAGTATTTTTTGAAATGAAGATGATGTATGATTTTCAGTTTTTATTTTGCCAAGTCTGAACTTGGTTCTATGTGATGAATTGAAATTTTGTTTTTTAACTGTTTATAATGGAATTTAATTAATTAATTTTTTTTAAATTAAATTTTACAGAATTGCCAAGAACCAATTTTATACCATAATTAATAATGAAGTGATAGACCAGGTGAGCAATAGTCCTTCCAAAAAACTGTTTAAGTGTTTTCATCAGCAAACAAGACAGTTTAGCTTCCCCAATATTGTAAGGCAGGTCATTTACATAGACCATTAACAGCAAAGGACCCAATATTGATTCCTGGGGGACTCCTCGTGAATTGATTTCCCAAGGTGAGCAGTGCGACCTATAAGAGTCTGTAGACAACTCTTTGTTTTCTAGAGAGTAAAATAATGTAAAGTCACTGTATAACTTGGAAGTAACAGTGACTGACCAACCTTTTATCAGTGCTTATACTACAACGAGATGCCCAGTACTGAAATAATTTTCTCTGAAAAAACTAATATACTGTAAAAATGATTCATCATTGTCAACAGACAAGTTACCCCTCTTAGGAAAACTGCATCCATCACTATTGTTATATTTGCCAGCCATAAATGATTATTATAGATGTTCTTAAAAGCTTTAAATAATGTAGGAATTGCTTACTGTTTCAACTCATTTCCTTCAAAAATTCCTGTAGATTACAAATACAGTAAGCTGGAATGGATTAAATAATGCAAAATGTGAAAAGTTAGTTTTTAGTAGTGTTATGTCTAGTAGGTGGCTCATAAATGAACCATGTGGGCCAGATGGATGGCAAGGTTGATGTGTGAGTGTAGGGGGTAAGGGTCACTAATCCTCCATGGGCCAGGACTGCCTGGACAAACTATATTCAAGCTTTCATGGCAGCTACTCTCTACCTGTGAGTACCCCTCTTCAATCCCATTCATAAGGTAGACTCATCTATATTACACAGTTTTGTACATGAAATCATTAGCAATAGTATGAAATATATTTGAATATTTATAGACTCATTAAAATAACGTATTGAAAAAACACTTTTCGAATAACTCGGAATTCATGTCCTTGTGGTAATCTTCTGTTTTCTTCAACTTAAATATAGGAGAAGGTGTCTCAATCCATCCACAAGAACTACCCGCATGGCATATGATTAGGCATTTTCCCTTTTTAAGTGGAGCGTTTAGAGTCCCTATTATTGAATCGTCAGTCCTCATCTTTATATATATTTTCATTCATCAAATCTACATTATGCATTTTCCAAAGAAACGGAAACCTCCACAGAGCTATGGATGGTTTTTTAATTAATACAATCTGTGTATTAAATTTTGTGAAGCCTAGCTGTCTAACTAATGTCATCAAAAATGTTGTGCCACTGGAAAATAACTCTGCGTTTTCAAAGTTTGAAGAAATGTTGATATTTTATTACGTTCATAATATGCAAGAACATGATGAAGTATCGCAGTTTTGTCAAAATCATCCAACCGTATAACATATTTTTCTTAAGTTTTAATTAATATAATGATTTTCAAAGGTTGGCTATTATGTTTTAGTATAATCCAGAATATAATATATTGAATTATTTTACGCATATTTAGGCACTTTTGCTATATGTTACATACTTGTTAAGCTTGATCTAAGTATTTGTAGACTTATATAATACCAAATAGAATATTAAACATTAAGAAAAGTTTTTGGGTTTTTTAGTATTTTAAAACCTCTCAAGTATTATTTTCATGATTATGGTTGATTTTATAAACCAAAAGTTTTAATTTTTCTTGTCTTTGAAATTAGCAATTTTTTCAAAAATTTCCAGGTCTCACGATTTTAATCTAGCACAGTTTTATAGTTTAATGAAAACTTATTTTTCTACTGGGGGGGGTGACCTCTAAACCCCAAATAGTTTTAGGTGTAAAAGATCAAATTTAAAACCGTACAGTGTAAGGTGATCAAGTATAGATTAAGAGAAGCACAATTCTTCAGTCTGTCTGTCTACAGTCTATGTTATGTATATAATATAAAGTATTAATTTATTGATTTTAACACTTGTCTTATACATTATTTTACCAAGCTAGTATTATTGATTAAATAATTATTTAAAATGAAAATATATGACCTAGACCGGGAATCGAACCCAGGACCTTTGGCTTTACGGGTCAAAGATCCTGGGTTCGATTCCCTGTCTAGGTATAATATTTTTCACTTGAAATAATTATTTAATATATAAAGGATACCACATTAAAATAACAATACCACAGACAGACAGAGGAAGATGGGAATAGGACAATTTTGTCTGTCGAATAGTTTGGCCTTACACCAGCTTTGTCTTTCATGTATTCCAGATTTCTATCACCAACCTGACTGTTGTCATTGTTTATATTCTGTTTGGCAAATTTCTGCATTGAATCGGTGTGTTGTCCTCATTGGGATAACACAAGCTTCAGACCTTTTTTAAAAACTTTTTTATGTCAGTCAGAGGTCTTTTATTTTTCTTTATTTAATAATAGTTTTAATAACTGATGGTCCCATAGTACTTCCTCGTGTGTATAACATTTGTTTTTTCTTAAGTAAACTCATTACAAAAACCAAAAACGCCACTTAAAAATGGTAAAATGGTTATACTGTACACTATATAAAAGGTAGGTGTTCAAGAAAGGTTTACAGAGTTACCCCGCTTGAGGGACATTTTATTCAGTTAGAAAAATATTATGTAAAATGTGTTTGTGTTGTTGACTAGTTTGTTATGTTTGTATATATTTATTTTGTGTACTGTGTGTACAGTTACTATATAGAATTGTATTGAATTGAATTATAACAATCCAAATGTGTATTGCAACCTGGCTGTAGCCTATATGTATATTTAATTAAGGTAATTAATACAACACAAAAATCACCACAGTTAAATAACTGATATAACACCATTTAGAAAAAAAGACTCTATAGTTTAAGAATAACAACTAGGTACAAAGTTTCCTTCAAAACTTAACACTGATGGGACAATAAATACCTTATATAGGGAGTATGATATGGTCATACACTTGTTAATCACTTATTTGTCATAGTTTGATAAATGTGTCTTGGGGGGGGGGATGGATACATTCTATTATTATTGCTTAATAATCACTTCCAGCCTCATAGAATACTAATTGGTGCTTAAAAGTACTACCATTTTATGGCTTACTCTGGGGTAACATGTAGATGAATAAAACATTAAATATTGAATGCGTAAAGACTAAATAATAAATAACAATTATACACATGTCCTCCAGTGAGGCGAAGATTATGTTTTTGTAATCAATCATCTTAACTCCTCTTTTCTTAAAAACCCTATTACAGTACACTGTATTTAAAAGCAAAATTATAGAATAACATATATTGTAATAACATAATGAAATAGTTTAATATGGTGAAAAAAATATCGTTTTTCACAAAATAGGTTAATACAATATTATGTAATAACCCTTACAAAATAGTTTAATAATATGCTAAATAAAATATCTCTTAATAACCAATACAAAATAGTTTAATAAAATGTCGTGTGATAACCTTTATTAAAATATTATAATAAAATATCATGTAATTACCTATACACAATAGTTTATTATGCTTAATAAAATGTCGTGTAATAACCTATACAAAATAGTTTAATATGTTAAATAAAATATTGTGTAATAACCTATAAAAGTTAGTTTAATATCTATACTATTATATAAAAATCTAATGGTGTCTCTCTCTCTCTCTCTCTCTCTCTCTCTCTCTCTCTCTCTCTCTCTCTCTCTCTCTCTCTCTCTCTCTCTCTCTCTCTCTCTCTCTCTCTCTCTCTCTCTCTCTCTCTCTCTGTGTGTGTGTGTGCGTGTGTGTGTGTGTGTGTGTGTGTGTGTTTTACTAAATCACGTAAAAACTACTGGACCTATTGAGCTGAAATTGTACATGGACATTCTTAGGGTCCCTGGTTAACACATAGGCCTATTTTTATTTAGAAATTCCATCAGGGCACCGTCCACTGGCCTTGAAAACTCCCTTAACACTCAATACAAATATACGCCAACCCCCGTACGAAGGACGGGTACTCTGCTAGTGTTGAATAAAATATCGTGTAGTAACCTATAGAAAATAGTTAATGTGTTGAAAAAATATTGTGCAATATCCTACAAAATTAAAGATTTATTACTTATAAGATGTATTACTATTCTGCTGTTTACGGAAACACATATTTTAGTGGAAGTTAAATTGAGATTATTTACTATATTCCTAATTTTGTGTTATTAGTTACCTCGCATAAACTAAATTTGTATTTGTGTGTTTTATTTAGATCGTAATAAATTGCATTGCTTATAAAAGTGTTTGAAATGTCCAGAGAACTGCAGTAGATGAATTATACTGCTAACCGAGGGCGGGGTTGGTCACCTGAGGGTAACGACCCTTCCCGGTAACAATAATTGATGTTTGAATATAATACTTAACCATAAAAAAAATATATAATAGCGTCCATGATCGGTTAGAAACAATATGGTGATATAGCCCGTCTCAAGGTAAGTTGAGGCAGGGTACCTGGCTGGAGGGTTAGGGAGATGAATAGCTGGGGTGGCCCGGCCAGTAAATCCCATTAGTCACGCCTCACCGAATACTCCAAAACAGTATGTTACAATACTTTAAGTCGGCCGATTAGCACGGGACAAACACACAATTGTTTGTATTATGATAACTAACAATACAGTATCAAGTATTTACTTAAATAATGATTATTTATTACATTTCCGCTCTTAAGTGGAGTATTCGGTGAGGCGTGACTAATGGGATTTACTGGCCGGGCCACCCCAGCTATTCATCGCCCTAACCCTCCAGCCAGGTACCCTGCCTCAACTTACCTTGAGACGGGCTATAGTACAATTTCAACGTTTTTGTTACTCAAGGAATTTAAAAATCTAGTAGTATAGTAGAAGATATTTACATTATGTTTTTTGCCAAGGGATTTAAAAATCTAGTAATATAGTAGAAGATATTTACATTATGTTTTTTGCTCATTGATTTAGAATTCACTATTGTGTCATACCTAAAAATTTGTCTGTTAATAAGAAAACTAAATGGTCTACACAAATTTCAACGTTTCTCAACCCAACATACAATTTTAATCAAATGAAATTTTACTTCCAATCTGTTTTTTATTACCGTAATTTCAGATGACCAAAACTTTTTATCATTGGAATTTTACACGCACTAGAACATGTTTACTATTAATTTCTCAAACCATTTTGTAAATGTTTCTCCCCCCCCCCTCTATTTAACGTTAGAATATGTTAATAAATTTGAACATAGCCTACTCCTTAAAAATTAAATGATGTGAAAAATTTCAACCTTTATATTTCTCAACCATTTTTATAAAACGTACCTATTAGTAATTGTTTGTAATTATTGTTGCAATAAACAAAAACAGCTGTTTACAAAAAGTGGAAACCTTTTACAGTTAGGCAGCTAGTCAGGTATTGTTTTACAATTTAATAATAAGTACATACAGTAATTAAAAATTAACAATAAAAACACAACACTTAACATTTTAACAAGGATATTTCTCCTGTACAAATTCACAAGTATCCTTGTAGCATTTTTCTTATATTATTTGTGGTTTTGTTCTAAGCATGGTTTCATCCATCACTTTAAAATCATCCCCTAATAAATATTGTACAAATAATCTGATAAAAAGAGGACTACCGTGAACAAATGTTACAGCATAATTCGTTTCCTGTTGTGCTTTCTAAATAAAAAGTAGCTTTTATTTTCTCGCATAAAGCCCTACATCGTTTAGAGAAACTTATGTGAATCTACCATGGCTAAAAAAAAACTATTTCAAAGGTCATATTTTGACCTGCCGGAGGCTATTTGTCAGTAGATGAATATTTATTTAGAGTTTACCTTTTAGTGTCAGATCATTTTTTAATAGTAACATCCTAAAGTGCCGGCTTATTGTTTTAGTAATTTGTAGTCTTTTAGAAACAAAATCATTTTTCTTTTGCAGTAATTGTAATTACATTCTCTTTAATATGTAAAGTAACTTAAGTGTAGCGTGCATTAAAAAATAATTCCAAAGGTTATTTTTATTTTCAAAAGTCACAGTGACTCAATATTCACGAAGAAACAACTGAAATAGGGTTGTTCTATAAAATCACAAATTTAGTTGAACATTTGTTTAAAAATAAATAAGTTTTAACCGATTTTGAAAAAAAAAAAAAAATCATAACCTAGAAAGTATTTTTAAATTTGTTTCTTCAAATGTTACAGGTTTTATGGTTTTATCGAACTCGCGAAAATTTAGACGCATCGAATAACATGTGCACAGGAAAGAATATATCTTACTGTTTTATTTTATACAAAAATATTAGGAATAATGTACTAAAAAAAAGAATTTTAAAATAACACAAACTTTTAAAGTTAAATATATATATATATATATATATATATATATATATATAGGGTATATATATTAGGCTTCATTGTTGTTTCCTTGTTTAAAGGCGAAACACTTGTTAATCAACATTGCTTTATAAAAAAAAGAAGATAAAATAAATCCCCTCGCTCTCAAATTTGCTAATATCTTCAGGATCGTAAAAGAACAAAAACTGGTCAAGAGAGACCAAATAGGTAAGATAAAAGAGAGTGATCTAACTCATCGTGCAGTTCTCCCATCAAGCTGCAATTCAAGAAACATCGTATGTTAGATTACGACCATTGCGGATTCCGTGGATCCTTAGAGACTAAATTTTTTCAAAATTACAAAAACCGATTTTAAGTAGATAGGATCTTTGAGTTTGAGTTTTGTGCGAAAGTTTATTATTAGCTGTACCAAAGAAGATTATCAGAAAGACGAATGGCGCCAGATGGTATGCACCTACTTGTGGGGGTCACATGTTACATAATAGTTCGCTGTAGACTGGATGTCTTTACCAGTCTGGTCCCATACTTTGTTGTAAATACCTTCGACTAATAATTATCCAAGTATTTGGACAATTACGTCTGCTAATATTTAACCTCTCATGGTACATGGCAAATGAACATGGTGACTAATTATCTATACTTGTGAAAGTATTTGGAAACTGTTTTGAAGTAGTTAGGATAGGTTTATTTTAATTTTTCACCACTAGTTGGGTTATTATATTTATATTTCGTAACAAATTTATTGAAATCATTTTAGACGATTTTGAGAATTGAAGCTTTTTATTGCAGTGTACGGTTTTTTATTTCTACAGATAGCAACTGAACCTGGATTTTTGAGGATGTGCCGATCAATACATATTGTTTACTTTTTATACACAATAAATCAAACAGTTTTTTTGAGAAATCATTGTTGACTGATACAAGTCTTGTGGTTTTGTTTTTGCTCGGGAGAAATTTAAATTAATTTGTGTTCATATTTGAACTGTAGGCTAGGCGTGAGGAAGTGCTATATTAATTTCATTGACTGTTATATTTTTACGTTACTGTATTTTGACTCTGAATTTACATAACGACTAATCCATATTTCAGGCTAAGTTCAGTTTATGAGTTCATGAATTGGGGGGGGGGGGATTTAATTTGTTGCTGTCGTGAAACCCAAGTACCAATTTACTTATCAGTAAAGTTCAGGTTATGAAACCTAATTTCACCATAAACTTATGAAATATGATTTTATTAAATAATCCTCTTTCATTGATATCCTTCTATAAAGCATCAATGAGTTCCTTGGACAAAAGAATATGAAGGAAATAAGAGGAGATAATCCTCTAACTCCAGTCTCTTGTATACCTGAACTGGAGGCCTACCAACGATTCTATTGCATAACGATTCTGAAGTTGATACCGAACACTGCCTTTTTGTCTCTTCTTTTTTAGTTTTATATTTAACTACTTCAGTCATAACCCCCAGGGGCTCACATCTTGTGGGTACGGGATTGGCAATCCCGGGGTGCCCTAGCTGGATCTGATCTTGTTTCAACTAGTCTTGGATAAGATCCCTTCTCTTGGGTCTTTTCTGTCAGGTCTCTCTTGACCACCTCTTGTTCTTTTCGACCCCGACGCTATTAGAGTATTCGAGGGCTAGGGTGTCTTTCTTTCTTATTTCTGACTTCTTCAACGACGCTTTTCAATTGTGCTTTAAATGATATGTGTGATCAAAATACGAATATCCCCAAGAGGTAGGCCAATACGCCGAATTCCACCTCTGGCACCGATCGAGTGAAAGCCTCGGTGGCCAGGGCCGGTCGCGAGGATTTTGGGGGCGACCAGACACACGTTCGGGAAACTACTAAAGGTGATCATAAAGTGGATAAAAAAGATGACTGAACAGAACCCTTTAAGAGAAGCCTGCTGTTGCAGAGAACATCACCATCACCCGGTAACAGAGAACACCACCATCACCCGGTAATAAATGTGGCGACCACAAGATTGATGAACTCAGCAAGTTAATGGAGAGTTCGGACGCAGAAAGAGGAGATAGGCTCGAGGAAACTCCCAAAGAGATGTCTAACGCAGACACCAAGAAGCCATTCAGCATCGGATGTCGTGACAGAAATTAAGGAGGTAAAAAGGCCTTACCACCAGGCTTCACCTTTGTATATGGACGTAGTAGAAGAAGAAGTGTTTTTAAATCTTCGGGAGGAGATCGAAAGGACGGTCCTATCTACGACAGATAAAGAGATCGAGAGGCTATAGCGGCAGATAGAAGAAGCTGACGAAAATGAGGGAAAACAGTTAAATATCATGAGAGATACCTTCAGGACAATGTGTCAGGCCGCGTGCAAACAGAAGAATGTTAATATGGCAATTAAGAACGGACTTGTCGGTATAGAAGAGGAGTTGGAAGTGTTGAAAGCTTGTAGATTGCTGATGCAAAACGCAGTAAGAAGCTCGATAGAGAAGGCGCCCACTAGGGAGATAAGTAGCACTATAGGGAGTAGGAAACTTCCACCTCGGAAGAGGCTTAGAATTTCAACGGTGAGCTCAGAGGAGAGGTACACTCATACTAATAAAGAAGGAGTAGCATCAAGTCCTGCGGAAGTGGCAAAGGAGAAAAAGAAGCGGGAAGAAGGTGCTCGGAGGGAGACTATAAACTTAAATAGGGTAGATGGTGAAGCCCGCAGGGAATCAAGCGAAAAAATGAGACGGGATGAAATAGACACAGGCGGCGCTCAAATGGAGGACTGCAGAGATCCTGCTGGAGAATGGCGAAAGGTGGAGCTTGTAAGAAAACGAAGAAAGAACGAGGTAGAAGGGAAAAAGGAACAGAACCGTTTGCAAGGTAGAGATGGGAGGAAAATACCCAAAGGAAATAGAAGACGTAGGAAAGATGCTGTAATTATAACAGCAAAAGATAATGTCTCGTACTCAGACATTATTAAAAGTATGAAGGAAAGTCTCTCTCAGGAGGATAGTAAAGATGCTGCTTTTATATTAAAACGCTCGATGGCGGATGAGATTGTCCTAGTAATAAATGAGGGGCCTGACCCAAAAGTGATAGGGGAAATCCTGGGTAAAACGGTCAGTGATAAAGCAGTCATAAAGCCTGTAGTTCCAAGGAAGCCAGTAGAGATAAGGGATTTAGATGAAACATGTACAGCAGAGGATATGCAAAGTGTAAGCAGAGTGTATGATATTGCAAAATAATTTAAGATTGAAGTCCCAGTTGATCAATGTAAGCTGTTCAATAGGCCTAAACGTAGGCAGGTGGCAGTACTAAATATACCAGACGCTGGAGCAAACGCTTTACTACAAGCCGAGAAGATAAAAATCGGATTCGTCATTTGCAGAATCAGAGAAAGGGCGGAAATCTCACAGTGCTACAGGTGCTTAGATTTTGGACACCTAGCTAGATACTGTAAAGGGGTAGACAGAAGTGGCGTGTGCTGGAGATGTGGGGAGACTAACCATCTGCGCAAGGAGTGCAAAAATACACCAAAATGTGTAGCCTGCGATGAGAAGGGCAAGGATGCGAAACATGTTCTAGGGAGCAGACATTGTCCTATTGACATTGTCGCCGAGCTGTTGGAGAAGAAAATAAAGAAGATAATAAGATGAAAGTCATACAGGTAAATCTAAATAGAGCGCCTAGAGCCCGAGACCTGCTAAATGAGACGGCTAAAAATAGATCCATGGATTTACTGTTGTTCTCCGAACAACCAAAGAAACTGGGATCAGAAATTTGGTACGAAGACAACTCGCAAAGGGCAGGTATAGATGTATGAAATACGAACCTGAAGATTGATAGAGTCCAGGGACCGAACACAGGTTACGTATGGATTGAGATGTTGGGGTTACGTATATACAGGTGTTACTACTCACCAAACGATCCTTCATGTTAGTTTGAAGAGGAAACACAGGGGCTAGAGGATAGCATTAGAACTGCTGGAAGGCAAGTTCTGAAAGCAGGGGATTTAAATAGTAAATCACCGGAATGGGGAGATACAAGATGGGATAAGCGAGGGAGAATTGTAGGTGAAATGATTGCTCGAAGCAGCTTGGTGGTCTGTAACTACTGGAATGAACCCACATTTAGGAGAGGAGAGTCCGCATCTATAATAGACGTAACGTTCTGTTCCGAAAATATTGCAGACAAAGTTAGGAACTGGAGAGTTTTATAGGAAGAGACACTCAGCGACCATCAGTATATTGAGTTCGAGATCCTAACGGAGCACGAGAAAGGGCAACCCGCTCAACGGAGACTGACTAGGCAGAGAAATGTTACTTGGGATACAAGAATGTTAGATTTAGGAAGGATTCTGGTAAGAAAAAAGGTTGGAGTACGAGATGCCGTTGGCTAGATCCCCCAGTTCAGCAGAAGAAGCTGTTAAGAATATTAGAAGCATATTATTAGTCACAGCATGCAATAAAAGTATGCCCCGAAGAACTACACGAGAGAGAGAGGGAAAGAAAACAATGTACTGGTGGAACAGCGATTTAGATTGCCTTCGAGCAGCATGTCGGACGACGAGGGGGAAGTACACGCGGTCCAACGGTAACCTACAACGAAAGAAAGAATGGAAGGAAACCAGGAAAACACTTAGAATACACATAAGAAGGAACCAGGAAAACTGCTGGAAAAATCTTATAAATAGCGTCGAATCCGTGGGGTTTTTCGTATAAGCTGGTAATGAAGAGACTAGTTAAAAGGCAAAGGATCACAGAAATACTTCAGTCATACACTGAATTCAGTCAATCACTTCCAAACATGTTTCTATTTTGTCCGAACCTCAGAGAACGTTAGGTTATCAAGGCTTACACCACTCAGAATGTCAGACAAATGATCACCTTTAACAAAATTGCGTGACTCACGCACGTGCGATGACATGCGTGAGTCAGCGATGTAACGCATTTTAAAATAAAGCTTTCACTTTTCATACAGTGTCGGTGCTAATTGCTACCATTTGCTATAATTATACGCCAGTCTTGCTACATGATTCCAACTGGTGGATGCCAACCGTGTAATTATAGCAAACTTAAAAGAATAGACGCAAAAATAGTCGCAGATTACAAAACGATGGTTGCGAGATAAATCTTAAGTTTGCTAATTTACTAGAAATATTTCGTTCGTTATAGGCCTCTATGTTTTTAATTGAAAATATAATATACGGAACGGATTTTTTGGGTACTGCATATAGGTTTGAAACAAGCCGGTTAACATGTTTACAAGAAATTGTAATTGTATAAAACACCACTTTCGTCGCTAGTTTGAAGTTTTTGCTGAAATATCTCACAAAACCGTTGGTCTTACAACAGATTTTAAAGAAGTATAATTTATAGCCCTATTAATGTTGAACATTACAGTATATTAGTACGATGTATAAGTTGGGTAATCACACAGAATTTTGAGCGTAGCGAGTTGAGGCTCTTCCACAGTTTCCAGGCTCACTAAGGCCGAGCCTCTGAGTGGACACTTGAATTTATACAGAATTACGAGGTTCAGAAAACCTGGGTAACAAACTTACCCTACTGGATAAGATCCGCTGATTTACCAGGACAATTTAAGATTTCCTATAGAGCCCACGAAACCAACTTTGAGCAGTACATTTAGAGAATCTGCTTGTATTAGATTGTACCGTTATACGTCCATTTACTTGTTTATGTTTAATATAATGATAATTATTTTTGTTATAAGTTAAAAGAAAGGTGGATAAATTTAAAGACCACTACTATACTAAAAATCGTATGTTTGTTACAACTCCTTGTCTTAGCTTCTCATTTACAGAATGTCTTTTTTAACTGGGACACCATTGGGATCTCTTAAATTTAGAGAAAACTTCAAATGGGGTGTCTTACTTACTTTTTCCTCTGTAATGAAATGGTATATTTGATTTTTTTAAAATTCAACCGCCATTTTCTAACATGGCAGCCAAATTAAAAATTTCTTATATAAACCTCCATTTTTTACGTTGAATTTGGATTTTAAACAAGATTTTAAGACCTTTTCCTAAGAGATTTTTCTAAGGATTTATTAAATTCCTACTTGTTTGCGAGATTTAAGCCATTTAAAATACACACTGATAGTTATAGCTAGTTTGATTGGTGTAGCTCGTGTATCACTGAAGAGGACGACCTTGTCGTTGAAACGCGTCTGATACTTAGGCGTATTTTTTGTGAGAATTGTGTTCTGTGTGTTTCTTATACTGTCAAATAAATTAAATTAACAATTTTTAGTAATGGGGATTTTAGTTTATTCAAATTTCCGCATTTAGGTAAGTTTTAGAATCCAATGAATATAATTGTCACTCAAAATAAATGGTTATACAATTTCAAAATTGTAGCCGTTTAAAGTGGTTTATCAGTATGAGCTTTATGACTTTGAAGTACATAAAACTAGCGGGGGCGCACACTAAATGACTATAATATAATCTCGAATCTAGATGCGCCTAATTCTTTGTTCTGCACTGTGGCTAGCACCAACGCTGTGCTAGTAAATCTATACATTATATTGAAGGCGTTCCCATTTTGATATTATCCCATCATTATTTCAATCATTTTCAAAGAAGAGTTTAGGTAGTTTACACTTTAAATACAACTACTTAGAGATATTATTGCTGGTGTTTCTAATTGTATGGTTATATATTTTTTACAATTTCGTTTTTTTAGTTAGCCTACATCTCATAGAAATTACGTTTGGGTACCATTAATTACAGATTTTGAAGCTACATAAAATGAGCTATTGTTGGACGTTGTGTGAAACTTGAGTCAAAAATTATCCCCACAAAACTGTTTTTTAAAATTGTAAAGTTGATATTTTGCAATATACTAACCGATTCTGGTAAAAGATATTTGATTAATATATAATACACTAGTCCAAATAAATTATAGAGTAGGATAGGCGGACAGTTCTGGCGGTTAGGATTACCACAAGGGAGATCCAAAAATGTAAATGTAGGTTAAATATTTTCTAATATTATTGATCACACACACAATTTTTTATACAAGTTTGATTGCAGTGTGGCCAATTTTTTTTCTTCACAAAACTAATTTAAAATGACGTCTATTTTAAAACCTTTTTCTGCTAACTATTTCAAAAATCGTTGTTTTTGTAAATAATTTATTTTAGACAGTTTTTTTTCCGGAATAATAATTAACTCGATAATATCTTTGTTTTTGTTAAAAGTGACTTTAAATATCGATAAAAAATCAATTAAACAATCTAACTTCCCTCTAATTTTGAAACTAGTGGGAAAAAGCAGTAATCTATATTATAACCTAGGCCGTGCATATCAACTTGTTTTTATTGTAAGAATGCAATAATACTTTTTCCATTATTTCAAATTCGTGAAAAATAATTTTAAATTTGATATTTTGAGATTTGTAAATCGTGATTGATTGTTTATTTCTTCAGTTTTTATGAATATTCAAACCTTAACCCAATAGACTCATTGGCAAAATGGGTTTGTCTTTTGATAATTTACTAAGAAATAATTATATATTTATACAATTTAATTTACAAAAATACAAATATACCAACATGTTCATTATTAAAAGGGCAACAAAATCTGTCTCTTAAATTTGTTCTCAAACGGTTCTAAGGTTTAATAAATTATTATAATAATCCTGTGGTGTCTTAAATATAACAAACATGAGTGTTTGAAGGGCTAAGGTCTACCAGATGGAATGTTAGTCAGCATATTTAGTTTCCTTATGGATTTAGTTTAGATCTTATTAACGGTTGCCTATTTAAAAAGTAACAATAATAAAATCACCTTAAAGACGTTATTTTATGTGTAATCCTGCTATAACCTATAAAAAATATATAAAAAGATTACTTTTGAAAAAATTGACTGGGGGGAGGGATGCATCTTTGGTTTGCGAAATTAGGCTGTACACAAAAAGTAGTTCAATTTGAGAAATTGGGGCAACGATATTCTGCGTTTTTCTTCAAAAAAGATATTTAACAGTTTCTGGACTTTCGGGGATTTCTCTCTCTCTGTCTCTGTCTGTCTGTCTGACACTCTCTCTCTCCCTCCCTCCCACCTCTCTCTCTCTCTCTCTCTCTCTCTCTCTCTCTCTCTCTCTCTCTCTCTCTCTCTCTCTCTCTCTCTCTCTCTCTCTCTCTCTCTCTCTCTCTCTCTCTCTCTCTCTCTCTCTCTCTCTCTCTCTCTCTCTCTCTCTCTCTCTCTCTCTCTCTCTCTCTCTCTCTCTCTCTCTCTCTCTCTCTCTCTCTCTCTCTCTCTCTCTCTCTCTCTCTCTCTCTCTCTCTCTCTCTCTCTCTCTCTCTCTCTCTCTCTCTCTCTCTCTCTCAATATCTCTCTCTCTTTCTCTCTCGAAAGAAATCAATAGGTGTGAGAGACTCAAAAGCCCGTCATGTGGGAAACGTTCTGCATACAATCTACATACTAGCTAATCTTGAATTACCCCCAGCAACACCATACATAATCCATGGCCTACACAATCCCCAGATCTCACACCTATTGATTTCTTTCTGTGGGGACATATGAAACAATTGGTATATGCAACTCCTGTAACTGATGCTCTGGATCTTGTAGCAAGAATCGTTAAAGCTGCTCCAACCATTCAAGAAAGTGATGTTTTCGAAAAAGTCAGAGAGTCATCCTTAAAGCGCTTTCAACTCTGCAACGAAGTTCGAGCACGCCATTTTGAGCAACGATTATAAAAAATCTAATAACCCTCTGTTCAATAAGTCACTTAATAGACGTTGACACCACTTTACTTGTAATCAGCTGTTTTATTGTTTGTTCTTTTCTAATGGACGTTTTAATAACCATGGTAACCCATGTTAACCAAAATGTAATTTTCTTAGTTATACTTCAGTAAATAAGAATAAATTATACATCATTTTATTTGTCTTAAAATTGTCTAACTTTTTTGTATCTTAACATTTTTTGATAAAATTTGTAGTTTATTAATTATTTAACTTTGAATATTTTGAACTACCGCCATCTTGAAACGGAAAGTTGTATGAAATCGAAATTTTATTGGAATTTATAAACTACCTACAGTAACAATCATACCAAGTATCATGATTTTCCCTCAAATAGTTTCAAAGATATTAATGTTTAAAAAAAAACACATACAGACGGATAGATCGAAAACGGAATGAGATAGGACACATGTGATATTACATTTTTTGTTTCTTTTGGCATGCTGAATAACATGACAAAGTTTGTTCATATGGTTGCTAGACACCCTGTATATATATATATATATATATATATATATATATACTTTTTTATATATTATATACTATAGTCTATATAAACTTTTTAGACAAAACCTTTTTGATTTTATGGGAAAAAAATTACATTATTTATTTTTAGTTCTGAGGTCTTTAGGGTCAATTATATTTTTTTCAAGCAGATGCCTATAAGTTATATTACAAAATCTTATTAAATGACCAAAATCAAACAATTTTGTCTGAACATCTTTAGGTCTTATTAATTTTTCTAAAGATATTTACTATAATAATCTAATACGCCAAAGATAAACTTAGAGATAAGGATTACAACAAGCAGATAAAGATCCAAAAGAAGTAGCAGAAAAAATAGGACTACAAACATAATTAAAAAAATGGAATACACATATATAAACGACAAAGGATTGGATCGACTAATGGAGAAAAGATATGAAAACATCAGAAGAGTTCAAAGTTTTAAGTACCTTGGGGAGACAATAACACCGAACAATAACGAAAAAAATAGCTGTAGAAGAAAGCCTGAAAGATGGAAACAACCTTCTGAATATGTCAGAAAAGCTACAGATCTAAATCACCCACCATTATATCAAGAGAAGTACAGACAATAGTGATGTGTGAGTTCGAATTAAAATAATCGGTGAATCCGAGTATCAAAATCCTCGGAACGTTCCGATTAGACACTACAGTACCGCAGTAAAACCATAGTGTCTGCATGCAGGAGAAACAATAATATGAAACAACCTGACAGAAATTGAGAAAAAAAGTGACAGCTATGATTTGGATATCACCTTAGATCGAATCAAGAATTATTGAAGTAAAGTTTGAAAAGATAAGAATATTAAAAAAAGAAGACTAACATTTCATGGACACCTGAAGACGATGGACATAGAGAGATTGGTGAAGAAGATCCTTTGTTCTCAAGAACCCAAAAAAACAAGTTTCGTGGAAGTTTTTCTGAACCTTGTACAGATTGGATTGACAGAAGAAGAGATTGACGTCAGAGATTGGTTCAGAAGGAGGTGAAGTATCTGATGATAGATAAACCTCAAAAACAAAAAAAGGTGTTTTCCTTAGAAGAAAGAGCTAGAAGAAGCGAAAGGGTGAGAGATTACTGACACAGAAAGGAAAATGAAGTTGTGTAGCGTAGTTTATAGATTTAAAAATAAAAAGATTGAAATTGTCGATTCGAAAAAAGTGTTTAACTCGAAAAACTATAAACTTTATAAAAAATATAAAGACAAAACAATATTTATTTTGATCTAATATGGGTAGGATAATTATTTTAATCGAAAATATTATAACAAATTCTAAAATAATTCTTTAAATTATATTATATCAAAATAAACAATTCTTGTTTCTTGCAATTTTGTATAAAGTATTGTATAGTTTTAAAGTAAAATATTCTTAAAAATTTAAAAATCCTAGTATATTTTTTGAGTAAAAATCTTGAGAAATTTAATCGGATAAAAAAAAGTAACATAAAATTCGCTTGTTTTTTGTTGTTAAATGAAATGACGTATTGAAAAGCTCGAAACTAAAAAAAGTTGACTTTGTCACCAAAAGAATTTCCTCTCTTCTTGTTGTTTAGAAGCGAGAAACTTGTCTGTCATCATCGCCTTATAAAGGAGAAAACAACATAACATAAATACCCACAGCCCTTCAATACTCGATTTTTTATAATAAATTCTATTTTGAGATCTCCATATATATTTGAGATTTAGGAATATATAGTAAACTAAAAATGCCAAATTACTCCTAAAAACAGGATGAGTAAACATTTCATAGACTCCAGGAGAGAAATAACAACAGCAAGAATTTCTATATTAGGAATTCGCGTAAATTGGAACTGCAAAAATGGAATTGCACAAAAGAATGTCAAGTCCAGTGGTATTTACGTAACACGGGATACAGAGTCATTGCGCATGTCTGAATCACTTTTACTAGGCCATAGATTTAGAAAAACACACATAGAGAGAGAGAATGGTTGCACCATGGTTGCCTAGACAACGCCCTCAATTTGCCCACAGCAGGCACACGTCGCTGCTTATTGTGTGAACTTTAAACTTAGTTAAAACTTAGGAAAGTCTGTTTGCAACTGTTCTATGCAGGTTTTACAAAACTTGTTGCTTCAGTTTGTACCCGAAAAGAACAAACATTCAAATGAACAAGTTTTGAGATATCTTTGTTTTAAGAAATTGTTTAACACATTTCTTCAATTTGTATTTGTTCATTTTACTTTCTCAGTATACAAATAATAAATTAACTTAATTTCCATACGGTTTTCTTAACTTAAACTCAGAAGGAAATACACAGATTGAGAGGTACCAACATATTACTTACCCAGCTCCACCGTACAATACAAGTAGATCCTCTAAATGTAATGTACAAAAGTTGGTTTCTTGTGCCTTGTAGGAAATATTAAATTGTATTGGTAGATCAAGGGGTCTAATCCAGTAATCCAGTAATCCTGTAATTTAATTTTTACTATAACAGTTGTTACACATGTATTCTAAACCTCGTAAAAGTGTATATCATTACTTTCTTGACGTAGACTAGGGCCTAAAAGGTCTCGTATCTCGTATTTGTATATAAATTAAAAGGTTTCCTTACGCTAAGCTCGGGTTAGTGCCTCGACCCTAGGCCCTCGATGCAGTTCATATATGAAGGAGAAGCGACTCGTTACGCTCGGGTAGGTGACTTGGTCCTGCAGGATCTCGTAACTATACGAATATCACATTTACTTGAGAGGTAAGTGTTTGAAATTATGTTTCAATGTAGATTTGCTATTTGTCATCGTAGATATGTGATATTGTTACAATTACATGGACAATTTAAATTTTTTATAACACACAAGATATGAACAAAATCTGTTTAAACGCCGCCATTTTGAATTTTTTTATTCACCCTAACCTAAACTCCATTGAATCCGTGAATAGCATAGACAGGTTTTCCGTCAAATAATGTGTAGTTAGCATATAGAATTTGCGTCCTCGTTGTTCCAACATTCAACCAGAATTAACTACCAATTGTAACTTCCAAATTTTTCACAATACTGCGTCAACACCTAGCCTCAACCGGGAGTGAATTCAGAACCTCTCGCGTTAACCACTACACGGTTCAAGAATAATTGGCAAAAATATATAATGAACCTTCCGCTATTAAAATATAAATTTTCAATTGAATACGATTTTCGCTTTGAGACGAGGTTATGGTAGCAGCAGATCAACGGGCTGTATTTAAATATTAAAATTATAACATTTCAAAAACTTGATCTTTTCTATAACAACTTGTCTTCCGTAAGGAAATTCACGTTGAAAAGAAATATTTTCGAGGAGATAGCTAGGTATAGCAATTTTGATTTTCTGAATTAGTGTCTGAGAAAGTTCTTATAATGTTTTCAAACCGTTTATTTAGTTTACTAATACGAATCCACTTTCAGAGATATTCCCCAATATGAAATTGTAGTAACTCGCCTGAAGTGAGTCTACTCAAGTGTTTTGTAAGGTAGGTATTGAACTGTCACTTTGTCGTCAGTTGTATTACCTTGCAGTTTAACGGGCACATATATTATAACAAATTTAACTTCATACAATTATTTTTTAACTTTTTCTTTAATTATTTATAACATTGAGTTTTAAAATCTTTTACAATAACAAATCGATTATTGTCTAAATCTGATGCACTTAATACTTATACACTAACGTCTTAACCTACTACTTATTCTAAGTACATAGTTAAAATATAATTCTAATTCTACCATGTCTTAACCTAAATAAAGAAATAAGAGTGCATCATATTTTTACTTTTAAATTTTTTTACTTTTAATTTATTATTATAAAATGCTCCGGCTAACTGAAATGTACTATTAATTCAATTTCTCTTTACGGGTTCGTGAGGTTCTTTGGTGACTATAATTTACATAAAAAATAGAATTTGGTGGTAGTTTATTTAATTGAGATTGTCCAATAATTTTTACTTATCGCTTGGAAGTTTTTCACTGTTTTTCCGATGTTCCTGGTTCCGTGCATGTGGTTCCCGTGTAGACTGCCAGTAGATGGTTCGATTTTCCTTAATCTTTTCGACGAATCTTCTTTTCTTCTTACACTTATTTTTCACTCACTTTCGTGACGACGATTACTTTAATTTATTGTATTAATATTTCTGTTCAAACACTTTTATAACGACACAAATTTCTCACTCACTTTTATGACGACGATTACTTTTAAACTTATAACGACGATTATCTTTTAAACTATTCTTCGGAGATTACTATTAATACTTATACAAAAAGAAGACGCAGATACTATTTTATTTTGACGTTTGATCTCGGCTAAATCTTTCACAACGATCTTCTTTTCTACTAAAGAAACACTTGCTCCGGAACTCCCTCCTTCAATCAGTAACAACCAAAAGGAAAGAACCTCGTGCGCCTCTCTTCCACCCCTATATATAAGTTCTAATTTCAAATGCTTTCTCCCGATCCTCTTCCTTCATTGGCTTATTTTAAATCTTGTACGTTATTTCGAGACTGACGCAATTTATTTCATTGGTCCATTTCAAACATTTTCGGTTGAAGGCATTGACTTTTGGAATGGTTTATTTGACTTCTTGAGATCTGTGACTAATGTTAGAATAGTTTTTCTAGCTGTCAACCCTTTCAACTCTTCACAATTTATAGCCTGCCGAGCACTGACCTTTTGGGAGCCCTCTATTTCGTTATAATATTTTTGCAAATTTTTCCCAAATTTGTTATTCAGTAGAGTCTAAAGCCTCTATTTTATAAATTCTTAGCAATTTTTCTTTCTTAAAATTCTTTTTTTCAATGATATCCTGTTATAATTATTACTGGAGAGACAATAAAGATAAACTAGATCCGAATTACATTGGTTCTGATCTCATTCTTGATATTAATACCATGTTTAATTAAATCTTCAAATTTTAAAGTTTCCTACATACTATAAAAGATGTAACGAATGAATGAAATGGAGATTCTACATGTGGGTGATGGTGATATCTCTATTGCATTACGGTTGCTTCGGATCAAAACTAATACTGTAATACCGGGATTAGGCAAACAAACGCAAGATAGGGTTAACATGATCTTCCATTCCCTTTGAGGTCTAATTACAATTAACCCCCTTAAACCAATAACCACTCCAGGTAACAGTTCTTAACGAGTTAATTATAGTAAACTGATTTGGAAAACGTACATTTAATTATATAAAATAATTGTACACAACTGCCTAAGTGGTCTAAAGCTGACAGTCTATTAGGACATACCTCTCGATATATAAATACAGCTACCGCAGTGAGACACAGGCCTCCCCCGAGAGTTTCGAAAACGCCATTAGCCGACAACTTACCCTAACATAGTAACTTATATAAGCTTCACTCAAAATTAAATTAGTAAATTCTGAGGACTCGTCACAATTCGTGTCAGCTATCCCGGGGCACTTTCACTACTCTGTAGTAGTAGACCTTCCTACATTCACAGAACACAGCTGATCCAGCTTCCTATGTATCATGCTGCAGGTATCCCGTTAGACTGCAATCCGGCCGCAACCACAATACGAGGCCCAGTGACTTTTTGTTTATTACTCAGAGGCTTGGTCATTGTGAGTACCCCGAGGTAAAAATGTTTCATCTAGTCTTGGGTTAGACACTTCTCTTTCATCTTTTCTCTCTGGTCTCTTCTTGATCAACTCTTATTCTCTTCCAACTTTTACTCTTGTTCTAAGATAATAAGCATTGAATGAAACAATCATTATTACTACCCCCACGTGACTGACTCGTTAAAAATTTTTGTAGGTTGGTCCCTTGGATTTAAGGAGAGGGTGGTCAATTGATACTCGGAAAAGTTCCTTTTAGAACTTGTCAACTGTTATCAAGAACTCCGTCTTGAGAATTCAAGTGGCAGAGAAGTTATCTAAAACTTCAAGAAGGAAAATAAGGAACTTCAAATGAAAATAGATTAGACATTGAGACAGCGGGACAGATCTTTTGTACTCCCATTTTATCCTCGAGGGAGTTTGGTCAGAAAGTTGTTGTGTCTACTTAAAGAGGAATAACATACCATTAGGCCTATTTGAGATAATATGTAATATTACTAATAGTATATAGTATGATGATATAACCTAACCTCAAATCGATCTTACGGTTATTCTAATAAATCATTTGTTATTTTTTTAAATTTGTTGTTATGGTAACGAATGTTGAAATAGTACTTTTAAGAAATAGTCAGCTGATCTGAAAGTTCGTATTTGAAATGTTTAGTCAATATTTTCTCCCAAACAGTTGCTTTATCGAAACGAAGGTTTCGTTAAAATCCATTCGTTCAATTTTTGACACAATATACACACCTCTCAATATATATGAAATATAGTAAAACTGGTTGCCTTAAAAATAGATTAAGAAGTATACAAGTAGAAAATGGGTCAACATTTTAAACTTCAAAAGCGGATGGTAAATTAAGTTTAATATATTATTCATACTTTCTACTGTAATTTTAATCGCTCTTCTATACAATGATATACGACAGTGATATACACTTTTTGGTTTTTACTAAATAGTTCGTACGTTTTTCTTATGTTACTTTAACCAACAACTAGATGGATGCTATCTTGAAGTGGATAAGAGGATTTTTATGGTTAGCGAAAACCTTCGTGATTCGTGACTCAAGTAATATGTCAGCTCTGTTGAAATCGGTTCAGTAGTTTCAGATAAAAAGAACCAAATACATGCAGACATACGAAGAGACACTACAACAGAGGTTGCTATGGATTTCCAAGTCTGTAAAATTTGCGTGATAAAAGTAGTCCTTTCACTCCATTTCACTCCTTTCACTCTACTTCGTCTTCTTACCGCCCTTACAGGTGATACTTCATCATATTATAAATAGCTGGCAGACCAATAATTGCTCAGTAAAACTTACGTAGAGTATAACAAATTGTATACTTTATTATATCCAAAGATTTAGTCTAATTAACCCTAGAACAACTTCTAGAAACTTCTTCTAGAACCCTAGAACACTGGTGTCGTCCTACTTGCGGTCAGTCCTATTTGCGGTCAGTCCTATTTGCGGTCAAGTGTAGTTTTATGAAGGATGATCAAGGTTCTGGAGGTGGAAGGGTTTCCAGTTTGCAGTCACATCTTGAGAGATAGTTAATTACTAATCACAAATCAAGTCGTTTGCCATCTTCACGTGTTGGTCTACAGTTCCCGGTTGGCAGAATCCACAGGGATTCTTACTTACAAAATTCACTGTTTTGACGAGAGGATAGTCAGTCAGAACGAACAAACGACTCTGTTCACTTAAATAGAGCCTAAAAAAGGGGGAATAATAAACAAACACTGTATACATATATAAATAGAGAGGGAGAGAGCTACAACAAAAATAGATACTAATATTTATAGAATATACTCTTTCGCATTACAAGCATACTTCGTACTAAAGGTTCGCCAGTTCCAGACATTTTTAAAATAAGACTATAGATAAATTTGGATTGACTCAAAAAAACATTGAATTGAATCAAAAAAACAAATGGCATACGACGAATTTCGGTAAACGTTTCCCCCACTTCAAATCTTCAACACGACTTTAGGCTCACTATATGGGGTTCAAATATGTGACCGCAAATTGGACAAATATCTTTCGATTAGCCCACGACATTTTTGGGGTGACCGCAAAATGGACGGTTTTACCCTTGACCGCAAATTGGACTGACCGCAAGTTGGATACAACCAGAACACTACTCATTCCTAAAAATGTAAAAATTACGACCCGCCCTTTGTAAAATTCGGAGAACTCGTAGACAAAAGACGGACACGTCTTTTTGTTTACCTTCCTGCCATTGTGAATAGAGGCCACTGTCTCTTCGGCTAAGTTCAAAGTTGAACCGTTATTACCGTACTCAAGCTCGCGTCGTATATTTTACGAAAGAATAGTGTTTGCAAAAGTTTTAACTATTAAGTGTTTGATTTTTTTTTTTTGTAAATTATTGTTTTTATATTGTTAGTTTTTAGTGTTGTAAATAGTTTATTGTGTAAATAGTGATTGTAGAGTTCAAAGTGTTTGATTTAGCTACTAAGTGTATACTGTATTAATCACTGCATGGAATGTGATTCTCAGTGAAGACAGGACTCTAATTTTGGCATTTTTGGCATTCTACCTAATGAAATTATTGTAAATCATTTTTATCTTTTTATATAAATTAAACATTTATAAATGATGTATTTTATGAATATCCGATTAATTTTTCCAATAAAATAATATTTATATTTTTTTCGATTTTTTTCCCAGATTAATTATTTTTTTAAAACGTACTTGTAGTGGTGGTAAAAGACATTTTTTTTACAGTTAAAATATGTAGGAGTTTATTGTTAAATATTTTTAAAAATACTTAAAAACAATAAAGGATTTAAAATAAAAAATAGTCAACACTAAAGTAAAGTTGAAAAAATAATAATAAAAATAAAAACAGAAAGTAGTAACATTTACGAATGAATAGTGATCACGTAACAATGAACTAAGAGTAGTAATCAATTAACAAATTAGATAGAAATAAACTACAAATAAACATAAAAACAAAAATGAATTTTTATTTGTTTGCATATAGTAAAAACTTTGGACAAATTAATTTTTTTCTGAACATAAAATACAAAACCTATTTTAATTATAAATTATTAATACAATATTGTGCTAATACTTTACGGTTACGATGGGAAACGTTAAAAGTATTGTTTTCCTGGGGGGGGGACACTATAGTGCGTAAGTAGCTGAATATTTTCATGTAATCTTGGGTTATTAATCCTTGACGCTATTAGAGTAGTTAAGGATTAGCCGTTTTCATTTTACGTTCTTTTATTCCATTTTCTTATAAGATGAAATGATGACCGAGAAATTTTTCCCCTTTAAAAAACTGAAAGAAATGTATTATTTTACAACACGTCAAGATATACAGAATTAAGCATATCTCAATCATATGGGGTTTGACAAATCAGCACGCCATGCCAACTAACGCTAAAATCATTACAACAAATACATTCCGTTTACGGCAACAGGTAGCTATAAGCTTTTCTTATATTGCGTGGGATACATGGTTAAATATAGATTCATTCTTGTATTTCTGCTTCGTAAATCACTTTTTATTCGAGTTGTAAAAGCGTTGCATGGATTTAATTTATTAATTCACAGAAACTAATCTGCTTATTTATCATTCTAAATGAGAGTTCCCCAAGTCGAGACCTAGCTAAATCGTTTTTTCGCACTAAAAACAATAGTTTCGTCCAATTTCAACAAAATCGTTCGATCCCGTTTCAAAACTAAACTTTACAAACATTTATAAGAATTAGTCGATTAATTTGATTGGTGAATAGTACATATTTTAATTTGACTCAAATTTTATTCACCACGCTTAATTGCGAAATTACCTAAATTACTAAGTAAATTTTGAATACAATATTATATTTATTATACAAAAGGATAATGATTTCAAAACACATTTTAAACTAAAAACATCAAAGATTAATTTGGTTTCTATTATCAAATTATTCCCCAACAATCATTTGGGATGGATTTCTTTAAAAAAAAACATAAAATACCCGATATGAATAACAAGTTTCTTGTTTATTAAACGAAAGAGACACAGATTTCAACAAACCTTTATCACCAAGACGAGGTTTCGATGACTGTCACCATCTTCATGTGTTAATAGTTAAAGTCTTGCAATTGTACTATAAGGTAAATTGCCACAGTTTAAAGAAAAATGACATATTGTCAAAGGCTGGATCATCCCGTATCGGGGCTGTATCACAAGGAGCTATTATTAAAACTATTCTAATGGAACCCTTAGGTTCTCAACAGAGCTATTGTTTAAAAAATTTTGGTTCTTGATATTCGGAAAATTTTCATAAAAAATGTGTTATTTTATATGCAAAATAATAAAAACAATATTTTTCAAAATTTACAACATACGTGTGGAACGTAATGAGGTATAAAAACAGTTTCAGTTTTATCACAACGAAATTATCTAAGAGTATTGTAAGTAGAAATTCTTATTATTTGGAGCTGTTTTCTATAGAAAATTTACTTATTTAGTAAAAGAGGCATCAGAATACAGCTAATTGGTATAATATATATATATATATATATTTATTTATATATACATATATGTAACAATAGTTTGGTTCTTTTATTTCTATTTTTTTAAAGTACATAAATATGTATTTAGCATGAAATCGTTTGTTTTTTATTTCTATTTAATTTTTCGATAAGTATTAAACTTTGAATTAGGTTTGTGGGGACCCGTGTGTGTGTGTGTGAGCGGGGGGTATATAAATAATAACTTTAGTTTTCTGTATTCGTGCATTTATGAAACACCTTGTAGGCTATAATTAATTTTTGTGTTATTGATTTTGTTTAATTTTACTGTTAAAAAGGAGAGACTGAATGTAATAACATGTGGAGGAGGAATCTACTTTTATACTAATTTCGCAAGTTTGTATTCTATTTTAATATATTTTTTTAGGAAATAAAAGATTTTAATTAAATTTAATTGACTTGTACAATGTTTGTGTACTTCTAAACTTCTGAAGATGGTAATTTAGTCATGAAACGTCTTTATGTTTATAAAGATTTTGTTTTAAAATTGGTAACTTCCTTATATCTGACTAGTGTGGGTTGCTGAACACATATCGAATCTCTCCTCAGGTAGCGGATAAGGGGACGCCTCTCAGATATGAGTGGTACCGTGGAAATGAAATACTCGGGGTGACCATCAACCAGAAACTTTAGCCTTGCAATGAATATTCGAATCTACAAAATCTAGAGGAGAATACCTTGATCAAAAGTTACCTGGACCTTTAAGTTGGTGGTTGGTCAATAACCTAACAACCTTTTTTCCAAAAAAAAAACCCAATGAGAAACCTCTAATTGATACAACTCAAAAGACTTAAGCAATGGAAAATGGACTATGATTTTAATGCTTGTGAAATCGCTTTTTAAAACAGGTGGTATTAAAGAGGATTTAAATTAATTTAATCAATACTGAGTAGGGGTCAAAACAGCTATCCAAGAAACAAATTGGAAAGGGATGACATTATGGAGTTGTGAAAACGCACGATTTTCAAGTTTGTAAAGAAAACTGGTAAGAAGAAATTCTAAGTGGCATTAAAGTGACAGAGATGTTTTGGTATATAGTTACTAGTTTTAGATCTGACAATAAACACAATAAACACATATGTTCGATACGCTTTAAAAACATTTTTTCATCATGTAGGCCTACACGCTACTAAAGAAGAAAAGGACAACAGCGTCAAAGACGACTTTTACCAAAGCCTGAAAGATGTAACGACCAGTTACCTTGGAACGACCAGTTACCTTGGAACGACATAAAATTCATCGTTGGGAACATGAATGGTAAAGTAGACAGAAGCAAGTCTTCCAAAGAACTATTGGAGTCCACAATCTTCATCAGATTAGTAACGATAAAGAATATTATTGTAAGCTCAACTTTTTGTCCACATACAAAGATATTCGTAGGTGGATCTTGCCTCTCCGGAAGGAAACATCTTCAATCAACTCGGTGTTCCATTTGATCGAAAAACGAACAGTTAGGTGCTGATTGATGTTAGAAGTTATCAAGGGGCTACCAGTGCTATCGTATTTAATTAATGACTTAAATCCTTGTACGAAGTTGCATTTACGGTTTCGGAATAATTGACAAAAAATCGCCGTAATTAAATACGGTTTTATGCTGAGGACGTATTTATGGGACAAGCGAAGCAAGTTTGGGGATTACTTAAATATATAAGTATGTATTCCAAGACGTACTTTTTTACTTTGTAATCTAAGATTTTTACTTTTTAACGGGAAACTACCGAACTAAAATTTATGGTGATATATATTTATAGTTTTGGTTATGTGTGGGTGAGGAATTTATGTGAACGGTATCTTTTCATTTCTTATATACAAATAAAGAGAAAGTGATGTTACGTTTCTTTTACTTGAGCAGATAAAATGTCTGTTGTCTGTTTAGAGCACATAAGGATAAACCGATTATTATCAAATTTGTTGAGAGCGATTTTAGTAATATATTAAAGCGATTTTCTCGCCAACTCAAAACAATTGTCGGTGGTTGTCATAACATTGAAATACCAATTTGATAAAAATCGGTTGTATTGATTTTGTTCGTATTTTGCCAAATGGAGCTACTAAGGAATCAATCAAAACGTATTAGTCGTCATATGGCTAAACATTCCAGTTCAGAATTATAGGTTAAAAAGACAAATGAACCGTAGCCGTCGCAGTAAAAGTTCGTATATCTCAAAATCGATGGAAACGATTTTAGTCGAATTTTGATGATATGTGAAAATGTATAACCAAATCAATGTGTCAATCAGTACGTAAAATTACGGTTTGTAGTAGTTTGAAAAATACCGAATAAGCTCTGACCGCTGTCTTGTTTATTTTATTTTTTAACTATTCTGTTTATACTTGTGGTTTGGGTTATAAATCTTCACATTTTACAAAAATTTCATTGAAATCGTTTTCGCGCGCTTATTTTCAATCAAACATTTTACAAGTCATTCCACGTATCAATTTTGATGAAACAATGACATCGTTTTAGAAACGATAATGACCGGTACAACCATCGAGAGTAACAATCTGAAGACCTTGAAGGATTGATGGCACCGAACCTATCATTAATGTTATCTCGAGAAACCAAAAATAGAATTAAATTGCACGAAACAGGTTTATCCGTTTATTTTGAAGTCGGTAGCAGCCTTCAATGTCATCGCGATTGCGCAGTAATGTCCTCATTTTACCTCAGTCTACGTGTTTTAGAGATAGTATTCACTTTGCATGATAGAAAACCTCTGGTTTCCTTTCCTCTTTTCGATTAATTTAGGTTAAAGTACATACATAAAAATTAAAGTGGAAGAAGTAAGATTCTAAGGTTTGAAAACAATTTTATGGACACTGTAACATTAACAGCGCTTTCTTTTTGCTCTTTAATCGCGTGTTATTGCTTACTCTTATGTTCTTAAAACTTTGGTATATTAATTATAAAACTTTATTGAAATTTTCCATAGTGTTCATTTCGGAGAAATGGAGTTTGATAAAATAAAGTTACACTTCAATAATAACAAAATTTTCCTAAATAAGTTTTATACAAAATACAAAAAAAAGTAAATTCTTTTTAAAGTCTATATAGTCTTTTTAAAACTACAACACTCTTTTTCTTGTCTGCAACCACCTTTGATCATACAATTTTCCCACTAGTTCGTCAACCTGAGAGGTGGCCTTCCTATTTTCCTCAACTTATCTTCGGTACATTTTTGGTCCAACGATGTTCCTTCATTCTGTTCGCTTACCACTTACTTCAACTTTTAAAAGATGTACTCCCGCCAAGTTCTTCAGCATCAGCATCAGGTATATGTTGTTTATTGCCCAACCTATTCCGTCTCTTTATTACTTCTAACCTATATTGGGTTATGTCCAATCTAGTTTACTTATTAACGCCGAAGTTTTACATCTACAAAGAGTACCTCTATAACAGTAGCTGGAACAGTTCAGAACCACTTTTGATATCAGTTCGTTACACTTAACAAATCTCCTGAGAAAACGAACTTCCTCCAACCAGTATCAACTTTAAAATCTTCTCCTTATTGGCTCTAGTGGTGATCAACTGAATGTTAGAATACCTTTAGATATGCAATGTTAACCCTCTCCTCCATTATAGTATTCCCGCCTGCAAATTAGTAATAACTTTGGTTTTATCAGAATTCAGTAGAAACTTGTGCAAATTCTTGCCAATTCCTCCAACATTGTTTGAAGATGATGATATTTGACACCAACTTGATACCGTCAGAAAATGATAATTTAGAATAATTTCCGTATTTAAATATTTTGAGTACACAGTTAAGAGAAAGGATGACAGCTGACAATCTTACTTCACACCTCTTCCTATCTTGAATTGCCTTCTTTTCCTTTCTACCTCAATTACTATCTCATTATTATTTTACATACATTTGATAGCTTCCATGTAAAAATTATTAGTTCAAGGGATGAACTAAAGAGTCTAATGCTTTGTTAAAGTCTACAAAGCCAATGTAAAGGGGAATATTATACTCCAACGATTTTTATAATATTCGGTTGATAGCCTAAGAAGGTCGGAAGTATATTTTGTATACGTGAGTACGGACGTGGCAATCCCAAGGTCCCTTAGCTAGATCTACACATTTTTTCATGTAATCTTGGGTTAGAGCCCTTCCTTTTATTTTTCCTATCAGATATCTCTTGACTAACTTTTGTTCTTTTGTAACACTGATGATATTAAAATATTCAAGGGCTAGTGGTCTTTATTTAATGTTCTTTTCTGTATTTTTTTTATAAATTCTTAATGGCCAATTTTACCTTTAAGGAACATGAAAATTATCACAAAATAAGGGTTCCTAATTTATTAATTATTTTACTGGAAATTAATCAGTATTAAAAAAAAAAAAGTACTTGTAGATTAAAAACTAGCAAGGTAGTCTGAATGCAGCGTGAAATGAAGTTTCATCCTAATTTCTTCAAGTATTCCCATTGGGTATTTCCCACGCATATTTTCCGTTCTCTTCCGGATTGAATAACATTAAATCTATTGTTTCAAATATCGTAAATAGTTGTACGTGTGTAACCACAAGGTTAAATTATATTGTTTTCAAGTCATATACAAGTTTATTTATTGATAAAAAATAATCTTACTTGTGTTAAATATAGGTGACCATTTTCTAGGAAACCTATTCAAGTGAATGTTACTCTTGGAAATATAATCACTAAATTTACATAAACAGTGTACAATCGTTGCAAAAACATTCTTACATACAAACAAAAACAAGGGCTATGTAATATGAGAAAATAGGTTTGAAAAAATAGTCATTCAGACGAAATTTTGTGTAGACGTTTACCCAACAATATGCTTCTTTAAAAGATCCACCCACTAACTTACATTATCTACTCTCCCTCGGGAAAGTGGGGAGGCGAAAATTCGTAAAGAAAGGTAAATAATTTTTATATAAAAAACTATTTTAACAATTTTAGTTTAAATACGGATTTTTTAATTATTCCCAAGAGGTGCAACGTGATGTTTTGTTGACTTTCAAACATAAAAAAACGTCGAGATTATGTTAATATTTTCAATATACAAAAAACTTTAAAATGATATTGTGGGTATTCAATTCTCTCAAAAAATATTGTTTTGACAATTTTCGATTTAATGAAGAGTTTTCTTTTCTTTTTTTTTTAACTAATAGAATTTTTTAAACTTCCGCATTTAATTTTTTTTAAATAGGCCTAATATGGTTTTTTCCAACCTCCACATTAAGGCTAATTTTTCAATATAAAACTAACAAAATAAATAAACACAAACAAATTGTAACTTTATCTGGCTCTAACCCTCCTCCCAACCACAAAGTTTCCAAGCAACTTTAAAGTTTACGATTTATGTTTTGAAAACTTAAAAAAAATGTTTTTACCTTTCTAAATATGAAGGAATATATGTAAAATTGTACATTATTTAATGCTCTACAAAACTGATATCGATAATTTTTAACAAGATTTTTTTTTTTTATGCATTTAGAAAAAACTGTTGATAGTACTAAAATTATAATTGAAATTTTTTTTTTTTTAATAAATTCTTTTCGTTGTTAAATAATTAAAAACAAAATAAAAAGATCATTTTACGCTTTAAGAATTCGACGCTTTTAATTTTTTTGATAACTTGCATATAGAGAATTCCCGGTAAAATAGACTTTGTCTTCCTCCCCTTCTCCGAAAGGAAAATATTTGTTGCTATCTTCTCAAGAATCACTAAAATCGCTCAAAATAAAATGAACCATAGCTTTTTTGTTTGTGTTGTGTCATTGTATTGTTATATCTGAAATAAAATATTATAAGTATAATGTTAATATGGCTGTTACCAAAAAGCCACGAATTTTTCGGTCCATCTGAAATTACCAAATAGCCACGATCATTAGTGAGGATTAAGAAGGGTCATCTCGCAAGGAACGAAATGTCCAAAAAGCCACGATCGAACCTTTAGTAGGAAGTATGCTTGTAGTGCCGAAAGAGTATATTCTATAAATATTAGTATCTATTTTTGTTGTAGCTTTCTCTATCCCGACACGGATATATGATTTATTCATCATTTTTCCTGTAAAATAAGGTTTCAAAATTGATTTTTGAAGATCACAGTTTTCAAATTATCGTAGTTTTTGGATATTTCGAAGTACGTAAAAGTCGAAAATAGGGTAATTTTTTTTTTTAAATGTCTGGGACTGGCGAACCTTTAGTACGAAGTATGCTTGTAGTGCCTGTAGTATGCTTGTATCATAAAAAATAAACTTTTATTTTACAAACTACTAAGTGTAGTAGTAAATGGTTTATGTCATAGGTAATTATCAATTCCCTTTTTCCCAGAGGTGGTGCCGGCTACCTGGCTGAGCCGTCGTGGCTTTTCGGACATTTCAGCGCTGGCAAACGAACCCTTCTTAATCCCCTCTAATGATCGTGGCTATTCGGTAGGGTCAGAGCGGCCCAAAAATTCGTGGCTTTTTGGTAGTTCCCGTTAATATTACCAATGACTACATAAATACTATAAGACACGACATAGGATAGGGAAATAGTCTACGCTTTACGGGTGCTGTTCGTCACAAGTTTGACACACAGCTATCAGAAAGCACTAGCAGCAGGTGCTTGACTGTACGCATCCCACTTGGTTGAGACTGTACAACTGTTGACCTCTCTCTCACAAACCTTCTCACTTACTTCCGTCAGCATAGTCAGTGTTGTCAGTTCGTGCGCTGAGATAAGCGATTCTCGACCTTCCCTCGCATCTCTGGTCCCATATGTGGCATCAGTGCGTTTTCTCTTACCCGCCTGAAACATTGTTTGACCGTAGAGCCACCTAGCGCCAGTCACATCAACTTCAGATTCTCTAGCAGAGCGACCTAGCGGGTATTGGACAACTCAAGAATAAGCGTAGAATATTTAACATGGCCATGTCGTGTCTTATAGTATTTATGTAGTCATTGATATTACAGTTTCTGGGTTAAACATTTGATACTTTCCAAATTTCACAGGTGTACAGAAGCACATATGTACTGTCTTCTTTACCTTTACCAGATAGAAGATTGTAAAAAAAAAAGTTTGAGAATGATAAAGACAATTTTTGGGAGGATGGGGTAAAAACTACAGGTATAATTTGGATATATCAAAAGTATTTAAAGAAGGGCAGTGGTAACAAAATGTAAATTAATTCTTAGTGAGATTATAATAGGAGTTAGGAGTGGAGGTGGTAAATAGGTCTCAATTCCATAAATTACATTTCTGTTTAGAGCATAGGGTTTCCCATAAACCACAAGTATACAGAAGTGTCATTAGTATAGTATTTAAAGCATGGAGTGTTATGTTAACACTTACCATTGGACCACGCAGGAAAGAAAATGCAAAATAATTTGTGTAAGTCTCAAGTGGAGGTAAAAATTGTATTTTTTGGTCGAGTGTTTAATTTGAGGCAAAATTAGAAAAGTGTATTTTGTGGACAGCGTTCTGGGTCTACGAAAATAAAATTATAAATAAGGAAAATTTGTATGATTTGATAAAAATGTGCAGGGAGCATGGAAATATAGACTTCAACCTATTTTGTAATTTAATTATCAGATCTAACAATAATTAATTTTGAAGAAATATATTTTCTTAATTCTGTCTACCTTTCAGACGAATAGTAGCAGAATAAAGGGTTTCATTGTTATACTTCATTTTATTTTATTAATTTCAGTTATATTTTGTATTGATTCTGTTGGTTATGTACTTCTAATACAATTATTTTAAATATTATTCTTATAATGAATAATATATTATTATTAAAAGCTACGACTTTACGTTTTTATTATATTTCTGTATTATTGTTCCTATCAGAGCTGCCTCAAGCTGTCCAACATCACGTCTTCCACTCCTACATCCATTCCTTTCGATGGATTTTCAGTTGACTTTTGTTTTCCACTAATTCACATACAGTAATACTTTTTCTGCTGCAACATTTAAGTCCGACAGTTTGACTCTGTGGGCATGTGATCGAGAAGACATCAGATAGTCAACATTTTCTAGTTTGCTTCAGGTCCTATTGGAATCTTCTCTTTCTGTTTCTTTGGGGACTTTGTCCAGTATTAGGATAACATGCAAGGGTAATAATAAACAGCTGTGATGTCACTCGAAGTCCGCACAGATGAATAGTCTATTCAGGAGCTAACTTATAATGATTTATGTAAATATTACATTTTTAAATTGCTTTGAAAACAAAATTTTATTTATGAAGGTGGTTTTGATATTTTGATTCACACAGTGCTCTAGAAATGTTGAATCAAATCAGAATTTCCAACAAAGAAACATAAAAAGAATTAAACAAACCCCAAGGGTTTTAACTGGACTATATATTGATCACGAAAATATCAATTCGTGCGTAACCGTTCTGATTACGAGACCCAGCCACCTGTTATAGATATATCCTCACCACACCTTCTTAACAGTTGAACAGTTTAATGACTAGTTTCAGCGTGTCAGGGACAAAATTAATACATCCGTGTAAAATTAAATAGTTTCAATTATTTGTAATGTGTGATTATCGATGTTTTTATGTCTTTATTGAACAGTTAATTATGTTTACGGGTTTGTTTAATAAGCTAAACGTGAATGACGTATAAATTGTCCTTATAGAACTAGTTTTGATACTACGCTGAATGATTATAAAAAACAGTAAAAAACTTGGTTTAATTTACATAATTAAATAGTAAGCAAGCAAAGCACATAAAAAAAATCAAAATGAAATACTAATCAGTCTTAAAATTTAAAGGAGAATCTGCCATAAAAATAAAATCAGAATTCCTATTTAATAAAAGGCACTAGCTGCTTAAAGAGACGTGGTGCGTAATACATGTTTTCACAGAAAAGAAACACTTTTCTATATCTATTTCAATCTTAGCAAATGTTGGTAGGATTTCTGTTATGTCTAGTAGACTAACCCACTGGGAAACCAATTCCTTCAATGAAATAGATCGGCAATAAGACGAGAGAAAGAGGGTTCTGTCAGGACAGCCTGGAGGTAAACCTGGGTAGGCAAATTGGTGAACATTGGCAACAGAGTGTATAACTAGTGGTGAGGTGGAGGAACCATTGGTAGGTCAACGGTTGTACTTAGTTATTTAGCCTACTACTATCGGTTAGAGAGAGAGCTGTGAGGGCAGCCTGGAGGTAACCTGAGTACTGGCCTGTCAGGATGGTGAACATCGGCAACAGGATATGTATAGTGGTGAGGTGGAGGAACCTTTCTTTGGTAGGTGAACTTTTGGGCTTAGTTAAATAACCTACTGCTATCGGCTAGAGAGAGCTGCCAGGGCAGCATAGAGGTAACCTGAGTACTGGCCTGTCAGGGTGGTGAACATCGACTACAGGGTGTATAACTAGTGGTGAGGTTGAAGAACCTTTGGTAGGTTAACGGTTACAGTTATGGGCTTAGTTAAGTAGCCTATTGCTATCGGGTAGAGAGAACTCATCAGCCTAGGCGAAGAGAACAGCCCGAAAGTTAAAGTTCCCGTTCCTTCACGTTTTGGTGTTCAACACAGAGGTAACAACCCTGTCTCGAAAAAATCGTATAAAGAATGGTGCAATCAGGTAGATCTACGAGTGGTAAGATGTTGTTGCAGAAGAAGCCAAGTTTCTGGAAGGACTGTTGGGTAGGGTAACAGGTAAAAGTAAAGTAAGAGGATCTAGTGATTACATTACAATTTTTCTTTAATGCAGACTCTAAGGGCTTAAACAAAACTTATTGGTAGACTTAATCATTAAAATGTCATTTGTGATATATATATATATATATATATATATATATATATATATATATATGTCAAAAAGAAAAATGAACGGAAGTCAGGGTTCTCACAGGTATTTTTACAAGAGTTGCGGACCAATACTTCTTGTTACACAAAAGTGAAATTTTATCAAAACTGTTAAAGCTGATTTTGGAAAATCGAAATGTTGTGTTTGGGCAAATGGCACATATCCTCAAACATTTCTTTGAGCTAAGGTAAAAACATGGTCACATATCAAATTTGATGAAATGCGTTGAGCCATTTAGGGTGTAGTGCACTGCATGAAGTATAGAAAGACAGATTATATTGTAAATGTTACTTTTTTGGAATCAGGGAGCTTTAAAACCAAAATTTCTATGAAACGTCGATTGTTTTGCCCTATCACATTATATAGAAAACAACGAGGTATAAAACAATTTTTAAATTATCACAAAAAACTTAGTATAGGGAAAGTTTTGAGTTGGGACAAAAAACTTTTCTTTTATTCATAAGATAAAAGGAAGCGTGCGGTAAAACCAAACACCTTAGCCCGTAGGCATATTGGGAAAGTTATTTGTATATAATTGAAATCTTTTAAGCGGCCTAAAGCCAACATATTAATTTCTACGTTTCATACTAAGTAACAAATAACTTTCTTCCAAAAATAAAAATATTCAATTACATAGTATTTACCTCTTTACTACCCCATGGTCATTTTTTGAGTTTTTTTGGTAATTCTATATTTTTCCTAGATGTGAGATAATACAAAGAATATAAATGTAAAGTTAGAACTATAAAGTATTTATCGTCAACAGACCCACGCGTGAAATGGTACTTTGTTTTACCTACGGACCCTAACAAAGAAAAATCAATGAAAATTCATTCCATCTTTTAATGGCTATTGAATTGTTTGTCTCACGTCTCACAAAAACTGTTAAAAAAAAATTATACGCTATTCATTTTTCATTGTGTGGTTAAATTAGGTTGAATTCGTATATTCCTCTATGCAAGAATATTAAAGTGCTTCGTAAATAACATCGCAACCTTAAAATCAGGTATATCGTAAACTAACTCATTCACACAATAATGAATCATAGATTAAATTTTATGAAACGAAGCGTTTTGTTGTAATATTTTAATATTTCAAAATAAGTGTAAACGATTTTGATCAAATTTTACCGAATTGTTAAAGATTAGCGTTCATTTCGGTATTTTCAAAATTACTCGGGAACCGTAATTTTATTAATTTTCTGTTTGTCACCATTTGAGCTATCACATCAAATTTAATTAGAATTTCAAGAAATCATTTGCACCGATTTTGAGATTTTTAATCTTTTATGCGGGTGGCCATGGTTCATTTCCTTTTTCAAACAATATTTATTAAACTTTTTTTTGGTTAGTTATTGGAGATTTAATTTTAACAAAAAATTGACAAATATCTTTAGAAGTAATTAATATATATATATATATATATATATATATATATATATATATATATATATATATATAAGTTGTATTTTGGTTTTCTGGGAATTACCCCATTTTGTGAGTTATTAAACAAAACAACAATAATAATAAATTTTAAATATAGCTTCAAGATATACTTAAAATAGACACACATGTACTGAATTTAATACAAATTTTCATTTCGGCCTTAGTGTAATTTAAACTATTTATGTATGAGCTCATTTTGTGCAGCTTAGTCAACTGTAAATTTAGTAATCCCAAATGAGGAAAGGTTTAGCTTAGTTGGTTTAGGCATACGCTTGGAACTAGTGAACCGTCAAAGGTTACTCGGGTTGATAGTGTTGAGTTTATCCGTATTGCCGGCTCCCTCGTCTAATAGTCTAGTCAAATTAACTGAGGGTCAAACTTCGGGAATCTCCAGGAGAAAATTAAATGCAAATCTAACCATGGAAATTACTATAAACTATAAACATTAACGTTGTTTACACAAATAAAGATTGAATAAAATAACCTCCAAAAGATTTTGTAGTTAATTTGGGGAAAATATTAAATTCTTATTCTTGTCATTTTCGAAAGAGAAAATAAAACATACATTTTTCTAGATATAATTGTTTGATGTCCAAAAAGGTGAGCAGGGGTTATCAAGAAATTTTCAAAAATTCTGAACCAATTCGGAAAGATGTAAATAAAAGTAAAAGGTTTTATTTCCTCTAAGTCTTTTTGAACAAAAACAATGATATCTGGAAAACTTCTTAAAATTAGCCAAAATTTAAGATGTTTACTAAAAGTCTGGAAATATTCCTATGTGTAGTTTTACTTAAGACAAACATTTTTTTTTTTGAAAAACCGCTTATTTACCGAGAGGTTTCTTCTGAAAATTAAACTAGTGATTTTGAGTATGCTAAGAATGTTGGTCAAATTTATAAGAATATATCCATGCAAATTATGTTTAAATAAAATAAACTATACTTAAATAAAGGTTTAATAAAAATATAAACTTTAAAAAAATGTTCCTTACTATCGTTTTTAGCTTTATAGGTTTGGTTAGACTTTGGATTTTGTTTTTCAAAAAAATTGACAAGATAAATAACAAGTTTTTATTTTTGGTTAAATTACTAAACAAAATTATGTCCCTTTTTAAGAGTTTTTTAGTATGTGAACAAGTTTATTGCTTTTAACAGGGGAGGTTAAAATTAAAAACTAGTTTAAATTTGGGGACAGGGAGGGGGAGAGTTATTTAGATTTTTTACAAAGATTTGATTATTATTACAATCACTATTATCTGAAATTATTTCTTAATTTGACTGTACTATAACGGGCAGAAGCAAAAGAAATGTCCAAGATGAAAGTTAGAATAAAATAAAGAATAGAATACCATTAGAAAATTGACTCCTTAGAATAAAAGGACACTGGTTGTGGGTAGTGTAAGTATGAAGGACGTCTACACAGAAGAAACTGACAAGATATCACTTCTAGTGTAGGATATCACACAAATGTAAACGGAATAACTAATTATGTAATTACATCAACTGTGTTTGTTTTTATAGAAAAACGTGATTTGTTTAAAAACAGCTGTTTAGTTGTATGATGAATGATAACCTTAGTAAAAGTTGATTGTTCCACTTACTTATGCCAAATCTGTGGCAACAGGATCACACAAATAGGTCAGGTATCTCAAGGTTTTAGTATTTTTAGTGAAATAATAATATAGTAATTCTATTTATTGTAAACTATCTTATGTCTACATTAACACAGGATTTAGTTTACCAATCCTAAACAAATTATGGGAGACATTATGATAAATACCCAGTGTCCATGCAATGTAATACACAAGAAAATCTTCGAAATGTAATACCCTAAAGTTGGTTTCTTTGGCCTTGTAGGAAATGGGTTTTATCCAGCAAGGTGTTTGTTTACAACAGTTGTTACACAGGTGTTCAGAAGCTCGTAATTGTGTATATCATATCGTCAGCTAGGAGTTAACGAAACTCGTATATTAAAAAGTCTCCACTCGTTAAGTTTGTGTAAGTGTCTCGGCTTAGCTACATATGTGAAGTAGTATCCATTCGCTACCTTCTTATCGTTGATTCTGCTTTGTCGGATTTCGTAACTATCCAAATATCATATTTTCTTGACAATTGCTTTCATATTTGTCCAACCCAAAATTTATATTCCTATTTTAAGTTTTATGGGCGCTATCGTCCTTAAATATAGACGACAACAATGATGGCATGTCGAAAATCACCTTTTGCGGTTTCCTGAACCAATGAAAAGTGAAGCTCAGTCAAAAAACGAAGGTCAAAATGTTTTACGATTACTTACTGTACTCTATTCTTCGTATACTGGGTACGTAAAAAAAAAAAAGATAATTTTATTATTCAACTAATGCTAGTTTCTACTACACTGGAAACGGATGGGAAAAGACTAAGAGGCCGACCAAATAAAACATGGGGAAGGCGAATCGCAGAGAATGGAAGGGAGATGGGAAGAAGGAGCTGACAGATATGAATTGATACAGAGATAAACGAATGTCAGAGAAACATTGATTGGTTTTGCTTTGGTATTATCAGTAAGATCATCTATCATCCATCTTGTTAGCCTTTCTTCCCATCTGTCCTGGAGTATTTCTTTCCAACAGGTCGTCCATTAACCTTTAAAAAACAATATGTATTATGAGAAAGTAAAAGTAAAACGTAATAACATGAATTCTTTACTAATATACGTACAAATTACACTTATAAGGAACAAAACAAGTTCAAAATGTAATTCGAGAAAATGTTTGTTATCAAGTACTCTCTGAAGAAAGTTCAAAAGCTGATGTTTGTTCTGTCATTTTAATGAAATTATAAAGCACAACAAATGTATAACTATGTTTGAAGCATAATCTTCTGTAATAATTGAATTCCTTGAGGCAAACTTTCTCCACCGACGAAGAGGGGCCTTGAAATCTTCAAGTTCAATCTTCAGAAGATTATACTCAACAGTGGGTATCAAGTGCGGATGAAGATTTTTTAAAAGTTTAATAACACAGATAGAATTAAAGTTTTGTTTCAACATCATTAGAATTATTTATGAATATCTAACATAAGATTTCTTTTACGATTTCACTCATGGAAACCCCAGAGATTATGCAATATTTACTGATCCAATTAATAGGAGTAATTGTTGTTCTCTAACTCGGGCCTGCCGGATCTAGTAACTATAACATATTACATTTGCTTTAGAGGTCAAGATTAGAAATTAAATTGTTGAAGAATAACTTAGGTTTGTCAAAGTAGAGTGTTGGGGTAGTACATTACACGCAGAATTGAAATATGCGCACTTTTGATCTAAAATATACGCTGAATAACATATGAGAAATGAACATAACATGTTTAAAATGTTGACATTTTTATTCATTTTAATTGAGTGCTGGATGAGCACACTATAGACCCCTATACGCAATTACATGTTCCTATCTTTTTTTTTCAGCTTCTATCGTGCTTACGTACAGACGACAACGACGACGGACGAACGTCATGTTGATAATCACTTGTCGTGTAAAGATCAGTGAAAATAAGAGGTCTACATATTTTGATCACTAAACTTACTCTATACTTCGAATACTAGATTAGTAAAATATATAAGAAAACAAAGTGGTAATCATCCTCGTTAAAACTAAACTTATTCAAGATGACAAGTAGTGTCATTGAATTTCCTACACTGCCAAACTAAACGTGAAACAGAGTATAACAATATAATTTGTCGTCTTACAACACAAACTATTGCGAGATATTATTCGATACTAACGTGTATTATCAGTATAACCACATCTTATCTTATTCAAGGATTTCTTCGATTCTCACACTTCTTTGTGACCTACTCAACAACCTATTATTCGGTAACATGAATGTAACATTATTTTTTAAATAACGACTAACCTAACCTTTACCTTGTAGTAGGACACGGAATCGTGGATAATTTGTGGGATTGTAACAACGAAATTATTATTAGAGACGTTCTAAAATAGAAAATTCATCGATTTGTGATTTGTGAGACTGATCCTAGTTAGAAGACTAATTTGGCACACTTTTATTCCCTTACACATTTTATAAATCCAATTTTACCAGTTTTCCGAATTGTTTTAAAACTTCGTTTCAAAAATAGTTACTATTGAAAACACATAACACTCGCTCATCCCCAAAACAAACACGAACTATTCGTTACTTAAAATGTTAGTTCCGTACTTGTCAATCAAAATGTGAAAATAAACTATGAACAAATATTTATATATTTAAATAAAGGTCTAAACCTACATAGCTTGTGACATTATTGCATTTAATGTAAGTTGTATATTATTTAAATGGAGCTTTCAATGACGATTTTCAAGATTCATTTTTGTTTTTTGACAATTATTTCTGAACCGTTATTTTTGTTTAGTTGGGTTTAGGTAACTAATCTTTTAATTTCACAAAAGTTTGAACAAAACTATCAGAACCTAGTTTGAGAAATTACGTCTTTTATGATAATCACATGGTCGGTCTTTTGGGTTATTTTTTAAAACTCACGAACCGGCATTTACGGGAAGATGGCGACACAATACACATTGTTTGGGGTTTTAAATTTGATCAAAATCGTTAGAGTTCGCTTTAAGAAAATCGCATTTATAAAAACATTTCTTATACCAGCTAGCTACAAATTTAAGTAAAATTAAAAAAGAAAAATGTTATCACATTCCAAATTTGATTGAAATCACTCGACGCATTTGAGTCTCACATAAAAACAGACGCCAGATGGACAGATATTTAATTTTAGAGACGTTTTACTGTATGTATAAACGGATCTATAAACGAACCTAAATTAGCCAATTTGTCTGAAACTTATACTTAATATTTCTGCGTGTAATGATCAATTGCAGACACTTTTTGAACACTGTATGTATAAATAGATCAATAAATCTATTGAATAAATATTTTACTGTTTTTCTTTTTATAATCCTAATTAATTTATGTTTAATTATGTAAAAGTGTTTCATGGCGTTTGAGTATTAAGAAAACTGAAACAAAATTATATCTCTAATCTGCAGTGAAACAGCTGACTAGAGCTTTTCTTAGTAGTCTCATGTATCAAGAGATAAATATTTCGTTTGATTACAGTCCTCATAAATATCCCACTCTTCACTAAACCTTAAAACTATGTTCTAAGCTAGCTTTTTACGAGAATAATGTACATTTAAAAGCTTAATTTACCCACTGTAAAACTTAAGCTTACCCTTAACATTACCAACAGAGGGTAACGCCCAACTAAGCTGCCTGCTTATTACGGTCAAGTAATGCGCATTAATTTGACTCCCCAGGGGATAGAGGTTAGATCACTGAACCAAGTTGTGAGTTTCACTACTTCATGCCCAGAATCTTAATTTCAAAACATCCCTCAAAAGCAAAAATTAGGATGTAGATAGACTCAAATCTTGTTTTCATGTACATATTGTTATTATTAAAATTCAGGAGATAGGGTTGTAGCTGAACGAAAGAGATATGAAAGTACAACTCCCAGAATAGATCACTTATAACACCATATCACAATTTTTGTTCCTGCACTATCCTGCTATTGCAACAACATAGAATATTCCACCCATACGAACGACCTAGCAATTGGTCAATAATTAAATATTCAGTAAGGATCTGGTAAAGGCAGACAACAGTTTTAGCTCCATATATTCGTCCAGTCAAATTTTTATAAACTTGAGAAATTTCCACAAATAATTGAAATACAAATCTTTTCGGTAGAATTGCGACGTAATAATAATAAACCTAGACAAAGCCCGAATAAAAAATTCGACGTTTGAATGTTTTCTTTGTTATCACATTAAAATTGTTTACGTTCCAAATAATAAGAAAGACTCCAAAAAGATTACGTTTCCAATAAGAAAGACTCTTATTAATTTATTTTGGCACTAATAAGAAATGCATTACTCTTGAAAAGCTTACTTATCGAAATATAACCGCTTATAAAAATACAAACAAGGTGGAGGCGAGAGAAAATTTTTTTAAAGTATTCAGGAAAGTGTAATTAAAATACCAGACTTCATTTTCTTCACGATTTTACAAAAAATAAGAGAATTCACCAAAACTCCCTTAAATTTAACAAAACTTTACGGCTAAATAAAATCAAATGTGATATGTTTTTTTAAATATTTGGAAAAATTTGTACGTATGGTTTTATTAAAGATAAATATTTTTTTGACAGAATAAATTTGGTTGAAAAAAGATTATTTTAGGTTTTACTTTATTTGTGACATGTGGAAACCGTTTACTTATTTAGTGGTTAACGTTGCCGCCTTGTCTAACCATATTGCAGTTCACTGTTTTAGTATTATTCAAGAAATCTTTAACTTCTTCTCAAGCTCTAATCATCAGTGTAGTATTTTGGTGAAAAACGCATCAGTTTTTACGGAGAATCCTCTCATAGGATTGAGGCCTTATGCCGCTGACCCATCGGAAAAATACGATGCCGTTTTGAAGATTCTTAAGATGAGAAACTCGACGCATTGGCAGGAACCCTGCTTTCTGAATCGTAAAAAAAGTGTAAAGTTTCAAATTTCTTTAGTAACTTGACATGCGATTCTGTTTAAAAAAGTCTGAAAGATTTTACAAAAGTCACATCTGCAAAGCTCAATAGAACTCGTTAAAAGTGTACAAATATTTCTAGAAAAATGAGATTTGATCAAGGCCTCAATAACATCATCACGGTTGCAAAAAACTTGCAGAGAAAATCTGTGTTGCTGCCGAGTTTGAAAAAAAACCTAGTCAATTAAAGGCAATTCTCCCACGAGAGTGAAAATGATCCTTATCGGGGTGGGAGAACATAGTTTAAAGTGAGTTTCTTCTATGCCGTGTTTGACATAGAAATATCTTCGTTTTAATAGAAAACCAGAGCACGAGTTTCAGATGTCTTTATGATTTGAAAATTTAAAGTGATAGAAAATAATGTTACATAAACGAAGTTGAATTATTTTACGAGCTGCAAATTCTTGCACCAATGATACCCTCTGGAAGCCTCAAACCCTTTGTCATTCATAACAAAAAATCGTTTTATGGAACCTTTCCAAACGTGTTTGTTACTTTGACAATTCTTCTGACGCTATTAGTTTCGGTGGTCAGTGGTGAAAGATATTGTTTTAAGTTGAAATTGATAAAAATTTGTCCCAACAGAGTTTGACTTGACTGGCAATAATTCACATTTAAAATGACTTGCTAAATGAAATGGACACAGATTTGATACACAAGGAATTCGCAAAAATGTAAGGCAGAAAAATCTCTTTTTAATTATTTATGTTGTTTACCTTTACCTTCACTAATTATATTTGTAAATACAATTTAAAATCTTGTAACTTGACATTTGGTTGTATTTATTGACTTTTCACCATTTTAAATTTAATGTAAGTGTGTTTTTAAATGTAGACTATTTATTTATTTTTTTAAAGTCTACATAATGTTTACAAGAAATTCACAATTGTATTGTAACTAATATTATATGCTCAACAAAGATATAGCAAAGTTAATAAAATAATCAATCAAACACAATTTTAAAATTAAATTGAACTAGTTTGAGTTTAAAACTACGTAAGCAATAGTTTTTCAATCTCAAGCAAATTACTGTTTCAAATAAATGAAGCGCACATGTACGTTATAAAATCAGGAAGAAAGCTAGTTTATTAAAAGTTTCATAAAAAACCTAAGGTAATAATTGTTTGGAAATGCCTTTAAGATCATAATTTTAATACTAGTTTAACAGTCAGCTTTTTTGTAATGCAAATAGCAAGTGCACGTTTGTGAAATTTTCAAACAGTATCATGATTAAAAAAAGAAAGAAATATCGTGTGTATAAGATTACTAAAATCCTGACATAATATACTTAAAACTCTATTTCGGAAGCCTTTATTTTCAAATTTATCTGGGGGATCCCCTCCAGACTCTCGATAAAATGAGCGCCGAAATATCGTTCACTTACGCTAGAAAAATATCTAGGGCCGGCCCTGTTTTTCCTTAAGTATAATATTTATTTACTTGCGACATTGCACTTGGGTAATTAACATTAAGATTTCAATCAAATTTGAAAGAAATTGTGTCTTTTATACAGATCAATGACAGATTTTTTTTTTGTATTTTAGCAATAACTAACGAACCTACGTTTAGAGGTTGTTTAGGGGTTATATTTAGTAAAATGTGGTCAAAACCGTTAGAGACAATGTTGAAAAAATCACAATTTTTAATTTCTTTAGCAACTAACCCTAATTTGTGAGTTATCTATAACATAAAGTTCCTAGATACCTACATATAAATTTTGATTAAAATCGGTCCACTAATTTGGGCTATAGAACACATACGAAGAAAGAGGTATTATTCCGTAACCCTCTTTTTTGGATTCAGGGGACTTGAAAACATTTTTTACCCATCACCTAACTTTTTCTATACTTTGTATATTTCAGAAAGTAAAACGATAGCACTATGGTTTTCTTTAAAGAACAACTTAGTATGTTTAATTTTTTCTCCCGTTTCCCATTTTAGAAAAATTCTCGATCATCATTTCAAATAGGCAGCGTAATATATTCGTATAATATTAATATGTATTCTTGAGACATTAAAAATCTTATCTAAGTATGTATACAATTTGGACAAGTTGACTAAATCCGTTAGTTTTTTCCCCAGAATATATACAAATGAACAGACAGACGCATAACAAACTACTTCCGGACAAATGTTCTTCGGATCTGTTTTTTTATGTGTACCACTTAATCGATCTGCACCATGAAAATAATAATTATAATTTTTTAAAGTTTTGATATGTCATTATGTAATAAAAATTAGCATTTCTGTACATTATTTACTATAATTTTATTTATAAAAAAGTCGGTTGTTCTCCATTCAACAATTAAAAACATGTTCATAAATTGTGGTTTAAATTACCGTTCTCGTTATAAAAGTATCACATTTTAGCTAATTGAAATAAAAATATTTGCAATTTTGGATTATCCGTAATTTAACGTATAAAGTTAAACTAAGATAGGATCTTTCAGTTTTAGCCCTGTTTCCCCAACCGTGTCCACTGGCCTCAATAACGGAAGGCCATAGATAAACCATCTCGGAAAGTTATGATGGTAACTCATTTCACTTTATGTCCTTGCTGTAATCCTTTCAGATATTTCAAAACTAAAGGATTAAATAATAATAGTCGTATGAAATCGCAGGATAATTAATTTTAAAAGAATCTCAATAACCGGCCTTCTGTTTGTCATTAACAATTACCTTGTAAGCAACATAAAATGAGTATAGTATAACAATTAACAGTAGTTAATAGAGATTATTTAATTGAGAAATTTTATTTTCTACTGTAGTCTATACTCGTATAGATAGATTTAAAGGTAAAAAATTAAAGTGTAAAAAAAATATGGGTAGTTGCTTTACAATATTTCCTTTTAGCAGTCGATGAAGTTCCTAGTTTTTTGAAGAGCCTTTTTTTAAAGGGAGGGAGTGAAGTGGTTGAAACGTCTACCTCGTAAAATATGAACTTTATAAAAAAATGTTAAACTCTTAAAGATAATAAAATTACTTACAATTTGGTGTTTTATTCATTTCGATGAAATTAAAATTTACCGAGTTATGACTTTTTAAATATAACTCTGAAACTACCCTCATGCAACACATACATATAATTTTTACTCCCTTTAACTGTAATAACTTGAAAACCATATATCGTGTAGGAAATTCTAAAAATACCTATATTATATAATTTAGTTATATATATTTTGGGCCCTTATTGTAGTTCTATGATGAAAATTGACTGAACTACGATTGAAATAATAAAAAAAGTGTACAAACCAAAATAAAAAATTTGTAATTTATGAATAAAAATATTATTTGGTCCAAATAACACTTGAAGATTATTTTTTTATTAATAATCCATACAAATTTTTGTGAGTTTCTTGAAATTTCGTATTTGATCAATGTAGTAAAGAAATACAGCTTTTTTTTTTTTTTTACAAAATCAGTATTTTACAGTAATATTTAATATTTTTTTAAATTTTAAATTGTAATTTAAATAAAAATGGTTTTATAATATTTCAGTGTGAAATTTATTTTGTAAATTCCGTAAAATATGAATAATTGAAATGAACGGTTAGTGTTTGTCAGTAAGTCTTTGTATATTTATAAAAATAATCATAAACCGGTACTTTTTATGAATAATTGTAAAACAAACTGTGAATGTGCTTTATAACAACAAAACAACAATGGTTTTATATTTATGTCTAGATGTACAACTAATATCCTCTGATGTATATTTATATTTATTAAATACGAAATTACGAGAAACATACAAACTTTTATGGAGAAATTATGTTCAGTCGTTATTTAGACCAAATAATGTTGATATTCATAAATTATCAATTTTTAATTTTGGTTTGTACACGTGTTTTTTCTTATTTTTTTAGTGATAACTTAGTCAGTAGAGTTACAAATAAGGACACAAAATAAAAGCAAATAATTTATCTAAAAAAGTATTTCTTAAATTTTCGTTGCAACGTAATGTTCTTTCTTAATTTACTAACAAATTATAGCGCGTAAAAATCACCATAAGGCATAGTTTAGCATCATATTTAAAAAGCCACTCGTACAATTTGATTACATGAAAAAAAATTAAAGGGAAATTTTATGATCTTTTAAAATTTGTGTATTTAATTTCTTCGTAAAAGTCATAATTTACGAGGTAAAACCAGATTTTTCAACCCATTTACCATCTTCCTTTAAAAAATGTCTCTTCGGAGAACACTGGGCTCATCGATTTCCTAATAAGGAAATATTTTAAAGCAAGTTATAGTAGTTAGGTTTTTCCCATATAAATTTGTTCCTTTTTGAGGAAAATTTAAAGTTATGTTTACTATACTAATGTTCTACAAGGAAATACAGATAGTATAAAATGTCCACCGAGTAATTTGTCAACAATTCCCCCCCCCCCAACAACTTTGGTATTAATTAAGGTACTATAAGCCCACTTTTTTCCATTTCGGACACCAGAAAGGGAAGTGCTGGGATGTAGCGTTTATATTTTATATTTTTTGTTTTGCCTAATAAATTGTTAAATAAAAACATTCTTTATTTTAAGGATTTCTAAATATAAACAAACTCCGTAATCAGTATCACGTACGCGGTTGGTCAGTCCTTATCTACACGATAACGCAAACAACTGGTTCTTATCTAGATCAATAACTGCTTTAAAATATACACTCTGAAACTTCACAGAGAAACTAGAGCTAGCCAAGTGTCTAGGTTACACTCGGAAACATATAACCTGATGTACGTGCATCTTTCTGACGGCATTAATGTCTAAATTAGAAAAAATCTGTGATAACCGTTCTTGTTAAAGTGTCATATAACTTATAAGAAGAAGAATGACATAATTCCAAAAGACGTCTTTCCGGGAAGTTTGTCTCTTCAGGTTACCTTGCGCAACCTACTATAACTTTTCAACTTACCAGGTAAAAATTTCCTTCTTATTGTAATTTTATTTTATTTAAAAAAAAACCAAAGGAAATGAGAAACCGTTTGTACCAAAAGATTATTCCGATTTTTTAAAACAATTTAATGCAATCCTTTCAATTTTATCTCATATGCCACGTGCCTAAAAATATTTCTTTCTTGTAATTTCCTTAAAATGTGTAATAAAGTTGATTCTTATTTTTTCATTAAACATTTAACACTATTAAATTTAAAACAGTATTTAAAAGCAATCTGATTAAATACTATTAAAAAAAAAAAAAAAAAAAAAAAAAACTTTTACCTAGGATAGTTTTTTCATGTTAACAAAACATTCTAATTTAAAAAATGTATCTCGTATAAAACAAAATGTAGTTATAAATCATCATTCTAAATGATGTCTTTTTGTTTAACTAAATAATTGTATGTAAGTAAGTTTACTACTTGTATCTATATTTACAGTTTTACTGGTTCAAGTTATGAATGAAAAAAGAAATTCTAGATTGTAGTCTATTACCTCGCCAACAAGGTTGTGTTTTAGCCAATAACTTCTTACAATGGATTATCTAGTTTTTAGTTTAGTAAAAATATATTTATAAAATATATATTATGTGCAAGTGTAAAATTGGGAGGTGCTGCTAGGAAACTTTCGGCTTTTGTCTCTGGAGGGACTCTTTGGATATTTCCTTTTTATGAAATTATTTTTTTAAGGAACAGCTGATTTTGATGAATTTTTTGATTATTCTTATATCTTAGCCAGATTTAAAATTTTAAAAATTGTATATTTACTGTAAGAATTCATTTAAGTAAAATGAAAATAAATATCTGATTAATTCATGAATTTGAACATTATGTCTTTAGATATTAAAATTTTTTGCGCCAGCTATTTCTGTTAGCATATGCTTTTATTAACCTGTTATGTTAATAGCTCATTTTTGGTAAAGGCAACTTTTTACAGTGTAATGGTGGCTTAAGGTAAGCTGCAGTTAGTTGTGTTTCAAATTTGTAAAATATTGTGTTACCTTGTCACTCAGCATTTTTTAAAGTATTGAATATGGACGCCTTACTTTCATTTTGGGTTTTGTAAAGATTTCCACGCACGTCTTGAATGTACTTATGGTAACGGGGATATATTATTTAAGAGACCCATATGAGTTGATTTGAACCCCCGCAATAGGGTTGTCTCGCATCACCAAAACCTTTAAAATAAATTATCATTTGAAAATACATCATATATAAAACTTATTGATGTATTAATAATACTGCCTTCGTACAGACTGATGTTTTAGAAATCCCCAAGTGTTCAGAAATAGTAGTGGTTAGTCATGTACATTTTCTTTGACATATTGTAAAACTTCCTTATACAGTAATATTTTTCGGTGTCCTTTTTTTTATTACGACCTTTAATATGAGGTGTCTTTCGACGAAACTTACATTTAGATTTGTAAGAAGCCCCAAATCCCTGTTACACGAAACGGTACATTTTTATCCCTTTTTAATAATTCCTGAGTTTTTTTTTAGCTCATCCGTTAAAAAATGTTCACTAACACTGTACATTTATTCTCTTAGGATTTATTCGTAGCACTCTTACATACAATTTTAAAGAAAGAATAACCAAAACTTATATTATAATACAAAGATCGATACATTAAATCAAATTGAAATCTGTTATCGCTGTCGCTTGATTTAGTTAGTACGTCATTTTGAATACTGTGAATATCTAATTGGTTTAAGGAATTAGTTTCCAGAATTTGTTGTTTCCTTACATAAATTTGAAGTGAAAAAAGTAATGTACATTTGTCAACCGGTTTTTAAATTTCGTTGTAAAAGGAAAAGGTCAAAATGAATTGTACAATCGACTGATGTTAGAACAATAACAATTTTGAAATATCAAGGAGAAAATCATTGGTTGCGTATCAGTGGCTATTTTCGAAAGTCTGACAGTAAAATTCTCAGAAATAAAATATAAAACATAATATTAAAAGAATGTAACGTAATGTTTTCGTGAATGTCCCTCGTTTACCATATCAAGTGTAACCTATATTGGAATCGATATATTCTAGGTCATACACTAGTTTCGATTTCTACGAAGTAAATAATGACGTAGGTCATACACAGAGTATTGTTCAGTGAGTTGATCTTGAAATTAACTTTGATTTGTAATTCACACGTTGTGAAAACGTGATGGAGATGAAGGTTATGTTTAAATACTGGATAATTTCTCTATTTACTTTCTATATAAACGTAGTAGAAAGAATGTAATAATGATATTAAAACAAATTCTGTTTTTCATAGTAATATATGTTTTAATAAACAGGGTAATTATTAAGAACAAAAGCGAATCTATATCTATGGAACAGAAACCAATCAGAGGCAGATATCGTATTTTTGCTTAACCACAATACAGGTTCGCAAATTATTATATGAGCCATTGTATATGACCTTACATCTCACAGCCCTCTTATATTTCCTTCAATAATCCCGGGTTCTCGGATATGGGCTAGGTCTATATTCTCAACGAGAAAACCCTGTCAGAAGACTGCAGAAGCAGCCTTACTGTGGTGGTGGTGGTTGCACTGGATTATCTTACAGGGGATTTTCCAATGGTTTGTCTTTCGTCTGGAGTATGGTGAAGTACACTTTACCAAATCCCAGGTATGCTTTCATATCTGCTGCTTTTAAAGCTGCCTAAGAGCTATTGTCTATTAAGACCACTATGGTCTGGTGGTTTTCGGTCTAATTTAAACCAATTTTCTTCCAGCCCTCGGTTTTTCTGAGATCCCATTATTAGACAAAAATAAAAAACCTACTAGGAGCTAGAAACTTTCATCCAGATATTCATAAACTGATTAATATGCCTTTTGTGTTAAAGTAGTTTTAATGCTTCTTTAAAATTCTTTTTCATCTAAAGCTCCGTGGACATTTTATTAAACAATTTGAACCAATGTAATAAGGCGTTCTTTTAAAGATAGAGAGTCGATATTTTGGATATTTTAAATAGTTAAGGACATCCCTATTTCGGGTTGAGTATGAATGAAAGTTCCGCTTGTGAAGGAAATATTCTATTTTATTTTTAATTAGCATCAGGCACTTATAAATGGCTGGGAACAGTCATCAATTTAAAATTCTTATAAGAAGTATTAGATTTACTGAAAGTCATAAGCCGAATATACTTTTTCTGTACTTTAAAAATATCTGTAATGTCTGATTTCATACCCCAAACCTCTATACCATATTGAATCTTAGAGAAAAATAAAGCATAAAAAACAAGTGTCCTTATTTCGTGACTGACAACAATCTCTAAGTACCAGCATTTGATAACAAAAGGAGTGTAGTTGTTTTGTTAATTTATGTATGAATGACCTCCAAGAGAGATTCTTATCTATTAAAATTCCTAGAAATGTTGTCTGTGACTGCACAATTTGTTTACTACCCAAAAGATAATACTGTACATCTATAACCAAAATTAAAACAAGAGTATTAAGAAAATGGTTCTTATTCCCGTGTGTTTTAAACGGAACTTTGGCAGCTTATATCTCGTAAACAAGTAAGAATATAAAAGAATAGAATACCAAATAATAAAAAAGTCTTTAAATTAAAAAAATCCAAATTCAATATACAAAATGTTTAAGTTGGCCGCCATATTGGAAAATAGCGTTCGAATTTTAAAAATTCAAGTTCACCATTTTATTACAGAGGAAAAAGCAGATAAGGTCCCCCATTTGAAGTTTTCTGTAAATCTTACTTTCTTATTTGAAGTTTCAGAGGTCCTAATGATGGCCCAGTTAAAACTAACACTCTGTATATATACATTTCACCAATTGGTGAAATTTTAAATAACATACTTTAAATAATAGATAATGGATATAAATAAACTTTATTTATTTATTTCGGCTCTTGTCTTTATTAATCAAACAAGTATAGATATGTCTGAATATAATACAGTAATCCGTCTTCAAAACAAATAAATACATTTAAAAATATTTCAACAGATTTTCATCACACAGGTAATTTTTTCGAACATATATCACGAATTAAGATTAAAATTTCTCTGTAGTTAAAACAGCTGTATCGAGTTCGACGAATCTTATTGCGTCTCTCTAACCACGTTGTGGATTGGTAAAATCATTATTTCCAACCTTTACATTCTGTTTAGGTACTGGCTTTTTTAAAATTGCTCGGTGTGTGGCGTAAGAATTTCAAAATCGTTGAACGAATACAGGTGGTAAAATATATTGAACTAATAAAAATTTTTTTATTAGATTTATTTTATCATTAATATATTATGACGTTGACCGTTTCACCGGCACACAAAGAAACACATACCAAAGTGAAGGTCCCATATTATCCGACAATTTAAAATCTGCAGTGCCCTAGATTGTAAATATCATATTGCATTATTGTTGAGTATAATTGGCGGTGAGAGATGATATCTGTTATTATTGCCGTAGCTTGTGCCAATTAATGGAGCTGCTGATTGCAAAACAGCCAATTAATTGGTTTTGACAATCATTGACCATGGGCGATCGTGATATATGTGCGAGACAATCCAGTTTACTCAAAATTGAACGGATTATTATTTATCTAGCTAATTGGTTAGGGTTTTAGCAATTTTATAATATAAAAACTATAATAATTGTAGATAATCCTAATAGTCGAGTAAAATAAGACATAAAACAATTTTTAACAGGGAGAGGGGGTAATTTTGTTGCTTAAATTAGTTCCTAGATACTGTTTTCTATTTGTTGTTAAATATTTCCGTTTCTGTAGCTCATAGGAAAAAAAAAGTTTTGAAAACTGTAATTATTATATTATAAAGGTTGTTGAAGTTGATTAGTCTATTCTGTGACTTGTTACATGACCTTAAAGTTTACACATTCCTATTTTAATCAATTGCCTTTAAGTATGTAGATTATTTAGGACTTTAATTAAACTTTAAGAAATATGCTTCTTATGAAGAATATCAAAAAAAAATAGTTACAATTTTTGATATATTATTTCAAAACCTACTTTGTAAAAATGGTGTCAGGCGTTGTAGAAATAAGCCAAAAGGTAGTAGAGAATTGAAGTTTAGTACGATCTATCGTAAGTTATAGTAGTACAACTTGGGTGTTATCGCACTGGAACGACTTATGATTTTGAAAGTTCCTGATTTCGATCCTTGGCTTCATATATAGAAACTGGAAATGAAGGATGCAGTATAACAATGATTTACTGTCGATTCAAAAAACTAACTGTAGAAAGATACATTAACTGGGGTTGAATTGAGCTATGTCGTCAGAATTCTCAATAGAAAAACACCACAAAGTCTTCGTGGGAAATATGTAAGGTAAATTACCAAACGTTCGTCTAAAACCTTAGAGTGAGTGCAGGTGTGATAACCCTGATAGATCCTAGCTTGATAGATAGTTTTCTTCATGTAGTCCTGAATTATATCCCTCGCTTTAATTTTTTTTCAGCTCTCCCTAGCCCTTGCTCTTTTCTTAATTATGTTAAGGCGATGATAACCGTCAGGTTTTTCGTCTTTAAACAATAAGGGGGTAGAAGGAAGAGATGGGAAGAAGTTGTTATTGGGGATATGAGAGAGATGCTAGGAGTACTAGAATGATGGATGTCCTCTTTCAATAGATAGAATCGGGGAGTCATGATAGAGATGGAGAGGTCCCGATTTTGGGCTGTAGCGCCATTGGAGGAACAAGCAAGATCACAATAGTTTCTCTAATAATATTCGTAGATAGTTACAGAGAACAATATTCTCTCAACGACTCGTTCAATATGTATGACATTATAGAATGTAATATTAAGGAATGCAGGTCTAGAACCAGTTGCATTATAAAGCGGCTTGTTGTTGAAAGTTAACCTAATTTATACCCATTCAGTACATTTGTGGTTTGTTTACGTCTCCCCTCTCCTTATTGTGCTTCTATAATCAACTTTCTGTTCCTATTTATAACCAGTGGTTCTGGAACGTTAGACCTAGATTCTTAGATATTTTAATATAGTAAAAAGTCGATCTTGTAAACAACATTCATAGATCAAGAATTAAAAAGTGAATAATACCACAACTACTGTACACTTTAACATAACACCTGACAAGGATAAATAATAAAAGTTACATGCTTTGGTTGCTTACATCTCTAATTGTGATTGTCGTTTACCTTTTAATTGGGTCACAGTGGTCGTATTATGCTTTACTCGTCGATTTATCCTGGAATGCTGACTGTCTTGCGTACAAAACGGAACTTTACTTCCACCACTGGTGGGTCTCGGTGGCGTTAGCCCAATTAGTTGGAAACGTAAATGATTCGACTACTGTTTATATTTAATTGTCACTGATTGATGCATATATGTATGATGATTATTATTTAGTTTGGTACATTTTAAAATTGAGTTTACTATTGCATATAAAAAAATAATATGCACCTTGAAATTATCTGCATCTCACTGTATATACTTCAAAATTAATATCATTTTTATCATCCAAATAAGTTTGTATTTGGTTAATTGTCATATGTTCTCTAATGTCTTACATTATTACTGATATAAAATATGATCCGTTTATATATTTGATTGTTTTACTCTTTTTAAATGTATATCTTCCATATTCTGTAAAATGTCAGATAAAAAAAAGTTGGTAATATTAGCTGTTTCACTTAATGTTTATTTTTATACTAAATAGCCGTTCAAAATATAATGTTTCGTTATTATTGCCAAATGTTTCAATACAAAATTTAAAAAGAATAATAACTATAGAGAATAGAAGTTAAATATATACACTATCGATGAAGTATATTTAAAAAGTTTGAATTGTATATTGCCATAAAATACAGTTCTAAAAGTTTCCGAAATTTGTCGAGCGACCAACATCTACATTATAATCATGTATCTGTATATGTATGTTCAATAAAAAAAAAAGAACAAATACATAGCAAACTGATCCTTTTTTTATATTAACAATAAGACATTTGAGTTTATTTAATTGAAAGAGAAATGTTTAAAGATACTAAAACCTTATTCAACAAATATATAGCGAGATGACAGTACTTTAAAGTTTTTTAAGCCATCTAATTTCCAAATTATTCTACAAATTCGTTAGTTTTGTAAACATATTTGATCTAAAATATTTTCTGATAAAACATTTATTCTGTAGAATTTTCATACTTTTTCATTTAAGTTATTTATGTGTCTGGAGTACCTTTAAAATTTACGGATTTTTTTTTAAATTAGGAGTTTTTTCCTTTCACCCTATTACGAAATAAAAAGCGGACAATATGTAAAGATTTTAAAATTACACTCTATCTCTATATTTTCCATCAGGCGACTTACTAATATTGAACTGCAAGTTTCCTACAGACTCGTATAAAAACATTTTATTACACGTTTTTATCCAATAAATTTTTAACCTAATTCTCAATAAAAAACCAATCAACTGCCTACCAAAATTTGCTATCATTTTTGTACCATCATTTTTTGTCGTTAATTCGTTTCCCATGGTTCTATTTTGTTGACCATGTACACTGTTAAACACTACCATTAACTATAATTACAATCAATCAGCCACAACATCAAACACACGAAGCTGACCATACCACGTAGGTATAATCAATAAGATATTTCTGATCAAATACATTTGGTAGACATCGTACTTGAAAATATGTCACGGTAGAATAATCAGCCCTGATCCAATATGGCGGATGATGTAATCCGGAGGGTGTCGTGACGAGGAAGACCCTGGGTTTACAGGGTTGATATGCATCGGAATCGTGAGTTCAGTACATCTGGTCTTCATCTAATCTGCGAGGATTGTATCGTGGGGCCGATTTAAAAGAAGGTTCCGCAAGGCAGATTCGAAACTATGTCACTGAGCTTGTACCAAATTAAAGATGAGTATAATCAAGTTCTACTGTAACAGGTGAGTACACGAGTTTTGTAACACGATACGGTCATTTGAAGCACGAAGAGATAAGATGTTTATTTATGAGGTAGAAGAGCAAAGCGAACTAATTTAAATTGTCAGCGATTAAATGAAAGGTGGAAAAACCTTGCATTAACTTTCTCACGATTCCCAAAATGAAATAAAATTATTCGTCACCAAAAACATTAGTTGAGTATTTGTCAGTCAAAAATAAAAATTAAGCATGGACGGCATTTTGAAAAAAAAAAAAAAAAAAAATGAAAATATGGATATAAAGCTAAATTTTTTTCATTTGTGCCAATTTGTCACGTACAACCAATACAAATTCAAATGGGCTATAATGATTTTGATAAAATGTTCTCCATGTATCCAAATGAAACTTCTGGTCGTTATTTATCTCTCTCTATATAAACATGGAAGTGTGTGTGTGTGTGTGTGTGTTCCAGCATAACTCTGGAACGCCTGGAGCGATTTCGACTAATTTCGGTACACATATTATTTACAATGTGGGAAAAAATATCGTGGGGTAAAACACCTTTGACACCCCTAAGTGTTGGGTGGGAAGGAGTTATATGTAAGAATAATCGAAAAGACCGATACTAATGTCGTATCCATATATTTGAGGGCCGTTGAGATGATAGGGGCCACCCTATCTCCATTGAGGGTGGGAAAGAGTGATATTATATTGCATTTACTTCTGGCACAACCATAAACGTCATGGTACTTACCAAACCCAATATTTTATTTTTGGAAACATTAATAATACAACGTTTCAGCATTAATAAATTGTGTTTATGTGTGACAACGATTTAAAAACAAGTTATTTGGCGGCATCGTGTTACTTGTCTAGCCCAATATTTCAGTTTTTGGAAATATAAATACAAAATTTGCCCATAACTATTGTATTTACATGTGGCATAGCCATTGAAATACAAAGTTACACCGTTATTAAATTGTGGTTTTGTGTTTTGAAACCATTTAAAAAGAAGTTGATGGACTCAATACGGTGATTGCTCAGCAAAATATTTGAGTTTTGGAAACTACCAAGTTTCACGATTATTGTATTGCGTTTACGTCTGGCTTAATCATTTAAAATACAAATTGATAGGTGTCATCTTCATACTTACCCAGTCCAATATTTGTTTCTTCATGATTATATTTTATATACGGGTGGCATAACCACTTAAAAACAAGTTTATGGGGACCACCATGATACTTACCATCAATATCTACCCCCCTATTGTTAACCACTTACTTTGACTGAAGAGGAGAAATTTTCTTCAAAATGATACCGAAACATTCCGTAGCATTTGAAGAAGTATTTTCTGAATCTGTAGTTAGTTCAGTAGAAATTTAATAGAATAATTATTAATATTTGTTGAGGCGTATGTTGTGATATAATGTTTGCTTGAAATTCTGCTCCCTTTTCTTCGTTTCATAGGTGCAAGGTTGCTTTCTATTCATTTTAAAAATTTTGGTATCGAAAGGTTGCGAAAAATTTCAGCAGTTGCGACCATTTACGCCCTTTCCGACATTAGTTATTCTGTTTCATGATACGGAAAAATTCCGGCAACATCAAACAGAGTTTGGGTGGTTTGGGTATATTTTCATAAAGATGTTGGACTGCTTGTAAAAAGGCTTTCTAAAAGAATCAAAACTATTTAAATCTGACACCTCATCCTGTGGAAGCAATGAAGGGGCAGTGAAACCATTATGATCCCGTTTTCTCTTCAAAAAATTCCATCCTGCAAGACTTCAAGAATTTCTAAATTCAGGAGAGTTTTATTGTCAACTGATGTTTGTCAATTCAGACAGAAATACTTTAACTGCTCTATAAAAATGTGTCCCTATTACATTCAGATTCGGATCCACTGCATAAATCGAGTATTCGTGGGCACTGTTAATCAAAACAAAATTCTAATTTTTCGTACGATAACTGTAAGAGGAATGTAATTTACAGTAGTGCTTACATAATATTAGGGTGGTTGTAGAACCACGCTCAGCACTGATGGCTTTGCAAAGTCTTTTTTCACACCCTTTTGAGTGACTACTTTAGACAATTTGGAACCGTTTCATCGATATTGTATATTGTATGAAACACCTTTGAAAATCGAGCATAGGTTATTGAAAAACTCGTTCAAATAGTTTTTGCAAAATCCTTTTTAGTGGGTTTAAACTAGTAGCCTCGAGTGTCTGTAGTTTTAAATCTGGGCGGCGCTTTAGAAAAGAATAGAACCAATCTCAGACCATTTATCTCTGTCTGTTAAATAGGTATTTAAAACTCATATGTTTAGCAAATCGTAGGACTTCGCCGAACTTGTTTTGTTGTAAGGTCATGAAATATACAGTTCTTTTTTTAAAATATGTTTTTTCAGGGCATTTCCATCTTTCATTAAATGCTTTTTTTTTTGACCGATGACGGAGTTGTAAAATTTTACGAATTTTAAATTGAGAATTTAAGATTGGATCGTTATTTCATTTTTCTCTTTGATATTAATTACCCTGTTGAGATATGAGGTCTACTACACGTTGCGGTTCGACTTTGTCACATAATTTCGAATTATATTTCTGTAAAAGCATTTAGAATTAGGTTGTGCCATTATGGATTCCTAAGGTCAATTTCCGGTATCGCCTCAATAGCTTGTTTCTAACTTGTTGCTAAAGATGCCATTTTGTGTTCGTTACGATTTGGGAAGACATTATGGACACCTTATACTTTACATCACTTTTACTGATAATAAATTAAGGATTCTAAAGACATTATAATTAATTAGCATGGTACAAGACTTCTCCACAGTTTAATTTGAAATGTTTAATTAAACCAGTCAACAGCAGACACGTGACATCAGGGCTGCCATACTTATAGTTCAAAATATTTCTCGTGTTCCGAAATTCCCCATGTTTGGCTATGACCCAGTCTCTTCTACACGCATCAGCGTTTTCAATCATACACTCTTTTTACGATTTTTTAAATTTTTATATATTTATTTATTTAAGTTTCCTTCGATACTAGTCAGTTTTCTTACATTTCTCTTCGTATTTTACTTTGTATTTTTTTCGCCATTATGTATAATTTCTTCAAGTCTTATTGCACGCTTATTGGTTTATAACTTTCCAAATTTCATGTTATCTGTTATTATTGTAGATAATTTTATTCTCTATAAATTGATATAAACTTCTACGTCATTCGTCTATTCCCAATCCAAAGTTACACTGTCCAAAGAGCGTGGCATCGTCATTTCGGGCAAGTGTCAACACACCGCGCTCTCCACTGCACATCCCCACTATTTACAATTTTAGATGCATTCATAAATCCTCTAGCTTGCAAAATTTCAATCATTAAATTACCATTTTTTATTGTTTATAAATAAGAACGACAAATCTTGTATTTTGTTTTGTACCAATACCGAACTGAATTTAAAGATGTATTCGAGTCATGAAGATATCTTTTCGTACCTCATTGGAAAGCTTATTTAACGTAGAAGAAATTTCTGCAGAAAATAATATTTGAAAAAATAATGATGAAATAAATAAATAAATAACTCTGAACCTTCTCTTAAAGTATAACTTTATAATTTCTATTATAATAGCTCAACTCTCAAAGGAGAAAGTGAATCGTCGACTCTAACTTTCTCTCTAAAATTTAAACAATTTAACTATTAATTAAAAAAAACACTCTGCCACTTTGTTAAACAAGAAGTAAACAAACACTCAATAACAGCATGCGTGAGTACCATTACTAAAAATGTACTTAAAGGTTATTAAGTGTTGTCTTAGAAAATATTGATGGAAAGCTGTTTAGTGCAGTCTAATATCCTGGCCCAGAGTTAGTTTTGATATCGGATGAAAGGCTTCCCTTCTTGACATACTGACCAAGTTACGGCTTCGGAGAAATCAATTTTCAAGGACTTTCAATGTCGAAAACAAACAAGTGGTTTGTGTCGAAATAGAAATTTTAAATATTGGGTTAGGTTAGTTTTCTGTTTATGGTTGCCAAATCATTGACGTCAAAATAAGGGTCGCTCGTCAGAGTTTTTCGGATCCCCCAACCTCACATGATAAGTTTTTTTATCCATCTTCTCTCTAAAAAAGCATAGAAAAATATATTTTAAAACTGCACATATATTTTGACAACATTTAATCTGCATTGTTGTAAATAGAATCAAATATTTTTGTCTCACTGCAAGCCAAAATGACTTTGGCTTTCGAAAATTGAAATCAGGAAAAGTTTAGGTTGGGAATGTTAATATGACTAAATATTAAATCAAAAATTAATTAATTTTAGTAGAATTATGAAGAACATTTCAAAGTTACATTTAATTTTCTTCAAATTTCATTATAACATAGCACAGTAGTTCCTAGTTTATATTATATGTATGTTAAAAAGTTCTATTAATTGTGCTGGCTTTCGAAAAACTAACGTTTATAGTAGTCAAGTTGGGTAAAATAATAGATTTCTGATTCAATTTTGTTTTAATGTAACGTGGCAACACACTGTACTGACAAGTATCAAAGTAGACATGATTTAATTTTGTATTTTGTTTATTTTATTTTGGGATAATTTTTTCCTAGCGAAATTAAATAAAAATAATTGCGGAAGTAAAATTTTTCAAATTTTTTTATTAAAGGTTTTACAAGATTAAACCTAATCGGTCAATTTGTAATAATTCATGTACGTAGCTTTTGTCTTATTTTAACAATATTTTATCAAACTTATAATGAAAGTGCAAATTAATTATTTATGGTTTAAAAAATTTCGTTTATAATATTGTAAAAATATTAAAAAGTTATACCTTTTAAGTTAGTTTTAACAGTATATATATATACACACCCACACAAGAAAACAACTTTTACCCTTCTTATATTTTAAATATTTGAATTCTTTTTGCGGCAATCTCTTCAGGTGAGAGGGACAAAAAAGTTATTTTAATTTGTAGAGGGCTGGGTAGTGGGGGTACTCAAAAATGTCAAGTGACCCTTACAGGTTTTTGACACCTCATATGGTTCATTTACATTTTTGATCGACAAAGCTGACATTTTTTGGTGACTATTAATTTTGATTAGGTTTTGAGTATGGACGAGTGATAATGTTTTTATTTTTGTATGTTCTATAGGTCGTATTGTAATTGTAGATATCGGCTTATTCGTTAAAACATCGGTTTTATTGTGATGCATATTACTTTACAAATTTCGTATTCATAATTAATTGTTGAAGTTGAATTATTGGCAACACAATTTCGCTAACAATAACGGAGTTTATATAATCATAAATATGAGACTTGAATGTAAATAGAGTTGAAAGTAGTTTATTGAATGGCCGACAGCTGGTCACGTTAGAGTGGGGAGAGAGTGGACTTCCAAAACAATAACAGCAGACCCAACCTAACCTTGTCCTCGTTGGACTAGCTTGAAAGCTCGACGCGAATCGCATTCCGAACGTTTCTTGCGTAACAAGTTCTATTCCAACCAGCTCCGTACAATTATTGTTTCCTCTGTATTCACGTGAGTAATTAATTGTTGTTACTGATAACGCCGTATCTTTCTCACGCGTATAATACGACTGAATACAAGACAGTTTCAAGAGTCTCTGACTGGATCCTTTTGTCATGTAGTTTTGTATTAAACCCTCGTTTTCATCTTTCTTATTAGATTTCTTTTGATCAATTCTTGTTCTTTTACGACCCTGATGCAATTAGAATATTAGAGGGTCTTTATTTTATGTTATTTTCTTCCTTTTTACTTACCTAGTATACGAAAGGGCAATTTTGTTATCACAAACAATTTAGACATCAATTTTTTGTCTGATATTTACATTTCAAGACCTCAGGATATCGAAAAGTGATTTTATACACGCAGTCTGTCCGTCGCTGTTGTTGTCTCTACATAAACATGATAGCGCCCACAAAAATTGAAATTGAAGATTAAATTTGTTATAAGAAGCTATATTGTGTTTATATAGAACTGTATTGAAATTAATAAACATAGAATTTTTAATGTCAAAATAGTTTCACGTATAACGTACTAAATTGGATCAAAATATGTAGGTTTCAATTCTGAGTATAATGGTACCAATGTCACCTCACTACGATAACAAATAGCGAGGTTATTGTCAAATATGTAATTTCGTATACTGATTTACCAAGAAAATGTAATATTCGTATAGTTACATTTCCTACAAGGTCAAAGAAATCAACGTTTGGTTATTACATTTAGGGAATATGCATTATATTACGCTGTATGTTGAAGCTGGGTAAGTACCATGATGTCACACATCAACTAGTTATAAGGAGAGAGTGACCTAAAGGTTTTTCGCTTTAAACGACAAGAAAAAAACTATTATGTTTATTTATTTATTTATTTTGTCAAAGGTGAAAATTTCTTGTCATCTCGCCTTAAAAAAAAGATTGAAAATTGAGATTCCTAGCCCTGTAACAGTCCAAGAGTGACAGGATCAGAAGAGAAGAAGAATCCTTGGATATTTGAGAAGAAGAGTTGGTCAGTAGAGATCTGATAGAGGAAACTGTTTTACATTCTAGTTTTTTCACTTGATAACGAGAGTTGATTTATACTTTCAAAACGTCGTGTTTTGTTTTATATACACAACTGATGACAAATTAAACTGTATTAATAATACGAACAATACATCGTTATTAAATACGTAACTTTAAAACCAGAACTGATAGGAAAGAAAGCGAGAGATTCAAACTTAAGATTAGTGTACATCCAGTTAGGATTGTTCGAGATCCCCACACCTACTCTCTATAAGTGAGCCTCTGAGGAGAGTGTTATGTTTAATAAAAACTGTGCTAACTTTCTTTCACGTTTATACTCAAAATGAAATACAAACCTATCTCAAATTGTATTAGATAAGTTGTTCTAAAAGCAAAATTTTCTTAAAATAATACAAATGTACCACTGCTCGCATTTTTTCCCTTCGTGCAATCAGATAAAGGAGAAGTCTTTTAAACAAAATCACAAATAGTTCACAATGAAACAATACTTTCAATGAACAGCTGTAGACGTTATGAGTTATAGCAAAATAATCAGTGCTGTTATACATGTGATTCGGAGGGAAATCAAAATTTCCCTTTAATCTTTGACTTTCCCTCGTACTCTAATAAAGTTACTTGTATAATAACTTCGTTGTATAATAACTTATTAAAAATGGCTGTTGTTTTTTTTTAAACATAATTCGACGTACTCCTAAAATTATTTTTATATTTTATAAAGTTAACAAACAAGGTCATTATGATTAAGAGTTAATTAAAAATATAATTTAAAAGTAACTGTAATAAATCTTTGGTACAATTGATTAAGTCACGTCTAGCTCGCTACAGGTAAGACTTGAAGCTACATAGTTTGTTTAGGTTTGTACCAAGTTTTTGTAGAAAGAGTTTTTCCTTGTGTTACATTAATCCAAAAGTCCACATTATAGTTACATTTATGCTCGTTAGTCATGAAATTACCAAGTTACGAGTCATATTTCTAATTGGGTGTTTACTTAAGAAAGTAAATACTACGTAAGTCAAGTTTGAGGGAAGGTTCAGTTACTTACTCGTCTTCTCTTCTTTAATAAAGTTTTAAACATATACAAAATCATATTAATACAACCACTTCTTCAGAGATTTTTGTAATGGCTTAAGACTATTTTGCCCGTTTAAATTAATTCATATCCCATAGAGTTAACATTCCAAAACTTAAATTACAATGGAAGTAGTTATTGCAAATAAAGAAAAGGTCTTGGTAATGAAAACTTGTTCCTCACTCAAATTTTAAAGTCATATACTAGGATGGTTTCTAGCCAAACTAGGATATGAATGTTTAGGAACATTTTTGAGGACCTTAAGTGAAACTTTTTAGAAACAAATTATTGAAATTGTTAAAACCTGTTTTGAGAAAATCCAAATTTTGTGTTTTTTTTATATGAGTCCCAGATTTCGGGTTATAAAAAAAAACAAAACGATTAAATAAATGAAAGTAAAATAAATAAAAAGTTTTGCGATGTGATTAAAATATCCTATATACCAAATTTGATCATAATTGGTGCTTCTGAAAACTGCACAGATGACAGTTTACTGCGTTAACAACTTGTATGTGCTGCTGTGCATTAAAATCCGTCAAACAGTTTGGGCTGTAAGGTCTGTCAAAACAAGACATTATTTTCGTATAATTTTGACACCAATTTAATTCAGTACTTTTGTACAGTATTGTGGTTATTATTTTTATTTCGATTGTTGTTCCTTTTAATTTATCTTGAACGTTTTGTTTGGAGAACGTTTCGGTCTACGTGAAAAATAGTACTCGTATCAAGTGAGTACACACTGTAAATGAATCTTTATGGGATGGAACACTGCCGCGTTCCTAAATTAGTAATGTAGGTATCTCGAAATAAATTTGGTTCCGCACGAACGACACGGTCAGTGGAAGAAATGATAGGTTATGTGTTGGTCAAGGTAATATAACAAGATGGGTTCTATCGTGACTGCAACGTAAGGCCCTGACCTAAAACCGTAGTACGTAAAGCACGTCCACACATCTGATAAATTTATCCAACACAAATTTGTCGTGTTCAATTATTTTATTGGACAATCTTATCTGTTATCAAACGAACGTAAGTTTGTTCATTTGTGAGTAGAGGGAGAAAAATTATCGATATATTAATAATTTCTATTTGGAAAGATGTTTGATGTTTACTTTCTAACTTTATAGTGATGTAGGTATATCTATATCGTTAACTTTCTCATATTTATTTAGTACAGAGAAAGTGTCATTACGGCGAAAAAGAAATTTTTTTTTTGAAATTTCAGTTCCGTGGTCTCTTGAGTAAACACAAAATGGTTTTTGAAATAATGTTCGGCGGTTGTGTGTGTCTATTAATAATTTTGTTCTGTTATATAGAAAAAGAATACAAGTGAATAAGGCAGAATAATTATGAATAACTGATGAATTTATAATTTAATTTAAGATATTATAATGATGTTAATTTTCTTTAATAATGATAATAGTTAAACTGATTGTTTACTGATTGTGATTGTTGTTGTTCACTGATTGTTTGTTTTTTAACGTATGTATAATTTAAGTATTTTAAATATTTTGTTTGAAGACCATTTTGTTTTAAATAATAACTTATAATTTAAGTAGTTTTGTACCCTAATTTAAATTGTATTGTTTTAAAATACAACTTGGAACACAAAATCTCACAAAAATTACGTTTACTTAAACAAACACGTTTCAACGACAAAGTCGCCATCGTCAATGATAAATGAGCTACAATAACTAAACTATAACTATAACGAAAACGCGTTTTAATTTATCTGATATTATCTCCCAAGTCAAGATCAATATTTGTTTATATTGTAGTGTGTTGTTTTTATTGGTATTACATTTATATATTATATTTTATTTCATATCTGTATGGAACTAAATGGAAGTGAAAATTGATGGAATTTATTTTGTATCGGCTTCTAGTCCACGTAAAAAGATATTTGTACAGTTCCGTACTAGAGCTATACACAAATATTTGAGAAAAAAAAGTGTTTAAAATAGAAGTTGTTCCAAAACTTATCAAAATGTAATTACTTGAAATGAACAACACTTGTGTAAACTTCAATCGCCAAACGAAAAACAATATTTTGGACAACAAATACTTTATTTGGTAGAAGATGATGTTTCAATGAGTACTTCATTATCTTCACTTGTTACATGTAGGTATACAAAATGATTCATGAATATCAAAAAAGTTTGTGTAGATGTAACAACTGAAGATGACGACTTACTTTTTCAATGAAACGTTGACTTGTTAGAAATAAACTATTTGTTGTATAAAGTTGGTTTGTTTTATTTCATTTGTTAAAATTAAAATTATTTAAAAATCTAAACGTGCTGTTATTTTTACATTTTCAAATAGTGTTCATAAAATCGCTTTCTCGGATAATTTAAACAAATTGTTAAGCACCATCATGGTACTAACCCAGCCTCATCTTAAAATGTAATAGAAGGAGAACTTTTAAATGTAATCCCCAAAAGTGGATTTATTTGGGCTTGTAGGAAATGGAAAATTATATTGTTAGGGATCTTTCTCAGTAGAGTACGTTTTTTTAAACCGGCGGTACTCATGTTTTCTACCTTGTACTGGTGTATGTCACTAATTTCTTGACGTTGTCTAGGTTTTAAAGGACCTTGTAAATATGTATTTATTAAAAAGTCTTCTCTTGCTACGATCGTGTTAGTGTCTCGGATTTGTTGTATTTTGTAATTACAGTAGAAGAAATCACATTTCCTTGGGAGGATATTATATTTTAAACAATAACTTCACTATTTGCCATCGCAGAGTTGTGGATTTGGTACCATTAAGTCACATCCGCACGACTTTAAATGTGACTTTTCCAATTTAGATATTCATTTAAAACGATACCAAGAAATTTAACATTAATTGAGTTTTTGTATTTCTACTTCTTCTTTAATGCTTTCAGCTTTGAGTTAGATTTCACATTATGCAGTAGACTTATTCCTATTGTAACAGATAACGATTTGTAATAAATTATCTCAGAATGTCTTAAAGTAATGTATTCTTACGTTTTAAAATTTTAAGAAATATAAGTTTTTATTAAAATAAACTTATAGTTTTAACGACAGTATTACCATTATAACGATAAATTTGAGTCTCTGATACCGTTAATTTTAAATATTTGTCTTTTAAATGAAACTATGGGGGGGGGAAATGATAATATAACTAATTTAATTATCATTCAAAATAAATTATTCAATAACATCTGATAAAGTGGGACGAAACCCACTTTATAATGTCTGCTCGGAATTAACATATAGTTATATGAGAGTGCCATCTCAGAGAGTTACTATTTGGTCTTAGAGACATTTAAAGTGTTAAACAACATGTAAAAGAAAATTACGCGTCCTGATAATTTAAACAAAAATTTAACCTGGTTGCTTTCAGTAAGAACTTGATTTACAATAAACTGTACATACATTTCTCGCATGCCTTTAGAAAACGAAATAAGTTCAAATTTAGGGGAGAAGTTCAAATTCCGATTTTACAAGTTTATTTTAAGTATTTTCCAAATTCCTGACGGACCACAATTTTCGTTTACGTGTTAATTAAGCACATGGGTTTAGGTTGTAAATCATCATATTAAGTCAACATTTTATAGAATATTTTTTCCGCTTCAAAATACTTCGAGAGTGACTACGGTACAGTCCTCCTTTTTATTGGATAGGTCGTACATACATCCTCGGTCCAACAATCCAGGAACTTCCAGAAGGATATCTCGTCAGCGGTTCCGGGTCAACGACGTCACTTTCATTTCTATACCTCTATCTTTCTGTTATCCTGGCTAGCGTAGTCCAGCCGTGCAAATTTGGGACTTCCAACCTTTTTTTCCTACGTTAGTGTCTTCGAAAGGCTTTACGATATTATAATATCTTCTCCTCTAGATACGCGTTATTCATCGGACCAAGTATAGGCTATTCTGGAGAATTTTCTTTTCAAAAATATTTATTTAATTCTCATTATTTTTGCATAGCGACCATATTTTTATGTTTTGTTTTGTTTTATTTTAAAACCATATGTAAGAACCGACAATATTACCCTTTTATATACTACAGTAAACATTTTGACTTCCTGGTAATAAATCTAGAGGAAATTTTCTTTTCGAATAACCTCCGTTAGCCGAAATTAGTCCTCTTTTATAATTATCGGTAACTCCAGATCCGAATATTTAGGGAAGATAAGGTTAATTTCGGACAAGAGTAGTCTTTATGAAACAAAATTGATCAAAAACGTTAGAACTAATTTTGAATTAAGGAAAAAATTAATCAAAATCAGTCTATTCATTGAGGCTACAGAGCCCAAAATCCACTAAGAAGATCACAAAAACTAATATTTCCACGAAAACTCAACAATGTTTTACTTTTTTACCAATCTCAAAACCTTCTCTATAATTACGTTTTTTTAAGAAATAAAAAAGAAGTTAGTTTCAACATAGATATTGTTGTTTTGTGTACGATCGAGGGAAAAGTTTGTGCTCCATTATTTCTGGATAGACATTCAGCTGTATACAACTTAACGATCTTAAATTTTCGACATCACGAACACTTTAACTAAAAATTGACAGATGATTATCGTTTGGCAGTAACCCAGTTATCGCTACAACAGCAGGTTACCTGTACAGAACTGTATTATGTAACACTGTATGGAACAGCTACTTATGTCGTTAGTCACTATGTAAGGTAACATGGAACTATTAAAATCGGCTTTTATGTAATAATACTCTGTGCCGGGCGTGTCTGGCTTTGGTTATTAAATGTGTGGAACTAGAGGTTCGGTATAGTTGATTTCAAATCTAAAGATTCTTGTTATGTAAAAAAACTTAATTATCAACCAAATACAAATTGGAAGTTGGATTGAGAGGAACGCTGCTTCTTTCCTAAATTGAGATTACACCTGACTATGTTCGTAAAGACAACTTGACTCTTATTTTAAAACAAAGAAGTCTCTTGCTTCGCTATTGTTGGAAACTCTTCTTAGGAATTCCTTACAAAACACAACTGAAGCTGCAACAAATCTCCTATTTTATCTTTTGCAGTTTTAAAATAAAATTTTCATCGCGAAATAAATTAATTAGAGATTTTAATGTTACGTACGTACAGATAGAAAGTTTGCTAGAATAGTTATTTGTGAATGAAATTGGTTTTATAAATGGAAAAGAAGAGATCGTTTTCAATTTTATAAGATTTAAGACATTCTGTAAGGATCTTTTTTAAAGGGCTTACTAGAACCAGTGATCAACCAAATTAAAGACCTAATACAGGTTGAAAACCAGGAGTACTTTACTAATACACAAAAAGTTGTAGTCAATACTGATCTTAAAGCTCGAGTCATCAAAATAAAGTAATATAGTAATATATACAATTCCCAATATCTGAATCAGAAACCTGGACGGTAAAACTTGCTGATAAGAATGCTTTACGATGATTTCATCCCGAATCAATATGTATTAATCCAACTAAGAACTGAATGAATTGTTTGAGGGGCAAGATCTGATAAGGTTCGTAAGAAGAGCAAAGAAAAAGTTGACTAGGTTATGTAGAGAGTCTCGGTATTTCAGGTTCTAAGGAGAATGCTTCAAGAGAAAAGAACCACCTAAGAAGAAGATTGCAAAAAGAGTAAAGGGGTGACAGGGTCAGACAGCTGATTTAGCAATATAAAGAGTTGTTGTGTAAGAGACCAAAACCCACTCAGTGTTACCAGTGAAAAGAAGTACAGAAAAGTATGACGGGTGCGTAATTTGGAATTACTGATGAGGCTATTTTTCCAATTGAAATGAGAAATCGAGAGAGATAATGTGAAATAGTTTATAGGGTATTAGTAAGTCATTAAATTACTGAATTTTATCGAAATATGAAATACAAAAACAAAATATTATATTTATTATATTATGATTTTCTCAATATATTTATAGTCTTGCTGCCAGATATACTAGTACACCAGATGAGGCAATTATACAAATAAATTATTACGAATACTGGATATGTTTAATGGATTTCAGAAAAATAAAATAACTTATAGTGTAGAAAGTGTTCTTCTGTTTACGATTCCGTAAGAATTATAATTTTCTAACAACTACTGAGGAATTAATAAATTTCACGTATAATTGTTATGGAATCAGGGTATTTTGGCCCGTTGGTTTTTATAATATTTCCACATCAAATGTATTTCCAATTTGTTACCTCGCCAAATTGTGTCAGTTAGAAGTTAACAGCAGAATAGTGTTATTACAATGATGACCTCCAGAGGTGAGTTTTTGTTTGTTTGTATTTTAACTTTTCCCAGACAGTTAATGATAATGGCATTAAACTATTATTTTAAGTGAAATGTTGTGTCTACACACGTGTATCTTGTCACTTAGCCAACCGTTTAAATTATAACTATCTTGTCAGACAAACATTTCGTAAACCAATTTCTATTAGGACGGGTTGTAACTGACACAGCAGGAGTTCCTTCAAGAACTATTTTATTTCAAGTTCACGTAGGTTTGACTCTACGTTAGATAACGTTTGTACAGGATGAAAGAAATGCTTTTATAAATACAGAATGTTCACAAAGTTAACAAACTCTATTTTATTTTAACATATATAAATGTAAGTATATCGCTTTTTTACATTTTGTAATATTATTATAAAGAGCGATTCTTTGAATGTAGAAAAATATTTTCATAATAGGAAGACTTTAATTTTGTTTAATTCACGATGTATTAACTGAGTTTAGGTGTGACATAGAAACTCACAAAACAGAGGTTCTAAAACCTATTAACCTGTGTTGTGAACTGAATAAGTAATTAGTTATGCATATCGTTGTTCAACAATTGGTGAAATCAAATCTAATGCAATTTGTTTCTATTTTAATAAAGTAAATGTGGTTTAAATGTTATCATGTTGTACTCTACTCTGAGTTTTACCACTTTAATGTTTAAAATCGATATATTAAAGATCGTCTTAATTTTGATGATAAGTGTTGGTACTAAAGAAAGCGTATTTATCTCTAGTATTTATTTTAAAGATAATCGGTTTATATTAACTCTGATATTTTCTTTAATTTTTTACTTACAGAAAATAAATGTAGTAAAAGTTTTTAAATTGGTATGCACACTGAAACAGAACAATACGTTTGACCAAAGCAAGCATAACATGTATGGCCCGTCTCCTAAGAATCAAATCGACTCAGTTCTTCTGTGCCTACAGTCAAGTCATAGTTCAGGCTACATCTCACGAACTATACTGCTGTTGATAATAGTCTAAGTACTGAATGCAGCTTAATGTTACATCATGTTGATCATGTCGTGTAATCTACAAAGAAATTCATTAAAATCCAAACACAATACCGAATGACAACTCAATCTACGAGTAATAAAATGCTATCGCGAACAGAAAGACGTGTTTCATTTTTGTCCTAAATCCTGTCTCCTTTGTCCGGTGGAGAGACCAAGGGCAGGTGAAATGCTTGGCCTTGAGCGAAGTGACCTTTTACAGGATCCGCAGTTGTGATGAAAGTTCAACGATGGAAACAAAATAAATGACCCGCATAAATATCAGATGAGGGCGCTGATAATTGTATGATTAATTGCTCCATCTGTTTATCATAGATCAGAGAATCTGGATTTTCCTAGTTAATAAAGATCGGTAATAGGAAAATAATCGGATACAGTTTACAGATACAACAGGCCTAGTCATATATATTGTAGTCAATCGGTTACTCAATCTACCAAGTTTCTATAATATTTAACCAAACCTACAATAGGCTGAAAACAACAGATATAAAAAAAAACATCAATTTGATTTGAATAATTTACTGCCTTTTTTATCAAGTAAAATACCGAAACCAACGCCTCCAACATTTGTTAGTGTCAATAAAACTAATACCTCTATTGACAATATCAGTAAATTCAAGAAGTATATTTATTTAGACCAATAGTTCCTAAACTGTAACTATATATTTATTCAAACACAATCAAATATTTATCTATTCAAACACAGTTACTATGATTTTCACTTATTTCTCGTTTACAGAAACAAAATATTGAACAACATAGATTAACTTAAGCTTACCTCCAAAAACTCAAATATATCAATACAGATTCTTTTTCCAAAAGAATTTATTGTTTCCCATTGAAGCTGTGTCATTTCAACATCAAATATTGACTAAATTACCAGGCCTAGTTATATTTGCAGAATTTGTCACTTGGACTAGACCTTATAGCTTTTTACTTTTTTAAAGAATAAATCTACCTCTTGCTTAATCACTATTCCAACAAATTTAATCTTACACCAAAACAAATCTAAAAATGCATACTCACGTACAAACATTTATCCATCAATATATACATGTATTCATATATACATACATACATTCATACAAACATATATACAGACATACATACAAACAAACATATATACAGAGTTTATTACTAAATTACTTACGTCTTAGCAATCTTGTGTTTAGTATTTATTAATATTTCATAACAGCTCTTTCGGTATAACATATACCATCATCAGATGAAACAACACGTTTACACAACACACTGATACACATTTCACAAAAATAAATAAACATAAAATGTTTGGTACTGCAGTACAAGTCGAAAATAATATAAAATATCGTTGAGATAATATAGCCACATCTTTTTAACGTGGAGGTCAACTGTTCACTGTTCATCTGATGATGGTATATGTTATACCGAAACAGCTGTTATGAAATATTAATAAATACTATACACGAGATTGCTAAGACGTAAGTAATTTAGTAATAAACTTATTTTAAAGCATTCATAAGGCAATATGGAATTTATTTATATATATACAGACATACACATTCGTGCAAACACATACATATTACACACAATATGGATTCTTACAGACGCACACATACATAGATACATTATATACACATAAACATACATAAAAATAGATGCATCACACACAATACATATAGATTAATTATGAATATATACCTTTAAACTAAAATATGAACAAAGAATAAAATATTTCAAGTTGCAAACATACATAAATTAATTCAGTCACTCGATTTTCCCAGTTTCCCTAGCATATTAGCTTGTAAACCGATGAACAAACGAAACCAAAACATTAGGCATAAAATGCAATACCAAAAAAAAAGAAAAAAAAAAAAGTAATACCACATCTTAAAACAAAAATAAATTGAACCTAATGTAAATAAACTAATTAAAGAAAATTGAACTACAGTTTCTCAATATCCTCCATTGTAGTAACTATTGTCTACACTGAGAAAGACTTCCCCTCCTTTTATACATATAAATTGATAGTTCTCACTTGACAGCAAGAAAAAAAGCATTTAGCACCAGTCTTCTGGAGCTAGGACACGCCTTTATGTAAATCCCTCCCGATTGAACTAAAGTTACCCCAAGTTCGCAGTACTAGGTTTTTTCTCGCTTTTCCTTATCTTGTTTACGTTAAAACGCTTCACCATCTCTTAACCAATTATCCCAAGAAGATTGTTGTTGAGATTCGCTTGTTGAGCACAGGCTCACATCTCCCCTTGATCAGTCAGATACTCAATATCCTCAGATAAAACGTCCACATTGGAAGCTCGATTCACATTCGTTACATAAAATGTTTGATTTAACATTTTTTTTAGATATTTAAACCCCTTTTACAGTCTGCCATTTTATTTATTTAATAAGACTTTATAACGAAAATTAATACTCTGAAAAAATGTTTCAAACATAAATATATAAGATTGTTTGAAGGATCATAATACAGAAACAACTTCAAGATTTTCATCTCGCAACACGAAACATGTACTGTCTGACGATCACAAGTATGAACGCAACGTATGAGGGGTGAAGAGGGCACTGCGAATGAGCTGATCACATTTAGACTACTAGGCTAGTAAAGTCCCTTTAACAACTACCGTACTAATCGTTTAGAAAATATCATGTTGGGATTTTCCACAGTTGTGAGTGGTTAAGCGTAAGCCTAGGCTATGTATGATTTCAGTGTATATAGTTATTAAAGTTATTTTAAGTGTTTCAGTGTTTATTTAACATAGGGCTATATATTATTTTAATACAGTAGGTTAATTTTATTTAGTTTACAACATGCATAGGATTAATAAAAAAGGGAAAGTCATTCATAGTGAAGCACGACGTATAAATTAGTGAAGTAATTAAAGTTTGCAACGAAGAAGCTAAAACTAATCAATTGGCCATGGTTGTGTAAACCTTGTTTAAGAAAAACGTTCAAATTAAGAGTTGTAACTCATTTCGGAGTATTTATCGTGTCAAACCATTGAGTCAATGTTATTAATTAGAGTAGTAGTGAGATGTCCAGTATCAACTAAAATATTTGCTAACCCTCTGCATTCCTTGCGCGTTCATTCTACCACAGCAGTACTGTCTCCTACGCACAACTGATAAGATAAACATACGGCCGCACTCTCACAAGTCTGCCTCATTAGTAGTTAAATTTGTATATTATTTGGAACTGTATAGTGTACAATGGAAGCCATTTTACTCAAAAATGGCATAAAAAGAGTTATGTAGGACCTTGTTTAAAATGGGTACAATATTAATCATGTTTTCCATTTCCAATAGTAAAATTTAAATATAAATGAATTATTAAATTAGACTAAAATTCAACTACAAATCCGGCTACTAGATCTGTTGTTACAGATTTCTTTTTAAAATTTTGAGGTTATGTTGTTTAAAATGTTACCTGTTTTTTCACCTTATTAAATTAGCAACGCTATTATTTTTGTTAATGTTTATACATCATTGGCTGCACATTTTAAAGCTACCCCACACAAGTTACTGTTGGATGTTGTAATAAATAAAGGTTAAAAATCATTTAAAAATAAAACAGTTTTGAAATTTGAAAATTGGATGCCATTAAAAATTTACAATTCAGTTATTTTGTTCAATGAAACTGACGAAATATTCATAAAAATGAGCTCTTATACCACATTTGAAAAACAAATCACTCACTTATACAGTGTTTTATTTTACAAATTTAATTACATGAACTTTTCAAAGAACCAAAATCAAGCAGTATATCAATTTAATAGTGCAATTAATTGAATGTCTATCTTATACATAAAAGATTTACATTAATTTAATCTCTTGATACAAAATAATTCATTTTTGTATTGAGATGAAATCTTATCAAGAGTTCGTACAATAAATACACCACTTTTCACACTGAATACACACATCTTGTACACCTATGTTATTCAATTTTACATAAAAAACATATAAAACCATCTAATTTGTTCCTTAATTCGGGTACCAAGAATTACAGTAAAGAGTAATTTCACTCTTGGTCGTCTATATTTCGCCAGGCGTAACTCATAAACTAAACGTTTCCGAACTTTATATTATATTAACTTTTTAAAATTATCTTTACATCTAGAGCCATTGTCAAAAGTATTGATGTGCAATTTTGGATATATACATATATTATACGGAGTAAATCAAAATTGTATATATGAACAAAAAAGTAATGTATATTATAAACAACTTGTCAAGAAGTATTCAATAACTTTCTGGATGTATGTATTAACTCGAAGATTAAATGATATGCGGCAGAGCTACAGAATAGTATTGTAGAGTGTTTAACTGATAAAACTGAGTCATTTTTAAAGTGTAGGCTTAAACAGTTTTCGGTAGAAAAGCGACGACTGAAAATATTAATTTCATTATGAGCTTTCTCTTATCAATTTTATGATTACGTAAAACATATTGAAACATAAAATCGAGTCAATAATTGTTAAGTATAAAGTATTCAACAGGTGTTGCAACATAAGAGAGCATCTTGACAGTTGGATTTCACTAGTTTACGATTAAATTAATTTATATTATAAAAAAATAACTCTTTTTGTTTTCTTGTTACTTATGAGAAAGATCAAGAGTCGTATTCATTTAATTATCCCTTTGTTTTGATCAGTGTAAGACTAAATATTGATTAATAATTGAGGTCAATAGATTTTTTATTTTTAAAGTGTAATAGATAATGAACGTATGAGAGACAAATATGTAACTTTAAAATTTAATATTATATTAAACTGTAAAGTAAAAACATCAGTTCAATTACTTTTTCCCCGTTACTTGAAAAAGGGACAAACAAATAATTACATACAAGTATAGAGGCTATATCGTATGGAAGCCGAATATCTCTGGTAGAACTAACTCTTGCGGAGTCAGAATTAGATGGCTAGCGTTATTAGAATATACACATATATATATATATATATATATATATATATATATAATATATATTCGGATGTTAATAAAGTATGAAACAGCTTGAATGCTTTAAATGATTAATAACTGAGGAACAAGATTTTTAGTACAACTTTTGTTCAAATGAAACTATCTTTTTTATACAACCTAATTTACTTTAACTAAAACACACTCCCGTAGAAAGTAAAATTAGAATGTATACATATATTGTAGATTACATGATTCCAAATAACATCACATATAGATGATTTTATTCTTCTTACTGTAAAAACATGCAATCCTTTAGGAGAGTGGCTCTCAAATGTCGTTAGCGTTAGAGAATATTAGCCGTACTAAGCTTCTAATCGAAAAAAATAAAATAGCAATAAATTCGAAGTCCCTTAATTAAAAGTAGGCCTATTGGTTTACATTTTAAAATGTGACATACACCCACTTTTAATGTGTGGGCAATAGTGTATATACCAAAAGGTAGTTTGATGTAACACTATAAATGCACTCTTATTTCTGGGAGGGGGGGGTTCTGTTATTCGTTCAACATTAATCAAGGCATTGAAAATCGGCCGCCATTTTGTAACTTACCCTAATCCACTTGTTCAATAGCTAAAAATTATCTTCTATTTATGTTGAATATAAAACTATTCAACGCTTGATAAAACAGCTAAGGTGTTCAAGTTTACTAAATTTAAATTAAAAATTCTAGCAAACAAAGTATGTTTAAAAAATCAAGGTTATATTTTAAATTTTTTATTTATAACTATTTTACTATAGGAAACACGTTTGTTCATCATTGGATGTAAATTTTAATATATATTAATCGGACGTTAATGGATATGAAGTATAACGTTATCCTCAAAATATTTTTTTTGCTATATTTTAACATTTATAACAGAAAATTCTGGTCCAACGACGATTGGAATGATCTTAAAGTAAATCCATAAATAAGACGCTCAACTAAATATATGAGAGACTGATGCAGTGTAGTAAGAATTTTATTTGTAATGGATGACAGTGTTTCTTTGTTTTGAGATAGATAACATGCAACAATACGGGAAGGCCGTTACAGTTGCCCCATAGTGAGGTGAAAGTCCATCGTTTGCACATGACAATATTACTTCCTTTGGACGCATGTGGTTATCATGCAAGTTATTTACAAACATGTTTGTAAGATATTGTATAAAATCAGTTGATATGTTAGGACGCGAATTGCTTTTGCTATGTTTGTACATCCGGGACTCATATAATATGCAGATCAAAAGCTGCTTAAAATGAGCTATTATAGATATTTATAGGTTACACCGTTAGTGGAGAAAATTAGGTACTAAGAAAATTTGAAAATTCTAATTGCCATAAATAGGTGTATTAAATTTGGGTTTTAGATATCACAAGATCGCAGAATTTTCTTGTTTTTTAAAGTATAATTGAAGATCATTTTTAGCCAATTGTTCACAATAATTTTGTTTCAAATTGTATTTTTGTATGTTGTTTAAGATGTATAAAAAGTATCTATTTTTTCTTATATTCTCTTTTCTGTTTCTTTTAAATCTCCTTTTACTATCTCGAATCAAGTACATAATGTGTTTATACAAATTTAATCTCAATTATAAAAGTTGGTTTTTGTTACACTTCTCATAAAACAATTTAAGAAATAATTAAAATTTATTTTTAAAAATTGAATTCGAAAAAATAAGAATGGCATTTCTAGATTTTTGTACATTATCTATAATTACATATGAAGTTATTGATCGATACTTAACAAAAAAAGATTGGGAAAGGACAAATATTGCAACCAATATTTAAACACGTATTTATAACAATAGACCGCTATCAAACCAATGTTATTAAGTAAAAACAAAAAAATACCAATGGCAGATGTTTATAATATGCCAATGATTCTAATTTCTTTTTATAGAGACATTCATAACGAAGAATTTGATATTTGTTTCGTCCTTATCCAACTTAAAGAAACTGAAATGTATCAAAAAGTTGGTGTATTAAATGAAATCCCCCAAGTGTATTCAAAAGTTCCTTACCCGTAATATAATGGGTTCACTAATATTGACTGTGCTCATGGACATACTGAGCATTGTTAGTCCTCTTTCTGATACACAACCTAGTAATGTCAGTTTAACATGATATATCATGTTGTGTGACTGAAAACATTAATAAAATGTAGAAAGATATATTTTATTTCAATATAATCTTAATAATTCACTGTGTAGAGAATTTTCACGGTAGATAAGAAGACACTTCTAGAAACCTTTTAAAATTTTTCGATAATTTTTCCAATAGTATTTCGCAAATAGTAAAACCTATTAAGCTATATTTCACTAAAATTAAATTAAAATTCCAGCTGTCTATGATTCCTTATATTTTTTTAATTTTCAGGAATTTTGTTATTTGTTATTATCTCACTTATTTTCTAATGGACAAAACGGGTTTAGGTGTAATGAAATGTACATTTGAAAGCTACAAAAGCCTTAAATATTATTATTATATCTGCTTTTATCTACATAATTAGTTTGAGTACAACCGTCTGCCAATCCTAACAATAAATGTAGATATTCAATGATGCTACTAATTTACTAAAAGAGAGCAACATCCCATATGAAATGTAAAACTCTATGAGGCTATTACATTTAGTACAACAAAGAAAGGCAACTAAATATATTGAAAAATACGGAAATTTTCAAAATAAAGATGAACAGAGAAAATATTATTAACGAGCAAATTTATAACCAGTCAGAAGTAACGTTCCAAAACCTAAAAATGTTAAAGAAAAAGAAATAAGTTAGTAAATCCACCAAAGCAAATAACACGGGAGGCGGAGCCTAATGGTAGAAGGCGTGGCAAAGCTGTATATATAGACCAGTACTTAACGGATGATTCTAGTACTATAGTAGGTGTCGAAGATGGAAGAACTCCGAAACGCGTCAACAAATATAAATAATAAGACAATGCTAAGATTGGCGGGAGATTGTACTAAAACTAACTTTAAATTGTTGAGTGTTGTAGAAATCTCAAATAAAAGATTTTTTTTTGTAAATTAAAATATATATAGTTTTACCAAGTACATAATAAATATAAATAAACTGTATTTATTATCGATCTTCAGCATTTGTTAGTAAAGAAGGAAACGTAGATATTTAACTAAATACCACAATAGGAATGAATAATAAATTTGTTTATTTATACTTCACTTAATCCATTTTAAAACATTGAGTTATCTATTACTTTTGCTGGAGTCAAGTGTCCGATTTAATAATAATAATAATAATTCGGTGGAATAACAGGAAGTGAAGACAATCTTTTTCTTTTTTATTATTATACATTTTACGGACATTTGCCATTATTTGTGTGTTAAAAATCAAAACACGACGTTTCGGGAATAAGAATCAATTCCCGTTATCAAGTGACTAAAAACTAAAGAAACATGAAACTAGAAACTAATCCTATGTAAGAAGTAAAATTAAATAAGAATACCACCAACCTTAATATCTAAGCATGCATCTCAGAGCGAAAACTGAGAAGTCAAAAAACACAATCACGGTAACACACAACTAACATCAAATACGTGTTTTTGTATCAAAGATACAGCAACAAGTGACATGGTCCAGAAGGCGTGACAAACTATTAGGGGAGTGGCCTATTGTTAGTTGTATTAAGCTTCCTAGCCCGAGAGCGGGTTACAACCCCTTGCGGCGATTTAACAGGTAAAATTTCAGCTTGGGAATTGATTCTTATTCCCGAAACGTCTGTTTTGATTTTTAACACACAAATGATGGCAAATGTCCGAAAAATGTATAATAATAAAATTGAACTTCCATCATTAGCAAATAGCTTCAAACAGAGAATCTTTTTCTATTGAATAAACCTTTCCAATGATATGCCGCAAGATAGGGGTTGCCATTTAAAAAATTTAAGTTGCCCCCTTAACCACCCCTTTCAAAAGGGAGAAATATTTAACCCCCCTTAAACACTAGAAAAAGTGTTATAATAGGTATGGTAGAGGTTTTACGTTTGAATTATATCGAGGTGTATCACAACTTATATTACAGTCTGTAAATTGTGACATTTTTGTTTTCAATGTATATTTTAGATTTTCAAAACAGGTTTTTTTTTTTTCATTCAAATTAAATGATTAATTGTGAAATCGTTTTTAAAAAATTGTTTGTCAACTGGTGGGTTTTAATATATTGCCAAATTAACTGATGGGACAGGTCACTGAGTGTTGGAATGTTGAATAGTCGATGACCTCTGACACGACGCCCAAGGTCATACCGGTGTTACGCTAATGCACACACGACTGATTTTGTAACAATATGCAAAACCATTTTGATATTAATCTCGTGTTGGTTTTGTACAATCACTGACCACAAATTGTTCCGCCATCTTTGATTAGTAGTTCCGTATATTAACTTCTTTAATATTAACAGAATGAGATTTGTTTAACTTTCTATGCTTATAATCTATTGGTTTCTGTAGTTCAACGTTGGAAGTATAAACAATCTGACTACTGTTAATGTATAATTCGTTAATTCAAATAGACAATTTTATTTTCATGCAAATTATATCAAATTTTAGAGAAAATATGATACAACATTTTAACTTACGTTAAAATAATAATATAATTGATTTTTTTTTCTATGAAACTTGAAAAGATTAAGTCGTAATTGAATTTTATTTGTGACTTGATGCACGGACAGTAATATTTATATTTAACCGAAATTTGAGAAATTCTGTTTTATAACTTATAAAATGGTATTTTTGGGAGATGACGACCAATAGGCCTACTCTTTGTTTGAGCCCTTAGAAGATACAAAACAATTTGTAATAATTGTTGGAACTGATTTTGTGAACATCGTAAATTAAAATTTTGGTGTAATTAAAATAAAGTCTAAAATATGCTCAAATACCAAATTTGATCAAAATCGGTCCACTAGTTTGTGCTGTAAAGTACTGCACAGACTACAGACAGTTTTCATTCCACAAATTACGTTTTTAAGCTTAGGGGACCTCAAAATTGATACCCATAACGAACTAAAATACTATTTTTGGTCTCTTTATACACCTTTCCAAACCAGTAACGTATATTTAAAATAAACGTATGTTTGTGCTGAAACTCTATTTTTGACTTATGGTTGAAACTCTCACTTTAACAGAATCAATGCTTTTTCCCTACACTCTCAACTGAAACGTAATATATATATATTGTCATACAAATTAAGAAATTCGTTCTACTTGTAACTAAAATGTATTTTTTCACACAATTGTACAAACTCATTAATCTTAATTCTCATCACATTTAATCTCTAAAGAAGCAGTTGGTAATTACGTAATTATCCATTGTGAACTAAGCGCCACGGCACGTGTGAAATGTGAACTAGAATTCAAGCTGTATCGTTGCCAACAAATCCTACTAGTATTATCTGTCTATTGTCTTGGCAGAGAAATCTGATTCTAATGGGTAATCGTTGTGTTTTTATAAGATTATCGTTATTAGATCAAGGATCATATGATCGTGTTGACCACGTCCTTTAAATCATTTTATAAATAAATATGGTTAGTCAACGATATTAATAAGTAGTGACAGATGTTCGTGTGCGTTTGATTGAAAGGACGTTAGAAGGAACGAATTTTGACAATTCATTTCTTAATTATTGAATAAATTAAAATGTTTGGATGTTTCGGTAGAGTTCGTTTTGTGTTAATTTCGTCCAAACATTAATAGTATTATCAAATGCATTTATTTTTACAAATTAAAAGAAGTTTCAGCGAATATTTAAAGCTACAGAAATGTCAGACTCAAGAGTAAAATAAATATCTGATTTTGTAGAATAGGTTTGGTGAAGTTTTATAAACTTTATACAGTTTATACTATTGGTAATCTACAAAAAGTTCAATTACATTGAGGGCTCAAAGTTACGGTGTTAACCCAATATCGTGAGGTAAGGTAAGGAAGTTGCTTTTGGTAGCGAAAACTAGAATTAAACTAGAAACAGTAAAAAAAACACGAACTGCTGAAAAGACGTCTAGCAGGCCCAGGATTTTTAGGATTGTTGCGCCACAGATTATTTAATAGTAATATTAATGGTTTAAATAAGCATGGTCTTAGGACTAATCTTAGGAAATTTACATATGTTTCTGTCGATTAAAAGTTCGTTTCGTCCAATGTACGTCCAACGGTAACACCCCGTAGAATTTTGGTATTATAAAGTATATATAAAGATCTTTGTGTACGAGAATTTTAGAGTTTAATCCCCATATGGGCTCAAAAAGTTAAATCGTTGAACCAACATCGCTCAAATAAGGTGAGGCGCTACGATTGGTAGTGTATTTTGGTTGTGAAACCTAGAATTATGAAGAGAACTCTGTGGTGAACACTCATCACCAGACTGACAAGCTATGTAGCATACCTACGTTTTCCAACGGCCATTACGTGATAGGATTATTACTGTTATTAAACTATTGATTAGTTAACTAATCACGAGCTAATAATTTACAGAAATGTACGGTTGTTTCGTACAATTGAAAGTTCGCTCTGCGGCGTATTTGTACATTCAATAACATGGTTATCATAACCAGAGGGTTTTACTGTTAAACTAGAAACACCATTTAAATCTAATGAAACGTAAGTGTTGACCTACCACCCCTCCCACTTCACAGATATTTAAGGAAATGTTCAATTATTATTATGAATTCCAACACAGTAGGCCTACTTGAAAGTTGTAAATTAAAACAGGTTTTACCTAACTTCCAACCAAAACTATTTATTGTAGGAGCTCTTTCCGTAAGATCCAAATTGGGGAGTGTAAAGTGTGAATTGATTATAACTTCTAAAACATTTTTTTTCGAGATAAGAACGTAAAAACAAGCAAAAAGTTTCATGTAACTACAGCTGAAAAATGCTTTGGTTTTCGATTATCGAAAATGTGTACTATATTATTGCATTTTATCTTTTATGAAATGACTTTTGTTTGATCGAAATGGACCAATAATTTAAATATATGTTTTATATATCTTTAAAGTAGTTTTATCTATCGAGTTAATTATAAAAGCGAGTGAATCAAGTTAAAGAGTTTGTTCCTATTGATTTTATGGGATATATAACTATTATATGAATAATAGGAATTGATTTATATGCCGTAGTTCACTGAAATTATTTCAGTAGTTTTTGAGAAAAATAAATTAACAGACAACTAGTGATTTTTAGCTTGTAGAGAATGATTTCTTCAGATAATTTTTTCCGCCAAATTTAGAATGGAGGTTATTATTTTTAGTACCAAATTCATTTGTCTCTTAAGAATGATAAAGAAATGATATAGTTTGTTTATTTATTTCCTGATCCAAGATGGCGAGCAGTCGACAATTCAACTCTTCCGTCTTAGATTCTACGCTCAATTTGTTTACAAACAAATAAATACTTTGAAGTTAAAACACAAATCACGTAAAATAGAACCCATTTTATTTACAAAGCATGGTATTTTCTTCTTATGTAAACATCGATTTATTGGCCAGATCATTAAATCGAAGCACCGCCAAGTAGGACAGTGCAAGTGTGGTCATAGGCAAATGTTGCATAATCGATATATTACAAACTATCGATAGTAACTAAACGGTGTTGTGTATAATTTTACTCAGCATGAATCAAGTAACATATTGTAATTTGTTTGTCCATAAAAAGTAAAAATGTTTTATTCTGAAATAACATAGTTTTAACAGGTGTTGTTAAAATGCAGTTCTGTTAAACAATTTCAAGAAGAAAATTTTTTTGTATAACTTAAGTTATTTATAAAATTAAATAAAATGTTTTGCATTATTAAAAATGGATCAAAGTAGCTTTGAGCAAGGACCAAGATGGCCGGATGGGCTAGGAGGTACTCTACTAAAAACATCCCTGTATTCCCATTGTGCAGTTGGAACAAATCAGGCATTCGCCTTTCATGTCTTATCACACATGTAAACACATTTTCATTAACAAAAATTGTTATACTAATCTTTAGAGCAATGGTTCCCAAAGTGAGATTACAAGAGATTGGAGTAGTGAAAAGATTCCCAATTTTAAAAAAGAATTCATTAATAGCACATTTATTTTCGTCTTAAACCTTAACACAAATAATACCTTAACCTAACCTTAACTACTTAATAAGCCATATACGTAGTTAAATAATTCAGGAACATACAAGGTTAGTCTTTGGAACCTTATGGAACATAAATAAAATTATTAAATTACAAAATACAAAAAATATTAATGCGACACATGTACCTGTTTTTAAAAACTAGCTTCTCAAATATGGGCTCTGTATTCGATACACAAAATATCATTTTTAAGTTGAAAGCGATTTCTCACTTTTGTTTTGATAGCAGTCATAGATGAATATAACCTAACTCTATAAATACGATGTTGTAGATTTATCTAACACTGAACGGTAACGCTCGCCACCTTGAAGTATTCTTGCAATCCTTTTTACCCAAAACTGTATGGGTTCTAGGAAAAGTTCCAACATTCCATCAATTTATATTTCAATAAGTTTTTTATATATGTTTGTTGGATTTCAGCATATTGAATGGAATTCGTTAAAAACGGATTCAGAATTGATAAGGTATAATTAAATACCTCATAATTTTATTATTCCCACTTTACATCAAAATAGTCTCTCTCCTACTTACACTAAATCCAAAATGTACTTTATATTCCAATTCTATACTGGGCCATAAATAGAGGTTATCCAATGAAAACCTTTATGGTTTAAGATAATCTATTTAATTTCCTAATTCTTAAATAAAATACGTGAAAACCATGCCAAAAAACAATTATTGAAAATGCATTGAATTTAAATCAGTACTCGATAACCTTAAGACTATCTAATCAATACAAACTTTACATAATTTGAAGCCATAATTGATTCTATCTGTATAATTACATCTTTTAACAAATTCATTAGCAATACTTGTATCTTTGGGAGCCACTGACACCTAAAATTAATACAACTTAAATTTACCTAATGTTTATGATAAACAATGTCCAGCGTCCATTTTCACTTCACATCACCACTCCTTTCTACTCACACTTACTACTTACTACTCTTACATCTCTTGAAAACCTAATATATTTCAGTTTGTTATAGTCAAGATGAGTTTTCCAGAAGAGTCTGGAATCAACATAGAATTCCAAATATTTAATGATTTCTTCCTGTTCAATTTCTAGATATTTGGACTTTCCGATTTCTTTACATGCAAACTCACGATATTTTAGGTTCGTTGCAAAAAAGAAGGTTTTACGAGCTATATTTTATATATCATATATTTGGTCTTGGGGCTCATTACCACATTATATAGCAAGTTCCCGAAGGAAATTATGGTAATAAAAATGTGAGCTCAAAGGTATATGAATACAGAAAAGTTATCGTAGTTCCTGAACTAAGTTACAAGTTTGACAAAAAAAAATAAAAAATCAACGAGAAACTACATTACTATTATTAGTCTCAAAAAGAAAATTCTAGCTTTAAAAACTATAAATTATCCAAGAAGATCAATTGTAGTCCGTTCTGCATTTCTGTTACAACTATAGGCCAAGGCCTTGCCAACAGATATGCAAATTCGAACATTGGTCAAGTAATTTTAATAGACTTAATCGTGTTGCTGGTGGCATTTCGAACAAGTTTTGTAATCCCTGAACAGAAAGCCTTTCAACGTTATTATTTGTGGTTTCTGAGTAACAGAAAGATTATAGCGAAAAGCGTGTATCAGTTGTTAAAATTTGTAGAAATAAGAGTGTTTACAAGGTTAGTTGTTAATAGATGTATTAGGATTTTAAAAATTTTCAAGTTTTAATGTGGCACCACTCAAAACAGTTCCTGCACGGTTCCAAGTCATAAACGCATGGTACTCCGGTTAAAGTAATTGTTCCATCGACATATAAACTGTAATGACATCAACGTGGAAGTTTACCAAGTTGGGGTAAAAACAAACTTCAAATGATGAGATTGAATGTATACTGTTTTATAAAACTTTTAACGGAAAGATTTTATCTCATCAAAAAATACAACATTTTCCGCTTATTAGTTTAGTTATATATGTTTTGATATATCTTCAAGTTTCATATAGTTAGAAAAATATCAAATAAATTATCATTTACATGACATTCACAGTTTTAATATAAAATTGGACGTAAGTTTCATTTAACGTATATATATATATATATATATATATATATATATATATATATGGAAGAGAGCGTAAAAATAAACAGTAATCGAATTGTAATCGGTTAGGCCACCAATCACCGAGGCCCACTAAAAGGCTCATCTCCATGTTGTGCGTTGAAGCCCAGAAATTATAGGCTCTAGTGCTGCCATCTTACAGCTTAGTTCAGGTAATTTTAGATAGCATGGTGTATTGCATGCTCCCACTAGCCCATTCTAAACCTGAATCCATAAAACTGCAACTGCTCAACCTACATTATATTGAGCCCCACATTATAGTTTCTGTTATTTCTTGTTAGATCTATATTCAATAGTACAGTATTTGCATAATATTTACTATCGCTGTGATCCCATGGTGAATACATACAAATAGCCTTGCAAAATATTCACTTCGGGATTTATAGGTAAAAATGAACTATGAACCAATCACTAAGAGTTAAATTTATTACAAATTCATAAAATACATCTACACAAGTTCTCTCAGAGTTGTCTGTCTGTAGTTGAGATGATTTCTATTCATGTTAAACCGTGGGAGCACATCACATCCCACCAGGTCAGTTCATTATCTTTCTTATTGCCGGGAAAATACGTTATTTAATGTAAAAAAACCTTGATTTAACAAAAGATTATGCGTGGTTGTGAACCTAAACAATGGTAGGTATCTGGAACAGGGTGCCACCGTTTGAATGAAAAATTGTTATCTCGATGAAGTAACAATGTAGCAAAATTAATTTTAACTAAACAATTTCAACATGTTAATTTTATTTTTATTTTAATCAAATTTTAAGTGTTTTAAAATTGAATTTAAATTTTAAGAGATTTTATTCTATTTTTATTTTTAGTTCCAATGCAATGTCTGGACGAAATTATCACAATGTCGACTGAGGAAGTCGAAACTGGTGATCTATTGTATTAATTGAAGTTAACAAGGTAAATAACATTTTAACTAATTATTTTAATATTTCTTTACAATTAAATTACTGTACATGCAAATATTTGGCTGATATGAAGACGAATTTGTGTGTCTTACCTACATCACCTACCTCAACTTTGGTGTTAATAATTATTAATAACAAATCTTCAGTTATACAAAATAGGATTTTATTTTATTCGACAGACTGGCAAAATTCCAAGACTACTTTTTTGAACTCAAAATAGATAGATCAGTAAAATATCTCTGGATTAATTTTTTGACCCATCAAATATCTTTCTCTTACGTATTGTATACGAAAATAAATCCGTGAAAAACAATGTGCCAATTGATTTAAAATTTTAATGTTAGTTTCAAGATGGCCGATAAAAATTCATAAGTGTAAATCGTAAAATATATGTACTTGTAATAAACGATTAGCAAATATGCAGTTGTAAATATTTATAGTCATTGTTTAAATATTGTTTTTAAATTTACTTAATTTACAATCTGTATAAACAGGAAGTCAAAATGGAGGCAATTACTCCTATGGATAGAATAGTGGACAGTCAGTTGAAAGGAGATTGCAATAGTTGGAATTTATGTATTACAAATTCTTTAGTACAATCATCAAAGAATAAAACAATTTCCAATGTTAATAATTTAAGATGCAGAAATCTCCGGTATGAGTCATTTGTTCCTGTAAGAAGAAGTCATTTATCACAGAGTTTATGAACACTCACAACAGACAGATAAACAAAAGATAAGCAGACATTGCAAAATATAACCTTTACAACGCTTGCTACACTCAAGCACTTGGAAAACAATTTTGCAAACACTAATGTACGGTAGTTTGTAGCTAAACTGGGTTTAAATGAGTTATATTTCGTATTACTTGCGCATGCGCTAATCGGTCTGTTACTTTCATTTTTATGAAGCAACGAGTGTTTCTTAAAATTTATGAGCAACCGTTTGGATAGTTTTTTAATATAAATACGTGTGTGATTAGAGAGATATGACCAGTGACATACTGAGCAGGGAACATGAAGTGTGCATCGGTCTTAAACTTCAGAGCAATTTGGCGATTGAGCAACTTGTGGAGAATTCAAAACCACCAATTAATGAACTAGATTCTACAATAATATTCTTCGAACACAAATTAGTAGAAAATATATATTGATAGCAAGGTCGTTTGTATAAATTGTCTATACAAATCTTTTAAAATAAATTATCATCTTATCAGTCAGTGTATCACCTACGTGCTGGTTTTTTTTTTTTTTTTTTCAAATTGACATTTTCGATTCAAAGTATAAACACAGTATTTCACGATCAGTTTTCCAAACATTGGGTAGTAATTCTAGGCATCAACGTAAAGAAAATAGTTCTTGTAAACCAACTTATTAAACTTATGTTCAGTTTCCGTCTGTTTCTCGGTTTGTATGTTTTAAAACAAATTTGAACTTCCTAACGGATTGAAATATGGAATATTTTACAGAATCTGTTATAATATTATTTTTCAGTGAACCAAAATCTTACAATTATCCACGGATCCGTTTTAAAATGACATTTATTAAAAAAGTTTGATGCCAAATATATCGAACACTATTGATTTTACAAGATATTTAGCCCTTTTAGTATTGAATAAGACATTTTATTGTTGTTTGTTTACGCAAATTTGAGATATCGGTAATAAACTATAAAAAACAACGAATTATTGTTTAATTGTAATACGTAACAGTTTTTCTTGTTCTTCCAAACTTAAAAGTCAACTTTTAAAAAGTTAGATAGTTGACTGATGACTACGGGATGATCAAGACAACCTCTTTCGTGTTTTAGTAAGTTAACAAGAATTACTTTTTACCTTTTTTTACCGATATTTCGGTGTTCGTAATGATGGTAAAACCGGCTAAATATTTTGTAAAATCAATTTCAAGTGTTCTGCCATACAAAGTTTAAAAATTAAAACTATTTTGAAACTGTTAAGTGACGTTTATAATATTTTGTGGTACTAACTAAATCATATAAAATATCTGCAAAATATCGTATGAATATCACAATCCGTTCTAAAACAAAACCTTTGTTTAAAGAAGTTTTTCTTTGTCTTGATGTCCTAAATCATCTCAAAATGTTTTGGTACTCAAATTACAGAACACTTTATGACAATTTTAGACCTATTTTTCTCAAATTTCGGATATTACCTTAGTTTTAGAAACCTTTTGACAGGTCTGTAACAAAAAATTTCGGTCTTAGTATTTCAAAATGATAACGAATTTTAAAATTTCAAAAACTTCTTTTCGGGAAAACTTATGTAAGTTACCCATATATTACTTAAGTATATTAGCTATTACCTACACTGTCTCATAATAGCTTATATTTTTAATTCAATGATGTCCAAACGAATTTTCTACGATAAAAAAATATCAGAGTTATAACAAACAACCAAATCTTTTAAAATATAACCGTAGATTAGAGGAATATCCAACATTTTCGTTCTAGTAGAGTAAATTTGGGTTACGCGTTTGTCAAATTTATTGGCGAAGTTAGGTTTGAAATAATCGTTGAATATGATGTAAAAAAAAGGTTGAAAATTTCAAAACGGCGGCCTTTTGAAATAATTGTTCTGTAGTTAGTTATTATTAATTGAGTCTATGATCCTTTTTGTCATCTGTAAGTGTTGTTACCAAGGCCGTGCTCTGCAATAAAGAGTATGTACAAAAATAAAGTCTTTGTAGTTATAAGTGAAGTATGATTTTACATATCAAAGGCAGATAGGAAAAGTAGATATTAATGGCATAATATTTACATATATGTGTCTTAGAAAGGTTAAATATATTCAAGTATTTCTCAGAGTAGTCGGCGATGTAGAAATGTACCTGTTAAACTTAACGTTGCATACATACAGGTGTGACAGCTGTTTTATTTGATAAGTACAAAAGTTACAAAAAAACTATGATTTTAGTTAAAACTAGAGTTATTACCAAATTTCTCATATCACCTCCCATTATTCAATATGCCGGTTAGCTCTAAATTTTCGTATGGAAATCCTTCTTTTTTATACCGATTTTAGATGAAACTCATTATTCTAAATCTTGGGTATTTTATTATAATTCCAATCGTATACGAGTTACATGAACTAGACTGTGAATACTGGACCTAATCTAATCATCAATAGAATTTCACGTCTATTCATGTTAGTGTATTCAAGTCTTTCTCTTTTCTTCAATAAACGTTGATTTTTGAAGCAATTCCTTGCACAAAACTCTATCACTATGTGACTTCCGATGAGTGATTTCTCATATAGCTTTTCTATTACGTTCAGGTTCTATAAATAAATCCATGGCTGACATTTAACATAGGCTACGACCCATTTGACATTTAATACTTCCTTGGAAACCGGTGAATTTAATTACATACCTTACGAAGTGAAGGAGGTAAAATCGATTATCATTTAATAGAAGAATTTCATAGTTATTTTGTATGATATATTGATGGTGAACGCTGGATTCACAATTTATTATGATTATATACTGCAAGAGTAACTCATAATATAATTTGCAAATATTTATGAAGAAAATGTCAATCATATTGTGGGAAAAATGGAGTATAATGAAATGTATGTAGCAATTCCCTGATTTTAAAACACGTAAGATGTAAGCTAATGTTTAAATATTAAGTTATTAATGAGACGAAAATCTTAATAATAATAATAATATTTCTTAATTGAAAAATAACTGAAAACAATACTTAAAATAAGTAACACCTAAATTATGTTTGAGATTATTAATTAATATTATAATATTAAAGATTAAAGGTCCTTGGGTAGACAGAATAAGAAAAGAAAGAAATTGAAATGTATTGAGAAATAAAATAAAATAAAAAACAACCTCGTGTTTATTCTGAAAGAATAAAATGAAAGAATATAAAAATAATTAAATAAATAAAAGTTGAATGTTAAAAGTAAACATAGCTTTACACCTAGTAAAGCTGAAACTTCCATTTAATTTGTATTGTCAATTCATTTGCCACTAACTAACCTAGAGTAAAAAGCATTTATAAACTAATCTTATAAATCTATGCTTATACAAATTTGAGTAAAATATATGTTTTCACTGAAGTATTTAAATCGAAAAAAAAACATCATCTGGTATAATATCTGATTAAAGTCTTAATGTAAAAACATCCATTTTAATCGGAAGGAGACAAGGTTGATCTAGTGACTACAGCTCTACATGCTCCCTTGATGAATGAATGGTTCCAGATTTAATTTCATTGAAAAAAAGTTATGTCGTTGACCCAGCATCGTAAGGTTTATTGGTAGTGTTTTCTGGTTGATATTGGTTGAATTACGTCGACAGACATTAAACAACTAAACACCAAGGATTGGTTCTTTACGGTATGTTGTCTTCCAAGATTATTAGTATTTATATTTTTAAATAAGGTAAAAGGAATAATATTCCAAGAAAAAATAAGAATTGTCATTTGCAAGCAGTTACAGACGTTTGCGTGTTGAAAGTCACAATTCTGTCAAATCCACTCGATAATTCATATTACGTTAAGAAATATTTGTAAAAGTATGAATGTGCGTTTTACACACTCAACTAATATCAATAATTATGTCTCCTTCATTTGTGTAATGAGTAACTTCTTAAAGAAAAAAATACAGTGGAAAGTATAACAGATGAAATTATAGGTATCTCCTGGAAACGATTTCATATAGTTTGAAAACTACAGTTAGTGATAGAATGATAGTATCATTAAGAAAATATTCTTTTAATACGTCTATCTTAAATTGTTATTATATTATAAAGCCCCAGAAGAGATTAGATAAGTCAATATAGTTAAGTAAGAAAATTACGAATAGTGTACACAAGTATACAGCTGACATATTTGGACGCGAATTTTTGTGTGTTCAGTTGTTTGTCAGTTTCGCCAAGTGCACAATGTGATCTATACAGATCTTCCCTAAAAAGGACCTTCTGGGAATTTAAAGAAACTTTATTTAGTAAGTAGATTTAACTAATTTTTGAATATATGAAAGGGGAAAATCCCAAATCAAAAAAAGGTGTCCGTTTGAAATAGTTTATCTGTAGTTAGTCTTATCTAAGTTCTTAATTATTTGAGTTTATAATAATTGATTTTGTACAGTATATGATATGTACATAAAATTACCAAGGCCAGGAGTCGACATTCCCATTGGTACACAAATTGATGTACAAACATTGCACAAATTAACAAAACAATATTCGTCGCTATCAACACAAAAATGTCTATATACTATTTAATTGTATCTGAGAAGAAAAACAATCTAATTTCCTCTATCAAAAAGAACCATCTCAAAGACCGACCATTACTGCATGGTACAGTAGTTTCCTTGAAACTGACCGTGTAACAGACAGGGAGAGAGGTCAGAGATTCAAATAAAACAATGGAACAAGCGTGAAACCTACACTCGTAGCTCAAAGAAATCAACTAAACGTTCTAACATTCCCCAAATCAAAGGTTTAGTTTGTGGTTTAATTGAAGATAACTTTGAGAGGCACTCAAATATGCGAGATAATACTTATCAGTCCATACTTTCTTATTTAATCATTCAGTACATACAATAATAGTTAATTCCAAAGGGAGACAATGCTTTAATATAGAATTCATAGATCAAAGGTCATCTGGTCTCAAATAATTGTACAACAGGTTGGCGGATAACCCAAAGGAAACGCTTTGAATTGCATAATTTAAAAACAAACTTAAAACTTTTCCTGTTCAGTAGGCATTTTACTCAGTGGAAGGTTACCTTCAATTGTAAATAATTTATATGGTTTTTGTGTTTATTTGTATTATTTTATATGTTTTTATTTATTTTCACTTTGTATATCTGTTGTATGTGTAAAAACTCAAATGTTTACTACTATTTGTATACCGAACAGTTTTCTAAGGAGTGCGATTTCCTTATATACTTTTTTGGATATATGAATACCTGCACCTATACATATTGTGATACGCCCTAACATAACCTAACCTAACCTCACACTACCCTTGTGAATGAAAGTCAACTTAAATGCGAAGAATTGAGTTTGAGGAAATTTAATCACCCTTATTAGTAATTTATTTTTGATGTAACAGAATAATTATATAATTGATACAATCTATTCATACATTTTCCATTATATATATATATATATAATATATTTATTTATATATGTGTGTGTATGTGTACTATATAATGTCGTATATATATAAACTAATATACGACTTTTCGAGAGTATATATGAACTTTCGTTATCAAGTAAAAACTTAGTTTTCACTCTTGAGTTCCTTTCTTTTGTTACAAGTTTTAGTTTACAATATAGCCCTAAAATACTAAGCTCTTTTGTACACCTTTTCACGTTGCAGGTGTTCAGTTAATAACGAGAGTAAATCGATTCTCTCAAAACTCAATTCTTGTATTAGTTTTTATATACACAACTGTCAGATTATACTGCATTAACAATATTAACAATCCATAATTATCAGTTACTTTAAAACCAGGGTTACGTTACACAACTATGTTATTCCAGAAATTTAATTAGGGCCTGGTAAAAATGTTAATGAAATATCCTTCCAACTAGATGAAATGCATTATTTACGTATTTCCCACGATTTCCTCAATGCAACATAATTAGTAGAAGAGTAGCAGTAGGGTGAGTTCTTAGTACGACCGAGTTCTCTGTGTATTTGTTTTAAAGGAGAATTATTGAAAAGTATGGTGACAAGTTACAAATCAAAGTCTTTGGATTAATTGAGAACATTTGTTTATAATGTAATTCCTGGAATTAATAAAGGAGAAGGACTTAATCAAAAATTGATAAGCGGCAAGAAATGTTTCGATAATGTATTAGGATACAAAATTATAACACTTTTAAAGGTAGACATTATTTATTTTTATTGTTTTGTTTTGTACTTTATAGTCTGAAATAAATTTTACAGAGTGTTTCACAACTGCTGACAAACTTTGGGACAAATTTTGAACATTGATGTCCAAAAAATGGTTTGTTTTTCGACTATCTGTCTGTAAGGTATGAACTGTATAAGATAACGACGCCAAAATTTTCAAAAGTTTTATACTATTAGTTTCTACAATTTTGAAGTTAATCGTTTGTAAATTGCGTTCATTAAAACTTTGTGATGTTGATTTTACAAAATATTGAATTAACCATTTTAATGTCGAAGCAGACTATAAAGTTTTTTATATTGCAAGTTGAAGGTTAGTTGAAATGGTTTAATTTTTTAAAATTATTTGTAATTTAGAAGAATACATCAAAATGTTTCTTGATCATGCAGTGCTCAACAGCCAACTTACAAAATTGTTGGAAGACCGAAAACAGCTATTGTGTATTTTATCAAATTAGGAAGAATTCTGTTTTACAATACTTTTATCGATACTCAGCTTATTCCTCAATATAAAATAAAAAAAGATGTAGTTTGATTCATTATTTAAAAGGCTATTTTTGAAGGGAAAACTTCGTTCGGCGCATTTTTGCTGAGGAGTGAACGTAAGTGAATCGTCACACTCGGATCGGTTACGCGGAATCGGATTTATTCGGCTCTATTCGACATCAAGCGCACTCGGGTCGGCACTGAATCGTCTATACTCGGCTCCAGTCGTCATCAGCCACGTTTACTGTCCGACAAGAAGTGCATCGTTCCAATGTTATTGTACATGATCAGTGTAATATTTAAAGTGTTTACAATTTGTGCTGCATTTTACCAATAGTGAAAAATTTATTTCGCGTCAACGTAACTTCTTGGATTTCTCCAATAATATGAAGGACTTAGACATCATTTAGTATAAGTTAATAATGATATTAATAAATTTCTCATTTTTTAAGTAAAAATTTCATGCAAACTTTTCCGCGTGAATTATATATATAATAATAATTTATTTATTATAATTTATTATATTTATTATATATATATATATATATATATATATATATATTATATATATTGAAAAATTAGTAGTTTCATTTCTATCGTGTGGTCATAAGCACACACCCAGATTTTTATTTTTAATCGACGGTTTTCAAGATATTTGACATCACAAAATTTAAATGAACGCCATTTCAAGGAATTTTAGATTTTCTACTGCAGTCCAAACTAATGGTATAGGCTAAGACATTCTGCATGTCAATTGGTATTGATATCAAAGTTTAGGAATTTTATCTTGTCTGTGAAAAAAAAAAAGACAAATAGATTGAGGAAAGTATTTTTGGACGTTGTTTATAGAAACTTGTTTTCTTTTGATGTCATGAATCAATTCTCAAAGTTTGACAGACTGTTCATGAAACACTTCATAACAGAATAAGTGCAGACTTTGCAACATCCAGTATTATTCAAGAATTATTAACTCAAAATCTAAACAACAAAGATCGTTTACCTACAATACAGATCAATCATTCCCATGGTCAATTCAAATTAAAACAACCTGAAATCTGCATTACGGACATTTTATGAAACACATAATTCACAGCCTAACAAATCGTGACTTCGTTGTACTTTGAGTCTAGATGTCTATTTTTTTTTCTTTTTTAGTTCAACTTTTCCCCGACAGTTATAAACGTGCATAAAAATGATTACACAAGAGTGCGTGCTATTGTCTGCACGATTCGCAAACTAGGCCATTTACCGCATTTATCATTTGTGTCTGTCTGTCTGTCGCAATGTTTATAGCATTATACTTGTAATCTACCGCATAAACTTTCTCATTTTACCGTCTGAAGTAACAATTATTGTCATTAGTGTTATTCATCAATTATATTATTCAGGATTTTAAAGATATTCAATAGTGATCGATTGTTCGTATTGTTGATAGTTTATACAGACAATTATTACCAGAGAGTAAAAAAAATTGTACAAGTTGGTACTTGAAGTATTTTTCTTACCATGCTAATACATTATTAAATGATAATTCTCATAACAATTAAAGGAATAAAAAATAAAACACAATAATTGCAATAAGTTTATGCCCATAAATACGCTGATTTTCATTTTGATAAAATGATTATAATCGTCTGATGGTTCTACTATTAATATAGAACTAACATTTAAATCTAAACTAACATAAATAATGGTCTACCACCCCTATCACTTTACAGATCAAGTTGAGGCTACTTTAGACGTTTGTCTTTAACCTGTGGGTGTGTGAGATGATTATGCGAATAAAGCGCACATATAGATATGTGCGAAGAAAGCGCACAAGGGCCAATGTGATAGTTTAGGGTAGGGGTTACGTTTCCAGGAAATGAATACTATTGGAGGTGAGTCATCACGCAATACAATAATCAGGTAAATTTCTCCTGACAATCCACCACAGTTCACCCCTTCAGGTGTGTCATCACCTAACCTAATCTAACCTAACCTAACCCAACATAACCTAACTCGCTTCTTCGACTATTTCGTCGAACAATGTAATGGCTGCATAATGACGAAATTCCTATTGAATTGTGGAATTGCTATGCTAGGCGACCAAGGACTACGAACGCTGTGGAAGGTTGACACAACAAAATCAGCAATGTTCTTGGACGACCCAACCCCAAAATCAGAGATGTCATACTTGAAGAGTGAAGCGGAGGAATCTTCTTGTATGTACACGATGAAAACTATTCAGTATTTAATCATTTAGCCAGTCCAAAGCCTAGATAAAGTGTGATGGGAATCAGAAACTAATTAATTCAACTTTTATTTTCCGTGTAACATTAATTAGCTTTTTTCGCTGTGCGCTTTTTTCACGACAACGTGTGAGATGGTCATAACAAGTAAAATACGTTACCTTCTAGCTACAACTAATCAATACAAATGTTTTCAAAACTTACACAATATACATTTTTAGAATACTATGTAAAACGTACAGTACGTTTTAAAAATTATAATAAAAAGTTTCAGTAAAATCGGCATTTAAACTAAATTTCAATAAAAAATTCAACGATAAAAATGAAATATAAGAAAAACAAAATATTAAAAACTGTAACCTAAAAATTAGACAACATCAAGACTAATAGCTATCGCAGCCTGAATTTCAGTCAAATATAAATTATAAGAGAATTTTAAATCATCTTTGAATATTATTTAAAAAAAACCTGTTGGTATCCAAAGTAATTTTCTAACCATCAAATACTATCATAAAAGAGTAGTTCATTTCTTACTGCATAGAGTTAATAATATTTCTCCCGATAAAGACAGTCTAAACCCAGAACTAAATCGTTTTAGGGATGATTTACATATCATTGCATATTCCTTTAAACAATAATATGAAAATGTAATAAAGCGATTGTTAAAAATGCCATTAGAACATGATAAATCTTTGGTTATGTACTGAGATTATTGAAAAGGTTTAAACTCGTTGATAGGAAATAAAATCCTAGCAGCTTAAAAAAAAAACACTGTTAATAAAAAAACTAAACACTGAAAACTGTAGTTACAATATATGACCTGATAGAAAGTAAATTGGTGGAGACAAAAAACAAACCAAAAAACACACACACAACAGTAGAATAGACTTAGTAGATAAAGCAAAATTTGTTTATAAAATCATAAATTTAAAAGGGAAGTGTTAAAGATATAATAAAAAATGGGGAATTAAAAAAGCTGTGGTGTTGAACTGGAGAGCTATTAGTAGTAGCGATTTATGGTCATGAATCGAAAATTACAGAGCCGGATCTCGATTTGCTAACTACACAACACTTGATGAAAGTTGCCTATTAGGGTTAGATATATAAAATGCTTTGTTAAGGATTTATTTTTAATACCTTTAGTGGCATTCTTGGTTGAGTCTTTAACATATAAACTGCAAGATCGTTACAATTTAAAACAAATTGATGGGTACTTACCCAACCCAATCATACGATGTTATACAAGCAGATCATCAGATGTCTTCTGAGCGTAACGCCCAAAAGTTGATTTCTTGGGCCTTGTAGGAAATGTTAAATTGTATTGGTAGGTGAAGATCCCCAGTAAGGTAATTTTGTGTAAAACAGTTACCGAGGTTTTCTGAACTTCGTAATTGTGTATATTATTACTTTGTTTAGGTCAAATTGAACTTATGAGCCACGTATATATTGCAAAGTCTAGACTTGTATCAATGTGGAGGCCCTAACGTCCCTCCACTGTACATATGTATAGGATCTTCCACTTTGATATCGGTGACTAGGTCCTGTCGGATCTCATGGTTGACGAATATCACATTTTATTGTGAGTTCAGCAGTTGAAATTACGTTTTTAACAATAATTTCGCTAATTGTCTTCATAGAGAGGTGGATTGGTACCATTACATGTAGAATTAAAATTTTCAAATTTCATTAAATTTTATAAGTTGTATAATATGAAGAGAAAAAAAATGTCTAAAATGGCCACTATTGTGATATTTTCCTTTCAATTTATCTGAATTTTAATCAGATTCTATATGAGCACACTATAATCTCGTATACTAAATTTATTTTATTTCTTGTCGCCGCTTTAGTGTTTACATACAGATAACAAACGACTACAATTACAACGTTCACTGAATCACATTTTCAGTTTTTTGTCTCCGGTTTTGACTATTAGCAAACTTACACTACACTTTGTATCTGGGTAATAAATAAAATGCATTGACTATTCTTTAAATTCCTTTGAACCCAAAGGAAACTCCGGCTACTATAACTATTATTATTGATATTATTCAAAAAATTTTAAAGTTTTGGTTAAAAATTAAATTTTTCTATGGATAACAATTTTTGATTCATGTTATTGTAGAAAATTGTTTAGTCATCATTGGATCACAAATTTTACAACTGCATAATGGTGTCACGTTATACGTCTATGTGGTTCTCGACAAAACATGTTTTGAAATTTGTAAACTGTCCTGTTACTTTCTTATATATATGTAGTATGAAGAAAGTCATGTCCTCGGTAGTGTGTGCAGTGCTCTACAACCCAAAGGGTGGACAGATTTTATTTTTATTTGGTTTGAACATATTTTAGCTACATCTTGAAACGCTGTTGACTTTTTCCATAAAATGTAGTAGGAGCTGACACAACTTAATTTTTTTACAAATTTTAGCTCTAACGATCTTGATCAAACTTTAGTATAAGCCTCTATCTCTCTCCAAACTTGACAGTTCAAATTTATCAGTGTGTTCTTTTCAATCGTTCTATAAGCTGTAATAAGACCCAATTGAAAAAAATTAATAGTGCCATTAATTACAGTGTACCCGATGATTAGTGAACCAAATTCAAAATAAAATAAAACTATGATTCACAAATATTTGGTAAAAACCGAAAATGTACCTTGACAGCAGTTATCTTTGTGCATCGATATTTAGAGAATCTGCTTGTATGATGGGGCTGCGTAAGTACCATCAACTTGTTTTTATGAGGTTATATTTTCATCATGTTTCAAATGACTGAGCAGAACTAGTTAGTCATATGTCATACAAGTAGTCATCTAGAAGCCGGTATGTTCACACCGCACAACAATTTCGTTGAGTTGTCAGAACTCTCGACTGGCCACTTACCAAAGGTCACCCACCGTCCTTGCCTATGGCACACATAATGTACTTCCACTGGTTTAGGAAGTCCATCCACGCTGTCCATACGTTCACGTAGGCGAACACTGACTCATTCCACCACGTATGCATTGACACATACAAAAGGCTTTTGTATAAAACCGAACAATGTTTTGTCTGGAGATAAATTTAGGTGTTTATTGTCGGAACAAGGTTGATTTGCAATTCGTAACGATTCCAAAAATGTCGAATGTGCTAGATTTTATAACAAGGTCGATAAGCTAGATTTTTCAATTTGTGTTAACTGAAAACATAGTTTGTTAATTTTTAAGAAACTGTGAAAAATATTACAGTAACTTTTTCTCACACCCATGTACGAATTCGAAAATAATAATGTACAAAACATTAGGTATCTCCACAAAATATCTATAAAAGAGTACCCCCCCCCAATTGTATATCTTATAGAAGGTGAGCTGTGTCACGTAATTAAACAAATATTTTGAATGAAAATTATTCACTGTGATACTTTTATCGTGGGCAACTATTGGTATATCTTAAACTGTTAATTTGATGAACACCTTTAAACAGGGTACCGTTGTTACACTTCATATAACTTAATAATCTGTTTTGCAAACTCTGAAAATGGCTGTTATTTCCTATTATGGATCCCAATTTTTAAATTTCTTACAGGGACCCCATTTATTATGTTATTTCGGATTCTATACAAAATGTTAAAACTTTTTTATTCTTGGTTTTTGTTTGATAAACCTTTTCGTTTAGGACATTTGAAACTTAGAGAATTTTCAGGAGGCGACTATCCATACATCCCAATTTTGAATCAAAATAAAATGTAAGTAGGCATAGTCCAAGATGTATAAATACTAATGTGCAACAAATAAAAACTTGCTAGAATCTAGTGTGATCTAAGTAAGGTAATAGTGTAGAATAAGCTAAGTATGGCATTAAATAACCAGAGAAAATAATATATTGTACGATTAAATCTGGTTAAAACCTATTAGGAAGTGAATAAAAAATTAGAGGTCTAGTTTAATTAAGCCTTAAAATTTGTACGGAATCCCAAATCACCATAAAAATAGGGGTCTCAATAGACGTTAAAAAGTTGTCAGCTTATTTTTAGATCTTTCAAAACAAATTTGTCATCTGGAAAAGTAACAACGGTCTCCCAATTAAAGTGTTTTATCAGATTAATAGTTTAGGTTACACCAGTAGTGTACACGTTAATAGAATCAAAATAAATATTTTAATAAAATCCGAACTTGCTTCTTTTATGCCATTTTTATTTGATTGAAATATTCTTTGAACAAATATACTTGAACTCCGATTCTTTTACTTGTAATGTGGCACACAAATTTGGGTCCTTAATCTTCATACTTCACTAAAATTTGAACAAAATCGTAGAGTACATTTCGAAAAATTACGTGTTTATAACAGTTCCGCGTAAAAAGTTTTACTTCTAACAACGGTCAATATGTTTTATTGTTTTATATGATTACTTAGGGAAGTTTCATTAAATTGTAGAGCCGGTTTTGAGAAATGTGGAATTTTAAGTTTTGATCTAATAGTAATTACACCAACATTGAGCTATTGAAATAGAAAAAAGTTCCAGTTCTGGTAAAATTATGCTCACATAACAATTCTGATTAAAATTGGCTCACTCATTTGAGCATTGCATAGACGATAGATAGACAGGCCTAAATCAAAATCATTATATTGGATTCAGAGGATTTTTTTAAGCGGATATATCCTTAAAAAGCTTGATCTGAGAAAAGGTTGGTGGGGCTTTGTGGCTGGTGACCATATTCTTTGGAAGCGTAAACGATACGACTACTGCTCATATTTTTAATTCACTGATGCGTATGAATGTTTTACACGTTTTAGAGATAATTTTAAGAACAAAACAATCTAAATATAATATAAATAATAATTAATTTGATATGTTTATAACACTATAAAAATGGGAAAGTTTTATTAATGGAAGAATAAATAATGTAGTAAACATTTGTGTTTTTTTGTTTTTATGGTCAGGTAAAAATTTTACGCAGGAAAAACAGTTAATTTTTTTGCTATTGTTGGTGTATGGAAACATGAAAAAAATTAGGTAACGGGAAATTTTTTATTTATTGTCACATAAAAACATTCTAGGGATTCATATTTCATTCTTTTTTATTAGTAACCTATTACATACCTCCTTAAACCTAGAAGAAATGAATTTTATTAATAAATTTCATACCGATTTATACACACGTTTGACCGTAATTGCGTCATAATCACCATACATATACATGAACTACCATTTCGACGAGTTAAAATTTACGAGGAAGCACTATACTCATTTCATTCGCGGATATATATTACTGAAACATGTTGTTATCTAGTATTGTATATTAAGTGGAAAAAGAAAATCATTTAAAACTAAATGTAGACATAGTATATTTTTGGCTTAATAAAAGTTTAAAAAATTATTTTCTCACATCTACATTTATTTTAATACAATTTGTTAAAATTTTATGTAAATTGGATTGGTGGTTCACGTGGTACAATCTAAACTACCTTACCATATAAACACATGAGCAGATTGTCTTCGTTGATGAGACTATTTTAAAGTTCATGTTCCCTTGACCTTTCGGACCTTTATTGGTAAAGTTAGAGATGTCGAAGGCTACTGACTTAATCGATTAGTAAACGTTATTTATACGTCAGTAGAAGTATGCAAAATAATAACTGTTACAATTTATGACAGAAATAGTTATTTGTGCAACTAGTGAGCAAAGTGGCACTTTTTTAAACGAGAGAAAAATGTTGTCAATTTTATCGAGTTTAAAAAAGGAATTTGCTCACGAATTGCACATTATGCTTTGTCTACAGTTGTTATTTTGTGACAAATAATAACATACATACAAATAAAATATGTACTCCAATGAATAGAAGTTCTCACGTCAAAACTGAGGTTATTTATTTATGAAGATTACAAATAACTTAGGTGTATTGTTGAGGAAACGGGATTGCCAACTTCAAAACTCGGCAAACGAAAAATACTCTCCGTGTACATACACTGTCAATCATCTTCTTGAATAATTACTTCCCTTTTCAACTTTAAAACGTTGTTTTGTTGTTTATTTATGTTATTTACATGAAAGAATTAATCTAACCTACATACGGGACATTTACTGTATATTATAAATCCATTCAAATAAACGTAACCTAAATTTCGTTTTGTTCGGTTGCCATTCGGGGTTTGCAAAGTAGTGGGCAAAGTAAAACTGTTGAGAAATCAGTTGTTTTGCAAACTAATTTAAATGTACAAAATGCCACTTTGTCAACAACAGTAGACAAATACTCTTTTATTTTGTATTACCTCTTGTCAGGTTCACTTCCAAGTGCGTAAATAATTAAAATGTTTAATAATTGTTTCAAGAATAAATTTATTTAATATAACGTTATATGTATGGTGTACACTTGATTTGTTGTTGACGCATGAGTAGAACTTAGAATTCCTCTCCAGTTCAGTATATCGCTGGACGAAGTACAGTTAGTCGACATTAAAATAGACAACATTTAGATCATTCCAAGTGTTCCTGTACTTGGATTATTAGGTATTTAAATGTTTTTGACCTACCGAAACGTGACTTGTTTTAATTACCAGAGGAATAAAACACAATACAAATACAAATAAAAGATCACGTTTCAATGACTAAGTTAACATCCTCAGTTGCTACATGCACACAAACCCTATTGACAGTGGACTGTGTTTATTTGGTGTTTGGAGTTTCCACAAGTGAAGCTCATCACAGTTGATTGACTTCTGAATTTGGCACTTTATGTTCATGTATTTGTTGCGCATTTGGCCAAACATTATGATATTTTGTAATACGTTCTTTCGCAATTAAACAGACCGATGTATGTATAAGATCTTATTATTTTATTTTTCGTATTAAAATGGCGGTAAGTCAAAACGTTTAATGCAGAATTCCGAGGAATGTAGGCGGGTGTCCCGACAAAGATTGAAAAGAGCTCTACAAACTATTAAATATTACAGTGTGAACGAGAGGAACGATCCGTTGTAAAAGAAACGCTGTAAATGAAAGATGAAATTTGAATCGTTCCCCAAAAAAGTAATGGAGGAAAGTTTCAAATTGAAGACAGTTCAAAAAGGTTTAAACATCTTATCGAGTTACCGACAAGCCTATAATATCTTTTTGTGCAGATAAGTATTTTGTATATGTTATATTCAAGGTCAAGGTCATCAAACGAGTTGATAAATACAAATTTAATGAAATTCGCTTCTTATGTTGGGGAATCAACTGTATGTCTTCTATTTTCACCTATAATTCTCCCGACTTCCATTTTAACGTTAGAAATAACGGATAAAGGTTAATTAGACATATGATTTAGTGTCTTAAGGAAGCTGAAAGCACAATGCGTGTCGGAGATTGGGTTTGCAACAATACAGAGTTTCGCAACGCTTAAGTCCCTCGAACCTGACGCCGGAAGTTGATAATGAAACAAAGACACGTCCTTCCAACTTTGACTGAATCATGTCAATGCTACTAGCCTAGCTAATTTTCATAATTAACTTTCCACTTAAGGTTTTACTATTATCTTAGACAATGAGTTACATGATTAAAAAATGCATTTCTGTGGTCATTCACAAAACTATTTTTCTCAAGTACTATAATGTATCTTACAACATTAAAATAATTATAATAATAATATTAGAGGTTATGTAAAAAAGTATGAGTAGCCGGGTTTCTTCAATTTATCTCTTACTTAAAACCAACATTCCTCTTATTAGAACAGCAGTTATTTTTACACGTCTTACATAACTTATTGTAATCTTACCCTTTAATTATCTCAAAATTATTTTTGTATTTATCACCTAATATTCCCGTTAATACATAGCAAATATAAATACTTATTTATCTCAACATATACTTCACTCACTCACCCTTCCCTAATTTTTCTTTATTCATCACCCTCTTTAATTACCTTTCAAATTTACCCTAATAATAGCCAAACATATATTTTACACACCCCAATTTACCCTTATGTAATATCCAAATAATTTTTTGTTTATTATCAAAATATGTCATTATTTATTTTATGTATTCTTCACCTTACTGGAGAGCTTTTACATTATAATATGATATAATGTAATTTTACGTCTGCTCATCCACTTATTTTTGGTTGCACTAAGGCCATTTTGGCTTTTTATTCAGCCATGCTCACGTGGTTCTTTTCGGTGACATTATACTTCGTCACTTTTTTGTAAATAACACGTTTAAACACTTTTAAAACAATGACACGATTTAAAAAAGTTAAAAACATATTATTTATCTTTCTATCACCTTTAAACAACTTTAAAAACTTAAAGGATAATTTAAACTTTAAAAATATACACACTGACATTTTTACAAATTTTGTTATAGTTAAAACATTTTGCTTTTATTAAGCGATAAACTTAGTCTATTCTTTTTTATTTCGTGGAGCTGTTTAGCCGGCTATGGTTGATGTTCCCTATTTTTCACTCTACATTAAATTTACCCACCCCACCCCTAAATTTACCTTTATTTATTGCCTATCGTCCTTTTGAATTAAGTCCAAAATTTACCGTTATTGATCTACCCATCTTCACTTTACACACCTTCAAATTTAGCCTTATTTATTTCACCCAATAGCCTCTTTAATTATTGATAAAGTACGCCCTAATTTATCGCCTAAAGTTATTTTATAAACCCTCAAATTTATTCTCATTTATTACTTTACATCTTATTTAATTATTTCCCAAATATACCCTTATTTACCGCTCTACATTTACTTTACTCACCATAAAATCCCCTCTTATTTATTACCCAACATCCTCTTTTATTATCTCCTACATTTATTCTTATTTATCATACATTTGTTTAACCTCAAATTTAAATTTATTTATCAACAACATCCTCTTTAATTATTTCCCATTTTTGCCCTTATTGATCGGTCGACATTTATTTTACTCACCCCCAAACTTACCGTTATTTATTTCATAATGTCTTTTTTAATTATTACTAAAATGTACCCTTATTTATCACCCAACATTTACCTTACTCACCCCAGATTTACCCTTATTTATTACCTACCATTTACGTTAGTCACCTCCAAATTTATCCTACTCATTTCCAAATTTATCCGGACTTATCACCTAACATCCACTTTAATTATTTCTCTAATGTATCCTTATTTATTACCAGACATTATAATTAATTATTACAAAAAATTTACCCTTACTTATCACCCATCATGCTTCTAACTTATCTTATAAATTTACCCTTATTTATCAAACAAGATTAATACCTTTAATTTATCAATCGATATTCTTCTAAACTGTACCCCAAAGTTACCCTTATTTTAACTTAACATTTCTCTATTTGTTGTTGAAATTACACCCTACTTTGTTACCTAACATCCTGCCTTATTATTTTCACACTTTACACTTCTTTATCACCACAAGTCTCTATTAATTATCCTTCAAATTTACTATTCATTATCGTCCAACACTCCCCTTAATTATTTCTAAGTGGTGCTCGTGGTTAACTTTAAACGCTAGACCGTCTACCGGCTATAAAAAAATTCCAAAACAAACAAATATTTCATGACACGGGCCGGTTTGAATTTTCTCATATTTTTATAATATGAAAGTTTTGTTATAGGTCTAAAAAATTGGGATATATCTGTTTTAAGGTATTGCGAAAAAAATGTTTTTAGAATGGTGTCTAATTTTCGGGACCGTTTGTTTCCATGCAGGGCTACACAGCCCAAATTGTTAGACTAATTGCAATCAAGGTTTGTTTGAGGAAATTTTTCCCGCTAGAACAATCTCATTTTATTATCATTATTTTTTGATAACACAAAATTTGTTGTTAAAAATAGTCTATACGACAGTTTTAATAAAATTCTACTGAAATTTAGCCCTTAAGAACAAAAATAAAACTTATTAGACATAATATCCTAAAAATAACTCCAAATCGGTCAAAAAGTAAAAATTAACTATGAACCCTATTTTTATAACGTTGCTAGTATTAGAAGAATTTACATATACGAAATTTAGTTTCTTATACAAACCATAGATTTCTATAAAATTTGATCAAAATTGTGTATACTTGCTTTGAGATATCCCCCCCCCCCAATGACAGCGTCCACGATTCATTTGCACTTTACGACGGATATCGCAAAAACTTTCATTTTTAGAAAGTTGGAGCTAAATAGTTTTGTTTGTCTACAGTTTGGTTTTTTTGTATGGGTGTGTGAGAATATTTTCACCGTTTATTTTAAAATCAACTAATGATGCTTATCGAAAAGTCCTAATTAAGTCCGACAGACGTTTCCATTTTGAGAAAATCGTGCATAAACCCAGGTATTGCAATACTATCAACCATGTAAGGTATAGAGAGGTGCATGGTTGGGCATGGTCGCGCATGCCCAGTTTGTTAACACTAATGGCTAGGCATCTTGACAAATCGACAACGGCTTTTAAAAAGTCGTTCTTGATTACAAATGTGTGTCACTGGTGTAGTTTATTACGTTTTGGCAAGACATCGTTTTGTAACAATTCAAAATTACATTCTGCTTTCACGATTATTTTGTAGTGTTTTCATAGATAGTCACACAGTCAGTGATGGCTAAAGTACTATATCGTATGTAGAATGGTCTTGGTATCTAGAAAAAACATGGAAAAAATAAAACTATTAAGCAAATCCAAAATGCCGCCTGATCACAGTTTAAAATGAACACTGAAAATAAAATTTTCTAACAAAACTCCATTCACTTTATAAACAACGCACTAATGTTTTTTAATTGACCTTTTTTTGAAGTAGTTACGATATACAGTGACAACTTAGAAGATCATTAATAATTTGAAAACATAAATATAGGAAAATTTCCTAAACAAGAACACATTTAAGTGTGATAATTTATGCTTTATTTTGTGTGAAATAGAAAACGTAGTAGCTACATATAAAAGATAGGGTTGTAGACATAAACAGTTCCACGAGTAGTTAGTTATTTAATAGAACAAAATTGTAAATTTCTGTTCCTACGGGATAATCGCGAACAAAATAGACAATCAATGTTTTACTAATGTGCCTCTAATTATGGTTGAACTTCAAATATGAAGTGGTTGTACATACCACAAAATGAGAATTAAATAGAAATAATTTGTCTGTATAAAAAGGCTCTGTGTCTTTATATGAAAAATGCTATTGAGGTCTTATTTGCAAATTGTGGTAAAAACTTAATACTTTCATAGGTTAATTATTTTACCTTTTTGTTAGGATTTACAAATTTTCCTCCATTTTGAAGGGGGAAGATAGGCGACAATTCATATATTTTATATTCAAATTTTGGGTGTTGTCACAACAATATCTTTGTGAACTTCATTTTTAAGGTCCCACAAAAAGAAAATAACTACGGAAACAAAAGGCTCTATGTTTACTTAATCTCAAATGATTGGGACTAAAAAAAAAAAAAAAAAATCCTAAATTAGAATTACTGTGGAATTATCATTAATTTCAGTTAGCCTCTACCAATATTTATATTTAATTAGTGAAAGGTTTTAGTTAGGAGGTACAGTAATAAAATATTATTAAGCCTATAACTGTAGTTTAATAAGTCTTCGAATTGTTCTCAATGTACCGTTTGACAATGTCTTAGCTTGATGTAAACGCCGACATAAGTAAGATTTTAATTAATTGTAATTCATTACTGTACTACTAGCTAAAACTTTCTATTAATTTTAAAAATAAATAAATTTATTGATAAATAAAATACTTTTAGTTTACGATAATTCAATAACAATTTTAATTAAGGTTTCGGAGTTAGAGCTACCCCTATTTGTATGGGGTCGTATTTTGTGTTGGAAGTAAAACGAAGTATCGGAAAGTGTCATTTAAAAATTATAAGCGGCCTCGTTTATCCTCATTAAGGTATAATATAACGGACTCCTTAATTACGAGTATTATACCAACCACCATTACAAAATTAGTTAGGCATTGTAGGGCTTATTTTCTACTCTGTATATATAAACAGGATAAACTGAGGGGAAAATAACTCTTTCACTTTATAAAACGTGATGTTTCTTAAAGGATCAAAACTTTCAACATACTTCCTTATCAAAATGTAACTAAATACTTCCCTAAATAATGTATTATGTTAATCTTCTACTAAAACATGTTACGACTGGTCTCAAATAAAAGTTTAACATGACAACTTGTGCAACAATTGAAGTAAGTCAAGATTACCTTCATTGTTAACGACATCTCAGCTAGTGTAAACATTTGGTGGAAAAGGTCGAGTTTGTGTAACTCTTACTGTCTACTTGTGTTTGCCGGGGATTTCGATGTAACCTTGGCTTAGACACGTCCCATTGAGGCTGACTGTTGTGTCAGCTGCTGTACTGGAATTACGTAATTGAAGATTTTATATTAATGGAATGGCGAAATGGGTTCCGTTTGAAGATTGTTGACCTCAAGGTTTATTTGAGTTATCAGTATGGATAGGCATGGGTGCCTTAAAGGGGGAGGGAAAATGATACAAGGTGACTAATTAATTGTGGGGTGTGAGGAAGCTGTCTATTAACTGATTTCACATTGAAAAATTGCAGTGTTAACAATTCATTAAAGATTTTGATAAAGTCGAAAATTATCGGTTTCCACTAATAAATAAAACAATTTCTTATAAATTATAAAAAAAAAGATTTCTACAACTACTGAAAAATATGCACCTTCGTCTTTATTTACAAAAAATGCCAAATAGTTATTGAGATACAACCATTTATACAAGATCTTTCCTACGGAGTTCTTGAGTTCGACACCAGACCCTGTAGCGGCCGCATGACACACTCGAGTTAGGCAAAAGCCACCTCTCATACCCATTCCACTTACACTCCTTCTCCTTCAACCCTCCCTCTCACTAATCACTCTCTCGACACCAGACCCTGTAGCGGCCGCCATGACACACTCGAGTTAGGCAAAAGCCACCTCTCATACCCATTCCACTTACACCCCTCCTCCTTCAACCCTCCCTCTCACTAATCACTCTCTCGACTCCTGCCCCTTTCCGTTAGCTCGCTCTCTCATCTACGGGGGAACCTTCACAAGCTCTCGGACGCTACCCGAGACAAACTCAACAGAAGTTCGCGTTAACCATGTTTACGTAAATATGATGTATTTTATATGTCCTGATGTTTTTCTCTAAACGTTTATTACTTCAGAACTCCTAACAAATGCAATTATGTAACTTTTCACGCACTGTACTATGATTTCCTAGTTATTAAAAATTAATTGATGTGTAGCAGAAATAACCTACTAGAATACAACATTCCTAATTACCAATGGTTAGGTTAGGTTAGGGGGAACCTCTCCGCTCTCCCTGTAAACTGCCCTGGTGCCGAACTCGAGAGTGGAATTAATAACGCCATTCCGATTACTTCGTGTATCAGAGAATTAGTGACAAACACATTCAAACTATTTATTGCCCATATCCTTAGTAGACATCACTTAAATATTACCTAGTCTTCGAAAATCATCAAACATGAGATACTAAAAATTTTACATTATTACAATATTTGCTTTATGTAATTAAAAATTAAAATTTCATTTTACAAACAGTACAAACTCCTTAATATTTTAAGATGTAGTCTAATATACACAACAGCTGAAGAATTGTAGCTGTTATGATGACGTAATAACATGCAAATTTCTATGACAGTTTAAAAAAAAAAATTACACTGAGTCTTTTGCCATATTGAAATCGGTATATTCAAATTGTTAGTTGCACAAAATGCAGCTAGTAGGCCTAAATGTTCTTGATAAGAAGGAACTAAAGCAAAACTATTTCAAACGGACACCACTTTAAAATTTTGGGGACTATTCCATCAATTATATTCAACGATAGTTGTATTTTGTACACTGCATTTGTCTAAAATCCAATTGAAAGTGCAAATACTAGACTTATTATTGGTGTTTTTCATTGTTTAAAAAATTTTGACCTTATATTTTTCTCAATTTTTGTATGATAAAAACTTTGTATGTTACTGTAGACCACACGTTTGAAAACTATTGTACCACATTTTTTCTTCACATTGTAGAAAATGAGTTATTGTGTGGTAAAACAAAATTTCCACTGAATATAGGTTTTATATTTCAAAACTATCACTATTGTAAAGTTACCAACAGATTTTCCTAGTTGATGAACATGTCCGTAAATTCGTAGAAACAAAGTTACTTAACAAATTAGAGCAAAATAGGACACAAAATTTAACCACTAAAGCATTTATAAGTAAATATTCAGCTTGACTTGTAAGTTAATATACTTGACAGAATAAACTTTGAACAATAATTCTCACAAATAGTACTTTTTTTAAAAACTAAACAATAACTATTTGAGATAGTATATCCCTTGTATCATGGAAGATGGCAACTTTGTAGTTGAAACGCGTTTAATAATATTTTTCAATATATATATTCAGTAAACAAAAAATCGTGCTAAATTACTTCAAAAGGGTGAAATTGGTGGGCATTTCATAATCTTGGTTGTCGGCGATGCCATGGTGGAGATATCAATAAGTAGAATTAAAACTTGGAGTCTTTCAAACAACTAAAATGGTGTAAAGTTTAGAAAGAAAACAACATTTAAAGGTACATTTAACAACCGAAAATGTTGACTTAGTTATTGAAACTTAGTTGCATTGTTTATCTGTTTTTCTTGTAGAAATTGGAATGTATCGTTAACTATTGATAATAATTCTACAACTTTATGCATTGTATTTAACTGACCAATCTGTATTGTTATAAAATTATATCAGTTCTATCTAGAATGTATCGACTCTGCTCAGAAATTCATAAAAGTTAATTGTGTTCAAGATACGAATCTCAAAAGTTTCCATTAAGTAGAAATACTTTCTTTGTGTAGATCGTGAACTGACCAAGTAAAAGGGTTGTTTCCAAGTCAAATTGTGATTGGTCTTATAGCAGTTGACCTAAGACTCGACCTCAACCTCATTCAAACCGCAGACAAGAATTTAGATATAGATAACGAGGGAGATTTCAACGCGCGAGTAGCGACGAAGCAGGTTTACGGTGGCATTTATTGCCTACTGTTTGTACGGTGTTTTATGTGAAACTGATGTTTTGAGTTTTTACAACAAGAAAATTAACCTAAAACAACGATGGGTTTTACGATCTATTAAAATTTAAACGTACTAAACACGTTTTATAAACAAGTGTGAAGTGTAATTAAATAATAAAAATGAATGTTTTTGAGGATTACGAAATCGAATTTTTATTATGACTTAATATGTGTTGGATTCTTTTTATTTTACACATCTTCGTTTTTAGGTATGATATTTGCATAGAGAAATGTTGGTGAATGATGTGGGCTTACAAAACTGGTATACGTCATTTAACACAACTTTTAGAAGAACACTTATCTTTTCGTTTCAAGTTTATTTTAATACTTGACCAATGAGAATCACGGAGAATATCCTGACGACGTCCCTTTCCAATTGTCTATACCGATTTTTATGTCTTTTTGTTGATCTCTTACTTGAGTGATTTAGTTGTAAATAACAAAATATAATTTATTCCCTAAACATTTTGAAAAAATAGCAAAATACTTAAAAATCGTTATGTGGGGCATTTTCTATATTTAAATTTCTCCCATAAGAATTATATGAAAGGAAATTCAAAAATTAAAATTTTATTCTATTAATTTCGCACTTATACTGAGTTAACATAAAACTGAAGTTCTACGAATAATAAATAACTAAACATAAATTATCACAAAATAATCATTAAACACGTTTCATCAACAATGTTAATATCCTCAGCATTATATTAGCTACAACAAACAAATAAAACCTTTGTTTTAAGTTGTACTTTGTAATTATTAATAATGTTTTGGTGTTTGCTAATATATCAATAAAAATGGCGACATTGTTGTTGAAACCCGTTTGATAATTAAACTCTGTTTTATGAACCTGTGTTCAGTTATTATTCTTAGAAAAAGATTGATGTCTTGTTGTTTGCGGAAATACCCAATTTGAAAATCTTCGAGAACAAATATTTGTTCTGTAGAACGATGTTTCTTTGTAGATTGTAGTCTTACTGTGCAGAGTCAAACAGCCCAAACAAGTGAACTGATTTTCATCAGTAAATGTGTATACGTCATGGCCTAATCTGGAAGAGTTTTTATTTATTTTATTTTTTTAATATTTTAATTAAACTTTGTTTTACTATATCAAAATTTAAGAGTGTTTATAGACATAAACACTATATATCACATTTATCAAAATATTCTATCAATTTTTTACAAAAATGTTTCCCTAACGTGTGTAAATTATTAGTCTCTGACTTCCCAAAAATAATTATTGACGATTTAGAATTAGCGATTCAATAGTAAAGACGAACTGTAAATGTTGAAAATCTCAAACTCAATCCAACCTTTTTAGATAAAATGTTGGTAAAATGTAACAATTTAATGTGAACAACGTCCGTGAGATTTTGGTGAGTTTTCTGTGAGTAAATTGTAAATTATTAAAGTAAACTCTGAAAGTGATCGGATTTGTTTTCATTTGTTACCAATTTCGCATGAATTGTAGTTTTATTGTAAAGGCGATTTAATTAAACTTTTGTTTTGGTAGTAAGTTTTGACATTTTACTAAATTTGATCGAAATGTGTTGAGCTGATTTTCAAATATTCTACTTTTTAAAATAGGCTATTTTTACTTTTAGATAGATAAATGACTTGACATTTTCGGAAAATGTTGTCAAGAATTTTTTGTTGTTGATAGTATTTGATTGTGCGTACAGTATAAGTACATCAGCTTCATATTGTACTTTTATTTTGGATGACTAATGATACTAATTAATTTAATTATATACACACAATTCCGGTAAACAATAAAATAGTATTTAATACCCGAAAATATTATTTATTCGATTATATTATAATTTGCATAAGAAGAAAAATAGACGTAATTTGTAAAAAAAATATTTTTCTTGCACTGTTTGGCCAATTTCTTCTTGTGTGAAATTTAAAAAACTGAAATAAAATTGAAGTGAAATGAGATACTAATAAAAGATGCCTAAACTAAATGAGGTTAATTTGTTTAAATACATACACAATTTACTTTACAGCTTAACAGTTTTTTCGTCTCTCAAAGTTTGGTTGGATGAATAATTTCGTTACTGATAACTTATACAAAAATAAACTGTAGGTTAAAAAGCCAACTTTTCTTTTTATCTTTCATTAATTATTACTTCCATGTAACATTTTAGTTGTAGAATGTTAGGTTGACTGAGGTGAAATGTTCACAATGGTAGGGTTAGAATTTGTGTCGTGAGGATACTGTATATATAAATTTAAGTTAATTTACTAAAACATATTTATTTATTACACTGATAAATTTCATTTATTTGTCTGTTTTCTATCTTACACTTTCGTCTGATTCACATCGTTTATCAAAATTTCCGTACAATAGAGATTTGTACTCACTATGCTCTTGGTGTCTATTTTTAAAAAAAAATATGGTTAGACTTTTCTTCTTTTTTTAATTTGTTCTACTTCCGACATATCCTATTTTGATTTTCCTATGGATATTCTCAAAATGGGCTAGATTTCAATTATATTGGTTCTGACCTTATCTGTGATCTGTTTTTGATATTTAGCTCAATTGTTACATTTAAAGATTACTAAATACTTTAAAAAATTAAGTATTTTTAATACATGAATGAAATTGACATGCAACATTTGAGACGATTGTGATTATTTTTGAATTGATGGGTATTTTTGTAAATTTATTAATTATTTACAACCTATTATAAACCTAAATAAATACATGATGTTATTGAATGGATAGGTGGTGAATGATATTATTATACCCGGTTTCAAATTATGTAAATATATTTTGAATCGTTATAGTATAATGTAGGCCTATCTTACATACTTATTAATTTTACAGTTTCACTTTAAACATATAATAATAGTTATTTTTTGTCTAAAACGAACAATATCACTACATGAGTTATATAGTTGTTAAAGGCAGCAATTACGTTAGAAAACAAAAGACCCAGTTTCACTTCGGTTCTTTAAAACGTGACTATGGAAGAGCGAAGCGAATAAAATTAGATATCTTCTGTCTCACTCCATCCCACTCAACATAACTTTCCCTCTGACCTGGTTCTTCATTAGTTATAGAAACAGAACATATGTTTAGCTTTAAATTAAATTAAATATCTAATTTGTGTGTTCCTTATTAATTCTTATTGAAATTAAAAGGTAAACAGTTTGGATAGCTATGAAAAAAAAACTGCCTAACGCATCAATTTACTTTTACATAAAAAAGTCATTGTTTTTATTTTGAATTTTTAACCACGCTATTTATAATGAGTGGAATTTATATATTGGATTCCTCTTATTAATTTTTTGTAGGGGTTTAAAAACAAAAAAACTCACTAACTTGTAGCGTATAGATAAATTGCAGAAGAAATATATTTTTACGGTTTAGAACGTTTAGTAGAAATAGAAAACAAAAATAAACAAAGAGAAAGACTTTTTTTCGTGGTTACCATAAAATATTAATACGAGAAAAATAGGAGTAAAGTGGTCCTCTTCATTATTATTTGTCCAGATTTCACTAAAGAACAACTAGATTACTAAAGAAAGATATTTATGATAAAGTATGACTTTAATAATAATCAAACACACACAAAAATAACATTCTAATATTTACATCATGAATGTCTATTAAGATAAAAGTATAGGTTAACCCCTCTATCTTATTTTTCAGATTTTTTTGTCTTTTTACGATAGTAAAAAAGTAATAATAATCTGTCATAGTAGGCCCAAAAGTAAACCATCGTTGAACAATATTTGATATAAACCGCCCAGAATATGTAACAAAATAGACAAAAAACCAAACTAATTTTACTTTTATACTATTAAATGTTTAATTGTAGAAAAGTAGTAGTATTGCCTTTACTATTATTATTTTTTTAGATTTCCTCCTAGGTTTAAAAAAGCTTTAAAAACATGTCTTTGAATACAAGATTATCGAAATAAAATATTAGCGAAAACATCACGAACCGTTTTTGTTGTAAAGAATAAATCAGATTTGTAACATGCATGTCCGTTAATTTTTGTTGTACGTATTTCTTTTAAGAAAAGCTCAAACTTCAATAAAAAAAATCAACTGCCCCACAACTTTCCCAAAATGGACACATTAGATAATTATGTAACTACATTTAATCACATTTTTAACATAAACGTAAATCTATCATAATTGATTTTGAAACAACTTGAAAACACGATAAACAACTTGTATAAATGTGAATGTACATTGTAATTAAAATCAAATAACTTCACTGTTTTACACGAAATAACTACCTTGTAAAATTCAAATGAACTATTTTATAATTTTAAGGAGATTACATATAGAAATACTCACGATAACTTTTAATAACATATATATTACCTATTCTGGGTTTCTTAACCACGACCTAACCTCTCGGATTATGTGCGATTCCTGAAGATTTACAAATGTTGAGCTTGACTTATGAGAAAAATTATACAGTAGGCTAACAAACAAACAGAACATAATTCTCACAAAAAATACGCCTAAGTATCAGACGCGTTTCAACGACAAGGTCGTCCTCTTCAGTGATACACGAGCTACACCAATCAAACTATAAATGAACTCAGTTATAACTATAACTGTATAACTATAACTATAACTCAGTTATAGTTTGATTGGTGTAGCTCGTGTATCACTGAAGAGGACGACCTTGTCGTTGAAACGCGTCTGATACTTAGGCGTATTTTTTGTGAGAATTGTGTTCTGTTTGTTTGTTATACTGTACTCATCCACTAAATTCAATCAAGTCTCAATACTTTTAATAATCTTTCCCCAGAATATAGTCATTTTAAATTTGATTATATGTTCATTTCACAATTGAAACACTGTAAATCTACTTAACAAAGGAGAAACATATCTCTTGTAAAAACTAGCCAATCAAACTATGCAAATTTAAAAAGAAAATACTATTGTTTCACTTATTTCGTGTGCAGAATACATCCACATCATTCGCGTTAAATGAAAAGAACAAATCAGGAAGGGCATAAGATATATATCAATAAATTGGTTAAACATATGAAAGTGGTTAATATAAATTTAAAAACTTTAGTGGCTTGATATTAAACTTTCCACAATATAATAAATCCATTGGTAATGCTCTTTAAATTAGTTAAATACGAAGGGACCTCATGGAATAAATAAGTGCCTCTCTTTTTGGCAAACGGAAAAAATATCTTGTCACAAGTAATGGCAATAATTAAAATCACTCGAAAGGTCCGAAATAATAAGACGACATTTGAGGTCGTTGATCGAATCTTTATTTTAAAATGGCGCCACATTACTTTTGGCAAACAAAAAAACTTGTTTTAATTCATTTGCATATTGTAAAAAATCTATAGCTGTCGCCTTCATAATATACTATGCATGTATTCTCCCAAGCTGTTTAAATTGATTTTGTCAGTTGTTACGAGAGTCAATCCATACTCTCAAAACATTGTGTATACTTTTATCCACATTTGGAGGCAAATACCTGAATAAAATAACTATTTTAATGGGATATAATTGGGAAAATCGCCCCATTGTTTACGCTTTTATTTTCATTAAATTTTCATGACATTGGCACAAATTTTGAGATTTAGACCAGACGAGAGATTTTACAAAAAAAAAAAAAAAATGGGGAAAATTTTGATGGCTTCTACCCATTTTTTTTAGATTGATACATCTGAAAATGTTTAGTTTGGTTTTAAGTTAAACAAAATATTTAAACAAACTAGTTATGTTTGTATACAACTATTAATGTTTAAATCTACTAGATATTTAGATCAGTGTGTTTCTTTCAACACATTTTTTTACAAGAAACAAGATCTGTTTAGATCAGTTTCCCTGTCTTTCTGTTTGTATGCGCGCATTTTACTCAGTACCCACTGAAAATCAAAGATTAACGAAAGTGTCATCGATTTTGTAATTCTTCACGACTAAATAAAATTGTAATTTAAGTTAGCTAACGTTACTTTTATTAATTTTTGTTGTTAACTTTGCAGGTCGAAAAATTCTTTTTTAATAGTCTTAATTAATAATTAATACCGTTTTAATTCGACTATAATTTTTAGCATATTTTATTTACGTTCTATTTTGTAAAAATTTTGATGATATCAATACCAACAATTTTTCTGATTTTTTTTTTACTAAAAAATGTTTTAGGGTCTTTTGGATCTATTTTTGTACAATTTAATACTTTAGAAGTATTGTGATATATTGATGACATAAAATGTCATATAGTTTAGTATCAAAAGAGGGTTTACATTTGTATTAAGTACCTGATGACATGGCCTTTCCAAAATATATCTAATTTTTACTCTATAGTTTGTTACTGTTTAATAGCGGGAGATTATGATGAATAACATTCGTTTGGTTCTATTAAAAGGCTCTATTTGATCAAAATCTTTAGAACCAACTTCGATTTTTGGTCTTATGGCAGACACACCCAAATTTTGAGTACGAGAAAAATGGAAAAAATGTGAACAATCAAAAAATTACTTTCGGGGTAACAAATGACTCACATCATTTCAAAAAACACTTTCTTTGTACTCAAACAACGTCAAAACGATATTCAACTATGAACTCAACAAAAAATTTTTTTTACATTATTATAACTTTATACTAGTATTTGCCTTGAAATTAAAATTATATTGATATTAAATTTTTTTTAAATGAAAAAAGACACTACACTTAAGTTAAATATATTAAAAATATTAAAAAACATAATAGAATTGATAAGAAAGAAAGAGGGGAGGAAATGCACTAATAGAACAATTCTCTTGAGCCGGCAAATGTGTGAAATAAAATTAATTCTGACATTTCGTTTTATGCTACCATGCCACACTTAAATAACATATTATTATTTACCTCAAACAAAAAATTGATAATAAATAACAGACAATTTTGATAATAACCAAACATATTTACCTTTTGACCCGTTGTAACACAAAATGTAAACAATTTCAAATAGATTTAAATTATACACCTACGAAGTAAATTATCCCTCTAATGTTTGTTTACTGGAAAATGATTACCCGTTGTGATAATCGCCCTCAATCAGCTGTTTTTACCCATTGTAATATTCCGAAACAAGTCATCCTTAACCCGCATAATTTACGATCTTTAGTAAAAACCACCACTTTTATGGAAAACCATTTATCAGACAATTTGAAACATTTAAACGCGTATCATTATCGAAATGAATATTCTTCCATCGATCAAGGTTTCCGATGAAGCAACCTACGGACGGACGGACGTAGAGGGAGCTTCACGACCCCGACCCGAGTGGACATCGGCCGCGTGTCATACCTTGACCAATTTGCGTGTTTGCCCTTTTCTCTGACCCCTGACACATTGTTTTATTTCATTTTTCTAGAGAGACGCGTACATATTATTTTTTTTCTCCGTATGACTCGAGTAGAATGATAATAATAACTTTTCGTGTTAACAGCAATATAAATCTAAGGTAATATAGGTTATGTTATGTTGTGTGTTGTGAAATAACGTATAAAACGAAGGTTTTGGCCTTGAGGGAACGATCGTCGCCAAATTGTTATCGCCGCCATTATTGTGAAGACACCTGCATTCCTTTCAAGGACTTCAGAGGAATTCCATGAGTGATAATCGAATTAGCATTTTATTTAATGGAATCTTATCTAAAATGATTATTTTTTAAATATAAAATTATTGATTTTTACAATATTTGTAAAAATAGTATATTAAATTAAAATTTAACAATATTAAATTTGCATAGTTTGATTGGTTAGTTTTATGTCCATCCAACTGAATGGAGTGATTATTATCAAATTTTATGAGTTCGCATTTTTTATCAGATTTGTTTCGAGTTTGATATGTGGACATTCCCCCTCATTTATGTGGAAAAATAAATATAACGAAATCTCAAAATAAATTATCATTTATATATTTTTTTTATTATACGTGTAGTTGTACAAAATAAATATTTTATAGATGTTCGTTATTTTTCTCTAAAGTACAATTTATATCCACTTATTTTTCATATACATATTAGCACAAACTATCACCCAGACAGCCAATTGACATACAACAAACGGTATAAGATTTTTATTTACAGTTTACACATCAGTAAAATTATGAAATCTTTAGGAGTGAATACAGAAAAATCTAGACAAAGCCGGAAAACAAATTACTAAACTCAAATATATATCATTATAATAAACAATAAAACATTTTACAAATTGAAGAATGTTTAATGTAACCGAAAATCTAAAAAAAAATTGTCTAGATATGTTGACAAAAAAATGTTATGAGAAATGTTTACTCTTGTTATTTTTTTAATCATGTATTTTCCTACAATATACAACCGTTTAAAAAGTGGGAAGAATGATGAAGAAGTTGTAAACTAATCTAAACAAAAAAAAAAAAAAATCTGATAAGTTGGAAATAAATGTAAAAGACAAGACTGGCCAAAATGTTAAGGGTGAAAACGATGGTGGCATATTTTGGACGCTGGAATACTTACAACTGTTAAAAACAATACAATTTTAAACACAACTTATTAAAGAGTGAAAAACACTTACTTATATATTTTTTTAGATGATTGACAAAAAATAAAAAAACTTTACTCCGGTTGCTTATTTCGAAAAACAATGTATTTTCTGAGATATAGCCGTTTTGTAAAATGAACATTTCATAACCCTCTTTTTTACATTTTATACAAATTTGTGGATACGAAAAAAAAATTCTTATTACCTTTCACGTAAGTATAACTTGTTTTTAGCAAACAAAATTTCCATATATTTATGAAATTATATTATACAAATTTTTAGCATAAATAAAAAACACGATTTGCAATATTCAAGAAAAACAGTTGAAGTCAGAAAACGTTTTGTCAAAATATGTTTATCTTGATTTTTTCATTTTGGTTTTTCTCCCTTAAAAATTCTGCCAATTTTTTTGGGGATTTTTAAGAAAATAATGGAAAATATCGATTTTTCTAAAAGTCATTGAAGAAATAAAGATTTATATTTTGAATTTACACCTTATTAAATTTTACAGATTTTGTAACTTCTTTTTAATTTCCCTCCCTCTCTCTATTTGGTATTTTCAAATCTCTGAAAATAATAATTTTTTTTTTCAAAAATGGCGATAGTAAAATTTTTTATTTTTAGAAAAATTATCTAATTGAACGAACAGGTAATTTTTGTCCCACGCTTTAGTATACAAAAAAATTGGTATAACAATAAATAGGTATTTCGAGCTTCATAATTTTTATTTTAGCTCCACGGTTCAATTTTTATTTCATTCACTCCTGAAACCCGAGGTTTTACCTTAAAAAAGATAATTGGAATTGACTAGAATGAAAAGTGGAAATAAAGAGACAGGAATTTAGTAGGTCAAAGAAGAATTAAACCAGAAGGATAGTTTTGTTTTGAAACAAGCCGATGTGCAACAGCTGAATTCCTTAAGTTATTATTAAAATTATGTAGTAACTTTATTTTCTTAACTCTGTTACCATTTAATTTAAATCTAAGAACAAGTCTCATAGCGTAGGTACTATAATGTGAGGTTTCAATTATTATCGGGTTAAACAATTTTAGGTATGTATGATCAGGTTTAGCGTGAATAGGAGCATGCAATACAGGCATACGTATTAAAATTAAAAATCTAATATTGCACTAACTTTCTCAAACTCATACGAAAAATCTACGAAAATTTATTGCACTAACTTTCTCAAAATCACATACATAATTAAACTAAAATCAATGCAAAAATATCGCACAAACTTTCTCACATACCCATATATATTAAAACTGAAAATCTAATATTGCACTAACTTTCTCAAAGTCATATACATAGTCAAACTAAAATCAATGCAAAAATATTGCACAAACTTTCACACATACCCATATATATTAAAACAAAAATCTACGAAAAATATTGCACTAACTTTCTCACATACCCATATGTATTAAAACTAAAAATCTAATATTGCACTAACTTTCTCAAACTCATATACATAGTCAAACTAAAGTCAATGCAAAAATATTGCACAAACTTTCTCACATACCCATACGTATTAAAACTAAAAATCTACGAAAAATATTGCACTAACTTTCTCAAACTCATATACATAGTGAAACTAAAACCAATGCAAAAATATTGCACAAACTTTCTCACATACCCATACGTATATATACTAAAAATCTACGAAAAATATTGCACTAACTTTCTCAAACTCATATACATAGTCAAACTAAAATCAATGCAAAAAATATTGAACAAACTTAAGTTTTCACTTCTAACGTGTGGTCTTAAGCACACCCAATATATATTTTTTAATTAATAGTTTTTCCTAGTACAATCATGTTTATATTAATAACCGTATCATCTGTACATTTAAATATTAATATTGTGTTTGGGTTCATATAAAAGTAAGTTGTTTTTAGATCTATCTTTAACAATGGAACAAATATTTATTTTAAGATTACTTCGTAATCTTAATTAAACATTGAGTAATTTTATATTAAAGTAACTAGAGTATTCATTAATGAATTAATTTTTTTAATAAATTCAAAAATCCCACATAATAAATTGATTTGTTTTTAGTATTTTTTTTTTAGATATGTTTTTATTAATTCCCAACTATCGAATAATATCCGCAAAAGGGTAGTAGTGGACTGCCTGCCGGCTTCGTCAACACTGTTGCCTCTTACTTAGAATAAGTTTTCGTAATAAATTCCTAAAAGTATCACTTTGGGAGTTAGCGATTAATCAGTAAAAACGTACTGTCGGCTCCATCTTTGGCCTACAAGGTAGTTGTTTCTATCCTATTTTTGTAAAATGTGAAGGCTAATCCCATATCGAAGAAAAATACGATCGTAACCAAATCGTTGTCGATCTTGATTCATTTTGTTTGATTATTATTATTTGTTTTATAATAATTATAGTTTCATTAGAACGATAATTTTCTTTTCCGTGGATATATATTATAAATACTGTACATTTCACCATAACTTATTGGAAATAGTTGCTACTGGATGTATGTCGTCGATATAAGACGGCTTTTTCGGCCTCTGAATTTTTAGGGCATATGTTGACCAATTATTTCTTAAGACAATGTTTTACACATTTTATACCAATTTAATTGAAATCGATAAAATAATTTGATCTATAGGAGGTTATTCCAAAATGATTATAAGAATTGAAATATGACCGAAATATATCATACAAAACAATATTACCAATAATTCTGAGTCAATTTTTGGAAGATGATGATACATACTTATGTTTTTTATGAGGTCAGGTTGAATAAAGTTTTATCATAATCGTTTTACCCCATGTTTAAAAAAAAAAAAAAAAAATTACACTTACGATACTTATATTTAACGTGCGAAAGTCCCTAAATATCAATTTTAAAAGAAATCTGTTTTCTGAAAAACACATGGGCAAATATTACTTGAAAACACATTTTTATCTAAAACAGTTTTACTGACAAAAATACCAACATCAATTTTGTTTCCATCTCAATGCTTTGACCTTCTATAAATATAAAAAGAAAGTAAAACTATAAAATAAATAAACAATAATCTATGGGACACCAAACTTTCTCTAACTCAATAAATAAACGATTTAGTTTTGTCATAATCGTTTTGAACTTAGTAAGCGACGATAAAAACATACCATGCCTAAACAAGACAGTGATATAATGAGGGTCGACATAACCAGAGTCAAATATGTAAAAGAGATTACATAACCTCAAAACAGAAGCAGGTAGCCGACATCGACTTCCTTTTTACAAACAACCTCCATGATAGGAAGTGATTACGTCATAGAAATGAATTGTTAGGCTTAATTTCTCTCGACCTCAAACACGAAACATATTAAGAGGCATGCGTAACACCTAGGGCTATGTTGGGCTGTTGGTGGTTGGAATGAAAAGGAAAGTTATGTGAGTCCAAATAAGGAACGCCATTTTGAAACTGTTAAACGACATTATTTTTTGAAGACAAGTTAAACAACATAATTGACAACTACGAGAGGTTCTGTTTTACTCTACCATTTGGTATTTTGTTTGTTTGTCCCGCCGCCGTTACGATCAAATACGGTTAACCAATTAAAGAATACGGCGTTTTATCTCTAGGCCAAACAATGTATGTTCAAGGATTTTAAAATGTTTACCAGTAAAATCAGTTAATACACGAATCCAAGGGATGACTGGACTGTAGAACGATTAATAAACGTGGACAATGATAGACGGAATACAAAGTTGGAGTACTTGTATAGAGACATTTGTAGAAATAAAAAGGTTACCATTGCTACAGTTGCTATACTGTTGTTTCAAGGGAAACTAGAATGAAGAAAACTGAGAGAAAAGGCAGGACAAGGTGTGTGGAAGACTTTGGATGGAGGGAGATCCGAAGGGTTGCTGACAATCGAAGAGGTTCTACGATACATGGACTGTAGTGCTGAGGATGAGGATGGTGAAGACATGAATACGAATGCTTCGATTAAGTATTAAATATAGTTGCCAGTACGAAGTATAATGAGCAGGTGTATAAGAAAAACTTTAAAATAAATAAAGAATTGTTTTTCAAATCCCTCAAGTAAAGAAGAAAACTGAGAGAAAAGGCAGGACAAGGTGTGTGGAAGACTTTGGATGGAAGGAGATCCGAAGGGTTGCTGACAATCGAGGAGGTTCTGCGATACATGGACTGTAGTGCTGAGGATGTGGATGGTGAAGACATGAATATGAATGCTTCGATTAAGTATTAAATATAGTTGCCAGTACGAAGTATAATGAGCAGGTGTATAAGAAAAACTTTAAAATAAATAAAGAATTGTTTTTCAAATCCCTCAAGTAAAGAAGAAAACTGAGAGAAAAGGCAGGACAAGGTGTGTGGAAGACTTTGGATGGAAGGAGATCCGAAGGGTTGCTGACAATCGAGGAGGTTCTGCGATACATGGACTGTAGTGCTGAGGATGTGGATGGTGAAGACATGAATATGAATGCTTCGATTAAGTATTAAATATAGTTGCCAGTACGAAGTATAATGAGCAGGTGTATAAGAAAAACTTTAAAATAAATAAAGAATTGTTTTTCAAATCCCTCAAGTAAAGAAGAAAACTGAGAGAAAAGGCAGGACAAGGTGTGTGGAAGACTTTGGATGGAGGGAGATCCGAAGGGTTGCTGACAATTGAGGAGGTTCTACGATACATGGACTGTAGTGCTGAGGATGAGGATGGTGAAGACATGAATACGAATGCTTCGATTAAGTATTAAATATAGTTGCCAGTACGAAGTATAATGAGCAGGTGTATAAGAAAAACTTTAAAATAAATAAAGAATTGTTTTTCAAATCCCTCAAGTAAAGAAGAAAACTGAGAGAAAAGGCAGGACAAGGTGTGTGGAAGACTTTGGATGGAGGGAGATCCGAAGGGTTGCTGACAATTGAGGAGGTTCTACGATACATGGACTGTAGTGCTGAGGATGAGGATGGTGAAGACATGAATACGAATGCTTCGATTAAGTATTAAATATAGTTGCCAGTACGAAGTATAATGAGCAGGTGTATAAGAAAAACTTTAAAATAAATAAAGAATTGTTTTTTAAATCCCTCAAGTAAAGAAGAAAACTGAGAGAAAAGGCAGGACAAGGTGTGTGGAAGACTTTGGATGAAGGGAGATCCGAAGGGTTGCTGACAATTGAGGAGGTTCTACGATACATGGACTGTAGTGCTGAGGATGAGGATGGTGAAGACATGAATACGAATGCTTCGATTAAGTATTAAATATAGTTGCCAGTACGAAGTATAATGAGCAGGTGTATAAGAAAAACTTTAAAATAAATAAAGAATCGTTTTTCAAATCCCTCAAGTAAAGTCTAAAATATAAAAACCTTCCTCCACGATTACATTTTGATGATCAGATATATTATTATTTATACAACAGCTACACTGTTTTTTGTTTACTAAGATTTCTTTTAAAACTTTCATGTTACTAGTTTATAAGCATAAACTTTAATTAGACTAAAATTGAAACTATATTTGAACAGTATATCCTTCCAACAAATTTGGTAACAAACCACTGAAGCACACTAGTGGTAATGGATCAATTTTCAGTTAAGGTACAATGTTTATATTTATCAATAGGTACAATATTTTAGAATACTGTGCTCACAATAAATGGTAAACCACAATTGCAATTGAAGGAGAAAGTTACACATTTGGTATTTAACTTTTACTATTTTCCTCCTTGTGTGGTGTTCCTGTAAACAGTAGGAGTATTCAAATTTACTGTAATTTATGAATGTTATTGTGAGTAGCGACGAACGTTAGGTAGTAGTCAGATTTGTTTTACAATATTTAACTTAAATCCAAAAAGGTACTAGAACTTCTATTGGAGATTTTTCTAATTTTGAGATTAAATGTTTAACTCTTTCTTTTTTTCTTATTACTTCCGCACATATATTTGTAACATAGAGAAAGTTAAGGGTTAGGTAAAAAATGTTGTTTGCTGAAATATCAATTTTAAGTTTCCATGAGTCTAAAAATTAATATTTGTATAAATGTCTGTCTGTCTGTTGTATGTGCCTAAACGTTTGATCAGATTTCAATTAACTTGATATTTGAGCATATCTCAGGACATTTTTCACTTTTACAATTACTCAAAATTTGATGGTAGATGCCATAAAAAAACATAAAATCAGTTTAGTTAAGGGCCCAAACAGTATTGGTTGTTATATCTCCGAAAATACACATTCGTAAGTTATAAGGGGAAAAAATAACAATCAAAAACTAAAAAATATATCATTTCTCAAAATCGTCTCTACAGATTTCGTTTAAAGATTAGTACTCCAATCCCGTGCACGAAACTACAATTAAAATAATATTACGGTTCAGAAATAATTCGCAATAAAAAGAAGCTGTCATTAAAAGTTCGTTTTTACGCTAAGGTCGTGTTTATGGCTCAAATGAAGCTAATTATTTAAAACTAAATATAGTATACGTATATAAACATATACACATATACCTGGTATTCCTGTCATGCAACTTGTGTTGTAGTTTACACTACGCGTTTCGAGAACAGGTTCTCATCTTCAGGTGAAATCTTTTTTACTCACATGTGAGCACGTCAAACAAAAATAAAAATTTCACCTGAAGATGAGAACCTGTTCTCGAAACGCGTAGTGTAAACTACAACACAAATTGCATGACGGGAATACCAGGTATATGTGTATATGTTTATATAGGTATACTATATTTAGTTTCATACTATATATATATATATATATATATATATATATATATATATATATATATATATATATATGTCTCCAGTTGCAAGCGTCTATCGTGAATTTCTACTTTTTTTACTTATAACTACTGAAAAAACATTTTTGAATAGTTTTGTTTGGTTAATATTTCAATTCTGCATAGCTGTATGAGAACGTTTTTGCAATGTTTTTGCACCATAAAAGGTAAAAAAACACATTCGAAAATTATCGAATACAGATTTTAAAGCTGCACAAAATTAAGTATTGATGCGAGTTTCGGGTGAAAAAGTATTCCTAAAATGGTTTATAGTAATTACAAAATCGGCCTTTAATTTTGAATGTTCTGATTTTTCTGAATAATCTTGTCCTAAGCTTGTAAAACCGACCGTATATATTGAGATTAATATGCGAACTCTAGAGCGTTTACTAACATAATAAATATATATATACAATTTACTATACAAAAATATTTCTTTGAGAAATATAACATCATAATAAAATAATAGTGGATTTATAACAACTGATTAGTAAAATCGCATGGTAATTATATTTCTCTAGACATTGTTATGCTGATCACTATAACAACACTACAAATAGGGTTTATTAAGGGTTATATTTTCTCTCCATATATTTAAAAATAGGATTTTTATTGAACTTTGTATTAATTTTTCTATTGTATTTATAGAAAATCCTATATTTTTCTCTACCTCTCAAACTAACTATGTAACGAAAAAATGCGTATAGCTTCAACCGTTGCATTTCAATTTTAAAACAAAAAATAAATCTTAGGAAACATACCGAGGGACACTAAAAAACAGAACACTCTCATTTATTTGTTTTTTACAAAATGGCACAAATCAGTAATTTTTATTTTGAAGAGAGACAATTTCATATTTTTGAATCTCCTTTTTGAACTCCTAAGCAGTCTTGTAATCTTCTTCTATAAATTTTAATGGTAGAGAGGTCGATTATAAATCAAATGAAATATAATAGTCTCACATTAATACCGTTAATATTTAAGGAATAAAATGTGTAAACTTTTTATAGTGTTGGGTTTCGGAATTTCCACGAGGGAAGTCGATACTCCACATATTAGAAAATTCACTAATATTACTTGTAACTTCACAATCGGCAATTATTTTATTTATTTAAATAAATTTTAATTAAAACAAATTGGAGGCTAACTTGAACGTTATTAGATCATTCCCCCTCTCTATCAGATTAACGAAATGCAACCTTGTACTCATCACAAAACTCGAAATCAGTTCGTCCTTTAAAACAATGTCGTCGCACAAGTGTAGCATTCTTAGAACATCTTTATACCCGGACAATACCTTGAATAAGACCAAAGTGAACCGGGTCTTGACCATTCCGCACGGGAAAATTCCAAAACTGTTTCCGAGGATAGTTCATGGCTGTTGATTCATTCAAATTGTGCAATAACATAATTAAGAAACTTATCTTGAAAGTTATTTATATGATAATATCTACGCAGTTTAAATTACAACTTTTTATAAAGGATTCTGTAGTCCACTTTCTGTTTTAGACGCGAGCTCTCTAACTGGAATTTATGAATAGATTGGAATCAATATGTTTTGCATCGGTTCATTTGGGCTACATTTTAGAAAAAAATATAATATAATCACTAGTCTTTATTTTGTAGTGACTTTAATGATAGCGAAACGTGTTTTATTATTAAAAGACCCTGAAATGTCCATCGATTCCACCCACTGAAGGAATGTAGTTTAGTCAGTAAATTTGTATTTTTATGGATTTAATAAACGTTTTAAAGGTCGCCATTGTAGTTTGATTTTACTCAACTTTTGTATGTAGAGTTAGTTTTACAAATCATTGTACACCCTTAACGATCAATTGTCAGTAGTGTTTGTGTGGATGTAGCAACTGATAACTTAGTTATTTAAACGTTGTCTTGTATTTTTTTTTACACAAATAAAGTGATTTTCGTGGAAAATTGTGTTTCCAGACATTTGTTGAACGTGGTATAAGGTTACACAATAGGTTATTTTGTGTAGTCTTAAAACAAATCCATGTTTTCTGTAAACAAAAAAATTGTTGTTAAGTTTCAAAATTCGAAAATAAAAATTGCAATCTTTTAAAATTAAATAATAATTTCTAGTTTTATTGAAATTTTCTGTACGAAACTAGGTTTAATGAATATGATTGTAAAAATGGTTGCGTTTCGTCTAATCTAGAAGGTATACGACCTGTAACAGTTCATTTTCTGAACTTGACATCAGTATCCAAGGTAAGTAATTATGGGTGTACCCTATTTCAGGGATGGGTTCTGAGCTTCAAAATAAAGACAAATGTCCCTGTAAATACACGTTCGAAAATGCTTCATCCTCAGTATTACTCTTTTTGTGTTTTTTCTAATCAAATTTATTTTTTTTCAAAATTTTGAAATAATGATCCCATATTTATTATATACGTTTCTCATGGAACCGATTCCCACTATATCAAAAAACCAAGACTTTATTTTATAAATTTTCTTGTCTTTCTTCTCTTTATTTATAATCTTTCTTGTCGAATATTTCTAACAAAAAAGTTACACAAAAATTACAAGAGACATAAGTTATTGACTTTTTAATGTTGAACATGACGATATATTTTAAAGTAAATGAAGGAATAACCAAGTTATTGATCAAAGAATATTTCTTGATAATTTACTACAGTAACTAGAAATTAATGATAACAGTTAATCACTATTATTGGGTGAACAATAATTTTTCTATATGATTTTTTAAAATAAATTTAGTGGTATTCAATGTTAAAAATTTTAAATCACTGCTTTTTGAAATTTACATAACAAAGTCATTTTTTGATAATTGTTTACAAAGAAAATTACCGGTATTTTTGGCGATTTGTTTTTAAATCATATTCTATATACCTTGTTTCTTACTAATAAAATAAGTTTTCAACGCGGAGCTAATTTTTCACAGAAAAATCACAATTTAAAAACTACTGAATTGAATGCATTCATACGTCACCTAAGTCAAGCAACATCGAGCGCGATTAATACTTGTATTGGGTGACCACTTGGGAAATAATCTCTTCTTTTTTTTACAAATTTACGCGTAGGTCAGGTAAAAATTCGCTTACGTATCTATTTTAACGCGTAATTCACTTCATGAACCTTAACCTAGAAAAGTTGAAATAATTTTTTTTACATAAAAAAGTTATCTCCGCGTTGAAAACTTATTTTATTATTAAAAAATAAGGTACGTAGAATATGATTTTTTTTTTCAATTGCCAAAAATATCAGTAACTTTCTTTGTAAAAAATTAGCCTTGATTTTTTTATACTGGTAGAAGATTGCGTACAAATAGTATACGGAATTTGTGGGCTCATTCATTTCCAAAATTATAATTTTTACAGACACAAATTTCAGACTGAAAATTTTACTGCCCTAATCCATCCCTGAAATATTGCACTGTCATTATAATTAAATCAATCTTGACTTTGGAGATACTCAAACACGTATCATCGACAAAATCACCGTCTTCAGTGAAGCGTTAGCTACAATAATAGTAAAAATATAACTTAGTAGCTCATGCATCACTGAAGATGGCGACATTGTCCTTGAAACACGATTGAGTTAATAAACTTATGGCAAGTTTTAACCAATTATGATGTTTATTATTACCGATATAATTCCCCAGTATATACGATGTTAGTTAGATATTATATGAATAAAAATTTAAAGCATTAGGGTAAATAAATAGAGAGGATTTATTAAGTGTTTTCCTAAATTAAGGAAATAATTGAGTAATTCTTGGACAAAGAATTTTTTAATTTTGTTACAGTATTCTTTCGTCAAAACTAGTTTCACTTACATGTCACATTTTGTTTTTTCGTTTCTATTCCAATATTCTGCATTGAACAAATATTTAACATTAATATGTATAATTACAGTATAACAAACACAGAACACAATTCTCACAATTTTTTTTTGTGTGTTTGTTATGCTGTATAATTTTTCTCATAAGTCAAGCTCAACGTGTAATATAATATTTAAAATATTATTAACCGTAGATTCCAAAGTTGTAAGTAAAACTTAAATATTCACGCCATTATGTGCAATCTTTTGTTTAAAGCGAATTTTAGTGAACCAGTCGTATACAAAATTTATTCAAATATATTATCATTTAACAAAATACGAAGAAACGTTTCACTACTCTATAAGAATATGTAACATTTAAACAAACACCAAGGCCGAGTTCGACAAATGAGTGGATATACAGATAACATTCATGTCAGGTGACACAGCTATATGGAAAGAATTATAATTTTAGTGCCACCTACGTGGTCTATTTTTGAATGGACTATAACTATACATTTATAACAATTTGTGTCACACCTGTTTCCTTTTAAACTAGATTTTAATGTTTATACTTTTTGTATAGTCCAGTTTATGCATTTTTTAAATTGGTTAGGGTGTGACATTTGTGCCCACTACTGACCTACTATACTTGCGATAAATGTACTAATCCAGTTTTTAATGAAATATCCATAAGAGTGTTTGAAGTCGTCAAAGTAGATTTCTGAAGCGAGTATATACAGATCATCGAACAGAAAATTAATGTTCGGTTCAAATGTGTTGCGATATAAGAACACTCCTCGTTTCACCTGACTGTAAATTAGGGGCTCATTTACAATAAGTACAGGATTAGAATCCTGAGGGATAAATCTTCATGAAGTCTTGGTTTAGAATCCTTTATTTCATCTTTCCTATTAGACATTTCTTGACCAACTTTTGTTTTCCTCTGAACTTGACGCTATTAGAGAATTACAGGGGCTAGAGGGTCTTTATTTTGTTATTTTCTTCCTTTTAAAGGCGAAAGTGAAAGAAGATTTTTCCCATTACACAACAAGGAAAAAAAAATCTTCTCTTGAGGTTTGAGTAAGAAAAAGTCATTTTGTCTGAGATGTGACCGGATCACAAATCCTAATGTAACAAATGAACAAATAAATGCATTGAATGAAATAGCTGATGTAACGTCTAGATAATATGAAAATAACTTTTATTCAATGACTCTGACGTCATTAGAGAGTATTCAAAAACTAGAGGTTTTTATTTCATCTTGTTTTTATCTTTTTTATGAGGTTATGACAACATAGTTTTTTCGCATTTAAAATTTAAGAAAAAATACAAATGACTATCTCTGGAGCGTTTACTAAACACACACACGTGCGTGAGCACACACACGCGCGTGAGCACAAACACAAAGTTGAAATTAGTGTGAAACAACTTCAACAGGTAGGATCGATGAGCAGATCTCAGTGTTTCTATGTGGGTAATCGCAATAGCTAGAGTTTTTATTTTAATAATTCACAAAAAACAGAGTAAATTCATTTAGTAATCTAGGATCTGATCTTCAGCCAATAATTTTATTGGCCACAGTCCGAAGCAATACTGTTATGTGAAATCATATACCCATTTACTTCCTCACATATAAGTTGAATAGAATAGAGAAAGCGATATAATTGATTTAAAAAAAACAAAAAACGATTGTTTTATTCAAAAATTCAAAATATAAGTTTTCAGTTATTTTGACAAAAAAAAAAATAAATTAAAAAAAAATAATAAAATAAAAAAAAAAAAAAACAGTAAGAAGTTTCTTTAGTTTTTAGTCACTTGATAACGGGAATTGATTCTTATTCCCGAATCGTCGTGTTTTGATTTTTAACACACAAATGATGGCAAATGTCCGAAAAATTTATAATAATAAAATTGAACTTCCATCATTAACAAATAACTTCAAACAGAGAGTAACTACTTGTCAGTTGACAGATTAGAATCAAATTTAGACGTGGGTATATTTTAGCCATATCTTGAGAAATAGAATTTTTTTTTTCTTTTTTCAAAATATTCTCTACTGTTAATTTAAGAATTATCGCTAAAATAACAAAAAATAGTTGTTTTTTTTTTTTTTAATATAACTTTGATTTTTCAAAATCAGTTCTATTGATTTCTATAAAATGTTGCTGAAATGTAAATTGTATGAACTTAAAAGATGGTTTCATATCTCATATAATAAAACAATTACGGTTCAAAATGAATTGGCAAAAACCAAGAGCAAATCTTGTTAGTATAAACTGAAAATCAATCAAATACCACTTATGACGAACTTATGGACGAATTTATGGCAACCGAATCAATTTCAAACTTTAATATTTGTTGAGTTTAACCAAAGAATTGTTTATTGATCCTATTAATAAATAATTATTTTAAACGAACAGGCGGAAGGACCGCTTTACTAGCTTACACACACAGCTTACACTAACATAAACACCGGGAATTATACTTGGCCTATAGCGGTAGGTGTGATTACCTTATTGCAGAATCTATACTTTAGCATGCAAGTTAACGAAATTAGTTTTTTATAATTCTACTAAACATTTTAAATGATACCAAACAACAACCAATATCAAGCATCACCGTTCCTGTCTTTTATGGAGATGATTACAATACATTATTCATAATCCAAAACCGAGCACACATTATGTTCCATTAGTAAATCGTACATCCAAATGTGAGTAGAAGAATTGAAAAAACATTACTCACTAGAGAGCAAATAGTACGACACTATATATAAAGTCATGTTATGTCCAATGAATTAATCTCATAAAATTAGTTAAATTCGGTTGTGTCTTTCGAGGTTCTATATTTGTAAATTAATGTATATTTTCATTCATAGTGTATATGATATTGTTCTTAGTTTTAGTTTTCTAGACTTTTTAGAACACTTCACAATTATAATGAGTTCAGCCAAAAAACGTCAAGTGCTAGTAAGGACTACGGTAACTTCAATGTTTGAGTAAAAAGAAAATAATGGTCCATTAATTGCTTGGCCGATGATTATAGTATTTTTTTTAAACAGTTCAAAGAATAAATGTTAAAATGGGCCAAGTATTGAGTGCCAATACTTGGCCAAGATGATGAAGAAGATATGGATTTAATGGAAGAAGAACGAGATCAAATCATTATACCTCAAGAAACCCACGTCAAACAAAAATAAGAAGAGGAAATATCGTGACACTAGAATGGATGGTTGATTTCGTTAAATCTGTTACTCGTTGCTAAATACATTAACGAAATTTACGAATAGACAATTTACGTACCAACTCTCCGTAAAGTGTCATTTTCTGTCCAAGATACAGGTTTGATTTTTGGCGCACTTCCATCACTATCGAAGATATAAAAATAAATTGGCTTTCGAAACAAAAAATTGACAGGTTTGATCCTGTCAAGGTGATGATTCCTCCGAAAGATTTAAAACAGAAATTTTAGACAAATGTTTTTAGACAAAACGTGGATAAATGAAAACATTAAACACACGAAGATTGACAACTGACTCGGATGAAGGTACTCTAGGCACCCCACTGCATGTAGGCAAAACTGTCTTGCAGGAAACCAGTTAGGGTGGATAAATCTACCACTCTAGTATCTCAATTAAAGAAGAAATGAATTTGGATGTTTTTGTGAAATCGTTTTTCAATCCCTTGTTCTCAGTTATTCCAAACGGGTCAACGATAGTTATCGACAATACCCCACTCTAGAATGAAGGACAACGGCGACAACGTTTCAACGAAGGCTGAAATGGAAAACTGGCTACAAAACTACATATACCCATCGAAAGATCGAGTTTTATCAGCTTGTTCGTCTACACAATCCATACAACCAACTTATTTAGTTGACACAAAAGCAGCAGAATTGGGGTTTAAAGTGATTTGCTCTCAATCATACCACTTCCTCTACAACCCCTTGGAAATAATATGTGAGGCTAATAAAACACATTCAAGCTGAAACACACAAAAAATATATTTATGGAGGCTATTACCATATTCACACCAAATATGTAAAGTAAATATGTCAAACACGTACAAAAAGTAATTACCAGGACTGGAGTACCAGCGAGGGCCTTGATGAAAGTAGTGTTCAATAGCTCATCATTAACTTGACACCAGGTGATTCATCAAAAAGTGAGTGGAAACGTGATATATAGTGAAAAAGACGGCTTTCGCATTGCTCCTTTATATAACTGTAGAAGTGAAAATTCACACATGTAGTACTAAAATACTTTATAAGGATCTTTTACTTATTTAAAAACGTTTTATTTTCTCATACCAATTTCTTTGTATTTCTTCTCTTAGCAGTACTATCTCTAAGGAATTTTATTATACCAAAGTACCTCTAAAATATAACATACCATGTGTTTTATTTTTATCTTTAAAATGTTTCTTTTGTTATTGAAATGTAAAATTTTCAAGAAAAATTAACTTAACATCATTTTCTAATGTAATGGGCATTTTTTTTCAATCTAGTACCTTATTAAAGATTTGTTTGCAGTTATAATAAGCGCTTCCGAATTTATGTTTTCTAATTAAAATTGGATGGTGACAGGAAATTAAATTACATTCCTGGTATAATTTATTTTTGAAATATTCAGGTCTGTTATTCTTAATCAATTGATATCTGTGGGTTTTTTTTTCAGAATCACACCAATATTTTATATTGTGTATGTTAATTTAATATGTCATAATGCTAATAGGTCATGTTTTTATTGCTGACACGATATCGACTAAATTTCTATTTCGAACGTGGTTATGGTTCTTTTTTTTTTTTCTTTTTTTTTTTTTTTTTAAGTGAAGGATTGTGTAGTTTTTAGTGCTGTACCTGTTTAGCAATGTTTGTACGTAATTATTTTTTTCATATATATATATATATATATATATATATATATATTAAGTTACGATATGTTAATTTTAGTCCTTTATGTAATTTCAATACGTTTTTATCAATCATATGACACATATATTTCAATATTCTTGATTACTCTACTTTTCTTTTACATTATTTTTCCTGTATTTTAACAATGGCTTGTTTGGAGTCGTTTTCAATCAAATTGTATAAACATTCACATTAATTAGGTATTATTTAACTATTAATAAGTGTTAAGAAAATTGTCTTCGAATCAAAATAGTTAGTAGTGGGTGAGTGACTTATTAAGCATCTTGTGTAGCAGAACGTCTATGAATGTGCTTGCAGGGTTCGTTCATTTTACTAAAATAGGGACGATTACAGACTTTATGTTCTTCACGTAATTGTGGCTACATGCTCGCATACTCAAAGCTGGCATTTTCAGGAATTTTAATTACTCAATCATTAATATGATTTAATCGGATAATTTATGTACGTAAAAATTAATCACGACGTTTCGAGAGTTAAACCAACTCTCGTTATCAAGTGATAAACCTAGAACAAAAAAAGTAAAACACCAATAAAACCTAGGACCATGTTTATAGCTAAAGACTAAATCTATAACCTTGAGCTGTCAACATGGCTTAATCTAGTTTTTCACTCTATTGCTTGGTTTATCACTCGATGTCAGAAGTGGATTTATACTCTCGAATAGTTGTTGTTTACTTTTGTATATACGATTTTTTGCACATGTCTGAATAAACAATATTAATAATATAAACAATCCATAATCAATATATATAATAAAAGGAAGTCGTGCCGGTAAAACTCAAAAACGAATCCCTGTTCAATAAAAGGGGGTATATGGTGTGATAGTCCTCTATTGCCCGTCCGTGAAGAAGGTTTCCTTTTTGTCTCTAAGGGCGTCCATTGGAAGAAAAAGGGTCAAACTTATGACCGAAAAATACAAGGGAAATACAGTATTTATCCCCAGAATACCACTGATATCGATTGAATTACCATTCCAATTAAAGAGACTGCAATTTCCAATAAAACTAGCCTATAGTTTTACTATTAACATATCGCAGGGACAAACTTTAAAGTATTGCGGCATAAATCTCAAAAATTCCTGCTTTTCTCACGGTCAATAAAACGTAACTTCTTGCTCTCGAGTAGGAAATCCGAAGAATTCGTATATATATATATATATATATATACCCCAGATAACAAAATGAAAAATGTTGTTGATAAACAAGTATTATATAAAAAGTTTTTACTTCTTATATTTTGAGGTTTATCTCCTTATATTCCAACTACCACACAATCCTATAGTCCCGGATCATCTTGAAAAAAAGGTACTGTTAACTGAGTAAATTTCTACTTTGTAAAAATACATTATTTAACTCATTATTATCATTTTTAGGGTCTTGCGTATGATTCTTCAATTAGGTGCTAGCAGACGGCTTTGCGAATATTTTGAAATCAAGATCATATTAAACATTTATTTGTGAATAACATATGTTAGAAGCCGGGTTAAACCACAAGTTATTAAATAAATTTAAAACCAGAATGTACTCAATGTTGTAATGTATAAAGGTTATTAGTATTAGTGAACGTAGATGCCACTTCGAGTGTGCGAAACAACTCTGTTAAAAGAGACACAGGACATAAAGATGACTGTTAACCCCTACCTTATATATTTGTTAATGATCTCTGTTGAAATAAATAGATATTCTAAAACTATGCTTGTATAAATCTAAAATGGAGATCATTATTTATTTTCACTTTTTTACTTTTAGTTACCGATTTGTCTTTTTTGTAGTCATCGCGAAAAATGCTTTTTTTGTGTAATTTAGTGGTGGAGTTTGAAAAATATTGGGCACCGTTTGTTATAATTCTATATGAACGTTATATTCCATGTCGCCAAGTAATATTGTAGACTATATGTTGTGAAAGACTTGACTTCATGTTTAGAAAGTATTAACCCAGATAGCGTTGCCGTCGCTAGAGTTGAGATTAATCTGGAGTCAAGCAATGAAAGCTTTATTTATAAATACATTATTATTTATATTGCTGTCACGAGTTATAAGTCGGCTACTGAGAGGTAGCAAGACGGGTTCAACGTACACTCGGTTATATCTGTTAGAAACTGGAAAATAACAACAGTACACTTATTATCTCAATAATGTCCACAAAAATATTAAAATAAATAGTACAAAACCATTTAAGTAACTTTCTCGCACGCCAAGTGGCATTCCTACCATTTCATTCTTATGTATAGAAACACTCTTGGGGGAGATGAGATCTGAGCATTTTTGATATACTCCATGGTAAAAAAATGGGGGTGGGGTTGTCGGGAGAAGTGTTCTTTGTAAATTTTATGGACGAAAAGTGACCTGTAAACAACATTTTCTTAAATGGCATTTAAGCCTAATTTTAAGTCAAGAAAATTCAAAAGTAATATGTATACATTATTTTGTAATTAAATTTAAGTGGAGTAATTTTTGCATTATATAAAACAGCATAACGTTTACAAAATGTAATGATTTCATCATACATATTAAAATAAGCTCGAAATATTCATGAAGTTTTAAATTATACAATTTATACAGAATTGTTTAAAGATTCAAAGTTAAAATTGTACAAGGGTTCTGTAAGACAATAATATTTAATGAAATTGTATTATTTCAAAATTGTCAAAATAAAAAAAAAGTATTTGATGAGTTGTTGGTGAAATATGAGGATTCTGCCACAAAATAACTGTGTAACAGAATTTATATCTTATTATTATTATTATTTTTTTTTACGTGAGTTTCAAACGAATGTTTGTATAATAAACTGTTGTTTTTCACAAAAAAATTATTTCGGTAAATACATTTTCGATTTATTTGACGTTCTAGACGTCGTTTTTTTATCCTTAATTGACAAAAAATTGTTTTAGATTTTTAGGGCTACTAAAGAAATATTTAAATCTTATTTGAATATAAATTGATATTTTACTCATACGATATTCTAAACTTAATTTTCTCCTCAATACAAACAGATGTTTCCATGAACAATTAACAACAATTTATTTATCCATCAAACATAATACATACATAATTTATTATTTATCCTATAATACATACAGATTAAAATTAAATAAACTGTACAAAAGAATGCACAAACTTTCTCCCGCTTTTACAAAAGAAATAGTTACTATCATGTCTTCAAAAATGTCAACTCAGTAGTTATCGGTGAAATGTGAAAATAAACCAGTGAAGAAATATTGATAAAATAAATAGAGTTTAAATTTTCTATTCTTTTTTCATAAATTTGTCCAAAGTGTAAATCATATCGAAAGAATTTTTTAAAAAATCCTAATTTACTTTACTTAATATTTAGTACACTGGTTTGGATTACTAGCTAGATATTTACCCAAATTGTACGAAAATTTGGATAGTTGGTTTTGATAAATTGCTTTACACACAATTGGCAAGTACAAGAATTTTTAGGATAGCTACCGACACATTTTTGTCTTTAGGGACCAAATTGTGCACAATTTGAGTCCATTTTGAGAAAATTGTATGCCCATATATCAAATTTGATAAATAACAAATCTAAACCGTAATTTCTATTTTTTAGTTATTTTATTCAACCAAAATTATAGGAATATTAGGAGTGCCAATTTTGAATAATTAAACCCTTCAAACAACTTAATAGACGGATTTGTTAATCGATAACTGTCGAAAATGATACATTTGAAGAGATGGCAACAAATAAGTTTTCAATTCCAAAAACCACTTTTATGTACGGACATTAAAATAGATTTTCCATAAATGTAAATAAATTTTCACATGACAAAATTTTCCAATACTACAAACAAATTAACAAGTCAGTATTTAAAAAGATTATATTATTTTTTTATTGGGATGGCTAGACTATATTTTTATTGCACTGCACATTCATTTTGAAGATAATCTAAAAATATTTCAAAATAATCTAATAATAAATTTATAACACCTGATAAGAAAAATAATATGATAATAATTAGTATTGTTGTTCAGATCAATATAGTACCGATTTAGTTATAAATGGTTGCTTTTTCTATCAATGTATTTTAACTTTTTTTTTAAACACTTGAAGAATATATAATTTATTCTATTCTACTAACAGAAAATGTACATTTTCATGACTATAAACCTGAAAACTTGATAATAAATGTCAATACATGTGTGGGGAAGTTTAACTTTTGCTTCATAATTTTGTAACTAACGAAGATTAAGTAAATAAATATTGATTAGCAATTGAAGTTTTAATAAAGCAATTTAAGTATTAATTGTTTATTACTTTTTTCACTAAATTCTTATGCAATAAAAATAATGAAATTCAAGACAAAAATCATAGTTTGTCCAGTGGTCACGTTGATGTGGGTGATTCGACCCTGACCTGGTAATAGTACAGGGTACGACTACGATCTCCCTCTCTCTTACCCGCGCGTTCAAGTCTCCAAGTAGAACTCTCTCGCATCAGTTGGCGTGGTGATCTCGTCAGACGCTGGTGCATCGTAGTGTAACACGCGATATGTACGACAGAACTAAACAAAGTAGCGTCTAAACAGTGAGCAATTTCAGTGATTCAGTGGATTTTTTTGCGACAAATTTTGTGTGGAATTTGTTCAGTTAAAAGAAATTAATTTGTTCGTTTTAAATTGGAATTGATGTTCGTGGAAAAACAAACGGGAATAAACCAAAGGTAAAGCATTTTTATTTATTTATTTTAATTATTTTATAGTAAATTTTGCAAATTTTAATTTACGGATATATTAGATCAATATTACTTCCACTATTCCATTTCAATATGTAAGCACCTCCTCCCACCTTTAACTGCATGCAAAATAATTTTATATTTATTACTAAAATATAAAATTAAAAAGTTTATATTTTGTTCCTTTTATTACAAAAACACAACACAACATATGCAGTTTAAAAGTCTTATTACTAAAATTTTATTTTACCCCCCCCCCCTCTACACACTTAGTTTAGACAAAGTTATATGATAAATGAAATCGAAATATCAGTTTAGTGGTTCAACGGAAATATCGCAATCCCTTTATGAGAATGATATTTGAGCCCGCAAAAATAAATGAATCTATTTTTCTCAAATTTGATATAGGGATACATAAACCATATCTGGAAGGGTAGAAAAGAAATAAAAATCTTAAGATCCCAAATCCGAAACTCAATATTTTGATTTTTCTAAATCGATTAAAATAAGTTAAAATTTAAAAGTAAACTGTTTTTCTTTTAAGTTTTAGTTTTTCAATTTACTTACAAACTTTACTTTTTTTACTTTCAATTTGGCACGTTAGTTAAAATCCTTCATATTTCTCCATTTCTCTATAAAAAGTGAAAATATGCAATGAACGCGGTCTTGAAAAATATTTCTATATTTAAATAAGAGCCTAAACTTGCTTTGAACGTCTCATAAACAAGTGGAAGGACCTTGTGGTCCTAACTCAGAACTCATAAAATAAAAAACCTATTTTATTCTATAAACACAAACACGTCCTCAGTGTAAATAGTATAAAATCAAGTTTTTAAAGACGAAGGTCAAATTCAGTTTTTTTCCCCATTTAATTCTGAATCGAAATATAGTTTTTACACAAGAGTTTGAATCATTAATCTTCATATTTTATTAAAATTTTAACGAATCCGTATTTTTTTATTGAATCAATATTAAAAAATGACGTATTTTATAACAGCCCCATGACCGATTTTTGATTTTTTTACTGATAATTCAAGAACTGTATTTTGTTTAGCTCTGCAATATAACAAATATAAAACTAATACGTTTTGTTTGAGTCCTTAGAGGCTACACTTGAATACATTTTAATAAAAATCGTTGTACTTGAGTTCCAGAAAATCGTAATTTTGTGTTATGCTAACTATCGCTAAATTTTGAGTTTGAAAAAACTTTTGAGATACTCAAAATAAATCCACATAACTAATGTGATTAAATTTCGTCCATGGTTTGACATCATTTCACAAACTACGTTTTTGGAATCTCGTTTCCTCAAAACTACTTTAGGCATAGATTATTTTTACCAATTAAAAAACATATTTCACTAGTGTTCTTGATAGTGTTGTACCATTTAAAATTTTGTAAATAGTTAACAAGGCGAGAAAAGCTCAACTTTATCTAAATCAATAATTAACATTGTAAGAAATTCAGAATTTTCTTTTCTTTTGATAGACTTGCTATTCCCATAATTATTGTTTGACACTGAACAAATGTTTGGCCCTGCAATTACGAATTTTTCATATATAACTGTAACATTATTACTGCATCAGTAAGTCTTGAATGAGAAGCCTGTCCTGTTCCATACAGATTCCAATACATTTTTATAAATTCATACATATATAAAGAACGTATTTTTCTTTACCAGCTCTCTAAGATAGTTAGGGTCCATGTTCTTATTTTGATGCATAGTTGCTAAATTGTCATTTTCATACATATGACATTTTGTTTTAGACATAATAATCACATATATTTAGTATTGTTTTCTTACAGGTAAACACATCATGTAGTAATGTATGTTTGTTTATTTATTAATGACAAAAATGTTTTTCCTCCTCCATTCAAATATCCTTTGCAAAGATGGTTATAATTTGTTTAGTTTATTCTGTGATAGAACTTTTTATTAATCATTTATTATCTAATAATAAAATAACACGCTTTATTTCATTAGCAACCAATTTCGTACAAAGCAGTGAACAGCTGATTAAGTTTTCTACTTCTACTTATTGCCACTAGGAGCACTACCACTGTTGCACTGAGATAGATTTAGTTTGAAAACTCATCCCACGGTGAAAATTTCAGAAACTAAGATAACAAATTATAGTGTATTGCCTTCAGTTTTGATAACTTTAGCTCATATTTATTAGTACGAATATAGTTATATACTAGGTTAAATACCGTGTTGTGGAAATATCCATTGTGAGGATCCGAAAGCAAAAAAGTGGACTTTTGAATGATACCTATCGGTAGTGCAGTATTTTAGAGTCCAAATGAAACACTATTCAGTTTAGTATGTGGGAATACCATATCTAAGGGTGAACTTTTCGATAACTTAACTTTTGAGGATAGCTGCCTTAAGATCTTAATCAAAGTTTCGTTTTATTCAAAATCGACTGTAACGATTTAAAAAAAAAATATAGTTTCTATAACAAAACGTATTGGTCATAATCCCTCTAAACTCGTTTTAGGATTTGTCGATAAACCCATAAATGAGGTTGTTATAAAATGGTCTAATTTCTAAAATCGGCTTTACCGTTTCTATAAATTATCAAATTTAATGACACAAACCAGCATTGCAAATCACAAGTAAAAGTAATTAACTATCCAGGTATAATAGGCAAAAAAACCGAACATGAACCTTGATTATCGATAACTCAATTTGATTCAGATACTTTACTAAACCGGTCAGGTGTTCGATTGATTTTTCTCCCTATTATTTTTGAGGAGTACTAGTTTAACCAAAATCGTACTTTTTCTAAATACAGACGATTCCCTAAGTATAACATCGCTATGATCTTAAGGTAGGGATTCTTCTAATCTACACCACTCGCAATTATTTATTGTCCGTGATATTTGGTGAAAGTAGTATTATTTCGAACTAAATTCAATAAAAAGGGATCAATGATATTATCCGGTGATATATTCGGATGAAGCGGAGATTTTTTATTTCTGTTTACACTCCGGAGACTGGAGTAGTGGTTGTTTTTAAATAAAGTCATTCTACTGTATGCTAAGGACGAGTATAGCACAAGAGAAGAAGTTTAGGCACTTTTCAATTCATTAAAATTTAATTTATTTATTTTTGTTGTTGGAATCTAAGACGACACCCATGGTATATTTTCACGTTTTAATGATAACTATCAAACTCATTTCTTTGCGGAAACAGCTACAATTGCTTTTTTTTAGTCTATTTTTGTTTTGTTTTATAAATGTATGAGAAAGTTTGTGCAATTTTCTGTACCATTAATTTTCCTTTGCAACCACAACAACTTACAGGTGTTACAGATGGGTCGTATCGGGTAATTTCTCCAGTAACAAGTGTATCACCTGTTTGAGTTTGCGGTTTAACTCCGAGCGACCATAAGACAAGTTTATCAATGTCTCTCACTTTCAATGCGAAATAAAAAAGAGCAAACTTTCTCATTCACGCAGATAACACATTTTAAAGTTCTTTTGTTTTTGCAAGAACGGAATATTTGCCGCGTCTCTAAATCAAATATTTACTTAGTACGTCCTTTTTGGGCATTCTATCCTTGTAGCCCTCGTAGTTCATATTTAAATTGAAATTAATAGTATTTAGCAATGTGGGACGCTATCATTTTCCTAAACGATTATCCCGCGCGCTTAGTTTATATCGGTAAATCGGCTATAATGAAACTTTTAGTTCCTCAAATTAAATAGAGCGTCCACTTCTTTACTCGTGTCGTGAAGTCTTTCTAGGTGTACGTAGTAATTTTATGTATATATGTAAGAGTGAGTGGAGGGGAAATTCGTTTGTTTGGTTGTACCTCACTCTTATTGTACTCAAATCTCCAAAATAGACTGAAGGAAAGGACAGATAGGTGAGTGAGGAAAGAGTAGTCATCACAGCAAAACCGAAATGAGATGATGAAAGGATAGTCATCGCAGAGCAAACCAAAACTGAAGTGAGATGAGGAAATTGTAGTCATCAGAGAGCAAATCAAAACCGAAGTGAGATGAGGAAAGTGTAGTCATTCCAGAGCAAACTAAAACCGAAATAAGACAGGAAAATTTAGTCGTTTCACAGCAAATCAAAACCGAAGTAAGATGAGGGAAAGAGTAGTCATTCCAGAGGATAGCAAAACAGAAGTGAGATGAGGATAAGGTGTTCATTCCACAGCAAATTAAAATCGAAGTAAGAATAGGGAAAGATTAGTCATCGCAGAGGAAACTAAACTGAATTGAGATGAGGAAAGGATAGTTATGGCAGAGCAAACCAAAACCGTAGTGAGACTAGGAAAGTGTAGTCATCGCAGAGCACACGAAAACCGAAGTGAGATGAGAAAAGTGTAGTCGTCGCAGAGCAAATCAAAACCGAAGTGAGATGAGGAAAAGGTAGTCATTCCAGAGCAAACCAAAACCGAAATAAGACAGGAAAAGTTAGTCATTTCACAACAAATCAAAACCGAAGTAAGATGTGGGAAAGAGTAATCATCCCATAGCACAGCAAAACTGTTGTGAGATGAGGATAAGGTGTTCATTCCACAGCAAATTAAAACCGAAGTAAGAAGAGGGAAAGGTTGGTAATTCTAGAGAGAAAAAAACGAAGTATGATTAGGAAAGGGTAGTCATTCCAGAGCAAACAAAAACCGATGTAAGGATATGCATTATCTGTTTATTAACTCGACCTACCTGGCTTGTTGGCATGTCCTTCACATAAGTTTGGGTACTCGGACCATACTTAACTCCAGGAGTTTTAGTCAGAAATACATTGTGAGCCTCACAAAAGGCCCCATACCATCATTCCATCGGTCGAGAGGGATAAAGTCGTTAAACATTAACTAGCCATCAATAACAGACTGTTCAGTCTAGTATAACAACTGTTTACTGTTTCCCTGCTTTAAAATGTTCTAATATAATAAATAGCTTGCTGGGATCAACACATATCCTATTCTTCGAAACTATATTACGGAATATTTATGTGACCTTGTATCAAACATCGCATCAATAAAACTATTTTTAAACAGTTTGTTCCGCGCCTACAAGTCTATACAAATTAGACGACATAGTCCTGCTAATTAAGGAGTCACTTACAATCTAATGAGTAGCTTTCCAATCCAAACTCATAGAATGGAGTATAAATGATGTCATCCAGTGGGTAAGCGTGAACATTTTTCAATATGTCAAACAAATGGAGTGCATAATCATTGTGGTGGTTTTAATTTTACTTTCTCACAATGCACACAGAGGGAAAGTATTGAGTGGGAGGGGGAAATCATGTGACCTTAAAATTATCACGTGAAAACGTTTCTAGAAAAACGGGTACAGTTTAGATCAAAATTTGCTTATCCCTCGTAAGGTACGATACAAAATATAATGGTTACCATATCTCCAAAATTTGGGTTTTTGGTAAAAAAATATACAACTAATAAAATATCTGAAAACCTGGTTTAAGAATTCACCTTATAATTTTCTATCAAACTCAAATGAGAATAATAATACCAAAATCAATTGTGGCAAATCTTAAAAATAATATTTTAGAGTACTTGCTGAAAAATAAATGAATTTTATCCAATGTCATTAAAAGTCCTGTTAGAGTGTCATGATAGTTATAACTTCCCTAAATTGATTCTACCGATTTCGATCGAACTTAAGTGAAATATCAACATTAATAATTATTTGAGTATAGCAATGTATTTAATTTCATTAAAAACTGTTTAATAATTTGAGTTATAGAGTACTGCACAAATGACAGACAGACAATATTTCTAAAACCTTTACCTAAACAAAACGTGTTATTCGACTGCTCCTTAAAAAATTCACTTTGAAGTTATCTTTTAAAAACGGGTAATGAACCATTATTATCGACATAAACTATTTAGATTTAATTTTGATAAATTATGAACATTTATAACATAAATTGTTATTTCAATAACGGTAGAAAATATTTTTACTGTTAACCATTTGGACAGTTCCAAATTAGTTTTAAGAAAGGTCAATAGAATGATTCTGTTTGTCATCTATCTGACGACTTCTGCAGTCTGTACAGCCGAAATATATTAACCGATTTTAATCAAACCGATGAGTTTAGGGTACAAATGAAGCATTTTTAAGCTCTATTTAATATTTAAATATCAATAAACTAATTTCATAAGAACTTTGATACGAAATTGGACGTATATACCATCTTATCTCCCATGAGATTATTTTGCGAATGTTGTTTAAAGGCGAAAAACCTCTTGGTCATCACCACTCGAACCCCTAGAACTTGGACCCCTAGCTCTCGAATACTCTATTAGCTCAGTACACAAGATTATTTTTGTGCAATTCAGATCTTTTCAAGTTGTGGAAGACAGAATGTGGGCCCACTAAATTAAATTCTAGTTGGTACTGTTCTAGTTGGTAAAGTTTGTTAAAATTTAACTATACAAAAAGACAAGTTTTACAAAATTTATTCTGTAACTAGTTTCAAGTAGAAAAAGAACAATTTTGTTTCCGTCTAAGCAGTTTCACACAAATTCCATTTTTGTCTAATTCGCTATTATATTTTCTATTTTAGTTCGTTTAAAGGGTAAAATCCCCTTTTTCGTCATTGTCTTAGAAAAAGAAGAATAGAATATAAAATAAAGCACCTAGCCCTTGATAATCGTGTCAAGGGAGACTTGATAGAAAATATGAAAGAACGGATCAAACCCAAGAGTACATGAAAAAAGGTGTAGATCCAGCCTAAGGTCTTCATCGGGATGCCCAAGTACTCACTATAAGCGAGCCTCGGAGGGTATCTCATATAATAATGGGGGGAAAACTAAGTATTAAAGACACTGACTAAAAGTAGCAAGACATTTTTTATAGGAGGTAGTAATGATTATTATTTTGGTTTCGTAGATGGGTGTGAGAAAGTTAGTTATTGCAATCATTTTACACAGTTTGCTTCAAAATACTATTTCATAACTTCAGTTTATTATTATAATAACTTTAACACGTTTTGTAATGCGCCTGGGTTCCGCCCAACTCAAAATCAATTTACTTTAGTAAAAACAATTTTTGGTATATTTTTCTGTTGACATTTACGATAGAGAAAGTAATTTTTTACGATGGTTATTTTGGGCATTATTACCTGTTGATTATTACTGTGAAGTGTTGTAAACAATAAATAAATATCTTTAATTTAATGAATAGAAGATGTATCTATCCATAAAAGGAAACTCGGAGTGAAGTGGGAGATGTTCACAAAAGATCGGTTCCACTCAAGTTGTCGATTTAAGAAAAACCGGTTTTTTTATCTTTTACAAACTAGGCTGCAACAACTCGTTTTTTGAAATGTCACTGCCATAGTGGCCAATTATAAAGATGATGCAAATTCATACATGTAGTTTAAGCAATAGCGATTTATTGATGTTGAGATTATTTAAATAACAATTTAATCATCCAATAAGAAAAATAATATTTTTTGAGTAGAAAGGTAAGGGTAAAGGACACCAACCAGGGGCTTTACATTTGTAAACTTCTTCCAAATAGATTTCCATTGTACAATTCAGAACATATGTCTAACTGCAATCATTTTCACATTTAAATCCAAATTTTTAATTTTCCATTTTTAGAATTTCCAGAATTAACAGTTTACAACCAAATTATTAGGTCTTAAGTAATTATTTAAATATTTAAAATGCGACGTTTTGACTTCCTACCCTATATTAGAAAATAGGGTATTTAAATTTTTTAAATTGGTTTGATTGTGAAAATTACCAAAATACACAAAACTAAATATTTTTTACAAAGTTTTAAGCGTAAAAAGGTATCAACTAAGGACACCAAGTTTTTCTCCTTTTGTCCAAATTGGTTACCATAGTACAACAAATTAAAATATAGCATCTAACTTTAAGCACTTTCTGCATTTTTACATTTAAATGCATTTTTATAAATTTTCCATTTAATGGCTTAGAGAAGTAGTTGTTTTGAATTAAAGTTTTAAGTCCTTATAACTTACTTAGAATTACAAAATTCAGCATATATATTGGACGCTTTACCACACCATAGGAAATGGGAAAATTTAATTATATTTTGTGTTAATGTTTTAGCTTTTAAGCAGTGATTTTGAAAATCACCAAATAAAAATAAGCAAAATAGTAAAGGAATAAATTTGAGTTTCAAATTTGTTTAAGTTTTTTCCCAAATAGATTGCCGTAGTACAACAATTCAAAACATATGACTTAACTTTAAGCATTTTCCGAATTTTTACATTTGAATGCAATTTTTTAAAATTTTACATCCTATCGTTTACTGAATAATAATTTTGAAATAAAGTAAAAAAAATTTCTAAGTATTTTGCCTGTAGAAAATACTTAGAAATAACAAATTTAACACATATATGGTCTCCTTAACAAATCACCAGTAATGTTAAAATTAATTGTACTTTGATTAAATATTTTACTTTTTATGCGATGATTTTGAAAAATTGCCAAATGCAAATAAGCAAAATAGGACAGCTGCAAAACTATAAGTGTACTTGGATATTACCTAGAGGCTTTAAATCTGTTTATTTCTTACAAGCAATTTCCTATAAGTCAAAATATAGCATCTACCTTCAAACATTTTAAAGATTTTATCTTTGAAATTAAACATATTAAGTGTCTGTACATATCACAGTCGCTACTTGGTGAAATTCCATATTATCTGACAGCTGTTTTGTCTGAAGATGCTTAATTGCAAAACAGCTGTCACAATATATGATGATTTGTGAAATTTTACATGTGAATTATTATTTACCTTAATTTGGAATTAAAATTTTTAAATCACTAATTTTTTGTAGCTAATAGAATTAATATTTTTAACATGTTTTTTATACTTTATACGTACTTACAATTTCGAAATTCAGTATATATATTTGTCTGTATATGGTGTATATCACTGGTGGTGTAAACATAATAATTTTATTACCGTTTTCGACAGTTAGCAATGATTTAGAAACATCTCTAAACGACAGTAAACTAAACAGAACATTTGGTTTAGAACATAAGAGTACTTAAAGACTTCAACTTCGTTTTGCTTCTTAGAGATTGTTATTTTATAATAATTCTGAACCTATCATCTAACGTCAACGAATTTCACACTTTTTACATTAAAAAGTAAAGTTTTATAATCTCCTATTTTTAAATTCTTATTGAATTAAGAATTTTAAACAAAGCATTAAGTACGTAGAACGTTATAATAATACGGCACATATTTTTGAATACACTACCAGAAACTATAAAATTATAATATTTTAATGAATTTTCGTATTTAAATGAAGTTTTTCAAAAAATTTTCAAATTTAAATACTCAAAACTGGAATTGTAAACAGAAGGGTTCTTTGACACCAATTATAGGTTAAAAACTTGACAGATTTCTTCCGAAAAGATTGTCATAACAACTAACGTGAACCATTTTCACGACTTTTATTTTTAAAATTTCCTATTTTTATAAATAACTAATTAATAATTTTCTTACAAATTATTGGATAGTTAATATTGACTTATCGGCGCATATATACGACTGTATGATTGTGTCACACCAATTAAATATGCCTTTTAGAATTGGTTTTAAAAATCTTCAAATGAAAGTGCATAAAACCGATTATATTATCCAAAACAAACAGAGGCACACTTTTGACACACTTCTTTCAAATAAATTGCTATTGTATGATAATTCAGAACATATTAATTTATATTTAACCACTTTTACGAGTTTTTTAAAAATAAAATACAATTTTTAAAATCCACCGTTTGTAATGCTTACTGAATTAACAATTTTTAAACAAAATGTTACGTATTTGGTACGTACTTAATATTTGTTACATATATATTCGACTGTAATGTATATGCCACTGGTAATGAGTAAAAAATAGTGGTTTTTTACCTTTTAAACCTGAAAAATCTGCAAATGGAATTACGGCAAACAAGACATTTTGAGCAGAACGGTAAGAACACTTCGTACCACCTGGTTTACCACTATCTAATTTTACACATTCCTTCCACTTCTAACTATATTATCGTAGTTCGATTTTTAAAACATATCACCCAACTTTAATCATTATTTTAATTTGTTTATGGAAATTTTTTAAATCACATTTTTTAAACAAGAATTAACAATTTTTAGGAATCTAGAGCTTTGAAGTTTGGCACATTTATGTGACTGTATATGCCATTCTACCTGCAATGTAAAAAATAATAATTTGATTCACTATTTTAATTAATTTTATCCTTTAAGGTTTGATTTTGAAAAATTGCCAAATGAAAATACGTAAATTCAAATATTTTGCGCAGAACAGATAGATTGTTATTGTACGTTAATTCGGAACATATCAAATAATGTTAAGCACTTTACAACATTTAGTTTTAAAAGTAATTCTCTCATTTTAGAACTTAAAATATTATCAATTTCAAACAAAGTTTTAGATATTTAGTACTTATATAGACTTTTGAAAAATTGTACATAATTTCGGCTCTACATTATACGCCATACCACTGGTAGTGGGAAAATAATCAATTTTATCTTCTAAATTTCGTGAGTTTTGAAATATCGTCAAATGTAAACAAATACGCAATAATAAATATATTGTTAAAGTGGTAAGAGTTCTGAGATAGAGACATCACCTAGGGGCTTCAATCTTCTTCTAAATAAATTGTCATTTTACAACCATTAAAAAAAATTTTTAAAGGATCTAAATTCAAGGTTTTTTTAAACGATATTTTCAAATACTAATTTTAAAATCATAATTTTTTACCAGTTTTCTGTTGTATAATTAGTATAAAAAAAATAACCTCTACAAAGCGGTATATATTTTTTAGAACGGCTGTTCTTAATTCATTACTAGCTTTCATTGAGGTTATTTTATTGTTTTATTAATGTCTGTTATAAAAGGCATAACACTTTAAAATTGGCTTTATCGATAACATTTTCCTTAAATTTAAACATTGTTTACCTATAGGCCTACCAACATGACAAAATATCAAGTAAAAGAAAGTTACGACAATAGAATAATTGGAAAAAAAATTAAACTCGACAATTGCTACTAAATATTATATGCCAATCAAATACAACTTAAGTTTATAGCAAGTTTATGACACAGGCTTTATTTAAATTTATGAAAAAGGTTACTGAAATTGCACGACGAACGACTTATCTCCCATGAGAAATACATAGGAAACACTCTCAAAATTCAACTAAACATTACTTTTTCTTCACGTAAAAGTAATATAGTTAGACTTTTGATAAATGGGGATGAATATTTTTATTTCTTGTTATTTGTTGTTATGGATGAGTGTGTAAGAAGCTTCTGTCAATTTTTAGCAACCTTAATTAATTTGTTAGTGTCACGCAGCTTTCTTGCCGTATCATCTGTTTTGACTTCTGAGAAAGTCTATGTAATGTGTACACCTGTTTAATGCGTAGCACCTTCATTACATAAACATAAAATAAACGTGCACCTACTTACGTCAGACTTGTTACTCTATGTTTGTCAACCTGGCATAAAATTATACTGTTCGAACATCTCAATAAAATACTCTGCAAGTACCCAGTCAGCTGACATGAAACTACGCGAATTTCTTTCCATGTCTTGTACAGTATACATCCATTCGTTTGACTACTTTGACCTTTTCATTATATATACAAACTACCAAAACGAGCAGTTTAGCCTCATATAAGACCTAGGTGAATTGTAACTACAGAAATTTCTAATAGTAGAATTTTGTTCAAACCGATTAAAAAAAAAATCTTAATGAATCATTAAACGTAACGTGCTTGAAAAATTAATAGAAATTCTATTCGAATTCAACCACCGTATCGCGGGGATTTAGGTCGAAAATTTAAACACAAAATTTGTGTAACAATTAGACAAACATTGTGACTGCTAGGAGAGTTGACACTTATATACAGTTTGACAATAGAGTCACACACCCACCCCTTTTCAAAATAATTTGATAAAAAATCAAACTTTGAGAAATCTACTAGTGTCTATAATAACTTTGTTTTACTCCACTCTAGCGGGTGTGGGGAAACTTTGAGGGCCAACACAAATATCTTACATACTAAGAGGGAGAGTCGTGTGATAAATTAATGTAAACATATTTACAGGTAGAAACAAGTTTAAAACTGAGCCCTGCAAACGAATTTTTCATATAAGTCGCAAACTTGTTTTTAAAAAAACACATTCATTTTATTTAATGCTCCCTTTAGAAATTTTCACGATGAGTATTAAGATAGGAAGAATTTCTAAAATTTAGAATTTTAATTGATATTTATCCATTTTCTTTCTATTGGTGGCATTACTTAACTCTTGGTGACTTGTTTCAGATCAACTCTGTTTATAAAAATAAGCCATCTTTTATAGCCCAATTTGCCCCCCCCCCCATTCTCTACCTGTAAAATAGATATTGTCTAAGACGACTCCTTTGATAGACGAAGCAGTACCTAAATAGCTGTTAAAAATGGATTTCATCTGAAACGCGTCAACAAACGTTAAGACAATGACAGAAGATGGTACTTAAAATAATTATTTACGTCCTAGCAGAAATGATGATAATTTAAACATTTTAAATTGTAACTCTTCAGGCTTTCTTTCAGTACGACAAAAAAATATATACTTACGTATATGTTGAAGACAAGGTTGTAGAAGAGGGCCAGTTAGATTATTATTTTCTCATTCAGATCATTTTTATTTAGTTAAGGAGTTTATTGTCAAACAAAAATTGCAGTTTTTTTTATTTACCTGAACAGAATAAACAATTCCATCATTTTTCATCACTATTAACACGCCCGAATTTCGTCGAACTTCAAACACAATATTTTACATGGTAAAATATGCTCAAAAGGACCATTAAATAACATTATTTTTTGTTATAAACTATTTCGCGATTATATGAAATATTCATTTTCAGAGATTTGTTTTACAATTTGAGAACTACCATTTTTTCTCAAAGGACTCACTTTTAATTTTCGCCATTTTTCTTTACCCATTAAAACCTTCAAAGATGTTGCATATAACCCATACTTGAGTCCCCCCTCACTTCTCACCGATTCGCCACTGAAATTTTAAAAAGTTACACTCAAACGTAAAGTTATACTTAAATGAAGATGCTCAAAGATTAGATTACGTATTAGATCCAATTACCCAGAAAATAGAAAAGGAGGCCTGATACATTAAATCACACTCCTACAGTTTATTAAATTTTTTGTAATCATCCTAAATTTATTTTGTAGGTATTTCATGGTCCCGACTTTGGTTCTTGCTTTAATTAAGATCGTCTGTAATATTCAAATTTATGACTCTTACCCTAAGATCGTCTGTAATATCCACATTTATGGCTCTGGCTCTAAGATCAGTTGTACTATCCACATTTACGACTCTTGCACTATAATATCGGTTATAATATCCACATTTATGGCTCTGGTCCTAAGTTCGGCTGTAATATCCACATGTATAACATTCCCGGATCGGCTTTAATATCAACATTTATGGTTCTTGCCATAAGACCGTTTGTAATATCCACATTTATGGATCTTGCCGTAAGATCGGCTGTAATAACCACATTTGTTACAACTTGTTCTAAGATCAGTTGTAATGTTCACATTTATGGCTCTGGCCATAATATCGACTGTAGTATTCACATTTATGAATCCTGCCCTAAGGTCGGCTGTAATAAATACATTTATGGCACTTGCCCTAAGATCGACTGTATTATCTACATTTATGACTCTTTCCCTATGATCAACTGTATATTCGCATTTATGAATCTTGCCCTAAGATCGGGTGTAATAAATACATTTATGGCTCTTACCCTATGATCGACTGTATTATCCACATTTATGGATCTTGCCTCTCCACTGTAATTTCCACAAGTAAAATATACTAAAGGGAGCATAAACATTCTAGGAACTCTTTCACTCACCTATCCCCAATACCAAAACGAAAAAGGTTGTCTTTAAAAATGTGTATTCTGTCAATCAAAATCGGTTAATCAATCAAAAGTGAAAATGGAACCGAATTTGAAAAGGAAAATACTGTATATATATATATATTTTCATATTTAAGTAAGGGCCTAAACTTACTTCACTTTTGTCATAAACTGTATTTGATAAAAAACCAAGTTTGTAATGACAGCGAAGATAAATTTTGTTTTTTAACATTGTTCCCTAAACCATAATTATTTTTACTTGCCATTTACACACGGGTTTGAGTCACTCATTTTCATATTTAACTGATATTTGAACGAAATCGGTAGAGCTGATTTTTAGAAAACACGTATTCGTAATTTTGTACTTATTCCCCAGAGATCTTTTTTTTTTTTTTTTTTGCCGTTAATTCAAACCGGTATTTTTGGTGAGATGGCAACCCAATCGTTTAGTTTGGTTCCTTAAGGGCTATACTTGATAAAATTTTGATCAAAATGGTAGCTCCCTCAAATTTTGAGACATGAAATAATTGAAAATAAATATCTCCCGATATGGTTAAAATATGCCCACATACAAAGTTAGATTGAAATCGGCTCATCCGTTTGGGTTGTAGAGCATTCGACATATGACATACAGACAAACATCATTGTAGAAATCACTTTTTTTGTAATTAATAGACCTCAAACGAATAAATCCACAACAAACTCGAGATTGATTGACCCACTATAACCTTCTCTATACTACATAATTATATATGAGACTAAAAATTAGCCCTCAAAATTACAAAACATTGGATGAAATAAAACTTTGTGAAAATTGTTTGGTTTTTTGACAGTCCAGATTGATCAAATACATACTTTCTACCTAATAAACGGGAATTATTTAAAAAAGAATAATTTACTCTTGGAAATAAATAAACATGTTACACCTGTTTCATGATGGAATGTTGTTAAAACCTTTGTTAAAATAGTAACCACAATCAGCTGTTAGAAGACAATGAAAAACCAGTGTCAGTGTCAATGACCCTGTATTGATTTGTATTGTTAACCAACTATATACACACTAGTGAGAATGTCTTACGTTAATCATTTATTTGATAATAGAAAACCTATATACAGAATGGAAAATAAATCATGGAACCTCAGTATAATAATACTTAATCCGTTTATGGATTAGTTACTCTACTTTGTTGATAGGTTTTCAAAAATTATCCCCATTTTGACACTCAAACATTTGAAATATTATCACCATTTGGTTAATGGTTTAATGAATACCAAAAAAAATTGTGGAAGCAAAATTACTGTAACTGATACAACACGACTCGGGTTCAAAATTGGAAAGTAAGTCTTTAGTTTGAATCACTCCTGTGCAATTCTGTAAACTTTAAAATGGTGTACTAGTTCTTAAGAAGTTGTTGAAAATAATTTTCATGACATTCATTGATAATTTATTTTGTTCCTGATTATGTCCACCGATTGAATAGATTGTAACATATTTCGAGCATTTTAATATATCTCTGAATGTGAGAGAATTACTGATTTCATGTTTGGCGTATATGACCAAATTTATTAATTATATTACTATAATTTAAAACACTTCCCTATTTAAATATTTATTTCATTAAGAACATTTTATAAAACCATTAAGTCAATTCATTGTAGTTTCTAACAATTGTAATAAAGAAATTATTCAAAATGTGATGTCCCGCTAATTTTTGTTAAGATCCTCATATAGTCATTTTTTTCGGATATTTATCCTGTTTGAGACTTAAAGCAGTTGTCGCAAGGTTCACATTAAAACATTTTTAGTTACTCCTCCTCCTCAAAATGATTGATTAATTTATGAAATATTATAAAGGTACTATATAATAGTACTTCACTGTCACTTTCATTATATATTACTTACGTTTAAATACATATAGCCTATTTTCATAATCATGTCGTGTTTGGTGTCATTTTATTTTAAATTTAACAAAGATTTCAAATATGCCATTTAAATTTGTTAAAATTTGTGATTTATCAAATCAGCAATTGCTTACTGGACGCCCCATTGTATGAGTCATCTTCCTGGCCGGGCCGGTCAAACCAAGGTGCTCGTGAGTGCGCGTGCGAGAGGAAGGGTCTCCTGATCCGTTAAGTGCGACGGCTGGTGGAATAGGGTATAAGTGTCTATTTATCACAATTATACAATTAGTCAGTTGTTACAGACTCTGTTAGTGAGTGGTAGGTAACTCGAAGATCAAAATTCTGAGTTTTTAACTTTGGTTACTGCCAAATTTGGAGTTAGTAAAAAATTAATAAAACCCCTCGAGATATAAGCAAAATGTGTTTATGTAACAAATTTGGTAAAAAGCCGTTTCACTCATTGTGACTACTGGCTTGGATAGGCCGAGATTCTACCTGGATTTATATCTTATTTAAATAATCTTGGGTTGATCCCTCTTTTGCATTTTCCCTATCAGCTCTCTCTTGACAAACTCTTGTTCTCTTCAAACGTTGACGCAATTAGAGTATTTTATTTGAGAGCTAAGTGTCTTTATTTTATTTTTTCTTCTTTTTTTATAAAGCAATGATGACAGAGAAGGGAAAACAGGGAAAAACAAATAGGCTATAGAAAATTACACAGATAACAAACATCATTCCAAATAACGTTTTTAAACTTAAGATATTTTTGGTCCGTTCAAAACGAAATATTGACTTTTGACCTTTTTCATAACTTACTCTGTACCCGATGGGATTTTTTTAGGCAAATACAGCATTTAAAAAAAGCACGCAGATTCGTAACGCATCCTTGAATAGCATGTTGAACAGTGGAAGCAATAGAGCTTGCCGCTGACGTAGGTAAATGATTAAGTAAAAGTAAATTATACAGTAGGTAATTACTTCCTTTATAAAGCTTCTTGAAATGCAAACCGGAAGGAAACTGATGTGTGCATAATATCTTTGAAACGATATGGTCAAAAATTTACCGACCAGAAAATGTGCGTGACTTGAATAAATATTTGTTCGCGCATCAAACGCGATAATTAAATTTGTATGATCATAAAAACGCAACATAGTACACTTTCCCGTCCCTACGTCAATATATATGCATTTACTTTTTGACAATGGTGTAAAATTTCTGCCAAACAGATTTATAGGTTAGAAAGAGGTCAAACAACGTGCTTACAAACTTTTAGCCGGACACTAACAGTTTTCGACTTCCCTTGACCGCAGACATTTTAAACCGATGGAATTTTTTTGTCAGTTGATCCTAATCAGTTTTCAGATTCAGTACATTAGCCTCAATTCCTCGGTTGGGAAAATGTTTGTCAGACGAAGGTACAAATTCTAGAATAAAATAAATAAATCAATACACTCAAAATATCAGCCGGACCTCAACATCTTAATACCAGAATTTTTCTAATTTTAAAAGAGATAACAAGGTTCCGTTATGGAAAATTATCTTATTAAAATAAGAGTGTCTGCTACCGCTTAAGTAGCAACTGGCAGTATTACCAAAAATTGCATTAACTTTTACAACAGTGATGTGTAAACAAAAATATCTAACACATGTTAAATCATAATAAAATTATATTTCGTTATACTGTAGTTTGAAACATCCACTTTACTTACCCAGGTAAGTTTGGAATTCAACCGCCATTTTTTAACCGACCCTCATATTTCATTTCCTCAGGAAACCTAAAAAGGAATTTAATTTTCGATTTGCCGGCTGTCCGTCGTTGTATTTTGTACGTAAGCACGATAGAAGCCACAAAAATTAAAATAGGAACATGAAATTTGTCTTAAGGGATATTCATAAAAAATAAAATTAAAAATTAAAAATTAAAAAATGGCAACCATTTTAAATAGTTTTTTGTTCATATCTCCTGTGTTATTTCACTTATAACACACCAAATTAGTCAAAATTTGCCAATTTAATTCTGTTTAAATTGTAATGATAGCAACCCCACTCCCTTTAAGATCACAAATAACGTAATTTCAAATTCTGACCACACAGGAAAATGTGATATGTAATTACGAGATGGTGTAGAGTCGAGTCACAAAGACGAGCGCAGCGTGTTGAGGAGCTTCAAATATATACAGCTACGAGGCCCAGCGGGGATGAAACACTGATACGAGCGAAGTGAGTGGAGACGGATTAATAATACACCTGACGATACGTCAATAAAAGGACCAACTTTTGGACATTATTTTTAAACTATTCGTTTGTAATACATTTAATGGTGGGGTTGATCAAATACCACGATGGCACCAATCAATTTGTTTATTATTTAATTACACTTCCCAAATAATTATGAAACGTTTTTCGTGCTTTTAAATTGTCATTACGTTTAAAATTACTTTTCAAATTGATAAAACGTGCTATTCTCACGACTGTCGATACTATGAGAAAATATTTGACACTAACTTTCTTGATATTTTCATCTGTTCTGAAAATTATCCACATCAGTAATTCTTGAGTTACATTCCTGTCTGGTTATTTTTTGGTCAGATAAACCGTGTAATTTTGTAGAAAACTAGTAATTGAAAACATGAATATTCATGTTCAAAACAGCTTATCCTGTAATTATTTAATAACTTTCTAGTTTGTTTGGAAATAGTTTCAGTATGACAGAACGGATAAGAAATAATTAGAGAATTATTTGGCAATGTCGGGTGGATAATCATCTATTACACAATAAACTTAAATGGTTGACAAGTAGTTTTTTATACGTAACTAAATTACATCGACACAATGACGTATGAACACTATATGTTCATTTTTTTCTGAGTACATATTTTTTTCTTTACACCTGAAGACGTTACGGACCTAACTCAAATTTTATTTAGCTAAATTAAATAGTTTTCGTTATAAGGTAAGGAGAAGACTGATGATTTGTTTATATCAGTTTACATGATGCACAGACTATACTTCGCTTTAGAATGCAGAATATTCCAGGAGGAGATCTTGTCTTAGTTAATATAGGATTAGAGGTAGACCTGGGAGACAAAAACATTGTAATTCGTTCAGAGATCCAAACTTTCAGACAATTAAAGCCCTCACTTCTGTTCAAATGTCAACTCGATTGTTTTGTTCACTCTACACTGCATTAACCATACAATGGAGTGGAATGACAGAATAGAACATCTTCCTTGGTGGCGTCATTTTCTGGCCAGCGTTTAGGTAAGAACCTAGTCTCACGGCTAAATCCTGCGAACTTGTTCCGTGTGATAGTAGGTCCTTTATACAGATTGTTGCCATTATTACGGACCAGAATTATTTGTACAAAGGAGATCCAATCTGTATTTTATTTGAGCGGGATATTGACAATACTGCACATACACTCTTCAACTTTGGAGAGTTTGATTTAAGGAGGACGATTAACGGAAACCAGCAGTTAAAAGATGATGTGATATTGAAATCTTGAACAAAATCTGCAACTTATTGGTTTTTTACTTTATTTACAATATTTACTTTATATTTCATAATGAACTAGTTACAACGTGGTCCATGTGAAAACTAGTTCCAGAATCGGTTATTTTTGCTGTTTTGAGTGTACATTTTGCAAGGGAAAATGTTGATTTAATATTTAAAGATTCATAATACGTCAATCAGTTTCAAAATGGCAATCAACAAATCTATCTACTAGACAAACACACGATAAGAATTGTGAAACTGTTTAAGATGTCTTACACACTTTTGTAAAGAGCAAGTTATAGTGTTACACTATAGTCAAAATTTAAAACAAAATAGCCTCGATATTTACACACACACACACACACACACACATATATATATGGGAATAAACTAAATAATCAGCGTTATGACAGATCGTTTTAAAGTTTATTCATGAAGTTTCAAAAACTACTGATCAATAATTATAGTATATTTCTTTAATAAAGAATAAACGCTTCTGTAAAAGTCACAATTTTTTTGAAATAATACGTTACTTAATGGTTAATTCAATTTTTTTTTAATTTTAAATAGATTGTTATTTTTAACATCTTTAATACGAAGTGTTATTTGGCTTTTCTTTATTTGATATTATCCCCAAATATACTCTTTTGATACAATCAATTTTGTACAGAGAAAAATCGTAATTCTTGACGTACACCCTAGTTGTATGAAATTGAAAACCAACTTTCTAGTTCGATGAGTATACCAGTATCATATATGATATGGGTAGGCTAAAACACCTGTTGACGTATTAATTATGTGGTTTTTGTTAGTTAATTAGGATTGATTTCATCTTAATGCAACAGCTGATTGCGCATTAAATCATATTTTTGTATAGTCACTGTTGCTTAGCCTTTGAACTACGTTTATTTTACAATAAATATCTTTTTAAGTCAATTGTAGTATTCTACGATATGATATACTCTATTACATGGCTACAAGTTTCACTGCCACAGGCGGCATTTTCGGGCTCTCTAATTATAAGTCCACTTACAGTATATTACACAAAATAAAATTTTAAATAACACGTATTTACATATTTAGTACATTAACTGTACATGTCGCGTAGTATTTACATGTTTAAATTACTCTGTTTTGTCACTATTTAAAAGCATCATGTTTCTACGTAATTAACTGGAAAACTAGTTTTAAAACTTTTTTGTATGTTAACTTGATTCTTTGTACTTTGTACTTTGTAGTGGAATCTTCTAGGTCAATTTAATGTATGTTGTTCGTATATATATATATATATATATATATATATATATATTAGTTTTAAAATACTAATAAATTGACTGAAAAAGGTTATTGTCATATTTTTTAAATTTTAATAATTTACAACTCAGTTACAACAAAATAACTGTTCTACTGTTATTTATTATATAACTAAATAACTCAGAAATTACTGCCAAATAGAACTAAATATTGAGTTCTTGATAAAATAAATAAATATTAATGTCTTAACCTAATACAAAAAAGACATGTTCACCTAAATATACAGTCAATGAACAAACATATAGGGAACAAAATGCCTGTTTGAGACTTTCAACATTTTATTTGAGCTTAGAAAATTTAAAAAATAAGAGTTTGAATTTAACAATTCAATATCTTCTTGTGAAAAAATTATGGTCTTATATTCTTCAAAAACTGTGATTATGAATCCCCTCTAACATAAACGGAAATTAATTATAAAGTCGTGGAGTATTAAAAGTAAAAAAATGTCTGTACAAAGTAAGTTCTGGATCTGGAAATAGCACTGTATTGTTATTTCTTAGAAAATACGAACTGGAACATTTTTGTTAAATGTAATAATTTTTGTAGTAATATTACTACTGTATTGTTTCTATGAACCTAATGAAGGTTATAAACAAACCGAAACATTCCCCTCTTTTTGTAAATTTCCTTTGAAAATTCAGATATTTAAGCACTAAAGATGGCAAAGTTGAGATACTAAACCATTATGAGGAACGACCATAACACCTACGACACATTAAATATTCTTTCAAGTTCTTGCGCGCCCATGTGTTACCAATTTTTGACACAATTTTAATAAAATGTTACACAATCTTCTGTTTAAAAAATCTGAAACAATTAAGTTGAGGAAAAAATCTGTTGGTAAAGTATAAAATGGCTGTCGTTTTACATGTTTCTTGGAGGATGAATCCCACCCAAAAGTTCTTCTACGTCTCATTACAGCTTGAAATTTTGCAACCTATGGATATCCATATAAGCTCCCAGTTAGTCTAGTGAGTAGAGCTATCGTCTTGTGGAGTGAGCCCCCTGTAGAAAATGTATAGTGTTGACCCAGCATTGTGAGATTCAAATGGGAAGCTACAATTGGCAGGGAAACCTAGAATTGGTTAAAGCTAGAATTAATCGATGGTAATTCTATGTGCTGAACACACATCACTCGGTGAAAAACCGTCCAACAGGCCTGAATGGGCGTAGGACGTCTTATTACCCAATGGATTTTAATTTAATAATTTCCATATGTAGTTAATCCTATTACAATTCAAAGGTTTATTGCTACAAGAAGTAAATTTTTTGATTGGAATGTAGTTGAGTTTCAGTGAAATATCTCATTTAATATATATATATATATATATATATATATATATGTTACTAGTAACTGAAAGTCTTCAAATTTCAAAATGGTGGTCATTTGAAATGGTTTTGCTGCCTAGTTTTTGTAAAAAAACTTTCATATTAGAAAAACATCTAAACATGATTAAATACAGATTTTCAAGATGCACACTATAAGTTATGGTATAACATCAAAGAGCGTAGATGTATCTTTATTTACAATAAAATAATAAATTAGCTACAATAAGTTATAGTTTAGTTATTGTAGCTCATGTATCACTGAGGATGGCGATTTTGTCATTGAAACACGTTTGATTAAATTAAACGTAATTTTTGTGAGATCTTGTGTTCGAGTTTCATCCTACCTAATCTTCACCTTAATGGGTGCTACATTATCTACATATCTCAAGACGTTTCGTTAATAATTGATTCATCCTGGTCATCTTATACAAAGAAGAGATATTTTCTTCTAAAAGGGAAATAAATCAAAGTTGATTGACAATAGTTTCCAGCAGTAACTCGTGAACAAAGAACATGTAAATCGATATATCGAACGTTGTTCCGATCACGTCACCAAATTTAGTTGACAACACTGTCGCTTTCACTTGCTGACTTGTGTCCAGTTTGTAACATTCCTAACATGTCTGCTTGGCCGTATTCAGTGCGGTTTCATTGACTGGTAACATTTCAAGGTGAAGGTAGTAATTGTCGATTTAGTTCCTTTCCAAATAATGGAAAGGATATTATCACATTTAATATTTTTTTTAAGTTTTTCATACACTTGGACTACGAACTAACGCTCAGAAGGTCCTCATAAAAAGCTTTAAATTATGTAATTATTATTTAGGAAGCGGGTATTACCCCCTAGACACTTTAACCGAAAAGATTTTTTTGTGTATTTTCATGTCCTTATCAAACAAGCTTAGTTATATATTTCGTAAAGCACACAAATTTCTTCGCTGTATCATTGGAGTAAGAGATGGACCAAAAATCAGTAGTGACTTTTGTTTCAGTACTTCATATTTCAGGATTAGTGCTTTGAAGTTTTCGTGTGTTTGCCACAAAAAATGTATTTGAAACTTCCATGAGTTAAACAATAGTATTCCACAAACTTTATCACTTATCCAAATACAAAACCAAAAAGTAAACAATTGGTAGTCGATAATTAATATAATAAAGAACCATAACCACTGTCTTAGAAATTTGGTTTTCTCAAAATTATCTCTAAATATTTTAATAAAATGTTAGGATTTAAAAAAAAACCCCCCAATGTAAATCAAGGTTCACAAATAAATTGGAAAAACTTAAAATAATTCTGAAAGCAGTTAAGGTTTACTTTTGTTTTTTTCTCAATTTTCTCATAGAGACAAATTTTTTTTTACTTCCACCTTGACAGATTTTGTTTTGTCATAAGCTTCACATTTCTTAAAAATGTTATCGAAATTGCTTTAAATAATTTACAAGATTTCCACCTTTAAGTCGACGTTCTTAGTTAATTTTCTATTGTTTCAGAGATAACTTATAAATTGGTGGTTTTTTAATACAAAATCTTTCCAAACATAGTTTCAAAATTCTGGAACTTCTTCCTCACATCAAAACCAATGAAGAAGTTAATGTGAACATATTTCCTAACCCCCATTTTGTGTTTTTAACCAAAAACAAATCTTCTTTTTTTTAGGTAAATGATATGGAGTTAAAATTTTGGATTCTACTTAGAGTTATAAATACTCAATTTATGAAAAATAATCTAAGAATATGATTTAAATTGTTTTTGTTTAAGCTACTGAAAGTCTTGGTGGTAATAATTTGCCAATTAAAACAAAAATTTTGTTTCTAGATAAATCTTGGGTGTGTAGAAAGTTACCAAGAATTAATGTTTTCAATTTTTTTTGTCGCTAACTCAGTTATCCTTTAAAATACAGAAAGAATTTAAAAAAAAAAAACATTTCGTTTGTCTTTAAGAAACGAAAATAGTTTGTTTCTTATAAATATGTTGTAATTAATGGTTTTTTCGATATTCGACGTTAAAAAATTTAATAGGAACCATTTTAAAAGGAATAAAGGATATCATTTGATTATTTTTTTTAATTGGGTGCTTATAACACTACTGTAAGTACCATACAAAATTTCAACACCGTATCATTTACCAATAAGAAGATATGAATTTTTGTTTTAAACACAAATTGGCAGCTAGATAGAAAACTAAGGATTTTATGAAATATCTTTACATAAACTTGTTTGGAGGTTTTACTGTGAGGAATAAGCTCCTGAAGTTTTGGAACAATTATTTGAAACAACCTGTATTTCTAATAATAAGTTTACGTCTTTAGGTGTTATTTTTTAAACATAATTATTCTAATTTTTTTTTAAAATCTCGAGTTAAGGCTAATAAATACCACAAATTCAAGAGTGAAATCAGTCTAACCGCTTGGGTTGTAGGGTAGTTTGAACAGAGATAGACAGACATAATTTAACACCACTTGTATTTTCTCTCATAATAAGTTAAATTATTAGTATTAGGTAGAATAAGTTAAAAAATTGATGTCGATTTTTTGCAGATATATCAACTTTAAGGTCTCCCAGATATAAAAAAAGTGGGTTTTTAATTAATGTCTGTCTGTCTATCTATCCATCAGTCGTACAGCTCAAAAGCGTGGAATGATTTTAAACAAATTTGGTATCTGGGCGTATTACGGGATTTTGGTTTATTTATTTATTTAATGTATAATTCAGCTCAAACTTTAGAGTTAACTATTATAAGAAAAACACAAACATTATTATATTCTCGAATTTTGCCTCAAAATACCCAAACTAAACGTATTGGTCACCACCGCTCCAAAAAATGATAGTTTGTGAGTTATCAGAAAATAAAATAAAAAATCGCCACGGTTCATTTCCACTTATTATTTACAACTATCGAACTGACATGTTTGGTTTCTAGATGGTTTCAAAATGGACATTTCCAGTATAATCTCAACATCGGACTTCGAAAAAATGAAATTATACCTCGGTAATACCCTCAAACCTATTGTTACTTTTATCATTTATTTCAAAACCATCTTATAAATCGTATTCTGCTAGACTTCTACTCAACTTATCTTAACTATTGCTACTACCTGATTATATTATTATGTAATGGAGAAAGAAGACAGCAACAACCACCGGATCTGTCTGTCAGTCTGTCTATCTGTCTATCTGCCTGTTCTCTTGAGATAAATAATTCATCAGTGATATAAACGCACATAACTGTTTATGAAAGCGGAACCAGTTCTTGGAATAAATGCGATGTAATTTTTCCATGATATAAAAGTAAACATATTATCAAAAAGTTTTCTGCTTCAGATTTATATAACTTCCAACTGTGACGATCTGCGTGTTAAAGGTATGCAAATACAAGACGAAAATTACCATAGGCCTACTGTCTGCACTGTTATCAAATTGTAAAGATAAACTGAAGTAACAGGCGAGCCTAAACATCCAACCTATCATTTTCATATCAGGAATTTTAATTTGTCAATATTGTTTATATAGTCCCATCGTACAATAGAATACAAGCAGATCCTCTAAATACTCTAGATGTATACCTATAAGGGTCACCACAAATCTTGACAGATGAATCGGCGCTACTAACAATTTTTTTATGTACAATTTAAAAGATAAATCTCTTGAAATTTTTGTTTACAGCTTAATTTGGAATATATGTTTATTCTTCTGTTTCTTACATCTTCTCTTTCAATTAAAATGTTTCTATTATTCCTAGCTTCCTCCATTTAAAACCTGGTTATTTCAAAATTCGTCTCAAACTTGTGTTACTCCCGTTGAATCGATAGTCTCGGACAGTTTCAATCGCAACTTATCAACTGTAGGAACACATGTTTAAGTAACATAGAAATGGTGTACTGTTCTTGTGATACCTGCTATGTCAAACTCATCCAGTTCTGTAATAAAATTTTTATCTCACGTTTTTATCTGGTGTGGTAAATGATGAAACCTCATCAGGTGGAGTATCATTTAGTTTTACTGGTTCTTTTTTTAATTCTGTGAATATTACTTACAGAAACACCCGTTGCTTTGGAACACCTATCACTGGGACTAAGAAATTATTTCCATTCCACTGTCTGACTTCTTCTTCAAAAAACTAATTCGTTACACACAATTTCTCTAGACTGGCCATGGAATTTCTTGTTCTGGATCTTACTGTATTGGAGGCATTTCCAATTACAGAAGCGTGCATAAACGACACTACTTTATACTAAGGAATGACAGGATTCTTGGAAACTGTAGGAAAAGTTAAATTGTATTACTAGATAAAGGAGGTGTGGTAAAATTGTTTAAAACAGTTGTTACACATGTTTTATAAACATCGTAATTGTGAATATCGCTCTTTTCTTGGCATCGGCTAGATACTAACAAGCCTCGTAGTATATATTAAAAAGTCTCCACTCGCTTGGCTCGTGCAAGTGTCTCGGGCACGGCGGGCTTCGAAGCTGTTCATATGTAAAGGAACCTCCACTAGCACCTGTCAGTGACTCGTTCCTGTACGAATATCAGATTTTCTTGGGAAGTCTGGGTTTGAAATTACATTTTTTACGATAACTTCACCATTTGCAATCGTAGAGAAGAGGTATTGGAAAATCTCAAGACAATATATTGTCTACTTTAGTGTGTTGAACAACATACGATATATGCATAAAAACTGTTTAATATGGCCGCCATTTTGCCATTTTTAAATCAATTTTTCTGAAATACAATAAAGCTTTATATGAGCATACCATACTTCATATGTCTTTGTAGAAGTGCACGCGGCATCCGTTCTACTAGCCGTCCTACTAACATTGTCTGTAATCCTCTGGTTGAGTGTAACATAATTGTAGAATTTGAAATTTAGAACTTTATGTGCGTGTAAAATAGAACTCCTAGGTGTTTCGACTAATTCTATTTAAAAAAAAAATCATTTAATGGAGTTAAACCGTTTTAATTTCGGTTCAAAATCTTCTATGTATTTATTTCGTCTTTAAATTGGTGAAATCAATTTTTTTAAATTAAAATACGAGGTAAAACTGACTTTTTTTTAAATCAGCTAAAAAATGAACTTTTATAGGAAAAACGTTCAATTGTTTTGATTAGTTGATTAGAAGATATACTTAAGCAATCTTAAAAATCACATCCGTTCTCGCTGACTCAAACCGTGCGGAAACAGCTGATCGATACTCTAGATCTTAGAAAGTACCCCTGCCCTACCCCGGGCACTCAGGCGCCCGCACCTTGGGCTGAGTTGTACACATGGACGGACAGTTTGTTGAATATCACTTTTATGACTTTCTAAGAGCATAAAACGTGAAGATAATTTAAAAAACTGAGGTCGACTTTTTTTGCCATTACCTACCTAACCTTACTTCATTTACAGCTGTCTGCAATGTTACCACTTGTTAAAAGGTAAAGATAAATTGATATAATACGTGGAATTTGTTACAAACTTCTAACCTATCATTTATTTTTACAAAACAGGAATTTTAAATTGTTAACATTATTTTACAAACTTTATATATATATATATATATATATATATATATATATATATATATATATATATATATATATGAATAGAAAGAGAAACACTAAAGCTGAACTATTTAAAACTTTATATATATAAAGCTGAACTATTTAAAACACACAATCATTGTAGATTCTGTTATATACGAATTATAAATTGGAGTTGTATACAAAAATATACATTTATTAAAAAAATTAAATTAGGTTTGTTAGAAGAATAATATTGAGTGTTGCATACTATTTTTAAAGCAGTGTAACTTGGAGCACCATATAGTTTGTTGTTTTCTCCTACTGGTCTTAAGCACTTTTAACGTGAAAATTTCGAAACAATTTGATGGGCTCGTAATCTGCTCATTTGTAATGAATAACATTCTTGGATAACTTCAATCGCAAAGTAAAGAAATCCACAATTTTCCACAACAAATACTTTATAACAAGACTGAGTTTTGTTGTTGAATCATCTTCAGTTGTTACATGTACACAAACCTTTGTGACACTGAACCACAAGAGTGTAGGCATGACACATTGGCTTTTCTCTTCTAGTTTACTGTTACAAATGTTTGTGTACTTATAACAACTAAAGATGATGACTTCTTAATTGATACGTTTTGGTAACTGATAAATTTTATGTTGTGGAAAATTATGCTTTGTTTATATTTCGTGAAATTAATGGCGTTATTATATTAACTACCCAGCTGTTACTAAGTACCAATACTGAGTCTTGTATTGTTACTCTTACGACAACTCTCTCCTGACGGACCTTGTAGTTCTGTTCATATTAAACAGCAGCCCTTTTGGGGTTCACTTATAGTGAGTAAGAAATTGCTAAAGTAATATTTTAATCAATCTCGGCATATCCATGTTTATTGGTACCGTGTGCCCTCGGTTGTTTTAGTCACTAGTGATAGCAGCTCTACTGGAGTTTTAGAGATTCCGGGTACAAATCACCTTTGGAGGCCAAATAGTTACGGTGATGATCCGGTATCGTAAGCTAAGTGGGAAGCTACGACGATTAGTAGCGAATTCTGGTTGCGAAGACTAAAATTACTTTGACGGGAACTAGATATGATGATCACGATTTACCCAAATTAAAGTCCTCTAGCAGGTCTAGACACTTCACGTGCTGTTGCATCACAGTAATATTATTATCATTGATATCCTAAACAAATATTTTGCACTAACTTTTCATTTTTCATTGTTCTATTCAAATTGCAAATAGTAGATTCAATACTACATAAACAATTATTATTCTATAACAGAAGTAAAATTCTCATGCAATCTATTTTCATCTCCATAGTTACTCATCAACATATCATATTCGCACATGCGCACTTCTGCTCTTCTAACTGAATGATATCATTCGTGGTTCTTCATTGTACGCGTTTTATCAATTAATTCAAGTGTCCATATTTACATTTGATTTTGCAATAATACAGCCTTGTCTGTGAAAATGTTACGAAAACAGCTGGAAAGAGTTGCTCAACGGAACCTTGCAAAATTACGAATGTCAAGGCCTGTGATTTAATAATAGTGATTGCTTCTGCATGTGATATGAGTTATGAGTGATTACATCGTTGGGTATGTTTCATATTTGTTATTAGCCTGTTGCTAATGTGGAAATTCTAACTGTTACTCTCTACCTCATGGAATTCCGGCATCCGAGACGATTAAATGTTCAGATACTGATATACCGGTTCCGCGATATGGAGTAATTTGGCAACATTTTTAACTCACTGTACGGAGTGGTTTACAATGTTCTCCCGACAATTTCAGAGCTCATTCTCCAGGTGAAAGTAAATAAAAGAAGTTCAGAAAACTTATGTTCGAAAATGATTGTTTTCAGACTATCCGCCATTTTGTTTTTATTAAAACCCTTATAACTTTAGAAATAGATAAGATATTTATATACTTATTTGTAATATAACGGTTAACATGTGTACTAAAAATAAAGACTTTATTTCATATATTTATAAAATTGTAGCCATTTCTTATTTGTAACGTCAGATATCACAAAAACCATTACTTTACAAAAAAAAATGTAAAAAATATTTTCCTATTTTAATAACGAACAAAATTTTTTCTGTAGCTCAAAAAATAACCTATTTATCGAATAAAAAACTTAAAATTTAATCTCTTGTTGATTGTCTGCAACACTCAAGAATAGAATAAAAACAAAACATTATTGAATTCTTTTATTTCCATTTTTTTTTAGATGCATTGTAGTTTTCAATAAAAAGTGTAGAGTATTTATTTCTAAGTAAATTGCTGTAAATATAGTTAATGGAAAACAAAAACAAGTTAAAATTTAAATAGACCAAAATTATGCCAAAACAAAAATACAGAATACTATACTTTACAATAACGTTTTCAAAGTGAGTCCATCAACTTCAATACTTTTGTCTGCATGCTTAAAGATGGCTTGCGTTGATATCTTTTGTTTTACTGGATTGTTGTTTATTTACGCAATAATAAGTCGGACAATCATTTCTTAAGGAAAATCACTGTTTTCTCGTACACAATAATCTACTGATGTTAGATCTTTGAACGTGGAAGCCAGAAATGTGGCTTACACGATCAAATCAATGTTTAGAGAAACGCTGAGTTAAGTAGGTGAAAACGGCTTGTGAAAATGGGGAGGCGCACCATCGAGCTGGAATTACACTCGGCGTCTCAAAACTAGAGAAACTTCTTCCAGCACCTGTGGTAATTCTTATTGAAAAAAAATGTAAGTAGATGATACTGAAATGGATTTCCGTCTTTAAAAAAATTGAGTAGATGATACTGAAATGGATTTCTGTCTTTAAAAAAATGTAAGTAGATGATACTGAAATGGATTTCCGTCTTTAAAAAAATTAAGTAGATGATACTGAAATGGATTTCCGTCTTTAAAAAAATTAAGTAGATTTTAGAAATTAAGAGTAGGGAATATGAATGGTCCGATCAGCTGAGCCACACCACACATTCACACTAAATCTGTGCTGAAAGTTGCGTTCTACAGTTGGATTGGGATTGATTTCTGCCCAAGTGTGTTCCTTTCATAAGTTGTTAAGACCATTCCTAGTGAAATGTGGCTCGTTGATAAATAAAATGTTCTTATAAAGCTGAGGATTTGTATTCAACCCATTTGAGAACACCAAACGACATAGACTGTGTCCTGTATGTAAATGCTGAGTTGGTTGTTTGTGGTAAGGATAAAACATGTTTTGATTAAATGTTCCCTACACCATAGAATATCAAACTCCAACACGCGGGATAAAACAGGGATGTGACTGCTTTAAATAAGTCTACTCATAATATAACCAATGGCTGAACACGGGCGAGGTTCCAGCAGTCGGTATTACCATGTCAAACACATAATGGTGCAACTGCAGTCAGGCAAGTTATCAGTCAATGACGTCACAAAATATCGAAGATAAGGGTTCCACACTGCACGTTCTAGACTGAGTTTAAAAGAATGATTTTATAACCATATAAGCACAAGCCACAGTGCTTGGACTACAGTGCTACAGGCCTGTACTGTGCACACGGTGAAAGAAAACTGTGGAAACCTATTTCAGAACAGGTTGATGGGTACTGATGTACTTTTGTCAGCCACGGTGTAACTAAAGTAAGCAAAGGATGCGCCACAGGTAGTTTATATGTATACTGCATTTAATAGCTGCGTGGCTAAACACATCAAGCTTCTTTTATCTATGTACCACAAGTATGCAAATTATAAACCTTGTTGTTTGTGACTGTTTTTACGTTTGTTTAACTATTCTTTGCAGGTGATTCAACATTCACCTCAGTAAGTTGTAATATAACAATACTTATGTTTTCTGGTTGTACTAAACATATAAACAGATCAACAATAAAAGTGTTCACTTTTTTAAAAATGTAAATTAATAAATAACATTTTAATCATCTGGATATAACCGTAATGTAACAAGGTTTTTCTTACCTATACTAGTATTGCATGGATTAACTATCACTATTATAGTGAATTAATTTCAAGAAAGAGTCTTACGTTTTTTGTTTCCTCAGCACTTTCGAAGGCCTTCACTTCAACGCCTAAGCAATACTGCAATGTATTATAGGGGTCATTATCAGTTTTCATTTGATTGTACTGCTTGGGTTTCAACTTTACCAAGAGAGCGGCTACAACGGAAAATCACGAATAAACAGTACTCAGATATCGCAGGTAACGAATCCTGAATTTCCAAAAATACACATCGTACATTTCTTTAAAATAAAAGGTTCACAAACAAAAAAACACAAAACACAACTCCCTCGGGGATTCTTTTTTAGTAGGACTATTTAAATAAACAATACATAAAAATGTGTATAAGGATAACTTGCTATAGAAGGATACCTCGTGTTTCATTTATGAACATTTTGTGAATCTTAAAACATATTATTTGAAATTTATATATTTAAATGTAACCAACATCAGGAGCTCACTTTAATGAGTACAAGTTTAACAATCCTGAGGAACCCTAGCTGGACTTACTCCTTTTTTAGTGCAGTCGTGGGTTATATTCCTATTTTTCGTCTTTACTATCATTCTTTCATCTTTTGATCAATCCGTGTTCTCTTCTGATCCTAAAGTATTAGATTATTCAAGAACTAGAAGTCATTATTGTATTGTGTTCCTTATATATATATATATATATATATATATATATATATATATATATATATATATATACACACACATTATAATATATATAACATGATGATAACCTAGAATATTTTGCTTTTAAACAACAAAGGGAGAAAAACAGACAACTATATCCTTTTATTTATTCCTTTACAACACGTAAAACACTTATCACTTCACTCTGAGGGAATTAGATTCAATGATATAATTGGTTGACTGGATATAAGCTTCACTTCCTTTCAACACCGGAATTAATTAATTTTACCATCACAAGAGTGTGTTAATAATATTGATGACTTTGGCGGTACTTATATAATTGATTAATACTTATTTAATAATGAAGCCCTTTTATATTTTCAACATGTGTTTCTTTTATGATATAGTCCACTTTCTACTGGCTTCGAAGCGCCTATTTCCTTTTCTTGAAGCGCATTTTTGTATTACTCTTTTGATTGACTTCACTCGATTGACATTGGTGCAATCGAAAAGTATACCATGCAGAAAATGTAAGGTAACTGTTGACATTGTAATGTGTACTTAGTAAAATTAGTTCTGGTTGATTTTTACTTGCATGTGTGAAAATGTCAAGCTGTGTTGCCCACGGTTTCAACTACCGTGACTTCAATGTGAACACAATTTAAATTTGATCTACATAAGGTTATAAAGGATTGGTTCAGATGATAGTATGTGATTATTTCAAAATAAAATATTTTATTCCCTTGTTATACTAGTAAAAGTTAAACTTTATGGATGGCTTGCTCCTTGTTTTGTGTTTGTTTACTATTCATGGGATAGATATATCACACAAACATATTAAAAGACCATGTAGAAACAGTAAATACTATCACAGCTACTTTACACTTCTATAACTAACAAATGGTAATAATACAAATAAAATATTTTATGTGTGCATTGTTAACCCTAGGTAACAATGATTTTGTGATTTTCTATGTATTGGGATCAAAGTGGTAGTAAATATTATCATCCAAACAAATTAAAGACTAAGTAGAAACAGTAAATTTATCACGACTACTTTACACTTGAATAAAACCCCACTAACAAACGGGTATAATATAAATTAAATACTTTATGGGTGATTACTAAGCCTAATAATGTGTTTGTAATTTAGAATGTATTGGGATCATAGTAGTAGAAATGTTTTGATATATCTATAGATTGTTGAGCCTCGGTGGCTGTTGTTCGAATTGTTGGAATCAAGAACAATTCGACTACTGTTTATATTATGCTCCAATTTTATTTTTCCTCAACAGAATAAATAAGATACCAACTATAATAAGAATAATAAGTTTTTTATCTATAAACCCGTAATCTTAGAATGTGCATTTATTGTTAGAGTTAGAGAAGAATAACCCGACTGTGAGAAAGAAATGGATTACTTTCGTCGAGGGTTATTGAATATTCCTTGATGAGGACAATAAATTGAACAAATATTTTTTACGATTGGGACCAGATAAAAGTGTCTTCTGTTCCAATCGATTGGTTTCTGACACTGATGTATTTCCTGTCAGTTTTGATCTGTTTTCCGTCATCATTTGGAACTTGGATTCTGTTCAAATAATAATTTTTTTGATTAAAAAGTAGGGGTAATTAAGAATTCACAAAATTTATTTAATCGAGCAGAAAATATAGCCTAACATTATTTGTGAAAAATTGGTTCCTTTTCTTTGATCACAGGAAAATAAATTCGCAAAAAATCTTTTTATAACTGTTTGTTATATTAGAAAGTAACTTTTTCCCACTTATCAAATAAAAGTAGTTTAAACTTTACTCTAAATTTAATGCACAAACGTTGACTTCTTTGGCCTTGTAGGGAAATGTTATATTATGGTAGATCAAAGAGTCTTATCCAGTAGGTTAAGTTTATAAAACAGTTGTTACACAGCTTTTCTAGACCTTTAATTATGTACATCACTAATATCTTGACGTAGACTAGACTGTAATGGGCCTCGTAGTAGTGTACATTAAATCTCCTTTCTGTTCGCTCTTATCAATGTCTTGGCCCTGGCGGGTCTAGAAGTAGTTCATATTTGAAGGAACCTCCTTTCGTTACACTCGTTTCAGCGACGCGGCCCTATTGGATATTGTAACTATAAGAATGTCACATTTTCTGGCAGGGGGGGGGACATTGCAATGATCAAAACTTCGCTGTTTGTTGAGCGGTCGTATTGGTAACCAGTACATGCAGAATTAAAGTCTGCAAAACTTTATCTAATTTAGTATCACATAATTTAAATAACACACGAGATATGAACTTTATATCTGCCATTTTTACATTTTCTATTCAATCTGTCTGAAGTTCAATAGGATATTCAACGTGCCTACCACCAAATGTCATGTTCCTACTTTGATTTTTAAGACACGTTGCCGTTATCGTGTTTACGTACAAACGATATTGATAACGTCAACGGTGGACTGTATGTCGACAATCACTTCTTCAGTTTCCTTAGGTCACGCAATGTAAATATCTGTCAAATAACCAGTTTCCTTAGGTCACGCAATGTAAATATCTGTCAAATAACCAGTTTCCTTATGCCACGCAATGTAAATATCTGTCAAATAACCAGTTTCCTTAGGTCACGCAATGTAAATATCTGTCAAATAACCAGTTTCCTTAGGTCACGCAATGTAAATATCTGTCAAATAACCAGTTTCCTTAGGTCACGCAATGTAAATATCTGTCAAATAACCAGTTTCCTTAGGCCACGCAATGTAAAGATCTGTCAAATAACCAGTTTCCTTAGGTCACGCAATGTAAATATCTGTCAAATAACCAGTTTCCTTAGGTCACGCATGTAAATATCTGTCAAATAACCAGTTTCCTTAGGTCACGCAATGTAAATATCTGTCAAATAACCAGTTTCCTTAGGCCACGCAATGTAAAGATCTGTCAAATAACCAGTTTCCTTAGGTCACGCAATGTAAAGATCTGTCAAATAACCTAGGTCGCCCTCACCTAATACTGGGTAAATAAAACAACTAATATATCTTTGTCTACTGCACTGGCTTATCTCTATGTATAAATGTTGCCGTATTATTCCACAGGGTAGATCAACAATAGTCTCAGGTGTTCATGAATCAAATTACAAAGGTTAGAATCTTTACATTATAAAATCGATAATACCTACCTACGAGCTAACTATCAACACTGATACAGGATCTTTCTTTAAATCATTCAAAACCGACTTATTAATTTTTATTTGACTGTTTATTAATTTACATCTTTAAATGAGTAAAAAAGTTGTTTTTTCTCTGTTTGTATGTTTAGTACACACAGAATACGATAATACTACAACTTGCTGAGTTGTATCACCTGGCAAGGATAACGAAACCGACATAAAAACAGTCACAAACAAGTTATTTCCATACTTGTGATACACACTTGAACAAAATTTTACCTAGTCAACACATTTGGAACTATTTTATTCTGGTTATGTAGCATTGCTTGAAAGTCCCTTCCAAACATCTAGCTGTATTTGAATTCTATGTGTTCTGCCCAATCACATGCTGCTATCGTTTCATCAACATTTATTATACTTCTATTTGAAACAGTTTGCACTGTAAATTATCCTTACTCATGATTTGCAGCATAATCATCCATTTCCGAAATGGTGTTACAGCTACCACAAAGTCTCGAGGTACATGTGTTTTGTACTTTTTAATTTAGAACCATACATATTTAAAAGAGTAATACATTTTGTACTGTAATTATTATTTCACCATTACGACTGAACTAAAACATTTTTCTCCGTGGACCCGGAAGCTGATTAACATTAAAAGCTGGGTGGTGTTGTAGTGAACGTTTGTTGCAGATATGTATTCTGGGAAGTTTACCGAAATGTTTAGAATTTTCCACTAATTGTTGTAGAATCTGGAATCCAGCAGCTGTAGCATTACCGTTTCACACACTATGTAGAAACGATATCACCGTATTTCTCGGTCGTAAATAAGTACGCCATTACTCAAAGTTAAATTAACAGAATACTTCCAGTACTAGCAGTAACAACACAAAGCATACCTTATAAACTTCTGTAGATAACCCAACAAGTTGATTCAAATATAGTTGTTATTATTGTATTGCCAACCTATAAAATATAAATTTCAATAATTATTATTGTATTTTTACTTATCATTTTCGTAATTTTTTAAGTTTAATAAACAGTTATTGGAATGATTAGTAATTATAAAATTAATTTGGTGTTCCAGACAATTACCAAGAAATTACATTTTTTAATAATTATTTTAATTGAATGGGAATTGAACCCAGGACTGTATTGAGCTTTACAATTCCAATGCTATACCAACTGAGCTATCCTTGATCGCTTCTCAGCATAGGGCGTACACTTCGCAATTGAATTTGTTTTTGCTGCAATTTTTGAGTTATAACAGATAGATTACCTCGTTACAAACGACGTTTTAACTAATCTGTATACTCGCCGTGCAGCTTTTACGTATATATTTAATAATATTAATTTATTGATTTTAACGCTTATACATTATTTTCCCAAGCTAGTAAATTAAACAATTATTTCAAATGAAAAATATACAACCTAGACTTATCACCAAGCGTCGATTATAATTTGACGCGATCTCTCACTTTAATGCTGTTCTTGATTGTCCAGAACGAGGTTCATCCTCAGTTTCACTGTCACCTAACTTATATTGTGTCACTTACAAACCTGAATCCAGAACATGACATCATCTCTGTAAGATTATTTTAACGTGTTAAATATTTTAAAGTGTGATTGCGTAACGCTGCTCAACATTATTGAATTCCATATTTATTGAAGTGACGAAAAACAACCTCAAACACAACGTCAAAACTATTATAAGTTATAAACACAGTGAATGTAAAGAAAGATTTAAAAAATCAGTTGTTGCCACTTCCTGATGACTGTTTATTGCCTAGCTGAAGACTCAACACGGGTACAACCGCGAGGCCGTAAATTCCTGCCCGAACATCAATCGCATAAGCAGAAACAGATGTAACACCTAAAAGTAGCCTTGATTTCGGCAAAGTACTAACAAATCGAATACACAATTAGAATCAACAACACAATTAAGAAGAATTAAAGACAACAAATTAATTAATAACTAAAGTAGACATTTTAAATTCCAGTCTAAGCTAATGACATCTGTTATCGCTTTAGCCACCATTGTAGACATGTAGAGATCTGTGTTCTTGTAATCTGACTTCCGGAAGCGTCTCCATCCATATATTAAAAATGATATCTGAAGTCAATCGTTAACTTCTGAAAACATAATATTAAGAATCTATTTTTAAACTGTTGTTTTTAACAGCTATTTTTAAACTGCAGGCTTAGTTGAAATTAATTCATCAGTTAAAACCCCATAAAATGGTTTTAATATTGAGGTCTGTCTTACAGCCCAAACGGGTAAAACCAATTTTAACCAAGTTTGGTTTGTGGCCATACTTACGCCATATGTTAAAGCTTTACCCCGTTTTGCTAATTCGATTTTTTATAACTGCATTGAGATCAAAATTTTGTTTGTTTTTAATTTTGATAAAATATATTGGCTCATATAAAACTTAATGGACACCAATTTTCTATAATGCTGGTTTGGGAGTTATCAGTTAAGAAAGTAAATTTAATCAGAGTTGCCGTCGAAAATATTAGAATTGAACCAATGTGCTGATCCACGAGTTTAAAAATACTGAAAAGTAATCTGACCGGCCGTTCTTTTACGGGTTTTACAAATTATATATGGAATCTAAGTTTCTTTTACTTGTCCTTTGAGCTATACATCTTCACATTCCCACTAAAATTTATCAACCACGGCTCGAATCGATTTTCAGCTATTCAAACTTTTTGATGGCGCACATGGTTAATTTCACCTTTTTAACAGATACTTTCCTAACCAATATCTGGTAATCAATACGTTTTGTTTGGATCTTTGGTAGCTAAAATGTTGTAAAATTTGATTAAAATTGTTACAGCTGATTTTAAAAAGTCGAAACTTTAACAGCTATCCTATAGTTTTGAGTATTATTATAAATTGGTTTTATATATGTGTATGTGAAAAGGTTTGTACACCATTCCTGTAAATGTATAGACTATAGGGAAACAAATTTTTTTTAGCGTTAATTAAAATAACTGAAATATTTTGGAATGAAAGATACGTAAGCAATGAAAAAGTAATATAAAACAAACCATATATCACCCTCAAAATGAACGTTAAGTTTATACAAGATTATATTTTCAATAAGACTAATAGTGCCAAACATACTTTGATTGATTGTATCGACACAAGATATAAAAAATAAATCTTTTGATAAATCGTCTTTCGCATAGCGTTTGAATTATAATATTACAATTAATGAAATGCAATTATTCAATATTCGACCATTTAAATCAAGCATGTCCTAGAAACCATCACTTGACACCGTTTCCGAAGCTCGTCAAAACCGGATTAAATCATTTAAATTTGTACCGGAACTATATTTATTTGAATATTTACTCTTCAAGGATAGATTTAAAACAGATTTATTCAAAATCAATCAATTATCAATATTACAAACACTGATGTTTATAAGAGATTTAGGATCAATATAATTTCCTTTATAAAGTACAGATTTGATAACACGTTAAAATGAGGGAAATTAAGAAAATTTGTTAAAATTTAACCGTGTCGTGAAACCGTTGCTAAAAAAAAAAAAATAATAATAATAATAAATACCTAAACGGGTGATATACGAGAAAGGGATATAAAATGTAAAAGTTTTGAAACTGGAAAAGGTGTAACAAAAATCGCTGGATTGACTAAAGAACATTCCATTAAGTGAATATCAACAATGTTTTGAACAATGGAAGAAACGATTAGAGAAGTGCATTGCAGTCAATGGTAATTACTTTGAAGGTAACCAAAATTAGGTGTAAAAATATTGAAAAATAAAGGAGTTATAACCAAATTCCCGTATTTTTTGGGTCCCCCCTTGTATTTGATAGGAGGTAAATATATTGAATTTAACTGTGAAATGTAACAGTAACTAAACAAGATCTCACAAAAATTACGTTTATTTAATCAAACGCGTTTCAACGACAACGTCGCCATTTTCGATTTTTTTGTGAGATCTTGTGTCCGGGTTTTTTTTTAAATCTAACATTATCTCACAAGTCAAGCTCAATATTTATTTAGTAACTAAACAAACAAACGAAATACCTAACATCTGATATATTTCGTTGGTCGTAAATATATTGTAATTATGAAATGTAACATTTACTAAACGAACAAACAAACCTAAGTATCTTATGTATTTGGTAGGATGTAAATAATAAGGTATTGAAATAAACTGTGAAATGTAACAGTTACTTTCAAACTAACAAAATCCCAAAGCAGCTAATGTATTCGTAGGACGAAAATATATTAAATTGAACTGTGAAATGTAACAATTATTAAATAAAAAACCAATATCTAAGTATTTGATATATTTAGTAGTACGTAAATATATTGAATTTAACTGTGAAATGTAACAGTTATTAAACAAACAAATACCCTAAGCAGCTGATGTATGTATTCGTAGACGTTAATATATTGAAATTAACAGTAAAATGTAACAGTTACTAAGTAAACAAACAAAATTCTAGCCATCTGATAATCGTGATAGGACATGAACATATTGAATTTAACTGTGAAATATGACCGTTACTAAACAAACAAAATCCTAACCAGCTGATAAGTGTGATAGGATGTAAATATATTGAATTTAACTGTGAAATTTAACCGTTACTAAACAAACAAAAATAATTTTAACCAGTTGATAAGTGTGATAGGAAATAAATATATCGAATTTAACTGTGAAATATGAGCGGTACTAAACAAACAAAATCCTAACCAGCTGATAAGTGTGATAGGATGTAAATATATTGAATTTAACTGTGAAATGTAACCGTGCCTAATCAAACAAACAAAATTCTAACCAGCTAATAAGTGTGATAGGAAATAAATATATTGAATTTAACTTTGAATTGTAACCCTTACTATAGAAACAAAATACCTAACCAGCTGATATGTTTGAAGGACGTTAATATATTTTGAGATTATTCATTCATTCAATTTCCTTCCTTAACTTGCTATCAGATTGCTTAGCTACTAAAATACAATTATAATAAACATTGGTTAACGAAAATTGTCAATCTGAATTCATACTGTCGTATTTAAATTGAGCAATACTTTTGAAAACTTCTATAAAATAATTGTAGAAATTGTAATTTTTCACAACAAATATTTTATTTCATCGAGTAGATGTTTCAATCACCAAGTCGCCATCTTCAGTGGTTACAAGCACATCTTCTTAGTACTTAATAATGACGTCGTCTTATTAAACTAAATGATTTATCGTTGAAATTTGTGTTTTCTTTCATTTGTTAACAAGGCAAATAAAAAAAATTAGTTCTTTTTTTCAAAATTGTATATCCTACCTAATGAATTTCAATATAAGCTCTGGTGATCGCTCTGCACAAAGCTAAATAGTCTCTGGCTTTGTAATCACCTATCGTAAATGGTTAAAATTCCCAATTTATATGAATACGTTTTCAAATAATCCCACAAGAAAAATCAATGACGTTAGTTTAGAGCGTCAGAAAAAGAGAACCGGTCCTTAAAAATTCATTGTTTTATAATCTTATCATTAATGACTTCGAATATAAATACTGAAATGTGGGGGCTGCTGTGCTGTTTATTCACTTACGTCATTTTATCGTTCGATGTTTTTAATTTGTGATAAAACAACAGATCTAATATGTCTAAAGACAATAAGGTCCATAACCAGATCGTACATTAATCCAAATCACCACTTTATTACGTGTATTTCTAACATACTCTACAATTGGATTTGGTTTCCTAGACTTCAGATTGTACATATTTACTTGAAATGTTCCGACATCAGTAAATATTATCAGTTTTTAAAAAATTTTCCCACATATACAAAAGTAAGTGCGTGCAGTAAAAATAGAGTTTAAAAATAATAAAAAATGAATGTATCAATAAAACCTATGGGAAGGTGATTAAAATACTTTTTTTTTAAAGTAATCGATGAATCCTGATTTCTTTCAAAAGTCACTTTTTAAGGGGAAAGAGGAGTGAAAGGATTGAAAAAGAAACATACAAATTTGAATTGAATAAGAATTAAAAATTAATGGTAAATTGTTAATTAGACCAAATAATATTTATGTTCCTGAATTTTTAATTTTTGACTGTACATTTGTTTTGTTTTCTATCTCCCCCCCCCCTTATTTTAATCATAATTGGGTCACTTTTTACCACAGAGCAACAAAAAGGCTTAATATAACGTCTTAACTATCTAAAATGCGTATTTTAGAATTTTTGATACGACCTACGGTTCTCCAGTTATTATTGCGAAATGTGTTTAGAAGTTGATAACTCGATAATTTCAATCCCCTAGAAACGAGTAGAAACCAAATAGTAAAGAATTTTACAATTTTTTAAAATTGCAACTAACAATATTTTTTTAAAGACATTTTTTATTATACCTTTTTGTCCTTTTTGGGAGAAATTTAAAGCTATAAACTATTTTTACTATTATCTACGAGTTTAATTGACAGAACCGTCAACAATTAAAAACAAATCCTAAAATATTTCTATAATTTTACAAAAAAGATAATTTAATTTGCTCAGTTACTTTGAAACATATTGCAATATGAAATCAAATTATTCTTTTTCAAATCGACAAACTGCTCAAAATGAATTAAGTCTAATGTAGGACCCATAGGTATGAAGGAACTGCTTCAAAATCGTTTCAAATGACAGCCATTTTGAAATTTAGTTACTTTTATTAAACTTTAATGTAATAGCAGATATTTCTTGTTGAAACTCCATATTCAAGGATAAATAAAGCAAAAGCTTAAAGTTACAAATATTTTAATAGTATGAATGAGCTACAATTGTTTCGCCTTGCGGCATCTACGGGCAACTGATAATTTACAAGTATAGCAACTATATAAACATAAGTAACAGGAAACTGAAATACAATAGAGAAATCGGGGAAGGTAGGGGGATGACCTAGCAGGTAGATAAAGGTTAATGAACTATGTTACGGATGGGTTTTAGAAGAGGTGGCGAATTTAATACAATTTGGTCATTTAAGTTGAGAATAGGCCTAAGTGAAATAGATCTATTTATTTCTAAACATTCTAAATTATTTAATCTATTGCTTTTATTTTCTATATGTAAGAGTTTAACATTCGATTTCGGATCAAAACTAAATCAAAACTAGTTTTGATCCGAAATCGAATGTAGGTATAGACCTTTACCTACCTGCTAGGTCATCCCCCTACCTTCCCCGATTTCTCTATTGTATTTCAGTTTCCTGTTACTTATGTTTATATAGTTGTCTTTCTTGTAAATTATCAGTTGTAGCTCATTTATATTATTAAAATATTTGAAACTTTAAGCTTTTGCTTTATTTTATCCTTTTTCATATTACTTTATAATTGGGTTTCAAACTGTTTTTTTTGAAATTTTCAATCACCAAATGAAAGAAAACAAAATATTCTACACTAAACACCGTATTAGTCAAGAAGGCATTTCAATAACCAGATCACCATACTCAAGTTGTTACATGTACCAAGCTTCCTTGACACTTGTGTTATTACCGACTAAGTATACAGTGTATTGTGGAAATTTGTGTTTTCTTTCATTTGGTTTATATTTTAAACAACGTTTTAATTATCTGCAAGGCCAGCATCTTAACCACTTAACTTGGCTCCTTACTGCATCATCCGACTGACATCTGTAGCTTTCCATTAGGCTAGCCTCGAGCCACGTCAATTGGCTCAACACTTTTTTGACGTTACAACGCCTAAAAATTCCTCATGATAATAATCTGTGCTGTAAACCACAACATCCAATGTATCAAATAATCTTCAACAACTCGTCGATATGATGTTCCCAGTCACTGATTTTTTTTATTTATCACTTACAAAGAGAAAGTTTTTTGATTGGAGAAAAATCTATGTCGAGTTTCTGCAAAGGTATCTGATTTAAGGTCCCTAGACTTCTTATGAAAATTAAATAATAAATATCCTTGGCCCTCTTGGTTAAAATCGTGTTAAATAAATATATTTGTCATATTACGAATCATATAGGACTAACCACATCTTATACTTACACAGTCACTGTACACTAAATAAAGAAATTATTATCTATTATTAATCTAGTCACTAAACTAATCTAACCTACACTAACCACATCTTATACTTGCACAGTCACTGTGCACTGAATAAAGAAATTATTATCTATTATTAATCTTGTCACTAAACTAAAATAACCTAACCACATCTTATACTTGCACAGTCACTGAACTCTGAATAAAGAAATTATTATCTATTATTAATCTAGTCACTAAACTAACCTAACATAACCTAACCACATCTTATACTTGCACACTCACTGTACATTGAATAAAGAAATTATTATCTATTATTAATCTTGTCACTAAACTAACCTAACCTAACCTAACCACATCTTATACTCGCACAGTCACTGTGCACTGAATAAAGAAATTATTATCTATTATTAATCTAGTCACTAAACTAATCTAACCTACACTAACCACATCTTATACTTGCACAGTCACTGTGCACTGAATAAAGAAATTATTATCTATTATTAATCTTGTCACTAAACTAAAATAACCTAACCACATCTTATACTTGCACAGTCACTGAACTCTGAATAAAGAAATTATTATCTATTATTAATCTAGTCACTAAACTAACCTAACATAACCTAACCACATCTTATACTTGCACACTCACTGTACATTGAATAAAGAAATTATTATCTATTATTAATCTTGTCACTAAACTAACCTAACCTAACAACATCTTATACTTGCACAGTCACTATACACTGAATAAAGAAATTATTATCAATTATTAATTTTAACACTAAACTAACCTAACCTAACCTAACAACAACTTAATACTTGCACAGTCACTATACACTGAATAAAGAAATTATTATCTATTATTAATCTTGTCACTAAACTAACCTAACCTAACCACATCTTATACTTGCACAGTCACTGTACACTGAATAAAGAAATTATTATCTATTATTAATCTAGTCACTAATCTAACCTAACCTAACCACATCTTATACTTGCACAGTCACTGTGCACTGAATAAAGAAATTATTATCTATTATTAATCTTGTCACTAAACTAACCTATCCTAACCACATCTTATACTTGCACAGTCACTGTACACTGAATAAAGAAATTATTATGTGTTACTAAACTTGTCCCTAAACTCACATACAATAGCATTCTACATAACATACTACATCTTATATAATACAATAAAGAAGCATTTCATATCATACATTATAATAAATTCCATTTGCAAAATATAATATAGCGTGTAATAAATAAAAGTGAAAGTAATTAGTGAGATGTAGGCAGTAGCAGCGAAATAGCAAACAGGATGTGAAAAGAAGGAAAAAAGAAGAAGAAATATTGAGGATGGCTATGTGTTGGATCAAGGTGGTGGAAGTAATACTTGAATTGTAACATTGAAGGCAAATGGACTTATAAGATTTTGGATTCAATAAAATCAAAAGAAGAAAAATAGAAGTAATTTTTAATTCAGTTCCAGTAATATTTTTAATTAAGTGTCGTTAAAACTGTGTCAAATAATTTCATATCATCTTGATGAGTGATGGAGATAACAAATTTTACTTCAAAAAATCTATAACTATCAGCCTAAATTAATTCCATATATTTTAACAACAAATTCACATCGATATCGATCTTTAAATATTATAAATAACAAAACTCAAAAATCAAACAATAGTGACCATTTCCTGAAGTTTTAATACATCAATAAAATTATTAAGTAATTGTTCATCATCTAAATTGTATTTCACATCATAGTCATTACGTAAATTCACCAATTAGACACTCGTTTTAAATTAAGTATCCAATTGTTTAGATGTAAAAAAATAGTGTAAGATTTTGTTAATTGTGTTATAAGTAAAGAATCACTAGGATTCTGAAAAAAACATGAAATTGGTATATTGTAATCATAACTGTAGTATCTCCGACTCAAAAGCTAGCCGGCTTGAAATAACTCATTGTAATAACTTATTCATTTTCAGTTGTCAATAAATCCATATTTATTGTTTAATCAAACTATCCTGCGTCTCCTATTATTCAATATTATTAACTTGCGATTTGGTAAATGAGTTTGAGTTTTTAATGACCACTTGACAATAAAATTTAAACGAAATCGTTCTAGCTGATTTCCATTATTTACGTCTTTATAACAGCTTTATGGCATATTTTTTTGTTTTTACCTATAACTCATGATGACCAGGTATTTTTGGAAATACGACGTCTAATATTTTTTATTTTAGTCAAAATAACTTTAGAGGTTACACACTTGATCAACATTGTCAAAGTCGATTTTGAGAAATTGTAATTTTGTGGTTCTTTCTTATGACAAGTCACTCCCAAATTTTTAGTTATAAACAAAAATGAAAAATGTCCCTTGACATGGACTAATATGCCCCGTTTTATTAAAATCGGTTCATGCATTTGGGCCGAAGAGCACTACACATATGACAGACTACGCGAGAAAATAAAAGAACCAAGTCAATTGTAAGAAAAATTCCATATCTTGTCACTTGTAACTTACCTCCGGGTACCACATTAAATTTAACGTTAGTAGGGACTGTATGAAATTTACTGATTGTGTGAATCAAATGTGAATTTCAGCACTACTATCAGAAAAAAAAGTAGTCTTAGGTTGACTTGAAGGGAAGGTTGAAAGTTTGTTTTTTATTGTTTAGGTTTTTCCTTCCAGAAAACATATTGTTTTATATGCTTCGTATATCTGTTGTATTTCTCTTAGACCATTATGTTGTCATATATATATATATATATATATATATATATATATATATATATATATATAGGTAGTACATAGAAAGTAATGTATTAGTGTAAATATTTGTTTTGAGGTTCCCCGAGCTCAAAACGGGTGTTTTGTGCGATGTTTGCAGAACAAATGATTAGACAGATTTTGATACAATTTTGTTTGTAAAGGTATTATAACTATATTTCTAGATATTTACAACAATAAAAATTTTATCAGTTACTCAAAATTTTATATGAGTCCATAAAAAACTCAAAATTCCGATTCTCTCAAAATAGCCCTGAAATTATGAAGTCATTTTAGAAGAATGTAGCATCTAAGAATCCAAAGAATATTTATTGATTGTAATCTCCCTAAATAAGTATTGTATACGGTATTGGTTTGAATTTATCATTTTAACATAGACGGAGTTGTTATAAAATACTTAATTTATCAAAAACGGATATACTAAAGTTAAAATTTTGGAAAAATTTAAAATTACGTCCTAGACCAGATTCTAAATTTCAATTACTTAAATTATAGTTCAGGAATAATTTTCATAAAATCAAAATGAACGTATACTTCTGTAATTAATAACTTTACTTCAATAAAACATAATGTATATTAAGAAGAGTTTATGGTATAATTGATGCAAGCTTTAGGTTCTATTTAAATATTGGGTTATTCAAGAAGAATTATAAACTTTTAGTTGGCTGGAACATTTATGATATGAATAACAGAATTACAGTATATACACAGCCGGAAGACCATGTTTTAAAGTTTTGTTTAGCATATTACATTTGTTCAAACTGGATACAGTGTGTCACTCCGCAGACATCAATGCGCTAAGTTTTGTCTTTGAAGAGTGTCCACAACAACATTTTGTACTGATTCCTTGTTCTAACTCCTAGAGGTTTGGCAGAGGAGGAACGAACACTTAATCTTTTACATAAATAATAATCCCCACAAAAAGATATCACAAGGAGTTAGATCTGGGCTTTGAGAAGGCCAACGCAAAAGTGACATGTTGTCATCAGCTGTGCGACCAAACCTCCATTGCGGAAGATTTTCATCCAAGTAATCTTTCACATGGTTTAACCAATGTGGTGGCGCCCCATCTTGAACCCAAATAAGGTTTTCACTGTCTTTATTTCGTTGAGGCAACTCATTAAACATATCCAAGTAACACACTTTAACTGTATTTTCATGAAAAATTAGCTTATACAGCAGAAAAAACCTTCAACTTAGGAGAATCTCTCTCATACTGTACGACTGCTCTAGGATTTTCAGTTCCACAAATACGTACATTATGCTTTGTTAACTTTTATAGAAATTTGACTCATCACCAAAATGAGTCACTAAAAAAACAATCGACACAAAGTACCTGTAAAATCCCAAACGTCATCCCTTAAATTTGCAATATTAGAAGCTTATAGAGGATCATTTTAAATCGTTTTATCATAATTCTTTAAACTGTGGGCTGCGGTATTTAAAGTTCCAAACTCACCTTGGTCGTAGATTTTTGCGAACGACGTAAGAGAGATAATAGAACCTGTTCAACTTGATCTACAGGCGATGTTGGCCCATCTACACTTTTCCCTTTACATAAACAGCCAGTATTCTTGTACCGGTCGTAGATTGACTTCCTAGTTGGAGGATCTTTATGTTAACGAGTCGTAAAATGACGTCGCACGACAGTAACAGATTGAGTTATATTTCAAACTCTAACACACAAAAGGATTTTTCCGTTAGAGTATTGGTCATTTTGTTGGTAAAAAATAGGACTAGCTGACTACATTGTTGGATACAATCAGCTGTAAGAATTAAAACTTGAAGTTATTTACTACCCATTGATACCAAACATGGCGAAATTAAAAAATGTATCATGTTTTATAGAGATATGAAAATGTATACTCCTACTTCTTTTAGAATAACTCTGAATATAAATATCTTTTAATGTAGTTTTTAAAAGTTTATAAATTATCACCATATAATTAATACATAAACTGAAAATTCGTAATTAAAAAACGAATGTTTACTTTCTCATTAATTGCCTACGTAGTATAAAAACATTTTCGAGGAGAAAGCTATAATTTTTTTTTTGATTTGCTGAATGGATGTGTGAGAAAGTAAGTGTCATTTCTAAACTATTAATAGGCTAACATCACTACTTTAAATACCCACGCTAGGGTAAAAACGAGAAAAAAGTGCTGTAAATTGGTAGTTTAAGCCATTTTACTTTGTATCTTTAATAAAACATGTTGTTAATTGATAAAAGGAGGAAGAATGGCTATAAGAGATTGCCAGAGGAAAGACAATGGTCGTAGAACATTGCCAGATAGATGAATAATGGCCGTAGAATACTGCCAGAGGGAGGAAGAATGGCCATAGAACAATACCAGAGAGTGGAAGAATTGCCGTAGAACATTGTCAGATGTATGATGTTTGGTCGTAGAACTTTGCCAGAGAGAGGAAGTATATCTGTAGATTCAAAATATTGAGGGACATTAAAGATATTGTTTGTTTTTTTGAGGTCAAAAAGTTTTGCAAGTCCCCGAAAGAAAGTCTTCGGATAGGACATTTTTTATTTATTTGTGGGTTTCTGAATCAACTCAGGAATCCTCCGCAATGTCAAGGAACCGTTTACGCTAAAACTGGATGGGAGTTAAAATTATGCGTAGAATGTTTGATCTGCCTAACTTGATTCACGCGATATTTGGAGAAAAAGCTATAATCAGTGACGATTCGTGGAGTTTAAATGCATACTATTGAATGAATAAAATTATAGACACGAATAAAATAGGAGAATAAATAATAAAATATATAACGAGTAATACATCTATACATTGCCGATTACTTGACAGTCGTATAATAACAATTAACAAACAGACAATAATATTACATTTAACATTACAATTACAATTATTTTTCTCATTAGGGCCTACCTGTAAAAAAAAAAAAAAAAAAAAAAAAACTATTAAAAGACGCGAGAATGTATGACTGGGCTACCAAAATAACGAACTAGCATTAATTAATGCCACATTACAGTATACTGAGATTTGAGACGAAAATGAAACTACATCCTAATTATCCCATGTGTTTGTCACTCGTTAATCAATCGTTATGCGAGTAATTACGAATAACGATTCAGCGAACAAATATGTCCTATACTACAACACGATATCCCATTCTATAATACTACAAAAGCTATTACTGAACAATGTCGTTGATATTCTTTAACCATTACATTGCCTCTCAATTTAATTTTTACAGAAATTTATATAATTTTCTTTGTACAAATCATCAGTTTATTTTTATATTGCAGGATTATCCTTAGAATCTATGACAGAATCACCATTATGATATATAATCAAGTATTCATCAGTCGTATTAAAGTATTTTACATATCTGTAACTAATTTGTTGCTGAAGGGCATATTTACTTGTTGAAATTTAAATTACATATTTAATTAGTTAGTGTTGTGTTTGTTAACGTTGTTATTGAGAAAATACCTAATTTCTCAAAATCGTCACTACCTATTTTCTTCAAATTTTTTTGAAATGTAAAGGTTAACGATTTAAACCAATATGTTAAATTTTAATAACAAACGATTACAGTTCTGGAATAATTCGCAAACAATATAAATGAACGGTTGACTTCCATCACTAAACATTATATTTCAATTAAACATTAATTCAGGAATATAAAAAATTCAAATTTCTTTATGTCTATTTTCGTGAAACGTGTTTTATTTTACAGATAGGTGTGTGAGAAAGTTAATATAACGTTTATATAAATTTTTTAACTCGATTTATAAAACTGTTAACTTTGTTAAAATTCTTAGTACATGGAACTAAAAGTAAATTAATAAATATAAATATTGAATTTGCAGATGTGACGATAAGAAGTCAACTTACTAAATGCATGTAATATTCAATGTGTGCAAGTTCTGTAACTGTGCCTAATATTTTCTCCCCCTTCTCCCACCACCCCCTCAGTCATACAAACAATCTCAGCTATTATTGTACATAAAGAACTAAAGAACGAAGCCAGAATACATCTTTAGCTGTTTCTCAGTTTGAGATGTTTAATTTTTTTAAAAGAGTTAGGTAAATGAAACTACACTGTAGAAACTTGTTCTCATATATTAAATTACAAAATTCCTGTAAATTAATTTACTTATTTATTTTACGAACGAAATGTACTAAATTCTAATGATTGGGTGAAGCGAATCTTGTTTTATCTCGACAATTTGTCATTTCGTCTATAGGCTTGTTTGTGTGATTGATATGCAATTACGGCCAAACGTTTATATATAAATTGTTATAAAATTTATGAACACAATGGTATTTTGTTATTTATTATTTAGATTTATTTATTTTTTTCGTTTTAAAATGGCGACTACTAAAAACAGTTGAGTATGGTGCTTCGACTAGGAAATGGAATGAACGAATCATTATGAGCAGTCTTACAATAAACTCCAAATACAAAAAGTAAATTGAACTGTATTCTAAAACTGTTTTGCAGGAAGTTTTTACTTCTTTCAACAACTTTAAAAACCTCCTTACTTATTACTAATTTGTTCTTGTATTTTTACATGAATGTAAACGTTTTCGATTTTTACAGTATTGCTAAAATATCAAATAAACTATTGTTTATACTGTTTTGTTCCCAAACAATTCCTCTGAAACTCTATACAGAGTGATTCACAACGAAAAGAAGAAACTATTAAGGGTGTATTTTACTGGTTCATTTCATAAAATTTAAATCGCTTAGTTTCCCTTCTATCCGCCATTTTGCTTTATTACAAAAAAATATAACTTTGAAAATAAATAAAATAATGCGTTTAAATTTGATATGTTTTTATGTCACGTTTTACAAGTATACCAAAAACAAAAACTTTATTTTGTACATTTATTTAAATGGCGTCATTTAAAAATATTTAACGTCGAAAACTGTTAACTTTATAAAACATTTACGAGAGACAAAATATTTCCCTCTTTAAAGATAAACAAAAAAGATAACACAAATGATTTTCCTCTTTTTCTCTAGATCAAATTTTATTTTATTTTATAGAAGGTGGAAAATTCCTCTAACAGATTTCCCGGTGGGTCCGCACTCCAGAAGTATGTGGGGTTGGCCAAATTGCGATCCACTACAAAACCCCCTTCACTAACCTGCCTATGTTATTATGAGTTTCACTATCCAGGCAAAGAATCACTTTCCGGTATAACTTCTTAACTAGATTTGGGCCTCTGAGGAAGATTTTGTTAATATAAAATTTTAAATTTATAAAAAAATCCATAAATTAGATTAACTTCTATTTAAACACTTCTTAATTGACAGTCGTATTTTCTTTTAGGAACTCTTCTATTATCTTCCACTTGTCTTCGCTTGCCAACACAGTGGAAATTATGCTCAAAACTGCTTAAAATACAGTTCTGTGGCCCATTTTTTCAATTGCTCAGTTCAAAAACAATATAAAAACATCAAATTTACACTTACATTATGGTCCCTGGAATTTCAGTATGGCATAATTTGACCATTGGAGAAGAAATCAGGACGAAATATTTCGCTAGCCGTAACTCGAAAATAAAGCGTTTCCAGACCTATGTTTATATCAAGTTGTGTTCTTATTTTTAGGTCTAGAATCAATTGTCACAGTATTGCCCTTTCCTCCTGAATCACCCTGTATATCTACTCCAAATGAATTGACTGGTAGAAATTTCACACATTAATTTTGTATAGGAATATAAACATAACCCCAATTTTAGTTCTTGTTCCTTAAAGGCAAAAAAAACACTAAGAAATAAAAGAAAAGAACATAAGATCTTCTACCCTATAAATCCTCTAATTGTGAGAGTGTCGGAAGAGAACAAAATTTGGAAAATAATAAGAGATATATGATACAAAACTTAGAGAAAAAATGTAGATTCAGCTAGAATCTCTCGGGATTGGTTTAACCAACTCACTATGAATGAGCCCCTAAGAGTAAAAAAACTAAGAATTAAAAAAAAAGATTACAGGCTGTTTAATATAAACTATGAAACCAGTCAGGTTGCCTTCATGAAAGTAACAAATATTTAAAAATCAGTTAATCTATGTAATAGTAAAGTTGTTGTGTCACTGGGTTGGGATTATACCATGATGACATCTACAATTTCATATTAATCTAATCATAAAATAAATAAACAAATCATCGTTGTGATCACGATTTTATCTACAATGTTGTCTAGTAAGGCTATATTAGAATTAGCATTCCACAACCAGATTAACTTGTTATACAGAAAACGCTAAGTTTGCGTGAAAGTTGAATAAATGTTTAGGCTACTAACCTTAAAGGTTTTATTGACAAATGGACAGCTGTGATACGTCCGATTATACAAAACTTGTGTTTGACCAGTTCGGAAATGTTTCATCCGTTGATGTACTGCTGGAATGAAAAAAGTTTTTTTTCGTATCTCGTGTGTTATTAAATTAAGTCGCTAAATTAGAGAGGCGGCTTTTTCACAACAACGAGTCCAGTTAGAGTCGTGACACTGAAACGAGCGAAATGAGACTTTGTACACATATAAGAAGCCCATTAGGCTGTAGCCGACTTTAAGAGAGTACATAATTACGAGATTTAGAAAACATGTCTAACAACTCATTTAAACAAACTTGTCCAACTGGGAAAACCCCCTTGTTCTAACAATATAATGTAACATTTCCTAAAAGGTCCAAGCCAACTTTTGGGCATTACATTTAGAGGATCTGCTTGTATTGCATTGTATGATCGGGCTGGGTGAGTATCATAATAGGAGGGCCACTTGAGTTTGTCACGCCCTTACTACAAAGGGTGGCTGAGAACATTTAGGTCTATCACGCCTCTATACTAAACATATTAAATTTATTTAATTTTCTAAACTTTATTATAATTGTATTTTCTTCTAATAGTCAGGGCTTCGAATATGGATAAAGACATTCTAATCTAGATTTTAACATCATTCTAATCACCTCTCAGACATGATTTTGTTTAAATATTTTGATAATTTTAATGCAATATTTTCGAACTAGAAGACACAAGGTTTATTTTCATGAGTGGTGTTAATTTGATCCTAATTTTATCACGAATGCGGCGGAAGGGGGTTCGGAGGGTCCATAAGAGCCTATGTTAAATTTGTCTTATTGATGACCCATTTTCTCAAAAACTACTAAAGCAATCTGGTTAAAATTTTTGTTGTTGATTTTATTACTTGTTCTTAGAACTTTAACACAGGGATTTTTTATTTAATTGATATTTTCCCTTTTTATGGTTTTTATAATATGTTATATTTAAAACGCAATAAAAAATTCACATTTTTGACTGTAAAAAGGTTTTTAATTCATAAAACTGAAAAATCCTGTGTTAAAGTTTACATCCAAACTAGAAGATTATGTGGTAAAACTTTTGTACCTGTATCTTTTGTAGTTTCTGAGAAAACGGGTCATTTATACAAAAAAACTAAGTTTTCAGAAAAACGCAAAAGAAGATTTATTTTTCTATCACGGACGTGATTCAATGAGTTTAATACATTCCGGTACCATAGAAAAGCTGGTCTGGATCATCTTCAAGAAAAGCTTCTTCTAACTTCCTCTTGGCACTTTCACGATGTTGTCTAGTTTTTTTTTCGCAAGTTTTGAAAGCATTCGCTCACTTTTCCGTATGCGTATTTTGTCCAGTTCACTCATCACTGTGGCTGTGCCTTCACTTACAGTTATTTCAAGCTTTTTCATAACAAGGCATCTTGTGACATTCCCTTTATTAAAACTCAAGATGGTATCATACACACCAAATTCCATGGTTTGTAGGCCTACAAATACTGTTTTTTGGCAATCGTGACCAAATAATTGCATTTAGTGACTCATTGGGATTCTGTGACTTCCCATGCGGACACTTTTTTAGCAGAGTAGGATTTGCTAAATCTTGAAAAATTGGCTTTATTGTACTCTTAACAACTTCAGGTATATGTAAATGTTATGCTTACTTCCAATTACTGATTTGAAGGCACTAGAATCGCCATCGCCCAAGTAATATTTTATACTTTACGCCATAGTCAGCCTCAGACCTTTGGTGATACACATGACACTGCTTCACAAAAAGTGAAATAACTTTTGTTCCACATGACAAAAATTAATGGGAGTGGTCTAAAATTAAATCTATGAAACAGAGGAACACTAAAATTCAATAATACAAAATTCGAATTTTTTTGAAAAAAAAACCCTCCGAACCCCCTGAAATACCCACGTTTCCAAAAGAAATTCTCTAATCGTTGCAAATAATCAATCAACATAGTTGTAATGGGCGAGAGTTGAGATACAGCGCCAAGGCCGTTCAGTCAATAACACGAGAGTGTTTATGGAATGACAGAATCAACGGTGAAAGTGGAATTATGCGCCTCGCCCCGTCCGTCATTCCTGCGTTATTAATCCACTTCACAGTACACCTGCAACTGCGACATTATAATAATACTCTACTTTGTATTTGTCTGTAAAACTATACATTTTTGCAAGTTAAATCAACCATTAAATCATTGGTGTTTGGTTTGACATAAAAACATAAAAATGACAATTTAATATATTCTGGTTCAAATACGTGTCTTTTGACGGCAATTTTTATGAAATTCCCGAGGTATCCTAGCTGGATATACTGTGTGGTTATTTTTACAAAGCGTAATAGTTCTTCGACCGACATATACGAGGTAATTGAAACATATATGACCGTTGTTTTATTCGATAAGTACATAAAAAAGTAAACTTAAACCCCTCAGAATTTTTTGAGTAAAAACTAGAGGAATTACCAAATTTTTCAAGTCGCTCGCTATTTTTCCAATATTTTCTTATGAGAACTCCCATTTTTTATGGCTATTTTGAATAAAACATTACTTTTAGAATTTTTTTAAGGTATTTTTTTGATATCTTTAATAGTTTAGGAGCTGTAAGCGTTCAAAGTTGCGAAAATACAATCTTTAAAGCATTTTCACAGGTCCATTTCCCGTACATAAAACAGTTGAACCAAATTTAACATTGAAATGTAATGTATGAAAAAAATATTAAAAGTTTTTCATTTTATTTAGAAAAGCAACATTTTTTTATATTTTTATAATGTTGGCAATACACTTTAAAAATATCAGGTAGTTAATCGATATTGTTTATTGTCTAAAGCAGTTGTTATAGAAAATTGCACAGATCAGTATTAAAACGAAGTCGGTTAAAATGTCTCAACATTGATTTTGTACAATTTTTTTTGGTAATTGTCTAGAACACCTACTGCCTTAAAGTGATTATTACTGGTTGCTTTAGACCTTGTTAGTAAGATATTACAAGTATAACCGAAGCAAATGTATAACAGTGATTAATAATTCAAGTAATTCATTTAGCAATATTAAGAACCTGGTGTAAGCGAATGAATTTTCATAGAATTATACCAGAATATTATGATTTTTTTTTCCTACTGATATTTCTGTTATTCTTTTAGTCTACTGAACATATAAAAATAACGGTAGTGTTATTACACTTTTCACCCTAGCTCTAGTTTAAATTTCATCTGAATTTTTCTTTAAAAAATAAGAAAAATCGTCTCTGGAAATATCTTGAATTTTCTAATTTTTGAAACATTTAAGTGCCTATAGATCCTAAACTATTAAAGTTATTGAAAAATACCTTAGAATAAAAAAGAAGAAATAATAAACCATCATTCGATATGACAGAAATGATCACATATCTAATTTGATTAAAATTGACCCACTCGTTTGGACCATAGAGCAAGACGACAGCTATCATTCCAAAAAAAACTTTTTTTACCTTGGAGGACCTTAAAATGGATCTTCCGCTATAAACTTGACACAGATTTTTGATCCATCATGTACATATGAAAAAATCAAATTTATTTTGGCGGCGATACATTTAAACACTCCAAATTCAATTAAGTCTTTCATGAGCGGTAGCATAATCCACTCAAAAGAACAACACGGAACTTTGCCGACATAAAGTAACAAAGAGCGTGCGATATTTGCTTTGGACTCGCATAAGAATATGAAACCAACTTATAAAAGAATTGAAACTCTATAAACCTTCATTGTTCTACATCATTTTTACATATCAAAAGACCTTACATAATCTTCATCATAGGTTCATAGTACTTAGATAAGTGGCTGACGATCTATGAAGAATGAAGATCTATTGAGTTCTATTATTGAAAGACGGAAATACAAAAGACACGAACATTGATCACGAAGGCTTTAGTAGACTTTTACCCGGATACTTATAGAATTATCTCCGTTTATTTGTCGTAACCGTATTTGTCGTGTACAATTGTCTTTATGTAATGGAGTCAAGTGGTGTCAGTTATGGGAAATCATTGTTACATTTTTCAGGAAGTGTATATTACAATGTGAAGGTGCAATGATAAGGCACTTCCTTCGGCAGGATGAAAGGATTTCGCTGTTAAATATAGGAAATAGAATGAGGGAATTGTTATGTCGAAATTTTAACACATATTGTGTTTCGATTGTTTCTTTTTTTTAGCAAATTTCTAGTTGTTGAGTTCTTCCTTTAATGGAAATGCCGACACAGGAAATCGAATGTACACCTACATTACCCATTGTGAAACAAGTTTATGGCCGCATCATGGTAGTTTAGCAGATCTTCTAAATGTAATTCCCAAAAGTTGGTTTCTTGGCCCTTATATGAGAAACATTACTAAATTGTAATGTTATATGAGGGGGTCTTATGCAGTACACGTAGTAATGGGTAGGTTTTCAAACCTCTTAATTTCATATATCACTACATTCTTGACATCAACCGGTTTCTAACGGCCTATATGTTTGGAAACTGCGGTTATGTATAAAAAGCTCTACTCGCTACGCTCAGTGATTATGCTCTTTATCTAATATAGTGTGTTATAATTTGAATACCACACGAGATATGAACAAAAAACTGTTTAAAATGGCCGCTATTTAGAGTTTTCAATTCGATTTTTTAATTTCAATAGGGCTCTATATGAGCACATGTTATACCAAATTGCATGTTCTATCTTTTTTTTTATCGCTCTCGTAATTACGCACAGGTGAATATATCGACGGACTAACCTCATGTCGATAATCACTTTTTGGGTTTCCTGGTGCCACAAAATGTAAAGATCATTGAAAAAACTGTGTTCGAAATTGTTTGCAATTACCAAAAATTATCAAAAATTTTCAACTTAGAAGGATGCACGAAAATTATGGGGAACAATATTGTATAGCACTCTGAATGAAGTATGATTTGTTATGGGCATCAGATTTTACTTATTACCTTAACTTTGAGGTTATGATTTCATTAACGCTCATAATAAACATGCGTAATTTCTGCACTATAATTTATTAAATTAAAACCCTATAATACTACTGTGGTATGTAGTATCATTAGACAATTTTATTCTCCCCTAGATTTATTTTTAAATCGGTAACAATCTTGAATCGCTAATTTTCCTACAACCCTCAATAGTTCAACCAATATATTGTAGTATAGTGTATCACTCGTAGAGTTTAAAATCCAAATTTTATTTTAGAAATGGTGGCCCCAGGGTGACAATCCTGAAGGATCCCAGATGGATCTACACCTTTATTCATATAGTCTTGAGTTAGATTTTTTACTTTCATATTTCCTACCAGGTCTCTCTTGCTTAACTCTTGTTCTATTCTAACTCTGAAGCTATTAGAGTGTTCGAGGGTTAATCTTCTTTATTTAATATCCTTTTTTTAAAGCGATCATGACTGAGAGGTGTTTCCCATTTAAAAACAAGAAAAATAAATTAGATATCAGAGTTAATTAGACCACAATGGATTTTTGAAACTGTTTAGCAAGCAAACAAAACAGTACTTTTTCTAGTTAAAACTACGTAATTAAATAATAACTTTTATAAATCTTTACTTTCTGTATAGTTAAATTCTAACAAACCGGGTCAGTACCAACTACCGTTTTTGTACCGTGGGCCCACAGTCAGCCTTCCACAGCTAGGAAAAACTAAATTGTAAGGAGAAAAACTTGTATACGGATTGGGATTTGAACAACCAGTCTTAGTGCCGCTATTTATTAGAAAGTGATGATTTAAACCTTTGGTCTACCAGGACACAATTAAATAATAACTACTTTTAAGCACCACTAGAGTATTCAGATTTCCCTTTCCACGCTTTGCTTGTATTTTATTATTAATAATTTTTAAAATTAGATCAATACAAATTATACTTTCTTGGTTTATTGCACAACTATCTTTTATTTTTTTCCAGACTGAAGGGCACCGGTTTCCGGATGGAGCAGTCCGGGGCCGGTAGCGATGCTGAAATGGCTATCGGGTGCTCGCAGCAAAACCCGCGACCTTGTCACTGATGATCCTCTAGCAGCGATCTATATTCAAAGACAAGTATATTCAGTCACTAGGTAAGTCTTCTTTTAATCCTCACCTATAATCATAACCAAATGAAATGGTATTATTTGATAGAAAAATAACACACTACAATAAATTAAAGAGCAGTTCACAAGTTTACACTGGGAATGTGAAGATGAAAGCATTAAAGTGTGGTTGTAATCCTACATAATATTGGGTAATTTTATTGTTATGTATGTTATCATTTCTTATAAATAATACATATAGTACTAGTTTAATCTTATTTTATCTACTTTTTAATAACAACAAAATTATTACGATATTAATAACATAAAATCAATAAGCATAATCTATATCTAAATCAAGAGACACATATAGAGTTCAACAGTGTACGGTTCTAGATGATGTGCACTAATAGTAAGAGTAAAGATAAAATTTATTCAGATAGTCAGGCTGTGCTTTGGACTTTAAAGTGGCCTAAAGCGACAGATTAATAGACGAATGCAAAGTTATAGGCAAGTCACATTTTATAGAGTTATGCTGATCGTGACATTGTGGAATGAGAAGACGGATAAGTTGGTCATGGAGGAGTCATCCACTCATTTTGTAGGTCTTGAACCTACACTGGTATTGGCAGTTTCGTATATAACAATTGTTAGGAAGCAATCCAGGAGGGAGAGTGATAGATATATAGAGAGGTTTTATGGTCAAATATCTCCCTGATCAAATCTGATCAAGGGGTGAAAAGATGACTTGCAGTTTTAGGAAGTAGACCCTTAGGAGTTGTGGTACATATTATACAGAGCACTGTGCTTTGAATAGGCATCTTTTTAATTATGGATAAGAGAGATCTAATATGGTTGTGATCGACGTTGGCTGGAAGAAAATACTGAACATTTTGTTGCGTCCTGTGAAGAGTACCACAGGAAAGATAGAAGTGGAATGATTTCACCCTTCTATAATCTGTTCAAGTACATCTAATGAATTTGTGGAATTCAAATGTCGATTGTGAAATCTGAAAACGTGTTAATAACAGATATTCTTTTCTTAAGATCAATTCAATTACAGTATTACAAAATAACTACACATACAGTAATTCCAAATAACCAAAACAAAAAAAGAAAAATTCTCATTCACATTGCGTAATAAAAACCAACATTCAAACATAAGTAATACACATGTCAACTGAGTCAAATCACACAAAAATATGCGCGGGGAATGATAATTATTTCTTTTCGCAATTAGTTTGAATATACATTTAAAATCATCAAAAGAAGACCACTGATCCTTAGTTCTTTAAACATTTTTAAAGTAAACATCATTAAATAGTTTTGACACATAAAAATAAAATCATTTATAGACGCTCTTTCAAAGGACAAGGTATTTGTTTTTAATTTCGCTTTGATTTTAGAATAGTTTTATCATTTACTGTATGACCACACCTTATGTAGAACAACTTAAAAACTTTAAACATATATAAATGATGCAATGAAAGAAAGTGTAATTAATTGTCTAAACAATGCTAGGGAGTGTTCTGGGCTTCCTTAATATACAGCTTGTAAGACGCTTCTGCTGCTAAACAATAGGTCTTAATTTTCGCATAACTCACAGTGACGTTAAACCTTGATATGTTGAAACTGTTATACTGTTCCTAATCGAAGACGAAATTATTTTTATACATGGCTAATAGCATACGTCACTGTAAGAGACCTTGTGCAGAACCTTAAAATTTGTAAACAAAACTTTGTATTTTTTCGTGTTAAATTACTCCAAAAGTTATTTTTTCAAAACCCCATAAGTGAGGGTTTTAGTGCGCTTCCCTCTCCACAACCCATAAATTTAAGCGATTTTCTGATTTCGAAGGTCAAGTTGAATTCTATACTAAGCTATTAAGAAATTATCACAACCCCATGCTCTCATATCATATCATGGTATTAGCCGTTCCGTTCCTAAACACTTTGAGGGCTGCTCTTTCTCTTGTTTCTAACTTAACCATGAGTTCATGAACTTATTCTATATTTTCTTCTTTAAAATAAGAAAAATCCTTTTATCACTTCTATATATTGAGAAAAATTTGTAATAACAGTTAAAGAAACATTTCAACATCCACAATAAGCAAATTCACCAACAAGATGACGGCGGCGGTTTAATTAATTAAACTTAATTGTCATCTTGTTGTTAAATTTTTGCTAATTATTATCATCTAGATATGTTCACAATATTTACATGTTATTATATTTTACAGGGTAAACCCGATCTTCATAGAGGAAGACAAAAGAGGGAACTCCAAATGTGTCTGCTCCGGTGATCAAGGTAAATCAGGAAGTTCTGGTTACGAAAGTCAACGTTCAAATTCAGAGTGGAGTGTGGAGGAAGAGCGCGGTGTTACCCGGCTCCGGGAGGACGCAGTAGCCATCCTGGAGCAAAACACGGGTTTTGTTAAGAGTATCCTAGTGGCAGTTCGCGGCGGTCCTACACTTAGTCCCATTCCGGAAGGAAAGATAGACTATTGCATCCCACGTCCAGTCTGGCCTCGTTATGAACACAGGCAACGAAAACCGCCTTCAGTCCGTACAGATGACATGTACACCGGACTGCGGGTCAACAAGACCGCCCGTGTCCACAGGAAGACTCAAAGAAAGACTATTCAAAATAGGCAGATGGAATCCACCGGGATTATATCCGAGGAAAAACAAAAAACGACATGTGATTTACTCAGGGAGTTATCGAACACGATTAGTCTCGCCGTTGATAGAAAAGATCGCTCAGAAGTGTCCGCTGAAGAAGTTCTTAGGAACATTGGACAAACGATCAGCAAAAGCCTCGAGGCTCTCTCATCCGAGGCTGCATTACGGCGTTTATCAGTCAGTTTAAGTCGAAGCGAGGCCGTAGCTACTGTCGGACGAGCACTCAGTAACTCCGGATCGAGTACTGACGGTTACGATTTGGAAGCAGGTAGACTATCATTGTTGAAAAGATTAGGACGGTTCCCGCCGAACGAACCGCTTTACGACAATCCTCACGGTTCTTCGTCATCTTCCGCAGCGAGTAGCAGTGGATTTTCCGATCTTACACCAACTCCTCCTTCGTCTTCATCATCGAGACCACTTGGACCTGTTTTTGTGCACGAAAACCCGGCAAGTGTATCCAATAGTGTCCGTAATGCGATGATTTATGGAACGCTGCAATGTAGAGGGACTAAAGGAAGTGGATACGAGAAACTTGGAGGGAGTCAAAGTTATTCTGGTACACAGGATAGCCAATGGACAACATTTGAGGAGAAAATATCCACACCAGAGAAAACTCAAACTGAAATTTGTGTAAGTAATATCACTTTCTTTAATATTAATTTTGTTTGAGTTACAGATTTTTTATTTGTTTTATAGAAAAGATATTTCTTGTGAAACTGCTACTCTTTAAGAAAGTTGAAAAGCTAATTTAAAAAGCTACCACCACTTGTTGAAAACCTAATTTAAAAGGAAGTGACCTGACACTTTGATATTTCAGATGATCTATAACAAAAGATTGCCAATGACAATTTGCCTGGAACGGGATCCTTTGGCGTATATCGGTATATGCTAGGATCGAAATATCGAGTCCCCATATGATATACAAAGTTACTCTGTCTAAACAAAATTGTTTCAGCTGCGTTATTTCAAAGTGGGGATAAGTAAACAGTTTCTTAAATAATTTGCAACTCCTTTGAGTGCTTTCTGAGCCTCCAATTAAGGATCCTTGAAGGAGACTGGGCCGGGTAGCCAGACTTTTGTGAAAAGCATGTCAAGCTATCGGAAGGTACTCTACTTCGATTTTGCTAAACTCTGTTTTTAAACAGCTCTCACTTCATCTCACTTTCTTATCGTTTCTTCTCGTCTGTCTTGAAGAAGTAAACACATTATATATGAGGTGTAAACAGGCAACCGGACTTCCTTCTAAAGCATAACACAAACAGAAAATACAATAAAAATGTCTAATAAAGAAAATAAGTAATAATGAAGAATAAAGACAATTAACAATAATAAACGTACAAATGAATACATTACTTTTTTTAATTTAACAAAACAACAACTTTTAATCATACTCTCTTATATTTTAATCACGTTTCTCATAAATTTATCATACAATCTTCAATAATATCACTCTTCTTACTGTAGATCCAAGAAGGCTGAGGATAAGAGGAAAATAGCGGTCTTATCCAAAGCAATGGAAAACCGAATTAGAGATGTCTACGTTTCTATATGACTCCTGAGCCCTTGACATGCTCTTCATGAAAGTCAAGCCATCCAGTTACACCTTCGTCGGAAATACCCTCTGCAGCTCAAAGGAGGCTGCAGAGAGAAACTCTCTCGGTCGATTGATGCTTGCACAAAGGAGTTACGATCTTTGCAGCAATGACAGACTCCCCAGTATATTTAATAGTGATTAATCATTACTTATATACAGACGATTAACTTGTTGTAAGGGGAAACCATCTGACTATCTACCAATCATTGCCATTTTCTCCTGATTTACCCTACAAATCGATAATGGTTCTAATTTTCTAAGATTAGGATGGTTCTTGTAGCGGAGAAGCCTAAGAAACACAAGTCATTATTTTGATTGTTTATGATAACCACAGTTATTTGAACCGTAAAAAACACTATGATTATGATTAGTCGCAACAGTTTGTTTGTAAATAACCTCTTATATCATTTCCGCAAGTTATGGTTGGCTAAAGAGAGAACGTTTAATATGATTGAATTGTCTTTACAAGGGAAGTTAATGAGCTCATCACAGGTAGTTTATAAAGTAAAACAGGAGCTATTAGAATCTTAGTAGTGGTTCAAATTATATATTTAGACGCGTTCATATGCAGACATATATGCGACTCCGTGGCTTTTATGTTTTATTTACTACCTGTATATACCAGATGTCCTAAAGGATCTTTTCTAAATTTTGAAAGAGTGAATAAATAAATGCCATGAAAATATTAAAACTAAAAATCAAACATATTTTATCAATCAAATATTTTAGACATATAGGACATTTTGCCCTACTCCTATAAAATGAGTTTCATGGGGCGAGGTGGGTGAACATTAAAAAACATTTTAAATGGTAACTGTATTGAATGATCTATAAATAAGGAATAAGGAGTAAATGACAATCTTGCTAAACGTAAGTTGCTATCTTACCCCTATACAAAACTACAACTCATACATTTTTAAAATAGTAACACAAAAATTCTGGGCGAGGGGGAGTATGATACTTTTCATCACTCTTTAAAATCTGCTCTACTGGGCTAAACTTTTTCTATTTATAACAATTGAAACGATTATTATAAATTATTAAATTAAATAGTTTTACCATTATCAAATCAAATAGTAAAGTTTTGTTTCACCCATATTTGTTTCTCTAACTAGTAAAGCATGAACATTGTAAAATAGATCATTCTTATTAAACTTATGTTAATAAAAATTATTAAATCATTTTAGTTATCATTTAAACATTTACCAAGCCTTTATTATGCCTTTGCAATCAAAAAATGAAAATTTATGACAGGCCTAGATAAGAATTATTAAGTTCTGAGAAACTATTTTACACGACAGCCATTTTGAAACTGAAGGACTATTCATTTTTATTATCAATAATATTTAACTAAAAAAATATTACTAAATTATTTAAAATTCCCACATTTTATTATTTTTGGAGTTTTTTTTTATTTTGAGGTTATGTTTTTAATAAATTTGATTTTAGTAATAACTCTACTATCATAGTTGTAATCATTCTTTTTTATCGAAAAGTACATTTGAATATATTAGATGCAGATTTTGACCCTAAAATGAGCTATTTTGGAATGTTTTACCAACGTACAATAAAGGTTAAACATAATTATAAAAAACCCGTTTTTTTTATTTTGAAAACGACCGGTTTTCTGTCTAACGAACATTTCCAAAGATTACTAAAATCAAGCCTAGATACCAAATCTGAACGAAATCGGACTATAATTTCGACTTCTAGTGCATTTATTATACATAATATTGTAACCTTTATAGCTTCTACAGATGTCATTACTTAGTTTTTCTAATTTAAAGGTTGCGTTTAACAATTTTTATTTAATATATATATATATATATATATATATATATATATATAAATATATATATACACTGGTAATAATGTACCTTTAGTGCAAACTTTAATTAAAAAAGTAAAAATAATTTTGTTTGTGGAATTCATTTGAACTTTCAAAATTTCCAAATTGACATACAATTAGGTTATTTATAGCACAAGGAATTTATATCACAGAAGTAGCTGTATGACAAGTTACTAGATATTGCACAATAAAGTCAGTATCGACTACTATCGATTATCGATCAAACTAATTGGAGAAGCGAAATACAAGTTTTTACTTTTGTATTACCATGTATTTGCCATGAAATAGAAATATTATTATGACCGCAATTGGTAAGGGGTGTTTATTTTCTGAAATTAATATTAAAGAATTTAACTTTACCTAAATTTCGTTTTCGTTCAACACATTTATGTATTGTTAAATCTAGAATCTATATTAACATAATTCAATTATTATTTACAATAAATTGTTATATTTTAATACAAACTACACGACTCATATGAGGTTCAATATTCATATTGATCGACAAAATGTTTAGCCGTCATAAAATGAATGATATTGCGTGATGTTTTAATAAATAAAGATATCCACCAATGTTTTTTTTTATTTGAAAATTTCGTCCACTAAAGCGTTTACATTTGTATATACAGTGAACATAAAATGGTGTAATTACTCCAGTTGGTATGATCAGGACACATTCATAGTTTCAGGTGTCGGCGTGATGAAGGAGATCGTACAAATTAGAATTTCAAAACCTTCAAACATTTGTGAATGTCTTTACTAATTCTTAAAATGCCTAGTATTGTCAATATCAGAGGAAGTAATGTGGTGATACAATATCCCTTGGGATTACTCTAGAGATATCTCGACATAGGAAATAAGTTTTGTTAAAAACAAATGAGCTGCGATGTGTCCACGAATGACGCGGTCTAACGTAAGATTAAAACTTTCTACTAACACACGATAATAAAATGACGTATTATACAAGAATAGGCTCAGGCAAGTTGTGGAAACCGGTGAGATTTTTGTGCTTTTATTAGGGAGTTTCTAAAAGCAAGCTATTGCGAACATTGTCATGGTAACGCCTAAACTTACTGAAAATGTCCATCGATCCTACCCATTGCAGTAATTTGGCGCTATTTTTTTCTCACTGCACACAAGTATAAAGATTTATTTATGTATTAGTAAACGCTCTCAAGAGGTCACAATTATTTATCCATTTTGTTCATATTTGTAATATATGCTTGGTTTTATAATTTATTGAAAAAGTTAGCCAAAAATATTACTCGGTAAATTTCAAAATGGGTTTCGTTTCTTATGTAGGACCTACATGAACTTGTAATATATCTTTTTGTGCAACTGAGAATACACATGTATTAAATCAAGGTCAGAAATGAGCTGATAAACAGAACAAATCATTAAAAATCTTATCAGCGAATCAGTTATTTTGGAGAGTATTATTTTAAAAGGCAGGAAATACTTGCTCCATAATTATAAACTTACTATACCTTATATTGGTCCGTATGTATTTTTTTTACTTTTATAGCTTCGGCATTATGTCATCATAAGTAGAATTAAAATTGTGTAATATCCAGATTAGAAATTTTTCTTTGGTTAATTTTTTGTCAATTACTTTCGAACCGTAGTTTTAATTTATTTTCAATTTGGCACACTTTAATTTAAAGTATATTAAAATTCATATTTCATAAACTTTTATAAAAATCGGTTAAACCTATTTTAAATAATTATGTCTTTTTATTTTACAACCATTGACCGAATTTTTATTTATAGTACCAGAACCATTATTGTTTCATAAATCACTGGTGAGACCACAGATATCGATCCAAACACTACTTTTTACCCTCAGTGGATCTCAAATTAATTTTTCACGAAAACTGAACATCGAATTTTTAACCAACGTTTGTGAAAGTGAAAGAAATGAAACAATAGCTTAAAACGTTCAATTTCATTTACATCATCTGCGTGGTCGAAACAATATAAATATCTCTTCATATGTAAATATATGTTGCGTATATAAATTGAAGTCTTTACGTGTTAATTTACATAAAACCCGAAGATCCCGATCTCTATGAATATGGAAAAGTTTCGGTTAGACCTCAGCTGAATTTGCATAGTTACTCACATACACTGTCCGATTGTGACGCAATCTCAGAAAGCAGCTTTCTTTCCGTTCCTTTGCAGAACTTTAATCAGGAAAGGTCGTGTTCAACGACCCTGCAGCTTCGTCTATTGTGGTGTATTTAATTACAAGTTGGCACTACTGAAGCCACCCGTAGTTTGATAACCTTTCTTAATACGCTGTTGGAGCGAAATTTGTGTGTTGAAATGGGGGGGGGTGTATTTATTTGTAAAATTTTACCGTAGCATAATTTCACTGGTTTACTATATACAGGTTGTTTCTGGATATCAAAATAAAGAAAAATATTCCTATAAACATGTGACAAAAGTTGCTACGTTTTTCCGTCTATATATATATAATATATATATATATATATATATATATGATTATTTTTTCAAAACAAGATATAACTCCACAACAAAATAAGATGTCCGATATTAAATTTCCAAAAAAATTCTGAAAATTTTACGTTATATTAAAAGTTTTTGATGCCCGATATTCCGAAAACGGTGTATTTTACAAAATATTTACCAGGTACAGGTCCTTTCATTGCTGAATAAGATATCGTTTTTTTTTTTTTTATATGTTGAAAAATTACGAAATTATAAGTTAAAACGAATTTTTAGTGATTTACTAGAACACAGAAACATTTTCTTGATTATCCCAGGCTGAGTGCCCGACAAGAGCTTGGTGAATGAAAACTTGATTTAGGAACGCGGCAGCGCTCCATCAGCCTACCTAAAAATATCCATTTTCTCCCTTCTTTAAAAGAGAAAAACATCTCGGTCCTAATATCCTTATAAAAAAAGGGAAAAAGAACAAAAGACCCTCAAATATTCTAATAGCATTAGAGTAGGAGAAGAACAAGAGTTGATCAAGACGAGAAACCTAATAAGTAAGATGAAAGAAAGTTAGTGTAGATCCAGCTAGGATTCTTCAGGACTCATTATAGATGAGGCCGCCAGGGTTAATAATTTTCATATATGGTTGTATATACAGTATATGTTTCCGGGAGTTTGTATGAATAGGGAAGTTTTAAAATGTTTATATAGCATTATCTGGAAAGATGCTAATAGAGGTAATCTTATTAACTTTGTGACTTCCAGCGAAATAGAAAAACATGTTTTCCTCTTGTCTCGGTGATAAACATCAGGTTTAACTCGGAATTTAATTCTGGCTAGACATACATCAAACCAAAACTTTAACAAATACAAAATGTTTGACGCTCTCTAAAGTAAGAAAGTGAAAAGAAACGCTACACGGTAGTCCTAAAAGGTCAAAATCGGACCAAAGTATGGTGAAATTGTCAATATCATATAACACCTCATTTGTAAAACTTTAAACATGAAGCCCGAATTGTGTTTTATAGACTAAAAACAATAAATTAATGTTCACTAACAATATTAATTGTAAACAATTAACTTAAACCTTCAAGTAAAAGGGAAAAATAATCAGTGACAAGAGCCCTGGTTGTTTGGCGTAACAGGAACTTACTAGATTTTTACTCCGGGTGGCTTAAAAGCCACCTCCACTTATTTTTTTGAATAATTGCGTCATATCTATTTGGGAACACATAACTTTTACCCGACTCCTCGTACATTTTTTGATGTTAAACAATTTAACCACCATTTGAGTTAACTTACAATAAAACTTCATTTTTCATCCGAAGGTGAAACAATATTTTATTTTCCAGTTCTATTAAAATATTGAAATTGATCACATTTATGAACAATCATGTTACGACTTAATTTATAATATTTACAATTATCCATAACTTTGTAATGTTTTATCAGAACACCTGTCCTAATATAGATAATTAAAAAGAACAATATTATCTCAAATTTTAATATTGATTAAAACTGTATAACACAGTACTGGTTCTACATAAACTGGGAAGGTAATTAAAAAAATCGTGTGTCAAAAATAGTTTAAAACACTAAATATGACTTTGGCGGTATTTCAAAAAAGTAAAATTTAACAAACTTAACGTTTTTTTTTGACAGGTGTTAGAATACAGATATACAAAATCGATTTTGCTAAAGTCAATGTTGAAAATACCTTTTTAATTATATGATACTCTTTTATATTACTATTTTTTTTTTAATGATTCAAATCCAAGATGGCAGCAAAAAATTATGAACATAAAACTTCGTATAAGCCCTGAAATACAAATTTTATTTAGTCCCAAATAGATATGAAGAAAATGTGAAATAAGTGGATATTTGTGTATTTTTTTACAAATGTAAGTTCAGTTTCGACGTAGGTTTTACATAAATATATTCACATAATAGTCACTATTATAATTTCAAACACATTCACATGTCTACTTTAAAAAAAAAGTTTAAAAAATTGTAATTATTGTACAAGTGTTTCGTAGAAAATTACAAATATAATGGAATACAAAATGGTGGCTGCATCCGCCCATGTTTGAATGATTGCATACCGTAAAACCTAGATATCGTGTCCAGATAAGATGTTTCAAATCACGACATACCAAATATTTCGGCCAAGAGAAATTGACTTGTTCGATGGCATATGAAAGCGAATGTGATTGATTGATGAGTGGCTTGCCTATTGTGCACAGTTCCTTATTGCTTCAACCATGTAATCATTCTGTCATATTCAGATTACGCAGTCTCTACATGGGAATAGTTTATTATTGTATAAATATTTTGAAAATGATGTGTGTTCCGTTGAGATTTAATACTATATTTGAATCATATGAATTCATTGTTGAGGCTGTATTCACACTTGTCCCTAACACTCCGCAACTGAGTGTCGTCTTGTCACTTCCATCATTACCAAGTCCTCTGTTCCACATCTATTAACATTCCATATGTGGGGTCCCATGTTCCATGTAGCCTAGCTACCTTGTCTTTATATTTGATACCAGATCAGGTTCTTCATGTAAAGTATGCGTTCGATTTTTTTCTAATTCGCCACCCCCTTCTACACACAATGCTGTATTTATTTTTCTCACAACTTTCTCTCTCAGATATTCGGTGTTTGTTTATCTTTCTTTCAACAATAACCCAGTCTCTGGCATACGTGACTGTTGCTCGTATTACGGCATTGTAAATTAATAATTTCGTCATTCTGGAGAGCGATCTAAAGTTTAAGATTTTCTGTAGCACAAAAGACATCTATTGCCTGTCACTAATCTTATGTCCTCGCTTAGAACACCTTCTGCCATCTCTACTGTTGTCTAGTGTTTGAAGGTTCTTCAAGTTGCGTAAAAACGTGTCCAAGATGGATTGATCGTTTTTATACACTCTTCCTTTGTTCCTTGAGGTTTTCATGTTTTTGGTTTTATTCTTATTTAAGATCAATTCTAATCCCGATCTAGTGCTCTCTGACTTCTCCAATCTTACAGATAGTGGTGGCTTTGAGCGTGACCATCCGCTTACGCGAAGTGCCTAATCATTCTGAGTTCGTAACGATGTAGGTTCTTCTAAAGAATGGAGTGAGTGGTAAACTCAGTTTTATGTACTTCAAATGGTTGGAAAATGTTTCAGTAAACTTTGTCTTATATGATTTAGTTAAATACTGATTTTTAAATTTATGTTTTTCAAGTGCGGCAAAATATTAAAACAGAAAAATCGGAATTAAAAGTCAGTACAATCAAGTTGATGTAATAATTTATGCTTTCACTTGGTATGTGTGAGAAATCGCGAATTTAATTCCACGTAGACGAATAAAAAGTTGCGGTGTGTTAATAGCATCGTGAGGTCAATGGAGGGTACTACTTGTAGTGATGTAGTTACCATACAGTACTACTTGACTGTAAAGCCGTCTGACTCATATAGGTCAAGCTGTTTTGTCACAGAATTATCATTAGGAGGTAGAACAAATATTTTTCATCATAAAACAAACTCAGGAAAAATTCAGAAATTACAAAAATCAGCTTTTTTCCTATTTTACAAAAGCTTGTTATTGAGATCCTGACCTATCTATTATTAATTTCTTCTCTAACTTTCTCTGTTTTTAAAAAAAAATTTATTACTACTGGAGAATCCAGCCGTATCAATAATTCTTGAATTATCTGACGTGTTAACTTTCACACACATTCAATACAAAATTGATAGAAAGCTCTTAATTTGACCTTCGTTAACTAAACAAATACTCCGTACTTACAGAAAGAATATCAATTGAATCCAGAGTTAGGACTTTCTCGCTGATTTTGCGATCTGAATGTAAATTGGCAGAAAGGATGAAATTACTCCCGCCTTCTGCCGCCCCCTTTCACTCTTTCTCCTATTATTTTTTATCGAAAACGTCGTTTCTATAAAATCTTCTTTATTAAACAATTCCTAATGCAGATAAACAAGTCTTATAAAAACATAGATGTTATCTATCGAAGTTGTTTGGCACTATTTTTTGTGTACGTTACGAAACAGCTGTACGTTTCTAACAAATTTCAGCCCAAATTATTGAACATTTCATAAGACTCGTTGTTCAAATTTATGTTTTACATGGACGACATATAATATTACTTCCTTTAGAGCAGTATGAAAATTTTCATTTAATGTTTTTCAAATATTTTTTCTACGTTAGGGTTATTACTAAAGTCAAATTTGTTAAGAAGAACCAAAAATTAGAACAAAATAACCTGCTACAATAACGGGTATGGTAAATGAATTTTAGACAATTTTCGGATCTAACCAATATTTTACTACTGGATTATTATTGTAACTAAAAACGAACTGTGTGCAGTTTCAAAATGGCGGTAGTTTGAAAAGGTTTATCAATAGTTTATTCTTATTTAAGATACTCTTAAGTTATTTTTTATTTCAACGACATTTTGTAGTGTTGATGAACATAAACACTACAATCGATCAATACAGTATTGTAGTGTTGTACAAGTTTGTTAACCAAAAAATGGATTGCTAAATTTCAAATTTTAAAACGGTCGTAAACTGTACAACAACCTGTAGCTCATTTTGTTGAGCTTTAAAATATGTACCCAATGATGCCCTCACGTGTTTTTTTATAACTAAAAAACAAAATTTTAAATTATAAATCATCAATCACTTAACAAAATTTCAAAATGGTTGTAGTTTTAAACTATATTTTGGTCGTTCTTTTTTTATCTAGAGCCTACATAAACCTTATCAGATGTTAAATGGGCATTATTAATATGTGGAGTAATTTTCAGATATTGTATTATAATTTATAATTCCAAATTTTTTAATAGAAAAATACACATTCAACTGAGCTAAACAAGTTTTTGCCAAACGCATATACTATCCTATAAAATTAAGGAATCAGATACTTTACACTAAGACGATCGATGTATGTATAAGACTCCAAGTTCTCGGTGTTGCGATGAGTAATTCACGCTTTACAAAGTGTTAAATATAATGGTCTAAACGAAGCATTATCAGCAGTCCTACAAAAAATGCTAAAAGTGTTTTCTAATACTATGAAAAGGGAAATTTTACCTTACCAAAATAAAAAACTTCCACTTACATATGTTTTCATACAGTAAAATATAAACAATAGTTGTATCGTTTACGCTTCCGACGCCGAACCACTGTCCATGAGGTCCATCAGTGGCGTGGGTAAAGGTTAGGTTAGGTTAGGTTTATATTCCATTGATACTATGATTCCAATGAATGGGTAAATCACAATCATAATTCAAGAAGCAAGCATTTAATTTTTTATATTTCTTTCTGTGGGTGATGTTTTGTCTCATTGAAGTGTACGGGTGTTACTGTTAATTCGTGATATAGTCACGTTTCTACGTGTTTCAGACAGTGACCACATTGGGTTTACAAGAATGATTTGTTGAATGCACGACGAAATTCGTCACTCGTTTAACAAATTTCGAGAAAGCTACGCTATTGATCGTAGAACCACTAGTAAATCAATCTTACGTGCAAACGATGGTGCGTGGACAACTCATCTTTTACGCATCCAGTAAAAGAGTTCGTAATTCAACCCAGGATATCTAAACCAACGGACAAGAAAAATGTTGGAGTTTTATATAGTAGCATTCATTAGAAAACTACAGACGATAACCAAAAACTCATAAAGATCGATGACGCTAAAACAGATCTTCCTTATTAGTTAAAATAAGGAAACTGTATTGTGAGAACTAAGACTTTACAGCTTAGTGAATGTAAGAAGTTTTATTAACATCTGCTGAAGAAAGTTGTTAGTCATTTATGGACCGCTACAGGTTACTAGATAATCGATCTTAAGACGTTGATATATCGCTACTGGATTGTAGATAATCGACAAGTAAGGTTAAAGTTTACAAGTTAATTAATACTATAAACTATCCTTCTTATGATCTAATTAATAAGATGGTCTCGTAGAACGGCGTTCATTGTATGTTTCTGATGGTAATTGACTGGTTTCCTGGTGGATTGTTTGCTTATTTAACATAACATTACAGTATGTGTACTGGCTTCCGTGGTTTCATGCTGATTTTTATTGTTTCTAATTCAATATCTATAGAAACAAGACACATGTGTACGGCTATATTTCCCAGTAAAACAGACTTACAATTGATCTCTTACTACCGGCTTCTAGGTAGATCGCTTGATGTACATTGCATGCCAATGAGTATATCTATCAAGATCATTGATATGTTATTTTGCACATGAGTGTGTGAGAAAATTCGTAATTAATTTGTGTACCAGTTATATGAGGGTAAATTTGGTAATCGCAAAAACTTTAGACCCTGGTATTTTGACTGAACTTACACTTCATCGCCTCAGAAACCGAAATAGTTATTTGTGCAACTAGTGAGTAAAGTGGCACTTTTCTAAACGAGGGAAAAATGTTGACGCACGAGGCTTGCCGAGTGCGTCAATTTCATCGAGTTTAAAAAAGACACTTTGCTCACAAATTGCACATTATACTTTGTCTACAGTTGTTATTTTGTGACAAATAAAAAACATACTGCTGCAGTAACACAATTTAATAAAACATTAATTTAATACAATAGTGTTCAAACAAACAATCAATTACAATTCAATCTTTAATAACAGCATTTTTCTTATTTTTCAGATTATTTTAAAATCTGAACTGTCCATATTTTAAAACTAACTACACAAAATATAGTAGTAGTGCTTAACAACACATCAACACTGAGTAGAAGTTCTCACGTCAGAACTGAGGTTATCTATGAATATTACAAATAACTTAGGTGTATTGTTGAGGAAACGGGATTGCCAACTTTAAAACTCGGCAAACGAAAAATACTCTCCGTGTACATACACTGTCAATCATCTTCATGAATAATTACTTCCCTTTTCAACTTTAAAACGTTGTTTTGTTGTTTATTTATGTTATTTTACATCTAAGAATTAATAACCTACATACGGGACATCTCCTGTATATTATAAATCAATTCAAATAAACTTAACCTAAATTTAGTTTTGTTCGGTTGCCATTCGGAGTGGGCAAAGTAGTGTGCAAAGTAGTGGGCAAAGTGAAACTGTTGAGAAATCAGCTGTTTTGCAAACTAATTTAAATGAACAAAATGCCACTTTGTCAACAACTGTAGACAAAAGTAATTTTTGACATACTGTCCGTTCGTCCGTCATTGTCTTTGTACGTAACCGCGATAGCGTCTACAAAAAATAAGATAGGAACATGGAATTTGGTATAGGAGACTATAGTTTACTCATGTCAAAACCAATTGAAATTTAGATAAATCGAATTATAATGTTAGAATGGCGAAATCTCGTGTGTTATTCAACCTATAACTAAATAAGATAAAAACTTGTGATTACAATTCTGCATGTAATGTTATCAACTTAGGCTCTCTACGATGATAAAGAGAGAAGTTAAAGTTAAATATTTAATTTCGAAGGTTGACCTCCAAAGGAAATATTAATAGCTACGAGTTCCGACGAAGCCTAGTCACCGACACGAACGTTTCAAATGAGGGCTCAGTTATATATTTACAACTTTGAGGCCCAGCAGAGTTGAGATGCTGACACGCATGAATATACACATCTACTAGGCTCTTTGCCTAGCATACTTTAAAAAAGTAGTAATTTACACAATTACGAGGTACAGAAACCTATGTCATAACTGCTTTAAATAAACTTAACTTAAAGTAACCTCAAACTAGGAGTGTGTCTGGTGTAATGGGCGTGTCCTCCCTTCTACTTGCTTCCCTAGCCTGACGTGACGGTACAAACCATTCCAACAGATCTAGATACATAAGTTACTGCTTACCTACATTTAATTCCTAAAGTTTGTACCTTGATTTACCAATAAATGAAAATTTTCTAAAAGGCCCAAGAAACAAACTTTTGGTCATTACATTTAAAGGATCTATTTATATTACATTGAAAGTACCATGATTGACCCACCAACTGGTTTCTGAACATGGTTTATTTTAAAATAGCTGAGCTCACGTGGAAATTCGTCTTTGTGTTTATATCCTTAACTAACCGAGCTTCAACCTGCTTGGAATACAAGTTTACCATTATTTAGTTTATTCAACTCAGAATAGCGTATTGTAAAATTGACGGATCATTAGATTGATGTTTGTCTCGTCCATATAGATAATTGTTTTGTTTTTTAGAAATTTTAATAGTAAGCACTTTTATATTATTGATTAATTTTCCCCACTAAAATCCTAATTTTGTTAAAACTTTACATGTCGGCCAGGAATTTCTATTTTAAAAATATATCATCTTTCAAAGTTTTGAGTACAAATTCAAGAGTAGACCGTTCTTCTTCCATTAAATATAATTCATTTTCAATTCGCTTTATTACACAAAAATAAAAACATGTTGATTGTCAGGAGCTCACTTATCTTTGAAATCCCGAAAACCTAACTAGATCTACACATGTAATCTTGGGTTAGATCCCTCCCTTTCATCTATCCTCTAAGGTCTCTCTTGATCAACTCTTGATCTTTCCCCAAAGTAATGCTCTTGGAATATGCGAGTGATAGAGGTTTTTTATGTTCCTTGTTTTCCTATATGAGGCGACAATGACTTAAAAGGTTTTCGCCTTTCTTTACACGAGAAAAAATGTAATGCCGTAGAATGAATAACATGGCTAGCTGTCATTTTATTCCATGTCTTTTGTGTAGTATATTTTTATGTCTACTTAATTTTCAAACAAGTTCTTAGTTGTTTTAAATTGTGTTTCTAAATAGTTAAAGCGCAGTAAATGCCATTCCGTCCCACCAAGTTAATAAACTCAACGAAACAAGAGGTTACTACAACTCGGGCTACTTTTTTCGATTCTAAAAAATGTTTTAATAATGTACCAACTTCATAATTTATTTGTCACTGATATGTAAAAAAAGTATTACAGAATTTTTTTTTTCTTAATTGCAAGCAAATGATTGATCAAACTGGCAAAATACTGCATAGATTTTTAAAGTTTGTTCAGTTCCGAATATTGTTTAAATTTGTTACTGACAAAAAAGAATAATATGTCTATTTTAAGAAAATGCATACATTTTTTCAAAAAAATGGATTTCCTTGAAAACTACTTCACTTATTTGAAACCAATTTCCAGTTCCAATTAGTATTCAAATTATGTACCAACTTTGCCATTGGTATTGTCGTTGAAAAGTTTAAGAAAAGGCATAACAAAATCCAAAAATTATGTTTTTTTATTGTCCGTGCAGACGAATATTGTTATAACTTGGGAACTATTGAATCATTTTTAATCAAGCGAAGATATGATCAGCATCGTACCTACGTTGGAAAGAAAAGCTCTTTAAAATAGGATCAGCGGTTTTCGAGTTATGAGCTTACATACATACGAAAAGTTTAAGTTTCATATATTTAAAGATTGATAACTTTGAATTTAAATGAAATTCAATAAAAGAATTCTAAATAACATAATTCAGGTATGTTTATGACTCGCTTCCTTAAGTAGACTTAATAATAAATGAAAAATGGAAGAAAAAAAATAGGTGTAATATACCTATTTATTAAGTTTGATAAAAATCACAGAAATGGTTTCTGATAAATGACGTTATAAAGTAAATATAAAACCATATAAATATCTCTAAAGGAAAACATTACCTACTCTGACATTTGTGTGACAGGTTTATACATCACATCGCATTCTAGACTTTATATTCACGCTCCTAGGCTACCTAGTTGTTGCACAAATCGTTTCAATAGTTGAACCTAACCTCAAATACCGTCACAAATAACAGTTATTTTAAAATATCTTAATGTCATAGAGAGATCTAGGTTGCCATTTGGTACAACCAGTTTTCATTCTGTAATTACGTGTAATGCCCTTTCATGGAACTGGAAATAGGATAAATTTCGCCATTATAGTTGCTGCACGCGAAACACTTTTTTTTCTATTTCTACTTAGTTTAGCCCAGTTTCGTAGATCATAGTCTTGGATATTGTAATTACTTTGGAAACTAGGTTTATTAAATTACGTAACTATAAACAGATTAAATTCACTTATTTATTTTATTTTATCGTAATATCACCGTAGTTATTTGAAATAAACTGTGAATAAAATAGGCAACCTTTTTTTCACACACATAAACAAAACAAAGTACTCATATAGTTCAAGGCCAAAATGCCTCAAACGATTTTTAAAATATATAGTAGGCTCTAAAAGATAATATAAACTTATTGATCACCATCTCTCAAAAATTTTTGGTTGGTCATTAAAAAGAGAAATGTAGGCCTACTATTACCACCGTCTTAATATTTGTTACCATTTACAGAAGTCCGTAAAGAATGGCTAAGGGGAACGAAGTTCTTACCCTTGCAAGAGCTAAACTGGTTCACAACGTTTCTAAAACAAAGGATGGAAAGGAGCGGAATCCGAAGTAGGTCTAAGTAAGGGTTCCCGACAGGACTGTACCCAACCGTGTTTCTGTTTAAAATTACAGTCTTGATGGAATGTGTCAGAGAGAATTGTATATAATGATACGATTATATGAATCTATACAAACAGTTAGATGATTTCGAAAGCTCTGGATTGTAACGAATTCAGCTCAAAGTTAGTCTGGAATTGTTTCAGAATTTCATAACAGTAGGGGGAGGGGTGTTCAACAATGTTCCTTGCGTTTTGCTAATACTGTGTTGGCTATTAAAGTGTCAGCAGCAAAACTTTAAGGACCTGGGCCGTTCTGTAGCATATCTAAAAAGCTGGTTATGTAACCCATCAGCACTTAGCTTCAGTTAGAGGACAATAGGATGTATACGAATTTCTCAGATTTATGGAAAAGTCAACACAAAGATAATCTTCTCTCGAGTAATATACAACGCGTTAATAAATTAGCTTGGAATGAAACTAATTAATTAACACGGGATTAGGGTTATAGTAACCTCATTAAGTTAGGAAAAACGTGCATGTCCATTCGTAAAAGTTTTAGTTTATTTATCCCACAGCTAACAAAACACCACTCTCGTAGACACCTCCTAATGAGATAATTATACTAAAGTAAAAGGAGGACTTACATGTAATTATAAACGTATTTGCATACAAATTCTAATTGAAAAACCGTTGAGCGAGGCTATTATCTTACAACTAACTCACTCAATTAAATATTTAAACTCTTATACATTTCCACAGTGCGACACATTATTGGGCCTTCCCGTGATTACGTAAATGCCATTAACCTGAAACTTAGCTCAACATAACAATTTAGAAAAAACTGATGAATCGAGTAAACTAAATAAATTCTAGGAACAAAATACCAGTTCAGTCTAGCTGGTGGCACACCACATACTACTGTCCTAAAGCCTATGTAATACGTCATAAGTTTAACTGAATCAGTTCAAACCACGGTTACTCACTTCCATTGCAATTACTGTGGTGTTGGTAATCTGGCTGGTGATCTCGGTTAGCCATGCAACCAAGATTTCACTGGCAACTCAAGGCGCCACCGAAGATTAATCTTTACGCAAACGGAATGCCAACCACGATGAGTTAAAGTGACTGTTCTGCGGAACGCGACACAAATATAGGATTGGTAATAGTATTCGTTACAGAGTACCACCAACTGAGAAAACATATTCACTGGAAATATTCTCTATGATACAATAAATGCGGCCTGCAATATACTGGAAATAACCTGATATTGTAATATGAATGCCTTTATCTGGAAGGAATTGAGTCTCTTGGTTCTTTGACAAAGAGTCAGCCTCTTAAAACAACCTTGTCAGAAATATTCCTAACTTAATGCAACTTACGTTAGAAGTTCCTGGGAATATCTAGGAACATCAAACCATCTATTTTAAAACTCCTTGTGTCTTACGTGGCAAATGGTATACCGCCTAATTAGAAGAAGAAGAAGAGGAATATTCACATATATCAAAACGGGGGAAAGATGTTTCTATACAATTTTGGTCAAATGTAAATATTGATAGATCAAACCTATATGCCAAATCGTAAATTAATTCAAATTAGAGTTTGTAATTTAGAAAGTGGGATCATATTGTAGTTATTTAATTATTCTATTGAATAATGTATTTTCCAAATTATTTACGAACCTTAATTCAATTTTACTTGTAGTGGCACATGATTTACGACATAAAATTTTCACATTACACTAAATTTGATAGAAATAGTTTGGCCGATTTTGACATATTAGAGCGTTGATAACGACTTGTGGAATTCATTGTATTTTTTTAATGTAAACTCCCAAACTGGCAATTCTGAGAAGATGGCGACCGACACGTTTTGTTTGAGTTCTTTAGAGGTTACATAAAAAAAATAAAAAAATATGTTATGCAAATCTTTGAAGTGGATGTTGATAAAATTGGGATTTTGAGTTTGATCCTATGACAGCTAAGCTTAAGTGTTGATGCATACACAATTTGTTTTTTTTTAAAAAAACCCCTAATTTATGCCATTGTAGGAATATTGATCGGTTAACGTCTTTAGAATGATTATATATACATTAGGATTGAAGATTATCTGAAAGGACAATCCTGTAAAGATAATTCATTTTCTTCTTTTTAATAGGATAAAAAAGTATACACAAAAACTATAAACTGTTCTTATTCCTAAATAATTAGTCTCATAGAAATTAGCAAAATTGTAAGAAATTATAGAACCTCTTGACTAAGACAGATTTACGATTACCATCTAATGAGCAAAAGGCTAACCCTTATTACTTATCAGTTATCAAATTTCATATATTCCAGAACTATACATTATTCAAATATATATTTTAGTATAATAAAGGGTATACATGTGAAAACGGAAACTATTTTATTATACACGTTACAGATGTATATTAATATGCGGTATATTCTTTTATTGTAGATATTTATTGGTATATATGGACTTGGTGGACCGTTAGAATTTCTATGGAGGTATACCTTCTTATTTATGATACTAATCGCTGAAGCTTGTATTTCTTTACAGATCTAGACATAAAATATTTGACAATTCCTTTACGTCAGCGCGCCTGTAGAAAGTATATTAAATTAAATCAGGTATAATAATCTTATATAAACGTTGAGATTGTCTTACGAAATATTAAATCCCATCATAACCATACTAAGTGTTATTGCATTTATGTAATTGCTAGAAGACTACTGATAACTATCAATGTCAAATAAAGAACTTAACTTATTGAGTAGATGAATTGTATAATGGGTTCCACGACCTACGAAACTATTTATAGGTGAATATTCTTGACGTTTAACTGTTATTAAAGAATTTCTAACCATTTCGAATTCCCTCATTCGATTCTTAAATGTATAGAATTTTTAACGATCCTACCGAAAAATGTATGTAAATAGTACCATTTTTGGCTCATTGTATCATAAAATATCAGATAATAGCTCATTGTGCCGATCCGGACTACAAAAAAAAACTATTACAACTCCAGCTAAAAGTAAAAATGGTTTCAACGGCTGTCGTTTTGAAACTATTGTGCCCAATTTTTAAATCATGTTTAATGATTATCTAAACCTTCTTGGCTAAAATTGACTAAAAAATTCCGATTGTTATAGGTCTACACCAAACAAACCAGTACACCAAACAAATAGTGAACGGAATGGTGGTGTAGAAACCTGCTTCCATTACTGAGTTATTACTAATATGTTTTTTTATTAGGTGCACATTCTATACAAAACTAAAGAAAATTAGCTAAAATAATTGTTGAAAGATTTACAGGTAAACATTACTATCAAAAAGTTTTGTTTTTATTCTAAAAATAAACCGTCATTTTAAAATTTTACCAACCGATAGAGTGTTTACAATCATTTATGAGAGGGAATTTTTTGTTTTACTATACATACAGAATCATCGAAAAAGGTGTCTGTGATTTCTATTGTAAATGACGTGATTCGCTAATGTTATTGATTGTAATAACAACAAACTGTGTAATAAACATTGGGAGTTTTATTATTTTGTGTTGATATTAGGCGTTCCGAAAATGTTACACGGGTGTTGCAGTCACTTCAAAGAAATTATTTCTGATCGAGGATTCAATTCTGTGAACTTCAATAAACACAAATATATATATATATATATATATATAAAACTGTAGTTTTTCGGGATTAAATATAAGAAATGTTCACCATTTTTAAACAGTTTTTTAAAAAATTTAGACTCGTAAAATATATTACAACCATTTATACAAACTCATTACTTAAATCCATTTCCAGACATAGGTTTTGTTTAAAAAATACTCAAACAGACAGATATACGTCAAAAAAAAAACATTTTAGAACATACCTTTTGGAACATTTTGTTTTTTATCATATAGGTTATTACGTAACAAAAATGTTGATCCGTTATTTTTATATAAAAATTATTTATTATCATAATTTTATTTCCAACAAAAAATTAAGACATGTTCCTCATTTCAAATGATTTTTATCATTAACTCTACTCTCTGAAGCTCGCTATATCGAGTTCGGGGGTGAGCAATCCCGACTACCTAGCTGGATCTACACTTTATTCGTGTAATTTGTGTTACATCCCTATCTTTCATCTTTCCGATCTTAACCAACTCTTAGAGTATTCGAGGGCTAGGGGTTTCTACTTTATGTTGTCTTCTATCTTTTTTTTATAAGCCAGTAATGACGGAATTTTTTTAAGCAACAAAGAAAAATCTTTAAAAGTTGCAGTTAACGCAATGGTAAGCCACAAATAAAATCGATTATAATATACCGTAATGGATTCATTTTTGGTCGTATTAAATTCAGGCTTTCCCGTAATCTTGCGATGCCAAATTGGTAGAAAAGCCTAGTTTTCTCACTAATAGACCCAAGATCGTTTCAGTCCAATGCAACAACTATCAAAATGCAAAAAAAAACATTTTCATTTGTAAAATGTTACATATCAACACTGCCTACACATTTACTGCTTATCAAGCCTAAAGTTCATATAATTCTAAGTCCATTGACGCCATGCTCTAGTCTTAATGTATCGCCTTGTTTCTCACAGAACATTTCGTCATGCACACAGACATTCCAATTGTAATTAGAAAAGGAATTTAATTTCACAGCCGGAACAAAAAAAAGTAAATAACGAACTCGTGATCGCGTTTGTCTGTCGACCTATCGAATCGAATCATTCCCAGGCATTCGATCATTAAACTCGTTTGTCTAATATTAAATGTTTAACTCGGAGTTGCAAAAGCGTGAAATTCTCTTCGTATTGCTACACCGTGAAGAAATGAACCACATAACTTGCTGTAAGGTGTTCCATAATCAATTTTATTGTATAAGGTAAACAATAATGTTCCTTAATACTTTGGGTAACTGGTATAACCAATGTTTTCTATTTTAGAAATTTATTAGCGTTTTATGTTGAAATTCTAATTTTACGATCTCCCTCATGAATCGCAGACGTTTAAAACATTGAAATATCCACTCATCATACTCATATGAGTGATTTGCCACCATTTTTTGTCTCGCTGTATGTTACAGGGTTATCATTTGATCGTGGACACCATTTTTATCTCGTAAAATATTTTTCGTATTCCAAACTTTGAAAATTGCCTCCATTTTCTAATATGCCAGCTAACTTTAAATTTCCTTACGAAAATCTCTATTTTGTATGGTGTTTTGTCATTTTCTACCAAATTTTAAAACTTTTTTATTCTTGAGCTCTTTTTTATAAGCCTACTTGTTTAGTTTCAAAAGTTTTGTGCAATATTGAGAGGTAATTTTCTGAATTTCCGCATAGAACAATGTCTACGAAGTCTAAATACCAATGTAGGACTAAAATTTAAATAAATAACTTTTGGAAGAGATAAAAATAGCTAGTATTCCACGTATTAGTCATCTGAAATTAGTCGTCTTGCATTCGTTAAATTTTCCCTTCTTAGACTATGCCTAGTTAACTTGATGCAACTTAAAACTTGATGTACGGAAAATCGTTTCCGCAAAATGCATCAAATTTGATATTTTTGAAAATTCAAACGCCTTTAACTCATTAATGAGTGGCTTTATAAAAAAATACCCAAGAATAAAAATCTAAAATTTTGCATAAAATCCCTAAAATAGGGGTTTCCGTAAGAAACTTTACCGTTAGCTGCATATTCAAAAATGGTAGCCATATTCAAATTCATAAGAAAAAATTAATTTCAATGAAAAATATCAAAACGATCCCAATTAAAAATACATACGACCAATAGTTTACGAGATCTTAATATTGTCTACGATAAAATGATTGCCTTGTACAGGCACGCACGCACTTACGCACGCACGCACTTACACACGCACGCAGATTTAAATTCGAGAAAAGTTCCCATAAAGACGCCCGAACTTTCCTTATTTCCCGTCTGTTTTATATTTATATTTTTTTTCTAAACTAATTATTAATAATTTGGAAATAGATAAAAGTTGAATCCAAATATGGAATACATATTTTTTATGTAAGCTTATCTGTATATCAAAGACCAATTACGTTTTTAATAGTTTTTTTATGCTCCATTTGTGATAATTGTTTCTAGATTAAAAACAAATCTAACATAACTGACATTATTAGTTCCATAGTTTCCAATTCTAAAGAAATAAAGTTTCTGCCAATTTAAACACACTTTGCAGACTCCAGCCATGACATATGGCGTCCAGTTACGAACTAAGCCTGCCCTTACAGCGTGTATACCTCTTTAAATTGAGGCAGTCGAGCGTTTAGTCTAATGAGGGGCGTGCTTGAATATTTCTTCTTACAAAAAATTAATGGAGGAAGAAAGACGTTTTAGTCTTTAAGTTTGGTTGCTGGAATGTTTTTCTATCAGGATAAATTTTCTGATTAAAAAAACAAGGATCGATACAAAGAGTTTCTTGTAATTTAAAGAACTCAATGAAAATAAAATATTTGTTCTACTAAACTACCAACAACATAGGTAGTTACATAAAATTTATATAACCGTCTTCGTTACTACTTAAACATTAATTGACGAAATTGTGTTTATTTGATAACGTGTGTGGCAGAGACCGAGACCTATTTTGAAAAATGTTCATAATAATAAATATCATGGGATAATTTTCACGCGCTTTTTTTTTTCTTTTTTTTTTACAAAAATGAGTTTATCACGTAATCATATTTAGTATTTTTACACGAAACTAGGTTTGTTTCGTGTTTTAGATATTACTTTTTGTTTTGATAAATATTTTTCTGGTCGTAAACGAATCTGCCTCAACAATAGTTTTACTTTAAAAAAAATTGAGTTTGCGAATTAATTATATCGAATGTCCAGAACCAATCTAAAATAGAGATGAATTTTAACTCTGTTATACTAAATCTATCGGGATCATTAATTATCATGTCATTAATTATCTATACTATTATATAAATATCTAATGGTGTGTGTCTGTGTGTATTTGTGTTACTCAATCACGTAAAACTACTGGACCCATTGAGCTGAAATTGTACATGGACATTCTAAGGGTCCCTGGTTAACACATAGGCCTATTTTTATTTAGAAATTTTATCAGGGCACCGTTCCACTGGCCTTAAAAACTCCCTTAATACTCAATACAAATATAGGTCAACCCCCGTACGAAGGACAATAAAACTTTGTTTAAAATTTTAACACACAAATTCAAAATTATAGGTCGAAAATCTGCTAAAAGAGAACAAAATTCGGATTTTTTCCCTTTTACTAGCTATTTTCTCCAAACCATTTTAACAATTAAAAATCAAGTGTAAACCAAATTTTATCTAATTTCGACCAAATTGGGTTCACTAGGGAACAATATAATTATGTACATAAGTGAAAACAATGTGAAAATCATCCAGGTTTTTGGCTATAGAAGGCGTATGGGCGTCCTCCAAATTTTACAAAAAAAATTCTCGGATATTTTGCTACAAATTTTAAAAAGCAGCTACGAAAATTATTAGTATTTTGGTTTAATCTTAAAAAGAATAGTTATCTTAAAATTGTATATTTTTCTGTGAAGTTGTAAATCTTCTAATATAATTCTGCAACGCATTGTATACCATATACAGTATTGTATAAGATAATAAATACTTCCGGAACAAATGGTATCATAATTTAATGCTATTATGTTGGTACGAAATACTTTATTAATAAGAGTAATTTGTCGAAACTAATCGTACATTATTGAATAGAGTATGGGGAAAAGTGTGAAATTTGTCATGAATGTTCCTGCTTCCTTGTAGTTTAATGTTTTGTCTAAAACTTAATAGGCCTTGATAGAAGTGTCTGTGGCATTTGTCATGGAGTACGATTAAATATTTGGAAAGTAGGTTTATAATAATAACTCGAAACTTGTGAATTTAAAAGACAATAAAGAACGTAAAAACATTGCAAAACATTTTACACATGCACATACCTAAAACAAAAGCCTAACGAAATAAAATTTATTAATCACAACTTTCATGAAAATTTTGAATAGAGTCTAATAATATATCTCAAAATATACTTAGACTATTTTGATTAAACCTTAACGAAAATTGATATCATATTACCCAACTTTCCCATTTTTGTTAAAAAATTATAACAATTTTCTCAAGATTTTGGTAACCATTTCACAAAAAATGTTACGTTTTGTGTTATTCTTCAAAAGTAAAATGAACCATAGACACTGTTTTGGAAAACCACAATCTCTTAACTCGATGTTTATGAAACTATGATTTATGGCTAAATTATGGAATAAAAAGGAATAAAAAAAAGTGAATCCTGACCACTATTCGTGTGGATTTTTCCTTATACGGTTATATATAACGTTGCTTCAATTCATTCTTTACAGAAGAGCCTCCTTAGATACTAAATATATCCAACAGAAGTTAAATTTTTAGAAACTTTTCGGATTTTCCCTTTTTAAATTAACCAAAAATTACAACAAATTTTAATTTTATACTATTTACTATATCAATTTCGTTACCATAGTTTCAGAAAATTCGATTAATTCATCATTAACACTCCCCCAAAAATAGTGTTAAAATAACAATGAAAAATATGTTCCCAGAATTAATATTAATATTTATATTTATTTAACTGTCCATCATTTTGGATCGGATTAGCAAAACAAATCTTTATTTTCATTGACATTTTTCTCGACTTATCAAGGCCATTAACGATGTTTCCTTTACAATTTAAAATATAAATCAATCCCAGCAGCGCGCTCCCCATTCCCCCAGTAGAGGGTAGAAAAGTAAAGTCTATACACTCAAACTAAGATACCAAAAGTTTGATTCCATTAATTACAAATTATTGAAAACGTTTTTAATGATGCAAAAATTGTATTCACAAGTTTGTAGTAATTAAAGAAAATTCCCCTAAATCACAATAACACACTAACAACACAAAGACTGTATAGTTATGTTTATTTTGCTTTATGTACATTTCAATATCAATGCTATCTTCTTCAGAGGTAACACACTAACTAAGAGGTATACACAATGAGTTAGCGTCTATTGCACCTCTGAAAGTGATAACAGTGCTATTGAAATGTTTTGGGGAATTTTCTTTCATTACATATTCACCACAGTGATTCATAAGTTTGTAGTGTTTACGATTCACAATATAAATTTCGTTGCCTTGGTTTCATAACATATAATAATTTTATTGATACTATCAAAAAATAAAGAATACTACAAGCAATAACTGTTATGGAAAATTATTACTGTGAAAAATAGATTAAGAAAAATTATGAGGCAAAAGAAGTTAAGAAAAATGCTTAATATGAAATTTAGTTTCGGAAAAAAGTCTGGAAAGTTATGATCGGTGCTGATTTGAAGTCGTGGGCGAACATTTTGTTATAAGAGCGTCTACAATAATTATATTTCACAAGAAAACTCCCTAACAAATTTAACTTTTTTTAAGAACTTCGTACCTGAAAGTACTTTTTGAGTGTTAATTTCTCGCTTACCAGGTTTAAGTCTGTTTATACTAACGTCAATGGTTACTTGTTGCGTTTCATCACTGGACGGAGTAATTATTTAACACCACGTCGTATAATCTGTTTAGTATCTGATTAGTACCGTCATTGCCTTATGCAATGGACAATAACTCCAATATGAGATGATATCTAACACCTTACGTCATCTGAAAGTTAGTAATTTATAAATACGTAAAATATACCCGGAAGTAAAACGCAGGGTATGTCTAACCTTTCTTGCATTAAAAAAGCAAAATTGTTCAAATCTTCACAAATGTTTGGTGTAAACATATAAATTGCGACCTCCGTTTTTTGACTGATCATCTCCATGATCCAAGTAAACAAAAAATTGATTCTCAACATGTCATCCGTTTGTTGTTAAGCACAATAGAGGTCACACAAATTAAGATAGTAACATGAAATTTGGTATAGAGGAGTCAAGTGTGCCATATTGAAATTCAAAAAAATCGAATTAGAAATGTAAAAATGGCGTCATTTGAAACAGTTTTTTGTTCATATCTCGTGTGTTATTCAAATTTAACTTACACTAAATTAGATAACAATTTGTAAATTCAATTGTATCAACCTGACGATGATAAAGAGCAAAGTTATTGTCAGAGTAATTTTGAACAGTGGTCCCACAAGAGGTGTTATATTGAGATGAGTATAACTATTAATTCTATATACTTAGGTATTTCGCACACAGTGGGGAACACCAAACCAATGTGCCAAACCACACGTAAATGAAAATTATAGTTCGCGAGTAAATTAGAAAATACCAATTATCGCCTTCAGGCTCATCGGTTTAGAAGCAAAAACTTTCACATTTCACCAACATTATTTGGAATGTTGTAATTTGATTTAAGATCCAAATGGAAAGAAACATAACTTTACAAAAAAAGTACTTTATTAGCAACAACACGACGTTTTCTTGTTTCCGTGTTTCTTAGAAGTTATCACCTCTATGTTATGTTAAAACAGGAGATTTGAATACTGGCATTTAAAACAGAACACTGGATTTCGAGAATCTCCCTATGGGCCAGAAATCAACAAGACTAAACCGCAGTCTATTCTAGTGTGACACCCGGCTATTTAATAAGGTAGACTTTGATAAGATCCCCAGACGTCAGTTTCATAAAGACCTTCTGGACTACCCATTGACAGTAAATATCTACGTGACTGAGACATGTAACAGGGTTTTCGCAGGAGTAAATGTAACATTTCTTGTCACTGCACATTCGATTACTCCTGATAAAATATCTGATACTTCCTTTCTTCACTTATTGTGACACCGTGATCAGTGACACGTCTGTGGTATTGGCCAAAAGGCTGCAGTGGCGACAGAACTGTGACTCGTGATACTCCTTGTTATAAAACGTAACATTCTTAAAATTAATGAATAACATTCATATCACATTTTAACAATGTAACATTCAATCCTACAACCTGCATTGCCGGCTTATCTGGCAGAAAAGTTTGTTTACACCTCCAACATAAGTATAAAAAGTACAAGAGTAGGCTCTACTACCCTTGTTAGACCAACAACAGAACAAAAACACTGAACACTGTTGTATCCAGTGGATTTTCCACACTGTTAAAATGGTATTTATTGAGTGTGATGGAGGATTTTAAATTATCCTGTCTTTGAGGTGTAAGATGACAAAGGTTATAATATGGATGGATGAATGGATTATAGACGTTTATTAAGTTATTTAATCAGAACAAATACTTAAACTTATTAAGTTACTTATTAACTTCTAAAGTTATATTTTCTATTATAACTTAATTTGTATTGCTAATGCTTTATAATTTTCAATGATTATTTTATTTTGTCTTTAATTGCGATATTTATTTTATTTTCTACATTATAGTTTTTAAATTAAAATTATAGTCTATTTTTGTTATTTATTGTTATCTGTTATTTTATGCTATGGACTTCAATGTTCACAGATAAATAACTTTATTTTATTGTTTAAATAGTTATTTTTTTCTTGTTTTAAGTTAGTTTGTTGTGCTTTATAATGTAGTCCATGTAAGCATGGACTAAAAATGACTTTAAACAAATTTTTCACATCACCGCACCTAAAATAGCAGTTATAAACGTGATTTTATAAAAGGAAATTTCGTTTTACAACGTTAACTTTATTATTTTTTAACGTTCTCAATAAGTCCTAATTTGGGGTTTACAGCTAATGAGGAGGTGATTCAAATTTTAAATAGGATGTATTGTTATGTGATACCCCATTTTAAAGGTGAAACGAGCAGAAACGTATTTAAAAAAATTAAATTTTCACCTTTCAAACCAACCAAAAATAAAGACGTCAATGGCTTTTAAGATAGTTAAAAATCTAAAATCATTCCTTTTTATATTTTTTATTTAAATTTATTTATTTTTGTTAATAATTGCTTCTCTTTTTACTTCAAATCAAATCACCGACTCATTAGACCCTTTTTATCAATGATAATTTTAAAATAAATATTTATTTGAACCATTTTAAAGAATCAGATGATTATCAACAATGCACTCTCAACAATGCAGAGTGCTCAAAAAGGATTTTACAACTCCGTAAATTCATATAAATTTATTCATACTACTTGCGTAGTTGGTTTTGATGTCATATTGTAGCATCATGCATAGAGTTATTTACTTTATAGTTAGATACGGTAGGTTCAATGTGTCTTGGTCATTTTACATACATCCTATCTAAAGTCGACCCGCAGCAGCATGTCAGGCGTAACTTCTTCATCTGCGGAGTAGATTCTTGTTCTGAACTCAGGGAGGTTGCCAGTAAGGGAGGTTTTTTAACTTTATCCTTGATAAATCCTCAGAAGTAAAAAACGAGAGTTGTCAGATCACATGAACGAGGTGACCATGCATTCGGTCCACCTCGATCTATCCACGTACCCGGAAACTGCTTATTGAGGAAATCCCGGACCTCGGTGAAGTAGTGGTGAACCATCTTGCTGAAAGTGTATACAGCGTTCTTAATCATTCTCAGCAATCTGTGAGATACAAACTTTTCCAGCATATCTAGGTATTTGATGATATCCTCTTGATAGAAAGAAAGGGCTGCACACTTTGCTCTTGCTTAGTTAAGTTTTGAGATATCACGAACATGTTTCCAAGGATTGTAGTAAATTTTTACTGCCCCCAAATCCGACAGTTGTGTGTATTTACTTTACTACTTACATAGAAAGTCGACTTATCACTGAAGATTATGTTTGTAATGAAAGTCTGGTCGTTATCCAATCGATCTAACGTTTCCACACAAAACTCCTTACGAGCAACCCCGTTCTTGCACCATTGTTAATCTCTCTACTCTTTGAGATGCAAACGTTTTGTCAACACACGCCAAATAGTTACATGTCGAACGCCCAGCTCGATAAAACCACGTCAGATTGATTTTGTAGGACTGTTAACTTGGTCTATGGCATGGACACACACGGGGACGCCCTGAGGATTTCTTATAGCTTACTGTATACAGTTTTAACAAAACACCTATGTCACTCATAAAATGTACGTATACTTGGAGGATCTTTACCATACTCGGTACTAAAATTCCGTCTTTTCATTTGTCGCAGATTTCGATACTTCAAACCATAAAGCACAGAGTGCGTGCTCAGGACCAGGGAGGCAGCCATCATTGTTACAACTGTCGTTAGCTCTTGTGTCGGTGTTATTCATACTATTCACTACGAGAGTTAAAATTTGATGTATTTTTCTACAAAATGACAAGAAAACCAGCTTTGTAATGAAATATGTATATGATTTATGTAAATTCTTTTTTGAAGTACCGATATTTTCATGACAAAAACAACGCTGTAGAACTCCAGAAATTAGGCAGCTTCTCCGCATTACACCGTAATCTATTTTCATTAACATTATTATCGTTTTGTGTAACACTACAAATCGTTTATAACTTCATCCTTTTTGATAATGTTGACGTCTAACAACCAATGGTTTCATTAGAGCACTATATATTTAGATTTTAAGTTTTCTTTCAAGAAATATTGACTTTCAGTAAATATGTATGACTGTAATAATATCTGTTTCCGCTATTAATGCGTAATAACTTTTCTGTCTTGGACTTTAATTGTATACAAATTAGGCAAGTGTGATTACTTTTGAACGAGTAACAACAATTTAAGGTAAAGTTATTGGTAAACGGAACTACAGTTTGGCGTACAAACGACACGAAAATTCGGACCTATGCCAGGAAAAAGAAGAAAATTCAGTACTTCCTGTACCCAATTCTTCTTTTCCAATCGTACCAATCTTTCAATCCCTTTTATTGCTTTTAAAATAAACCCCTTCTAATAAAAAGGAATATACAATTTACAAATATTGGTTTTAACGAAAAACTGCTATGTATCAATATGCAATGATGCCCTTATGCATCACTTACTTTATGAGGGTTTTATGGAAATACCCGTATGTTGAATAATTTAATGAAATATGGGTAAAAACACCCACATAATCTCAATATTAACTAATTTTTTGCTAATTAGTAATACTTTTTAGTAAATCAACATAAGTCTGTAAAAATCGACAAAATATCGATAAAAATCCACCTTTCAGCTTTTCGATTTTTTTCCTGCAAGTGCTTATTTTATGGTCTTGTAAAATTTAATATGTTAAGAAATTTGTTAAATTGGAAACGTTTCGATTTTAGAAAATTTGAAGAAAGTTTATATAATGATAAATTAAAAATTATCATGTATCAAATTCAGTGAAAAATTGATTAAATTAAGTGAAAGTCTATCAGCGGTGGATTTAGTGGCTATAGCTACAAGAAGACACAGATTGTAGGGGGAGAAGCCTGTCCCCCTACCACTGGCATCCGTTCGAGATTTTTTTTTAGGTAACTACACGCCTCTCTTTAAAGAAACAAGCGTCTTTTGTTTAAAATATAGTTTTATATTTTTGGTGAATAATCAACATCGATTTATAGAAAGAAACAATAACTCAATAGTTAAAAAGTTTATAGTAACACAAAAAAGTAGAGTGTGTAATATTTCAGGAATTTTTTCGGGTAATCAAAGTAAATGAAAACGTTATTAATTTTGTATAAGAATGTTTCATTCTACGTTAGTTTACCTTTTTGGCTTTTTTCCAAAATTTTAATATTTTGGAGATAAGATATTGGATTTCGCATTTTGTATGTAACATTTTACCAGTATACCAAAAACAAAGAATTAGGACACCTAGCTACAAAGTGGAATATCATTTCATTCTCCTGCAGATTCCATATGGAACACAAGTAGATTTTGTCCCTAATCCATGGTTTATAATTAAGGTCATTAATTTTCGATATAGCGTTTAAGCCCGTCGTATATCAATACTGTCCTACTAATAATGTCTATTCCAAAGGTCAAGGTCAAAAGACCTGTACAGCTGATGGATCATTGATTGCCTTGCACGGCTGAAAAACATCCTCTCTGAAGCTTACCCTGACTCTATTAAGAAATATATTTGGTATTTCCAGCTATTAACTACCTCAATAGAAATATCGTATTTACTGCAGAGACCTCGCCACTCTCGACCGAAAAAATATTCCAAATGCTCCAAAGAAGACAGACATATTTAAAAATACACATTAGTCTCAGCGATCGCAACATCAATTTTTTACCTATAATATTACTTTCTTTATACTATTTTACATGTAAGAAAATAAAAATATCTCGACTCTCGCTATTCTGGTGTTGTGACACCACCGGCAGGGCAGGGCAGGACAGGCATGGCGACGTCTCTATTGTGAAGATGTTTACCTTCAACGGTCCACAACAGCTTCTTCAGGGCTAGGTCGTCCACTTGTCCCCTGTCCAGCTAATAGACTTTCTATTTTAAAGGAAGACGATAGAAAGCAGACGAAACTAAAAGTTATTGTTCACCGGAGTTGTTTACATGTGACAATTATCTAACCTTGCATAACTTAGCGTTGTACAATTAGAGGTACCTAACATAACTTATTGTGTGTTTACTAGTTAGTATAACTAAAAGTAACTGATGGTAGATCGATTGACAGTCAATCACGTTTGAATCTATTGGTATGACTGTGGTACAGTTTAACCCGACCATTTGGTATTTAAATTCAAATAAATTGATCTTTATTTCACATTAAATTTAGATAAAATGAAATACGTAAACTAATTAAAATAACAAAATTAGTCCCTATTAATACTGTAATAATTTAATGGGATGAGTGTTATAAATAATATAACAATCGGAGAACAAAAAAATTTAAAACGGATAGAATAATTTTATAGATGAAACACCAGAGTTAATAATAGAAAACCAATCAAAAATTGAATTTTAAAAAATTGACGGAAACATAAAAAATACAATTATACAAATGTATGATCATAGTTATTGAGGAAATTTCATGTATTGTAATGTCATCACTGAAATCATACATAAAACAAAAAAACTAAAAAAACAGAAACAGGAAACAAACAAAAACAATGTCAAGTCATAGCGGATGCATCCGTTTTGAGGTCCTCTGAGTTCAAAAAAGTAGTTTTTAGTACTCTATAGTCCAAATTCTTTAAACTATTTAAATGTAATTTGGTATTTGGGAACATTTTGATCATAAATCTGAACTTTTTTCATTTATAACTCAAAATTACTCCATTAAAAAAAAACACAATTTACTCCAAATCAGCTCTAACGATTTGATAAAATTTTGATCAAGTGTAAAAACCCAAACAAAACTATCTCTCCAAAAATGCCAGTTCGTGAATTATCGATTTAAAATATTGCCCTAGAGGCTTTTATGAACGTCGTAATTTCTAAACAAAAGCTCTTCCGATTTCGTTAAAATTTTAGGAAGTTAAGAGATTAAAAGACCCAAACTCGTATGCAAAATCACAACAAAATATATATTAGTTCAGGAATTATTAACAAAAACAAAAATCGATCGCTATCATTAATACAGTTTTTGCTGAAGACGCGTTAATGGCACAAACAAAGTAATATAAATCTTTATTTAATTATATAATTTTTTTTCAAATAGTTCATGGTTTATTTTTCACTTTTTGACTATCATTTTAGGTGACTAATAGTTTTGTTTGGTTTGTGCAATGATAGAATGAGAACGTTTATGCAATGTTTTTGCACTGTTTATTACCTATAAATTGAAACACAATTTACTTGAGTAAGTTAATGCAGTGTAACTAATTAAACAGAAACTTGATGTTAATAACAACCTTTAGATTAAAGCAATGTTGCAATTTACACCCGAGCCGAGTGCTCGCAGAATAACTAATGCTTGGGAGATGGCTGACGTAGAGTTTTGCAACATGTGTATATATATATATACACAGAGAGTGGTCGGTTAGGTTTCATCAGATGTACGTCTGTCCGTCTGACCTCATTCACGACTTCGATACATACACTGAATGCAATCACTTGTGGTGTAAAGAAAAATCCATTATTGAATTGGCCAACCGAAATAAGCTATTGCTGTTTCCTCATCAGAAATTATTTGTGTGTTTTAGTTAATTTAAAATATTAATTCTGTGAAAGAAGGATTTTATCTCGATAAACAAACAACAAATAACACACACACTTTCTCACACACTCATAAACAAAACCAAATACTAGTCAAGTTCAAAATTTGAGAGAGAAGCAGTCGTAAGAACTAAATTCAGATAGTCTTACAATTTGTTGCAACGGTTTTGATTAAATTTAGACACTAAAACCCCAAATAATACTCTAATGGTCGTTATTTCCGCAAAAATACTAACTCGATAATTGTCAGTTAAAAAGTAAAATTCATTATTTTTTTCTGTTTGTTTAAAGGCAAAAAAACCTCTCGCTCATCTTCGCCTTATAAATAAAGGGGGGAAATTTAAAAAAAAAAGACCCTAGCCCTCAAATACTGTAATAGCGCCATGGTCAGAAAAGAACAATAGTTGGTCAAGAGAAAACTGAAAGGAAAGATTAAAATGAGAGTCTAACCCAAGACTACATGAAAAAGGAGTAAATGGAGCTAGGATCCTTCTGGAATTCTAAGCCCGTACTCATTAAAGTAAACCCCTAAGGAGGGGAATTAACAAATTGCACACTAATACACAAAATAACAAACACCAAGTTGTTCCGAAATTACACCGGTTATCCAGCAAAAATGGGTTTAGTGTTTATCGGTATTATCATTTGTATCTAACAGTTTAATAGCGAATCCCATCAGCCATTAAACAATGCAAATAAAAATTCCTTTACTTTCAGTAACCTTGAATTTTCCGGTTAATTCACCACAAATTATGAATACAAGGTTACGTACTAAACGCGTGAACGAGGTTACAAAGGGTTAGACAAAACCGTTAGATAACTTCCCCGTTAGTACCGTTCTCCTTTTGTTGCGTGACCAATGTATGATCTCGGTTCTGTAAGTACCATGATGGCCCCGTCAAATTGTTCGTGTTTGTCATGGTCTAGATGTTTCCATTTTATAATGAAACCTGAATTTTAAGTTTCATTCATATCCTCAAATTATTATATATTAGTTTTTATATACATAAATTATTGTAAATTTCATATGTTTACTTTTTAGAATATAAAATCAGGTGTTTAGGTAAATAATCGGACAGTCATGTGCTGACCACAAAAAACAAAATTTTAATTAGTATGTAAATTTGGTGACGTTATTATTGATAATGAATGTTCTCAAACGAGTTAGGTTCCTTGTAGGATTTCGTAATTCAGATTAGATAAAAGAAATATATTCATCTAGGAACGGAAAATTACTGACGTTAAACTATGCTTTATTTGGAGGTCAAAACCATCTGACCATATGTCTTTACGATGTTAAACTATTATTTAATTAATAAATCATCTGGACAAAATTTATTGAAGTGTTAAAACAAGTTTTTACATTGTAATATGTATTTGGCACTGCGCAGAAAGTCTGTAATCATTTTTGTTCAATGATGTAAACATAACCTCAAAGTTACATTGGTAACAACCAAAACAGCTGTTAAGTATAATCATATGTTGGTTTAGTTTTTTCCAAGAACAATGAAATGTCGCTGTTGGTTTCACTAAGCACGGTTGAAGCTGTAAATCACAGTTAAATATAATAACTGAGATTAGCTGCTTTTTACTTTCTTACATATAAATTTGTGCTGTTTTTGCACAGTATAATGTAACATGTCGATTTGACATTTTAAAATGAGAACCAACATTTTCTATAAACCGTTCATTAAAACGTTTACCATAATTGTATTTCTCAATAAAAATTAAAATAACTTTCTATAAAGGGTGATTTAAACAGATGTAGCCTATCCATTATTTTATTCGATAAGTACAAAAGTTTCAAAAAAATTCAAAAGGTAATCCCAGGATTTTAGAGATTAAACTAAAGTTAACGAAAATTGTTTATATCATCCACCATTTTTGTAATATGGTGGCCAGTTTGTAATTTTCGAATAGGAACAACCATTTTTTTAAGATGATTTTTTTAAATATACCTCATTATTTTAGAACTTTTTTATTCTTGGGCCTACAGTGTAAGAGCTGCAGGTAATTAAATGTTTCAAAAATTTGCAAATTCAAGCATTTATCAGAGACAGTTTTTCTTATTTTCAAATTCAAATTCAGGTGAAATTTTAACTAAACCTAAAGAGAAAAGTGTAATAACAATTATTTTTAATTTGTTCTAAAGGCTGAGGAATAGCAGAGTTATTAATATTAAAACAAAAACCATAATTTTCTGGTAATTTTCTAAAATACCTAATGGCTTACTCAAGATCTTAATTATTACTGGATATATTAGAAGTTGTAAATATGGTATTAAAGCATTAACAGTCTTTAATAATACAATCTTTCCTTACATGCATTAAATGTATCACAAAATGAAATACATTTACTAATAATAAAGAGTTGGTGTAAACGAGTACATGTTTTAAACAATTACCAGAAAATTGAGATTTTTATTTTCTATCGATAACTGTGTTATTTCTCAGCCTAAAAAACAAATAAAAATAACAGTAATGTTACACCTTTTACCCTAGCTCCCTTTAAGTGTCTGTAGCTCCTAAATGGTTAGAGATATAGAAAATTCCAAGTATGAAAAATCTTAAAATAATTCGTAAAACTGTAAAAATGATTTCTATTAAAAAATTAGTAACTGGTCACGATATTGGAATAATATCATATGATATAAGGAATTTCTCAATACCTCTTCTCTAGTTTTAACTCAAAAAATCCTGAAGGGTTACCTTTTAAAGTTTTTTTGTACCTTTTGTACTTATCGAATAAAACAGCGGCCACACCTATTTCAATCACCCTGTATGTAAATATTTCAGAGATAGCTATTGTAACGCTTTAGATACCGACCGCACTCTGTATACAGGGTGTAACGAAAAAGATGGACTAGCAATTCATTTTCGGATTATATACATCAAAACCAATAAAAAATGTCAAATAACATATAGTCGAATTTCTTCTTCATTGTCCGTGTACCTGTCATATTTTTTTTTTTTTTTTTTTTTTTTTTTTTTAACGTAACTGCAGAAATAGGAAAGATATTGAGTTCAAATTTAGTATAAATATTTTATATGTTTCGTTTTACAAGTGTTCCAAACACAAAACCTTTATTTTAATAATTTCAAATTGGCGGTCATTTAAAATCTTTAACGAAAGATATCTCAAAAAACGTTAACTTTACAAAAAGTTACAGGAAACAAAATATGTTTCTTTTCTAACGACAAACAATTTTTTTTTTTTTTTTTTTTTTTTACTTTTTCTGTAAGTAATAACCTAGTTATCGACAAAAAACAATAAATACAATTTATTGGCAATTGTTTGCAACAATCAAAAATAATCTAACACCAACACATTTTTATGTATCATGTTCAATCCATGGAAACCAAGAAAATTTACTATTATTATATTTAATAAACAAATCAATTAATTGTCAAGTTTACTTTTTATTTTAGCATTAATAATAATGAAAATATGATAAATAACGCACACTGTGACACAAATCACAATTGGGTCTGAGGCACAGCTACTTAACAATTTTATAAAATAAAGAAATGTACTACTAATTCAGCAAACATCATTATTACAACATGTCATTTAATTTATATTTTCTTGGTTTCCATGGATACAAATGAACAAAATTCAAAGATTTGTTGTTATTAGACTAGTTTTGATTGTTGTAGACAATCAACAAGAAATTTTTCTTTTTTCTTTTTAGTTTTTTTGTCGATAACTCGGTTATCCTTTGCCTACAGAAAACTTCAAAAAAAAAAAAAAAACTTCTTTTTTTTCGTTAGGAAAGATAAATATTTTGTAAAGTTAGCGATATTTGAGATATTTTTCGTTGAAGGTTTTAAATAGCCACCATTTTAAAAATTATTAAACTAAAGTCTTGGTGTTTGGTACACTTATAAAACGTACCGGTAACATACAAAATACTTGTACTAAATTTGAACTCAATATATTTACTATTTCTGCAATTATAATGTTTTTTGAAACAAAATGGCGGATAGACGAAAAATGAAGAGGAATTCGACTCTATGTTATTTGATACTTTTTATTGGATTTGATGTATATAATCTGAAAATTAATAGCCAGTCCACCTATTTCGTAACACTCTGTATATACAGGCAGGAAAATTGTTACCAAATTATTGTAATGTGTAGGATCAGTGGACATTTCATGGTGTCAAGTGTGGACGTTTCCATTAGAAAAAATCCAATAGTAATAAAAATTTCCAAAAGTGTTTTACTTTAAATGACACCTCAGCCGATTGTGTAAGTTGTGTGAATAAAATGTCTACGTGCTTTTGAAAAGTCCTTTTTGAAAGATTTTGTAGATAAGAAATTCGCTAAAAACGTTGAAAGCGTTTCAAAATGTTTAGCTTTTTAATCTTAGTTTTGAATATATTCATTCATGGGTTAAGTGATACACCAGATGAGGGAAAATGACAGATGTAATTGGGTTATGCTTTAAAGAGAAACCCCTATTCAATATTCGACATTATAAGGATTTTAACTTTAGAAAGCTCCTGTATCTGTCAAGAACGATATGTTACATCTGCAGAGAAGTCGCCAGTACGGCTACATTATTTTGATTTCCGGTCAAGGCTGTATTTTAAAATAAACTAAAATTTCCTTCGTAGTATATAAATTCACAGTTTGCTGTATTTTGTTAGCTTGTGAGCTTCTCATAATATAGAAATATTAGGTACTCTCTTTAGAAACACCAACACGAGATACGATCAAATGTTCACCTTAATAGGAGTTGTACTCTTTTTGTATCACTCGATATACAGAATGGGAAATAAATCCTACAACTCCAGGACAAATTTTGTAATGGCGATAGATAGAGACGTAATACCTTCATGAATCAGTTACTTCATCCGTTTGTTAGGTTTTAAAAATCCCCCCCCCCCATTTTAAAACTTGACATCGATTTTTTTGACCCATCACATAACTTTCTCTAAACTTAGCATATGGTAGAAAATTAAATAACTTACATTTTTGACGATATAGATCGATTCACGTCAACTAAATAAAAGAAAAGTCTCAAAAAACTAATGTATGGAAACGTTTTGATTGATGTCTATTGTACCATCAGTGTATTTAACTAAGCACAACTATATCTAAGGAACAGATTGAGATATCGAATCCAAATTTTGTGTATATGTTTCCATAATACTTTTTTGCGTGTGTATAAAACATACATTTTTTATGAAACCGTTTTAAAATGGCGACCATTCGATCATATGCGTTTCGAAAATTTTTACCTTAAAAATATTTAAAAAATGAGATATTTTTTTAGTTTTCGTTAGAAAAAGCAAAGATACATTTCCTATTAAAGGTCGTAAGGTAATATAATTAGTGTTTCTAATGTTGGGATTGCTTGTTAAAACCAATCAACAACCCCCACACGATCTCAAATATCTACAATCTCACAAATTGGAGGCAATACGTGTTGTAGTTAATAACGAAGAATTATATTGGGTGATAACCTAATTATCCTGCTACCTACTAAATATAAAGATATTATTTTCTTTTTCGTCAAGGAGGATAGTAGGCCTAAATGGTATTTTATATTTGTTTTTAAGATTAACAAAGATACTCGGGATCAAATATTTCATTTTTAAATGACTTTGTATAAATTAAACCGTAGTGTATAGGCCTGCACGACAAACATTATTATCTAAACGTGTATAAGATTTAAGCTCCATACCTTAGATAAATTGTATGTAGAAAACACAGAAACGGGCAAAGTAAACTCTCCGATTTTAAAAATTGTTTACGACCGATTAAAAGCGTATTTTTATTTTCCCGTTTATTTTATTTTTTTGAAATTTTAACGACAACATACAATATAACAGTAACAATGTTGGAACACAATTAACACAAATAAAGTTAATTCAAAGAACAATAAATCATGCACGCTTGAATGGATATAAATAAAAAAAAGTTTGTAGTCATGTAATATACAAATATTGGGCCTACAATTTTAAGTAATGCTTTTGCCTATCACAACATCATCACACTAACAATAATAAATAAACGTTGGATTAAAACGTTTTCGTTAAAAATCCAAAAATTCCTAATGAATGGAAATCAGGTGTTTATAAAATAGTTTGTAGCGAGTTTTATAAGGTTTCTCTACATCGCACAGGCGGGCAGAACTTTCATTAAACGGTTTAAAAAACATTCGCCTAAAAACAACTTGCACGGCAATAACTCAAATTTCACTCAACATACAATTAACAACAACCATTCGTACTCCAATTTTTAAACCAATTTAACACCACTTCACATTTGCAAAGGAGTACGAATTATGAATACCATTGAACAATTTGAGATCTACATAACTTTTAAGCGTTCTCATGGACTAAGCTGTAAAATATCTTTCCAGTACAATTTTTTGTACGATACGTCAATAAAGAACCAACAAAATACATACAGCTTACAACAAAGGTCAAAGAGACAAAAGAAAGCACATAACAGGTAAAAAAGGGTATTTATATAATATATATATTCTAAAATTAAATCGTTATTTAGAATTATTGAAACCATTTAGGGTTTCAAATTTACTGTTGGTTTTTTTAAACTCGCTATATTTTTATTTGAGTGAAGCGAATCGTAGTACGTTTGCATTCGAATTTTCTTTTTCTGTCTTCTCAGTTTCTCTTCTCTGTCCTTTATATTATAATTAGTAAAGGTACACAAAAGTTTGAATAGAAATAAATATTAGAAGATTTAATTCACTAAAAAGTTCGACAATTTATCAATTTAGCTACAAAAGTTAAAATCAAACATTGATTCTAATATACGCCACGCTGAGCTTTGCACACAAATTGTGGATTTCCCGCGGTCTGAGCAAATTATGGATATGCAAACAAAGTCAATTTCAGCGTGGGTGGAACTGCAGGTAAAGCTAGTTATCTAACCTATATTTTCATTGGCAAAAATATAGTTTTTAATCAATTTCAATCACATATTTTGAAATGAAACAAACTTTTTCAGTAGATTGTTTACCATAACTTTATTTCTCACACAAAAAGTAAGGCATATTCCCATTCCCATTTAAAGTATTTTATATCGAATATAGGTTGAGAGATGATAATGTCCCTCCTATATGAAATGAAATGAGATTTTTGGTTATAATCATTTGTAAACGGTCTAGAGATCGTTTATGATCTAATAATGATCTAGAGCAATTAACATCCGATTTTGCTCAAATTAGGTATGAAGTTTTGGTTTGTACGAACCTTTAGACAAGCTCGTTAAAAAAAATTGCTAGGTAAATTTCAAAATGGTACAATTTTCAAGTTCAAAAAACTCTTTAAGACAATGTTCAACTAACTTTGCACAACTTTACAAAATAGCTCATTTCTTATCACTTTAAAATCTGCATCCAAACCTGCATACGCGAACAAGTTTTCTATGATAAATATAAGCTATTATTACTGAAACAAAATTGTTACAAATAATATAACCTCAAAATTATGAAATTAGAAAACAATAGATCTAGTAATCAGAATTTTAATCAAATTTAGCATTTATTCTAGGTTTTATTAGACAAATATGATCGAAAAATTGCAACGCAATTTCAAAATGGCGACCATATGAAACGGTTTTTCAGTAGTTCCCACTTATCTAGGATATACCCGAACCTGCATTAGCTCATTTTGTTCAACTGGGGATTTGTAAATATTAAACAAAGGAATACAGATTATAAATTCACGTCCTATCATTACAGACATGTTATTAAAATTTTATGTTCGGTCAGAGCGTTGTCACTGGCCAGCAGCAATTCTATCATTTCGTCATATGATATTACACAACATCTAAACTGGAAATAATTCTGGTTATTTTAATATCTTTTTTATTTGCGAATTTCCATAACAAATAAAGCTATTGAGGTCGTCCATTAAGTGAGGGGAATACCAATATAACCACGATTTTAAGTCACAACTTAAAAATTATAGTTCAGAATATTTAATATTTATATGGAATGTTTATTTTACAAGTAAAATATAGAAACATGCTTCGTATTTCAATAACGATCAAAATATTTTTCATATTTAAATCTTGCGATACGTATAATTATCGATTTTTTTACCAGGTGTCTAATTGAATTAACCGAATTTCTGTGGTATGTCTTTTTTGAGAAAGGTTTTATTCTAAATTTCTGAAATAAGAATTTTAAAGTTCACACCGAAAAAATGCAACTATTAATACCTAAATAATAAACAGATTCATTTGTTTAATCATTGCCTTGGTCATTGTTAATTACCAATTGATTTTTCTGATCGTTTATGCATGTATAAGCTGATTTTTAGGTTATGTTTACATAATTGTTCAAAATGAATGCGCATAACTTCCGCGCATGTTATACGTAAAGCTTAGTTTTAATTGCAAATAATTTGATTTGTTTTTAAAAAAATTGTTTCTTGGCATTTATACATCAGTAACATCTAAAGTAAACTTTTAGAAGTCAATGATAAAATCCTCGAGAGAGCATCTAAGGATGATACATGTTATTGTGGAATTTATCCCTCGGTTAAAGAAGGTAAGGGACTCTAGGGATATGTTTTGCTACAGAAACATACTGTGCGAAGAGTGAGATAGCTAATACTCTCCCTTAGGATTTTCTATAGTTTATAAGCGGATTTATAAAATAGAAATTCTAACTTTTCCTGTTTACTTCATGGAAAAGCCGACATATAAGACTACTAATTGTCCACCGATCTTACCCATAAGAGTAGTATCACTATTTATTATAATATAACTTTTTTTTGTTCTTGTAGTTATTCAGTTTATTTTTCCATCTTTTTTTTTATTTAAAGGATAAAGACGTAAGAAAATATTTATTTCCTATTTATATTATTTTTAATAAAATATGACAAATTTTGGTAAGGTTTCGTTCAAATTTGATACTTGGATTTACAAATCATTATTAGTTACCAGGAAAATATAGTAATGACAGCCGAATAAAAAATAACTGTCTTATAGATCCATTTTTACCTGTAAATCCTATATCGTTTTCAATAGTTCATTTTGTACAGTTTGAAATTTGTATCGAATAATATCTAAACCAATTTTCAACGGTATAAAATAAAAATTTAACCAAAAAAATAAATTATATAAAATATAACTTTGGTGTAGACAAAAGCAGCAATAATAGTTCTATACATCTTTAACACACTAAAGACTGTACGCATGACTACTGAACTCCCCCACTAATTCTATCCCTTTCTAGGCCATAATTCTCCTATCTGTCCTTTCATACAAATTGGCTTGTTAGTGTGGTGGAGTGGCAGGGTTATTCTGCTCCATTCTCCATACTATGTTTTTTGTAGGCCTATAGTAGCAAAATTTGATTTGAATCTCAGTGATTTTAAGTATCATTTTCTGTGATTCTAAACACATTGTCTAGAAATTTCAAAATGGTGGCGGTTTGAAGCTAATTTCCATAGTCTTTCTTATAAAAGACAAATCTCTACTAGCTCATTTTAAGCAGTTGGTGATTTTCATTTATTAACTCCAAAGTCAAGTTGATCAATATAGCAGAACAAAATAAATCTAACATAAATTCGTGCCACATCGTGTCAGTATATCAGTTTAAATGAAGTTAACACCTAAAATTGTAATTTGATTTTATAAGGATTCAAAAGTGTTTAGAGATAAAGTTGATAGTTTGCAATGCTTATTTAGTTAAAAGAAACATTATGATGTCACCTAATTAGAACTAAAAACAACTTTCACACAAAATTAAATCTTAGAGAATCAAATATTTTTTGGCGCCGGTCAGAGATCAGTTTCGTTTTTTCTAATTTACTTGTAAGTAGTAAGTTACTTTTGGATGCAGCTTGGCACATTGGTTTGACTCGTAACTCTGCCATTTAAAACTGTTGACTCTGGAATCAATATTTTTGTATAGATAGCTGTCAATTCGTTTAGTTTATGAGTTTAAGTTAGTTGGGTTAATTTACGTTATATTTAAGTCACATTTCATCAACATCACTCGACCCGACTTTAATAATAACCCATTTATATCTTTAGTCGGGGACTATGAAACTGCTCCGATATTTTAATTACGTTTGAAATAATGAAACTGCCCCGTCAATTAAAGAGGATCAAGAAGGGTCGCATCGCAAGACCAGAAATGCTGAAATTGCCCCGAGCGCAATTTCGGTAGTATGTGTTTAAATTGAACCTCAATCAAGCATATAAGCCTGTAAGGTTAGGTTAGGTTAGGTCCCGTATCGTAACATGTAAAATAAAATTTTCAATATTATTTGGGCGCTCGGGGCAATTTCAGCATTTCTAGTCTTGCGACGCGACCCTTCCTAATCCTCTTTATTGAGCGGGGCAGTTTCATCGTTTCAAAAGTACCCAAAATGTCGGGGCAGTTTCTTTAGTCTTACTGTAGGTAAATCCGAATATTAAATTATCAAAATATTTAATTAAAATACATATAAATTCGGTCAAAATATGTCCATAAACCAAATTTGATCATGATCGGGTTACGCGTATGAGCTGGAGTGCTTTGGTCATTCAAAAAAAAAAAAAAAAAAAAAAAAAAAAAAAAACACTTATATAAACGCAGGCGACCTAAAAAAGGATAAACAGAAGTTTGATTTTTGTTTACCAATCACAAATCTTTATACTACTTATATGTCCTAATGTAAGAAATATAACTAGTTTGAAACACCTATATACAACACCGTGACGTGTTTTAACTTGTGTGTGTGGATGACGCATGCGCAAACCATTCAACTTCACTACTAATTAATTCCTTGCATTATTGTACTGGATACAGTTTGAAGACATTGCAAATATATAATTTACTTGGAAGATCCGGTAGTTGGAAAAGTGGCGGTATTTAAATTTAAAAATAATTGTAGTTTGCTGCAAAGTAAAACAGTTATATAACACAGTATAGTACTTTACTTCTAAGTTTTTGATACTTAAACTGTTTCTTTAAACATGATGATATCTATAAGCCTGACGGTAACGCCTAAAAGAAATAGATGAATATATTTCAATCCAGATTATTACAATTTAAAGTTTTATGTAAGATTGAAGTTTTATGTTATCTTCAACTGGCATATTACAACACCAAGTGATATCATAGGGATTTTATAGTGTGCAGTGTTTTATATACACTACATTTATTTAGCTCACCATAAACAATAACATCATGTTCAGCTATTTAGAATCTTCCGGTCAATTTTTTTGAATTTCGGCACTACTAGGCCTACAGTTGGGCAGATTTTAACAGCGCACAAAAACAATTACATATCAAAGTCTACTTATTTAATTTATATAAATTTAGTAGACTATAAATAAACACTACCCTTTAATTTACAGTTCATTAATTTTACTCAATAACTGTTATAAAGCTTAATTTAGTCTTTATTTGCTAACTCAAGTTTAAATCATATCAAAACTTTTTGATTTTTAAACAACTTAACCTAAATATAACTTTTAATGCTAGTAATATAATTTCCGTGTGGGGGGACGAGTGCACTACAGAAATGTAATAAAACATTAATATGAATAAATTAAATAAATGAAAAAATATTTTGTTAATAAATAAACACAGAATTATCAATAAACAATTAATTAATTGGTATAACTTTAAGACATTATTTTAAAAGTTGTATTACTTTTTTTGGCCAATCACAACGCTTATTTGAAATAACTCTATTCAATGACTGGTTTCGACAATTAAAATTGTCCTTATCAGATTATCCAATTGCTTTATTAAAATACAAATATACACAACACAACACATATAAATATGATACTCAAACAGCATTTTTCACAAACAAAGTTCGTGGTTGAACATCGGGTGTATTTTACTGCTTACGATGTGTATTTTAAAGAAGCAATCTGATAATGACAATTTTAATAGTCGAAACCTACCATTTCCTAGAGTTATTTCAAATAAGGATTGTGACGGACCAGAAAAAAGTTAATAAAACTTTAAATTTATTACAATCCTGGTGGTATGAAATATTTAAATATTCACATTATTTTACATGCTAATAATCAAAATTATTGAGAAGACACTCATCTTAAATCCCACCACTAACATAATATAATCCGACGATTGATATTCATGACTTAAATAAAAATAATTAGCAAAAAAAACATTATTTATACAACAACAAAAAATCCATGCTCAAGTACCTGTTCATAACAAATTATAATATATACACACAGTACCCATTAAGAAATACCAACATCAATACAGGTATATCAAAGAAGAACAAACAATCTAGATGTAAACTGACAACTAATTGTTCTACCACATTTCTTCCTACATCCCCTAACTAATATTTTTAATGTAGCATCTCTACTATTCTTTGCTTCCTTCATTACCTCGGGGATGTTTCGATAAACAATGTGCGCCAAATGAAAAGAAATCCTTCCAATCCCATTTTGAGTTATTTTAAGCGTAACTATAATACAGAATAACTCTCAGCAAGGCTCCTATATTTTGCGTGTGCTTTGTGTAGGCAAAATCGTTTTATTTTTGTGTTTTAGCCATAACTATCTTAATTTTAATAGTAAAAAGGTCAATTGAACATTGTTTAATGTTAATGTTAAACTGCATAAAATGAGGTATTACACGAACTTGAATATTGTACTAAATAACTGTGTCCTCAGTTTTGTCTGCATGGAAGTAGGGGTATTTATATTTCAAATATTAAAACAAAGAAAAATTTTAAGTTTTTAACGTTCTTTACTCAAAAATGTTCAGAAAAAAAAAGAAAGAATGATAAAACAACACACTTAGTACAAAGTACTAATTCAAACGTAAATTACAAAGTAAAGTGTGGGCGCTTAGAATTTTAAATTATAATTACGAATTTTAGGAGCGCCCTCACTTTATTTTGCAATTTATGTTTGAATTAGTACTTTGTTCTAAGAGTTTTTTTAAATTTATTTAGTTTTTTTATCTGAATTTGTGTTTACAATTTTTTAGTTTCTAGTTATAAACAAATTTTTATATCTCTGTAAATACGATGGCTTTTTTCCGTCAAATGTCAACGTTGCAACTTGGCTGTGATAGCATCGCTTCGTACAAATTTCACAGATTTTGTCACACAATTTTTGATCGCCTTTACGAACGCTGCCAGACTCTTTCGCTCTTGCTGCTGTTGTCGATCACGTTCTAAGGGAACGTGAAGTTCTTCAAGTGTTTCCACAACACGGGATTGCGATTTGTGTTAACGATCAGATTGTAAACGCGCTTCGCGTTCTTATTGTTTTATTTGAAAGATGATAACCTACTGTGCATTTGTACTACCCACCTCATATACTGCGCATGAGCACTTCACACTACCTGCTGCATACGTATACTACACATACGTACCTACTGCGCAACTCTGGCTACAGCGCCTGCGTTTTCCCCGATGTATATAATAATGACTTATTCTATTGTCATCCGAGATCAACATTTATACAAAGTTTCAAAATTGTTTATCAACAAGAAGTGTGTAATAAAGGAACATAAACAAGTTGTGTAATAATGCACTTTTTCTTTTAACTTTGCAAACCAACGTACAAAATAGGCTCTCTATAAAAACGATAAAAGATCATAAAAAAGTATCACTTTTTTCTAAGATGATTGCATAAATACCAGTGGTAAACCGTTAATCGCAGCATTTGACCTTAAAATGATGATCGCAACTTTTCCCTTTATTCATGACGGTTGACCTCATGAAAATCTTCTTAGTCAACTGGAAGCTCTGCCGCGCATTTCATACCTCCCGACTTGCACCCCACGGCGGCGGTTAAAGAATAATTCGCCTCTAATTTTGTAGTTTCTGAAGTAATTAATTTTAATATTTAAAAAAATTCTAAATAACGTTTTAATTATGTATCAATTTTGCCGTATATGCCTCTGAAATGTCATCGTTTACAGGAGAATACAGATTTTATCTTTATCGCTAGCAACAAATTGTTAAAACTTGGACACTACTGAACCGATTTTAAATTTAAAAACTACTGAAGAGAAATTTATTTTCTACGTTTTAGTGAATTTTGAAATAGTTATAATTAAAAAATCGTTTCAACTATTATATTTTATTACTGACCATAAGAAGCAAAACTATGTAACAATGATGAATGCGTGACCATAATGGTACAAATTTAGATGGATATTTCTCCTTGTCGCATAACTTCTAATATTGCATACCTCACTGACAGTTGGTCACTTGGTCAGGTAGCCGTAGTGGAATTTAGAAATGGTGTTGTTAATATTGTTGAGCCATTTAAAATGTCGCCCATGTGTTCAAGTATGATTAACTTTAGCAGTCAGGTAGTTTTGTACCCACACATAATGACATAACCCCAGAGGCATTGTTCCACTTCCGCGTGGTTGTGGACCCACTTCTCACAACTTGGGTTTGTTAATCCACTTAATTATATAGTGCAACAACACCGAGTTGGCAAACACAATCAACTGGTATTTGTACAATACAGTGCCAAGTACGTTACAACAAAAGTTACTTTAACTTAAATATCAATTATCTACAGGTGTTTTTTTATTTTAACAAATGTATAAGGATTACAACAACTTTAGCACTATTATTTACACGATCGAAGACTAAGTGTAAACAATTTTAATAATTTTAAACTATTTGGTAATTATGGAATTAAAAGTAAAAATGAAACAAAGATGCCCACTTAGAAAGACAAATACCTCAGAATCGGTTAGGCCTATAGAGTTTTGGTAGAGCATGATGATTTATGTCCCCAAAAAAGTGTGAAGCCGCGTTAACAAAATTATAATTCACTTGCAAATTAAAAAATATCAAAATAGACATAAAGACCAATTTTATTTTCTCATATATACATAATATAAAGAAAGCAATGTAATGAGTAGAAAAATCAATTTAAAATTTTTCGTAAATATAGAATTACTGTCCTAAGTTCAAAATTGATATTTAGATTTTTCAAAATTAGTTATAAAGATTTATTATTAGTTACAATGAAATGTAACATGAGTTTTGTAGAATGGTTAACGCTCGTACTTCACAAAGGAGAGAAGCCGTGATCAATTCCCCCAAAGGTCAACGAATTTATAATTTAGTCAGGTCAGTTTTATAAGTTTTAGAATAGATCCATTTAGTTTCGCATTGGACCAAGTCCTCCCCCCCCCCCCCCCAATCAACCATGGACGTCATCTTAATCAAGTGAATATTAAAAATCTGTGCGTCCTACACAATTTTTTTGTGATGTTGGAATATTTATAATTCAAACCAATATCTTAAATCACAAGTAAATCTTTGTGAATAATTAAGAAGCAACTAAAACAAATTTTATTCACCCACGGGCCAAAATTTGGTGTTAGTGAAGTTTAGAACACTGAGGTATTTTAGATTTCAGCAAACTTTTATCAAAATCGGTTGTTCATATTTCGAGATTTTCGATCTTCTAAAGTGTCCAAGATTCACTATTATTTTTTAACCGATAACTCGGAAACTGTCATTCTGAATAAGATGACCAATACGTTTTTGGGGGCCCATAGGGGCTACAATTGAGTAAAGTTCGATCTAAATCGTTGAATCATATCTAAAGAAATGGCTTATCTATAAAAATAACAATAAAGCTAAAGATATGCAAAAATAGCATAGTCTGTACAAGTGTTTGGGTTACAGACTAGTACATTAAAGATGACAGAAAACTGACATGGTTCTTAAAAACCGATTTTCCGTATGTTAATTTTTAACTCTTACAAAACTTTCTCTGTACTACACGTGAGAAATTAAAATTTATCTTCTTACGCATGCTCAGTCCAAGGAGAGAAAGTTTGCACAATGTTTGCGCACCATTACCCTCTTGTAATTAAACAATTCGACCTAAAGACCATGTAACAAGCTTTCACTCTTCTATAAGTATTAAGCAATAGCTACTGACGCCTCAAGCTATTAGCCACCAATGATTAGGAACTGTCATTGTGTTTGTGTTGGTAGAAAGTAAGAAGATAGTCAATACATTTTGTAGTTTATTGTGTAATCCACTCTACACACGTAGTTCTACTTCCGTCTCTGACTTTTTAGTGTTCTAACGTTACGGAACTACTGAATGACTTGTGAATAGTTGATTTAGGAGTTGGTTAACGAAACTACGTCTTGACTTACGCATGTTACTCAATCATCAAGGGGTGGCTGTATCATCTTTTAAAACTATTGTGTTGTTAAAACCATTTAGTTTCTCACGTAAACATGATATATACCGGAAAATTGCCATAAAAACAAATTATCTGAGAACAGGTCAATTATTTTACAATATGAACAATAAGAAAGGATTTAATAACTAACATTTTTACATCCGGCGTTGACTATAAGCCATATACAATTAGACTATTTTAAATTACGATATTTTTGTGTTTTTTTTAAATTCTTGGTTTCTATTTTTCGTATAAATGTTACAATACAACTTTCTTGGTTAGAATTATTTAAACGAACTTCCTAACCTAAAAAAATGAAAAACCTCTACTACCACTTGTATTTTTTAAAATGCTTTTTTCTTAATAATTTTGGTTAGAATATTTTAACACAGGTGTGACAAATTTACTTTTAATTTTAGTTAAAATATACGTACTTAAGTTAAAATTATAAAAATTTGACCAATGGCAACGATTTTAAATTGTTTTACCTTGTTAAATGAAAAAAATAATTCCAACTAAAGTTGTATAGTAACATTTATACGAAAAATTGTTTTATTATTATTTTTTATACAAAGAATAAAAAAAGTCTTATAATCTGGTTTGGATTCCAAATTCAACATAAAAAATGGGGGTTTCCATAAGAAATTTTAAAGTTGACCGCCATATTGGAAAATAGCTGTCGAATGTTAAAAATTAAAACACACCATTTCATTTCAGAAGAAAAAGTTGATAAGGTAACCATTTGAAGTTTTCTGTAAATCTTACAGTTTCATAGATCCCAATGTTGGTCCAATTGAAAAAGACACCCTGTAAAGATAGATAAAATTTGTGATGAATACAAGTAACAATTTTGAGTTATTTGTGAAAATATTTGTTATCAAGGTTTGTCATCTAGGCAAAAGAGGGATGTGATTAGGGCGAACAAAAAATTATGGGTCAAATATAAGTGTGCAAACAAAGTTTTTACTAATACTACGAAATTGAAAGGAATAAAAACATTTACCATTCAAATGACAAAAATTTACCTGCCAATAGAAATATGATAAAATTATTACTTGTTGAATAATCATTTTATCCAGATTTATTGAATTCTCCATAGCAACATGTCAACAAGTAGTGTAAATAATAGATCGGTCGTACTACACAAATATTTCCCTTAATGTGTGTATTGCATTACGTATCTTTTTGTTATCATATTTATAGCTACCATTTATAGAATTAAATTTAATTGATTACCACTGTTCTCCCTCCAGTATATTAATATTGATTTTATTGTTGATTAATTTTGTAAATAAAATGTTCAAACGTGAGCTAAAACCACACCACTTAGGGTTTGTAAATATATAGAGACAGTTATTTTTCTAAAGTCGAAATCTTTTATGTTGCAGTTTAAATCGTACATACAGACATGCACGTGAAATTATCAGTTTTACCTACGGATCCTAATAATAAGAAATGAATGAAAATGCAATCCATCTTTGAATGGCAATTGAGTTGTTTGTCTCACATCTCACAAAAATTGCTTTTTAAAACGTATTCGTACGAATTGCTCATTTTGTGGTTAAACTAAGTTACATTCGTCATACAAAAACTATAATATATGATTTCGCAATAAAATGTATATTCAAATCTAATTTTTTTTTCCAGTTTTGTAAGTCTAACTGTGTTCAAATTTAGAAGCGGTGGACATGATATCTGTCTCTTTAAATTTGGCTTAGCTCCAACATATTATTTTTTCATCAAATAAACACAGATATTTGCAATCAAAATAACTTCACTTTTATTTGATAACCCCCCCCCCCAGTAATATTACAACTCAATAGGTTTTGATTTTTAACTACCCCAAGGTCATTTTTTATTACAGCTATATTTATCCCAAAAGTGGGACAATACAAAGAATTGAAATTAAAGTTAGAAGTATATAGCCGTCTTGTCTTTGTGGACTGGTTGCGACTTACAGACAAATAGACGGACAGACAAGGGCGTGAAATTAAAAAGTTGATTATGTAAATTTGTTGTGTGTGGCGTTTATTTCGATATTGTAACACAATTTGTAGATCATTTTATTTCAAAATTTATATAATAATTTTGTTTTTTGAGTTCTTTTCAAATAAATAATTTTATGTGGGCTACGTTTACATAGCTTTAATTTCCTGACTCGCCAGTATTCTTTCATTCTCTCGCTTCTGTTAGTTCTTTCTTCTTTCGATATTTCTCTGTCATAAGAACCTTCACTGCGGAAACTATACCTCTGAACCAACTATCCTCTCGAACTGATATTTCCATTTCCCCTATTCCTGATTTATCCAGGTTTTTTTGTACTTTTAGATCCACGGGATCTGTACTTTTTTGATCGACTAGGATTTTGTTAGCTAGTCTTTAGAAAATGAGTCTTTTCTTCCACATGGTCGTGATGGTGTTTTTACTTAGTTCTTGGTTTCTTCTCAGCTTGTAGATGATTGAATCTTTTGGTGTTTATCTTAGGAACGCCCGCTCTTTCCTTTATATCTTTTCTAGTCTTTCACTCGAAATCGTTTCTGCTTCGTATAGGAATCGTGGTTTAATGAAAGTGTTGTAGTGCTTGATTATTCAAGTATGGAGAAGGATTTTTATTTCTAATCGTTTTGGCAGAGTCTGAGAGTTTCCTGGTTTCTCTTCCAATGCTAGTTTTCGTTTTTTTTTTTTTTTGTAGTAATTAATTTTCTTAAATACTTAAAGCTCTATTTTCAAGATATCTCCGTATTTGGTTTTTACATTTGATGGTTTTTCCTTTTGACCAGACCCGTGTATTCTGATTTCTAGATGGATATTTGCAGCACTGTATTTTCTGATTTTTTTGTTTTCATTCTCTCTCTCTCTCTATGTCTAGTCGCTGTGTCCAAATATTTCGAGAAGAATACCAAATCTGTGTATTCTAGACAATCGAATTCTATCAGCCATTTCTTTATGCATTGTACTCTAATCCTGTTGAGTTCTGTTATTTATGCATTTTGTTATCGATTCCTCGATTACTTTCTCTAGTGTGTAGTTGAAAAGGATCGTCGATAATCCATTTCTCTGTATGACTACCATTTTAAGTTCAAAGGACCCAGAGCGTTTTTTCGATACATTTTTCACTACAATTATCATTTCATTTTCACTACAATTTCCTTAATTAGAGGTAATAATTGTTTGTATCAAAAATCAAATTTTGGTGATATCTGAAGATGTATAACGAAGTCCTAATTGCCAAACCGCAAATCACGCAAAATTACTGTTCGAGAATAACTTTGAAAATTCAGAAACAAGTACTATTCGTCATAATGTTTGTAGGGACCAATAGTTTTTCTGTCTTTAGAGCTCAGATTTTAGTTCATTTTTATAAAAAATGTATAGAAACAGTAACAGTTTGATAAAGTTGTAATTATGAGTCTTTTTTTATGCAGCTTCGTCTTAAGCCGCTCTAAATTTTGAGCTCAATTAATTTTTTTACGTGTGAGAAATAGATTGTGCAACATACGAGTATTAAAAGATAGTTAAGATACTGTGAAGGAGAAGAGAGGGTTTGAGACGCAACAAGTTCTTTATCTAATGATAGACCCTAAATCTGATTTCACTATCATATTTCTCCAATAGCAATTAAATCTTACAGGAACTTTTTTTATTAAACCCTGTATGTTATCACAACTTCATGATATAATGTTGATGGGATATCAGGATATCCCCAGAACTTCCGGCAGTAGGTAATTCGTTAAGCTCCATTAACATCTGTGATATTGTCAGAAGAATATACGAGTACAGTACCTTGTTACTTTCGATTTGCTTTCCAAGTATTATCACGGTTACTACATTAGGAACTACTTAAAGTACTTGCTTTAAACTAAGACTATGATAGTGAATGGTGTGATTAAATACAAGTGGCGATTGTTGAAGAAGTAATCAAATAGTTTATGTTCTCTGTAGAACATGATACAATAGTTCAGATAATAAACGGCAAGGACTTTCACGCACACTCATCAACCACATAGTCTATGAGTCAACTTGTATAACACAAACTAGTAGTTTTAGCTACAATTCTAGTTTTCAAAATTGGTTGGAACGATTTTGATCAAATTTCTCTCGGGAGTTATCATTTAGAGAGAAAAATAAACTGAAAAAAACAACGCACAAAATTTCTCATTCACCCATTTAGAAAACCAAATAAAAATCAAACAAAACTGTTCGTCTCCCAAATGTCAGTGAATGAGTGAAAATGAACCATGAATGCAGTATTTGAACAAATATTTATATAATTAAATAGTGCCTAAACATGTGTATAAACGCAACCTCAGTGAAAATAGTAATTGATTAATATCGTGCTTTTAATGTACGCAGGTGGTCAAAGTTAGTTTTATTTTTCCTATTTCATACTACTTGCGATTTTGCACGATGTGATTAATCTTAATATTTCACTAAAATTTGAACGAAATTGCTAGTGAGATATAAATCTATAAAATAAATGAAATTTTCGATTTTAAAAAATTACGTATTTAAAAAAAATTGCCTCATATTTTTTTTTTGTTTTTTACCGATATCTTATAAACCATAAAATTCAGTATAATGGCAACCAACATGTTTTATTTAGGTCCTTAGGGGCTACATTTTAGAAATGTTTTATCAAAAACGTATAAGACGATTTTGAGAAATGTTTGTAGTTTTTTCTTATCGCAAACACTCCTAAAGTTTGGGTTTTCAAAACAAAGAAAAGATTTATAATATATGTACTAAAGTCTGTCTACATACAACATTTGATTAAAATTGATCCACTCGGTTAGAGCACTGCACAGGTGACAGACGTCATTCCTAAAACCACTATTCTGGACTAAAATTACCTCAAAAAGGACGTTTAAACGAAAAATTCGACACCGGTTTTATAATCTTTCACATAACTACTACGGCAAATTTAAAACTTTCAAAACCAGTGCGAATTATTTTGATAAATTTTGCTGAAATGTGAAGATTTATAATGCAATCAGATTTATAAATTAATTTGCCAAACGCCCAGTATAATAAAATAACAGCAGTCAGGGTTTATTTTGATATTTTTCAAATTAGTCACTAACCCTAATTTATTTTTATCTCAATTTGGCTCTTGGGTTTGGATTCTATATCTTTATATTTCACTGAAATTTGACGTATATATTTCTCAATTTTTTGACATTCTACTTTTTATAACACCCAATTTTCATTTTTCCCTTTTTAACAGACTGCTTCCTAACCGGCTTTGTTTGGGGAGGAAAAATCAATGACGTTTGTTTGAGCCATTTAAGAAAGAAAAAAATCAAAACTTTTCAGTAAATTTTGATAACATCGAAATTGTCCTTCATATAATTAAATCTTTATTAGTATTTAGTTTTATTTATGAACGTGTAAGAAAGTTTGTGTAATAATTGTACACCTTTTATTTCAGTAATTTTTAAAAGTAAACATTAAAGTTTTCCACACATGAGTCATCACTTATTAATTGTTTAATTGAATTATTTATTTCTTAAATTTAATCATGACAGTTTTCATAAAAATTTAGATACTATAGCAACCAAATATACACTTATTAATTGGTCATAAGGTCATTAGGTCAGCTTTAACAATTCAACACAAAGATAGATCAGATTAAAATGTTTTGCAAACTTCATACTGTAGTAAAATATTTTAAACAATCTAATTCAAAAAAGAACCTATGTAATTTCATATTGCTCATTTCTTTTCTCTTTAATTGATTATATGACAAAGTATTGTAATCACTATATATAATATTTTAACAACTTTGTAAATGATTTATGTTCTAAATAGTGTATAGTAGCCGACACATCGAATCGAATTGAGTTTAAGGTATCCGCGATTTTGTTTTTAATGCGCAAGATTCCTGAGGAGATCCAGATTAAAAATTTTAAAAACTATAAATATCCATTCCAAAAATTAACTCTGTAAGACTAATGACGTCCTGGCCCTTTAATGAATTCTGCCAATACGCTATAAAAAACCCTAAGGAGAGATTAATTTTTAGATCATAATATTTAGATAATGCCTGGATCTTTAAATTGGAGTTTTTACTGTTCCTTTAATTAGAAAACACGGTGCACCTTCTGCGATATAGATACACCTTAGGTGGATTTATTTCATATTTATTATTTATTGCCCAAAATATATGTTTTACATAACGTTAAAAGTAGACCTAACGGGCATTATCATTGATTTTACTCCATGCTATGAATTAAAGCTTAAAAACTAGAGACTATAGTGCACCATCTATCGGGCTCTAATACTTCAAAGTGATATCCAACACTAGCACATTCAGAAACTGAATACATAAACTGTTCAACCCACATATTGAACGCATTATCATATTCTATGGGACATTTTGTTATAAATTGAATGGTGTTATTGACAAAATAGATAAATTTAAAAATCTGCCAAATATATATAAACACCTCATCTGACCTACGCTTAAATTTGAAAAAAATATATTAAAAAAATTTTAAAAAGAAGAAATTTTGAATACGTTCCCAAGCGGTCACCCATCCACGTACTAACCGCGCTCAATGTTGCTTGACTTTGGTGATATATAAATGGATTGAATTATGTAGTTTTGAAATCGTGATTTTTCCGTGAAAAGGTTATGAAAAAAAGATAGCTCCGAGTTGAAAACTTATTTTATTATTAATAAATATGGTATGTAGAATATGATTTTTTTTTTATAATAGTCAAAAAGACCGGTTGCAGTTACAATAAACAATTATCCATAGCAAACCTTCGAAGAAACTACTCAAGTACTCTATATGAACGATCTATAATTAGCAATAACTGTACAAAATTAGTATCAAGTTGATCAGAAGACTTCTTTGTGTGTGGTAAAGTTACTGGGTCACTGCAGCGCTTAGCAGGTACTGTGGGAGTTCCGAGTGCTAGAAATGCAAGCAATGTTGATCAGATGTCACTTTCTCAACCACTCTGTGAGATACTATTAAAGAAAGTCGTTTCTTTGCAAAACAAAACTAACTATGTTATTTTATTAATTTGCACTATATTTAAATGAGAAGTACACTTCTAAACATTGTTATTATTTCACTGATGTGTAAACTCGTTTGCTAAGTCGTATCTAAGAGCATGAAAAAATAACTTCAACAATAGTAGTTAAAGTAACTTCAATTTAATTTAGTATGACAGTTTTCTTCTTCTTATATTTTTAATGTACATATTTTGAAATATTACAAAGCTATTTTCTTGAATTGTACGATTCATAATATTTTTATCTAGTGTCATTAAAATCGGTTTAATATATTATGAAAAAAAATAACTCAAGACGAAAGAACAAACTGACTGACCCTAAATGATTTTTATTGTTACGTTTTTGCAAAGTCGGAATCCGTAATTGCTTTCTTGCTTATTAAAAATCTTCCTCTAAAAAAATAAATTACTTTTGATAATATACAAAATATAATAATTATTTTTACACATTATTTATTTTTTTATTATATTCAAGTTAACACTGTAGTATAAAATATAAAATTTTACCCATTCTATGATTTTAAAATATAAAAGAATTTAATAGTATATGATCATTTTTTAGAGTCTTCATTGGCTTTTAGAGATATTTAAGAAAGCTTAAAAATAATACGTGCTTTCAAATGAGATATTATTTTAGTGTTTTATGGATTTTCTATTGATTTAAGTTGATTTTGACTTTACTCTTTCTCCGGAAAAATAATCTTCAGTAAATCAATTAAACAGATTTGTTATATAGGCATAAAGGTATAAAGACATGAAGTCCTAACTTCCTCCCACTCCTTTTTTTATAATTGGAATAAAATATTCACACTTTGGTAATCTATTTTGGTCACAGACTCCACGTTTTGATATTATAATGGTTTTTACTATATTCCTGGAGGGAATTGTGTGGGGTACAATTCAAATATGTTAAATTGCAAAAGGTGTCTGGTAATAAATCATTTGTAAGTTCTTAGTAATTAGAAAAAAATTGAAATTAAATTAAAAACAAACGCACTTTTGATAAGACGCCTTTTTGAACAAATATTGTAATTTATGCTCTTTTGGGAGGAGTTACGATGAACAGTGGTAATTGAAAACTACAATACAAAATTAAAGTATTAAAAGAACTTTGTGTATAAAACTTATTTGTATACAGAGTTTAGCAAATGTCCATCATACATTGCAATATCTCAGCTTTAGTTTGCATAGGAAGATTATAGACACATCAATGGAAACATCGACTACATGTTGTTTGGAACACTCTGTATATGGAACCTAAATTTCGGCTCAACATTTTAAACATATGTTGTTTAAATTGTTTAAACATTTTAAATATTTGTTTAAACATCTAAATGTAAGCATATCAATGTTTTATCACCTAAATCAATCCTATAAATTCTAATTATTTGGGAAACCATAATGTTTTTATTTTACTTAGATATGAGGAATTAAATTTTACACCAAATTAATGAAAAAATTGAAAATAATGTGTATTATAATCGTTTGTGATATTATCATGTAGCTATTGGAGAACATTTTGAACATGATAAACACAGACTCTCATAAGTCGTAGCCTATATGGTTAACATTGTTCAGGTAAACAATTTTATTACAACTTATAGTCCCCCCCTTAGAGTTTTGTACTGTACACGAAATGAAATAAAATAATAATATTCTCTTTTTTAAAATATTTTTGGAAAATCTTGTACAGGAAAACAATATTTAACTACATCATCAGATACCAAATGTAAAGAATTTTTAAAGAGTTGTCACATAAATGTTTTTTCTTGTATTATTGCCAAGTAATAATAAAATAAGACTGTGAAATTTGATTCTTCATAAATTAGTATCTAAGTAAAATAAAAAGATTCCGTTTTCATATAAATAAATGGACGTTTTAGCAGTACCTTAAAGTGGAAAACATTTATATAATTACATTTTAAAAAGAAGGGAAAATAAGTTATATATTTTCGGAATATCCTGTATATGGAAACTGAGTTTTGTCCAACACTACAGATAGCTCCAATCAGGACCTTTCCACTGATGTGTCTACAACCTTCCTACGCCAACTAGAAGCTGAGATATTGCAATGTATGTTGGACTTTCACACAAACCTGTAAAATCTTTGTTATTTTGTTTTGACTTCGCAGGCCCAGCTCTAGATTCTTTTCTTAGATTACTAGTTTTAGCGTAACTTTCCAACGTAGTGCTAGTATACGAGGCTATATTAGCCTTTTCATGTTTTAGGTTTCACTTGGTAACGAGATACGATGTATACTCTTTAAACGTCATGTAATATTTTTTATATAAACATAATGGCAAATGTCTGAACAGCTACATCAATCATGTGGATAATCTATCTTTAGCTATTAACTTTAAATTCAGGAAACGTCAATCTTTTATCGGCAAAATTATTTTATGTTATCCTCTTTATCGATGAAAGCTCCACGAAAGTGTTGAAACAATCAAAAACACTCTTTGTTTACTTTAAATATTCCAATGTCGTACAGTAAAACAGTCTTACATTTGAATTAAAGAGGCATAATTTATGTCTCAGTGAAAGGCTGTTTGTTTCTTAACTGATAAAAAGCATATTGGGTGTTCCCAATACGCTTATATAAGCTTCATATATTCACAGCTTTATCCAAGTAAGTTAAGTTTTCCTCAACCTCTGTAGCACTGTCGTCAATCCTTAAAGAGAGCCAATGTAAAATCAAAGTAACGACGAACTCCATACAAATAATTTCAAACGCACATCATTTTGCAATTTTCGACTCCTTTGAGTAACAATCATATTAATCCACAATTAATTAAGCAAAATAACTTTGGCTATCATTGGGTGCACAATATAACCTACTGGAATCTTAAATCAAACATTACACTCGTAAAATGTAAATTTGAGGAACATCGGATTTAAATTGTAACACATATATTAATGGGGAAATTTACAATTTTATTTAAGTGAAATTATTTTAATATATATTCGCATGGATAGATTATAATAATGGATAGTATAAACACTTGTTCAACATTTTTAGTATTTATAAATCACGATTTTCATTTTTACTTTTAAATTTCTGTTAAGTTTTAAGAAAGTTTCAGAAAATATCCATTTTTTCCAAACATCACAGACAAAATAAAGACTTGTACTTTGATTGCACACCTACCTCATCTTTTTCATTTATAACTATTTGATTTTAGATATATCTAGAATTTGATTTATATTTTTAAATGATAAGAAAGTATTTTACAACTTAGTATATAAAAATTTGTAAACAATTTTATAGTTTACAACAATGATAAACATTCCGTGGCAAAAGAAAATGTGTCAGTTTTTTGTCTAGAAGTTATTATGAAGCAATTCCCCAGCTTGAATTTGACCTCTAAGTAACCTTAAAAATGGGTCATTTGGGTGGACTAAAAGGACTAACTTTAATACGTCAAAAAACTCAACCTCATCAAATGGGCACTAATCTGTGTAATATTTGAAAGTACGAACTTCAGCAAATGAGAGTTGAAGTACCTCTGCCAAATACACCACGCCTTTACCTTCTAAGAAAAATGCGCACTAAAAAACATGCACTAAATTTATTTCATTGCCAGCTTTTTCAATTTTTTTTATTCAGTTTGATGAATTGTTTTTAGTTATTACTACCACATTTTACCAACATTTTATCAAAATTCAGTCAATAATTCAGTTTTACTTTTTAACAAGGTTTGAAAAACTTGTAATACATTATTTATTGACATTTGCAGTTAGCAGAACATTCTGCTTGCCATTATGGCAGGCAGAGACCTACTTCTACCGCGCTTGTTTACAAAGGCCCCTTTCACTGTTTCCACATAGAGTGTATGACGCTCGTGCCGCTCATCCATGACACAGCATCTCTCCAATACAGTAGTTAGCTGTATCAACATGTAATTATTTCTCTTCGGATAATATTCCAACATTTGTTATTGTTTACAATTAGAGCAAGTTCAGAGTACTTGTGAAAGCGTTTAGCTTTCAGAAATACTCGGAACAAAGCTGATACGCTGACATTATATTAGCGTAATTTCACTTGATGTTTTTGACGTGAATACGTCTTTAAATTCGGTTTAGTTGTCGCCGCTCTAAGAAAACTCTAGCGATAAAAAAAATAATCTTTTGTTTGAGCTGATATCTTGGCAAACTATACTCTAATGATTTACATTTTATTGGATAAGGTGGTTAAAAATTACAACGTTGACCCAGCATTGTGATGAAAAGTGGGGATATAAGATTAAGGGTTAATGCCTGTTTATCCACTCCGAAGTGAAGTCGTGGTAAGATGGGAAGGGCCAGCGAATATGCGCGACACTGAAAATGTCGACACAGCGCATCTTTTGAATAATGTAACTTTGGATTGCGAATAGATTGAACTTTGAATTTTGTAAAAAGTAACAGAGTTTAGCAATAATAACCAATAAAATATAAGTTAATTTACAAAGTTTTAGGTCGATAGGTTTGATGTAAGTGTTCATAATATCGAAACATGGTAAAAGAAAATGGACGGAAATGGAAGTATATAAGGAGAGGGGATTCAAAATAAATCATAAAGCCCAAATTGTTGCTGAACAATGCAGATTGTATAGACTAGCGATGCTTCAGGAAGACCAGCGAGTTTTTTATTATTGTTTTTAGTTTAGTTAATTACGAAAAACTTTGCTTTAAGAAGAAAATTGGCATAAAATAAAGATCCCTATTCTTAGAATACTCTAATAGTGCCAGAGTTAAAGAGCTAGTAACCTTAGACTTGATGAAAAAACATGCTTAGAGTGGAACACCAACCACATTGATGGATATTGACTTGGAATTGTAATAACAATGAAGCATTAAAAGATGAATGGGACGAATTGGAAATATTTATATTATTTACTAACCTTCAAACAATAACTTATTTTCAGATACGTCTGACTGCAGTTTCGACTTCACTTTATTTAGTGTCGAAGACAAGACTTTATTTACATTACACAAATAAACACACTACATGTAAAAAAAAACCACATATCAAATCATTTATACATCTTTTTACATAACTTTAAAATATGACCATTTCTGAGTCGTTGAATGTATAAGCACGTTATGCCACTCAATACATCCACTTCTGGCTGACTTAAAATGTGGTTGAACTGTGGGTGCAATGTAGTGTGATTTAATTGTGTAATGTAAACAAAACTTCTTGTCTTCGACAATGAAAGTATGATGACGAAAATGCATTTAGACTCATCTGAAAATAGGTGATTGTTGGCACGGGCGTCGCCGCCATAGGGGACATGGGGGACGCGTCCCCCCCCCCCAATATGTCCCCCCTATACAATAAAAAAATTAAATATAAATCGTAATATTTTTGAATGAGTTTTCAATTGTATGTTTATAGTTTGTTTCTTGAACGATTGGACTTGGAATCGAGCGTGTGGTATAGGGCGTTCCATTGTTGTCAAGTCTAATGGTTCAAAAAACGAACTATAGACATGTTTTCAGGTTAAATACAAATTGTTTCAATGAAAAACTGCTTGTACAAATGTAAGATTTTGGGTTTAAATTAGTGTTCAAACGTCATTTCAAGGTCACAATTTTTCTACAATTTTCCTGTCCCGGGGGTGCCCCCAGAACCCCCATTTATCCCCCCCCCCCAAGTGTTGATGCTGACGAAGCCAATGATTGTTTGAAGGTTAGTAAATAATACAAATTTAACAATCCAGGAAGTAGGAATCAAAAAACATGAACAAAAATGGAAATATTATAGTTGCAGTTGTGAAAAGTTGCAGTAGAATGCCCTACGAATAGGGGTTTGTCAAGATCTTCCTCTGATATCTTCCTATTATAAACTGCAACCAAGTGTCGACATTTTTACTAGGGAAATAACAAGAATTTCTCTATTAGAAACAAACAAACAAAAAAGGAATTATTATCAAACTGAAAATCACTACCACCCCTTTCATTATTTTACCACATATAATCATCGTGACATTTGTGATTATATATTATAAATACCTTATATATAAGTCCCAGTAATAACCTAACCAAAACTTTAACTCAGCACATTCAATCGAAAACTTTCTTCATGAAGGTAGCGGAAGATTGTAAAAGACAACAAATAAGTTTAATTTACTATCAATTAGTTCTAGTTTTCCTACCAGTTCTTTTGTAATTAAGACCTTATTCAAGAGCTCTTACAGTTCTATAGAACAATGTCTCACAAGATAATGAAGAAACAGCGATGTCTTCGTGACGAAACTCATGATTTAGTTCTAAGTTTGGAAACGTGACTTGGCACGATAGAAACAATATGACCTGTGTTGGTATGTATCTATCTAGTGATTCAATGCGTCTGGAACTATACATTTTATGGCACTAAAGTGTTTTTTATCAAATTGTTTATGGATAAAGCAGATAATTTAGTCGCGGGTACGAAAAAAAAATTGTTCTTCAGGTTTCTGTATCATAAACTGTACTACGTTCTTGTCTTTGAGTGATTCACTGAAACCCTTAAAGAAGTTAATCCTCTATTTGCTAGAGAAAAGACAACCGTAGGACACAAACTGTGGTTGCTTATTCTCTTTACTACAAAGGCGACTTTGATTAAACCATTTTTGGATTCTTTGAGGTCGAATATAAGGGACACTATATGAATTAGTGGAGAGTCAACAGAAGAGGGGCAAGTGTTGAAGTGACCCTATCTATTGACTTTGCATCACCAAAGAAGACAAATAAATAGGATTCCTTATTACCTTTAAATTCGAGAATGTTCCACTTTACAACATCTCACTGAGTAGCGGATCCTACGGCGGGTTCGATAACTAGAAGCCAATATGGTTTTCAAACAGAATCCTGAACACAGTGTGGTAACACAGGCTATGGTAAACACGTACCTCATTTCCAGAACAACATTTAGATTTTTTTTAATGAAAAGATGCTTTACATTCAATAAAATAGATCTCTCCCTCTCACTTCTTTCGTTCTCTCTATCTTTTTACCCCATTTCCTGGAGGTAACTTGAGGGTTAATTCGATTTTCTTAAATGATCAGGGCTGATGGGAGTGGTTTGTATGCTATTTCATGTTAAAATTTTTGATATTGATAAGTATATTAAACTAAAAACAAGAAAATGAAATTTCGTTTGATCGAATCGAAAATGGCAGCCAGTAAAAGTTTAAAACAGAAATTTACAAATGTATTTTCATGTCAAACATTGATGAGTTTTTAACGAACCAATTAATTATTGTAATTTAATATTCATTTTGGAATACAGTGGTAATTAGGACACCACAATAATAATTTGAAAGTATTAAGATCTTCATTGTACTACTAAGGATTTTATCGATAAGAAACAGAAAATTTAGTTCTCATCTCAAAAACTAAAATAGCGTCACGGTCGAAAGACAACAAGAGTTGGTCAAGAGAGACCTAATAAGGAAGATGATAAAGAAGGATCTAAACCAAGACTACGTGATAAAGGTGTAGATCCAGTAAGGATTCCTCGGGATTGCCAAGCCAAGTCAGTTAACTGAGGGTACAAATATCTCAAAATGAATATTAAATCACAATTTGTTTGTTAGCAACTGTTCTCTATTGTATATGAAAATGCAATTGAAAAGGTTTTAAAACTTCGATCAGGAGCCATTTTGGAAAATCTAATCCCAATTACTTTTCTTTCTCTGCTAATCAAGACCTTTAAAATGATATATCACTCGATTTTAGGTATTTGAGTTGAGTTAAGCCCATCCACAGTCCTCCCCCCTCCCAAGAGTGGGTAGGATAGACAAAGTTATACCAAAGACAAGATTGTATTCTAAACTAAGACACTCAAAGTTTCCAGTGATTAATAAAAATATAGAAGAAGGGCTGTGGCTTTATGACGACAGGCACTTATCTGTTTTACTTCGCATAAACACCATCACCAGATTAAGTAGTTTAATAATATAGACAAGTACGTTTGAAGAACTCTCCCTCACTACTGGTTTATACTTGTTTTTCTTAAACTTAAACACTCACAAAAAGTCTGAGACCGGATTTTACAATTACAGTAGGCTACTTTAATGTAGTTAGAAACCGCTTTAAACAGGTTATAATATCGCGATGTACATCTTGTAAACTATTCACACTACACCGTTCTAACGTTTTGACTTCATTCTTGATAAATTCTTCAGATGCTTTTACTTTTCTGTTTTTGAATTGATACATTTTATATCGCAAAAGCATTTAAATTACCCAATTACTATCAATTGTAAGGTTACCAAGACAAAAATAAACAGTTGACAGGAAGGGACGTGGCACATATACTCAAGGCATGTCTAGATTACCCCTGATTTGGGAAACGCTTCTTACATAAATACTTTATAGAGAAAATTAAGTGCTGGGTTAAAAATCTTGATTGAGTTTTTTTTTTTTTTTTTTACAAAAATATACATATTGATGTCTCTTAAACCAAAACAGTGGTTTTTGGAATGATATCTATCATATGTTGTAAGTTGCTTGTTTTGTATACAATAACAACCACCCGAAACAATTGAACAGATTTTGATGAAATTTTGGTATGTGGTCATATTTTTACCATGATGTTTTTAATTTTCATTTTTCGATAACTGAGAATTTGGAGTTAATTGTCATAAAAAGTAAACTCAAAAAATTGTCGGTTCATGAGTTATTGGTAAAAAAAAAAATCCACGAGACTCAAAATAGGTTCTTTAAATTTTGGAGAAAGGTAAAAATGAATTACCTCAAACAATATAAAAAATCGCAAGTAAAAGGAAATTTCCGAATTTTTTTTTAATAATTGGTATTTTCATAAATACGTTTTTAAATATCGCATAACGCTTATTATACCAACTTATCTTTCATATTATATACAGGGAGAGGGGGGCGATTCAATGAAGAAGAAAACTATTCTTTGTAATAAGTTGATAAAATTGTTTCTCAATTATACCTCATACGATTTAAAATGATACATACTACCAAAAATTTCGATTTTAATTAATTGAACTAAAACTAAAACAACACTTCAATGGTTTATAATATTAAATTTTATTAATTCATTTATCACTCATTGATAGCCCTCTGTTTTATTTTTTCTATCAGGTTTTTCAGCCAACTTTTGTTCTCATGACGCTTTAATGTATTCGAGGTATAGAAGTTTCTATTTATTGCTTGTTTAAAAAAAAAGTTTCTTAAAAATGACATGTAATACCATTTTAAATTTTTTAGTTGTCTTCCACAACCTCATTTTCAGATTTGCCAAAAGCGATTTTTTTAAGAAAATATTTACTCGTTATAAATTTAATGTGGATAGAGTCTTCGAAATATCCTCCTTTTTTTATTCGTGTTTTCATCGCCTAAAAAGAAGAAAAGAGCTTAAAGTAGAGAACCCTTGGCCTATACTCTAATATCGTTAGGGTCAGAAGAAGACAAGAGATTTGATAGGGAAGATAAAAGAGAAAGATCTATGAATATAATCCAAGACAATAAAGGAAGGAAGATGTACATTCAGTTAGCTCTCTTGGGATTGCCACACTCGTAGTCATTATAAATAAACCACTTATAGGTTTGAGGTACTTGGTGTGTATATAAATTAATATACAAGTATTTTAAATCACTCTAAACATACACTAGAAGGCTAAGGACACAATCATATCGAACCCCTGAGTATGGATCTTACAGTAAAGGTTGCTGGACTTGTTCTACAGACATCAATGAAAAACAATCAAAAACACAACTAATCCTAACCATTTTCATCACAAATGTCGTGTTTTGAATATTATTAAAATAAAATAGAGAGACAGACAGATAAGACAAACCTTAATCCTTAATTGTTACATCTGAGAAAAGTGTCATGACTAACCAGTAGGATTGATAATGTGTTTTGTAAATATTTCTATTAAAATACAACATCAGCTGATATGTTACCAGCCGTGACCTGAAGGTCATGACCTTTCAATCTCACCTTTGCGAAATTTTACCCACGCAAACGGCCACGAAACTACAAAATTGAAACTACTCTTCAAAATGATCTAGATGGATTTCAGTTAAGGTAGATTAATTTAAACTATAGAAAAAACGTCATCGTTTGTTTTAGTCAATTTTACTTTTTGAGAAATCAGAAAATTAGAAATATAACGTACAGCTCAGTATTGATACACGCATTTCTCTTTCAATTTGACGGCCAACAATTTTGAATGACTCCAAATGTAGATTTAAATCCAAAGCAAACACTTTATCGCTTAATTATATTGACTAAAAGTTGTGGAAAATTACGTATAACTCTAATCTTCAACAAAAATCCTCAACAAGCCAACGTTTCAATGACTAATTCTTTCTTTTCGGGTGGAATCATCACATTAACTCTTTTTCGTCCTTTTTGCAGGAGGTGGAGAATCTTCAATAGTATGAGATTTTTACTCACTAAAAACCATCTTCCTTATGATTAGTAACAATATCGCGTAGGACAAGTAGTGGGGAATGTTTTTCCATATACCAAGTTAAAGAGTCCTATTGATCAAGAAAAACAAACTTGAACATTACATATTCGCGCTGGCCTGGCTGGAAAAGAGTCCAATCAGAAATCGTGCAAGAACCAATGTTAATTTGTAGGAAGTCAGTCGGTAGAGCTGGGTAACACCGTCTAAGGTTTAACGTACCATCAGAAGCATCGCAGTTACATTAATTGTTTACCTCGTTAGCGAGTCAACTGTTGGGGATGTGCTACGTGCACATCTTCTGCTGCCTACTCGAAACTGAAACGAGCTTACAAATAAATGTGGCATGTCGCACGCAACTGTGTACAGAGCTGCGTCTGTTGCAGAATAATGTTAATAGGAGCTTGTGACATCTTGCTGCCTACTCCATTAGAAATGTTTCATTGTTTTCATAACTTCTGAAACAGAACTAATAAACAGATTAGTTAGTAATATTTACAAAATTAATTACTGTAGGGATCAAACGGGAGTAAGAGGTCGATCATGTGTCAGAAACTAGTGTTATGTGCAAGAGTATACTTGTAATTTAAAGTTAATTATTGTTTATTAAACGGCAGATTTAATTATTTATAGTCAGTAGCGAGGGGTATGTTGGTGCTTTAGTGACTATTCTTGTTTTGGAATAACTGTACTCTCTGGTAACGGTCGTCTTAGATACAAAACTACTAAGATAGGTTAAACTAGAACATTATAGAGAAGTGGGACTAATTTAAGAAGCAATTACAATAAAATTAACGGTAACATCACAGTATTTCAATTCAAATATATATAAATCATGTAATAGTAAACACATTTTTGATTATAACTGCCTTTTATTATAAAATTTGTTGTTAATAATTTTAACAAAATTAGTACAGTAGAGTATATATAATTCTTTCCCTGATATATTAAATCTAAATATGAAAATTCTAAAATATACAACTCTAAAATAATAGATCTTTTAGGAATAAAATGATTAGTTCAATAACTATGCTATAACAGACAATGATAAAATAAATTCAGTATTTCGTGTATCAGATACTCAAACATGTTTAGTTTCGTTAATCCATGTTAGGCGAACATTCTTAAACCCTCGACATACTCCATTAAAATTAGGATAATTTCATCATTCTCCATTTGTGAATGAAATAAAAATGGAACCCGGGTAATCGGTTTGTCATAACGTTTAATTTATTTATTTATATATATATATATATATATATATATATATTAATAAATTGGCTAAAATAATAAAGGTTTAGTAACTTTAAAAAAACATTTTAATGAATATATTACGCCGTTTTATGAAGAAAAAAACCAAAAACAGTGCGGGGAAATTGTCTTTTTTTTAAAATTATTTAGGTGTAAAATACAAACTAAATCCTTCATTTCCATTATGACTTTTCGAAAGATTAGAAAACCTCCGAAAACTGTTCAAAACGTTAAGATTAAAAACAATAGCAGTAAAGAGGGGTTTTGACCCGTTTCACACAGTGAAAAGTAATGTGAAAATATTTTCCCGGGCACTCTTAGTATGTAAGCAATTTTATTTACATAAATAAATAATTTAATTTACAAAAATGCATCGAAGTCCTTTTTTCTTTTTTAGTTTTGTTTCTTGTTATTACGAATCAATTCTCAGGTTAGGTTTTGATTTCAATCACTCTTGGAATTTTTTTAAATTTTGATCCTAAAAATAGATAATTTATCTAAATAATCAATTTAAAAGAAATCGGTTCATCTGTTTATGCTTCAGATTTGGTTAGATACAAACTTTTGTAAAATGTACACCAGTTGGATGAGCGCAAGTTTATCTTGCTGCAGTTCGGACTAGTGAAGCGTCACAGATTCAAACCTGGTTGATGATTTCAGATTTTCCGTTACCAACTTCACTGTCTTCATTAATCTAACAGGCGTAAAGTAAATACGTGAGCAAAAAATTTAAAAAACAACTTTCAACTCTCACGAGAACAAATAATTTTGTTAAAATATTATAAATATTTTTTTTAACTATACACTATAAAAACTATAATGTAATCTTGGTCATAATTACTTCACTGGACCAAACTTCTTAAGGGGTATAATTAACGATATATTAAATTGGCCACGTAAGCTTAAGCTCTTACCTAACTTGTAACCATTGCAGGACAAGTGAAATCACGGCTAATCCCCCATTAACGATGGACCAACACTTCTTGAATTCGAAATTCGTGGAGTGGCCGAAACATTTTTCTCCGCTCGGAATGTTGCCTATTCCCTCAATACATTTTGTATTGTCACCAAGTAACCTAATCGTGGATCTCTACGTTAAATATTTTTCTGTTTATTTTATTTATTTATTCATTTTATTTTTTTATTTATTTCTTACAATTAATAGTGCAGTGAAAGTTTATCGATAGGTCCAAAAATCAACGTTACACGGGGAAATGCTTTTTGTAGTCACTAGAGTGCATGTTAGATGATACATAAATGTCACGGTATATTTTTGTTTTTTATATTCTTGAACAATAATATTTTGTTTACTTGGGATTTTTCAGACGGGTTTGCGTCGTTAATTTTCATATTTCACTAAAATTTGAACGAAATCGGTACGGTAGTCGATTTGAATAGAAATCTTGTTTTTCATTAAAAACGTTTTAAACACATCTACGACTTTCAGGATATCCGGTATAATTAACCAAACATGTGTAAAACTATTCCGTTGTTTGGAATCGACATTTCAGAGTCTCTGATGTCGGCGTTACCATGGAGATAATTTCTACAATAGAAATTTATATTTACTACAAGATCGAATACAAGCACGTCCCTCAATTTGTAATCGGACGTATTTCCTCACACTTCCTAAAGTAAGCATCACGATTTAATGTTACGCGGGGTAAAACAAACTGTTATGATATTGTGGCATAACACATAACCGTTGCATAAGATGTTGACACGATCACATTGTAAGCTGTAACAATGGATGAACCATCATTGTCACGCGACGAGGTGCGCATGCGTGCGTGAAATATCGATTGAAACAGTGACGTAACACGCAAAGGAAGTATCGATTATCAGAGACAGCTGGGTAGCTAATGGAGAAAGCAAATCGATTGTCATAATAATGATTTAGGTAAATAAAAAAACTTCTCCAACAATTTCTTCGTCCTTCACGGACTGGTGAGTTCTGGGAAGTTATGCTGGGATTATATAATCTTAGTCTAGTATGTCGCCTACGTCACGAATTTGTCATGATTGGAATAAAAATAGTATATTTCATCACTAGGACCAAAAGTGAAGCTTTTCTATACAGCTCAAGTTTAAAGGCGGAGGCAGAACCGAGGATTGAAAAGCTTCTTTTGGTCCAAGTGATGAACTATATTTTTCGTTATACTGCAAATAATATAAGAAAACCATTTCAAAAAAACTAAAATCTTATAACCTATTTACCTTTAAATCGATGATAACAGCTGCTTTAACGGTTATTTACAATCGAGAGTATCAGTTATTTTTATAGCTGCTTTACAATCGTTAATTAATTCGTATAAACTAAGTAACATCTGATGTCCTCGACCTCAGCTGATGTTTTTAGGTCCTAGGACTAAAAAGAACAACTTTAGCATCTCAATGCATGTATTGAAAACAGCTGTTTTTGAAGCAGTATGACGAAAAAGCTGTTATTAAACTGAGAAATTTGTTTAGTGTTTAAAATATGTTAATGTTTATTTACTTGAAGAACCAAAACTATCATAGTTTAAATAAAGGTTTAGTATTGGGTATTCTAAAGGACATTATTCAATCTGTATTAAAAGTAAATAAATAAAAAATTTCTACCAGATGAAAGTTAAACAACTTTAAGGGTGCTTTCAACCCTATTATACAAGTAATACGAACAGATTCTCTAAATGTATTGATCGAAAGTTGGTTTCTTGGGCCTAGTAAGAAATATTAAATTGTAGGCCTATTGGTAGATAAAGTTGGTTTAAACAGTTGTTACACAGATTTTCTGAATTCGTATTTGGGTACGTCACTATTTTTTGTCGTCGCTTAGACCTAACGAACCTCGTTTATGTGTATATATTGAAAGCTCCACTCGCTTCGCTCATGTCAGTATCTCGGTCCTGACGGCCTTGAAGAATCCTCTACTCCCTACGCTCATATCGAAAACTCTGCTCTGCACTATGTCGTAACTATACGAATTTATTGGGAGATCAATTTTGACAATACCTCTGCTATTTATCATCATAGAGGGCTAGGAAGCTTAATACAACTAACAATAGGCCACTCCCCTAACAGTTTGTCACGCCTTCTGGACCACGTCACTTGTTGCTGTATCTTTAATACAACAACACGTATTTGACGTTAGTTGTGTGTTACCGTGATTGTGTTTTTTGACTTCTCAGTTTTAGCTCTGAGATGCATGCTTAGATATTAAGGTTGGTGGTATTCTTATTTAATTTTACTTCTTACATAGGCTTAGTTTCTAGTTTAATGTTTCTTTAGTTTTTAGCACTTGATAACGGGAATTGATTCTTATTCCCGAAACGTCGTGTTTTGATTTTTAACACACAAAAAATGTATAATAATAAAATTGAACTTCCATCATTAACAAATAACTTCAAACAAAGAATAGAGGTGTGTGCTTGATACCATTGCGTGCAGAATCGAAATCTGCAAATTTGTATCTAATTTGAAATATGAACAACAATTGTTTAAAATGGCTGATATTTTGACATTTCAATTAGATTTTCTGCATTTCAATAGGGCTCAATATGAATACATTATGATCCTTTATACACAATGTTATGTTCCTATCTTAATATTTGTTGCTGTTATCGTTCTTACGTACTGAAGACGAGAAAAACAGGTTTTCGGTTTCCTGAAGATATGAAACGTAAAAGTCATTGAAAAAACTATTACCTATAGCCTACTTTCGTATACTGGATAAATAAAAACACAATAATTGTAATAATTTAATTCCTAAATACCCAGATATAGCGGGTCTTTCAAAAGTAAGTTGAAATTTAAATGGTTGTGGTTTCATTATTTGTTGTCCAATTCCAGAAATAAACTCTTTATTGTATGCGAATATAATTGGGGTTTGCAACAATTTGAGGGTGTAGTGTAGTTGCGTATAAAAACCGTGTTTTAAGAAACCACCGGATCCGTTGAAGACTTCAAGAGGCCAGGAAGATCTTCAATCGTAAGAGTTGAACAACTGCAAGAATCAATTATTAAAAACGTAGCTGTGATAATTATCGTTAAGATAAAAACAAGTAAGATATGTAGTGCATAGTACAGAGGAAATACTACTGTTTATCCAGGAAAAGAATGGTGGTCATTTCGAAAATCGTTATTAATAACCCTAACGACAAATTTAGCTTCATTTTATTTTTATATTAAATCCCGTTTAATTCTAATGGAATTTAGGTACTTTATTTTGTTCAATGTTAAATAAATGTGTCCCTCAATTAAAGTTTTAACTTACTTTTGAAAGACACGGTATATTTCGATAACATCATAGGAGGGTTCTACTGCTGTTTGAAATTTGGGATGTTAATGAACAAATTCCAGACATGCCCACCTTCAGGAACCGTGAAATCAGCTCCCCCACCTCTTGGCAAGCCCCTCACAAAACTCGAACACAAGATCGTTGAAGTTTGGGATAATTAGTATTGATATACAGGATGATGGGAACTATTGGTGTATCGTGAACTATTAATCGGATGAAAAACGTTAAATGGGGGACCATTGTTACTTTTTCATATAACTTAAAAAACTGTTACAAACTCTGAAAAATGAGCGCCATTTTCCATTAAGGCTGCCAACTTTTTAATTTCTCATGATGACCCCTACGGTGTTTTCGGATTCTATTTAAAATGTTGTACCTTTTTTAAACTTAGTTATTATTTAATAAACCTACACGTTTAAGAGTAATAAGCGTTTAAATTTTCAACCGTTGTTTGAAGAATTTACAGAAGAAAACTACCCATTGCTGAAACTACCCATTCAATTCCTTACTTAGCCTACACTTAGATTGTAGCACGTTTTTATTTGTTGCACAAATTATTTGTTTTATTTATAATCCTACTTTTGTATTTACACATCTTAGACTATGCCTACCTATATTTTTATCTTGATTCAAAAAGTCGCCTCCTGAAAATGATTTGAACATCAAATGTTCGAAGCACCTATTACTCCTAAACAATGCAACTTAATCAAAATATGTTGGACTACAAATAACAAATTGCATTTTATAAACTATTCAATTCCTTACTAGATTCTAGAAAGTTTTTATTTGTCGCACAAATTACTTGTTTTATTTGTAATCCTACTTTAGTATTTACACATCCTATACTATCCTTAAATAATAGACTTACGTTTTTTTATTGATTCAAGAATAAGAAATATGAAAAATCAACTTCTGAAAATACTTCAAACGCCTAATTTTCGAAATGTTAAGCGCATATTACTCCTAAACGAGAAAATGTATGAAACAATATCTATGAATAAAAAAGTCTTACAATTAGATACAGAACCCAAAAACACCATAGAGGTCCACATGAGAAATTTAATATTTGGCTGCCATATTGAAAAACAGTTTGAAACCCAATTATAAAGTAATATGAAAAAGGATAAAATAAAGCAAAAGATTAAAGTTTCAAATATTTTAATAATATAAATGAGCTACAATTGTTTCGCCTTGCGGCATCATCGGGCAACTGATAATTTACAGGTATAGACAACTATTTAAACATAAGTACAGGAAACTGAAATACAATAGAGAAATCGGGAAAGGTAGGGGGATGACCTAGCAGGTAGATAAAGGTTAATGAACTATGTTACGGATGGGTTTTAGAAGAGGTGACGAATTTAATACAATTTGGTCATTTAAGTTGAGAATAGGCCTAAGTGAAATAGATCTATTTATTTCTAAACATTCTAAATTATTTAATCTATTGCTTTTATTTTCTATATGTAAAAGTTTAACATTCAATTTCGGATCAAAATTATGACCTGAGTCCAAAAGGTGGTTAGCAAAGTTAGAGTTTCTATAGCCATGTTTCCAGCTATTTACATGTTCTTTAATTCTAACTTTTATAGATCTACCTGATTGACCTATGTACTCAGAGTCACAATCTTGACAAGATATTTTATAAACTCCACTATTTTCTAACATTTCTTTTTTATCTTTATTATTAACCAACATTTTCCCTAGATTTTTTGTACAATAAAAGGCAACTTTACGATTACATTTAGTTGAAATAAGGTTACTGATTTTATAACTAGTTCTGTTGATATAAGATAATTTACAATATTGAACTATTTCAATGCTCTCGTTATGGGAAGAGTAGACTAAATTTTCAGCTGTTCGCTTTAACATTTTTCTTAAAATATTATCTATTAAACTAACATAATACTTATTATTAACAGCAATTTGTTTAACGACATTCAGTTTATCATAAAAGTCATTAGGTGAAAGAGGTACACTAATAAGTCTATGTAACATGCTGTGAAAAGAGTTTCAACAAGAAATATCTGATATTACATTAAAGTTATATGAAAAAGTATAAACGCTCCCCCGTTTAAAGTTTTCCATCTAATTAATAGCTTACGATATACCAATACTGCCCACGATAAAAGAATCATCTATATAGAAACCATTAACCAGTTACTGGAACAAAGAATGGTTCTTTAATAACGCATTGAATTTGTATTAGGTTCAAATCTGAGTTAAGCATTTTATTTTCCCTCTATTTTTATTATAAAACCATTTTTGTTCTAATTAATTAAAATTCTGTATTTTAATCATTATTTAGACCCTAAACAATATTTAGACCTACGTTCTTGTTTTGTATATGAAAATTTAGCCGTATAAGTAGCTCTTTGTTTCCAACTTTTTTGTTTTATGTTTAATTCTAATTGATAACGATAATATGTTACATTTGCATAAATAATTTAATTTAAGTATTGAGTTAGTTTATCAAAAACAATAAATGGATCAATAAATTACAATGCGTTGCGCTTGTAATAAGAAGAGCACAGCTTCGAATCTGAGATGAGCATTTAATTTCTTTTCCATGTATTGTAAGTAATTTTTATTCCTAATTACTTGGATCCTGAACAAATATTAAACATTGAAGTTCTAGGTCTTAGCGATATTTTCAAAATAGAATTTGCGATCTCCAAGTAAACACCAAATCTCAAGACCATCATAATATAGCCGTATTAGTAATTTGTATAACATTCACGGCCTTTGTTTTCTTAGGCTTTAGTTTGTAACTATGAGCAAGTTATTTTAATGTTTATTATTAACATTTCAACAGATTAGTTCTACTTCATTGACTCCCAGACCTGGCGCCAATCTACAGTGTTTACGTAACAGGTTGTAGAACAAGAATCCCCAGTAACCTAGTACTACAACTTGTCAGCTGTCCTACATTCCTTCCCTAGTAATAGACTATCACTGAACTCGATCTAGGATCAATTTAATGTTGGTAACTCTTGTTTACTCCATAGCAAGAATTTCTTGTCAAAATTTACAAACAATTTAGTGTATGACGTAATATGACTTCGTCCTAGGACAATAAAATTATCATTTGAAGTAACTTGTCCGGAACAACGAATTTCATCTTTTACCCAGGTTTGATATCCAGGCGAAAAATTTCTACCTCCGAGTTTGACTGATCATCACTTTTCACGGCCTCAGCAATCCGAAAAAGAGGTAATATGCTGTCCATCCGTCGTTATTGTCGTCTACGTAAACACGATAACAGCCAGGTAATTAATATAGGAATATTAAATTTGGTATAGAGGACTATAGTGTGTTCATATAGAACTTTATTAAAATTCAGAAAAAATCTAATTTAAAATGTCAAAATGGCAGCGGTCATTTTAAACAGTTATTTGGTCATCTCATGTGTTAATTTATAACTCATTAAATTATATGAACATTAAAAATATTTCTTTTTTTTTTTTTAATACTATTAGTATCGATGGAAAATTGCGAAATTCTTTTCAAAAAATGTAACCTCCCAAGAAAATATAACATTCGTATGGTTAGGAAGGTTGCATCACCGTCAAAAGCGTAGCGAGTGGAGGCTCCTTTAAATTTGTATAGGTTAGAGGCTCTCCAGGGCTGCTACGGATAAAGCGAGACACATCACGAAGTCCGTAGGGGCCTTGCCGACGACAAGGAAAGTATAGTAAATATACACAATTGCGAAGGTCAGAAAGTTGTATACCTTCCCCAACAATAGAATTTAACGTTTCCAACAAAGCCCAAGAAACCTTTTTTTTTTTCCATTAGAGAGGATTTTTTTGAATTACATTGAATGTTGAGGTTATGTAAGTACCATAATGGCGCCCTTCCACTTGTTTTTCTTTTAAATGAATCCTCAGCACCTCACCCTTACATTTCTATTTTTATTAATAATTTATATTTATATACAAAATCCAAACATTGAGAATTTTAGTTTGGGTATCGACTCAACATTTTACTATAAATCTTTTACCAATTTTAATGTCGGATGCTGTTTATAGAACAACTCAAATAATACTGTGTCTTTTAAATTATTTTAAAGTCCTGAGAAATAGAGACCAAATGGGAAAAGAAAACTTAATTCCCTTGTACAAATCTAAAATGGCCAGTAATTAAACTTAAATATACCTCTGCAATCGCATTTCTTTATAAAAACCAATCGAAGGGTGTCATCATAATACTTACCCACACCCATCATACAATTTATTACAAGCAGATCCTCTAAATGTAATTATCAGAAGTTGGTTTCAAGGACCTTGTAGGAAATGTTTAATTGTATTTGTAGATTAAGGATTCTTAGCCAGTATTCGTAGTGTAGCGTAATATTCTTTAAAAGAGTTGAAACGTCCTAAATTCACACAGGTTTTCTGAAGCTCGTAATTAATTGTGTATTATAGGTTATCTCGTCTTTCTTAATTTCTACCAACGGGTCTCGTGGATTTGTATATATTAAACGTTCTCCACTCGCTTTCCTCTTATCAGTATCTCAGAACAGACGAGACTCGAAGAAGCCTTCATTCGATAGGTTCGTATTATTTGTCGTTAGTATTTAGTTTTGTGATTGAGTGTGTGAGAAATTTATTATTTGTTATCTAATTGGAAAGTCATGAACTGACACGTTCTATATTTTTTTTGCACAGAACTTACATAGTACAGTATATAATTAATAAATATTAATTTAACTTTCTTAATTGAATAAGCTAACAATGTGATGGTTTCAGTTGTAATTCCTGGGAAATATAGCGAGAGAAATCTCAGCCTCATGAGGAAAAATATTACAATATTTTAACAAGTTGAGAATGTAGAGTTGAAAAAAATTATAAGAATTTATTTTATTAAACAATGAAATATATAATTTTTTTTCTTTGTAATTTAGACTGTAATTAAATTTGTTAATTGTACCTTTACACGTTTATAAATAATAAATTGTTAATCGAACACAAACACATATTATCAGTCCCACACATCCCAGAATAATTTTGTACTTTGACGTCTTTAATAAGGGGTAACGTTACTGCGTTTATAATCAGAGCCTCCACTTTTAAGCCATCATGGGCCTCACTATTGTTCATGATTAAATCGAAAGTTTTTTAGTATTTCTCTAAATGGTTGAGACGTACCTCGAATATCTGAAATTTTACCATTTTAATGTAAAGATAAATTAATGTAATAAGCTATGATTTTGTTTATAAATATCCAAGCTATCATTTATAGAAATCACAAATTTTAAATATTGCCTAATGATATTTATATATAAACAGGAGGGAAAATACTACTTTAAGCTAAAGTGTTTTAAACAGCGAATTATTGTAATGTGTTTTGTTGTTTCCGAATTAAATATTCCATTTTTCTAAAAAATGTTTCTTGGGATACATCCGTCTCTCTAGAGTCTTTTCTTGCCCTCTAAGAGTATTTCATGTGGTAGCGTATTGGCCGGGGAACCAGACTTCTGCGAAATACATGCCAAGCAGTCTGGAACAGTCTTTCAGACATTTTAAGGCGGGTGTACCGAATTAACCAAATAGAAAATTGATGTATTGCGGTTGAATTTTTATTCGAATATTAACACTCTTTTCTCCTCTAATTTTCCAGGAGGTTAAGTTCAAAATGCCCATTGTGACTGTAGTTCACCGGACAACCACACCTCCACCTGTCTTATAAACAAACACAATCACATCTAGAATTATTTAAAAGGGGCATTTCTGAATGATTACATACTAATTAGTGAGCTTTCAGATAGAAGCCGTGTCCTATGACTGAGATCATATATTTAAGAACGTAGACGAGTAGCGACAACGAAGTCAAAGGATTTCTTTTCAACATGAACAAACTAACTCGTACAAAACTGTTGATATGTGATTATTTTTACTTTAAGAGATCTCCTCTCACGTGAAAATATTTATCTCACCTTCTTTGCCATTATTTAAGGTTTAGAAGCACGCTAAATATTATTGTTTTATTATTGCCATATTTAGCTTGAAATGTTTTTTCTATGTTACCAATATTTTATTTTAGAAACGGAATACGTACGTTAAATACAGTTTTCTTACTAAAATAACTAGTGGTTTTATGAACAGTAGAAATCGCTCCTTGGATGTTTTAACACAATAAATAAATCGGTCTTGTAAGATAACCAAACCATAACCTAACCTAACTACTACCTTGCGCTTTAAGTAACACAAAAATATCCATACACCAACAAATATCAGTAAATAAAATCAAAGCTAATGTAAAGAGGGACAACACTAATAAAGATAAATAATAAAAGTTCGATATTTTATGGGTGACTTGCTTCTTTGTAATTGTGTAAGGAAGTGCTTCCATTCTGACAACAATTGTAGTAAAGATTATGCTCTATCCATTGACGTATTTACGACTGACTAAACTGAAAATTTTTACTCACACTTCTGGTGGGCATCGGTGAATGGTGAGTCAATTCGTTGGAAGCGTAAATGTTCCGACTATTGTTTATATTTTACTCTGATAGATACAAGTTGCATGAAAGTTTATTATATTTTAGAACCCAGGAACAAAAACAGTGTAACTGCTATATAATTATAATTTATTTAACATTTTATAACCTTATAAAAACATACATTTTTTTAATTCACATACAAATGAAAAGAAAAAAAGTAACGTGGGTGGAATTTTTATATTTTTTAATGGGAAAAATGTATAAAACATTTACAATTTAGTATTTCATTTTAAATTTTCTTCTTTTTACTGCTCGTTATGCCTCGTGCACCGTACTTTATTACTTTGGCACCGTACTTTTAATACGTTATGTTTAATACTTTGGGACACGCGCTGTATTTCTAGGAATATCCGCGTCCACATCATGAATTCGTGCATTAACTGTCTTTATTGGCCCCCATCTAAGTTTCATAACGATTGTTAGACGCGTTTAACTGTAACTGTGTAACAAACAACCAAATACAGACGACACACCAAATGATCCAGTTAAAACGGGACTTCGCTAAGCTCGGTCAAATATTCAATGTCCAATCTGTATGTATATTTTTTAATTTGTCAAGTTTAATTGTTTTAACTGACGCTCCAGTCATGATCAGTCTTGCCTACGACCCCAAGGTCTGGGCAAACGAGACATTCATTTTGTTTAAAGAACTAATTTACATTAAGGTAGTACCGTATAAAATCGTCAGTTCTTACCTTCGTCACTACGACCTTTCAACCAAATGAATACAAAGTCTCACTTAACAATTAACAATAAAACAAGATTAAGATAAACAAGCCGGCCTACAACTCTACACCCAATCTTGATAAATTGTTATGACATTTCATTGTGTAATACCAACAGATGAGGTCAGGTTTACACGCATTCTTTACTTTTCTCAGACAGTAATTTTGAAGTTTCTGTTAAAAGATTGGGATGATAATAATAGTGTCTGTCTGTCTAGGTCCTTGAATATCTGTTAAGTAATGCAGGTCTAAAGTGGAGACTTTCACTGTTAGATATAAGCGAGTCACTTCCGAAACAGAGAAGTACAGTCCGTTCTGATAAGATTATTCAAAATGGGGACATAGCTGATGTTGTTGTACTAATATTTCCCCTTAAGACCTCTGTTACGGATCTCTAATTTAACAATTCTATTATTATTCTCTAGACAGTTCAAGCTTTGTTAATTTTGGAAGCAAACTCTGGACTAATGAGTGAGTTCTCTCTCCTTTCATGCCAATTTGTCAGCCTTGTTAGAACCCTTTCCTAATCTCTATAACGATTGATGTCATCTTAAAACAAAATCAAATATTTTTAAATTATTACAAATTAGTGTAAAATTAGAAAATTGTAACCCTAAACTAATGTACAAGCTCGTTGGAAAAACAAAACGAATAACAAAATTAGCGATTAATTTTTGTTATATTACAATTCACTTCCGAATTTATATATAACTTGTATAAATATTAAATCATTAAGGCTCTTAAGACCTAATCGCCATCTTGGATTTAATATTCATAAGAACAATATTAAATTTTTAAACAAATTACTGGAATAACAACAATCAATAACTTATGTACCACATGTTACTTTAAAGCTGAGATTTTGAAATAAATTATCACATTTCTTTTAATTAGTTATGAATTTTGGTTTATTTTGACAATATTTAAGAAAATTTTGATTTTTAAATACTTAATTAAATAGTCATCACCACACTCACAATTTGGTTATCTTTAAAATAATATTAGTTCCAACAAGTTTGGATAAAATATGACAAAAAAAACTGCTTTTTAATGGTACTACATTCTTACGGAATTTACTTGTAAATACATGAAAAAGCTTGTGTTGTCTAAGAGAGTTTGTGCTGGTGGAATTAAATCTGACAACTCATGCTAAACTTTAAGACAAGACCGAGTAGCCTACTCGTGATTGTTTGGACTATTGAACTGTGGCACAAAATTAATTTAATGAAATTATTTAACCTAAAAAACAATATTTATTGATAATTTTCTTTAAAACAATAATTACTAATCACACAGTAGTTTGATTAAGTTCGTTTATTCTATTAAACACCTTGATGTATCAAGAGAAATCCACTATTAAACTACAATTGATACATAATCTACTCTATCACCTCTCCCACTTCACAGATGTATCATTCTGTAAACATGAAGCCACATTTGAACCATATCATGGACCTATAACCTTACAAAACAAATAATAACAAGTTACCTGCAATGTAGATGTTTGTTTTGACTTTCAATTTGTGAAACTTACATTAAAAATATAAAGTTGTATAATATAAAGAAACAAAATAAAATCGATTCAAACTAAAAACAAAATATGACTAAATTAACGTAATATTGTGTTTAATAATACAGTTTTGAAATGTCTTGAAAGTTTCCATAAAATATTAAAACCTTTAAATAATAAGAAAATTTAATTTTGACATAACTTTAATATTGACTCCAATAAAATATAATATTATGAATTGTATATGGATCCTTTACATTATTAACTTTTTATTTATTAGTTTTAGTTTAGAGTTGATGATATTCCTTATCATCGAAATGGGTATTTAAGGGAATAAACTAAATAATAATTATTACAGTTATTAATTTATTTATTCCTGTAATTTTGGTTAGGGGAATTTTCTATTAATGTTGTGCATTTCACCACAGCGCTTATTGAAGAATCTAATCTATAAAATTTAATGAATTTTGTTTTTAAAATGTCAAAACTTTTGGTTGAACGAAATAACTAATGTTTGTAATTATTGGAACAAACATTTCGTTCCATAAACTAAATCGTTTGTCCTCAATAACGAAGTCTAATTGTTAAAATGAATTGTTCTATCCAATTTATAATAAATTACAGAAAACATTATTTTATCTTGCAAAATGAAAGCGGTAGTTTGGTCACCGAATTTATTACTCCGCACAAAGCTATTATCGTGAGTCGAATCTGATACACCACAAAATCTAATGACATCTCGTCGTCTTCGGAAACGAAGAAAGTCTTTCTATTCCGGAAGTATTCACCCTAACCGGAAATAAACAAAGTGATTATGTTTGTGTGGGAATGTAAGTTCAACTGTTTGAAAGTTTTGTCATACTAGATTTGATTTCATTGACAATTGTTGAACGTAACACATTGAAGGCAATGTCGTGCTTGTAGGTGAAGTATGTTAGGCCGTATTGTGAACGTATGCAATTAATCTGTAGGTTTAATGAGATGAGTACGAAAATGTACTGAAAAAATAGGTTTACTGAACTGAGAGGCTTTAGGGTTTTAAAATTTGTAAAAAGCAAATAAAAAATTATAAAATATTTAAATTAAAAATTGAACTATTTTAAAGAGATTTACATCCTTTGTTTTGTACATAAATTGCTACATAAACATTACACTACTCTTTCACGACCACCCAGAAAAGTAAATATTGGTCTAACTAAAAATAGTATTATTACATCTTCACAAAAATGTCTCTGTAGAACTTTTAACGTGAAGGGGGGGGGGAATATCTATTACTGTTTACTCCCATTTATTTCTTACTGAAGACAAGTTGTACGAAGGATTTTCCCATCAATAATTTGTGAAATTGTTTAAAAAATATATTATGAGAGGTATTTACATAATTAAAAACACGTGGATTATAGTTTGCTTCCCTTGTAGCAAAAACTGGTTCAAGAGGTAATCGTATTTGATTGACATTAGTTTTTTTATGACAGCTGTCGACCATTATTTACTTTTTTTCCAATCATTATCTAACCTAACCTAACCTAACATAACCTAACATAACCTAACCTAACCTAACCTAACCTAACCTAACCTAATCTAACCTAACCTAACCTAACCTTACCTAACCTAACCTAATCTAACCTAACCTAACCTAACCTAACCTTACCTAACCTAACCTAATCTAACCTAAACCATACTTTTCTTCTTCTTTTAACCTTTATATTTCACCAAAATTTGAACAAATCCGGTAAGATCGGTTTTGATCACAGGCGCACCTAACTGCCGAACTGGCATTTTTTGGAATACGACAATAAATATCGTTTATTTGGGTTTAAAGAGAAATTTTTCCCGCAAAGTTTAAGAAATTCGTATGTTTTATGCCTACAATTTTGAGTTATCTAAAAAAGAAAAACTTTTGAGTTACGAAAAAATATATCCACAAACCAAATTTGGTTTAAAATCGTTACACATACTTACGCTGTAGACACAACAGATAGACATCATTTCAAAAAAACTCGTTCAAGAAACGTCAAAGATAGTTTCTAGAAAAACTCAACATTAATTTTTGACTCATCACATAACTTTATACTACTGTAGTGGGGAAGTAAAATAAATAGACGTTTCGTGTCTAAATCGCCATCCTCAGGTACCCACAGCAATTATATAACCGTATTAGCAATGTTTAAATCTCACTTCAGTAAATCGACTAACCGTTTCTAAGTATGGAAAAAAAAATCCCCTTTTAAAAGTAAAAAATAATTTCCATCTTCATTTCGAAATAACATATCAATTCATAACATGTTAAAACACACTCAAATCAAGTTTAACTTATTTTAAAACGTATTCCCACTAAAAATTTTCACCACAATAATATAAACTGAGTATCTTAGAACACAGCATCTTTGTGTACCGCGCTAAAGTTAGACCGCCTCATGTCAAGGTCCCCCAACACTAGGCGTGTATTGGAGAAAGCGAGAAAGTTCAAATACGTCAGCGAAAGCGACAGCTATTGTCTAACAATACTTCTTGTAAATTGCTATTATTTCATACCAATTAACTATTAGAGGTGAAACATTGCCAGAATGTTTGATCGGAAACCTAAAGATTGATTCGATTCATTGTGTTTGTAGTAGGATATACTTGCGTAATAAATATCTTTTGTTTTGAATTTATTATTCCAGGCATGTTTATCTGTTATGTTATGGTGATTGGGTTATGTAATAACGAAGTAATTTATAAAATAACAGTAGTCATGTTTGTGTAATTAAAATTTTGCATTATCATTTTTGGGTTGGTACGACTGTTGTTTTCAATTTTATGACTGTACAATAGAAATTGTGGGATTGCACTGTTTAACTTGATCTTAAAGTATTGTAAACAAGACCAAATGAAAGAAACACAATTTTTCACAATAAACGCTTTATTTGTAACGAAACGACGTTTCAAAGACTATGACATCTTCAGTTACTACGTGTAGAAACATTCTTGGTACTTCATGTACATTTTTGGTTAGTGTCATATGGCAACTGAATTCTGAGGCTCCAATCCTAAGCGATTCTACACATTTTTTCATGTAGTCTTAGGTTTCATCTTTCGTCTTTTCAAACAGGTCTCTTTTGAGCAAATCTTGTTCTCTTCTGACCCTGACGCTACTTGAGTATTCGAGGTCTAAGGGCTTTATTTTATTCATCGTGTTATATATTAGTGATGTGTGAGTTCGAATTAAAATACTCAATGAGTCCGAGTATCAAAATCCTCGGAGCATTCCGAGTATTAAAATCCTCGGTTTCGTATTAAAATATTCGGACGAAATCCTCGTAACTAGGAACAAGGAGGAGGTAATGTGCGAGTATGAATTCGAAATAAAATCCTCGGACAACGATATTCGTTAGTGTTGTGTCAATTCCAAACAAAATTCTCGGTGTTTCTACTTAGGTTATATTAGTTTCTAAGCTGATTTTTCACTATACATTAATTAAACATTAAGATTTTGAGTTAAAATGATTTAGATTGGTTAACAAGTTCAATTTAAAATAATAATATTCATTTATTTCCACATTAAAAAAAAAAAGTAAATTAAATTATTATTTAATTGTTATTATTTATATTTGAATAAATATTAATAGGTTACCATCTTTATAAAAAATATAGTAAATTAACTTTTTTTAAATAACAACTAAATTATTAATGTTGGTAATAATTGTACTAACGTTAAATTACTGAATTTGTGTCGAGGCATGATAACATTTAATTACGTATTACAAGTGTCAATCACATATTGTTTAAAAAATAAATACTTGTTGGATCAGTCTAACAGATAGAACGCAAAAGTGTAGTTTTATCTAAAACTATCTGATTGGTAAAGCTGATTTCGAAGCCGATGCGCAAAATCATTCTGCGCAAACACTAGATTTTGAAATAATAATAAGAGTATTGAAATCATTTGAAACCGAGTAATGCGAGTATCCATTTCACGCGAGTATTATATATCAACATTGCTATTATATATCATATAATATTCATTGTATATAATATATATATATATATATATATATATATATATATATATAACACGATGATGACTGAGAGATTTTCTCCTATAAACAACAAGTAAAAATAATAAACTGTTTTATAATGAAAATATGACCTAACCGCCATCTTGGTTTCAATTAAATATTAAATAATAACCACGCCAATGAAAATTGTCACTTCATTTTGCAAATTAGAATATTACAATTATACTAATTTTTTTAATTCATTTCAGTTTATTTAAATAATATTTTAAGTAAACATATTTTTAATTATATATACTAAGTAGATTAAAAGTTTTGATAAGTTACGATAAAATAACCGTTAGTTATAATGGACTCATGTCCATTCGGAATTTGCATGTGGGAGAGCTTTACGTAATCTAAGAGGGTTTATGCTAGTGTGATGAAATCTCTGCTGAGTCTGAAGATAATAACAAAACAACTCTGTTCATCTTTCGATTTGTTTAATTTTCTTTTTTACAGTAGTTCAATTTAAAATTTAAGATATTTCGCACTGATGTTAATTAGATATTTAAAATATAAAACGGTCACTAGATTCGGAATTTAGTCATCTTTTAAATTATATTAATGTTAAGAGTTCTTATAAATTTTGGCGAAACAGTCAGTTTTATTGTAAAAAAAATATCCACACGGAATTTGTATGTAGTTATACAACTTGCGTCATCTCAAAGAGTTCATGCCAACATGTTGAAATAGCTGTTAATTCCTTTCAAGATTTAGTTATAAATCATTAACTATCCCCCCAGAGGCGGGTTCCATATACAGTATCAGTAGGAATTATCCCAAATTTTAAAACTGGGGAAAAGTTAACAAGTTTACAGTTAACAAGTCTATTATTGAGACAAAGTAGAATGGAGGTTTTCTGTGGACCCCGATGGTATCTCCGACCGGTAGTAGACTACTTTACAAAAAAAGTAGTACAATTTGTAGTACAAATTGGGCCAGGTAGTTGAACTTCTGTAACAGATATCTCTAGCGATTGGGGGTCTTCAATGAGCTTAGGTCGAGTTGATATAACAGAAAAATGCATTTGGTTCTACTTCCGTCTGAGATAAGTTTACTCTTTAGTCATCTCACCTTTCCATCATTTCTACTCCACTGGAGTCCGATAGGTTTGATTACAAAAATCCCATCGTGTCTGACAGATTTTCTAGAAGAATTATAGATAGACATCTTTTTATTAAACCACATTTTTATATTCAGTAGGGGACTTCAATAAAGAAATTTTCTTGAAAACTCAACAAAGATTTTGTTCTCCTAGAACAAACCTTTCTCCAGAGTAAGTATATGCGAGAATATAAAAAAATATGTAATTTACACGAAATAGTTTATAAACAACTATTATAGTATCCATGTCATGTTTCCATAAAGTTTGATTCATTTTCACTGCCGAAATTTTGCGAACAAAAAATATTTACTGGCTCATGATTTCATACGGATTCAAATTTTTTGGTACAATTTAAAAGTGGTCAAAACCATCTGGGGCTTACTTATAATGAATAAGGGTGGCAATCCCTAAGGTTTCTAGTTGGATCTACACAGTTTTTCATATAGACTTGTGTTATATCCTTCGCTTTCATCTTTCCTTGAGTAACTCTCATTCTTTTCCGACCTTGACGCTATGAGCAACGCTAGGTATATTTTATTTTATTCCTTTATTTATGAAGCGATGATGACCGAGAGATTTTTTGCATTTAAAGAATAAGAAAAAAACACGTGTCGCACCACGTCCTTCTTATTCTTCAATTGGGTATCCTATTCGGTTAGGCACAAGGGCTTATTGCGCTCCCAAATGGAATGAACTTCCGAATCATCCTGACAAGATCATCTTGAGGAATTTTCCTGTCCCTTTTTTTAAGAACCCAGGGTCCAAATCGAGGCATGTCCTCTATATTATAGTTTCTAAAACATCACAATTAATTACTTTAACACGATATTACTTTTAATTTTAGACATATCTATTCACTGCATATTTTGAAGAAAATTCGTAGAAATCAGGATCCGAAGATTGTTTCTTTTCAACTGATTCGGATTAAATACTGTTACCCGTTTATTTATACTTATCATTAGATAATACTGACAATTTAAACTTTCAATTATTATAAAATAAAATTAATGATGATTTGTATTTTATGAACAAATTACCGCCTATTACATCAATTATTTACATTTCGTTAAGATTACAACTAGACGTATGGATTGTTTTGTCGTGATATTGCGCACCGTTGGTAATACATTTAAAAAACATTAATAACACGTAACACTAATTACTTAATATCCGAAAGCAACACTTAAACATCTGCCAATTATCATGAAGATTCTTGAGCCAGACATAATTTTATTAGGTATCGTAAACTTTGTTGAACCCAACGGGCAAATTCACATGATGTAGGATTCAGTTATATAACGTTTGACGAAACGTTGAACGCCAAATGTCAAACTGGTATTTAATATCGTATGCCATTGCTTCATTAGCAAATAGCCTAACAGATGTTAAATGTACTTTGAAGAAAAGTTGAGAACATTACATGTTAAGGACAAGGAGAATAATTACGTGTCGTTTATATCTCTGAACCATTTCATAGTATTATGGAAACGTCAATAACATAGCTTTAGTTTGAAATCAGCATTGTAATCACATATGTTAAATTTTTGATCAAAATCGTTTGAGAAATGTTTACATTTTGTAAAAGATTTACGTAGCGTAGAACGTTTGTGAAGTCCCATTATCTCTTGTTTTCTCTCTAACACTGAGAGTCCCGGAAGCTCAAAGAAGCGTCGTCAGAACTTGTGGTGAGCTTAGATTAGAAATGAATTCTGGTTATGAAGGATAGAATTATAGGGAAGGAATCTCAATGTGTTGATCACATTATCCTACTAGTAGCTCTCTAGTAAGCATAGACTGTTTTGTCTCAGGATTATTATTATTACTGATAAAAGAAAGTTCTGTAATGTATATAAATAAGGGGAACGTTGAGTTTTCTCTATAGCCGTAAATAATAGATCCTTTGTCTGACCTTGTTAGTCCAAAAAAACAGGTTTTAGAAATTATTTCTATCGTATATTTGTAGTAGAATAAATGGGTAGCTGACTGAACTTATATTATTTTTTTTAACGTCTCTACTTTTAGTCGTTTCCTATCTAATAATCGTTTATTTATGAAATTTACTATAAATGAATTCTATTTCACAGCAATGAATATTAAATGATAGGTTTAACAACTCTCCCCTTCTCCACATACATAAACACAATTATATTTGATACACACAAATAGAATATTCGAAACAATATGTAAATTTAACGGGCAATTTGACAAACAGAGTTATTGCTACTAAAATTATAATATTACGTTCCCAACATTACTCATGCATGATATGGAATGGTTCATAAATGGCTCTAAAACAAAGGGAACACAAACAAAAGCATCGATAAGGAACATGTCCTGCTGATAGAAATGTACCCTATGGTGTTGTTTCAGTCAGAAATTACAGCTTTAGTGGAATGTATCTGTGAAAACTTGAGACATGTATACAAGGATAAGGACTGCCTATGTCAACGAATTCCGATCAAACTTATACTAGTATTGTTCTGTGAATTTGAGAGGTTCTATGATATTTATATTTGTAACGGTTGAAAATTAATTTGTGACTGTAATGTTACATTTAGGCATAATCTACTATGTAAACCTTGAAAACAATACTGATTTTGGCTCATATCTATTTGGAGGAGTAAAACCGTTTACCCCAGGTCTGCCTATGCACCATTGGGTACTCAGCTTTGAACAGATTAATTTTATTATTATTACTTTACCGAATTAAAGCTAATTACTCACTCAACACTCACTCACGACTAATACTAATTAAGAACAGAGCAGACGTTGGGCGAAACCCATTCTGAATCTCATCTTGATTTAAATAATAAGTTAACCTGTCCGATTGTGGATTGGGCCTCCGAAAGACCCCAATTAATTAAACAACTATGGTTAATTTTGAAATTTAATAAAAACAAAAATTAAAACAACATGCCTACAAGTTTGGAATACTTCTCCACAGTTTTACTGCGGTAGTCTGTTAAAGAAAAAGGTCGTTGAAGAGGTGGAGAAGTATCTCAGGACTAAAGTTAGCATCCTCACTAAGGAAATTACATCTGAAATTAGGTAGAGTTATAAGAAATGTGATAGTGTTTGTTACAGACCACTACCATCTATGAATTAGGATGGAAATATTCACTGGGGAGCCCCTGTGTAGGAAATGTGACCTTCGAAATGAAATTAAGACTACGTGCCTCAATCGGAAAAGGACAGAGACCTCTGGATCTTTGACGAAGGGACACACCATCATTAAAAACAGCCTTGTCAGGAGGATTCTGAAGTTACGTATCTTTCTGAGGACGTCTGGATGGATACAACCACCTATTTCTCTTTCAAAGTACAAAAACCCTTGTGGCTGACGTACAAATGGGGTAAACCGTCCAGTTGAAGAAAAACTTTTGATTTAATTTGGAACGATTGCAAACAAATTTGTGGTAGTAAAGTTATATTTAAGCCAAGTCTACAATCTTCATTTTGAGAACGATATTGTTTTTGTCCCATTTCCATTTCGAGGCCAAAATCCCCCACCACAGGTCTGCCCATGCACCATAGAGTACCCAGCTTTAAGGAAATAAATTTAATTAATATTACATTACCGAATTAAATCTAGTTACTAAATATTTACTCGAACAATACAATTACTATTTATCCCAAGAGCCGGATTTGGACGTTACTCATTGTCAACTCCTCGCGTTCAAAATTAATAAATAACACGTCCGAATTGGAGATTGGAGCTCCGGTAAAACACAAATCCAATGGCTTTAATTAATCCCATGGTGTAATTCAGAAATATAATATAGAAACCAAAAATTAATACGACACAGCAATAACACACTGTGTCGGACCTATATCGTCTCTTTTTAACTTAGCCAGCTCTGCTCAACATTGATGCAGTTCCGATCAGCTGTTCGCTGTCGTAAAGCAAGGGGATAAATATGTCCTACTCAACTATCGGTCTCGATCCACAGTGACGTCACACATTGAATGCAGAATGTTAATTTGTACTAAAAAATAATAATAAAACCAATTACATTTAATTACCACTTTTAAATAATTGTTTTTCATCCTAAGTGAAAACGTATGTTATTGAAATGGTATTTTTAATATAGGTCTTGATTCATTTTCATTCGCTATAATTTGATTTCAGTTACAATTTGGCACATAACTTAGGGACATTAATTTTTACTATTCATTAAAATTTGTATGAAACTGGTTGAACCGATTTTAAGAAATTATGACTTTTATAGTGAAATTAGTTTCATGGAAGATTTTATTTTATTTTTTTACTGACAACATATATTTTTGGGGAGGTGACCAATACGTTATATTTGGGTAAATAGAATATTTAATAAACATCTTTGGAGCTGAAGGAAGCATGATGTTTATTTCACCCAGTAAGATGATTTCACGCACGAACTTGACATTTATTATCTTCTAGGTAACTGGTTAGTACATAGCTCTCAGTAGTAATTGAGGAACTGTGGGAAGTAAGAGTCAAATCTGTTCCGTAATTACGTTTTGGTTCCTGTTAAGACAGAGGAATAGCGTGACGGTGGTTGAAATTGTCAAAAAAACAATAATCACAACCTTTAATCAATTTTTTTTAATTTGTACTTTCTCGCATAAGTAACACGCGGAAAATTTTGTGAACAATACAAAACAATGTTGAAAACTAACAAACTGCACAGACATTGTGTATTCGTTTTGAGAAATAATGTAAACATAAACTCAAAATGAGATGTAGTTTTCAACTAGGTATCATGAAACGGTAGACGGAAGCGGAGCAAGTTTCTTAGTATAAAATCAAACCCTTGTCATTAGAACCTCATAATCAGTGTCCTTAAACACTAATACTTCTTTTCGTAATGAATATATTTATTTCCCCGAAGATGTTTAATGAGAAGGTTTATGCGATCTTTATTATCACAAGTAAAAACATACCAATAACACTATAGAGACGATAAGAAAAATATATTTTTATGAATATAAAATTTCTTGGATCCAGTTTAACCTCAATTGATTCCATCTGCAGCGCTCACGTTAGCGAGTAAGGGGTTGGCAATCCTGAGAGAACCTAGCTGGATCTACACCTTTTTTCATGTAGTCTCGGGTTTGCAACTCGTTTTAGTTGCTCAGGGTCAGAAGTAATTAATTTAATGCCGGAATTATCCCAACCCAAGATATAGTGAACACCTGCTCACACATTCCTCATCAGGTCTAATTTCCCTTATCCTCCTTAGACGAAACACCTCTCTAAGTAAGCAGCTCTTTATTAGTTCATTATAATAAATTAATCTGAAAAACTTACATTCTAATTAATAAATAACTGCACGCAACCGCGAAAATAACAACGGTTGTTTATGGCTGATGACATATCTGTCGATATATAAATAACTTTACCACGGTATGGGCATATTATTAGGCCTTCCCGACAATCAAGCGAACGCCATTAACCGAAAACGTAACCGACACAGAAATTAGGAAACTTTAATCTGTTAATAATAATAATTTCCCGAGACTCCTTACGAGTATTGTCGAGGTACATATTCAGAAACTCTACTCCACTGGACTGCGTGATAGGTTTTTCCCTTCAGGCCGCAACAGCTGATCATCGTTGCGTTGTCTAGATCACATTAACATAACAAGGAGATCCAATTCAAAACCTGTGTTACACGGTGCGGGATTCTGATTTCCTCCGTGTCTTTAAAAGTCGCAAATTAGACCCCTCGCTTTCATCTTTCCTGTCAGGTCTCTCTTGACCAACTCTTGTTCTTTTCCGACCTAGACGCTATTGGAATATTCGAACTTTAATGTAATAGCAGATATTTCTTGTTGAAACTCCATATTCAAGGATAAAATAAAGCAAAAGCTTAAAGTTTCAAATATTTTAATAATATAAATGACCTACAATTGTTTCGCCTTGCGGCATCATCGGGCAACTGTTGCTTCGGGCAACCAATGATGCCGCAAGGCGAAACAATTGTAGCTCATTTATATTATTAAAATATTTGAAACTTTAAGCTTTTGCTTTATTTTATCCTGGAATATTCGAAGGCTATGGTTCTTTCTTCGTGATTTTTTCTTTCATTTTTGTATATGACGATGATGACTGAAAGGTGTTTGCCTTTAAACAACAAGGAAAAAATCAAATTGATTTTATGGTTATTCAAATGAATCAGCTGTTTTTATATTTGTAAAATTAATTGATATGGTAACGAATCTTGAACTGTTATAATTTCTAAAGAAAAAGGCAGCTGATTGTAATTTCTTATTTAATTAGTTAACATTATTGGTCAATCGGAACTTTTGAAAAAGACGAAAATTAAAAATTCACCATCAACACGATGACACTTTGTCGAGTTCTAATGATGTGACGATCGGTTAAATAGTTTTTGTGTTACAGGATTTGTTATATTTCGAATTCAACCCTCTGCCAAAGGAGCTCCGCTTACTTCGTTTCTTTGCTCCAAAATGTATAACAGATGATTAGACAAATCACATGATAACTAACTTTGTTACACGGTGATTAATCACCATGGTAACGCTTTAGATGTAAACAGTTACAAGCATTTCATCTCCTTCTATTTTAAATCAATTTTATTTCGATCTTAGAACTATGTGTATAGTTTTTAAATTTTAGTTATGGAAAACGTATATTTTAATGATAAGATGCAGAGTTATTTTTACATGTTCGCAATTTCAACCGTTGGTTCATAATTTTGAAACAAAAACGAAGATTAGGAAATTAAATACTGTGTTTAAAAGATTTTATGATAACTTCTGAAAATTATTTTGATAGGCCAAAACGAATCCATGTTAAGTTTGTCAACTAAAACTAGTTGATACCACAGTTTGGGAACAGATATTATAATCTAACAAATTACGTCAAAACAAATTTATAAACGTTCTAGTAGATACAAATATAGTACGATTTTATTCAAATTTAGCATAAGGTCTCCATATAATAGCCATTCATGAGGAGGCATTATTCCTATTTTATTGGCTGCTATATTCATTCCCCAATAGACCAACTAGTATTTAGAGCCATAATTGTTAACTGGTTGCATTTTAGTTAGTCATTTTGTTTATATATAGTTTTATTATTATTATTATTATTATTATTATTATTATTATTAATTTTATTGTACCATACGTTTTATTAATGAAATATGTTTTAGATTGTGTTTTAATATGTGTAATATTGTATTCTGAGTTATATTTTATAATAGTAGTATCCTATATTTTAATTTTTAAATATCATTTAATTTTAATTTCATATATTTTATTAATATAATATATTTAACTAGTTCTGTACAATGAATGTGGTCTCTGAATATTAAAACTAAATTAAATTATTGCTGAAATTTTATGATCTTGTCAATTTTACGTTTATTTGGGAGAGTACGAACCGTGAAATATTGGAATATTGAGACTGCATAACAATATGTAAATCAAATGGTAGTTTGAGCACTACTAACGATAATGGAAAAGTAGGGTTATCACATAAACTTGATTCAATTTGAAAGGGGAAGAATGTCTGTTATTTTCATTTATTATTTTGTTTATTGTTTATATTTTGTCTTCAGAATATTACCTGTTGTGTTTGCAGGCGATATTTTCGCACGATGTTTTTAGACGAATAGTAGTGCAACCTCACTGAATTAAATATACACTGCAAACTAAACGTGGAACGGAGTATAATACTCGCAGTTGTTGGATTTCGTAATTAACATTTCCTCAAATAAATTATCCATTTCTAGGCTCAAACTTCGGAAATCTCTAGGAGTGAATGAAATCAAAATCTAACAAGTGAGGTGGGGAGAGATTTGATTCGTTATAACCTCTGAACAAAACCCTACAACAAATTCCGCCAAAAAGTGAAAAAGACCTGGTAAAATTTTCAGGGAAAATCTTTAAAAAAACTAGTAAAACTTTTCAATAAAAACCCTTTAAAACTAACCAAAGGTGAAAACGAATATAAACAAGGTTTTTTACAATTTACACTTTTTTTTCTGTTGTGTCTTGGAAATGTTTTAAAAACGCTTATATTCTGATTTACGATCGGTTCTTCCACCGAAAAAATAAAATTATTTTTTACGATTCCCCTGGTTAGGTTTTGATTTCATTCAGACAATTTCCCCTCGTAGTTTGACTGAACTACTTCATAAGATGGACATGCATGAGGAGGCAGTATTTCAATTTTATTGGCAGCTGCATTAACACCTTAGTATGCCAACCATTATATAGAGTCATAATTGCAGAAGTTTTATGATCTTGTCTAACTCATAGACTAGACGTGCAATTAAAGTGTATTTTACATAGACTTATGTAATTTTAGATTTTACATAGCCGTTACACAAACCTTGTGATTCGCTAACTAACTGACGCGGAAGTATGAAGTATTTAATTGCAAAGACATTTATCAAAATAGTACGTTTGAAGAAATACCAGTTGGTACCATTTAAATCTTAGATAAATTTAGTTCAATTAGTATATTTTTTTAATAAAAATAATAAATCGAAAAGTAATTGTTTTGCACACTTTCTCGTAAAGGGAACCACGATTGTTTTAGGCTTCTATTTGTTTTAAATTTATAACGACAACATGATTACAATTTATGGCAGCAACATTTCTTATACTAATAGACGTAATTACAAATACTAAATATACAACACTGATACAATACAAATAAATGGTTCAAAACATTGCACAAACTTTCTTTCTCACACGTCCGCAAAACACAGTCAAAACTAAACTTCACCAAAAATACCACTTCGGTAGTAATTGTCAGTGAAAAATTGAAAAATAATGATGGACGTTGTATTAAAAAAATTAATTTAAATAGGTCCTAAACTAGCTAGGTTCGTGCTAGCTTCTACAGCTTAAATTGTATTCCGTTAAAATTGAGCTTTCAAGGTTCATTTTTGTATTTTGCCACTCATTCTTCAACCGGAATATTTCTTTTTACTTGCAATTTTCCACACAGTTTTGGGCCATTCGTATTTCACTAAAATTTGAACGAAATCTATAACTTAGATTTTGAGAAATTGTTTCTTTTATATTATTACTTCTTTCGTTTTTATCCGATAACTCACAAACCGTCATTTATTTGAGAGATGACGACTATTAAGTTTAATATGGGCTTTTAGAGGCTACACTTAAGAAAAAAATTATCAAAACTGTTAAAGCTGATTTTGATAAAATCGTGATTTTGTGTTTTTTTTATTATGACGTGTGATTTATGAAAAAAAAATTCTATTTCGAGATGTGGCTAAAATTTCCCCAACCAAATTTAATGGACGATTGACGACATATGCCAGACAGACAAACCTCATCCCAATAACCACTTTTCGTTTTGACGAATCTTAAAAAAGTTACAAATGTTGGAGAAATTGGCCGTAAATTTTAGACCTTTTTAATTACGAACGTCAATTGACGATATTCTAAGACGTCAATCAGGACTAAATTTCTAGCACGAGCGAAGCGAGTGGATATTAACATTTAACTATGATGTCTGTAACCTATACCAAGCGTGTCTATTCTTCCTTTTGTGAATACACAACAGAGTCCACGAACACACAGATAATTGTTAAATTTTGGAATAAAATTGCAAAGAAATACCTTCGTAAGTTCTGATATTGAAGTCTATAATTAGAAGTTCGCTACCTAATACCACCCTTTTCAGAGGAAAAAATCGCCGAATACGTGCTGACTAGAAGAAAGTTCGCAGGATTCTGATAGGATAAGATTACCTGTACTTTCTTTACAGACCACGTAGAGAGCTATGTGCACGATCCTCATCAATCACTGAACACCAGTGACAGACGAGAGACTCCATTGTTCTCTTCGGCAGGTATTTAGCATTGAACAGCTGATCGAAAACAACTGTCGCCGTCGTGTAAAAGTAGATAATTAATTACCTTGTTAAACAGCCTTAATTCAAGTGGATTAATTTGTATAATCAGATCGACAGTGAATGTTCTTGATGAAAACAAAATTTGTAAATGATGGGTAGAATCCCAATTGATGGGTTTCTCAGCGGAGTTTAGGGATTTCAGTCGTTGAAATGTCGTCTTGTTACAAATAAGGTGTTAAAAAAACTAAATTTTATTCTCTAAAACATACTTAGTGTGAAGAAAGTTATGTGATTAGTCAATAATAGATTTCGAAAGAGTCCAAAAACGTTGGTTTGAGAATGGCGTCTGTCTATCGTCTGTCATATATAGCGTTTTGTCCTTGTCTAAACACGTGGTCAGATTGTAACAAGTTTATTTTGGCCATATATCGAAAAATGATAATACGATTTCGATTAGATTGTATTGGAATGTGAATATTAACGACTCAAGCCCGTATACAGAATCGTATGTATTGCGGTTCAGGTATAACAAAAATGTCTACTTCTGTTTTTCGTCTGATGGGTTCAAAAAATCGAAAAAGTGATTTTTGACATTTCGTCTGTAAATAAACAAAATAACGGCCACAGAAATTAAGTAAAGAAGATGTCAAAATGGCCGCCATTTTAAACAGTTTTTCTTGTACATATCTTGTGTATTAATACACTAAATTAGATAAAATTTGCACGTTTTAATTATACAAAGAACGAATTATTGGTAAAAATTTAATTTCCAACATTGAACTAGAAAGAAATGATTTTTGTACAGTTACGAGATACAGCGGGGCCGAGTCACCGACACGAGCGTAGCGAGTGAAGGCTTCTTCATACATTTACAGCTTCGAAGTCCACTAGGGCCGGGACATTGACACGAGCGAAGCGAATGTAAACTGTTTTATATACACATACCTACGAGGCTCGTCAAGAAATAATGATATACACAATTACAAGCTTCGGAAATCTGTGTAACTGTTTTAAACTGTTTAAGACCATTTGGTCCACCAATATAATTTAACATTTCCTACAAGGTCCAAAAAACAACTTTTGGGTGTTACATTTATAAGATCGGTTTGTATTACATTGTATGATGGGGCTGGGTAAGTACCATGATGGCGCCCATTAAATTGTTTTTATATTAGTAACAATGTTGTTTGTAGTTAACAATTAATTATGCCGTTTAATTGTTTCTTTCTGTAATCCGATTTTTGCGATTTTCGTTATATTATGAAAGTGCGTTCGTAAAAACTGAAGCCAAATGTACAGTCCCCCCCCCCCCAAAGTAATGAAATAAATACTCTCAGTTTGGAAGTAAGTTATAATAGCGTAATTAAAAATTGTTTAGAATTCATCTAGTCATTACTCTATGGTAATGTGTGAACTGTAAAGGACACACGGATATGTTTTAAAAATACACTTAAGTTATATAAAGTGAATAAATTCAACCGACGAAAATTATAAATACATACTCCTGGGAACTGAAACAAGAATTTTATGTTTTACACAAAAGAATCATTACTTTCTACAGTACATGAATCTTCAGTGAAAGTAAATCATAAATTTTAACGATCTTGTGATATGTTATATAATGATGTTTACCCACACATAGTCACTGTCTAGACCTGCAAGAACTGTAGAGTCTCCACTTACAGTGGAGATTTGACACGGTAGTTTGTTTTTATTTTGATAAAAGTTATTCGGAGATTTTTCCATCATTTTTGTTTATAAAAAATAATATACGACGTTTCCAGAATATGTTTCTAATGGAAAACTTATCTTTCTCAACGAACACATTCAAAATGAAAGTTTATATTGACCATTTTTTCCTTGGGGACATATTGCTGAAACTCTATTAGCCTTCGGTACTTCGGCTATGATTCTATTGTACTCCCCTATTTGATCACCTTACTCCGACCCCAGTGCCTCTAACAAGCTCCAGGATCTTGTGTAGGGTGTTATTTATGTCTGGTTGTTGAGGTCCAAAGATTCTTCTTCTTTTGGACTCCAGGACCTCGCAATCAAACAAAATATATACTGCGAACGCAGGTACGAGACCGCAATAGTTCTCCATAGTTAGTGAGATGGAATCAGAAATATTATTAAAGAATTCAAAAACCCCTGATAGGTAGAGCTACTGCACGCTGTGCAAATGACGCGGTCAGTCTTAACTACATAGAACCAAATTGTTTAATGTTTGATGACAACAGGAAACCTTACGTCACAGGACGAAGACCTTTAAGGCCTTTTCACACCGGCGTACTGAACGTCCTGGACGTTTGGTACGTTTTTGTCAAAATAAATCGCTGCCCATGCTATCAAATGAGACATTTCACACCGCGCGTACAGAACGTACCGAACGTCCTGGACGTCCGCGACGGTTTTCGAAGGATCGCTCGGAGAGTGATTTTTCACAAACGTCCAGAACGTCCACGGCCTAGCGCATGCGCAATGAAATCTTCAATGCTTCAGAAAGATAGTAAGTTGTCATTTACTGTAATGTAATAACATTAGAGCAACGATTATATATTTATATTGTTATTTAATGGAAGTCATTATAGTATAATAATTATTAATGACCTTATTTTATATTAGTTTTACTAAAGGCTCAATTAAAATTAAAAAAAGAATAACAATCGTATTAATTTTCACAGGCAAAACAAATATTATTTAAAATAGAAATCATGTTGTGTTATGTTATTCTTAGAAATAGAAATTGATGTATAATACTAGGTACAGTAATCTATAAAATGTACATGTCAAATACCTAAAAAGTAGGCCTACATGTAATATACTGCATTGCATCTAGGCATTGTGGATTACATTAATACAGTGTGCACTAATAATAAAAGGGAAAATGTGGTAAAAAAATAAAATAATACAAGAGCACTGTATTTTATTGAACTGAGTACATAGTATTAAGAACTAGAAAAAGACAAGCGAACAAGTGGACGTTTGGTACGTTGCTGGGCGGTGTGGAAGGGGCGCGTACCGAACGCCCCAAACGTTCCAAACGTCCAGGACGTTCAGTACGCCGGTGTGAAAAGGCCTTTAGACGGTTTACCTGTAGAGAAAGACAATGATGACTCAGTGACAACGGTATATCTAAAATCGTTAATTTAATAGCAGCTATGACTTTAATCGGTATCGGACAGGATGTTGTTATACCGCTAGACGACAGGGATGCTCTAAACTTGAAATATGCTGAAACGGGGGGGGGACATGTACAATACATTGATGTTCATAAATACAATATTATTATAAACACAAAATGGCGGTTAGTTGGAAAACTAATCATTTTAGGAAGTATGATCATATAAACTTTTATATTGTTTTTGATGTGAGCTCTTGAATAAGCTCTAGAAGTTTTGGAAACACGTTGTATATTTACATTTTAAATTAGAAATATTTAAAAGATTTTGAAGAAGAATTTTTATGAGGGCGATTAAATATAATGTGTTGTGAGAAATATATCAAAACCAATGTTTTACAGTTTGAACACGAATTTACAATTTTTAATGTTTACATTTTAGACCAATTTATGCTAATCTTTTAATAATTTAATGTATTTCAATGTACTCGTATACATGTGTGGAATAACTAATTACATATATGAGAAAAATTTGAGTTTCTATGGCTATATTTCTACTATTAGTTCTTTTCTAATATAAAAAATATAGCAATTGAATCTTTCTCGTGGAAAAGCAGTGATCAGCGACTATGAAATGTACACCAATCCAACTCATTGAAGTTATTTGGCACCACTTTTTTTTTCACTGTGAGAAAAACGTAGAAGACAAATCATTGTCGTCTAAAAAAATATTGGGAAAGATTTAACATTTTGAAAGACTAAACAGTGGCCTGATTGTCCTGAAATTTGACGTGTAGGCTCCGTTTTACAATCCATTGGTCATGTTCGTTTAACGAATAAAATCTGTTGGTGAATTTGAAAATAACGGTCAGTTTTTTAAAATTCAAAAAATATTTTTGAATATAATTTTTCATCCAAACGTTGTACAAAAATAGCTCATTTTATGGAGCTTTAAAATCTGCTTTCAATGATGCCTAAACTTGTTTCATAAGATAAAAATGAGACATTTATTAGTTGAAAACGAAATTGTTAAAAACTAACCTCAAAATTATAACAATCAGTAATAATGGTTCTGGTAATTCATAATTTTATTTTTTTAATAAACTGTATCTTGTAAACCAGATTAATAAAGTAGTAAAATTTGGAAAAAGGAAAAAATAAATAAATAATTGCCATTTGAAACGGTTTATCAGTAGTTCTAGATCTTACACGAGCCTTCATTAGCTCATTTTAACCAACTGGCGACCTGCATAACCGATATAAATAATAATAATAACAATATTAATATTTATTTCTTCAGTTTACAGTAAATTAAACTTTTCATGAATATAATAATAGTAAACAAAGACCAGAGCACTGTGGTGACAATATATACAGATACACTTTCAAAAGTCCCTTACCACACTTGGGAATAAACAAAAAACTAAATTTTTTGTCAATAGTAAAATGTTTATTCCTATTGTTAAGATTCCCTCTGAATATGACAACTTTGTTGTTGTAATAGCTATAAGGGTCTAATAGGAATAAACATTTTACTTTTGACAATTTTTTTTTTTTTGTTTATTCCCAAGTGTGGTAAGGGACTTTTGAAAGTGTATCTGTATAATAATAGTAGTAATAAATACAATAAATTAATTATTTATAAAGGAGAAACTTAGGTAACCTTCCCAGATTATGATTTACTATCACTTAAATAATTTTTTTTTAAATATATAATTGAAGTAAGAACAAAAACAGCAACAAATCCCTGCGAAGACATTCAAAACAATACAACACAATGCACAGTCATAGGTTTTGTTAAATATATATCAAAATATTTACATTATACAAACAATATTACATTTAAATTATTATAACAATCTTATATTATTAAAACTTAAATTATTAAATAAGAATATTGTACATTCTTTGTGTTTCAAAAAGTCATATACATACCCCATGTAGAACAGAAAAACAATTTAATTATAAAAACAAGGTAATTATAACGTATTTCAATTTGTATAAGGAAAACAAACAATATAAATATAATCATTTAGTAAAGCAAAATAGAGCAAACTACAGAAAATGAATTTCCTTTTCTGCTTAAATAACACAGACCTGATTATGTCAGTGTATTTTTTAGTAAGAAATATTTAATTGTTTTAGTTCTAAAATATATTGCATCTCAAAAAGTAATTCCATAATTATATTCTTGCATGAAACAAAACAAAATAAATAAATTTTAGAGTGTAATGCTTGAAACTATCTTAAATAGCAAAATTTTGTTTCAAAATATTTATAATTTTTTTCCAGTTTAACTGGCCATCACGTGTTAGTCATAAATATTTTACTTAATTTGCCTATTTCTAAATTTACATTCGGTAGACTGATGCCTGCAAGATTGTGATAACAAACTTTAATATTAAAATTACTTTCATGTTTTCAGTCAAACGCAATAGATTTAGTTTTAACGCTGTCATTCTTGTAGGCTACAGAAAACCACAATCAAATCATAACATGATGATATTATACGTAATATCTTATGCAGTCAGTGGACATTATTTGTAAACTAAAGCTGTATTATCTACAAAAGTAGTTCATTCTTCTTTAAGGCGCCATTACTTAAACTATTGACTTGTACTACAAATAATTAAGGACATAAAATGTATCCATGTGGGACGCAATATTCTATTAGTTGATACTTCTATTTACGCCCATGCTTTGTTCTGTTCTTAATGCATGGTTCCCTTAGTGGCTCACTTATAGTAAGTATGGGCATGTCAATCCTGAAGGACCTAGCTGGATTTACACTTTTCTATGTAGTCTTGGGTTCGATCCCACTCTTTCATCTTTCCAATCAAGTCATTCTTGACCAACTCTTGATGTCTTCAGTCACGACGCTATTTTCGACCTTGTAGGTATTTATTGTTGTCTTTTGATCCTTCTTTTACAATGCAATGATGACCAAGAAGAGAAAGGAATATGAAAAAATAGAATTACACTGTGTGAAGGTTGTGGATGGAACAATGAAGTCGAAATCGAAAAAACCATTTTAGTTTTATCCCCTACTTTAACTTTCCAAAAAAGAACCTTCATATTAATAACACTACAAGTTTAACTTGAAGATATCTCACCACATCTTTCCTCGTCTGTGTTTACGTCACCCGCCTACGATCAGGAATTCGGGAAAAGTACTGCCGAACCTACAATATCATTAAATAATATCGAGTTAAAAAGTTGTTGAACTTATGTAACAGGTCGATTATCTGAGAGTTCAAAGACTTACATAATAACTGTGATGGAGAATGTATCCGACCTTGATATAGCTGTGTCTGTTGGACACGTGGCTGGGAACCTTGACCACGGAACTGGAACTGTTTTTACTTCCTGTCTGTAACGGAACCGGTTCGGAACCAAACTATCTCAGATCTCATTCATACACAGATCAAGGTAGCATACCACACACGTTGCGTGGTTATAGTCAACTTGAGTTGAGAATTACGTAGATTAAATAAAAGTTACTACATTCTATATTTACATTATTCATCATTTTTCTTTTAGATATTGAATAATTTGATCGGTCATAACGGACGTTTGTCGTTTGGTTTAAGTTTTTATATTACAACGATCTCATGTGTAAAATTATTGTTATGATAAGACAAATCGAAAAATGTCTAACCTAAAACTTCATTGTGGAGGTAAACCCTATCCAAAACCTCCCCCCATTTTGAAACTGTTACACCAATTTTACAGTTAGTGACGTAGGTGTAATGCTAAAACCATTACTTGTCAAATTTAAACAAAAACTGAAACAAATACCACCTGTGAGTTGACATAACAAGAAAGATTCACATTTCATGTACGTGAAAAAATGCTGATAATCACTTAGTTAAAATCTACTAGTAACTACTTATTTATCATTTCCTTTTAGGCCTATCTAATAATTGTCTTCTTTTTAATTCAACAACACACTGAACGTTTATGGTATGGAGCAGGTTAGGTTAAATTTTTAATTTATATTAAAACTACTGTACAGGATGTTTCAAAAAGGACTTTACAACTTTGAAAATTCATATAAATTTAATGAAACAAGGTACAGAGCTGGTTTTGGTGTTGTTTTAAAGGAAAACACTTCAAGTTATTTTACCTTTAACTAAAGATGTTCTATGTGGCTTCCGTTAGTTATCCTATAGACATCCCATCGGTAGTCGATTTCTTCCCAGACTCGCACTAGCATTTCAGGTGTAACTTCTCAGCGGCAGCGTAAATTCTTGCTCTAAGTTCAGGTAGAGTGGCCGGCAAAGGAGGTACGTACACCATATCTTTTAAGAAACCCCAGAAGAAAAAGTCTAGCGGTGTCAGGTCAGGGGAACGGGGAGGCATGAAATTGGCGCAGCACGGCCAATTCATTGACCTGAAAAGCGGTCATTGAGAAAATCCCGGACGTCAGTCAGATAGTGTGGTGGTGCGCCATCTTGCATGAAGTAAACATTTCGTTCTCGGTCATCCTCATCGATCTGTGGTATCAAAAATTGTTGCAACATATCAAGGTACATTATCCCGTTGATGGTTCTCCCTTGGAAAAAAAGGGGTCGTACATTTTCCTCTTGCTCAACGTTCACTTTAGGGCTATCACGAACATGTTGCAATGTTTCATGTGGATTTTCACTGTCCCAAATCCTACAGTTACATGTGTTAACCTTGCACTTAAGTGAATAGTTGACTCGTCAGAAAAGATTATGTTGTCCAAGAAATGTTCATCATCATCCACTCGATTTAACATATCCACACAGAAGTTCTTACGGGCAATCTTATCAGTGTCTTTAATTGCTTGTAAAAGCGAATATCGGTATGGTTTCAAATGCAAACGTTTTCTCAACACACGCCAAACCGTCGTATGTGGGGACTTTCAACTCACAAGATGCACGCCGGGTCGATTTCGTCGATTATGCACTAGTGGACTACGCGAGTCAAAACTTGATGAGTTTACCGATAAACAACACTAAAACGAGCTCTGTACCTTTTTGGAATAATTTTAAATGAATTTTCAAAGTTGTAAAGTCCTTTTTGAATCACCCTGTATATTGAATTACATTTGTTATGACAACATCGAATCTAACCTAATCTGTTCTGAAGGTTAAATATTCTTTGTATAGAGTAAACCGTACACAAATGTAAACCACTGCCAAATTTCGAAAATGTTAAGCCAATTTTTGAGATTTTCAAGCATGCTATAAAAAATGCTAAAGGCATTCTTATCAAATGTTTACAAAATGAACAACAAATTTGACATAAGTGTTTACAGTATGGTAAAAAATATCAAAATAATTTTGAACTGGGACACGAAGATTCTTTAAATTGTTTTAAATATTTCTGTTATGAATCAGAGCTAACGGCAAAAATGAATGGTATGATTTAGTGATGACATTTTAAAAATGGGGATTAGACGATTGTAGCGTGCCAGCTGTTCAATATCATGTACCACATGGAAACCAACTAAAACTAGGTCGTCATTAAGTTAAATAGATTGTAGCAGAATCACGTTTAAAGAACATATTGATTTCAAATTAACACTTTATTGTATACAAAACGTATAATTAACATTATTTATATTGTGTATGGAACGAAATAAGAACAAAATTACAAAAATTGCAAATGATTTTAAGGTTATGTAATACCAATTCCAAGAGCCACAAGTTATTGTAGTGGCTGGTAACAGTTTGTGTGGAGAAGATTTCGGGTTCGATCACCGTGGGGGGCTTCGTTGCTGTTCTTGTATCGTGAGAAAAATGATGAACCTACAACGAGATCTTGTGTTGAGGATTTTTTATTTTGTAAAACCAAAACGGAATCCAACTAAACGAGAAACTGAGTATAATAGCCTACCAAGAGACAAGTTAGTCTGGAAGTGACAAGTCATTTTTCTCATATTGACTGACGTTCTTTTTTTCTTTCTCACTTAGGCTATAAATTAGACTGTCGTCTGTTGTATGTGCAGTGACAACAGCTGAAACGCGTGAACCGATTTTAATCAAATTTCATATGTAAGCATATTTTGGTCGTATCTCAGGAATTGTTTTAATAATTCAAAATATGAAGGTTAGAAAGAACACAAAATTACTATTTTATCAAATTTGACTAACGGATTTGATCAAATATTGCTCAAATGTAGGTTCTAAGGGCTCAAAAAAAGGTTTTGATCGCCATCTCTCCAACATTGTCTGTTAGGAAGTTATCGGTAAAAAATCAGAAAATAGTCCAAAGGGCTGTTTAAAATGTGTAATTTCTCAAAATCTATTTTTCCTATTTCGTTGAAATATTAATTAAATACGAAGATTAGCCTAATAATTCAAAGTCGTGTGCAAAATGTCAATTAAAGGAATATTACGGTGTACAGGTTTGTAAAAAAAAAAAAAAAAAAAAAAACCGAAACTTGATTTGAGTTTAGGTAGCGTACTCGTTAAAATATATAAATATTTAATAAAACGGCCTCCATGTGTCATTTTCACTTTTTGATTGACAACTACTGAGTGAAATTTTTGGTAATGAATAGTTTATTTGGTTTGAGGAAGGCTAAGAGTAATTGTGTACAATTTTGTGGCACCATTTATTTCCTTTGTCTTTTCATTCTCTAGACACTAATACTTCTAAGAGTGTTTTCTCTTTTGTTCAACCATCCTCTTCTTGGTCGTCTAACACTTCTTTTTCTTAGCAGTGTACAGTGTTTCAACTGATTCACTGTTCCGCCGTTTTCATCATTTCTATAACACATACATCCTTATAATGCCCAACCCTTTGTAACATACAAGCTCAGTGCATTTACATTATGGCGAATTAGAACATTTAATTCAGGCCAGTTTCCAAAAACTCTGCTTGTCACAAAGGACACATTGTCGTCCCAAAATTAATAAAAACACAATTCACACCTCAACTACATTGAAACTTTGTATTTTGCACAAATAATAATAATATTTTGGACAATTGAGTTTTCATTCATTTGATGATTGAAGTTTCCACAAGTGTAACTCGTCACAGTTGACACATTGTTGTTTTATGTAGAAAACAAATTTTGACGATCCGTTTTCTAGATACATCATTTGTTACATTTCAATTACGATCTGCTGTCAAGGGACTTCAGTTCCAAATAAACTAATACAATATACAGTGTTCCATTTTAATAGAAAATATCGACTAACAATAGATAATAGTCAATTTATATTTCAATTGAATTGAATGTCCACATTAATATATAAAGATAAAACTTTGTGAATTTGTACGAGGTTATCTCGGAAACTACACAACCGATTTGAAAAACTCTTTCACCATTGAAAAGTTTATTTCTTCTTAATGAACAGGTTATAACGTAAAAGGAAAATGGGTATGTATTTATTTATACTTTTACTTAAAACTGAGAGTACAATAATTTTGTTCTTTACCAATTTTCAAAAGATTTTCCCTATTATGATTATAATAAAATACGTGCAATGCAATAAATAGATTAACTGTTCCGAGTTACATGGTTTTGAAGTTGTAAATAAAAGCTAGGTACATCTGTGTACAAATTATCTTTTAAAAAGAAAATTGCAAATAGTTTTCATGCAACCTCAAGGTGGAAAATTCCAATTTATATTTCCACTTATCTAAATAAATTTTAATTGTCTTGTTCTTCCTCGATGATCAATAAAGTATTTGTTTTTATTATTGGGCAAATACAATGTTTGTATCTTTTGAACGGCATATTTTTGGAAAAGATAGCGATATAAAATTCTCAAAATCTAATTTTTTTATCCGAGTTTTACCGTCAAAGAAATTTTTAGCATTTGTTTAGTTCAAAATATAATCTAAAACTTTTTTTTTTTAAAGTTGGCATGCGTGAGGTAAGCGTCTATGATCAGGTGAGGCCGTTGCCCCACAAGATCATTAAAGATTTCCCTGAAAATAAGGGGTACCAGTGAAATTATGAATCCAAAAAATGAAATTTAAAAAAAAGCAAGAAAAATAAAGTATAGAATATAACACAAATTACTAATCTATATAAAGAAGTATATAATTCAATTTATTAGAGGAGACGGTATACCATTTTGGATTGTATTAGTAGATAGTTTGTGAAGGAAAATAGATATTGCCAATTATATCTGTCACTTGTCGAAATGTTGGATTAAATGATAAAGATCGAAAATGATGTTTTCTCAGTTTTAATTATAATAGATATTTCAAAGAAATTCCAATGAAAATGCTGTTTTACCAGTTTAGTCATTAATAGGTATTTAAAAATATACATATTAAAGTTAATTCAAAAATATGGCGAATTATGATAATGGCCAAATATTAAATCCTCTAAAAAATATATAAATTTTAACATATTTAAAGAAGAATGGGGTTGATATTTTCTTCTTCTTTATTCCTTTATTGTTTAAAGGTGAAAACCCTCTCGATCATCATAGCGTTAAAAAAAAAAAAAAAAAAAAAAAAAAAAAGTATATACAAATTTAAACTCCCAACCCTCGAATACTCTAATACCGCAAATTAGGAATAGAAGAAAAATGGGTCAAAATTGGGCTAATATGAAATATGCAATAGAGAGATCTAACTCAAGACTATAAGGAAAAAAGTTATAGATCCGGCAAGGCCTCTCTGGAAGGTGTAGTAGGGTTGGCTCGACATATTGGCCGCCCCAGTCAATAGCAATCACTTCCTGGAAATGTGAACGGATCAGGTACCAGTAGGGCGGGTATAATTAAAATCAATAAAGATCAAATAGAAAATAAATATCACTGTAATTTAATTTGTACTGAATGAAAGCGTTGCTTATCACTAAAAGTAATGCTTGTAAATAACAAAATATAAACATTGTAAATGGCGTTGTAATAATTAACCTCAAAAACTAACTTTATAGTAAAAATTATCAGCTTTTGAAATAGGGGGAAAAGTGTATTTTTGGTGGTGATAAAAACCTTAAATCAAATCGCCAGATTATGTTGGAATGAAATTTACACGTTACATTTACTCCCACAAGAATGCATGAGAAGTAGTTTTTATAAAAATATCTTGAAATATACCCTTGTTGTAGTCTAAAACCGTTATTGTAGACAGTTTTTCGGTTTAAACGATCGTCTTTTTTAGGTTAGGTTAGGTTATGTTAGGTTAGGTTAGGTTAGGTTAGGTTAGCCAAGGACTAGCTAAGACCCGAGAATACTACCCGCGAATAACAAGTCATACTATTCTGACAGACCACGAACCTCGTCACTTGAGTGTCGCTCTTCGGCTGACCGAACAAACAAACACCTCCAATTCCAAGAAGGGTTGCTCATTAAGCAGGAGTTTGAACAGATGACCCTAGTTCCCCAAAGTGTCGAGCCACCCCACGTCGAGCCAACCCCACGTAATCCTCTGGAATGCCACACCCATACTCACTATAGTAAGCCTCAGAAGGAAATGTTTAGTGTTTAAACGATAACTGGAGCAAAGTTGTTATATATTTAGCACTCTATGACAACTGATACTTCTCAGTGGCACACGAAAAATAACCGTTAAGTTTCTCTGTACTTCCAAGAGGTGGGGGTGGGGTCGACCCAACGGAGGTAAATCCAAAATGTAGGTATCTATGTCCTCTCAAACAAAGAAGACATTTGCGTTACTGATGGTGTGGCTGACAACGAACTGCACTCACGGTGAAAGGAATTTACAAGGGTTGGAAGGGTCGCCCGCCTAAGCCATATGGAACTGCACTCACGGTCAAAAATCGGTCTTTCACGGCTGAACGCTTCGCTAGCCCCTTAGTCATCTGTTTATTCCGTCCTCTGTCTTACTTTATCCAATACTTTATTTAATACACGTTTTAGTGTCTGTCCCAATAAATATAAGACTAAATAACTATTTCTGCTAAATTACTTCTTCTAGTTTATTAGTTATTTACTAAATTACTTATATTGATCAATGCAATTTGAACAATATAATTGTTTATAATATATTTATGAGCAAATCTTGGTCACCAGGAACTATGTATACATTGAACAAATAAATTACTGGATTTAAATATTGGGATGTGTTAACACGCTAAATTATTACGCTGAGAAATGAGTAGATTATTAAACTCTATTAAACTAAGAAGATAATACGGCAGTGTATATATACGACAGTGTATATATAACCTAACCTAACCTGACCGTGAGTGCAGTTCCAGCCCTCCCGATGGTGTTTACCACAAACCGTATTTTTTAATAAATATTGAGCTTGACGTTTCAGATGGTATACTTGATATAATAAAACTTGAACACAAATTATCATAAATAGTACAATTAATTATTCAAACACGTTTCAACGACAAATTCGCCATCTTCAGTGATGCACGGAGCTATAATAACTAAACTATAATGCAAGCGTACTATGTGTGAAAGTTTTGTTCTATCAATTTTTGTTTTATAAATAAAAATAAAAAGGTAATGCAATCAAACACTTAACAACCCGTTATTGTTGGCTGTATAAACTAGACAAAACATTTACAATATGGTGATTTTCCTCTAACAGGTGTTCTTTTATTTGTTGTTAACTTATATTTAAGGATATGTTTACACTATTGCTCAACAGCTGTTCTTCACTTACAACTCTCTTGTAGGATCAATAGAGGCCGAGTCTAAGAGATGGCGCTGGTGAAAGTGTATTCCAAGGTCAGATATCTGTGTCTGCGAGCTCACCTAATGTGTCAACAACTTGTAGGACTAAAGTAGAATACAGTACTGATTCAACTGTTTCACTGATTTGTTGGGAGCTAATTTTATTTACGGGTTTTGCTTATCCTCTTGTTACAGAACACAAAACTACACAAAATGAGCTATTAGAGTTTATTTAGGTCCTTGGAAAAAAATACCGAAAACTTGTCAAACTCTTTCCTTTACAAAATGACTTGGAAAATTACAAAAAAAGCTTCAAACCATTTCAATAATAATACAGTTTTAATGACAGTCCAATGAGTTTTTCTCAGGAATGGAGATGCTAAAACATAGTGAGACTTCAATTAAAAGAAAAGTTTACTAAATACATTATAGACACTCTCCATAATTACATATTTAAAAACCACAAAAGTCAGTATAGTTCAAAAAATCTAAACAGTCTTCTCAAAACACTGAACAATAATACTGTTCCTTTTCAGCATCATTCTACTAGGTACTTTCCCCGCCATTTCATCCCTCAACCTAATAGCTGGTCCTCCTTATTTCCTCTACTTGACCCTGTGAATCAATTCTGTACATATTTTGGCTCAGCACTGGTCTTCCATTGCAACCATACGGCCAGCACAATTCCACTTAAAAAGACTGCTCATTTCGCCAAGTTCTTCAGCCGTACTCGATATCTTATCTCTCACCCTAATCCTGTCTCTTCACATTCAATGTTAAATATGTTCAATTTTGTACATTTTTTCAATATGATCGCAATTTAAATTTGAAGGAATGGTTTTGGAATCTTGTAACACCATACATAATTTTTAAATTGTAGCAAATCTGTTTCTTGTTCCACTCAATTACCTGAAAGTTTAAGGGAGAATAAGACAAAATTTTGAATTTAACGTAATGAAACAAAAACGCTAAATGTCCAAACACAACGAGTTGGTTGTCATCTCCCGAAAAATCCTTCTAGAGAGTTATTAGTTAAAAGGGGTCATGAAGTTTAAACGACGTTGTCTTATCTCAGCTAAAGTGGTTTTGATCTTATTTTTATGAAATAATCTGAATCAATAAAAATACCCATAAGTAAATGATATTTAGTTATTTTGAAAAAATCCGACGGGTGTTTAGTGATTATTTTTGTATTATCCAAATATCACATTAACTGAATTTTCTGACGTAAGTTTTGACACAATGGTGTAGGTCTTAAATCTTAAATCTTCATATTTCATTAAAGTTGGATGGAAATACAATTCTAAAATTTTGAGATATTATCTTTTAATATGTAAATCCATATTTTTGAACAGATGGAGACGAATGTGTTTTGTTTGATTCTTTGAAACGCTATGTTTTATTTTAAAAAATAATGAAAATCGTTAAAGTTTATTATAAATTTTGTTCTTAAAACAGATACTTAAAATTTCTTGGTTAATGAAATCATGAAGAAAAATAAAATTAATTTTCGTTAACAATAACTATCTCTGAACCGTTATTTTATTGTAAGTTAGCACACAAGTTTTACAAAAATTTGACTGAAATTGGTTGAGCAGATTTGTGTAAAAAAGATTTGTTTGATTATAAAATATTTGTTTAAAAGCAGCTCACAGACGATTTTTAATTTTCATTCACTTCCAAACAGACATTTTCCTAAGCTAATTTTCAACAAAATTTGATCAAAATCATTATAGTCTAATTTTAAAAAAATTGAAATTTTGAATTTTATCATAACTCACAAATTTTGGGTCATCGAAAAATGTCGCTACACATGGCCAAACAAAATATAACCATTAATCTAATTTGATCAAAATAAGTCCGCACGTATAGATTATAGACAGGCCTACTACACAGATGACTGAAAACCGATCCTATTTCAAAAACCACTTTTTTGAGTTCGTGAACCCAAAAAATAAATGTAATCAAGAAAAACTTAACATCGATATTTTTACCTATTACCATAAAAGAAATTCGCATCTATCATGTCTGCATATCAATTTGGTGTTGTTTATTTAGGCCATCTAAAAATATATTTCAATTTTTGCTCATGTGATCATCCTGAATATATAAATAGCCTAGTCATGATGTGAGCCTCTCTTTCTCGAGTGTTGAAATACCTCTAAGGTTTTGTTTAGAAGGAACAGGTTATAATCGTACGCCTTGCATTAGTCATGCACAGATTTCCCTTTCAAAACCTCCATCTGAAGCAGCGAAGCTGGGGAGCTGCAGGCCAGGGTTTAGTAGGCCACGAAATGGAAAGCTTATTGCTCTATCACAATTTATAGTCTGAAACCAGATGATTTATTGCTAAACGTTGGTTATTGTTAAGAAAGTACGAGCAAGTTATTATCGAGAAGCAAACATGAATGTTGCGATTGTTTTCTTAACAGATTCTGGTAGTAGAAATTATTAAATTGCAGCTAAAAAACTATGACATGAAAAATATTTTTTTTGGTAATTTTGTATAACTGCCTGATTATCGATTTTGACCTTTTAATTAATATGTGTAAATTACCTAGCTGTACAAAATGAGCTATTATAGACTCATGTAAGACCATATATTTTATTTATTTATTTTTTGAAATTTTCCGACCATTTATTTTGTGTAACAATCATGTTCAACCAAAAGTAAACTTGCAAAAATGTGAGTAAACTTAAGTGTTAAATTTGATTATGTCTAAAATTCTAGCTGCTAGAAGTATTGGTGATGATTTTTATTTTGAAATTAAGTATTTACTGATGTTGTTTTAAATCATAACTCATAATTTAAAACTGCACAAACAAGCCGTTGAGGGAAATTATAAGACCTACAGATTAAAAATTATCCTTGATAAATGATTTTTTTTTTTAATTTTGAAAGGAGGCACAGCTTTTGGAAATTTACGACTAGATTTTCTAATTGTCAAACTTGTCCCATGATTCGTAGAACTGAGTCTACCAAATATGTGCTATTGCGACAAGAGATTTTCTAAAAAAATCACACACATACACACACACACACAAGGTATTGTTGGATATTTCATTATTTCTTACGTCGAATTTCCATAATTGAGATTGCTAGAATTTTTATATTGACTGAATGTAGACCTACTTCTGAAAATAAACTAACATCATGTTATATACAGTTGCAAATATAATTACCAGCTTCAAATTTGTTAAATAAAAAACAAAGAAATTTACTTTACAATTTCATTAAACATATATTATAACGCTTTCTCTGATAGTTAAATAAATTATATGTATAATTTCTTAAGGAAATCAACATTTCTTAATTCAATTAAAAACCTCAATTAACTAAATTTTCATACCAGTGAAAAATCTGAAGTATGTATGAGGTTATTGTAGAAATTAGAAATATTGTCTAAACAAATACTTGTTTCGCAATAATATCATAAATAACTAAAAATTCATAGATTATAACAAAAGAAAACACATTATATAGATGGAGAAATGTGGTATGCTCTTTGTTAAAATTTTACAGGACAAAATTACAAACTTGGCTGTTAATTTCTTAAAACATCAGTGCTAAGCCTCAATTTATAAAATCTTCTATACTGTACAGTAGGTATTATATACCACAGACTTATTTTTATTCTAATAAGTGCTCACTGCTCACTAGATCAAATTATAAAGAAAATTTTAACTTCAGTTCATAGAAAAACTGAAAATAAATTGGTGATCAGCTTGAAGTATTGTTTTCCCCTTCTGTTCATATATAAATATAATATGAGGTAATATTGACAACTTCAGTTTTTCATTTTCACAAGTTATAGTTTGGATAGTTAAGAATAAATCCAGCATCTTTCATCAGCTTTTTTTAATATTTTGATAAATTAAGTGGTGAAATTGAAGACAGTTACTTGGATCATTTTCGATCTGACATTGTGCATCCTCAATCATTAGGGGACACCAATAGGTTCGGTTTTATTTCTTTAAAATGTTTCCTTTGGTGCCCCTAACTCTCCCTGTAACACTTGGCATGCACTCATCGATAGATTTCATATTTCCAATTAAACTACTATAAAAATAACTTTTTTTTCTTCTGTTTACAGGTGTTTCCTGGCTGTCGAGGTCCTGACTTCACACTGGATGTACAGCAAGCTGAACGCCTCATGCATCGACTGAAGGTTGGTAAGAGACAGCGCTGTTGGTGTAGAGTCATCACATCACTCCTAGGATTCTTCTTCTTCCTCTTCTCGGTTATATTGGTCAGCATGCTGCTAACAAAAGGGAAACGTGTATTTGGATCTCTTTGATGCCATTTCAAAAACAGTGACTTTAAAAAAGTTGTCCTTAGGGAGTGACTATATAATTTAGATTAAAATATAATACATTCAAATAATTAAATAAAGAGTATATTACAACTGAGTTACCAATGAAGGCTTGTAATTGGTTGATGTAAGTTTTTCAGATTTTATAGCTAACAAAATACTTAGAGGTGATCAGGGCAGGAGGGAAGGGAAAGAAATAGAGTTCTTCTTTGAACAATTTATTAAAATTATAAAATTTATATTGAGTACAATATTGTGTTGGAATTATTATGCAATCAATATGGTACATAAAGAAAATATTTATGTACAAATTATTCTATATACCAATTTAATGTATCAGCAATTTGGACAATGAATCAATGTGATTAGATTAGACAAATAATGTTGGTAAAACAAGATTAAACGAGTAAGAAATGTAGATATTAAAGACAGACTTCATCAAATGTGTTTAAAGGAAAAATTAGAAAAATCATAACAGATGGTCTGGGCAAGAGGAAAACATCCTAAGAAAATAGAAAAGTTGAAGATGTAAAGAAAAAGATATAATGGTAAATTGAGAACAAGGTGGAAAGAACATTTGAAGAAGAGAACAGAAATGATTTTACTTGACCAGAAAAAAAAAGAAGAGATCAAAGAAAGACATAGTAATCATCAGACCTAGAGTAACTAAAATGTAAAATGGAGCAAGGATATTATATAATTATGGATATAGCAACTATTATGGTGTAATGAGCTATATTGATATTTCTGGTAGATAGTAACCTATGAGCCAAATTTTGCTGGTGAAGTAAAAACAGTTTCTCTTAGGGACAACTTAAATCTGTTAGAAGACTTTTCATTGCAAGTTGTGTGGTCAGCATCAAGTTAATGTTGCTGCAATTCTTGCTTTTTTATAACTTAACTAAAACTTTGTTAAGCCCCGCAGTGATTGAACCCGGTACCTCTTGCACACCAGAGAATCAGTTGAAGAGATTCCAAAGTTGAATAGTGGAATAGTTGGAAGCTACATTATAATATAATTTGGGTTTAATATGGTTAAAGTATGAGTTTTTCCACCTGAGCTTGTAAAATACAAATTGAACTCACAGAATTTTGATACGAGGAGAAGCTATAGTTGTAAAGAAAATATAAATTTTTATCAAAGGTGTGCAGGACAAAATGATCCATGCAGCCTTCTGCAATCTTACCACTTTCTTATTGAAATATAAAGATAAGCTAATGTCATAGATGAGAATTTGGTGATATATATCCAAACTATCATATATTTGTAAACACATATTTTAAATTATCAATATTACCTAATGGTATTTATGGAATAGGAAGAAAATATTACTTTAAACGGAATCTGTAACCATTAATCTGTGCAATCAATGCAATGGGTTTTTTTTTCCTACGAATACATAAGTTGTGTTTTTTTTTAAACTTATCGTAGTACACATGAACTTAAAATTAAAAATAATGTTGGGAAAAGTAAAATCATATTTGTTCATGGAGCGAATACATTTTTCTGTTGGTTTATCATTTTGGTAGTCCACACCTTTAATTGGGTCTCAAAACTAATCATTTTTATTTATATATGTTTGTCAGCTTTAAACTCGGATCAACTTTGCAATGTGCCTTCATTTTAAATTTGGTTACATTTCTTTCATTTAATATTGTTGAGACATTATGAAAATTGTTTGTAAAGTTGTTTTAAGTGATTGAAATCTGTGATTTATTTGCAATTATTTTTTTTTTTTTTAGAAAGTGTTCTATGATTTATTATAAAAATTATTTTGTTTGTCTTTATTTTTTTATATATTACAAAGTTGTAAATAGTACAAAAAGATTTATAATAATGAAAAAATGGTTTTCGACTGAACAATGGGAGAAAAGTATATTCATTGGAAATACTTCCAAATGTATAGTTAATTTTTTTTAATTAGATTTTTAATTTTTTTTTTAAGTAAATGAACTTGTATATTGCTCATTCTTAGTGATTTATTAAATTTATTACTACAAATACTTATTGATAATTTATCGAGTAGAATTTAAGTGAATATTGGTATTAATCTGTTACCAATAAAATTAGTTACCAATGTAAATATTAACTTTAAACAAATGTGTGTGAATTTATGAACAGATATTTCTTGTGAACATTTGTGTCCAATGATTGATGTTAATGTATAGAATATGTATTTATATTAATCATAGCATTAATAAACTAAAGCTTCACAAAGACTCCGGTTTATACATAACGGTTATCATTTAAGAGAAAATACTTTTTTTTTTTTAATTTTAGGATATGTTTTTTTAAAATACTTAACTGTCGATCTGTGAAATTATTCTTTGGTAAGTACATCATAAAAATAAAATAAAATACATTAATCAACTTTTTTTTTAATAGTCGCCAGGCTACAGGTAACCTTTACAGTGTCTCAAATGGATATATTGATCTAACATGAATTTCTCCCAAATCTTCCATAGGTTCCAAACAAAACTTATAATGACATTGAGATCAGTACAGTTAAATGCTTCAACTCTAGTAAACTAAGTCTTTTTATAGCAAAGACCTCATACTCGCACAAAAGCCCCCGTCTTCATTCCGCCAGATGATTGTTCTATCAACTCCTTTTATTTTATGTGGACTTACAAACTTTGTTGCTCAACTGGAACATTTCCAAATTTAAAACTGATGTGCTATGCCTTCTGTTTCATTTAATCTGCTGATGAACAGCCAACAGAAAGGTCCCCTTCAATTATTATCCCTTGTTGAACTCTTTTGTAGATTCTCCACTAATTCACATTTTTCTATCATTACGAATCTAAAGATCCTTTTATCAGAGATCCTATCACAGTTAGGGATGTAAGCAACTACATCCTAGGAATGTCTATTTCTCCAAAACTCTCACCATGGCTTCCTCCTAGGGTATCAGCAAATACCCAATGAAAAGACCTTTTCACCAGTATAGGTCACACGATGCATAACTCTAAATATTATTTAAATGGTGTATTTGAGATGAGAACAAAACGCTATAACTCTGATTCCCACAAGATTCCCAATACAACAGATTTATTTCAAGGAGAATAGATGTCAATAACTTCATTGCAAGTTGTTTACAAACCCAAAGCATCTTCATTTGAGTTATAATTCTTGGCATTAAAAATTATTATTTTTTACATCAATGTACCAATTTTGAAATATTAAATTCTTTTCAATAGTGCAAATAGTTTGTTTTCCCATTTTAACCAAAATAACATTTTCCAAAGAAGATCCACATATTGTTTAAAGCCTATAATTTAGTGAGAAAAATCGTATTTTTTTTTTGTTGTTTTGGTCTTAAGTTAGTTTCCTCCTAAAATTTTGAGATTGATTGATATTTGTTTTATGTGAGAATGGTTAGAGCACCATTTGGTAAAGAACATATCTGAATATTTGGATATTCCAAAATGGAATATTCCTTCCCATTATTGTTTTTAAAATCAGATATTTTTTTAATATTTAAAAATGATTAAAATCTTCAGCATTTTTTTAATCAACTTAAAATAGCAGTAATAAGTTTTATAAATAAATAATAGATTGACAGTTATACTATGTATTCCAAACTAGTGCTACATTAAAATTATACACCATTAATTAAATTTTATATTTTAGTTAAAACATATCTTAACACATTTAAATTGGCATGAAACATCGAACAAATTGTAAACTTAAAATTATCGTACAAATATGAATGAAGTGGAAACTTACTCGTTACTGCTGTAGTAAAACTACTATTTTTGTGATTTATAATATTTAACATGTAATAAAATTATATAATTTACTTATTTCATTAAAAAATATGAACCTCTCCTAAAATTATAAACCTAGTAAGGCTGTGTTATCTTTTAAGCTTGTACGCATCAGTTTAAAGAATATTGTGAAAATTTCACTAGGGAGTTTAGTAAATGTCAGCCTATTATAGATAACCATACTTGCATGTACCATTATATACAGATAATGATTTCTTCCCAGCAGGAGCATGGTGGGTAGATCTGTGAGGGGGGGGAGGTATGGACAAACACGATTTTAGGCTATCCAATGATATAGTTTTAGAAGGCTTTATTTAAAATCTAATTTAAAAATCTGAATTACACAATGAGGATATTTAAATTTTAAAAGGGACTATGTGTACCTCATTCGAATTTGAACCTATCATGTTAAACTTATTTTCACAACACAGTCGGAATTTTGTACATAGTCTTCTGATTTCTCCAACTGCTGACTACTTGTGTATTCATCCATTTCTAAACCCAAAATGAGTAACCCCAAATATTTCCTAGGAAATATTATTTATTTTCTAAAAATTTTTTATAAATTTAAGCATTGTAAGACAACTTTAAATATGGAGAGAGGAGAAAATAATCAACAACACAAATTTGATTGATATAATAGGTAAACTTGATATATATTTTTTAAATTTACATCTTAATTTATTAAAAAAACTAAGAGAAATAAATGTATGGTTTGTGGGAAAAGTTAATAGATCCAAAGGGAACTAGTTTTTTGGAATCTAAGTAACTATCCACTCAGCTCACCCCCTTGCAATTCTAAACCTAAAAAAATTAATGGTAACCTACCACTTTTGATACCTTTAATTAAAGTGCATAAAAAAGAAAATGTTCAATGAAAAAGTGATCAAATTAATCATCCTTTCTCGAAATTTTGCACGATCTTTAATTTATAATTATATAATATTTGCTACTCCGAAGGGGTTTGCTCAAGATCTTTATTTTATTAAAAACTATTTATGGAAGACGAACAGTCAAGTTTTAACTCTCAGTGGTTTAATAGTGTATAATGGAAGTTCATAATGTTTAAAATTCCATAAAAAGTACCACTTTGGTAACAGCTTATGTGTGGACAGCTTATTGTAGTAAAATTAATATTGTTGATTATCCAAATTTTAAGGAGGTAAATCAATTTATTACAAAATATAATCACCAAATAGACAACATAAAAATTAATAAGGAGGCATAGGTTAGGTTAGATGACAACAATATTATATAAAGATCAACTATAAAATAGGTCTAAACTTGTCACCTCTGTTTTGGTAGGATCTTTGTTTCCCAGGCTTTGACGGTACTAACAGTGATTTTTAAAATTAATATCTAACTTTTCTTATGTGAGTGCTACCAGTCTATTTGTTATAGACGTTATAGGAAAGAATCAAAATTATTTTTATTTATGGGTGTGTGAACCAGAGTGCAATATCAACAGCTAGATTTTTAATTAAAGGTATCCACATCTATACATCACACAATTAGTTGATAAACTCAGCAAACCAAATCGGTGTCTAATAAAAAGAGGAACGGAAATAGAGTTCTTGATGAGCTATCTCAAATTGAAGTTTTGATAATTTGCAGAGAATCCATCAATTCTCTTCGCCAAGTTTCCAACACAACAGAATTATTAGTTAGTTCTGTGCGCAAAGTTACAAAGTTGCACAATTTTCAGTCCTATAAAATTCAAAATTTACATGAGATACATGAAGATGATTTTGATAGGACACTTGAATTTTTGAAAAATTAGTAACATTGTAAGAAATAATAAGATATTACTGAAAAACATATGCTTTTTATCTGAGTGCACTTTCTTTTCACTGTATATGGTTTTATAAATAAATATAACTGCCACTATGCAATGACAAAAACCTCCACGCATTTCTCGAGGACTGTTCCAAGTGGCAAGAAAAGTTTAATGTTTTGGCGGATATTTTTGAAGACAGTATTATTGTTCAATTTTTTATTGTGGGAAATTTGAACAGTGACACCCTAACTTGTTTGAGGAGTACATAAACCCTACCATGACAGTATTTATTGAGAATCGGCAAAATGAATAAGGTCAGTTGAAATGGGTTCAAAACTTAGTTTACTATCAACATGATGGAGACTCCACATTATCACAGGAATGTACGAGGTTGATTTGAACAATAATTTTCCTAGCCAACTCCTGACTATTAAGTGGCTTACAAAATCACTTGATTTGACACCCGTAGACTATTTTTTGTGGTGGACAATTAAAATCTGTAGTAAACAAAATACCTCCAGTTGATTTAGCGGATTGAGAATTTGAATAATAATGGAGTGTGGGGCTATACCAAGAAAAACAATTTTTTTTTTCAAAAACTCAGAAGCGAGTTTCAGAACAGGCTGTATTATTGCATGGAAAGAAGTGGTGATTATTTCGAATCTTCTGTTAAATATTAGAAGAAAATGGAAAAAAAAAGTAGTAAGTGTAATGTTACAAAGAGTATATTGAATTTTTTTTTTATTTAGCCAGCGGCAATAGAATATACAACAGTAGCATATGGAGTGTTTAGCTTTTGTGAGGGACATTTCTGGTGGTCAGGAATCTTCTCACCTGACTCCTGTAAAATGACTATGAACAGAAAATGGATGTCCTCACTTCTATTCTGCTTTGCTCTAGGATAAGATCACTCTTTCTTCATCTTGCCTTTCAATTCTTTCTTTCCATCTCTCCTGGAGTTTTGAGTGTAATAAGTTCACGTGTCTGGGTAACTGGAATTCCACCCCTTGTTATGAACAAACAAAGCAGTTGAAGAAATTGATTTTTCAGAGCTTTTGGGAAAGTAAGTACCTTTTTGTCATAAAAAGACATCAATATAGTTAGAGTTTTTTTATACACAAATTAAAGTTACAAATTTATCTATTTTTTCACGTATATCCTGCTACATTAAGACACTTATCATTATTGGCAAACAAGTTTTTAATACCCTCACCATAAAACTCCTTTGCCTGTGAGTTAAAACATACATTGACATTGTCCTTCTCCTCCTTGTTTTTTTTTTTTTTTTTTAAAGCTGTGACCTGTTTGACACATATGACACCCAAGTCTCGTCGTCTGTCACAATATGACTGAGGAAATCATCACCTTCAAAACTATAGCTGAAAATATAAGTTAGTGCTGCACCCACCCCCTGAGTTTTGTGGTCATCAGTGAGAAGTTTAGACACCCAGTGTGAATAAAAATTTGTGGTTGCCTACCTTGTCAGATAATTCTATAATTTTGAAATGCTGGTTTTCTTGGAGTTTCTCATTTACGTTTTCAACCAGTTCATCTGTCCACATCTTTCAGTAGTCTGTCCAACCCGAAACAAATTTTCTAATAACACTATCACTAAAAATTCACTTTCCGTACGTTGCACAAAATTTGTGATAAATGTCCACTGCATTACAGTTATTTTCTCACAGAAAACGAATAACAATAGGTACTTTGCAATCAATGGTAACAGTCATTTTGAACAACAGCTGACTCAGGAACATGCAGAATGACACTGCCTGAACTAGTCTACAAAACTGTGCAAAGATCCTACATAGAAAGTCCTCTGTATTCTAGATAGAAACAGAACTAACTATACAAACAATCCTAATATGAACCATAAAACTTACAGATATTGTTTGTGTATGAGAAATATTTTTTTTTTTTTTATGAATCTTTTTATATTAGTGATAAACAGTAAATTACCATAAATGAAGAAGGTAATTCTTATTTTTATTCCATTAATTTACTTACTTTATGTTGGTATAATTAATAAGGATGTAGAAAAAAAAATGGTAGCAAATTAAAAAAAAATTGAATTTCTACCTTTAAATTCTGAGTTATTGAAAAATGAAGAGGTTTTGGAATATAACCAAAATATCTTGTTTAGCCCAGTTCAATACTTCTGGGCTGTAGAACACTCCACAGACATCCCTACAAAAATCAGTTTTTCTTATCAGAGGACCTTAAAATGGATATTTTTGATCCAATCGCATAACTTTCTCTGTAATACATAGATATGAAAGTAAAAATATGTTCTAAATAGTAATTCTCTGACCTCACACCTCGATTCTCCGTTAAAATTATTCACAGTAAATTAATTTTGTAACATGCTATACATGCACAAATTACCGTAAATTGTAGACTACAAGGATGCAAATTGCCTCAAAGTATCTGGCTTCATTATATGTAAACTACACAATGAAGTGTAAAATTAGTTTAGAGCTGTTCAATCAATTTAGATCCTGCTCTACATTATTCAGGTTTACACAAGTATTAATTACTATAATTTAAATATACCTCTGTTTGTTAATAAATAACTATTGACCTGGACTTGTGAGGTGTTTCAAAATTAAAATAAAACAAACACAATTTCTCACATATAATACGTTTATTAACTCAAAAGTACTTCAATGCCAATGTTACCCATTTGTAATTTGATTTCTTCTCCAATTTTTTTATCTCCTTTTCTTATTTCTGGACTGTAATCCCAATAACTTGAATTTTCCCTTCTTGAAGATCTCACAAAATATTTAAATTAACACATTTACAAATCATATACACATATTTATTTTTCACATAGGATGAAGGATGCTACACACCATTGCTCAAGCTACTGAAGCTTTAATACTCTAACTCATAAAATAAAAATACAGAAAAAAATACAAAATGGCAAACATTAAATATAATAATTAAGATTGATTTGATTATTAAAAAAATGAAGTGTAAGTTTTTATATTATTTTTAATTACCCAGTGTATGAAATAGACGAAGTTTCGGGTCAAATTGACACATAGTAAAGTATGCGAAACATCAAGATGACAATTATATATTTTTTTATTTCATGGTAAGTTTTGTTGCTTTGTTTTATAGTATTTAGTTATATAAGAAAACACTTAATTTTCTGAATCTTCTAGACTTTGTATTTTTGTTTACAAAAATTGGAAAATGTTTTCAAAAATGTTATTTTTAGGCAGGATGCACACTGGCGAAAACCACTTTAGGAAACTGGTTTCATGAAACGAGAAACTATAGTTGCTTGCAACAGATAGGTTAGATTAACATAGGGCGGTGCACTTTATGAAACTGTAGTTTCATTGATTTCTTGAAACTGGTTTACACAAAATCCAAACAATATATTTCGTATTGGCAGTTTCATGTTCAAGTGGTTTTACGACGTAGTAAATTAAATAAAGTTTTAAAAATACTTACCACAGTCGATTGCTATCAGAGAAATCAATTCCCGATTCTCGATACCGATAGCATTGATACTTATATTCATTAAAATAGTGTAACTTTTTAGCGACACATCCATAACCATAATATTTCTAAACACCTGTACTGTTTTTAGTATGGCAGACATTTCTTTAAAAAGGAAGTTAGCAGAAGCTGTCGAAAACTATCCCTGCCTATATGATTTCCACCTAAAGGAGTACAGCAACAGGGATAAAGTTCAAAGAGCATGGCAATCAGTGGCACAAGAATTGGACTCATCAGGTATTTATATTTATTTTATATTTAAATAAGTACAAAACAATAAACAATATGTCAACTTTAAGAGACAGATACATTGTTAGATAAAGCAGTTAAGCCTTTGTACATACTTCAATCCAACAACACTATGGTCTGTATCTTATCGCTGTTTTCATGAGTCAACTCCCACTGTGGCGGAATCGCTATGCCTGGAATCAAGAAATATGTTTTAAGATAATTCCTGATGGCCTTTGCTGTTTTTAAATTTTTGTCCACAATACGATGACATACATTTTCATCACTGGCCTTAAATTCTGGTAAAGTAGGTTCATATGCAGCACCTTCTGATTTCCGGATGTAATTGCAACTATAGGCTTGACCACTTTCTCAGAACAACCAATAGGGACATCAAATATTAAGCTGATCCTGCGTGTTTTTGAAATTTTTGAACTCTGACATGTTTGCCGTCTATTGCACCGATGCAGTTTTCAAACTCCAAAGTTCCAGGTAGCACTGTGCTATGCACTTCCACATATTTTCATTAGGAAATGGCATGTACAGTGGTTGTGAACAACTCCATTTGCCTCTGTTGTCTCTGCTACAACCAAACCAATAGTTTGTTCCCCTCTCATATAATATTAGGCCAAAGATTTGAACGAGTTACCAGTAGCATATTTCCTTTAAAAAATGTAAAAATTAGAACTGTAATAAATTAATTAACTTTAATTACTGAAAATAAATGTTTAATTAATGTAATTCTAATTACATTAATTAAGTAATTAGTTAGTCGAATAATTAAACTAGTTTAACGTTTTATTTCAGCGAAAGAATGCAAAGAGACTTGAGGAACATGAGGATTGTATTTAGCAGGAATATTAAATCACCCCCATCTGGTTCCAAGGTCAAAAAGAAACCATAGCCTCTTCTACAAACTATGATGTTCCTGAAACCAAATATTACTGCGAAAGGGAATGATCAGCCTAGTAACCTACCAACTCTACCATCCACGGTTGACGACTCATCAGCAGCCAATAACACCCAGTAAGAATGTGTTGACGATGTTGTACCATTATAAGAGGAACCTTTTGAGTAAGGTGAAGAAACTAACAAAGAAACTGGGAAGAAAATTCCTGTACAGTTGAAACTACAACAATCGAACTTCACTCCCCCCCCCAAAAAAAGCCAGTCAAGCCAGTCAATGCTGATGCAGTAGTAGTGGATTACATGAAGTCAAAAAAGAGTGTCACTAGTGATAATCCTAGAAAGCAATTTTTATTGAGTTTACTTCCAGATGTTGAAAACATGACTACACCCCAATTCAAGATATTTCAGAGGGAGGTTCTCCATTTGATTGCTGAACCAGCATGGCGTACATATCAGAAGCCATCGATCAGTGCAATCTCAACACAGTCATGATCGAGGGAGTCTTCACAATCAACATCAACTGCCAATTAGCTTCTACATTCTCAAAACTACAGTGTGGAAGAAAATGATCAACTGTATAATGAACTAGCAGCTTTTCTTACGAGTAAACCCTTACAATAAGTTACTTTTTGTTTTGTTTTATGTTTAATGCAAAACATTTGGCAATAATAACACGGTTTTGACTTACATCAGTGTAATTGTTATTTTTCCTCAGCACTCAAAGCTAACCTTCAGTTGGTGTCCTTCCTTGTTATTAGTGGGCTAACTAATTCCACCAAACGATCAAAGAGTCTTCGACATTCTAAAAACAATCCTTAAATTTGACAGGAACACTGCACAATTGATGAGCTACAATGTAAGTACTGTGTTGACGGTCCCTGATCAACGGGTGAACCCAATACTTCCTTCTTTTCTTTTTCTTTAGCCACCACCATAAAATAACCCCATCAAGATCAAGATTGAGCTACTGTGTTGACGATCCCTGATCAACGGGTGAACCCAATACTTCCTTCTTTTCTTTTTCTTTAGCCACCACCATAAAATAACCACATCAAGATCATCCGAATCCATCACGAAACTGATGAAAACCCGTTTCTTCTGTGTGCATGTTTTAAATGAAACGGTTTTCTTGAAACCGATTTCTCCAGTGTGCACCCCACCTTAGAAACTAATATCGTTCCAGTTTCTATAGCAAGGAAACACAGCAATAAGATAATGTTTCAATTTTTAAGTCATCATCTTCAATTTTTAAGTATTCACTTTGAAGATTTATCAGGATTATATTTACTATGTGGAAAACAAATACTTTTATTTAACAAATATAACAAAATAAAAAAATATTTAGTATACCCTGTTGATAATGATGTTAATTATTCTGATTCTGAACAAATAATACGATCAAGAAGAAAATCATGTTCCGCTATTGGTAAATCTGGTAAGATCTGTTCATTGAAAGCAACTGCAATAGTTGATAACTGACTACTCTTCGCTTTACATTTTGTCAAGAATTTGTCATAGTATCCTTTACCTCTGCCCATTCTGTGACCATTTAATGTGAATGCTAATCCAGGGACGATAACTAGGTCTAATCCACCTGAAATAAGTATAAATGTTAGTTATTTTTATCTCTCTGAGTAATTTAGCAACATTTTTAGCTCACTCTGTATACAATAAAATCTAATAATATGGCAGGTTCAGAACTTTGGCAATGCTGGTTAAATCAAATATACAAATTTCTATAAAGTGTAAAGCAATATTTTGTGATTAAAAATAACATTCTGTGTAGTAACAATGACTATTCATTTAGATTAAACAAATGATCACACACGGCTAACAAACAAAAATGTACAGTACAAAAGTTTAAAATTTTCGTTTAAAGACTTTTAATTAAATTACCTCTTAAAAATTTTTAAATCACTGAACATATTCACAGTACTATAACATGTATTTAAAATGCTAAAAGTAACTTTCAGTCTCTCAATTAAAATCAGATATTTCAGGGATGATTTCAGAAGTCTGGGTAGCATCTCTGTCTTCTTTAAATTTGATGTGACATATTTTGGCAATATCTCAAGACATATAATTTTTTTTCGATTTGTTGTTTGGTAAATGAAAATTTTGGGTTAGCTGTAATAAAATCATAACTTAAATTTGGCTATTTTGGTCACATTTTGCTCAGATTTAGCTTTTAAAAAACAGTATGTATTAGTTGCCATCTTCCAAAAAATCCTGGTTCAGTAGTTAACCGTTAAAAACTAAAAAAACAGTTCATTAAGCTGTTATAAAAGACCAAAATTTTCAGAAACATCTCCCAATCTCATTCAAATTTTAGTCAAATGCAAAAATTAATGACTTAAACCAATGTACCAAATTCAAGGTGTAGGGTTCTTTTTAAATATATTAATATCTTTCAAAGTATTCTTTTAAATTTGTTAAAAAAATGATAAGGGAAAACTTAGCAATAAAGCTACATTTCAAAATGTACCACCCATAAGCTGTACTAGCAACATTTTTGGTGAAATGATTACTATTATTATTTATAGTTAGTAATTTGGTTTTATGAATGATTGAGGAATTTAGTGCAATATTTTTTTACTGTTTACTTTAATTATTTTTATAATATCTTGTGTTGTTAAGTCATTATGTCCCTGAAAAGTAGGTTTACAATTTTTTTTTCATATTTATTATAAGCATACTATTTAATGGGTGTAAGAGCCAGTGCTAGCTGACCTAAAATTTTACAAGGGTAATACAGGTAATTTTGTGCTTGCAAGAGTGATTTCTACTGGTGAGAGAGGGAAACTCTGGCATCGAAGGGGTGGAATAAAGCCATTAGACATAAGAAGAGAGGCATGGGATTTCCAGAATAGTCACATGGTTTTTAGCTTATTGTGGTTGACTACATTCATTTAAACAGAAATTATATTAATCCAAGGATCTTGTTGAATGTAGGTATACCTATTACAAGCTTAGACAGAACCTTAGCCACATAAAACAAGATTTATTTTAATAATGTAAATCGTCATTTATGCTAAGAAAAAGAAAAACACATTAGATAGCATTTCGGTTAATTAAAGGCATAATGATGTGGGACTATTCTCTGATATGCACTAACCTAACCCAACATACATATTTTGTTACATACATATCCTGACAAAGAATTCTACATATGGTATGTTGATGTGGTACAGGCAGGAAATAGTTAATCTATTGCAGTTTTTCAAATGTAAAAATTATGTACTGCATATTCATTTACTGTCTAAATAGAACAAAAGCTTGGACATCATAATTCATATCCTTTCAAGTCTCGGCTTCTGAGAAACCTAAGCTGGGGATCATTAGCCCTTACTTCCCCTCCATCGTTCCAATTCCTCCTAACCAGAACTGCACACACTCCTAAAGTGGAGATTTAACACGAGTCATTAAAAAGGTGTTGACACTCATTCTATTCTCCCTATTACTACTTACCCAACCAATACCAATATGAAGTATGGAGTAAGTTTGATAGTCACAAAAAATTTCGGATTTCATTTTTTACTAATCTTTACCATTCATGGTCTCAAGAAAACTGAAAATGTAATTTCAAACGACCTCCCAAGAAAATTTCATATTCATATAGTTACAAGATCTGGCAAGACCAACTAACCGATACTAGGATAGTGAATGAAGGCTCCTTCACATAAGGCCACCTTCAAAACCCTCTAAGGCTGAGATGCTGTGCACATAACAGTGGATACTTTTTAATACATAGACACCTAAAGTTTGTTAGGGCCTAGCCAACGCTAAAAAAAATAGTGATATAGATGATTGATTTTCTAAACCTTGTAACAACTGTTTTAAACAAACTTACCCTACTGGGTAAGACTTCTTGGTTTACCAATACAATTTTACAATTCCTACAAGGCTCAAGAAACCAACTGTTAGATATTACATTTATACATTGTATGATGAAGCAGGGTAAGTAACATGATGGCAACCATCAAATTGTTGTTTATTGTAGGCATACTATTTATTTTATACAGAATAAAGAAAATAATTCTTAATATTTATTAGAGCAAAGAGAGACCATTTAGTCCTCTATTTATTTTTATCCTAAAGAAATAAGATAATTACTTTAATAACTATAGTAATACAAACCTGTCTCTAATGCATCCTCTCTTTGATCAGATAATAAAGGTTGAGCAATATTCCATTTTGTTTTTGGTAAACTTTGTAGATCTTGCATGGAATAAAGTTGTACCATTACCATTTCATCTTTGTTGTACCTATACAATTCAAATGGATATTATCCACTGTTCACACAATTTACTAGTGAAATATTAAATATTATATAATATAACTAAATGAAAGAAAAAATTTCCAGAATGAACAATTCATTTATAACAAATTGATGTTTCAATGACTAAATCATCACTTCAATTTGTGTACACATAACAAATGAAGATGATAACTTAATCATTGAAATGTTGTCTTGTTACTAATACAGTGTTTATTATGGAAAATTGCGTTTCCTTTTTTTGTGATTGAAGTTTTGAACAAGTGTTGCACATTTCAATGGAATATATGTGTTTTTATAAATTATACATGAATTAATTGGTGTAAATATGGGTATATTTCAAACAAAAATAGTTTATTAATTATTATGTTGTACATAAACATATTTGCTTTTTGTTTGGCACAAAATTTCAGGACTTTAAATTGTAGTTTTTCAGTTACATGCAGCATCATTGAGAATTTTTGCTGAAACATTTCTATTGAAATATTCATCCTGATGAGACGAAGCCACATATTGATATTAATTAATTATTTGTGCAAAAACAAATATAGAAAAGGACTAGTATATGTTATAGTTTTTAGTAACTTATATTTTAATTACAACTAGTATTATACATGCACATTCAGTAATGGAAAGACAACAATATCATGGCTTGACGGTGGCACTTTATATCAGTGTAGAATTGGGGTTCTATATATAATTTTATGTCCATTTTACCCAACAAAAACTAGAACATGCAACTCTACATTATTATAATATAGGCCAATTTATACTAGACAATTTGATATAACATGTTGCCGTAAATCCGTATAACATGTGATTGCTGCACGCTAATCCTGATAGAAGACATTTCTACAGACTCAACTAGAAGCACTCTTAATTATTTTCTGCGATTATTGCTTATTTTCATTCAGTATTTTTAAGCTACTAAGGAACAAAGTATATATATATATATATATATATATATATAATTTTTTTGAAGGTCAAGTACCTATAGTGGAATGATTGGACTAATTTTTTTAGCCTCCACAGGAACTGAACAGCTCCTATAACTTGTGAAATTAAAGTGGTAACAATTCTGTCAACTGAAAGATTGTGAAATAATTTAAAATTACAAAGATATCTTATAAAATTATAGAAACATATAAAAATAATATTGTAGAAGAATGTCAAAGTACAGTAAATGTTATGTGTATGTAAAACATCTATTCTGTGATATTCAAAATCTCATCTGAGATTTTTACCCACCTGAATAAATTTAAACTCAAATAAGAGTGTTCTTGACTCCCATCAAAGAAAACGAAAGCGATTGTTTGGGAAAGTATTTGGATTCTAATCAGTCATTGTAGTGGCACTATTTAACTTATAAATTATATGTCATGTTAATTAATTATAAAACACTTTAAAACTGGTTTGTGCTAGAGTTTTATATTCAGTGCAGTTGGGTCACCGTTTTCACAAACATAAAATAGATTGTGGCTGATAAACTGTGATTAGAACCAGTACAACTTTCAAAACTAGGCTATATAGTAAGCAGAGTAATAACAAGCCACAAAATGAAAGACTAAATATTAGCTGTAAACAAAACATTTAAAGACCTCACAGTTTACAGCAAAGCATGGTTAGGATCCATGAATCTGTGGTTTAAAGCCCCAGTAAGTTTCAACTTTATTCTACCCTTATTATTCTAACAAGAAACCATAATGGTAGAAAACCCCAAAAACCGACCATTATGTTTATGTTAATAAAATAATTAGTGAATAGAACTAGTAATTTAACTCCTTTTCTGCTTGTGATGTAATATTATATTACATCATTGCTGTCCTGTTTTATTCCGTTTTCTATTATTGTTACGTTGAAGAATAAAGTGCATCATTTTCGTAGATTTTTCATAGGAGTTTTTAACCAAATGAATTAAAACACAACTTTCCTAAGAAAATCACTTTATTGTGCAAAACAAATATAAGATGACGTTTCAATGACTAAGTTTTTACTTTTTTTTGGGAGTTATAAAATACAGTTAGGTTAGAGTAAAGTGAAATATGGTTTCCTTGTTTGGAAATGATATTGTATAACTTTAATATAATCTTAGTCATATAATAACAGTGATAGTGACTTTTTAGACAACTCGTTAGATATTGATGATGAAATAAGTATTCCAGGTGATCAAAATAGACTAGCTTCAGAAGCTTTCACACAACCACAACCAAGGTAATAATAATGCACCTAGAATAAGTGGCAAACAAGTGACAAACAAGTACCAGAATTGTTAGATTATCACAAATTGATTGTTCATTGTGAACATACAACGTAGATTGACTAGTAAACAAGGAATGAAATATTCAGATTGATGATCCAACAGATATATATTCTATATTCAAAATTATTGTAATTGATGAAATAATTTACAAGATTACAAATGATTTACATGCAGACAAATGTATATGCTGAACAACTTGTAAAAGATAAAGTCTGAAACTTTTTTCCCATTTTCATGATAGGAAACACAGAAACAAAGATGAAATATTTACACTTAGATCATTTTCCATATAGTATTATCAGGAATTAATTGGAAACTAGAAATTGATGAGTATTTTACTTGAAAACCTTTGTACTCAACTCCGGGCTTTGGTTTTCTTATCCCTCTCATAAGATTAAGACTTGTTTCATATTTTCTTCATTTTACAAATAACCTGTTCCAGAAAAGAACAAAAAACTATATAAAATCAAACCCGTACTTAATAATTTAATCAAACTTAAGTAACTTAATTATTATTATTATGTTCTAAATTGATTTTCTACTGTTTACACTCCTAAAAATGAGAATGCAGTAGATGAAAGCTTATTACTTTGGAAAGGAAGATTGAGTTTTAACAGTTTATACATTTAAAATGAGTTAGTTTTAGTATGAAATTGTACGTATTGTCAGAATCTTTAACTGGATATATTTATAAGCTTATGGTTTTATCTGGGTAATGAAACTGAAATAAATCAGAATCCATATGGTTACACATCCAATGTTGTACTTAAATATGAATGATTTACTAGATAAGGGTCACTGAACCTATACTGATAGTTTGTATTACAGCCCAGAACTTGCACTTACTTTGATAACACTGATTTAGTGGGCACAATCAGTACTAACAGAAAAACTGTACCTAAAGAGTTAGTTAAAATTGAATTACAAAATAAAATGGTCAAGCCCATGCTAAAACCACACAACTTAGAGTCTTTAGGCATATAGGGATAGTAATTTTTATAAAGTCGAAGTCTTTTAAGCAGCAGTTTAAATTGTCCAGACAGACACGGGCATAAAACGAAAAGAGTCCTCAGTTTTATCTAAGACTTTTTTTTACTAAAGTTTTACTAAAGAAAAATCAGTGAAAATTCAATGCCTTAATGGGTACTGAATAATTGTTTGCCTCACATCTCTCGAAAAGAGCTTTAACAACTTATTCACTACAATTTCTCATTGTGTAGTTAAATTAAGCTGTATTCATCATACAAAAAAAACTATAATATATGATTTTGCACTGTAATTTATTTTCAAATAGAAATAATTTTTTTAGATTTGTAGGTTCCAGGTAGAAGGGGAGGGGGACATTATATCCGAGCATTTTCAATGTTACCAATACTTAGGGAGGTGGAACGTATAACTTATTTCAATTTAAGAGGCCCTATTAAAAATATTGTTGAACATCATTATTTAGAAAGAAAAAACAAAGAAAGGAAGAAGGAAGTTGAGTTTTTACATTTTTTATTTCTTAAAAAAGTTAAATTATATATTTAATATTAATATCATATTTATATGTTCGTAAAATGTTCCCAGAAGTAATATTACGATAATATCCTTAAAAAGACACTAAATGTAGGCTATTTTAGACCAAAACAATCGTATTTTAAACCAAAGCAAACATATATTTACTTAATTTTGCTCTAGATTCAGTAGAAGATGCATAAAGTGTTTTAGTTTTCAACCCTATCTCATCCTTTCTTGTGTAGCTTTTAATGTTACAAAGCTTATACCTTAAGTTTAAGGTGGACAGTTGAAGAACAAAAATATGCATGCAACTATCTGAAAAGTGACCACTTTCTTAATAAAATATAATGATAAACTGATATACTGTTGGAAATTTGTTTATAAACATCCAAATTATCATTTCTAGGTCTATATTTTAAATTTTCAATATTTCCTAATTATATGTTTTATACTTGTTCAAAGGGAAAACAGTAAAGATTGGCTAAAGAAACTGAAAACTGCTAATTATTGTAATGAACATTTTCTGATATCTAAAAATAGTAAATTGTAGTTTTTTCATAATTTGCTGTTGCACAAGTCATAAAGTAAAAGTAAGGTTTTTAAAAATAAGAGCTGAAGTGGTTATAAGTTATTTTCTAGATACTGCAGAGGATAAATCGGATTCTGGATGTCACGCCCAGAATATACATATATCGACTATATATAGTAATACGAGGTGCTTTATTGCATTGTTAAATATAAAAGACCAACTTTTCCGGCTGCAGGAGTTGCTATATATCAAAATACTGCAGATTCGACCAACATTGTTAGTAATTTCATAGATATACACTTACGTAATACTGAAACATATGGTTTCAATAAATCAGAAATAGGTGAAATTTGCATAGCCCATGTGTAACTCAAAATAGAACGGAAATTCTATTAATAGCTATTTATATTTCATCGAAAAACACTGTAAAAGAGGTGATTAGTTTTTTTACATAGAAATTTGCTTATGTATACAAAAGTAAGCTTCGAGCTACTTGGGCTAACATTACACGAGATGTCTATGATTTTGAGGGGAGACTTCAACATTAATTTTGCTTTACAAATGGAATCTGTGACACTAGTTCATTTATTAAAGAAAAATATTGAATTTAATATGTCTAATGAGCCGACACAGAGTACTACAAGATATGGGACCACTATCGATGCTGTTTTCAATAGATTTCTAGACAAAATTGAATCAAGAACATTTATCTCTTATCTCAGTTACCATGAGCGAATAATTTCTTTTCTAGAGTAGTCAAATGATTGTAATAATGATAATATTGATGTTATGGATAATGAATAAAATCATTGAAGAATGAAAAAAACAATGTAAAAATAAAGTATGAAAATAATTTTGTTACTAATTTCTATGTAAGGAAGGTTTTATAATTTGAATAAAAATTTTGTGTACTTTGCAAATTTGTTTTATGCAGAACGTTTTTCAACAACCAAAATACTTTCCATAATAAGTTTTATATATTATATTTATCAGAATATCACCATAAAAGTTTAAAACTTCTCCCATGTGGTCTTAAGCACACCTGTTTTTTTTTTTTTTTTTTTTTTTTTTTTTTTTTTTTTTTTTTTTTTTTTTACTTAAAAAAAAAATTTTTTTGAAACAATAAGTCTTTGGTAATTCTTATGTACTCAGTGAAAGTAAATATATATGTATAAGAAATAAATACAAATGTATATATAATAGTAATCACAAACCTAGGAATAAAACATTTCTTCCCAGAGCGTAATATGTCTTCGACAATGTTAAGAGTATGAATCTCATCATCCATGTTAAGATAGATTGACACTCGAGAACTTTGTTTATAAGCGGGAAGGTTTAACAACTAAAACAGAATATCAATCATGGTGAAATATATCACAAAATAGGACTTTGTTAATTTTAAAACTATATAATAATATCTGAAAAACCTTAAAATAAACATTTGTAACATAATATAGTTAAAAAGTTTGTTGTATGTAGGTTATAAACTCAAACTTTTGGTGAGATAGATCAAACTAGAGTCCTAGGCCAATTTCCTATGCTACCAATTGTTGTCCAGGAAATATATACTTGTTATTTGGAGTGATTGGTAGAAATGTGAATATTTATTTAGAACTGTTTTATTTCCAGTTCTAGCAGCTTGAAACATAGAAGATATTTTGGACAGAATATTCCTAAAGGATTGATGGTGTCACCACAGTTGTACATCAATAGAGATGTAATCTCAGATCAATATCTAGTCCTAATGGTACAAAATAGCAACTCATTCTGCAATTTGTAACCTACGAATGAAGACCAATCTAAATAATAACTTTCTAGATATTTGTTGGTACTATTTGTTTTTATGGGTATTATACATTAGTCTTAAATTTTGGAATGTGCACAAATTTGAAGTTCTTACTACTTTTTCTGTACATGTGTTAAATTTTAAACAGTGAAATAGCACAGCATTTGGAAAACCACAATAATATTAACCGTGCTTGAAGTTACACAACTGTTGATGGTTCAGTACTCTGAACTACAGCGAGATAGGAGTATTGCTCTGCCAAATCACTGTAAATACATCCTGGACCTTAAGTTTACATGTTTAATGGTTTGGCTGTATTTTCTGCGCAACCAATACCCACTATTGTTTCAGCATAGCCTTAGTTTCATTACTTCAGAAGGTTACTAACAGAAGGTTATATTATATCCACATCTGCTGTAAAAGTTGTATTACGCAGTATATATTTCATTAACATATTAATTTGATAATGAAATTCATCTCTCCTCACAAACTTTTTCATATACACACAAATACAAAACCAAATATTAATGAAAAAATTAAATTAATATCAGATTGGAAATTATATGTCAAAAATTGAATATGAACTTTGGATGTTGTTTAGAAGGTTGAATTTCTCGAATTAATACTGTTTTAATGAAACGATGAACTGTAGGGAATGGCACAAATGTTAATAGCTACTTTTTTGAACTTAGAGTTAAAAAGTGATATTTCTACGAAAAACTAAATTTTCATATTTTAACTTCAGATCATTTTATCTGTACTACATTTACATGTGCTCACAAGGCAGTAAAAAACCTGTAATTGAAGAGTGTGCACTATCAGGAAGAAACCGATCCATGTCATTGTCTGCAATCTTACCACTTTGAAAAATATAAAGATAAACTGATGACTGATGTAATAGGTGGAATTTAAAGTTCTATTTTAAAAAATACAAAATTCTAAAATTACCAACGATGTATACAAAACTGGGTACAATATGAAATATTAAGTTTTTTTATAATCCAACTAGAGTATTGTATTTTCAAAATAAAACAGCACCACCATGATTATCCTATATGACAAAAAGTGCTACAATATCCTATGGACAGATTCAAACTTTAAAACATGGTGTGTGCTACTCTGTTTTGAAACTATTTAATAACCTTCCAGAAAATATTTAAAACAAAATTTCTATAGAAGGTTTAGGGGGTTGAGATAAAACATAGTAAGTGAACATGCATTTTATTCAGTAGAAGAGTACCTCACTTTATAACATTCTTGTTTCACGTATATGATCAATAGTATAAATTATATCGTAGGCTTATATATTGTAAAATTCATATTATAATGTAGCCTCATTCAATATTGTATTATATATAGAATTTGTGAAAAATGTATCTAATTCTAAGTTTATTACAAATTGTATGACATCTCGGATATGTACTACAGCCTTGGTGCTAGATGTACACTAAATAAAGCAATGAAATAAATAAATATACACATGGGAAAACACTGTTATAATTTGAAATAGTTGGAAGCAGCATATCGTCATAATGATTTACTGGTGTTTGTGAATTATAAGATTAGGTTTATTTATACAATTTGCATTAAATAGATGTGTATAAAATTAAAAGTAAGGTTCAAGAAAAATCTTAAGTATTTGCACACTATTCTAGGCACTGTAACATGATGTGGCACAACATTCTGCTGTGTTTTCTTTTTAGCAATGCACACACACACAAGCTTTTTCTGTTGCAAGCATAATTTATAAAAATGTGTGAGAATTATACTACCTTATTTACTACTGCTTCCGACTGGATTTGTTTCTCATATTTAGATAAAGCAGCAATCCGTTTTTTCATTTCTGCGCGCAGCACAGTCTTTGCACTTTGTAAACTGGTAGGTGTCAATCCTGACATTTCTGTTTGAAATGAAAGGTTGCTCATATTAATAAAAATAGTAGCCTAATATCCCACTTTACATTTATAAATATTACATTGTGACTATCATGATATATACTTTTCTGATAAATAATAATAAAATCAAGCTACTGTTTAACTGAAAACATTTTACTTAAGCAATATAAAATTACAGAAATTACAAAATAACCAATTATATTACTGATGACTTATTTTTTTATATTCAAATATACTAGTATTGACTGATTTATTAATTGTATGTGTTAATTGTTCTTATTTAATAATTTTCATGCTATTTTCCCATAAGCGATGTTAAAATCCTAGCATTTTTTATATTAGGCCTATAATTATTTCCCCCACTCCTGGTTTATATTATTCTTAACATATTAAGTCCTGTATATATAAATATAGGCCCACTAACAGTGAAAAACATCACATGAACCTTTTCAATCATCCACCGACAAAACCAAATAAAAGCCAACCAAAACTATAGTCACCAAAAATGTTAGTTTGTTAGTTGTCAATAAAAATGTGAAAATGAGCTATGGTCAACTTCTTTGAAAATATATTTATAAATTTAAATAGAATCCAAACTTGCTTTGCTTGTGCTAATCATTCCTGAACTGTAAATTTTATCGAAATGTTAAAAAGTTGTTGAAAATGCCGGAATTCCTCGAAAGCACCAGGACAAATTATTATTGCTGGGAGTTTTGAAAATTGTGAATTTTGGAAGAATTGTTAGTAAACTATAGGTAACTCTCTTGTCTGTTGAGTTGTTTATGTGTATAAATTTTGATATATCATTATAAATAATTATAGCCTGCGTTCAATCTCATTCAGTTAACGATTTTTAATATTATTTATTGCTTTATAGTGAGGATTTTAGGCCTATAAGATATAAAAATGTACACAGTTTCAAATTGAAACATAAAACAGTCGAGTTAAAAAGAAAACACGATATAAGATTTTCTAGACTAATAAGGGAAATTGGTTTTTGAAGTTTAAAAATAATATATATAATTACTTTCGTTGTTTAAAGTTGTTACTACAGTTAGTACACGTTTAAACGCTTTACACAATTATACGTAACTGTTTATTATAACACGCATTTATTACACTTAGTAATTTAAATACTGAATAAAGAAATATATTTATTTGTTATAATAACTTTAAAACAAAGTTATGAGAGTAAAATACGGTTAAAAGATTTCATTGCATTTTACACCTATAAAAAGGATATTTCCAATGATCAATGTATTTGTATATATGTGCGCCATCTATTAGCATTATGTTTAACTGTCTTCTCTAATCTGTAAAGTCACAAAGAACTGAAAGAACAGGCTGTCGAACACGTGACTATTTAATCGTGTACCGTGCGGGTTTATGGTTAAAAACAGAGCGTTCTGCGAATGGTAATAATCCTGCGAGAAGAGCGATTTCATACAACTTTCTTTCTGAATCAACAAAATTTAATAATACTTCATTTATCTTTTTAAACTAAAGTTATAAGAACATCTGTTACCGGTTTGATAGCAGTTGACGAAGAGATTATGTAAAGTATTTGGATTGTTATGCAATTCAAAATACAAAGGAAAAACAACAATTAACTCCTAAACATTTATACGAAGATTGTGTACTTACGTACTTACGGTCTTGGTTAAATGAAGCTTATTGTTAGCAGACTACAAGTTGAGAAAGTTTCCCTGGTTGCCTGGGATGCACTCTTTGAGCACTGCTGGAATTGTAGTGCGCAAGTTCGCCACATGCGCCGCTAATGCACCAGTTGCTAGTATTGTTTGGCGTTTGGCAGCACAGTCGTTGCGAGGCGAACGTTGTGTTTTGAACTTGTCGTCAGTGCTCGTCCAAATTACGATTTTATTTATTGTGTTTTTAATATAGTTTCATAATATCCGTGTAATTGTGACAAGTGAATGGTGAAAGTGTTTTAAACATGATTTAAACTGAAAGCGGTTATTTTTTTTAAAGGTATGTTTTATCATCAAAGTTTTTTACACATGTCCTAACCTCAAAAAAGAACTATTTTAATGTTGAAACAAAAATTTAATGAATGATATTTTTAATTATAGTCTCTAAGTTTTATTTATCACTTTATTTAATAATATTGTATGTGATATATTATTATTTATGTTCATAAAAGTTAGGGATATCTTAGGAATAAACTTGGAACTCAGCTCTTTAAATAAATTAAGGTTAGGTTAGTTAATTCTGTCAGTATTATCAATTTGTAAAATTCTTTTTCCTGGTAGCCTCCTAGTTTGTGTGATTTTGTGTTAGTTTTTAGGTGAAGTATTTTCACTTGCTTATTCATAGGCCTATTATGCACAGTGGTAGACCATAATTAATTTTTAATTTAATAGAATTACATTTAAAAAATGGCATCTGTATTAGAAAAGTAAGCCTTGCTTATATTTTCAACCAAACCCTCCTATAGCTAAATAATTACCACCTTGGTATACAATGCTATATATATATAGGTACCTACACAAAATTGTAAGCTATGATAATATAGTAGGCTCAACATCAACATAACTCAAATATTGGCAAAGGGATTCAAATCCATATATAGGCTTATTACAATTTGACTGATTTGTATGTTGCTGCTAAAATGAGATATAGTAAGGCTCAATTTATGTCAAAATTCAGCTGATTAAAATTATGCCTTAAGCCTAGAAAATGCAACTTTTAGGTATCTTTTAATAGGTTAGTTTTCTTTTGTAGGTTTACGAACCACATACTGCCAAGAGGGTAATTTTGAATTTAAAAAGATTTGGCTGTAGTTAAGTGTTTTTGTTAAGAAAAAATCTGTGTGCGATCAATAACTAATATTATTCGTAGTTTGAAATACATAACTGGATCTTGGTTTGATTCAGGGCTGGTTTCCATTTATATTATAGGTGATTAACAAATTTTTAAAAAGGCAAAAGTTGATTCCTAAATGCTATTATTAGCCTATGGTATTATAAATGTACAAAGTTGCTTTAGGAGTGACTGGGTCTTTTGTGCATAAGGTGAATTGGCCTAATGAATAATGTAGGCCCTAGCATCAAGTTTTCCATAAACACCTAGTCTTGAGCAACCAAACTGTAATATATGTCCACCGTAATCACATATCAAGCTTAATTTCAGTAGCTTATAGTGTTTTGTATTACAAAATTCCTGCTTAACTATCATAGTTAGAATTGATTTTTGATATGGGCTTTCTTTGCCAATTTCCTAACATACCTCTACGAAGGAAAAAACTCAATATAATGTGTTCTATGCCTATTCTTCAATTAAGACTAGGAAATAGTGTTATTGCCTATTTACTGGTTCGGTAAACCTATATTTAAATTACTTCCTTTAAAAAAGGCTCTAAGTCCATTTATATGAAGACACCATTAGTGGTATTCCAGATGTAATTTAACATTCTCTTGTACTTTTTTCTTACCATTCACCCTTTAATTACTTTTTTTTTGTAATTATGCCTAATTATCTTGTGACACAAGTTATAGTTGATGTTATAAGTTACAAGTATGACCTACACTTATTATTTACACTCCCCCCCTCCCACCAGAGGTCCCAAAGGTCCTAGTTGGATCTAGCCTATTCCCTTTTTCATGTAGTTTTGAGTTGGATCACTTTCTTGTATCTTTCGTAACAGGTAGCCTAGCTTTTGATAGATTCTTCTTCCTTTCCGACCTTGGCGCTATTAGAATAATTCAAGAGATAGTCCGAGTCTTTATTGTATTTTATAAGGGGTTTTTTTTGTAAGGCAATGATGACTGATAGGTTTTTTGTCTTTAAACAACAAGGAAGAAAAACCGTATTAACCTACCAATATTTGTTTTATCCCTTATGAGTTATGTCAGATTGTTTTTAAAAGCCTTTTTTTTCTTTCTTGTTTTTTCACCAATTGCACTTGTGAATGAGTTACTTCTATAAATTCGCACACAGTCGAATTAATAATATGTTACATTATGAATTATTTTTGATTACCGGTACTATATTTTAGTATGCATTTACTTTTTTGTAAAATGTTATTTTATACATATATTCTAGCCTATATATTTTTTTCTACACACATCGAAATAATAACAAATTAGTTTAACTAGGTATGTTACTAATCACGGTTTCTAACAAATAATTTCAATTTGTAGACTTTATTTCTAATTACATTTAAACTATAAACTATGTTACTAATCATAGTTTCTAACAAATAATTTCAATTTGGAAACTTTATTTCTAATTACATTTATGCTAAAACCTTAATTTCAGTTAAATTCTTTAAGTCACTTCTTTGATAATGCAAGACATAAGGAAATCTTTAGCAACCATTATTTTAAGGATTTACCATAATTTTAATTTTCCTTGAGCAGAAGGGGAATATTCTATAATTTCAGTGACATCAAACAATTATTAGGTCTTTTAATATTTATTGCTGCAAAATAACTAATCACAAATAAAATACCCTGCCATTTATGAAAATATATAGGCATTAGTAGGGTATAAAAATCAAATCAAAAAGAGAGTGTCTATCTCTCTTTTTGTTGTGTCTATCTCTCTTTTTGTTGTGTCTATCTCTCTTTTTGTTGTGTCTATCTCTCGTACTTTGGTGGACATAGTACTCATAATAAAATGACAGCACTTAGTTTTAAAATATTCTCGGTACTACTCAACAAATACAGTAGGCTAGTTACTTTGTTTAATATATTTTTATTAAAACTTTATATATTTTTTGATATAGTTTACATGGGTGAATTACGTTTTGTAAAATTTAAACAATTTAGTCCTGAACAGGTAATTTTTTAAATTGTTAATTTAATTTTGGGTAAAGTATGAACTATTTTTCATTACATTTAAGGTATTTTCAAATTTAAAAAAAGAGAACTACGGTATGTCATTACCTTGTACACATACAGGTATCTCAAAAGGAATAGGTCTATTCCCACGAGTCTAAATACTGGGATGAAATTCTTCATTCTGTAATGTAACCAACGGTTACAAGATGTTTTTGAATTTTAATAACCTCTTTAAATGTACTTTCAAAGCCTCCCACTCTCAACGAAACAGTCCATGTTGTTTCAACAATTCAGCTGGCACATTAACAGAGGGGAAAAAAATATGGACATTTGAATTGTAATTTTTGCATATGGCCACTTTATGATTGATTCAATACAATACACCACGCAAATGTTTCACTTCATTTAAATTTTTATTACTCTGGTACAACAACATTTGTTAATATTATTAAATTTAAACCTGACATATGCCAAATCATTTTCCCTTCATTAAAAAAAAAAAAAAAAAAAAAAAAAACTAATAAAGTTGGATTTTTACTTTAAATACAAAAAATTATCATGGAAGGAAAACCCATCTGTGATAACTTTTGTTCTCTCAAGTCCTACTCTGTGAGTGAATTGAATAGCCAGCCATAGAGGTGGTAGCCTACTAATAGCTGAAGTTCCTATTTCAACTCAGTACAGTCTATGTTTTTCTTATTTTTGTATTAATGTTAATTGTTTATTTTCTTTAGTGTTTTTTCTGTGATGTTCTTATAGATTGTTTTTATCTTTTTGTGTATGTTTATGTTTTGTTTTTATTATGACTATGGGTAGGTTATACAATTTGTGTTAGTAAGTTTTGCTATTAAAATATGTAATATATGTACAGGATGATGCAAAAGTTCCGCAACCCCTTCGTAATTTTAAAACTGTTATACACATTGACTCCAAACTTTTTAGTCAGTTATATTGGGAAAATTCTGCACCTTTTAGGGATATGAATGAATTCCACCCTAATTTTTTTGGTGGGTGGGGGTTGCAAGTCAAATATTTCAACTAGCAACTCCTATTGAGTGAAACCTCATTTTAAGCTCTTGCTGAGATGAGAAAATTGGTGTAAAGTAAACCCCTCTTCGATACCCCAATCCAAAATGGCGGAGCCAAGAAGTTCAGATTTTTCTACGTTTTGTATTCTACATCAATTCGATGTGTATTTTATTTTAACACCGAATTGATGTAGAATACAATACATAGAAAAAATACAAAAAACTGAACTTCTTGGCTCCGCCATTTTGAATTTGGGTAGTGTAGAGAGATTCACTTTACAGCAATTTTCTCATCTCAACGGGGGGCTTTAAAATGAGGTATCACTCAATAGGGGTTGCTATTTAAAAATTTTTGACTTGAAACCCCTAACCCAAATAAGGGTGGAATTCAATTATACCCCCTAAAAGGTGCAGAATTTTCCCAATATAACTGCTTAAAAGTTTGGAGTGAATACATAGGCCTATAACAGGTTTAAAATTACGAAGGGGTTGCAGAACTTTTGCATCACCCTTATAATATAGGGTATGTGTTTTTTTAATATGGGGTTCATATTGTTATTTATTATAATTGTTACCAGGTTAATTAATTGTGAGTTTATAAAAATGAAATTTGTTTAACAACAATAGAAAATAAATAATAAATTTGATCTAAAATCTGTTTGAAGACTGTGGGCCTAGTTGACATTCCAATGATAATTGAAATCAGTTTTGATAAAAATAACAACTCAAGTAATAGATGTAGATTGTAGTCTAATATTATTTTTTAATGTTAACAGTGGTGTGAGTGAGAACAATGCTATCCATTTTTCTTAATGTTGAGCACATACGGTGTGGATCTAGAGAGGACCATGAAGTCAAAGGCATCATCTTCTACTCAGTCCAAAACGGTGAGAAAGTTGATATTGTATAGAATATAAATATAAAATATATTTACTCTGTATTAGCAATAGGGAAGAATAACATGGAAAGGTGTTGAATCGTTCTAGAGTAGACTGATATTTTCTTTCTCATTCTGTAGTGAAATCAGGTATTCACCAGTTTTTACCTAAAAAGGTTCCGGACAATAGTTTTAGTTCCAATTACTGCCACAGAATTTTAATTACATAATGTTGACTTCTCTGCAATATATAATGCGAAACATCATTCAAGAACCAAACCTGCTTATGAAATTTGCCAAACCTTAAGATATTTCTTTTAAAGCATTTAATAGATAATTAAGAATTATTTACAAATGTTTACATTATATATATGTTACAACAAATACATTAAAAAAAAAAAAGAAAAAAGATCATTATTATGTAATACTTACACAACTTATGAATTATATATTATGTTTTAGAGAATTGGGTACTTACGTATTAACGCCACCGCAGCAGAAGTTGCTATGCGCATGCGCCAATATTTGCTTACTTTGCGATATAATTATATATCACGACAGGTTTGGCCAGGTGTTTATATATATATATATATAATATATATATAAACACCTGGCCAAACCTTTCCTAAGTTTATTGAAGTTAATAATTTGAAATTAGATCATGGATAAACATGAGCTTTAAAAGTGAAGTGCCGCCAATCTACGCCTAAAATTTTTGCGACAAATCATAAAATGAAAGTATATTCTGAAAAAAAAAAAAAAAAATGTAATTCTGCTTCCCTTAAACCAGTTTGCTCTTTATTGGCGCATGCGCATTAGCGCAACTTCTGCTGCGGTGGCGTTAATACGTAAGTACCGAGAATTGAATAACAAATAGATGTGTACATTTATTTATTATGTGACAATTTTTTGGGGGTGCAAACATAAACAAATCATTGTAGCTTAAAAGAAAAAGAAGTTAATCACTTCTAAAACATGATACTTGGTTACTATTATTTAAACTAGTTAAGTGTAAAACTAGTACTCCATAAATTTTGGTTGAACATGGTGTTAGTTATAAACAGTATCAGTTTTTTATGCTGATGTCGGTTGTAAGCAAACTGAGTTCTATACATAGGTCCTAGATCTTTGAAAACTTCATTACTGTTTATTGTGACTTGTACTTTTTGTCCTATATAGCTATTTTGTGTTAGTTAAGGAAGGCCGTGATGTTATTGTTATTGTCTATCTACTTAAGTATTTATCCTAGATTTTCAAAGGCTGAGTATTTATATTTAATCTGCTTTAAAGAGAAATTTTATACCTGCAGCTGTCTTTCTTGCATCCATTATACGGATAATAATCTTTTAGCTGTCACAATAATCGACAAGGAAATCATTAACAGATTTTAATTAACAAAAGAATTTCAGGGAGATAAAGGCTTCTGTGGGCCATTAGAGATTTTACTGTTTGTTATTCATCTGAAACTTTTATAAAAGATTCAAGTTATAGATTGAGGTTGTCCAATATTTATTGACATTTTAGATAAATGGTGGACAAATAGTGTGTTCCCACATAAATATAGAGCTCATTACTTGTCGTTTTTTACAAAGTCACTCAAATTCATTTCCCCTTAAAATCAAGTAAATGTCTTCCCCCCCCCCAAAACCATATAAATTATTTGTCACTTTTTCCCTAGTTTTTGTTCTCGATAGTTGTTTTAACTTCATATTAAATGTTGAGCTTGACTTATGAGAAAAATAGTAGAAGTTATAGTTTGATTGGTGTAGCTCGTGTATCACTGAAGAGGACGACCTTGTCGTTGAAACGCGTCTGATACTTAGGCGTATATTTTACGAGAATTGTGTTCTGTGTGTTTGTTATACTGTTTTAACTTCAGTTTTGTTTAAACTCACATTTGATTGTAACTTATTGTAATGATGAGGCCTTATTTTTATCTTTGAGAGTCTAAAATATACTTCTGCTTGTTGATAGCCTGTTATAAAAAAATAAGTTGGTACTGTAATAGGGTTCGCTTGGAATTTAGAACAAATAATAGCCTAATACAACTAGCCTACCAAGGGATATTTTTGAATTTTAAGAATTTATTTCACAGAATATTCACCCTAATATAAATTTTCTCTATTCAGAATATTCACCCTAATATAACTCTTCTCTATTCAGACTATCGAACTTAATATAACTCTTCTACACTAGATTCAGAATATTCACTGTCATTCAACTCTTTTTTTATTCAGAATGTTCACTCTAATACATCTTTTCTTTATTCAGAATATTCACCCTAATATAACTCTTCTTAATTCAGAATATTCAACCAAATACAACTCTTCTTAATTCAGAAAATACACCCTAATATACCTCTTTTTAATTATGAAAATTCACCCTAATATAGCTCTTCTTTATTCAGAATATTCACCCTAATATAACTCTTCCTTATTCAGAATATTCAACCAAATACAACTCTTCTTAATTCAGAAAATACACCCTAATATACCTCTTTTTAATTCAGAAAATTCACCCTAATATAGCTCTTCTTTATTCAGAATATTCACCGTAATGTAACTTTTCTTTATTCTGAATATTCAACCAAATACAACTCTTCTTTATTCAGAATATTCACCGTAATGTAACTCTTCTTTATTCAGAATGTTCACCCTAATATAACTCTTCTTTTTTCAGAATATTCAACCAAATACAACTCTTCTTTATTCAGAATATTCACCCTAATATAACTCTTCTTTGTTCAGAATATTCAACCAAATACAACTCTTCTTTATTCAGAATATTCACCCTAATATAGCTCTTCTTTATTCAGAATATTCACCCTAATATAACTCTTCTTTTTTTCAGAATATTCAACCAAATACAACTCTTCTTTATTCAGAATATTCACCCTAATATAACTCTTCTTTGTTCAGAATATTCAACCAAATACAACTCTTCTTTATTCAGAATATTCACCCTAATATAGCTCTTCTTTATTCAGAATATTCACCCTAATATAACTCTTCTTTTTTTCAGAATATTCAACCAAATACAACTCTTCTTTATTCAGAATATTCACCCTAATATAACTCTTCTTTGTTCAGAATATTCAACCAAATACAACTCTTCTTTATTCAGAATATTCACCCTAATATAGCTCTTCTTTATTCAGAATATTCACCCTAATATAGCTCTTCTTTTTGGAATATTCACCCTAAAATATATTTTCTTTATTCAAAATATTCACCATAATATAATTTTTATTTATTCAAAATATTCATCCTAATATAGCCTAACTCTTCTTTATTCGTTTATGTACCCAATAATAATATGAAATAACTGTTATTGTAGTCTTGGTATTATATTTAATTACTTTTGGTTATATTTTGACCTATGATTTTATATTATAATATTTAACTATAATATTATCATATGAATTATTAAAAAGGGCAATAAATTTTGTAATTTTTTTTGAGCCAATATTTTTCTAGTTATTTAACATTCAAAATATTAAACGGGCGCCATTTTGAAAATGTACAAATCATTTTTTTATTTTTTAGTATACTTGTAAAAATTGTGTACAATTTCTTGTATTCATATTTCAGATCTGGACTCAAGTTTTCACTCATTTTTACAATTATAAATATATGTTTAGAAAAAACACAAATAAAATATCAGATTGCATTTAAACCTCCAAGGCTTCTTAAGTTGTTTATTTCAACAATAAAAATCTTGTACGGTAGATCCTCATTAAAGACTCACGTTATACAATAGTCAGATTCAAATCTAGAAAACTCACTGCACATTCCTTTGCAAAGTCGTTATTTATTGTGTTACCATGGCAACTGCTTGCTCTCTACCACCAAATTTTATAAAGTAAATATCAGTGAATTTATAATTTAATTGACATTTTTTTTTAATGAAGTTATGATGTGTAATTAAGAAATTAATTATGAAACCGGAGTATAACTTTATGGGATGGTATATTACAAAACAGCTGTTGTATTTAAGTTTAATTATTCTCTATGTAACTGATATGCAGACAGGAAATGCGTTTTCAGTATGTTTTTTTTTTGAAGTTGATAATTTGCGTACTTCACCTAGGTATTTATTCAATGACATTATTATTCCATAATATACAGGGTGTCACAAAAAGGTTGGGCTGGCTATGCATTTTCATATTCTATGTGTGATTCTAAGCTGGAAATGAAGAATAATTTTTTTTTTCAATTTCCACTTTGTTTAGCAGCTAAACGGCATTTTGTTTTTACAAAAACTCACTGTAACTCTGGAAATAGATAAGATATCGAGTTCAAATTTGGAATAAGCATTTTGTATGTTACAATTTACAAGTGTACCAAATACAAAGAATTTATTTTTATAATTTTCAAATTGGCGGACGTTACTAAATCACGGCCGCCATTTAAGATTACTACAGAAACAATAATACTACAGGCCTCTTTATCTGATTCTTTTCCATTTCAAATACTGTCAAATTAGTAGATAGTTAGTTTGCATGTGAATTAATAAGGTTAATTAAGTTATTTCTTAACCGATTTTTACAAAATTTTATACTACATTTTCGACTTATTTTTGCATGTAGGATCTGATTCTGCATATCTAACTACAAAAATAACTAAACAAATTGTTAAATATAAAAAAAAAAAAAAAATTATGGTTTTAGGTTAATTTTGGCTGTAGAAAATTACCAAGAAATTATGTTTTTAGCTTTTTGTCGATAACTCTGTTATCCTTTGACCTACTGAAACTACAAATAAAGCATTGTATCTGCTGTTAAAAAATAAAAATATTTTGTCTCTTGTAGATTTTTTGTAAAGTTAACGGTTTTCAAGATATTCCACGTTAAAAATTTGTAACGACCGCCATTTTGAAAATTATAAAAATAAATTATTTGTATTTGGTACACTTGCAAATCGTAACATACAAAATGCTTATTCCAAATTTGAACTCGATATCTTATCTATTTCCAGAGTTTCAGTGAGTTTTTGTAAAAAAAACAAAATGGCGTCTAGCTGCTAAACAAAGTAGAAATTGAAAAAAAATATATATTCTTCATTTTCAGCTTAGAATCACACATAGAATATGAAAATGCATAGCAAGCCCAACCTTTTTGTAACAACCTGTATATAATACCATATAGAATGTTGTAGTTCAATGACCATGAAATACTTCTTTTATAACTTAGTTATCCTTTAAAACTACAATAAAATAATGATATGATTATGTTCGTCATTAAAAAAAGTAAATTATTTTATATCTTATAATTTATTTTATAAATAAAACAATTTCGAGGTATTCAACATTAAAAATTTTAATAGCCACAATTATTAAAATGTCCAAATATTGTTTGGAATTTTGATATATTGGTTAAAACTTACATACAAAATGCTTATACCAAATCTGGACTCAATGTCTCATTCATTTACAATGTTATGACTTTGTTTTAACAAAAAATTAGACAGAAAAGGAAGTGTTTTCGGACAGATGTTTATAAAGTCTTTTTTTCTTTATTTTATTGCCATGAACCCATTCCTGATATATTCCTTGCCCATTGACTCACCCTGTATGTAACCCATTACTCTGGCTATTTCAGGGTAGCCCACCTTCTCTGACTAATGCTCACAATTTATTAGGGATTTGTCGAAACCCTTTTTCTTCCCACATTATCTGTCTTTTGCTCTCTGTTGGCAGACAATTTATCTAATTTAATTTAGAAGCTTTAAATTTTGTATACATTTAAACATTTTGAACAGATGCATACAGGGATATAAACACTTTTATATATACACAAATGATGTTAAATATTTTTACATATACAAATGTAAAATATTAAATGTAATATAAATATGTAAATGTCAAATTAAACCATATTAATAATAAAAACCGTCCATTGTTTGGAAATAACTTAAAACCAGAATATACAGGAAGACTTAGGTCGCAGCCAATTGTATTTTGGGAAAGCGGAATTAGAAACTTGGTGTAAGGGTTTGCCACACTAATTTGCATATGAACCTCGAAGGGTTCATATATGCCTAAAATCTAGGAGTGGGTTAGAAATGTTCAAATATGAACATAGGCCAAGTTATACTTCATTTTAAAAACCAAACAAATTTCTAAAGTTCTTTGAAAACCAAACATATTGGCATACATTTGACAGATTATATATTTGATTTTTATCACAAAAAAATCTAAACATGCTACTAAATGTATTTTTTTACAACCATTTTGAAATAATTTAGAGATGTAGAAAATATGCAATAAAAGAATTCAATTTTACAAGACCTTTCTTTTAATAAACAATTTAACTTGTCGTTTGATTTGGGTATCTGAATTGTTTAAAAAATGAAATTGGAAAATTTCGGGTGATATTAAAAAAAAACTGCCATTTTGAAACATTATTCTTTTAATGCTGATGCGCGTTTTAATTATTAATTATTTTATAATAAAAAATATAACCTAGTTGCAGATGAATGAAAATCTAACATTTAAAATATTTTATGCTGTTATTTTGAATTAATGAGAGATATGATAAACCACAATGATAAAACTTTTAAAATGAAGTATAATTCGACTATGTTTACTATTTAAAATCTCTAGAAATAAACATCCAAAGTATTTGTCTCTTTGGGGGCTTTAATTGTAAAAAAAAAAGTTTTCTGTAAATTTTTTATATGCAAACTATTTGGGAAAACCTTACACCACATTTATAGAACAAATCGTTTACCATTAATATATTTGAGTCAGGTAGTCTGAATCACTGTGTAGGAAAAATAATAAAATTGAAATTTGTACACATTTCAGTTAAAATTCCTGATAAGGCTTCCCTCCCTTTCTTTATCATATCACTGTTGCTTGACTGGTTTTGGATATATTCCATCTCCAGACGTACTTCAGATACATGCTTCTGAAGATGGAACACACCCACACCAGTTAAAGCAGCAATAACTTGATGGAGTTATGGTAGCCAGATACATGTATTTACAGATATACAGGATGTCCCGTAATTAGAATGCCAGACTTTAAGAAGCAATTCTGGATTTCAAAATAGAGGAAAGAGTTGATTCATTTTTCTTCTATCTGTCTATTTGTCTTTGTAAAAAAAACAAGATATAACTTAAGAACGGTTTGAGATATTGATAATAAATTGTACCGAATGTTTTATACTATTAGAATGCAGTGTACTGCAAAATTGTTTAATTTGTTCCCTTAGCCGTTTTAAAATGTCTTTATTTCAAAATTTGTGACGATAAATATCTAAAATTGTCGAGTTTACAAACTATTTAGTACCAAATATTTAAGTCTTTTAATCATTATTTTTATTGTATGTTGAAGGTCAGCAGAATTTTTATCAATTATTTTGTTGCAGTACAAAAATATTTCAAACGTATTTTACATTAGGTTAAACAATAAGCCATTTTTTTCTCTTAAACTAATGATTTTCAAGAAACAAAATTTTGAAGTTCAGAAGATAGCAAAATTTTTGAAAAATTCTGAATAGTCGGATATAAAAATGTTTCAGATAAAAGTGTTTCATTTTAGTTTAGGTACAACAAAAGTTTCTAATAAAAAAAAATCGAGTTCGCCTTCAAATGACCTTGACAAAATAAACCAAACAAAGAACGAATAATACTGTTTTAATTCTTCCCTTCAGAGCAAATAACTTTGTCTATAGTATGTATGAAGTAACCTGTCTCCTGACCCTTCGACTACCTGGGACAGGCCCAGGTCATTCACTTGCACTCTGCGACATCCACAGCTGTTTTCCTAAATAGTCACCTTTTAGTTTCTCCACTAGCTTAAGTAACTTTTTTAGCCGAATCTTAATTTCCGAAATTTTATCAAAAATTTGAGAAGTACATAAAAAAATAAGATCAACGATACTAAACAAGGGCAAATTTGATAAAAAACAAACAATAGATTATAGAGGGAATAAGAAATATAGAAGTAGTCTGTTTAAAGCTTTTAATAATAAAGTTGCCCTTGTTTTTTATCAAATTTGCCCTTGTTTAGTATCGTTGATCTTATTTTTTTATGTACTTTTCAAATATTTGATAACATTTCGGAAATTATGATTTAGGTAAAAAAGTTACTTAAGCTAGTGGGGAAGCTTATAGACGACTAATTAGGTAAACAACTGCGGGCGACGCCGAGTGCCGGTGAATGGCCCGGGCCTGTCCCAGGTAGCTGGAGGGTCAGGAGACAGGTTACTTCATACAGACTATAAATGATTTTCTTAAAAACTTACGACCAATTGTCTCAATTTAAATACTCGTAACTCTGTCTACAGTATAGTTCTGAAGTTTTAAAATTATTGTCAGATTTATTTGAACTTGTGTAACTATATAGTGTCACAACGTTCAAAGTCCTGTGTATGATGTTTCACACTTGACATAAATATGCAAATTATTTTATGTTGCACAAAACCATTCTAAACTAAGAATGAAAAATATCTATAATAATTTCTACATACCATTTGTTGCAATTAGTTTGTTTTAATAAACACGTTCATGGGAATAATAAAACTAATTTAAAGTCTCCTGTTAGCTTCATACATACCCAAACTGATTTACCTGACACATTGCCTGGAGCTCGCATACATTTGTTTAAACTGTAATTAAAATGGTTTCTATAAATAGGTCAAGTAAAATATGCATGTTATTATTATTTCTGCACTATAGATAGTGTACAGTAGGGAATCTCATTTGATGGGTTGTTCAACCCCCTGGTAGATCACTAGAATTGTCTAGGAGTCATAAATCCCAGTAAAAATAAAATAATTAATAGTCTCATATTCATTTTAGTGTTTTTACAAGATAATATTAGAAGAAATACAAATTTCTGTTTAAATTATAATGTTTCAGTACTGGGTGGATGGATGTTTCATTAAAAATATAATTTAATATTATAATTACTATCTTTATAACATAAACTTTTAAAATTAGCGTTCTATCTCATAAAAATATAAGTTACAAAATATTTTAATGGGTTTTGACTGTAAATTATTAGTTAGATTAGCCTGTTTCATAAACAAAGTAAACTTATAATTCAGACCTTACATTTTGGAGTGTGAAATATAAGCCTATTTGTACTGATCTATTTTTACTATCCCAACTGGTAATTTGTTTTTTTTTGCAGTGTTTAAAAATATTTCTCACCTAAAAAAGTTATCCAATTTTTCCATACAGTTAATATTATTTTTAAGTATAATGTACTTTTTCAAACACATTTTGGTCATCAATGTTAATATAACTGTTGTGAACAAGTTTATGGGCACCATCGTGATACTTATACAGCCATATCATACAATGTAATACAAGCAAAATGTACTGTAATGAACAAAATTCGTTTCTTAGGCCTGGTAGGAAATAATAAATTGTTATGGTAGATCTTAGTAGGGTAAGATTGTTTAAAACAGTTGTTACAAAGGTTTTGGGAATCTCGTAATTAATTTTTAGTGTGTTGCAAGTTGAATAACATACGAGATATAAACAAAAAACTGTTTTATTGACCTCCATTTTGAATTATTTGAAAGTACCATTGAAAGTAGGGCTTTATATGAGTACATTATAGTCTTTTATACAAATATTTCTAGATTAATTTTTCGTTGTCGCTTTCGTGCTATTTACGCAATAGACGACATGCGCTATAAACATTAAAATCAGTAAAAGAACGAAGACTAAATTTTTTGTGATTTCCAAACTTACTCTATGCTTTTTAATAGCCTACTGGGTAAGTAAATGGGTATAAGTTTTATACCTGCAAACTCTGAATAATTGTCTACTGATCTTTTATAAAATTTTAACTACTGATGTCAATACAATTAAAGTTAGACCTTGCAATTAGGCAATGATCAAATTAACCTTTTTATAATCCAATTAGGTAGGCATACTTGAAGGAAGATAATGAGGATTAAAATATTAATACAGACGCAGTTTAATTGTCATGCTATTAACACCTGATATGCTTTCTATCGTCAATTAATTACCTATGTTTTATAAATGTGCATCAGTGTTACATTTAACAAATTGGCAGGTGACACCTAGCCGGTGTGTACTCTGATACCAAAATTATTTTTTTAATAAGAACCCATTTGTATCCCATTCTTAAATTTTGTATGCATATAGTCAGTTATAGTATAAACCACATATATTTTCGGGGTTTTTTTTTTCAAAAACAGATTTTGGTGGTTTTAAAAAAAAACTCAAAATGGATCAACTACAGTTATGTGAAATATGAAATTAAAGAGCATTTCAAATGTAAAAGGTTGGCACAAATTTGAACTCTCTATGTGTAATAGTTTTTGAGTTACACAATTTTAAAGATTTCGGAACACGATCGAAAAACGTCAATTTTTGGATATTTAAAATTTTGTAGCTCAAAAACAAAAGTCAGAAAAATCTAAAATGTTACGTTTTTACTAGTCTTGGTTGGTACAACTTCTACAAAAAATCAAAGAAATCTGAGAGGTAGAGGTTCAGACCACTGGCAGGATCCAAGTCTAATTATCAGGTTACTTTAATAATTTGGTATTTTAGTAATAACTAACTTTTTTTTTATCGTAGTAAGATACACTTTAGTATAATTGGTTGTAGATTTTAAAATACTCAAATACAACGGTAAGACGTACGAGTGATCAATTATTTTCAAAAAACAAATTTTGAAATTTGAAAATCGGTCACTATTAGGCTACTTACCGAATAATGAATTTAGCTAATATGCTTATTATTATTTTTGTCGTAAAATCATCAATTTATCTAGTCCGATTGCCGTTTTCGAAAATTTTGTCTGTTATCAGATTTGCTTCAGTCAATCCTGCAACGCGTTATGGAGTCAAACGTTGCTTGCCCATTCTATAAGGTATACATTTCTGTATCCCACACCCATTAGACCAACCACCACTCAAGTAACCTGTTCTTAATGGGTTAATTATAATAAACTAAGAGGAGGACTAACACTTAATTATAAAAGTAATTGTACACAAACTCAAATTGTAATATGAGTAAGCAAGACCTATTACTCATTCAACCATTTAAATATATATTAATATTCATTTAGGCCTTTCCCGAGAGTTACGGGAACGTAATATCTAAAGTGAAAACCGTGTAGTCTATTAATCGCTAGGCCTTGTAAAGAAACTTATTTAAGAACCATTGGTACAACGTTTAACCACAACTGTAGTACAAACACACTAATAAACAAACATGAAAACATGATAGAGTCCTCGGTCTTGAGATTAGGAACTTAAGTTATTTGAATCGACTTTGCTTATGTTAAAAACATTACGTGTGACTAAGTCGATATTAATTAAATTTGTAACCAAGTTCCTTGTATGGAATTAATTTGTAATTAGACTAATATCGTGTGTCTTGACAGCTTACCTCGGCTCAGCTATAGGCTATTTCAGAGAATTGTTTTTAAGTTGATAAGACACTAGGCCTAACTTGTGTTGGACATTGTTTATGAGTTTTTCTTGTTGATAACTTATCAATAAGACTATCAAGTAGCTATTGTCATGTGACATTTATTATCAAGTAGGATTGATAATACACGTTAACATTTATAGTTTACGGAGTTTTGTTTATTGAAAAGTTAAACAATAGTTAAATGTGGTGGTTGCCACAGCATAGTGATAGTGGTATCGTAGTCCAGTCATTTTAAAATCAATAAATGATGGAAAAACTTTGCACAAACTTTTTCAATCGACCATCCACAAAAACCAAATTAAAAACTGATCGTCTCCAAAAATGTCAGTTCAGATGTTGTTAATCAAAAAGTCAAAATGAGCCTTGGACGTTTTTCATGTGAAAAATATTTAAGTAAGGTTTTAAACTTGTTTAGCTTGTCATTATCAGGTCTTCAGGATAAATTGTGTTTGATTAAAATGTAGCATTTAACGACAACCGTCAACTGTTCTTTTTGTTTTTTGACATTTATTTTCAATTTGTACCGTAATATTTTATTTACTTACGGGATTTTACGCACGAGGTAGAGTCTGTGAGGAAATCTGTGTTGGCTATTTTGAGATAGGCCTACTTCGTATTTTATCAGCACAGCCGATTTTTTAAAAATATTTAGCGATAACTGAATCGGCACTTTTAGACAGATGGCGATCTATGTTTTGTTTAAGCCCTTACAATTTGATCAAAATCGGTGCCATCATTTGTTACATTATTAGTTATTAATACTTCTTAATTAATTTTACAATAAAATTATAGCTGCGAGAAAATTATGGTGATAGAAAAATACAAGATTAAAAATATTTTAATGTTTATTCTTTGTAAACCAAATGAGAATTCTGTAATGTGTTTTTTGACGTAAGGATGCTGTATTATGTTGTTTTCATCATTCCGTTTAAACGAAATGTAAATAAAATCTTCTGTTATTATTCTATTAGCCAATTATATAAATCTTGGGTTTTCAAGAGCCACTTCTATTAATGGAATCTTTAAAGATAATAATAGTTTGTAATTGAGGAACTAATGTGCTATTCACATAATATTGGATGAAATATGAGCAGTTGTAAAAAGGAAAAAAATACCTAGAAATTTATTTACTACTGACGAAATCATAAAAAACTATCAAATAAATCATTATTTACATAACAGTTACACGTCACATCATAAATAAATAATGAGCTTGACTTGTGAGATGTTATACTGGATAGAATAAAACTAATGTAATTATTATGCTGTACCTGTTGTAAATATTATGTAATTTGTTGTAATTATTATGTAATATGATGTAAATATTATGTAATAAGATGTAAATATTATGTATTATGTTGTAAATATTATGTAATTTGTTGTAAATATTATGTAATATGTTATAATATTTGCTGTACTCATAAATATTATGTAATATATTGTAAATATGTGTATATAAAAGCTGGAATACTGACAGTTTTAATTCAAAAACGATCTCTTACTCCATCAAAAATGAACCTCAGAGGGTGGTGGTTCATTTTTTTTAAAGCCCAAAATGTCCGATTATTTTACTTTTAATTGACATTGATGATTTTCGGGGTGTTAATAAATTTTTTGCCAAACTCTTAAGGTGATTGGGGAAGGGGGGGGGGGACATGAAAAGAAACAAAGCCCTAAAACCCCTCCTTTTCCGTATCTCCACATTTTATGTTTTTTCAATACCAAGATTTAACTCCAGGACGAATACAGATTTCGATACTAAATTTTCTGAATATTTTATAATGCAAATACTATATAGTATTAAAAATAAAACTTATATTTTTCTCTTAACAGTTTAAAAATGGCGGTCATTTATTTGTTTGTATTATTTTTTGTAATTTAATTTTATATATAAATTTTAAATTGCCACCATTTTTAAATCGTTAATGAAAAAATAAATGATTTTTGAAAAATTTCAAATTAATGTAAATAAAATTGAGCTTGCCTAGCGAGATAGTATACTTGATAGAATAAACCAGAACTCAAATTCTCACAAATAGTACGTTTATTTATTCTAACGTGTTTCAACGACAAAGTCTGTTCTTCAATAACGAATGAGCCGAGTTATAGTTTAGTATTGTAGCTCGTTAATCACTGAAGATGGCAACTTTGTCTTTGCCATTAATAAACGTACTATTTGTAAGAGTTTGTGTTTTAGTTTTATTCTATCAAGCACACGTCGCATCACTAATTAAAACCACATCTAAGTTTGAAACTTCAAACGATTTGAATAATTTTGAATATTGTTTTAACTTAAATTTTTTTTTTTATCTTAATTTCTTTGTTTCTTTCTTCTATTTACAGTAACAATATTTACAGAAATATAATGAAAATTTATAAAGTTGATACAGTTTATAAGTTAAACTTCATTTACAGATAATTTTTGAATTGTAAAAATAAAATGAATGGATATGTCTCATTTTTATTGCACCACAACTAGTACATTTAATTAAAACACTTTTGTAAATTTGTATATACAAGAAATTTATTCAAAAAATAATTTGGGTATAAATTTTGGCTAATAAATAAAAATCGGGGTGGATTTTAAAACTCTACTGAACACTGTTGTTATCGATAGCAAAAAATAGTTAAATTATAGGATTTGGCAACCCCTACACCTGGTATTTAAGGACAAAAACCTATAGGTATTTCTCACTGGGACTTACGGTAAAACATGTTGCAAATCTTGTATAGAAACGCACCAAATAATTATGCATTGCATCACTAGAGAATCCAGTTTTTGTTCAGTCTCTGTCAGCTAGACTATACAAACTAGGGTTTGTAAGCTGGACTATAGAAATAAGGGATGAAAGGAAGCCTATGAAAAGAAGCAAGTTGGCGTTGATGATTAAGACACGCTGAATGGGAGGGAAGGAGGGGTGACAAGTGAAGGGTAGCTTTTGTTGCAGATATGTGATTTGTGACATCTTTACAGTCTGTTCCAAAATTGTGATTTACATTTGCATACGTTTGATAGATGGGAATAAATAACGGAGACTCCCAGGTTTAGAAATTTATCTACAAAATCGATCTTAAATAAACTATGCAAAAACATTAGACTGTCTTTTTCACACATTCATTCACAAAACCAAAATAACACTTGGACAACTCCCCAACAATGTCTATGGACGTGAAAAACAATACAAGTATTTTTCAATCGTGGTTATGGGAGTCATTTTACTATAAAAAGGAACTATGTACAATCCATGTAACCCATTTGGGAATTTCTCTCACTAGTGTTATATCAAGCATCAGTTTCTTCCCATGCCTATGTAGTCACTTTCAGTTCCTCTATTTTTCTATAAGCCTTGTATCTCTGTGATGGCTTTGTATAATATAATTATGTTAAAGTGGAATTGTGATACCATCAGCGACTCGCTTTAACGAGTACGGGCTTGGCAATCCTGAAGGGACCTAGTCTATACCATTTTACCTGGCTTTCATATTTTTTATTCAGTCTGTCTTGATCAACCCTTGTTCTTTTCCGACTCTGACTCTATTCGAGAGGATGGGGGTCTTTATGTTATGTTTCTTCTTCTTTTTATAAAGTGATAAAGACCGAGAGGTTTTCGCCTTTAAACAAAAAACAAAAAGAAGAGAGATAAAACAGTTCTTTGTTCCACTGCCATTTCTGTTTGGAACCAAAGTATTCCTCTTTTATTCTTACACAACTTTTCTACTTTTATGCCTGTTTCTTATTCTCTATACAGTTTCTTCACCTATTCCTCTTTTTTTTTCTTAAACCCATCGATTTATTTTCTGTCTGCACCTTGTCATAGCTTCCTTTATGTCAATGAAAGCCATTACAGTGGTTTCACTATACTTTTTACGATCTTCATTATAAGAAGCAGCAACATTATTCTTACCTAGTTATATTCTTTAGTATTTTTAAAATGTTTTGCAATAGCAGTTCCTCGTAGATTTTTTGGCAGCAACACAGTAGTGTCAAACTCTACTCTGTACTGTAGAGTGTAATGTCCGCTCTAGTTTTTACTCTTTAGCTTGTTTCCTTTTTTATATACGAGTACAATAATCCCCATTCCGAAATATTCACTATATTTGATTTTCGTTTCACATCACTTTATACACCATTTACATTGATCCTGTTGCTTTCATCACCTCTGTCGTTAACTAAAGCATACCTGATTATCGTTCGGTAACTCTTCTACTACCATCTCCAAATCTAGAAAAACAAATTTCTCTCCATCTTCTGCTATGATACTCTGATTCTGATCTAGGGAAACACATTTCTCTCCATTTTTTACTGTGATACTCTGATCTAGGGAAACACATTTCTCTCCATTTTCTGCTGTGATACTCCGATTTTTATCTAGGGAAACAAATTTCTCTCCATCTTCTGCTGTGATGCTCTGATTCTGATCTAGGGAAACACATTTCTCTCCATTTTCTGCTGTGATACTCTGTTTTTTATCTAGAGAAACAAATGTCTCTGCATCTTCTGCTGTAATGCTCTGATTCTGATCTAGGGAATCAAATTTCTCTCCATCTTCAGCTGTGATACTCTGATTCTTATCTAGGGAAACACATTTGTCTCCATCTTTTGCTGTGATACTCTGATTCTGATTTAGGAAAACAAATTTCTCTCCATCTTCTGCTGTGATACTCCGATTCTGATCTTGGGAAACACATTTCTCTCCATCTTCTGCTGTGATACTCTGATTCTGATTTAGGAAAACAAATTTCTCTCCATCTTCTGCTGTGATACTCCGATTCTGATCTAGGAAAACAAATTTCTCTCCATCTTCTGCTGTGATACTCTGATTCTGATCTAGGAAAACAAATTTCTCTTTATCTTCTGCTGTGATACTCCGATTCTGATCTAGGGAAACACATTTCTCTCCATTTTATGCTGTGATACTCTGATCTAGGGAAACACATTTCTCTCCATTTTCTGCTGTGATACTCTGTTTTTTATCTAGAGAAACAAATGTCTCTCCATCTTCTGCTGTAATGCTCTGATTCTGATCTAGGAAATCAAATTTCTCTCCATCTTCAGCTGTGATACTCTGATTCTTATCTAGGGAAACACATTTGTCTCCATCTTTTGCTGTGATACTCTGATTCTGATTTAGGAAAACAAATTTCTCTCCATCTTCAGCTGTGATACTCCGATTCTGATCTTGGGAAACACATTTCTCTCCATCTTCTGCTGTGATACTCTGATTCTGATTTAGGAAAACAAATTTCTCTCCATCTTCTGCTGTGATACTCCGATTCTGATCTAGGAAAACAAATTTCTCTCCATCTTCTGCTGTGATACTCTGATTCTGATCTAGGAAAACACATTTCTCTCCATCTTCTGCTGTGATACTCCGATTCTGATCTAGGAAAACAAATTTCTCTCCATCTTCTGCTGTGATACTCTGATTCTGATCTAGGAAAACAAATTTCTCTCCATCTTCTGCTGTGATACTCTGATTCTGATCTAGGAAAACAAATTTCTCTCCATCTTCTGCTGTGATACTCCGATTCTGATCTAGGAAAACAAATTTCTCTCCATCTTCTGCTGTGATACTCTGATTCTGATCTAGGAAAACAAATTTCTCTCCATCTTCTGCTGTGATACTCTGATTCTGATTTAGGAAAACAAATTTCTCTCCATCTTCTGCTGTGATACTCCGATTCTGATCTAGGAAAACAAATTTCTCTCCATCTTCTGCTGTGATACTCTGATTCTGATCTAGGAAAACAAATTTCTCTCCATCTTCTGCTGTGATACTCTGATTCTGATTTAGGAAAACAAATTTCTCTCCATCTTCAGCTGTGATACTCCGATTCTGATCTTGGGAAACACATTTCTCTCCATCTTCTGCTGTGATACTCTGATTCTGATTTAGGAAAACAAATTTCTCTCCATCTTCTGCTGTGATACTCCGATTCTGATCTAGGAAAACAAATTTCTCTCCATCTTCTGCTGTGATACTCTGATTCTGATCTAGGAAAACAAATTTCTCTCCATCTTCTGCTGTGATACTCTGATTCTGATCTAGGAAAACAAATTTCTCTCCATCTTCTGCTGTGATGCTCTGATTCTGATCTAGGGAAACACATTTCTCTCCATTTTATGCTGTGATACTCTGATCTAGGGAAACACATTTCTCTCCATCTTCTGCTGTGATACTCCGATTCTGATCTAGGGAAACACATTTCTCTCCATTTTATGCTGTGATACTCTGATCTAGGGAAACACATTTCTCTCCATCTTCTGCTGTGATACTCCGATTCTGATCTAGGGAAACACATTTCTCTCCATTTTATGCTGTGATACTCTGATCTAGGGAAACACATTTCTCTCCATCTTCTGCTGTGATACTCCGATTCTGATCTAGGGAAACACATTTCTCTCCATTTTATGCTGTGATACTCTGATCTAGGGAAACACATTTCTCTCCATCTTCTGCTGTGATACTCCGATTCTGATCTAGGGAAACACATTTCTCTCCATTTTATGCTGTGATACTCTGATCTAGGGAAACACATTTCTCTCCATCTTCTGCTGTGATACTCTGATTCTGATCTAGGAAAACAAATTTCTCTCCATCTTCTGCTGTGATACTCTGATTCTGATCTAGGAAAACAAATTTCTCTCCATCTTCTGCTGTGATACTCTGATTCTGATCTAGGAAAACAAATTTCTCTTTATCTTCTGCTGTGATACTCCGATTCTGATCTAGGGAAACACATTTCTCTCCATTTTATGCTGTGATACTCTGATCTAGGGAAACACATTTCTCTCCATTTTCTGCTGTGATACTCTGTTTTTTATCTAGAGAAACAAATGTCTCTCCATCTTCTGCTGTAATGCTCTGATTCTGATCTAGGAAATCAAATTTCTCTCCATCTTCAGCTGTGATACTCTGATTCTTATCTAGGGAAACACATTTCTCTCCATTTTCTGCTGTGATATTCTGTTTTTTATCTAGAGAAACAAATGTCTCTCCATCTTCTGCTGTAATGCTCTGATTCTGATCTAGGAAATCAGATTTCTCTCCATCTTCAGCTGTGATACTCTGATTCTTATCTAGGGAAACACATTTCTCTCCATTTTCTGCTGTGATATTCTGTTTTTTATCTAGAGAAACAAATGTCTCTCCATCTTCTGCTGTAATGCTCTGATTCTGATCTAGGGAATCAAATTTCTCTCCATCTTCAGCTGTGATACTCTGATTCTTATCTAGGGAAACACATTTCTCTCCATCTTCTGGTGTGATACTCTGATTCTGATTTACAAAAACAAATTTCTCTCCATCTTCTGCTGTGATACTCCGATTCTGATCTAGGAAAACAAATTTCTCTCCATCTTCTGCTGTGATACTCTGATTCTGATCTAGGAAAACAAATTTCTCTCCATCTTCTGCTGTGATACTCTGATTCTGATCTAGGAAAACAAATTTCTCTCCATCTTCTGCTGTGATGCTCTGATTCTGATCTAGGGAAACACATTTCTCTCCATTTTATGCTGTGATACTCTGATCTAGGGAAACACATTTCTCTCCATCTTCTGCTGTGATACTCCGATTCTGATCTAGGGAAACACATTTCTCTCCATTTTATGCTGTGATACTCTGATCTAGGGAAACACATTTCTCTCCATCTTCTGCTGTGATACTCCGATTCTGATCTAGGGAAACACATTTCTCTCCATTTTATGCTGTGATACTCTGATCTAGGGAAACACATTTCTCTCCATCTTCTGCTGTGATACTCCGATTCTGATCTAGGGAAACACATTTCTCTCCATTTTATGCTGTGATACTCTGATCTAGGGAAACACATTTCTCTCCATCTTCTGCTGTGATACTCCGATTCTGATCTAGGGAAACACATTTCTCTCCATTTTATGCTGTGATACTCTGATCTAGGGAAACACATTTCTCTCCATCTTCTGCTGTGATACTCTGATTCTGATCTAGGAAAACAAATTTCTCTCCATCTTCTGCTGTGATACTCTGATTCTGATCTAGGAAAACAAATTTCTCTCCATCTTCTGCTGTGATACTCTGATTCTGATCTAGGAAAACAAATTTCTCTTTATCTTCTGCTGTGATACTCCGATTCTGATCTAGGGAAACACATTTCTCTCCATTTTATGCTGTGATACTCTGATCTAGGGAAACACATTTCTCTCCATTTTCTGCTGTGATACTCTGTTTTTTATCTAGAGAAACAAATGTCTCTCCATCTTCTGCTGTAATGCTCTGATTCTGATCTAGGAAATCAAATTTCTCTCCATCTTCAGCTGTGATACTCTGATTCTTATCTAGGGAAACACATTTCTCTCCATTTTCTGCTGTGATATTCTGTTTTTTATCTAGAGAAACAAATGTCTCTCCATCTTCTGCTGTAATGCTCTGATTCTGATCTAGGAAATCAGATTTCTCTCCATCTTCAGCTGTGATACTCTGATTCTTATCTAGGGAAACACATTTCTCTCCATTTTCTGCTGTGATATTCTGTTTTTTATCTAGAGAAACAAATGTCTCTCCATCTTCTGCTGTAATGCTCTGATTCTGATCTAGGGAATCAAATTTCTCTCCATCTTCAGCTGTGATACTCTGATTCTTATCTAGGGAAACACATTTGTCTCCATCTTCTTCTGTAATGATCTGATTCTGATCTAGGAAAACAAATTTCTCTCCATCTTCTGCTGAGATACTCTGATTCTGATATATCTCCTAATCAATCCATTCTGTTCCCTCTAGTTATTTAAAATATTCCTTTCAAGTTCTCATAACTACATTTTCTCTCCATTGGACTTCTGTTACATCAACTACTTCGTTAATATGTGTCGGTTTTGTTTTTGAGTGTTCTTGTTTCCCTTGTAAACTTAGAACGAATATAATTTAAAAATTGAACTACTATTTGTAATGTTCATCTTACATATTAATTATTACTTTTTATTCAGTTAAATTAATTAATCTTGAAACTGTTTGAAAAAGGATTAGGCTTCTAAGTTAAACACCTTTAAACGAATGAAGCCAGAGATTAGATTACAAAAGCATTCACACTTGAAAGCCTGCTTCTAAATTATCTTTTATTTGTTTTACATTTATTTCTGATCCTCATCAGACTTACTGAAGACGTAATTAGTTAAACTAAAGACTGATTTCATTTGAAATGCAATGATTAAATTTGAAATACAATTATAAATGAAGTGCACTTCTAAACTTTAAACAGTATAATAAACAACTAAACATCGATTGCTGTTTATCCATTAAACAGAACAGAATAATCTATTAAGGAACCCACTCATGTGTTCTTTGAACTTCCCAATTAGATCGGATATAGGTTGTATTACAAAACAGCTATTGTCTTTGTTGAAATCTCTATGTGCAACTGAAACGTCGACAGGAAAATACATTTCTTGTAGTGTTTTATTGTGTAGATGATGGTTGACCGACTTCGACCTTGGTATTAATCAATGGCGATACTTTCATATAATTTGAGATTTTAACAAACTTGTCCAATGGTTCAAATTTTAATAAAATTGTGACCTATATATTATGTTTACAAAAGATGGTTGAAGAAACGGTCGTAAGAATTTTACGGTAGTTCCTTACTATCTAAAACCTAAACAACGCATTTTAAAGGACAGGAATGAGAGCCACTACCTTTTTAATAACACCTGTTAAATATCCACTTGAGAAGCGAAGGTTAAATGGTAGGCAGAATCCGAGATTGAAAGAAAGCGGAGTTTTGGGTCAATCAAAATGTAGATTAGATTGGTTGGAAGAATCACCATAAATAGGTTAGATTAGGTCACGTTAATATATTATATTATTGAAATCTGACAATATAACAATAATGTATATTGTCCCCAGTTTGGGGTTCTATTTAGAGAGGAAATGCGACAATTCTGAGAATCCCTTGCCTCTCCTCTATGACTAATGGCTATTCTCCACCGCTCTCACTCCGACAAACGCAAAATTACCTGGATTATCCTCGTCAAATTTTGGGTAGCTGGCCCTCGCTCCTACACTCCTCATTTTGAGCAACTAGCAAGCTGCATACATTTTTTGCGAAGTTTGGTAAATAATGAGTGAAAAAAAGTTCCAACAGACAATAAACTGCATGCCAAATATTATTTTTAATTAAAGAAAAGCCTAACGATCTACCGAGTAGTTTGAGCTAGAGTATTTACTGAAAATCATTTAAAGCGAGCGGAAGTTAGTACAACAGTTTTCCAAGCGCAGGAATATGAACAATTGTATTTGGCAATTGGTGTAGGTTATCAGTTAAATTAGACAGCCAAACGGTGTTAAAAGCTTTAAGTTCACACGAACAAAAATCGTTATTAGTGTGTGAATGTGACCAGACTTTAATTAAATATTAACCCTCAATCCCGTAGAATTAAGTTGGGTGTCTAGTCATAGAAGATTTAAGGAAAACAAGAAGGCTGACGAAATGACAAAGTAAGGGGTCCAGATCCCACTGATTGGTCCAGAACCTGTTGCGAAAATTAGCTAAACAATAGAAAAACTGTCTTGTGAAGGTGAGTTAAATAAGAGACCGTCGGAGAGAGTTCCTCAATGTACCAACCCAATCAAAACCCTTCAGATGTGTAACCTCATTTAGTATTTGGACCAATGGAATGTCTTGATATTTATAATTGGAGCATTTAAATACATTTAAGTATAGCCTATGTGACGGAAACAAGAGAAGACATACTGTTGAGGTATGTAACTCCCGACCTTCGGTCTGTCTGGAACTCTAGCGAAACAGGTTCTAAGACTCACAAAGAAAATATCAGGACTGGATTATGGACCCTGCTAAGGTGCCAGAGGGTGGAAACCCGCTTTCGGTCATTATAATAAAAAATAAATAAATATCAACTTTACAAAGGATTTGAAGGTGTATAGACTTTGATTGGATACAATGAAATCTCTCTCTACATAATACATATAAATCAGAATGTTTTGCAATATCTTAAGAGAGAAAAGTTTAATAAAAATGTTCTGATAAGGTTATAGTTGAGTATAAAATGACATAACACACTTTTGGTATGTGTGGGTTTATTTACATTGCTTAAATCGTTTCTTAACGACATTTTAAAGTTGCTCAAATAATTGCCTCACTTTGGAGGTGAGAATAAACTATAGCTTTTAAAACTTAATTATGAACACATTTTTTCATTATTAAATTTCAAAGGAAATGTGATGGGTTTTAAGTTAATTGGTCCAATTTAATTAGTAAGTTGTGAAATAACCTCAAATTTTACACTTGCCCATTTTAAACAATTATATAGTATACAAATTATTAATGGATTTAATGAAAGTTCAAGAAAAGATGCTGTTTTATGATTTCTAGTGGACGTGTTTTAAAAATAACCAAAAAAAATACATTTTTTCGAAAGAAAAAAAAAATATCGAGGTCTTTTAGAAATGAGCCAAAAGATTGCTTTGTAAAAGTACTTTGCAATGCAAGAGAGAGGACATTTAAAAGTCAATTTTTGTAAAATTAAGTTTTAATATCGTAAGTGCTTACAAAACGAAAGATGTAAAGAAATACTGATGATCTTAATTAGAAACCAAGATATATTGTTCATTTTACGCATTCATTAGTAAACTAATCCATAGATTGGGCGAAAATTTATATCTTCTTGCGTATTAAAATAATTGTAAAAAAAATCTTAAAATATACTCCAAATAACAAGTATTACATGGGTTACCGCACCTGGTTCGATATGGTAATCCCCTCCGGGCCTCGAGCTGCGGTACTTTAACACAATAAGACGCTTCTCATGCTCTTTTATAAAGTTATTTACAACGTACTGAATATTTTAGTTTTGTATCACAAAGTACTTTGTTCATAGGAAAATTCTAGTATGTATGAGCTATTTTCTTTTTTATTATACAAGGCCTTAAACTGTTTTTCTCGAGAAATGCGTTTCTTTAGGTTATATTTAAAATATTTTGAATCGAAATTTGGCGTGGTTATAATCTTCATAAGCATCTTTCTCGAAGTTTCATTACAATCCATCAATAAATTCTACGCAAATGATTAAAATAGGCAAGCGTAAATTTGAGGTTAAGAAACAACTCCGGAATCAAATTTCGAATTCTTCTCAAGTTCTTTATAATGTAGTAATGAACTAATTTTTCATAGAAGCTATAGAATCGGTGACTTTTTTAATGAATTCTAATACCAAATTACGTTCACATTGGAAAGAGGGAAACATTTTTGCTTAAAGTATTCCTAAGAACTGATTTTTGACCAATAAAGTTATTCTTTTCCCCTAACTAAAAAGGTTTTGTTTATTTTACTTCACTAACAATTAAAATACAGTAGACGTATACCTCATTTGTATCAGCTGATTTTTTTTTTTAATAATTAATTTTGAAATTATTTAGTTAATTTGTAAGAAAAGATAAATTACCTTTAAGTGTAAGTAATGAATTAAAATAAAATAATTGTTTTGGTTCTTATATAGACGTAGTGTAGAGAAAATTATGAGATGGGTCCAAAAATAAATTTTGAGATTTTTTTTTTGAAATACAAGTATACGATTTGAAAATTCCTGAGCTCAAATATTTAATTTCCTTCTGACGTGTTCAGTGCTCTTCAGCACAAATTAGTGGACCGATTTTTATCAAACTTGGCATAGGCATAGAAAATATTTTGACAGTTTGCGAAAAATGGCTATAGCGCCATAAGACCAAAACTCAAAACTACTCTTCTCTAACGATTTTGATAAAATTTTGTTTATTGTAGCCCATGTGGACCTCCGTTTTTATTATAAGAGATAAGGTAGTATAGAAGGGTTCAAGGACGTTTTGTATTTTTAAACATACTTATAAATTTAATTAGAGCCCTAGTTTTATTTACTTCTGCCACAAACTAAAGTAAATAAATCGTATTTAAAAAATTAAACTTAAACTTTTATATTGATGGCGGTCAAAGTTTTATTTATTTATTTTTAACTTTTGTATTACCTAATTCCATTCAGGCGATGTGGTGGGATCCTTAACCGGTATTGTCCTTTTTGCACCGTCTGAAAATGTTTGATAAAATTTAAAGCAAATATTCGATTCCATTATTGCAGAGCCTCCTTACAGCTGTGTAATATTTTGTGTTTTATAATTAAATAATTTTTTGTCGTTAAAATTCTACCTTTCCATATGTCGTTGCAGGGTCTTTAATATTTGTTGTTAACTTGTTGCAGGGCCATTTTACAGCCTTGTAATATATAATATTGTTTTTTTAATTTGTTATCTAGTTTTTGAATTGTTATTCTTTTTAATGTTTTATTTCTAAGTTGTTAAGGCAAAGCATCTTCTTGCCAATTACTTTGAAGGCGATAATGAGCGAAATGATTTTTCACCTCAAAACTCCAAAAAAGTTATTTTTGTTCCTTTACAAATTATTTCCAAATTGTAATTAACTTTTGCTTGAGACTGTGCTCACTAATATGGAGGAGGGGTATTATTTTTAGATTTAATTAAAATTTTAACAAAGTCGTGACGAATAGTAAAAACTTTGTAAGTGTTTTAATTGTTTATAACCCCAGAACCACGTTATTAAAACTAGTAAAATACGTACCCATAACAAAGTACCCTCAGTCTCACCTTTAAAAGCCATAACTTGCGCAATTATAATTGGATCGAAACCAGTAAAATCAAATATTTAGGAAATTTTATGGTCTTTAAAAGTTATCGAAATATTTTTTCATAATAATACTTTAAGAGATAATCGGGAACAAACTAGTTTTTCAAGGATAAAATAAAGCAAAAGCTTAAAGTTTCAAATATTTAATAGTATAAATGAGCTACAATTTTTGCTTTATTTTATCCTTGAATATGGAGTTTCAACAAGAAATATCTGCTATTACATTAAAGTTAAACTAGTTTTTAAACTTTTCACCATTTCCTCTTAAAAAGTAATTATTTGGAGATCTCGTGACTTATAGATATTTTTTAAAGGAAGGATTTTAAAGAAACACTTTAAAGTAGTATAGTTTTTGCTTTACACTCCCACCCTTTATAGTCTATTTTGACTGTATTAAACACCTTTTATAAATCGTAATTGGTGAACAATTCATTGTTCCAAGCTTAATGAGTGCACTTCAATAGCTGAATTACCAACATGTAATTCAAACTAACCTGATTAAACAATTGGTTGTAACATTTCGTATGTTCGTAGTCCAACTTAATTTACATCTCCAATACTGTATTTAACAGAATTCCATTATTCATAAGGTTCAATAATGAATGCTTGTTAAGGATAATTAATTAATTACAGAAAGTTGTACCAAGTTAAACAGAAAGAAAACTAAATTGTACAAGCTGAAGTAATGAAAGTTTTAATTTGGAATTCCCGCAGCAGTATTATGAACTACTGAACGCTAAACTCCTTCAATAATTAATTGAGCAACTTTACAATGTTGAAAAAATATGACGAGGTAACCAGAACTGGGCTGAAATTTGTCCATGATATGCAGGGTGATCATTTTATCTTTGCCGCCAAAGATATTTCGTAAACTATTGAGCTGTATAAAAACTTTAAATGGAGAACTTTCTTTACTTTTTCATGATAATTAAAAATCCGTGTTGAAAACTTAAAAAAGTGGCCGCTATTAATAAATTTTGACGGTTAACTTAACAATTTCTCATAGAACGTATATTTTACTGATTTTACACAACATTATAAAACTTTGTTATTATTTATAATTTTTTGATAAACCCACTTGTTTAAGAGTTATACGTGCTTAAAGTTTAAAAAAAACAAAAACTTTTACTGCATTTTCAGTACGCCTCTTTTCGTATATCCCATTGTTAAATCAAGTTAAAAATTTAATTGTGCATAGTATAGGAAGTGTAAACACCAACACAGGACTAAAAGTAAAATTAATAATTTATGAACTGATAAAAATGAGTTAAAACCTTCAATCAAGTCACATTTCTATTTGTATAGTGGTCTCTGTGTGTATTTACTGCCAGTACTCTGTTCTTATCACATGTAAAATATACTTCTAGATCAACCTTTTCACTGTTGGTAAACTCCATTGTGTAATGAAATTAATGATGAAACTTAAAGAATATAAATATCTCTCAGAGTAAACAAATTTGAAATTAAAAAATTATGACAATAATTACAATACTTAAAAATAAAGAGTTTAAGATAGTTAAACCTTAATAGAATTCTAAAGAATACTGTTTTGGTACAACAAACACACAAATAGCTAAAGTTAGGAAACTATCTGTTGTGAACTCAGCAATAACTCCAGACCTAATAACTGCTTATCTAATTTAATTAATGATTTAGCCATTAATTAATTAAATTTTTAACTTTATTTACAAATTTAAATACGAAAAATCGCCTACTCAAAATATATCACACATACATTTTTCTAAACTTTAAATACCTCTCCTAAACTAGTGGGTATATCAAAACATTATAAAGAATAAAAAAAGTTATTGTTTTGTGAATTAGAAACACCATAAAATATATCGAGTTTCATAATACATTTTAAAGTTGGCCGTCATGTTGGTGACCATTTGGTGACCGTAATGGCGACCATTTTTTTAAACTTTGCAAAACGGACTTTTAATTACCATGAAAATGTAATGATGGGTCACCATTTTAAAGTTTTTTGACAGATCAATTTACAAGATGCCAATGGTGGCAAAGATAAGTTATCATTCTTTACATACTGAGGGAAAAATAATTCTTGCAACCCCTAGGTCATTTCTGAGCGACTAGAGAGGAACACTTCTAACCTTCGCCAAACTTCATAGGGTAAGGCCTTTAAATTTTTATGCGGTTTAAAGGGACCTTAATTTTTCAAATAGAAAGAAAGAGATATCATTTTGAAGGGCATAAAAAAGAAAAAATATAGTGCCTTGGAAAAGTCTCTACAATATCTCTAACGGGAATTATGGGGGTAAGGTCTAAAATTTTAATTTTTTTGAATGCCCTTCAAATTGATGTCACACGATGTGGTTTCTATTTGAAAAAATTACGTTCCTCTTTTCGTCTCCTTAACAAAGAGGACAAGAACGTTTCATCCCATAATAAAGTGAAAGGACTTACCCTTTGAGGTTTGGTGAAGATTAGAAGTTTTCATCTTTACTCGTTCAGAAATTATCTAGGGATTGCAAGACTCTTCTTCCACAATGTATTATTATTATTAAACATTAATTGTTCAGAGAAAAATCAGAAGGCGCGCTATAAAATATAGTTTTAATAATGTAGTGTATATACGATTATAGTAATTGTTATTATTACATTAGTAAAGTAAATACAACGTAATAAAAGTAATCAAACATACATATCAAAACTTTTAATTGTTAAAATGTTAAAGGTAAAGTTAACATGAGGGATTTAAATATATTACATTAAAAAAAGAAATTGATCAACAATAATATTAATTTGGCTATTTGTTAAATGAAATATTGACATTATTTTAATGGAATGGCGTTTTTTAAAGAGAGCACAAGAGTCGTAAAATAGGTCAAAAGTTTTAAAACATTCTGTCATTTTACTGAAAAATTTAAGTTCGTCTTTTTGACAACAAAATAGTCTTTAATACACGTCAACGTTACCAAAATAAGAGAGAATAAATACATAGCATTAAAAAAAGATGATTTCTTAAGGAAGTAGATGGCACCAACTTTTATTTAAAGTTAGGCGATTTTGTCGCTGCCATTCGAATACAATTATCCATCTGTTTCTATACTTGTTATTTTACGAGTCACCGTAAGTTCAAATTTATAAGATAGATTGTATTGTTAACTTGAATGTTGAACGTGTTTCTCGTCCAACGCTCAAGGTAGTCGGTGATTGCATAGCATTGCTCACATTGATACTGTAGTATGTTTCGGTTTCTACCTGTTAACGTCTAATGGAAAAAACTTAGTATATTTTGTATAAAAGTGTCATGAAATAAAAAGTAAAATAAAATAAAATTAGTTAGTTGATTAAGTTGGGCAGAAACGATAAACTAATTACGAAATTCATATATATATATATATATATATATATATATATATATATATATATATTGAAAATATTTAAATGTTGTTTAAGCTTACTTCGTTTGTGGCACATACACCCCTTAATCATAAATCGTATTTGATGGAAATTGAGTTTTATTTATAACGATCAATATTCATTTATATTTTGTCAATTTATTTATATCTATTTCTGTTATCCCTACAGACACATACAAATATACACACATAAAATAAACAATAATATCGCCACAACAGAAAACAATCAACAGCAAAAAAAAGATAAATTATCTCACTTAGCTTGATAAAAATAAAAATAAACTTAATAACCAACTCTTATAAAATAAGAACAACTCATATCAAATAGTAATATTCAACCGGAAAAGAAGAAGAAGTCTAAGGCAAAATCTGCGGTAAGGATTGTCAAAAAAGAATTTATGAGTGTAAAAATATAAAATACTCGGGAAAAACTTGCAGATAATTAAGTAACAATTTAATTGTAAAGTGTCTGAAATAATTTTTCGTATTAGCTAAAGTTACAATATCTGTTTTCACGATGGGGGTAAAATTGATTTGTCTTTAATTTTCATTAACTGAGTTTTTCCCTATCTTTGAATTGGCAAAAGAAAATTCATTTCATGCAGTTTTTACAACCTTTCCATTAGTTAAAAATATGAACTCTAATTTTCTTTTACTTGCAATTATTTTTCTTTAGCACAATGGTTTAGTTAATTATTATTTACATTTAATAATAATTGAAGGAAATTGCTAGAGTTTATTTTGAGAAATTTTGTCGTTTTATACCAGCTTCATCGGTGATTTTAATTTTCGGAACTCTCGCCTTTTCACGGCGAATACATATTTTGGTTTGTATGCTTGCTGACTAATTTTAGAAAATTTAATCATAATCCTTAGAGTTGTTTCATTTTGAGAAAATTGTATATTTACAGCTGACCTTAAATTTTGAGTCATCGAAAAAAAGATCAAAATCACTTTACTCGTTTGAACTGCAGAGCACAACATAGACAGATCATTCTCAAACCTTTATTTATTTATAAACCTGTATTTAGCTAATGGTCAAGCAGATATTAAAAAATATTTGTCCATTATGCAACTTTATACTACGTAAAACAATTGAAGTTAATTACTACAAAACAAAGAGTACTGATGAAAATATGTAATTATGACTAGGGTTGGATACAACAAAATCCTTTTCCAACGTTATAAATTAGAATAAATTAGCAGTTGAGAAAGGCTTTGAAAATTATGTAAACATTCTGCTTTTTGATGTGGTAACCTATTCAGAATGTAAGTCAACAATCTAGAGACAAAACGTACCTCATTTGCACCAGCTGTATATATCGGCCTCATTGGATATGAGGTTATTTATTGAATACCACACAAGTAACGAGAAAAGATCATGTTTTGCTTTAGAATGTGCCAATAGTTTATACATTTGAACTTTTTACTAAATAACATTAATTACGAATAAATTCTCAATGTTATTACGTATAACACTCCAAATTGAAAGTAGAATGATAACACGAAAAATTGATTTTAACTTGGTGATTTTTTTCTAGAAAATATGACTTTTATTTTCTCACATAATATACGTATTGAGGTTAGGTTAGGTCAGGTTTCCAACTCACATGGAAATGTTGTTTTTGGAATATCGTTGGTCGTCTGTACAGTTTGCTGCAGCCTAATCGAGTCGAACAAATTTAATGTGGGCCAAAATATGCCCACATATCTTGAGACTTTTCCATTTGTTCAATAACTCAAAGTAAGACAACAACAAAATCTGATTATCTCAAATTTTACTTTAGCGTTTTTTTATCAAATTTGCTATAATGTAGCCTCTAAGGATCTAAACTAAACGTAGTGGTTATTAAAAATTGCCGGTTCACAAGTTAATGGTAACAAAATAATGTCGAACCCCCTCTAGAATACGAACTTTAAACAGTTTAATGATGATAATAATTAACAACACAACTACAAATTAAGTGTCGATTGTTATTATTAACTTGAAATATTACAATGTATTCAATTTTAAAATGTAAATAAATGTTTTCGATTATACATTACTAATAGAATGAATTACTAATACCAATCAGAAGTAATCTTTCAAAACCTAAACATGATAAAGAAATAAGTTCAATTATCAAATTCGCCAAAGCAAATAACACGGGAGGTGGAGCCTAGTGATAGGGGGCGTGACAAAGATGTATATATTATAGACAAATACTTAACGGACGAATCCAGTACTAAAGTAGCCTGGAAGATGGAGGAACTCCGAAATGCGTCAACAAATATAAATAATAAATACAAGAATTGGTAGAAGATTGTTTAAAACTAATAAGACAAAACACTTTTGACCTGGAGATATCTGTTCTTAAAGATATTTTAAAGTTACATTTAAAAACTTTGTTCCTATTTAGGGGTAACGCAATTTGGTAATAACAGTTTTGATTTGCAAAATAATATATTTTTTAAATATCTTTGTTTATGTAGTTTACGAAAAAATAAATTATGAACATAGTTATGTGTAATGGTGCTTCTTGTGATGCTTAAAAACAAAACAAAATTCCGAGGCAAAATATTTGAAAAAATGTCGGAAAAATAAATTGTCAAGGAAGTGTGATGTCTTAAACTCTTTTGCTTGAAAATATGAGTTACGTTATAATCTGAATATTTTAATAGATAGTCTAGAAAGTACCTTTTTCTAAATTTAATTACAATCCATCGATAATTTCAATACTTATTGTTAAAATAGACGTGTGCAAACTTTGAGGTTATGTAACAATACTGGTTATAATCAATACACTACGAAGTTGTCAATGAGAGTCTTTCTAATGTAAAATGAATAAATTTGTTCATAACTAATTTTTCATAAAAATATAGAAAAGACGCTGCAACTTAAATTGTTAATGTCCTTAATGTAGCTTAATTTAATTGCGATCACATTAAAATAGGGACACATTTCCCCCCTAATTTTTAAACGTCCATGAGAACCGATTAAGTGATAACATGCTCCCTCCAAACCAAAAGTATTTTTATCTCTTGTTTAATCGGATAGTAATAGAAATTAACGCTGTGGTCATTGTCGCAATTGTGAAATTAACACAAAAGCTGAATGTTTTAAACTTGTTTGTAATTTTTTCATTGAAAACAACTTAAAATATTTTAAAGTCTCGATGAAAAGAGATGTAACCTAAATAAACAATTTTTCTTTAAAGTTTAAAAGCACATTTACTTTTGTTTGAAATACAAGTACAAATGCAAAGCACTTCAAAACTATAATCAGTAAATAATAAACAACTAAACATCTATTACGGTTTGCCCATTAAACGGGAAGAAAGTAATCTATTAAGAAAACCACTCATGTATTTCTTTGAACTTCCCAGTTACATCAGATATAAGTTGTATTACAATACAGCTATTGTATTTAAGTTATATACTCTATATGAAACTTATATGCTCAACAATATCAAAATAATGTTCAGATTATCAAACTTTCAATGACAAAGTTCTATTAAATTATGCATCTAATTGTGCCAAAAAGTGTTTTTCTTCGTTAAAAAAAAGGAGAAAGTTATTATTTAAAACAAAAGTGTGACAAACAACCTAAAATACACAACATTTTGAGTGTATAAATCAACTTTCGTTATTAAGTAAAAACCTAATGCAAAAAAGTGAAAAACACTAACATAGCTTTTAGGCCTGGGTTCCTTTCTTAGATTATAGATTTAGTTTTAGCACAGACAATATCTCTGTAGTTTTAGTTAGCAACATGTAGGGTCTTACGCTATATTGATTGGTGTTCTATCACTTGATAACGGGAGTTGATTTATATTTCTGAAACGTTGTGTTTATTATATCCACAAATTAAGGAAAATGTCCGTTTAAACCATATCCGTCATTATCGGTTAATTTTAAACCAGAATAATCTCAAATTTAATAGAAAATCATCGGTAGTAGTTCTAATAGCCGGAATTAAGTCGGTGTATGTCAATTACAGGACGTAACCTAGACTTCACTATTCGGTGGGTATTTGAACACTATTTCGGTAGTTTTTCTTTTAAGTTGCTTATTCGCGTAGATTATCTATCTTCACATATAGGCCTGCTGTATTCTAAGTCTCTCCGTAATGAGTACTTTAGGTTCTACTAAAAAAAAAAAAAAAAAAATTGTAACAAATGTTTTTACTACTTTCATTTAAATGATCGATAATATAAGCATTGGTACAAGTGCCGTCTGTCAGAGTTTGATACATTATATTGTCTACAAACATAGAACAAAGTTTTATAAATAATAATTTAAACAAAAGAAAAACCCTAACAATGAAACTTAATCTTTGAACTCTCTTGCTATCATGATCATTATTGGCCAGCTGACTTTACAAAATATATTCCTAGTCCACAATGTTTTTAGTGTTTAATATATTTAATATTTTATTTTTGACAATAATGTAAACTCTATAGTTTTAATGAAAGGCATTTGAAAAAAAAAATATGGTACATTTCATTAATTTATTTTAAATTGCACAGTAGACAAAATTGTGTTATCTGTTACATAATTCATGTAGTTTAATTTTAATAATTCCCTCCTAAATTTCATAATTGAAGCTACACAAATTAATGCCTTTAATTTCATTAATATAATTGATATTTGTACAATCCATTATAAATTTGTTCTTTAGGTTTTCTTAAACAATTCTCTATAAAATTAATTTTCTAACATTTTATTTAACTTTACTCTCCAATTATTAATTTAATTTAAATCAAAATTTAATACATGTTTATTCTCTTTTGCTAATTCCTTCCACCCTTTATACCATAATTCGTAATGTTTTAGTAGTCCATCTGTTTAGCTACATATAATTCAGTATTTAAAACGTATTATAAGAGTATAAAAATGAATTAATTGCTTAGCTGTTTTTTGATATAAAAATAGTTAAAACGAACAATTTTGTAGGTAAAATTTTTGTATTTTTACAATTCCATCGAAATAGTTATACCTTGAAATCCATAGCTTATAATGTTTTTAATTGTTCCTACAAATACTATCCTTGGATTCGAAAGGTATCTCTTATTTGCTAAACAGGCCTTTCCATTGTACATTAATTGCGGGTTTACCCTTGTTCACTTTCTGGATAATATTATGAATAATTACCATTCCCAAATATTTTAATCTACTTACACATTCTACTTGTTTGTAGTTTAAGAACAATTTATCGTCACAATTTTCTTTTATTGTTCCTTTTTAATATCATTATTTTATATTTTGTAAGGTTAATACATAAATTCGACATTTTACAACAGTTACCCAGTTTCTGTAGAAAATTAATTCCACTTTCATTGAGTTAAGTAGAAATTAACTGAGCAATATATCTTCTAGATGGTTGTAATTACAAAATATATTGGTCCCACAATATGTATTTGCGAAATCACTATCTAAATATCCCATCTTTTCGGACTGTAGTAGGCCTATATAGTCGAAGAATCGCGTCTTGATTATCCATACTCAACAGCTTTGTGTTTTGAAAATTTATATATCTTGATAGACGAAACCAAATTTCGTTGGTATGAAAAACATTACAGCATTTCTATTTCAAAGTTTTGGAACTATAAGTAAGACATTTACTTTCTTGTCTTACTTTATTATTTCCTGTGCTCATTTTGGTACCGACTTTAAAGGGCTTTTCAACAAGTTATCAGAAATATTGAGAATTTTTGGTCTCAAATAACAATAAGCTTAGTGTTACTTTGTTCATCTGTTATTGAGCATACATAGTTCTTGTCTTACTTTTGTTCCTTTGTTAATTTTCGTAACGACTTTAAAGGGCATTTCAACAAGTTATCAGAAATATTGAGAACTTTTCGTCTCAAATAACAATAAGCTTACCGTTACTTTGTTCATCTTTTATTGAGCATACATAGTTCTTGTCTTACTTTTTTGTTCCTTTGTTAATTTTCGTAACGACTTTAAAGGGCTTTTCAACAAGTTATCAGAAATATTGAAACGATTTCCTACGATGTAATAATAAGCTCACCCTTTCTTTATACATCTGTTATTGAGCAAATATTTACTTTTTTGTCGTACTTTTGACTGTGATCATTGTCGTAACGTCTTTAAAGGGCTTTTCACAACAAGTTATTTAAAATATTGAGAACTTTTCGTCTGATATAACAATAACCTCACCGATCCTTTCTTCATCTGTTATTGAGCAAATATTTACTTTTTTGTCGTACTTTTGACTGTGCTCATTGTCGTAACGTCTTTAAAGGGCTTTTCACAACAAGTTATTTAAAATATTGAGAACTTTTCGTCTGATATAACAATAACCTCACCTATCCTTTGTTCATCTGTTATTGAACAAACATTCACTTTTTTGTCGTACTTTTGACTGTGCTCATTGTCGTAACGTCTTTAAAGGGCTTTTCACAACAAGTTATTTAAAATATTGAGAACCTTTCGTCTGATATACCTTTTCTTTGTTAATCTGTTATTTGGCTCGTTTTTGATGTTTGATTATCTAATCTTGCATATTTCACACTTACTGTGTAGCCTATCTATTTTCAGCTATAAAAAAGGTATGTTTATTTAACGTCACAATACAATAACACTACAATACAATAAACTGACTGGAACAGCAGGGAGCATCAACAATAGGGGCATTTTGAAGATATTGAATTACTGTCAATTTCAAAACTTTAAACATACAAGTATAGAGAGAGATTCACCTAAAGAAGTTTCCTCGTGATAGCGTTTTAGCTGGCTATCAAGATTAGGGGTACCAGTTTATTTATGGTTACAATATTATGCACTTTATTGTAAAAAGCACTTTAAAAAATGACTGCAACTTTGAATCGTGTTGGCGATCATTAGGCCTACCGATATCACGTCATTGTACTTCGACTAATGGTGGAAGCGCTTGCTTGATTTATTGAGCTTTCGTGAAGCAGCCTTCTAATGATTAACTATTGTTCTTTCTTTCTGAAAAACAAAGTTTTTGTTGAATCAACTGATATTTACTTACCACGTTACTACATGTAGTTTAGAGAAAGTTATGTTTTCGTGAAAGTTCCATATAGTTGTGGATATTTTCATGTCTTCTGTGGTCTTTCCTCCTTTAGCGGGTTTAAATTTCGATATGTGATGTTTTATGCAGGGATTTGTTTACTTAAGTTTCAAAATGGAAGGTACCTGCTGCTATAGGATTGAATTAAAAACTTTAAAACCCAGTAAAGCTTTAGTAACAATTTTAATTAAATTTTGGATAATTATTAGCTCTACAACACAATAAACTGACTGGAACAGCAGGAAGTACCAACAATAAGATATACAGTAATGTCTACGCGTACAACGAACTACAGAAAGGGCTATTACCTTACTATATAGGGACATTTTGAAGATATTGAATTACTGTCAACTTCAAAACTGTAAACATACAAGTGCAGAGATTCATACAACATACAAGTGATAGATTGACCAAACGGAACGCATTGGACGCCATCTCGTACAAGTTTTGGTTCGGGAGTTATCGGTCAAAAAGTGGAAATGAACTTTGGTTTTTGAAAAAAAGGAAAAAATCTAAATATAGCCTTAGAATGGTAATTTTTATTTATATGCTGCTTTGTCACATTATTTGGATCATAAACCTTTAATAATTTAAGGTTTAATCATTATCGGTTGGGTATATTTTGAAATGTTTCATCTTCCACACTTTGGTAAGCGGGCCAGCGATTGTGATAAAGAAAGAAAACTGCAATTAAGAAACCGGTAGCTTGCATAATATGTGTTCTTAATTCATTCTCTACCATAGAAGCTGTAGTTTTTTTTTCATTCTAGACAAGAAATTGTGTTTTTGGTTAATTCTCGACCAAGTGTTTTAAAAATTCATTTACGCCTAAAGAGATTCTTCTTAATTTGTTCTTGCCCAAGAGGGCGTTATTAATTCATTCTAAACCAAAGACATTGTTCTTAAAATTCATTATCTACCATAGAGGGTGTTCATAATTCATTCTAAACCAAAGATATTGTTCTTAATTCATTATCTACCATAGATGGTGTTCATAATTCATTCTAAACCAAAGACATTGTTCTTAATTCATTATCTACCATAGAGAGTGTTCATAATTCATTCTAAACCAAAGATATTGTTCTTAATTCATTATATACCATAGAGGGTGTTCATAATTCATTCTAAACCAAAGATATTGTTCTTAATTCATTATATACCATAGAGGGTTTTCATAATTAATTCTAAACCAAAGATAATGTTCTTAATTCATTATATACCATAGAGGGTGTTCATAATTCATTCTAAACCAAAGATATTGTTCTTAATTCATTATATACCATAGAGGGTGTTCATAATTCATTCTAAACCAAAGATATTGTTCTTAATTCATTATCTACCATAGATGGTGTTCATAATTCATTCTAAACCAAAGACATTGTTCTTAATTCATTATCTACCATAGAGGGTGTTCTTAATTCATTCTAAACCAAAGATATTGTTCTTAATTCATTATCTACCATAGAGGGTGTTCATAATTCATTCTCGATTGTAGAATTATCTCTGGAAATTCTGTTTACGGATTAGAAATTAAAGCCCCAATAACGATAAAGTACAAAAAGGAGTTGATGTAGATTTAAAATGGACTATTCTTTTATAAATATTACGAAATAATGATTTCTTGATCACCAAAAATCAGTTTCCGCTTTGTAAAAACGAACTTTTATGTGGCATAATTAATTACGAATGGAAAACACACAAAACTTTGTTCATTTAACTATTTAAAAATTTAATAGGAAACAGTGGCCGTATAACGATCAATCAATCATTGATCTTGAGTCAATAACCTCGTCTATACTTTGTTATCAGCTGATTAAAACGTAAAACAGCTGTTTGTTTACTATTTTTACCTACCTATAGGCCCCTAATCTTACCTTGAAAGATCAGATTAAACATTAAATTGGTAAGTGAAACATTCGGTCGTCTGGAAAAATCCATTTAATAGCTCAAGGACAACACGTGCTTAAATGTCTTATCTATATCTACGTCATCAATCTAACAGAAACAGTATGTTTGTTGTGACTATTGGTTGTGTCAGGTTGTGTGATTTGCTAACTCGACACTCTTGATAGAGATAAAAAAGTCTCACTAGCGATTGTCTGAACAATAGATCTCACTTCTTGGGAGGTTAAATACATTTATTTCTTGTTAATAAATCAGTTGCGTTTATTGCTTACTGTCAATATTCAAAGACCAACAAGTAACTTTTGATAATGTCGACAATTGTAGACGATAACAAAACACTATTCATAGGGACAAATTGTACAATTTTAGTTTTTTATAGGTGGCTTGGTCCTTGTATCATGATTATTCATTAAGCCTTCATTGGTAGTAAATGTACTACACACATCGATATATTTCAATCCATTAACAATCCAACTACTGTATATATTTTACTCTAATTCACATTAAGTTACACTACTGTTATCAATTTTTAGAAGAAATATCGGGTAACAAAACAATATAATTGTTATGCAGGTAATAATGAAACGTTAAAGGTTTTAATTCGTATAAATTCATACAAAGAAGTATGAAGTGAGCACATTTGTATATTTAATGTAGCTCTGTATTGCTAGATGTAGAATCTGCGTTGATGGCTGTCATTTTAAAACAAATATATATTTTTTAAACTTTATATATATATATATATATATATATATATATATATATATATATATATATATCTTGGATCAGCTTAGTTGTAAATAACCTTATTTATAAGTTTCATAATGATTGGTAAACTCATTTAGTCTTAACTGACTCCTCGGGGGCTTAATTCTAGTGTGTGCCGGCTTTAAAATCCCGAGGGTTCCTAGCAAGATTTTTTTCTTCTTAGGCCTCACTTGACCAATTCTTGTTCTTTTCCGACGCTTGCGTTATTAGAGTATTCGAGGGCTAGGGGTCTTTATTTTCTTTTCATCCTGTTTTTTTTTTTTTAAATAAAACGATAATGACAGAGAATTTTATCCTTTAAATCAACAAGAAAAAATGGCTCTAACTGTATAACAAACACAGACACATAAAGACAAACTTCTAATGAGTTAAAACTGAACTTCACTACGCTTGATCAACCACTTCATTGAGTAAACTTGGTTTATCTCAAATTAATTCAAAATTATTATGCTATGAGTTTGAGTTTTTTTAAACAACTGAATATGGGGTACTAGTGTTCTGTCCAGACGCTTGTGCTGGAGTATTTTGATTGTCATTGTTGGGCTTAAATAAATGAAATCTACTTAAATAAAATTAAATTTCGCAGTTCGAAAGAAAATTTATTTCCATATTTTTTTTGGAAATATATATCTTTAAAGGTTTGTCAACTGTTAAATTATATTTATGTTTTATAACACATTACAATACACATTTGCAAACGTTTTGCTAGCAAATTTAGTTATAGATTACTATATACACATAGGGTACAAGTAATCACTAAATATTTAAACCACACGTAAATGAATAATTAATACGACAATTGACTATAATGCATTTTTCGGACATTTGCCATCATTTGTGTGTTAAAAATTCACAAAACACGACGTTTCGGGAATAGGAATCAATTCCCGTTATCAAGTGACTAAAAAACTAAAGACACATGAAACTAGAAACTAAGCCTATGTGAGAAGTATAATCAAATAAGAATACCACCAACCTTAATATCTAAGCAGTCATCTCAGAGCTGAAACTGAGAAGTCAAAAACAAAATCACGGTAAACACACGACTAACGGCATTTAACACACAAATGATGGCAAATGTCCGAAAACTGTATAATAATAAAATTGAACTTCCATCTTTAACAAATAACTTCAAACAGAGAATGACAATAATGGTTAGATACACTTTAAATCAGGTTGAAATTTGTTGACAATAAAAGCTTAATTAAAGAAATATGTTAGGCCTCCTTTTTGAGTTTTCTCTTCGAATAATTGTCCAGTATTTTATACGACTAATTATTTATATTATCGATAAGTGAAGATTGGTTTAGAGTTTTAATACTCGCACAGACTCTGTGTGGGAAAATTCAATCTAACGTGAAGAATGGTCAAACTTCAGAAATATCCATAAGTGAGCAAAATAAATCTTACTGGAGAAATTGCTTCGTTGAAAAACTCTGGAAACCTTTTCATTGGTATAAACAATTTTGTGTATTATTTTTATTGCACTTTATTTAAGTATTGTGTAGTTTATTTGAACATGATTTGCATGGATGGATAAAATTGTATTATATATTTGTTGAACATTTTTACTATCCATAAAATCGCGATTTTAATTTTTCAAGGAATATTATACGTTATTGGTAATTATTATGTATATATATATATATATATATATATATATATATATATATATATATATTGGAGAACTCATTGCTGGATAGAAACAAAGTTTTAAATAAATTTAAAAATCCTACATAAAGAATTAATTTGTTTTTAGTAATGCCGAACTATGAAGGGTAGTAGTGGACTGCCTCCTGGCTCCGCTGACTTGGCTGCCACTTATTCTACGTTGAGATTGCCACACCCGTGTTCAGTATAAATAATCCCTGAAGGCAGTTGGATAGATAATCTTAAATTTCCGAATTTATTACTTAATTTTTCTAGAATGCAAGCACTGAAAGATTCATTTAATTATAATCTACCTTTTACTGTACGTTCGGTTAGACACAAAATCTAAATTTTTTTTTACTTATCCAGTCAGTTTATTTATTTATTATTATTATTATTTTTTTTTTTAATATGATCTTCTTGTAACCGAAAAAGTGATTTTCTACTTGCTGTCTGTCTGCCTGTCTGTTCGTCGTCGTTGTAGAATATAACTGCTACAAAAATAAAGATAGGAAACATGGCACTTGGTATAGTGTGCTCATTAGAACCCTTTTGAAATTCAAAAAAAAAAAGAATTGAAAAAGTGAAAACGACGCCCATTTTCAACAGTTTTTTGTTCACATCTCTTGTCATTTAACTTTTAACACACTGAATTAGATACACATTTGCAGATTTCAATTCTGCGTGTAGTGGCACTAACCCCACATCTCTAGATTACGTTTGATTACCAACGGAATCTTAAAGCGGTGTTACTTCCGACGGTTTTCCGGTAGGAGTTGTCCTGTATCATTTCCAACGGTTTCCCTAATATTTGATTAAAACGTAGTCCAGTTTTTATTATATAACCTAACCTAACCAACTCGATACGAGCACAACACATAACTCGATGATTTAAAATCTTAAAGATTCTTTATTTATACTATAGATGGCATAGACATAGGTTTACTCATTGTAATGCTTCTGGTTTAGTAACAAGCTGTTAACAGGGTATATCTTTTACTATGTTTGGAATGTGGAACGTTGACAAATGCATATCTGGATACAATTTTCGGATATAACCCTGGCAACCCTTTCTACCTGGAGACCGTCGGAAAAGATAATCCGTCACCAACGAAACTACCAGACACGAACAAAATTTAATAATCGCAATTTTTTTTCTATTTGTGGTGTCTAATTCTATAACATATCAACCTCGAGAGAGCTTATTGCGTCCTAAATATTGTACTAACCTTCTAGTCATCCCCGGAAGTTCTATTAGTTCCGCGAACGTTAGATATTCCCGAAGAGGCTGTCCCGAGGAATTGTCTGACCCCCTAACAAAACCCAGATCTCCCTTTCCTGCTCAACATGTTTACAAAGAAAGAGCATGTGTTCTGTAGGAATTTGCCCCCAAGTGAATATGGCCATCCTGTGAATGTGTTTTTTCAGATGACATTATCCTGTGTTGAAACATACTATCCTCATTATATTGACCATGTTTAACAAAGTGTTATTGACCACGATAACAAATAGCGAAGTTATTGTCAAAAACGTAATATTGAACTCTGACTCCAAGATAATATGATATTCGTAAAGTTAAGAAATCCAACAGAAGCAAAAACACCGACACGAGCGAAGCGAATGGAGATTTTTTAACATATACAGACATCTACGCAGTCTGTTAGGGCCTAGCCGACGTCACGTTTTATACACAATTACGAGGTTCAGAAAATCTGTGTAATAATTATTTTTAAGATATTTACCTTACTGGTCTACTAATACAATTAACATGTCCTACAAGGCCCAAGAAATCAATTTCTTTTACGGTTTCATTTAGAAGATCTGTTTGTGTTAGGTTGAATAATGGGGGCTGGGTAAGTACCATGATGACGCCCATTAACCTGTTCTTTATTACAGTGAGTTTTGTTATAGCAAGACTTAGTTTTGTTTTGTCGTAGTCTTTCTCTTGTTTTTACACTTTGAGCAAGTCTCACAACACCGACAGAGATAAATCGTGGGCATTCTACGGCAAGAGTAAAGCATTATGACAAGTGTGTCGTCACACGTGGTCATGCTGTCTATTTGCATGTTTAGGCGACGAAATTGAACGGAAATTACAACCCACTACCTACGCTTTGTTCTCATTTCTAAAGGATTGATATATTTACTTGAATCGATCTTATTATGTCCTAAAGTACATTGGACGAAAGTTTAAACGAACGAATTTAGGTTTTTAATTTATGACAAGTAACTTATGGAATGGTAGCATACAAATTTTGTTTGTAAACATTCCGTACAAATGGTTGCTTTAGAGAAATAAACGTTTCGCTTCATAGTCCGCTCGTCTAAATAGCAACTATAAGAGCACATTATTGATTACTGTAATTAAATTAAAATTTGTAGATATTTAGGTTACGTTGTTGAATCGTGGATTTTTGAAATTTAGAGGTTCATTACTTTAAACAATTCCTTGGTTTGAGTATCTGGGATTTCATCTCAATAAGGTAATTTATTTGCGTTTACTACAAATTGTTACAGTTTGTTACAAAATGTCTACCACATCCTCTTGGTTGGAACTTAGTGAATATAAAATAATCTATACTATTATATAAAAATCTAATGGTGTCTATCTGTCTGTCTGTGTGTGTGTGTGTGTGTGTGTGTGTGTGTGTGTGTGTGTGTGTGTGTGTGTGTGTGTGTGTGTGTGTTACTCAATCACGTAAAAACTACTGGACCCATTGAGCTGAAATTGTACATGGACATTCTTTGGGTCCCTGGTTAACACATAGGCATATTTTTATTTAGAAATCCCATCAGGGCACCGCCCCACTGGCCTTGAAAACTCCCTTAACACTCAATTATCTATACTCCATTATATACTTAGCTTAAATATACGTCAACCCCATACGGAGTACGGGTACTCTGCTAGTAAACGATGAAAAACGTACTCAATTTCTTACGTGGATTAGCACGTTTACAAAATCAAAAATAATATCCCTAGTCGTATCTTTAATAATGTTTATATACTAGGCCTACTTATACGCGAGAAAGTAAAATAAACGGTGAAAAATATTGCACAAACTTTCTCACTCCCCCACCTCCAAACCAACTAAAACGAATATCTGTTCGGTAATTGTCCGTGAAGAAATGAAAATGTCCCACGAACGTCGTCGTCTTTTAAATAACTCCTAAACTTACTTCGCTTGTGCCATAAACGTACCTTCAGCGTTAATATTATTTTATTAAAATTTAGCTTGTAATAAGGGTGGGAAAAGATCATTTTTGATATTTAGAAGTTTCTAATTTTTAATATTTATAAATTCATAATATATTTTTCCTTATGAAAATCTTTTGTAAACTTTATAGCGTTGTAGGTGGTCTTATGATTTTAGAAAGGTTAGGTTAGGTTAGCTTGTAAATTAAAAAAATTAGCTTGTAATGAGAGTGGAAAAGTTCATTTTTGATATTTGGAAGTTTTTCTAAAATCGTAATATTTTTTTCGTTATGAAAATCTTTTGTAAACTTTATACTGTTGTAGGAGGTTGCATGTTTTTAGAAAGGTTAGGTTAGGTTAGCTTGTAAATTTAAAAAAGTAGCTGTAATAAGGGTGGGAAAAGTTCATTTTTGATATTTGGAAGTTTTTCTAAAATCGTAATATTTTTTTCGTTATGAAAATCTTTTGTAAACTTTATACTGTTGTAGGAGGTTGCATGTTTTTAGAAAGGTTAGGTTAGCTTGTAAACTTAAAAAAGTAGCTGTAATAAGGGTAGGAAAAGTTCATTTTTGATATTTAGAAGTTTTTCTAAATTCGTAATATTTTTTTCGTTATGAAAATCTTTTGTAAACTTTATAGCGTTGTAGGTGGTCTTATGATTTTAGAAAGGTTAGGTTAGATTAGCTTGTAAATTAAAAAATTTAGCTTGTAATAAGGGTGGGAAAAGATCATTTTTGATATTTAGAAGTTTTTCTAAATTCGTAATATTTTTTTCGTTATGAAAATCTTTTGTAAACTTTAGAGCGTTGTAGGTGGTCTTATGATTTTAGAAAGGTTAGCTTAGCTTGTAAATTAAAAAAAAATAGCTTGTAATGAGGGTGGAAAAGTTCATTTTTGATTTTTGGAAGTTTTTCTAAAATCGTAATATTTTTTTCGTTATGAAAATCTTTTGTAAACTTTATACTGTTTTAGGTGGTTGCATGTTTTTAGAAAGGTTAGGTTAGCTTGTAAATTAAAAAAAATTAGCTTGTAATAAGGGTGGGAAAAGTTCATTTTTGATATTTAGAAGTTTTTCTAAATTCGTAATATTTTTTTTTCGTTATAGAAATCCTTTTTAATCTTTATAGCGTTGTAGGTGGTCTTATGTGTTTAGAAAGGTTACGATTTTGGTTATGGTGTGTAAAATAATGGGTAAATTTCATGTGCCTCGCGCAGTTGCTGTACAGAAAGCAGACAACAAAGCAATATCTTGTTTCGCATCATCGCTTTGTCAGTGTAGGTGGTATAAACGTCAATTTGTTGAATAAATATGATGACTGTTTAGTTATTGATAAGCCTTGTTAAATCATATCCGTTAATATTGATTGAATTAAATAAAACAATATATTGCACACAGCTGATATGATAAAATGCGAATTTATCTCACTGTTGTTTGTGTATGTGTCAGTTCCTTGACTTCAGCCTTGTCAACATACATATCACCAGTAGTCAGTTACTAAGAGTTTATGTTTTTATTTCAAAATGATAACTGTTATCTGCTGACCTGCAATAAAAACATAAATGTCTTTATGATTTAATTTAAAAGAAGAAAATGTTTTGTCTCTTGTTTTCGAGATCTTCGACATTGACGAATTTAACTCGGTTTCGGTGTTGCAATCTTAGCTGGATCTACACCTTTTTTCTTTTAGTCTTGGGTTAGATCCCTTTTTTCATCTTTCCTATCAAGTCTCTCTCTAGCACTATTAGAGTATTCGAGGGCTAGGTCTTTATTTTATGTTCTTTACTTCCAATTTTGTTACTAGGCGATGTGACTGAGAGGTATTCGCCTTTAAACAACAAATAAATAAAAGTTTTGAAAATGTTCACAATAAAAACTTGATTGTTGTTATATTGGTAAAAAGGTTACATGCAAAGAATGCGTTTAAATATAAGTTTCACCATTGATATGTACATTCGATGTTTTATTCTGTATCATGTGTCATAAATAGTTTAAAACATGTCTTTGACAGTAATTTCAAAAAACCAATGTTACAAATTTCAGATAGTTTTTCATGATAGTTGGTTAGTAGACATATTAAATAACCAGATTCTGCCACTGAACTCGAATGTTGTTTAATATTTTAATACATGACCCTGTTACGATTGTAAAAATTGATGCAAATCCAAAATGGCGCCCAACATTTTATATTTGGTGTCGCTATTTTGGAATTAATATGCCGGACATATGTAACACTATAAATTTGACACTTTACAGTTATGTTACATATATATGTAAAAAAGTACCCTCGAGTTAAATTTTTTAGTGCTCAATTAAAGCAAAATGGTGGAATAACAAAAAGTACTTTAATTTTCTGGATAGAATCACTTCCTCCCTCAATACAATGCAATTAAAATGTGCATTGTCATCTGTTGAACCTCGATCAGCTGTTGTTTTGTTAACATACAACAATGACATAATTTGGTAATTGTGTTCAATCACTTTATGTGTGATATCTAATCTCGAAACAATGAATTTTTCAGTTGAACAAAAAGAGTTTGAAATCAAATGGTGTAACTGTTTGGGCTACCGTCACTAAGGGTAGTGTTTTATCGTATGACATATTCCAACATACAATGACCGGAGACAGATACACATCAATATTAACTGATCACATAGTTCCTCATCTTACTCAGCCGGAAGAGTGACGTTGTTATCTCAAAACAATGGAGCTAATGTGGCCAAAGCAGTTATAGATCGAGATCTTCTCAATCTTTGGATAGGTTGAGAGGCAGCATCTTTTTGGGTTGACCTCTAAGATTTGACGGATTGGGATGCTTTTCCCTATGGGGATTTTTGAAAGAAAAAGTTTATTCTCACTCTATAGCAACATATGATGAAATAATGAGGCTGATTTAAGAGTAATTATACTGTGTTGATACCTTGGTAATTCTTCAAAAGTCTTATGACTCGTTTTTGTTTCGTTGCTATCAGTGCATAGCTATTGACGGACATCAATTCGAATAAAGGTCAAATTTGTAATGTGTTCTGTAGGAATTTGCCCAGTGAATATGCCCATCCTGTGAATGTGTTTTTTTCAGATGACTTTATCCTGTGTTGAAACATACTATCTTCATTATATTGACCATGTTTAATGAAAAGTCAGTTTGCTTCGTGGAAGCAAGAAGTTAGAGTTTATTCATCCTTTATCTTGAGTTAAAACTCTACCTCCTCTCATGTATTTATCGAGGGCAGAATAGCCTGCGGTTTAGGGCGTAGGTCCTAAGAACTTCTGTTCTGATGCTCTTTTAACCAGCGCATCATTTTGAAACTGTACGATTTTGTTGGATGACGAGAAATACTAAAACTATCTGAAAAATAACAAAATTGAACACAAGTTGACGAAATAGTGCCCAACACAAGCGCACGCATGTTCTAAGGACTAGGATCAGTTCACACATTTTTCTCTAACGACCCTTGGACTCAAGCTGCCGTAAAAGCTTATTTTCTTTTGGAAATTCTCTAAACAGCCTCCTCTTGATTATAACCCTAATGCTTATTCTTTGCGGGTACTTCTCTCTCTCTCTGTTGAACAATTAAATGACCTACTTTCAAATAACAATAGTCTAAGCTTAGACGTAAGTACGCATTGTAACATAAACCTAAATAGCATTTTACTTGTGACTTCAATTCTATTAAGCAATCCAATAATGGCCGCGATTTATTAGTAAGCAGAAGTGAATAGGCTATTAATGTATAATCTTGCATTAACTCTCTTTCTCTCTTATATAAAGGATCACTCGATTTGCGTCCCTGATAATCATTGCAGTTGTTTTTAAATGAAATGGGCAAACGGATTACTGTACGCCTGAAATTATTCCCTTTCGGGGCTCATTTACGTCGTACTGATTTTTGTGTTATTCTTTTATTCTCTGCCTACAAATATCAGAAAACATGTAACATAATTATTAATAAATAATAACATACTATATACAAACTAAAATACAATTTACAGAAAAATAATTTTAAATAGAACCTAAACAGTTATGCAACTAACAAATAAAAACAAAAATTATAAACCTTTCTGACACAGTTGTACAAAGGAAATGTAGGCACTTCATTTAGGCTATTAGCCTGTTTTGAAGCTACCCTCAATAGATGAAAAATTATGACTTGTAGATAGAAAAAATATGCAACATATATTTTATAACGTTCGCGGAACTAATAAAACTTCCGGGATGACTAGAAGGTTAGTACAATATTTAGGACGCAATAAGCTCTCCCGAGGTTCATATGTTATAGAATTAGACACCACAAACAGAAAAAATTGTGATTATTTAAATTGTGTACGTGTCTGGTAGTTATATAATATAACGCTTGATTTTAAAATGATTATATTTTTCCTCTTCTTATTTCAACGCGAAAACCACTTCGTCATTATCGCCTATAATAAAATATAAGGCCCCAGCTCTCAAACAGACTAACAGGGTTAGGTTCGAAAGAGAACAAGAGTTGATCAAAAGAGACCTGATAAAACGGATGAAATATAACTATTTAAACTAAAGCAACGTGAAAAAAACTTGTAGATTCACGGAGTTCCTAAGCCCTATAGTAAGCCCCCAAACATGCACACTATAGTAAGCCCCTGAGAGTTAGAAGTCTCTGTATAAACTGTAAACACTATATAACATATAAATAAATATTGAGCTTGACTCGTGAGATAATATTAGATATTATCTCTTATAAAAAATAAATAAAGAACCCAGCCCTCGAGTATCAATATGAAAGTGAGGTATTTAACCTAAGGTGTAGATCCTCGGGATTACGAAGCCCATACACACTGTAATGAGATCCTGCTTGTAAGTTACTGTATAAACAGTAAACATTGTATAATTGATTACTGTTATGAAACAGGATATGACAACTGGGCGTACCGTAAATCCGTAAAGATAAATTTATTTTCAGTCAACACCACGACCCGCATTAATCTTCCTCTAACCAATATGTTATTCGAAAACTATTAGAGAATGACAGTAAATTGGGTAATTTTTATGAATGTGTGATCAATATGGTTTTAAAAGTAAGAAAATAACATTCCTTGAAAACTTAAGTAATGCAAAATCCACCCCCTCACTTTTTTTCCATAATTTTCGTCGTATTTGTTTGAAACCAAATGAAGTTTAATAATATTGTAAAATCTTATTTTGTCCTTTGAAAGTTTAGTTTCTTTTAACTTTAGCTGTTTCACCATACACAAATGACATCTTCAAGGTGATCACATGTTTTTTAACACAGATAATATTATAAAACTTTTGTTTAATCAATTATTTTAACTTATTATTATTATTATTTTTAATTTATGATTTTAGTTTTGAGGAATTGTAATTATCATGAAAAAAACCGTGATTAGTCAAGAAAAATATTTAAAAAAACAGGACTTGAATTGTCCTTTGTTAAGATATTTTGTAAAATTTCGAGAGAAAGATATTTTTACGCCATAAAATTGTGTACGAATAGTCGCTAACCACTCTAAAAATAATCTCCATATTTCTTTGTTTAACAATAACACTGTATGGATCGTTATTAATGGTTTGGATTCATATTTTTTAAAGCTATTTTCTTTTCTCTTACATGTAGGAAATCATACAAATAAATAAAATGTGATTCAACAATACTATTTCACGTAACGTAGATAAAAAGGAATATTTTAATTTTTATCTCAACAAATCAAATTAACTCTACAAAAACAATACACTAAGTTTCTCATACATCCATTTTAAAAGTTAATTATTAAATAAAAATAATATTCATTGTAATCCCACCCCCATGTTATTTTAGTCATGTATGTCTCAAGGCAGGTTATTTGGTATAAAGGTGTCCCATCTAAAGGGAACCAATAGGTAACTTTTTTACTATAGTAGAATTAAAAGTAAAACAAACCTGGCGCATGGGTCAGGAGGGAGGGGAGAGCGCTCAGCAACAGCACAGTGTTGCCACTCCGTGCAACAACGATACTGCCGCAGAAGTACGGGCGCTAAGTTCTGCACCGGCCATGTGTAGTGCAGCGTCATGCAAATCTGGCAACACTGTCAACCCCGGTTGCTTAGGAAACAGCCTCGCGCTGATTGGTTAGCGACGAGCCGAGCCCCCGACCGACCCCCTACCCCTTTCTCCGCCAGGTTTGCTCTATGTTTAATTCAACTATAATATATCTGACAGCTTCTGAGTCTTCTAATGGGGGAGTCATCTTACTTTTATGTGAAATTTTTGTTGGTGCATTCAAATTTTAAAGAATTCTCAATTTTACAATAATTTTAAGACTCTTTTATTCATTGCTTTTTTTCTTTTTATTTTCATAAACGTAACCGTTTAGCCGCTAACGTCATTTTGATTTAGTCCCATAGTAGACATTTGTCTTTGGAGAACAATTAAAGATCAAGTGTACAGAACTCTGCCTACAATACCTGACGATATGAAGTGCACAATACGAACTGTGTGCAACACTTTTGTTTTTTCCTTGTTGTTTAAAGGCGAACAACTTTTAACAGAAGAAAAGAGCATAAAATAAAAACCCTAGCCCTCGAATACTCTAACAGAGTGGGAAGAGAACAAAAGTTGGTCAAAAGAGACTTGATAGGAAAGATGAAAGAGAGGGATCTAACCCTAGACTATATGAAGGAAGGTGTAGATCCAAGTAGGATCCTCAGGTCCACTACACCCGCACTCACTATGAGTTAGGTCCTGAGGACTGCAACTCTTTTGGTGAAGCAACAGTACTTCGTTCGTAACGAACACCTGGAAATGAGGATTGAACATACTGGAGCATTTATTGTGAACACATTTTTTTGTACATCTTGTTAGAATTGAATGTATCCAATGTAACGATTTTTACAAATTTAAGTAATAATCAATAACACGTTTCATTGTCTCGTCTATCATTACTAAGTTTTTACTGGAGTTCTCCTGAATCTTCTAATACACAAATCGAGAAAATCGAAGATGATAAAAAAAACTCATTTAATCAAGTTTTTTTTTTTATAATGATTTTATAAACTCGATTACAAAATAAAGTTAATTTTAAAATGAATATTGAGGGATCAAACCATTACGGTACTAAGTGAAAACGACGAAAAACAGTGCTTCTAGTAGCTAAACAGTTATGTTTATGAAAAAACTTTTAACATTAGATTTTCTATCTGAAATCATTATAAAACATAGGGTTTTCTATATGAAATTTTTAAACTGGGCACCATATTGGAAAATGTATGACAAATTTTGAAAATTTGAATCCACCCCAAATAATGTCATATAAAAGAAAGGGGAGTCCCCCATTAGAAGTAAGCTATCGGATATATATAGTTAAAAAGTTAGCTATGCTTTACTTAGGTGAAACACCAGGGTCCCCTCTTTTTATCAACTTTTTGTAGAATTTTTATTTTGTTTTAAGCTTAATCTTATTTGATTGTATTGAGTTTTAAATACAATTATTAAGTTTTTTATCATTTATTATTGAATAGTTATTCCCTTTTACTCAGGATGTTTTTAACCTAATTTGGTTTATTAATCTTTAAATTTCACCAAAATATATAAACGAGTAGGCAGAACCAATTTAAAAAAAATACGTCTTTTAAATAAAGGTCGTAATATTTTGGATTTTTTTACTGATAATTCAAAATCTGTATTTTTGGGGAACGCGTTTCGTTTAGACTTTTAGGTTCTATATTTCAACAAAATTTGATTTAAATCATTAGAACCTAAACTGTGTATATATTTTTTCTGGCAGGATTTACAAAATTTTCATAAAAAAAATGAAAATAAATTCTCGATATGCTCAAAATATGTCCACTTATCAATTTAATAAAAATTAGATCACTCGTCTGGGCTGTAAAATATTGCACAAACGACAAACAAACGGACATTATTCCAAAAACCATTTTATTTTAAACGGAAGAAAATCATTATAGATTTTTGTCCTATAATAACTCTTTCTCTATACTATGAATATGTGAGTACACGAAAATAACAGGTTGGTTGTGCAAAATGGAACAGTCACTCATTTAGGCGTAGTTTACAGATGTAATTAACACTTTGTGACGCAGATGCCGCTAGTGTTGCGTAATTCAATGTTTTGCGGCGTACAGTTTGTCATGCCTTACCAGCTTCACAATTTGAAGAAATTGAAACTCGGACGTTTGAAATCTTACTAACAGGAATCTGGAAAACTGTTAGACTGGTCATCACAGCACATAAACGTTTAGGTTCCGCAACAACGAATTTATTAGAAGCTGATTTATTTGAATAACAATAAAATCTTTGAGGATATATCATTTCTGTTGTGTCACGTACAGTTCTATTGTTATGTTCTTGCTCTTTTACATGACAAAACTGTCTCAAAACTTCCCTACACAACCTATCATGAAAAGAAAAGAAAAATTCAATAGATTATGTTAATCAACATTTTATTACTGAATGCTGTAAATGAGAACTTTAATACTTACGAGTTTTTATGTTCAATTTATTTGTTCATTTGGAATCAGTATATAAGAAATTTACTCAGTTCGAGTCTGTAAATTTGATGACGATCTTGTAAATTTTAGTAATGTTGACAATAAATCTTTATGGGATCCAATATGTTATATAAGGTCGTGTTGGTACTTGGGAATAAGTTACAAATTATAAGATTCGGATTCGGATACAGGTAATCGATTCATTTCATTTATTTGGAAATATAGCTCAGCCATCGTCATGGTAATAACTTGTCTCGTTATCATGAAATTTGTCACGATCTACATTACCCAAATTTATAAATTTAATGTATTTACAGAATGTCTCACATATCCCGCCCTTTTCTGAATTGAAGTGAATCTAAAAAGCTTTTGGAAAACTTGATAAGACCAAAAAAGCTAACTTTTGGCATATTGAACAAAATAGCTCAACTAAAATTTAGGGCAATTTTAGTGTAATACAACATTTTTGAATGGCAACCATATCAGTTTAAAAAGAATAACGATTAAAAAAAGTACAAACTTGTGGTCACTCTGTGCCCCTGTCTAAAATGGCATCCAATTTAATCGTATTATTTTGTATTAAAGGGGTTTGTAGGAGATTGTTAAATTTCAGAATAATCTTTAAATATGATTACAGGAAAAACCCTGTTAGGGCTCGTGTTTAATAATTTTGGGGAGAGCATATGTAATTTGTAGATGTGGTCTAAAATCTTATTAAAAAGCTCATTTAACGTTGAAAAAGTACAAACTTGTGGTCACTCTGTGCCCCTGTCTAAAATGGCATCCAATTTAATCGTATTATTTTGTATTAAAGGGGTTTGTAGGAGATTATTAAATTTCAGAATAATCTTTAACTATGATTACAGGAAAAACCCTGTTGGGGCTCGTGTTTAATGATTTTGGGGAGAGCATATGTAATTTGTGGATGTGGTGTAAAATCTTATTAAAAAGCTCATTTAACGTTGAAAAAGTACAAACTTGTGGTCACTCTGTGCCCCTGTCTAAAATGGCATCCAATTTAATCGTATTATTTTGTATTAAAGGGGTTTGTAGGAGATTATTAAATTTCAGAATAATCTTTAACTATGATTACAGGAAAAACCCTGTTAGGGCTCGTGTTTAATGATTTTGGGGAGAGCATATGTAATTTGTGGATGTGGTGTAAAATCTTATTAAAAAGCTCATTTAACGTTTAAAAAGTACAAACTTGTGGTCACTCTGTGCCCCTGTCTAAAATGGCATCCAATTTAATCGTATTATTTTGTATTAATGGGGTTTGTAGGAGATTGTTAAATTTCAGAATCATCTTTAACTATGATTACAGGAAAAACCCTGTTAGGGCTCGTGTTTAATGATTTTGGGGAGAGCATATGTAATTTGTGGATGTGGTGTAAAATCTTATTAAAAAGCTCATTTAACGTTGAAAAAGTACTGCAAATCCAAAATTGTTTTAGTGGCCGTAATAAAAAATACAACCCGATTAAGTGAGTGATAAACTAGTATTATCAGTTTTTATTAAACACCTTTATTCTAGGGAACGAAAAAAATTCCCTGAAATCCAAATTGAAGCTTCTTTAATCCCTTAAAGATTCCTTAAATCACTTTGACGTTAATATGTCTTTAAATTATGTTCAGAATTACGGGGAGGGGGGTCTGAACGAAATTTCTAGCGACTAAAACCGATTTGTTGCTAATGATTAAAAATTTTGTTGGATAGAATGTTTTCTAAAATGATGGGTAGCAGGGGTGTGTTGTAGGCGATGGGGGTTAGATCATGAATACTGAAAATGGCGACGCCGCGCGTTGTTTGTACAGTGTAACTTTGGATTCCGATTAGATAGGACTTAAAGTTCGTGTCGAATTGTAGAGAATAACTGGAGCTGCAATGTTATTTAGCAGTAATAACCGATAAAATAATAAATTTTAAATTTGTAAAGTTATAAGCCGCTAAGTGTGCCGAGTTCAAGGGAATTTTCAGAATCTCTGACAAATTATAAACGAAATACTGTTAAACAAAAAACACCATTGGAAAGGAAAATTCAAAAGGAGTCAGTAAAGCCGAAATTGACAAATCCCGAACAATGAAGATTGTATAAACAGCGCAAGAAAACCAAGAGTGAGTAAAGCTGTGTATTAACTTTAAATTTTCACTTCGTTGTGAGGAATTTGTAAATAAATTGCAGTCTCCTGATGTTCGTTCCATATCAACATTCGTCAACAATATTTCTGTTATGTTTGTGTCGCTTATTTATGATTTATGAGATATTTGAAACCTGTTAATCTCCTTTAATAATCACCAATCAGATACCCGCCATAATCGAATGCTTGCTTTTACTAACCTATTGGAAATTAATGTTCAGAGGATCGGAATATTTGGACAGTGATGTGTAACAGCCTATGTACAGTGAACCAAATTACTCTTTTGTCTAATATCAATCGCCAATCCATACTCTTCAGTTTGTCTGCATTGCCATGAGAGACATAATCAGAATAACTAAATGATTCATTTCTATGCTTACTAAGATGGATGGACATTTCATAGTCTTGGATTTTGACATTTCCACGAGGGACATAATCAGAATAACTAAATGATTCATTTCCATGCTTACTAAGATGGATGGACATTTCATAGTCTTGGATTGTTGCATTTCCACGAGGGACATAATCAGAATAACTAAATGATTCATTTCCATGCTTACTAAGATGGATGGACATTTCATAGTCTTGGATTGTTGCATTTCCACGAGGGACATAATCAGAATAACTAAATGATTCATTTCCATGCTTACTAAGATGGATGGACATTTCATAGTCTTGGATTGTTGCATTTCCACGAGGGACATAATCAGAATAACTAAATGATTCATTTCCATGCTTACTAAGATGGATGGACATTTCATAGTCTTGGATTGTTGCATTTCCACGAGGGACATAATCAGAATAACTAAATGATTCATTTCCATGCTTACTAAGATGGATGGACATTTCATAGTCTTGGATTGTTGCATTTCCACGAGGGACATAATCAGAATAACTAAATGATTCATTTCCATGCTTACTAAGATGGATGGACATTTCATAGTCTTGGATTGTTGCATTTCCACAAGGGACATAATCAGAATAACTAAATGATTCATTTCCATGCTTACTAAGATGGATGGACATTTCATAGTCTTGGATTGTGGCATTTCCACGAGGGACATAATCAGAATAACTAAATGATTCATTTCCATGCTTACTAAGATGGATGGACATTTCATAGTCTTGGATTGTTGCATTTCCACAAGGGACATAATCAGAATAACTAAATGATTCATTTCCATCTTACTAAGATGGATGGACATTTCATAGTCTTGGATTGTGGCATTTCCACGAGGGACATAATCAGAATAACTAAATGATTCATTTCCATGCTTACTAAGATGGATTTTTCATAGTCTTGAATTGTTGCATTTCCACGAGGGACATAATCAGAATAACTAAATGATTCATTTCCATGCTTACTAAGATGGATTTTTCATAGTCTTGGATTGTTGCATTTCCACGAGGGACATAATCAGAATAACTAAATGATTCATTTCCATGCTTACTAAGATGGATGGACATTTCATAGTCTTGGATTGTTGCATTTCCACGAGGGACATAATCAGAATAACTAAATGATTCATTTCCATGCTTACTAAGATGGATTTTTCATAGTCTTGGATTGTTGCATTTCCACGAGGGACATAATCAGAATAACTAAATGATTCATTTCCATGCTTACTAAGATGGATGGACATTTCATAGTCTTGGATTGTTGCATTTCCACGAGGGACATAATCAGAATAACTAAATGATTCATTTCTATGCTTACTAAGATGGATGGACATTTCATAGTCTTGAATTGTTGCATTTCCACGAGGGACATAATCAGAATAACTAAATGATTCATTTCTATGCTTACTAAGATGGATGGACATTTCATAGTCTTGGATTGTTGCATTTCCACGAGGGACATAATCAGAATAACTAAATGATTCATTTCCATGCTTACTAAGATGGATGGACATATCATAGTCTTGGATTTTGACATTTCCACGAGGGACATAATCAGAATAACTAAATGATTCATTTCCATGCTTACTAAGATGGATGGACATTTCATAGTCTTGGATTTTGACATTTCCACGAGGGACATAATCAGAATAACTAAATGATTCATTTCCATGCTTACTAAGATGGATGGACATTTCATAGTCTTGGATTGTTGCATTTCCATGAGATACAAATCAGAATAACTAAATGATTCATTTCCATGCCTTACTAAGATGGATGGACATTTCATAGTCTTGGATTTTGACATTTCCACGAGGGACATAATCAGAATAACTAAATGATTCATTTCCATGCTTACTAAGATGGATGGACATTTCATAGTCTTGGATTGTTGCATTTCCACGAGGGACATAATCAGAATAACTAAATGATTCATTTCCATGCCTTACTAAGATGGATGGACATTTCATAGTCTTGGATTTTGACATTTCCACGAGGGACATAATCAGAATAACTAAATGATTCATTTCCATGCTTACTAAGATGGATGGACATTTCATAGTCTTGGATTGTTGCATTTCCACGAGGGACATAATCAGAATAACTAAATGATTCATTTCCATGCTTACTAAGATGGATGGACATTTCATAGTCTTGGATTTTGACATTTCCACGAGGGACATAATCAGAATAACTAAATGATTCATTTCCATGCTTACTAAGATGGATGGACATTTCATAGTCTTGGATTGTTGCATTTCCATGAGATACAAATCAGAATAACTAAATGATTCATTTCCATGCCTTACTAAGATGGATGGACATTTCATAGTCTTGGATTTTGACATTTCCACGAGGGACATAATCAGAATAACTAAATGATTCATTTCCATGCTTACTAAGATGGATGGACATTTCATAGTCTTGGATTGTTGCATTTCCATGAGATACAAATCAGAATAACTAAATGATTGATGTCTATGATTACTAAGATGAGGGACATAATCAGAATAACTAAAAGATTCAAGTTTATGTTTACTAAGATGGATTGGCATTTCATAGTATTGGATCGTGGTATTTCCACAAGGGTCATAATCAGAATAACTAAATGATTCATGGCTATGCTTACTAAGATGGATGAGCGATAGTATCTTACTTTGTCTTTTTTAGTGCTCAATTTCCGTACGTCATCAGTTCTTTTATCTTAATGGCTACATAATTATAATTATATTAGTGTTAAATCTATTTTTAGATGGGGTATTTTGTGGTTAAACTAATATGTTATGTTTTTAAAGTATGTACAAACATTTTTTAATATTTCTACACACAAACGATGAACCGATTTTCAGACATATCATCCTCGTGTCTTAAATTTGTAGGACACGTTTTCACAAGTTTCGAGCTGTTAGCTGTGAGGACATTAGTGAAACCAGGAGTAGTCTACGTATTTGTTTTCTCTTCAACTAGGCTGGTTGTGGTGCATTTAACAGTAATATTCACCGTTACTTAAAGCATAAAGGGACAAATCGTAATACATTTTTTCACAATATCTTTGATAATACAAATATGCCATTATTTTAGCTATCCAAAATGAAGAAACCTTTGGAAATACTATCAAAGTCCAACAAATTAGGTTACATACAGATCAGAGCACAGATATAATTCATAGGATATTGTTGAAATGGGATGAAGTATCTATTTTGCATTAAAAAACACATCCCTCTTGATTTATTGTGTCACATGAGAGGTTGTATTATTATTTTTAAATAACCACAACTCCTTTTTGTGAAAAATTAAAATGCTCCGATTAAACAATTTTCAAAACTAATTGTTTTTTTTTTTTTTTTTTTTTCTTTTTTTTTTTTCTTTTTTTTTTCTTTAGAAAAAAAGATCAGAATGCTACAACATTTAAAGGTCATTTTAGGCTGGCTTTGATTTATTTTTGTTATAAAAAAAAAAAAACATAATTAAGTTGCAGATGGTGTAGAATTCAATTTTTCAAATATTCTGAGTTATCATTTGTACGGTGAGAGATGAGGAAAAATACTTTATGCCAAAATGTTTAGTGTTCAGAAACTTTAAACTGGTTCAAGTCATCCTCAATTATAGTGACAAATTACATCAATGGGTAGCTCTGTGAAAACCTCACAGTTTAGTATAGTTGGGTCGGCGTTACCAAGAGGGTGATCTCAAAAGTTAAAAGTTTTACATTAGAAATTCTCTAACAAATAATAAAATGATGGCCAATAAATTCTAGGCTAAATACACGAAGGTCATATTGCTACTATATAACGTAATCAATTAAAGAACCCATTAATTATTATTTGGTTCAAATGCAAACGTAACTTTTTGACTTTTTTGTTCTTAATGTCAGTAGGTTATCGCTCAGTCTATAGCAAACAGTCAACTATGTTTATTTATACATTGCATTCGGGAAATCGCTGTGTACTTATAAAAACAGCTGACTCATAAAATACCTTATTAACTGATTGTAAACTAATAACCTATTTACCAACCTCTGTTAATATAGTTGACCATTGTAGGTTTTCGGTTCTACTTGGTGTATGCTTTTCCTTGTGTTAATCAGAGAGGATAATAAAAATGTTTTCCTCCGAATTACTCACGAATGTATAATTCTCTTTTAAACGCAATTTGGCACCATTGGTTTAGGTTATAAATATTAGCCTAGAGTTCACAAAAAATTATCTAATTTGATATATACGACCATATAGGATGTAGTCCACAGTTCTATTTATTTTTATCGATATCTCCGGTTTTGGAATTTTCTGGGTGATATGGAGAATATTTATTTTGACGTATTAAGTTTTCTTTATACTTGTCGTTCTACGCCTGCTCGTTATGGTTCGTTCACAACATTAGTCAGAGCAATCACTTGAGTGCCTACAATTTTAAAACAGAAAACATTTTGTTAGAAAGGCTTCTGATTTTTGTTGTTGTATTGTATATATACTTTTTGAGCCGCCATTAACTTTTGTTTATATTGAATTGTGTGTTGCAAGCGTTTCGTCTACACAGAGACATCTTAACGCTTTACACATTAAAACTTTAAAGGTTTTTACTACCTCGGTGTTTTTGAATTTTTAACAAACTGAATTAGATAAACATGTTAAGATTTGAATTCTGTTTTATGTAATAGTACCACTCCAACTCTTTACGATATGAAAGAGCGAAAATATTGCCATGAAAAAATGTAATGAACCCTGACTTTGTAATATTTGTATAGTTACGACATTCGGCAGTGAATGAAGGCTCCTCATAGTTAGTGGCCTTCTAAGGCCGAGACACAGAATCAAAGGCCGAGCAAAGTGAGTGAAGAGTTTTTAATATATTCACATCTAAGAGTCAGAAACTGTGATAGACACAGTTGTGAACTTCAGAAAACCTGTGTAACAACGGTTTAAAACAAACTGACCCTACTCAGCCTAACTATTTCCTACAAGGCCCAAGAAACTGACTTTTGGGCGTTACATTTAGAGGATCAGCTTGTATTGTATTGTTTGATGGGGCCTGGTCAGGTAGCATGATGGTAGTGTTTGGTATTTAGACAAGTATACAGTTTCATTCCGTAGGACAGGAAATGCCGAGAAATATTGTTTATAATAAACTTACAAAATAAGATTTTTAACTTTTTTTTTAATACTTTGGGATACAATTTTCATGAAACCAGTAGGGCAACAAAACGTTTATTATGAGCTCCAAAATACCTTTAAACAATTCGCGTATCCATCAGATTGTTATTGCTGTAAAAAAAGGTCAAAAGTCATAATTATAAACAAATAAATGATGAAAATCATTGCTATTTTCGAATGAATGTTGCTTGTATCGAGTGCAAATAACACTCCAATTTTCAGAAGAAAATAATGAAACAAAATCTTTAAAAAATGCTTATAAACACACTTTGTAGTTTCACTAAAGTGTGCCTATTTGGTAAAATAAATTCTACAGTAACTGGACTGAAATTTCAGAATTTAAAAAATTTAAAAAATAAATATAATTCATTGTTTTAGAAACGAAAAGAATTTCACATTTCTACGACAACTAGTTACAGAGATATTTTAAACTTTAGTATTGTATGCAATTATAAATTAACACTTAAATATTTTAACCTAAAACTTGTATCTAATTTTCAAGGAATATTAAACTTTCATGTTAAATTACATTAATTGTTTTACCAAATTAAAACAATTTACAATGGCGAGCGGGTTGAGGCTGATAGAACAACAATCAGAGGCTACTATCTCCCTCTTAAGGGATGTTTCTTAGTCCTGATGAATAATTTTATACACCGTTTAACACTGTTGTCAATATCGTTACCTACAACATGTTCACTAATCTTCATTACTCGGCTCCAGTTGCTAAACTATCCACTCGTTAGCCGCCACTTATTGCTCATACATGAGACGGTTCCTCTTCAATATACAGTAGTAAGTTTACTGTTTATTACTTTCTTATATACGTAATACGGTATGGAGTTATTGGCGGAAGTAATTGGGCCGTAATTTACTTTTACTTACAATTTAGCACTCTGGTTGGGATTGTTAATCTCAGATTTAATAAAATATTTGACTTTGTAGTTTTTGTGAAAATTATTTCTGTTGTTACACCTTTAAGAATAATTTTCATTTAGTTTTTAAATCGATAATGCATAAACTGTAAATGGCGACCAGTTCAGGATTTGAAGCTCTATTACAATCGTTTGATTCGATTTTGAAATCGGAGTGTTTAATTATTATCTTAGGGGAGTTTTTTTAAATTATCGAATAATTGAGGAAAAGAGAAGTCTAAGTTTTCAACAATATATTTTCATGTAACAAATATTATCAAAATTGGTAACTACTTTTGGAGATTATGGAACATAAAAACAAATTCCAAAATTTATTATTGACATGATTAAGTAAAAACACTTTTTTGAGTTTATGGGACATCGTATTTTCTCGAAAAAATATAGATTGATTAACTAAGTTTATGGAAAAAAAGTAAAACACTTTTTTTGAGTTTATGGGAAAAGGTATTTTCTCGAAAAAATATAGATTGATTGACTAAGTTTATGAAAAAAAAAGTAAAACACTTTTGAATCAATAAAATAATATTAAAACCGTAAAACCAAATTACAAAACATATTGCTGACATGATTCCATAAATACTTCTTTAAAAAAAAAAAATTATGGGACATTGGGGCATGAAAACGGTCATTTTCACGAAAAAAAAATATATTGATTAACGAAGTTTATGGAAAAAAGTAAAACACTCTTAAATTAATAAAATATTCAAAACATTATATTTTTTGTTTTAATTCTCAGATTCCTTATATTTCTTCACAACACTTCTGTGAGGAGTTTGGTAAGGCGAGTATGTTGACTTAACCGAATAGAAAAATGGTTGCGTCTATTTCGCTTTGGAACAAATCTGCACTTTCCTCTTCTTACCTTCCTTTCAAACCTTTTTGAGTATAAAAAATCTTTCTGGCTGTGGCCCACCGCCACTGTTATTAGGGAAGAATTATCAAAACGTCATTTTCCAAACATATGTAAACGAATTACAAAATCGTTTTCAGAATCAAAACTACCCTAGAAAAATGTGTCACATTTTTACCTTGTTACTTGTTATTTAAAAGGTTAAAGTTCAATTAATTCAAGGTTGAAGCGGATATAATCGACGGATACGGCGAAAATTGTGTCTTTAGGTGGATACAAATACCCAATTATAAGTCATTATAGTTTTGCTTTTTATTTAGTAATTCCAAATTTTTACATATGTTTGTAAATATTATTCACACCCCTGTATATATATATATATATATATATATATATATATATATATATATATATATATATATATATTAATGAATATCGACATAGCTGAAATTAATTTCATAGACTCGCATATATTCATTCAAGAAAGAAAAACAGAGTTTTGGACATCAGTAAATATCAAACATTTCCCGACGTTGTGAAGCATTTCCCTCAAGTACACTGCTATTTTAGGTACCACTTACTTTTGTGAATACACCCTTTTTAGAAGTTGAATATATTAAAAAAAAAACACGTTCAAGAGGCCGTGAATGCCATTTCGAAGACTACTTGAAAATTAATTCTCTTTAGTTGTGAACAATAGTCAGTCTCAAGGGTCTCATTAGATTTCATGAAATGACTTTATTTTGTTATTATTATTTTTCTACTGTTTTGTTTATTTTTTAGTCCTTTTTGATAAGTTGTTTTTAGTTTTTCAAATACAGTACTATAATACTTTGTTGAATTTGTATATACATTTCAAGTTATTTAATTTATATTCTTTGTTTTCTAATTTGTTTTTATTTATTTATTAAATGCCACGACAAATTATTATAGCTGCTGAATTACCACCGTACTTTTCTGGTTTTAAAGTTATTTGATAATGATGGGTTAATATCAATAAACTGAATAAAATAACGACATTTGCCCTCAATTTGTAAAATAAAATAAGTTACGAAAAACATATTTGGTCTGGGAGAAAGGTGGCTTTAAATCAGTTCTTAGGAAAATCTTAAACATATACGCAAACTTTGACCTATGTGGAGATAAGCGTAAATAGGTATTTTTTAAATTTAAAAAATATATCTGTTTATATGGTGCATAATACGTTTTTAGATTATGTTTCAAATATTTCCCATAGTTGTTAATCTGCATAAGAAACATCTTTTCCTAAAGTTGCATTAGAAATCCATTAATAATTTTTATAATCATAGGTAATTGTTTTAAACGGGCATGTGTAAACTTTGAGGTTATGTAATACATCACTGAATTAAACAAACAGCTTCGTATCAATCTCATTTTCATTTGTTCATAATTTTTATTTTTTTGTTAGGAGGTAAAGAAACGTAATTATTTTAAACATCTCTAAAGAAGTTGCGTGTAAGTTTAAAATGTCTCCAAGACCCGATTTAAGGTATAAAATTATTCCCCTCCCTCTAGACAAAAATGTTTTGTTTCATTTTATCGATTACATTACTAATTCGCTTCAACGAAAGGGAAGTATTTCTGGTTTGAGACGCTACGGAAATACCAGAGATGTGTTTGGTTATTCTTACAGTCGCAGTTCACGACTGTTTTACAAAAGTAATAAAGGTTTTATTGTTTGCTTTAAACATTACTTCTGTTTTTCTTGTAACTTTTACGTAAAATATAAGTCCAATTTAAAAAAAGTTCGTGTTTCTTTCTTGGTCTGGGATAGGGAGAAAGTATTATAGTCTGAGTGAAAATTTCCTGGATAATATAGGTAGATGTGAAATAAATAAAAATAGTTTTTCATAATGTATGTATTATGTTCATATGTATGTATGCCACTATTAATTTTTCAAAAACCTTGAGACCTTTTTTGTTCAAAATTTGTTTAGTTTTTGGGCTCCTAATGTAACATATGAAATATAATGGTTATAACTGAACAATAATAACAAATAAACTGGAATGATTTAATAAAATTTTTCTATAATTTATCTCCCAAAATATGTGTAAATCTTCTCGTTCATTGTCGTGTTATAAGAAAAAGGAAGAAAAGATGCTAAATAAAGATCCCCCTTAGCCTGGAATACTGTAATAGCGACAGTGTCGTGAGAGAATAACAGTTGGACAAGAGAGACCTGATAGGGAAGATGAGAGGGACCCAAGACTACGTGAATAAAATGTTTGATCTATTGGGATTGCCAACTATGGAGTAAGCTAACTTTTTTATTAGTTATGGGCTTTATTGATTTTAGTATGTAGAATAATAACCCAAAACTGTGTTAAATAAAAAGTTAGAGGAAATTACGATTTCGTTTCTTTCTTAGTTTATTTAAGTATTAAGTTTAGTTTCTTTCTTAGTATTAAGTTTAGTTTCTTTCTTAATAAGAAGAAAGAAACTAAATGTGACGATTTGGTAAAACCCAGATTTTAGTGAATTAAGGGATGCACCTAACCAGAGTTTTAGATATCAGCTTAGCAAGTATACGTTCCATTATATATGAACCAAAAGAACCACATATAATCTCCCCCCCAGACCTAAGTTATCGTGTTTGCTGCGAACATCTCTGCTACCGACTGAGGCGAACGTCAGCCCTCGTTATTCGATATGACCAGACGTTCGAACCGCTTAAGGTTCCGGAAGGAGTGTTTGGAAAAAAATTGTTAGGACTTACCCAGTATATTGGATCGTTAATTTACGCTTAGTCTCAAACCCAACTAATCACTATGTTCACAGCCAGCTTATGATGAGATATAATGTATTAATTAAACTAACTAATTAAATATTATAATGACTTAACTTATCAATTAGAACTTACGGTTAGGGACAGGCGTGATGGGAGAACGTTAACCCTTTAGGTCATAATAATTCCTTCTCAATTTTTGTCGGATGACCTACTAATACTACGTAACACCCGGGGGTCGATCAGACCCCGCGATTAAGGGTTTAGGTAGCCATTTAGGTTTATTACCAAAAGGTTAAATTGTAACAACGCGCAACTTACATCCGCTGACTTCGGCGCACTGTGAACGACTGTGCTGGCTTGACTACGGCGCGCGCGCATCGCATATCTATGCCGTGATCTAGATACGGTGATCTCCGAATACCCGTGGAATTACCACATGTTATTGAAAGCTTCTTCTAAGAAAATTATAATAATGTATAGGGGAAATATTTTGCAATAATTAATAAATTACGTTTTATTGTTTGTCGAAAGATTCTGATAGGACTACAATTTTGTTATTGTCTGTGAATAGCTTAAGTAAAGAGCTGATTTAAACTACTTCCTTCGTCACCTATAAGGTGAGATAATAATATGATAACTTTCCCCAACAATGTAGGCCTATATAAATTTGAAAGAATGTTATAAACGTGGTCCAGTGGTTAAATCGAATCTCATTTCATGGTCTCAGATCACTAGTTTGCCAGGAAGGATGTTGCAAGTAGCTGTACTTTCAAAAGAAGTTCACTAATAACGTCTCTTAAATAGAGTTTGCGTTTAATCTATTATTTATTACTACTTGCTGTCAGTACAAAGCGCTACCAACAAGAGTTGTGCATTTGTGAAATGGAGACAGAATGCACAATGATTCTATTTATAGGAAACTGGACGTTTCATATCCTAGACTAAACAATCTGACAGTTGTTGCAAAATCATTTAAACCATGGAAATCGTTTAAGGGTATAAACGAATAAACAAACTAAATAAAGATGCAATAAAACTCGGCAAGTAGCTGATCTGATGTTTGATATGGTACATATTTTTGTTATGGAATTTGTACGATAAAACGTATCAGTTGAATTATTTATGTTAAACAAATTTCGATTGTTTTTGTATATGGTTAATGCTTTTGATTCGTTAGACAGACATAAATTACAATACATTAATTTTATAATTTTATTAGAGTATCGTAAAAATATACTCTACTCTTGGTTTGAAAACTAATTGCCCAATAAAAATCTTGTTACGAGCAGTAATTTTGAACTTTAGGTTAGGTTAGGTTGACGTTGGCGTCATCCAAGGATCAACGTTGGGGCCCATTTTATTATTACCCAGTATAGGGTAAGTTGCGAGATAATTAGACCTCCATTTTTATATTTATGATCAATTTCATGGTCTCAAGAATCCGAAAAATTAATTTTCGACATGCGTTCGTCTATTGTCGTCAGATAGCTGAAGTCTATCAGATAAGAGCATGAAATTTGGTTTAGGGCACTATAGGATATCATGTAGAACCGTTTTGAAATTCAGAACAATCTAATAATGTCAAAATAGTGCCTATTTTAAACAATAGTTGTGAATATCTCAAATTATAACACACTAAATTAGATAAACATTTATAGTTTTCAATTCTGCATATAATGGTACCAAACTCACATCTCAACTTTCACAAATAGTGAAATTATTGTCAAAAGTGTAATTTCGAATCCTCTCAAGAAAATGTGATATTACTCTATACTACGTACACTGGAGTTAGAACCCTTGTTCTATCAATACAATAAAAAAGTAAGAGCTCAACTTCGAGCACTACATTTCGTGGATCTGATTGTATGATAGTGCTGGATAAGTACCATGATGGCCCCATCAACTTGTTCTTGTTATTTATCAATAATTTGACTAGAAATGTTATAGAAGGATGTTTTTACCTGTTGGAGAGATGTTTTTATTTTTTTTATTATTATACATTTTTCGGACATTTGCCATCATTTGTGTGTTAAAAATCAAAACACGACGTTTCGGGAATAAGAATCAATTCCCGTTATCAAGTGACTAAAAACTAAAGAAACACGAAACTACTTAATTTTACTTCACACTTAATTTTACTATTTAATTTTACTTCTCACATAGGCTTAGTTTCTAGTTTCATGTTTCTTTAGTTTTTAGTCACTTGATAACGGCAATAGATTCTTATTCCCGAAACGTCGTGTTTTGATTTTTAACACACAAATGATGGCAAATGTCCGAAAAATGTATAATAATAAAATTGAACTTCCATCATTAACAAATAACTTCAAACAGAGAATGTTTTTACCTGTTGTTTTACTGCTTTACGTTTGAAGCCAGAATACAAAACAATATGTGCCAAGTAAAAATTATCTTTTAAAAAAAAAATAGTTCCCTCTATTCCCTCGTATTTGTTAACGTTCAAGGTTTTTAAATCCAAATGTCTTTTATCCTTTTCAAAACATTAAGTTACATTTGTGGAAATTATTAAATCAATGAATTGATCGGTACTCGTTGATTATATTTAAAATTATGCTTAGAAAATTAATATAAGTGTTAGAAGTATGGTAGTCTAAATCTTTTTGAAATACATCAGTTGTACTTTGCATACTGTCAGTCTTTGCTGCTAGGAGGAATAACAGTTTAGGGTTGTGTCTATAAATCCATACATAGATGTCAATCAGTCTATCATGAAAGCTACACTAAGAAAATCAAAACGTATACGTAAAGATGAAATTTTTAATCAATTCCACGTTTTAAATGTTATTTTAACTCTTTGTTAATTTTTGTACTTTCAAATTTTAATTTATTTTTATAACTTTAAATGTCCCGTTATACGCGTCATTCATCAATTGAAATGCGAATAGAGAAGTCGAACATGGGGGTTTTGATTAGTATTGTGTTTCACAAATTCATTTTCGAAATATACCTTTATCCCTCGCGAGAATTTCAAAATGTTACAATTAACATACATAAACTGTGTGTTTTTAAAGACATTACAATAATTAAGCTAAATCTTATATGACTTTCATGTAACGTGTATATATGTTTCATTGAATTACAGTAAATTGTGAATAGCGGTTGAATTGTTTAGTAGCTGGCGGTAACGAAAAGTACCTTCAGCTGGTAAACACCAATACTCACCATTAGTAGCTATAAAGGTCAGTTAAGATATGTTTTAAATATAATAATCAATAGGTAGAGTATAATATTTACAACCACTGTGATCTCAACGAGAGGTAAGGATCAAGCCATACATAAAGCATACATTATTATTTTCCTATAAGTGGTGTTTTGTTCAAGTGTATAGATTTGCGGTATGTCACCGTGGGTAGGTCTTTCTTGACCAATTCTTGTTCTCTTCTGATCCTAACCCTGTTAGAGTTTTCGAGGACTAGGGAGTTCTTATTTTAGGTTTTCTTTTTCTTTTTTCTAAGGTAATGATGAATAACAGGTGTCGTCTTAAAAACAACAACTTCATTTTCCCCATCAGGTCTTACTTGACCAACTTTTGTTGTCTTCCGACGCTAACCCTATTAGAGTTAGAAGGTCTCTATTTTATGCTCTTTTTACATTTTTTTAAGGCGATGATGAATGGACATTTTTCGCATTTAAACCATAAACAAATAATAATAATATTTCGTTTTTTAAACTCACCATTAGTATCGGTTCAACAGCTAAGATCAAACTTCCAAAGCGTTAAAAATTAGAAAACTTCTTTATTAACAAATAAGTTAAACGAACATTAAACAATAATTTATTAACCATGATATCCGACTGTAATTCCACACACATGTACGTCTTTCAGTGATAAAATTAACTACAAATAAGGCAGTGTTGGGTAAATCCGTGATGGTTCTGTCTTTGTATTTTGGTTGTTTATTAGTTTATACCCATCGGCTGTTGGCCCAACAATACTGAAGACCTACTGCGTTATAAAAACTGACGTCTTAACAAGACAAATTCTCGTTTCTAATTAATAAATGACACGCTCTACTCGTAAAGCTAGTGGCTATGAACTCTATTATTGCTAGTAGGACGGTTTTAGACATTGCGTACGACATTAATGAAAGCTGCCAGATTTATATGGTTGCAGTGTGTAGTCAAATAAACGATTAACACATTTTTTTAGAGACATAAATACAAGACAGATTTCCTTTAAAACAAAATTTAAGGGGAAGCAACTATAGAATTAAATTTTAGATTTTCTCATAATCGAGTGTAACGATTTTGATGAAATTTTACCAATCTAGACTGTTTTATCTAATCTAATCTAATACTGTTTAACGTGCTATTCTAGTATGTTTTTAGATTTATGAGATACGAACAAAAACTGTTTAAAATACCCGCCATTTTGAAATTTTCAATAATTTTTTTCTAAATTTCTATATTTCTATAGAAATACACTATTGTCCACTTTACCAAATTTTATGCCCTTATGTTATTGTGTGTGGTCGTTAACGTGTTTACGTATAGATGATATCTATTTGTTGGATGGCGACATACTGAAAATAAATTACTGAGGCGGCCGGCGACATAGTCGGTTTCCTGGCCCCCATACACGTACCGGCAAGACTATCAGTCTTGCCTGAACAGTCGGCCGGAGACCGGCGGCCTGTTGGACTGACTACCCTATACACGTTCAGTTCAATTCTGTCCGGCAAGCGCATCAAAACTAATTGATTTCTTCGTACGTTGAAAATTTTTAGTAGTTTTAAGTTAATAGATTTGGAAGTTTTTTTGTGTAGTTGTTTAGTGTTTAGTATTTTAATTAGTGTCCAGTATGAGTTTTTAGTTTTGTTTTGAATAATTTAATTAGTGTTTAGTTTTGTTTTTTTGTTTTAAATTTATTTTCTGAAGGTTATTTATAGTTCAAAATGTCTAGTGATGACGATGATTACGCCGTTTTAGGTTTATTACCAGCATTAGGGGCTACCAAAAAACGGCGAAAAAATCGTGAGTGTTGGTCGAAAAACTGGTGTGATGAAGTGGGACACGTATTCTCACGTAAATTTATTAAAAGAGTTAAATGTAACCCCAAAAGACTTGCATAGCTTCCGGAAAGCCGGTTGAACTGATGAGTTTTCATTTGATCACCGGCCGCCGGTACAGTCCTAACTGACAGTCCAGCCGGACCCCACACACGCTCCGGCCGCTGGTCACCGGCGGACTGTTCAGGCAAAACTGACAGTCTCGCCGGTACGTATATGGGGGCCTTTAGGCTTTAAACTTAAAGACCAGTTAAACAGAGGAGATCGTCATTTTTCGTGATCACCAAACTTGGTGTATTTCTTGTACTGTGTAAGTAAACATTCGTAGAAACCCAAGTCGATATCCGTGTTGTTTGGGAAAGTATTTTATCACCCAAAGGGAATAGACTTTGCACTAGTAATTGTCGACATTCGTTTACCCAGTGCGCCTAATATTCTCGGGAAGTCAATCAGTTAGGTCAAGTAGAGAATTGCACAACGGTTTATTGGTAGACTTCATGTTGCCAACATCTGTATCTGAAATAATACGAATTATATTTAAGATGTATAGTGTGTGTGTGTGTATAACCTAATATTCGTTATTTTTGTTTCAAAATTGTGAAGCACCGGTTGTAAAATCATTTTGCATTCCTTATTTTAAAGATTTGTATGCTGTGGAGTTGGACAAATATACATTTTGGCATAAGTTGCTTAGAAAAATGTATACATTGATCATAATTCGTAACAAATTTCGTTTAAAATATTTATCTAAAGATTTATTATAGTGATTAGTGTAACTAGTGCCATGGCAATTAGCACATGATTTTCTCCTCTGATTAGCTGTTAAAATTTAAGGACTCACTTATAGTGACTACAGGTGTGGAAATCCTGAGTTACTCTAGAAATTTCTTCAACTAGCCTTCTGTTAGATTCATCTCTTTCTTCTTTCCTTTCTCTCTTGATCTGATTTTTTTTATGACTGATGCTTTTGGAGCATTGGCTACATGTGTGGAAATCCTGAGTTACTCTAGAAATTTCTTCAACTAGCCTTCTGTTAGATCCATCTCTTTCTTCTTTCCTTTCTTTCTTGATCTGATTTTTTTTATGACTGATGCTTTTAGAGTATTGACTATATGTGTGGAAATCATGAGTTACTCTAGAAATTTCTTCAACTAGCCTTCTGTTAAATCCATCTCTTTCTTGTTCCCTTTCTCTCTTGATCTGTTTTTTTATTATTTTTTTTATGACTGATGCTTTTAGAATATTCTAACGCTCTATTTTATTCTTTTCCTTCTGGAAAATCTAATGATGACAGCGAGGTGTTTTGACGTTTAAAGCAAAAAAAAAATAATACTATAAATGAATAGTTTAAATAATTTTGACGTTACGTTTACAAAACGGTTCTGTGCCATCTAGTATATACATGATATCCCAAAAGTGTGGAAACTTTCATAACTTGGATTTATTTTTTTTCCCTATCATATTGTCTTTAATATGTGACCATTAGGTTAAGAAGACGGTAGAGTAGGGAAAAAGTAACGATACTAACCCGGATAAGACGACCTAACTTTAGGAACCTAACATAAAACCCTTTTTAAAGATAATTTTAACAGCGTCTTCGACGTTAGAAAAAAATCTTACGCATAAACAATTTACAACAATTTAAACTTGTGTTACAAAATATCTAATGCACCAGAGATCATTATTATACAGCACCGACGGAAGAGCGGTTGCTTGGACTACGATGGTGAACCGCATTCTTTCCTGAAGATGCTCTGCAAGCTTCTCCACGAGTCGTCGTACTTCTACTAACCTCATGTAGAAGACAGGCAGGAACTTCAGGGTAACGTGTACCAGCAGTCTTAGAATGGTCGCTGATCAGACTTTGGTTAAAATCTTGATGTAATTAACTGATTTAAAATAATATTATACAAAAAACAACTCCTTTAATTTAATACAGTCACCGTAATTTTGAATTTAGTCAAGAGGCAGAGAAGCGATGCAAAAAGCCTGAAGCCTTTATTTAATACTAGACGTTTTTAATGAGAATTAATGAGTTGTTAATGAGTTCCAGCCTGCTATAGAACTTGTTTAGAGGAGCAATACTATTCTGATTTTAAAGTTATTTGATAATGATGGATTGTTCTAATTATTCATATAATTTAATCAGACTATACTCATAATATAAAACTCATGTAACCCATGTATTATATTTTATAGATAACGTTTCGATAGTATAAATAAACTACATGAGCAAAACTATCATATGTTCAGAATATCGTATTATTCCACTTGACCAGGAAATGAATTAGTAAATACGATATTTGAGGAAAATATGTTTCATTTTTATTTTATTTTTTGTGACCAGCTATCTATTTATAAATATATCTACAATATGTAATATTTTTGTTGCAGGTATGTACACACTTTGTCCAGGAAAATCTTCCACATTCAGGTACTAATACTATAGTCAGTTTTCATCTTATCATATATACCATACATACGTAGTATGCAGTAAGATTTTTAATGGAGCTAAAAATGGATGTTGAATACATTTTTTGAGGGCTTCTAAATCCATAAAGATATGATCTGAGTCGTAAAAATCGAGTATATTATATTTTGAAAGTAATTAGAGGCGTTTCCCTCACTTACTTATCTTGTTGGGGTTGGACGCACCTGACATAATTCTTGTTGGGTTTATAAATATTACTGACTTACAACGTTTAAGGAAGTATCAATGATTAAATTTCAAATTTAACCTTTTGACCATAAATCCCGAACTAGCATTTTAGGTCTATGTTTTTACGATTATTTCAAGGTTAACTTAATTAACTAAATAGAAATGTAGATTTTTTTTTCTCCTCCTTTTCTACAGTTTCTACCCTAAAAACGAGAAACTTATCTAAAACATTTTGTCATCCGACCTTATTTTGTTTTCAAGATGTTTAACAAAATGACAAAACAAAATATATTTCATTTTCCTGACTGTTAAGAATGAACATATTTAATTTAAATATTAAGTAGCTAAATTAAAGAAACTTTTTTTCATTTTTACAATTCATTTTTTACTGCAACGAAATGGTTCAGAAAACGAATTTTGCTTTTAACTCTCGAACTGACTATTTTAGAGATGTTTGCCAATGAGGTTGTATTATATAAGTCCTTAGAGACTAAATTTGGGAAACATTTTATTAGAATAGGTAGAGCCAATTTTGAGTTTTGAAGAGCATATATAGGCCCAAATTCTAAGTAATGGAATAAACTAAATAAAAAAGCCTAGAGATATAGCCCAAATATGGCCAGATTCCAAATTTGATAAAAATCAGTCCACTCTTTTGCAGTATTAAACAACTGGAAAGACAGATACTCCAAAAAATCACTTTATTTAAATCTGAACACCTCAAAACGGGTATATCTGAGAAAAACTAGATATGGATTTTTTTTACCTTTCACGAACCTTTAGGTATACAATGAATATCTGAGAAGGTAAAATAGATGTAAAGATTCATCCATGTCTACGACATATCTTTCACAGTTTGATTGTACAACTTGTTTCGTTTATACCATGAAGGGATGTTTGATTATTGTTGTTGGTGCAGGCGGGTGGGAAGTTGCTAAACAATTTCAATGAACTTGCCAAAGTATATAACAATAGTTGTATTGTTGGACTGTTTTAAACCAGAATATACAAATAAGATAGCGTATGTATCCTTCGACCAGATGTAAAAACTTCGCAATCTTAAAAAAATAAATTTAAGTTAGTTTGGTCTTGTCACGCTTACAAGAATTATGGGACGAAATGTTTAAAGTATTGTTGTTTTGTGCTGCGAGTTTCCTGTTTATTTTTAGCTTGAGTGAAGCCCACAGTTGTGCTTTATTTTGTATTATTTATTCGTTTTTGTCCACTGGTGAGACAGTCTTTTTCCAGGAGTGTAAGTTTAGTAACAGCAGTGCTGAGATTTTTGATTTGTTAAGTTTTATTTTCAGTTTATAGATATTTTTATGAATATAAAGCTTACTTCACAAAGAATGAAATATACATTTAAATCAAGAAATACAGCTCAAACTCCTTTTTTCTCTAAATAGTAGAGTTAGTTAGTGTTTTAATGGTTCTATAATTATTAGAGGTTTTCAGTTATCAAGAAAATATGGAAGATGGAACTTATTTTTGTTTACGAAGTTATTTTGTGAGCTACCGTACATACAAAAATTAAAATACGTTTTGTTCGGTATTAAAATAAGATAATATTGTTTCTTGTATTTTTCTTAAAGTTAATGGTTTTCGAGATATGTCAGGTTAACAATTTCAAACTGTCGCACATTTTTAAAATATTTGAAATAAAGTCTTTGTTTTGAGTACACATGTAAACGGTTAATGTCTTATTTATTTCCAAAGTTATAACTTGTTTTATAACAAAACAATATGGTGGATAGCCGGAAAACAAAGCGTTTCGGACATATATTTTACGAACTTTTTTCTTTGTTTTCACTTGGAGAATGATCACTGAGAGTGTCGGGAGATCTTTGTGAAACATCCTTTATATATGAGACATTTTTATTTATTTATATATAGCCATCCTTAACTTCATCAACTGCTGCTTAACATGTTTCGTGTAGACAAGTCATAACTCTTTGCAGTTTCATAACATTAAGAATCATATCATGAGGAATGTTAAAGTTAAGAACAATTTTAAAATTTTCTCGAGAAAATCTGCTTTTTAACATATTCCCTTTATCAATTTTTCCGAGATGGTTTAAATACAAAAATAAAGATTTTTTGTGCATAAAAAGACCACTGAAGAAGAAGATAATTGAAAACAACACGAAAATCAGTTCAGTTGTGTAGGATGTAGAGTCTGACTACAGAAATCCTGATATCCTCTTAAAATATGTGGATCCGTTTTTAGATAGGTTAGGTTTAAGACGAAAGTTTTTACTTTTGTTTTTTAATTTACTTTTATTAGGTACTTTTATTTATTATTTACCTAAGTATTTATTAGGTACTTATTTTCCCCCCAAGCTATTTCAAGTACTTCAAATTATTGTAATCATTGATCGTAACCTATAAAAGTCTGGGTTTTCTGTGAATTTATTATTTTTAAAAAAAATCTGTTTATAAATGAATTTAATATTTTTTAACAATAATCGCAACTGTACACAATCCAGCTAATTAGAAATGTCTGTGTAAAAATAGTGACAGTTATTACAAATGTACCACACTTATTAATGCCAGTTACAAAAGTGGAAGGCGCATCTTATAGTACTTCCAATTTGGCTCGTTGTTTTAGAGTTTTAATCTTTATTTGACACTAAATGTTATCAAAATTTGTACAACCAATGAAAACTTTTTATTGTTTTAAACATAGGCCTACACATTTTTGAATAATTTGTAAATATCTAAAATTTCCAGCTGTTGCTCTTATATTTATACTATTATTAAAGTAAATATTTAAAATCTCATTTTTATATAATCACCCATTGAAATTTCTTAAAAATATTCTATAAAGCTAATATTATTTTTTAAATTTAATTTTCTTGTTTTACTCCAATTTTTAAGGTTTAAATGACACTTTGTATGGGGATCAAGTGTGTTAAATAAACATATCATTTTCAAGCCACATTTTCATCCTTAAATTAAATTTTTTTCGGACCCCCATCTTCTCGCTTACAGGGTATATTACAAGTGTTAGTCTCCCCCCTCCCCGTTAAAGTTCTCACTGCGCCATTACACGGGGAAGATGAAAAATTCGTTAGTTTTATTTCTATCTACTTTGATTTTAGACTCATAAGTCTAATGTAGACAGTGCAGTAGCGTCATGGAAAAACGCAAAGCCTCGATCAAAACTCTAACTTGAGCAAAACATGATTTTAAAATTGGAACTGAAGCGAGCGAGGTGAGCGCCTCAACCAACTAATATGCTGACACACGTGGTTCAAATTGATTTCTTTGATGTCTTTTATTTGTTTTTTCGGTTAAAATGTTTGTTTTCTGGTCTTAACAAAGTTTACCACTCACTCACGTGCAGTGTTTACGCATTGAGAACGTTTTAGAATTCACTATCGTAACGTATTGAGCAAACAGTATTATTGTCGATAACAAGTTGATTGGCCATCATGATACTTACTCAGCTCTGTTATCGAAACCTAAAGATGCTTTACAATTTCAACTTTTTGTTTATAAATGGATATCGAGAGTGTACAATACTAGAACGTAACTGATCCATGCAGTTGTCTAAACTTAACATTCTCTTTTAGAAATGTAAAGTTAAACTGTTGTAATAGGCGGGAATTTGTTTATAAACGTTCGAACTATTGTTTGTAGAGCACACTAATTTAAAGTTGTCAATATTATACGACTAGGAGGGAAAACTTTACTTTAAGTTGAAGGAATTGAAAACAGCCAATCGTACTGACGATTTTCTGATATTACGAATTATATTTTAGCGTTTTGGATTTGGCTTTCCAGAGGCTACTCACGTCTAGAATTAAAAGTAATGTTGAGAGAAGTAAAATCATTATCTGAGGACTGAAACATGGAACGACATGTACCTTTAAGTAGTACCTACCCTTAATCTATCACAATGCATCATATTTATATGGGCTGTATAAAAAACAACATTTAATTTTCACTCCGGCCTTTAATGTTTTTGGCCATTCACATCGCAATTTGTCACATCATCCTCAAATTTTCTAATGAATTAGAATATATTCTATCTCGATAACCACTGGACTTTAAAAAATATTTTTCCATTGTTCCGTACCACGAATGACATATTGATTGTAATGGGTTTTCACAACAAATACCCGGTCTTCCTTAGTCAACAACGGGTATTTGACTTCAAATATTGGTATTTGATTACGGGAATTGTAGCAACATTAAACATAATCTTAATTACTACAGAATTGAAAACAGTTGATATCAAAATAACAATGCACTACCAACTTAATCATCTCTAATTATGATATATGTATTTGGATTGCCAACTTAAACTAATGTAGAAAATATAAATAACTACTATTTTTTTATAACTTAGGGGACAACCGGTTTAGTTCAAGTAAAATAGAAGACGGCGAAAGAAAAAGTAGGAAAAAAAAGAGAGAAAAAGAAGGTGGCAGCGAGGGAAAAAAATAAAGGGAGAGAGAATGAATGAAAAAAATAATATTTGTCTTTTATTTTGGAGTTTAGTTAGCGCCATCAGTTCCTCTGTTCCACTTAATCTCTAGAGAGATTAAGTGAGCTAGAGAAAGAGAGAGAGAGAGAGAGAGAGATTATATATATATATATATATATATATATATATATATAAATTGTAATGTGTTTATGCTTATGTCAGTGACTAGAAATGGTTTTACAAAAAGGATGAATAAATAAATAAATCAGTTGTCATCTTTGGTTCAGATTTTTGAACCTGAAAATGCGCAGAACATATTATAGACACATATTAAGGAAGATGTTAAGAATACAATACATGTATAGGCCTACGAGTGGAGAATAAGATATAATGTAGATCTGGATGACTTAATCGAAGATCATGATATTGATGGATTTGTGAAATTCTGATATTGAAGTGGTTTGGACTGCGTAGAGAACGGTGGAGGACTGAAGAATGGAGAGAGAGAGAGAGAGAGAGAGAGAGAGAGAGAGAGAGAGAGAGAGAGAGAGAGAGAGAGAGAGAGAGAGAGAGAGAGAGAGAGAGAGAGAGAGAGAGAGAGAGAGAGAGAGAGAGAGAGAGAGAGAGAGGTAAAAAGAGAACAAAAAATAGAATAAAAGATAAAAGAAGAGAAGAAGTAGGTAAAGAAAGACAAACAGAGAGGAAAAAAGAGAAGATCAGAAAGAGAGAGTGAAAAAAATAAGAAAAGAAATATAGGGAGAATAAACAGAGAAGGAGAGAAAATACTAAGAGAAAGAGTCAAAGAAAGAAAAGACGGGGAGAAAAGGAGAAAGAGAGAAAGAATGAATGCGAGGTAAAGAGAACGACAAAACAAAGAATAAAAATCGTAATAGAGTGCGATAGAGGAAGAGAAATAAAAAGGAGGATGGACATAGAAGAAGAGAGAAGGGAGAGAGTCTAATAAAGAAGGAAAGATATTGAAACAGTTGTTTTTCTTGTCATTAATAGTTTCCAAAATTCCACAAGTTTATTCTGGGAGGAAAATCTCACATGTGTCGCTTTGTTAGTTTGAAAGAGAGGGAGTGAGAACGAGAGAGAGAGAGAGAGAGAGAGAGAGAGAGAGAGAGAGAGAGAGAGAGAGAGAGAGAGAGAGAGAGAGAGAGAGAGAGAGAGAGAGAGAGAGAGAGAGAGAGAGAGAGAGAGAGAGAGAGAGAGAGAGAGAGAGAGGGGGGAGTAAAAGACTAAACCACCCTAAAGGTATTGTACCCCGGAAATGTTATATTTAATTAGTCTGGAAGTGTTGGTTAAATCTTAGATTAATTATAAACTAAAGCAATTAAAGACAAACTCGACTACAAAAGAAAGAAAATATAAGATATTCTTTTATAATCGGGATTTCCAACAGTTCTCCAACAACAAAATTAGTCTAAAATATAATTTACACAATAGGCTAGTGTTTTCTGCAGTGGTTTCAAATAAACATTGCGTGGTATACGCAATTCTGTAGTTGTTCTCTTAATTTCTATTCTCACAATTCAAAACTGTAATCTTCGAAATACCAATATTAAGGTTTCACAATATCAGAAAGAAGCCGATCCTTGAAGCCGTCTGAAATCTTACGATTTGCTTATGAAAATATAAAGATAAACGGTTGTAATAGGGCATAATTATCCAAATTATCATTTTTTGGAAACAAGATTTTTTACTTATAATTATTACCTATTGATATTTATTTATGAATGCGAGGAAAACAACTATTTTAAACTGAAATAATTGAAAACAACCAAGGTCGTATACTAAAGACAAAATAGTTCATAAGAAGAAGACATAAACGTCAAGTATAGCCACGATATTTTAAATATTTTGTAAGTGTATACTCATTATACCAATGTGGGCCTAATGTTGTTTATAAACTTACTTAAAAAACATAAAACATTTTAAAATTATCTTGAATTCATGATAAGTATAATTCAGAAAATTCAGCAAAATTTATTGAAAATAGTTTTTCTCACTGACATGTGATACATTTTGCCACATAACTTAAACACGATAAATAATTTTCATTAAAAGTTTTTTTTTTATTCATAAGGCCATGATGACCGATATATTTTGCACCTTTAAACAACAATACAAATTTAAAAAAGACCCAAATTAAAAAAAAAAATGACTGGATGGGAATTTATAATTGTAGTATAAATGATTAATTTGTTGATTTTGACCTTGGTATTGATATATGTCATATGGAAATCAACGAATGCACAAATTTAGCTACCGAATGCATGTATGACTTAAAAAAACAGGAACTACCGAAAAACCATTTCAAAAGGCAACTATTTTGTAATTTTCAAAAATTTAATTTACATATTTAAACTTCTTGAACTATTTAAAAACAAAGTTTGACGTTTGTTGGATACTGATTGGTGGCAAAATGAGCCATTGTAAAGCGTTACAGAACCTGCACTTATAAAACTATTTTTATTTTGAATTGTAAATTGGCCGCCATTCTGAAATTCACCGATCGATTTTTCTGATTAACAAACTTGTCAAACCAAATTTTAACACCACCTACTAAAATTGAGAGTTGTAGAGGATTTGCAAACAAGGAGGATTAGAATATTTTGTAGGTTACTTTTGATTACAGGTACATTTTAACAGAAGTCAGTTTGGCGTATATGTTTTAGGAGATTGGCGAATTTGTAAATGTTTTTAATATCGTTATTTTTCAGTTTGTTTATCAGCTGACCAATAATATGCTGAATGCTTTATTTGTTTGTAAGAAGAGACTGGAATTTGCCTCTTATACATTGGGGTTTTCTACTCAAATGGCCAAGACAAACGAGAATTAACAATATAAATGTTGAGCTGGGAAAGATTGATTAAGCAGAACCAAAATAGGAACCTTCATGTTTCAGTTCAGTTTAACCAACATACCGCTTTAAAAGTCTGCTGATACTAATCCCGACAACATGGTTTGCCCCTCACAGACATCTTACTAGGCTCATAATTTACCCCAGAACCCACTGACCAATATATCATCTGAGCTCAAAGACGGCCAGAGAGACATTACCAAGTCTTAACTCTTCTAATCTTGAATACTATTCCCACAATTACCATATACTTGTTTTTATGTCCGACTTATATATTATGTGATAGTATGAGAAGTGAAGCGTGCACTTTGACCTTGTCAGAGTTTATATTGACTGAGACAAGGAGGCATTTCTGTGTGGGATAAATACTACTTGTTAACGAGCCGACCTTCATTGTCTCAGACAAGCATTTCACACGCATCATATCACCACTACCAACATGATAAATCAAAACAATAGTCTGTACTCAATTATTGAAAACAACCTCTTGAAATTTAATAGCAGACGAAAATAAATCCAGATTGAAGAATGTCAGTCTGAATTGTTATTGTCTAATCATTTAAATATACTGAGCAACTCTTGTCGAAAGTTCATAATAAATAGGTAATGAAGAGAGGTGATTGGTCTACCTTCTCTTGGTTCAGTTGTACAAAGTTTGATGAATGTCATTGAAACATCGTCTTATTGATATGTTATCTTGAGTTGGGAATTGGAGTGTTTCACTAATAAACCATACCTAAGATACAATCTTTTTGAGCACTGTGGTGAAATTCACAATAATGATTCGAATTTGCCCCCAACCACAATCACTAGAAACTTTAAAATTATTTTTTGTTATAGTCTTAGGTTTAATTTTATTTCATTATTAGATATGTTAGTTTAAATTTAGTTTATAAGCAAGACCCTCCGATGTTGATAACCATGTTATCGAAATGTATATCAGGGCATTTAGTAGAAATAATAAATAAAGAAAAATTAATAGAATAATTGTGTTTTATTTTAAAGTTTCTAGTGATTGTGGTTAGGGGCAAATTCGAATCATTATTATACTTAATATGTTAACATTAAAATTATTTCATGGAATCCAAACATTAATTATTGAAAATAATAATAATACTTATTTTAACTTATAATTCAAAAATGGGGATTTTAACTTAGAAGGAATCAAATAAATCAAGAACTTTCTATCGAAAGTATTTAAATCCATTAACCAGTATTACCAAACGTTGGTTTAATGGCTTCGGGCATGTTAAATGTCTCCATTGTGGCAACTGTACCTTGGTTTTGGTTTGTATCCGTGACCACGGTGTTCAAGAAATCAAACTTGCCGTTTAAAGAGTTCATCATATCCTGGGAAACATCCAGGCGGAGTTCGCGTCGTTGTTAGCAGCTTCCGGATACTTCCACAAATCTAAATCCTTGCTCAAAATTAAAAGTTCCGATCCATTGCTTATCCCCACTATGTTAGCAAGTTTTCGTAGCTTGGTTTGAAACTGAAAAAACGTCAAGTATCGTGACTAAATGTTAAGTTAACACCACAACGCCCGTACGATTTTGATATAATTTAATTTATCCTTATCTCATTAGAATTCGAGATAGGGTGATTCGAACAATAATTAATGTCGATTTGTTATTGATTTATTCAGTAATTTTGTATTAATTTAGTTATCTTCTATTTAATTTGAGCATTATAATTAAGTACTTCTATTTAGTACTATGATTAAGTTTCGAAGATGGAGCAACTCCGAAACGCGTCGACAAATATAAATAATAAGAATATGGAAGGATCAGCAGAAGATTGTACTCAAATTAATTATGTAGATCCTAACAGATGTAATTATTATAATAAATATCTTCTATTTGTTTTGTTTGCGTGTAGATATTTTTGATTGTGTCAACACTTTATACTGTTTTTATCGATAAAATTTGGTAACATAGAAAACCATTTTGCTGAACACAATATAATACGTGACAACTTTTACTTAGTTCCATTTTAGATCAGAGAGAACGTGTGGGAAACTATTTCTATACACGTTACCTTGTCAATATAAAATAAATGATTTATTGTAGTTTCGAAAGATGAATCGTTCTGGAGACATGGAATTCAATACTTGTGTTATTTTTAATAAAAATGTATAAACCGTTTAAAAAAAAATACATGCTCTGAAACATGTATTGCAACAAAAGAAATATACTTGGGAATGAAATGAATATAGTACTTCCTGATACCTGAACATGTTGTGAAGCGTAGGCCTACATGTCAAATAATACTATATTACCACTATTGTAGTGTTTACTGCATAGAGTAATTTATAAAATAAATCTGTTTTTCTTTCTTTCTTTTTACAGACAACTAAGTTATTTATTTATTTATTGACGGTAACTTTTCCCAAATACAATATTAAATAGGGCCTTCTGGCTTCTTTATCCTGAACTTTGTTGATGAAGGTTGTGCCCAATCGATCTTATCGCTGAGAATGGGGAAACAACATATATAGGCCACAAATTATAGTTGTCTTTTTACTTAACCTTCCAGAGATTTACTCCGAGTCTTGTATCAGCTGTAGCTTCCACGTTTCAGGACTACCTGAAGAAAGCAAATACGTTAAAAAGATTAGATAAGCTTTTGCTAAGTTACATAAGATCGAAGGTCCCGTGATTATTCTAAGTTCACTAAACTCCTTATTTGCATGTTTTCTTATACTGATGGAATACCTCGAAAACAATACCAGCTCTTCTTCAAATGCTTCAGACCTTTGAATTTTTCTGACCAAGCCATATCACAAACCAAGATCTTTGGCAGTCAGCTAATTTAAATACTATAATAACCGAAATAAAACCAAAGAAATAGTTAGGGCAGATATTCTTTTAATAAAAATGTGAATCCGATGAAAATCGCATTTTTTTTTCTTGAAAGGTGGAAAATGTTCATAAAAAAGTGAAGCCAATGAAAATTATTACATTATATTTTTTTCTTGATTGGTTAAAAGTGTTCATAGAAAATATGAAGCTAATGAAAATATCATTTTTTTTTCGTGAAAGGTGGAAAATGTTCGTAGAAAATGTTAAGCCAATGAAAGTCGCACTTTTTTATTTTTATTTTTTTTGTGGATGGTGGAAAATGTTAAGCCTTACGTCGATCACGATACTATTAATCACCCGGAGACGTTCAAACAATAACACTTGTAATTTAGAAACCACTGAAGCAATTTTAGTAATCTTTTCAATTTTCAATACAGTTTTAGTTGTGTACTAGCTTTTATATCGATAAATGGTTATGTTATTATTGAAATGCCAATACTGTGGTGATAATTTGGTATACCAAATCGCTAGCAATAAAAAAGTCTAAAATAATGCCCCTATTACAATAAAATAAAAATAGATTCAGTTCCCATTGGCGTTTAAACCATATACTTGGTTATAATATACAAAGTTAGTATATTGTCATTATTAAAACATATTTTGTCACTGAAAATCTGTCGTAAAATCTGAATTCTTTGTTTTAGCAAACACCATTTTGAAATAATATCGATTTCAAAAGTTTTCAGTTATAATTAGCGATCCAATCATATCCCAACTGTGTCACTGATAAAACGTACGTTGTTTTTGTATACTTAAAATATTTTAACAATTCATTGATTTTGTGTAGTCATGCAAAAAAAAAATACAGAATTACATAGCCGATTTTAATCAAACTTAAATCGAAACCTGACTAGATAATGCTCCTACATAGAAAAAAAACGTCGTGAAAATCGGATCAGCGGTTCTAGAGTTATTATTTGACAAACGACAGAAAGATGTTGCGTTTTATAGGCGTAGAAATTATGACAAATATTGGAATACATTATACAGAAAATATCTACCGTTTATTACCACTGCATCCTGAATAATTCTGTTTAATATTTTTCTTTTTATAATAAAATTAAAGCGTATACAAGTGATTTGATTGCACAAGTTAAAGTTATCTACAGGATTTCTTCACTACCCGGAATTTATGCACAACTTTATTGTATCAGATAAGCGGCAGTTAAAAATAGACCTCCTTCATGTTGCGCCTCTATTTATCTTTTAAATTGCTCGTTTAAAGTAAATGATGATTTTGAAATAACTTCAGCCCGCGGTAAATTGAAAAGAGAGTGTTTTACTGTTTAGTTTAATTTAATGCTGTACGAGGAACGTAGGGAATGGGTGAATGATTGCTTGCTTTCAGACCGAATCAAAAATTAGAGGAATAATTGGTTAAATTAAAAATAAAACATTCTTCTGGTTTCTGTAGAAGCAATTACAATAAACATCGTGTATATACAAAAATCAAAGGCTAAGAGAAAATAGTATATTTCATCACTAGGACAAAAATGAAGCTTTTCCATACAAGCTCAAGTTTAACTCGAAAAATGAGGGAGGATCGAAAAGCTCCTTTTAGTCCTAGTGATGAACTATATTTTTCGTTATACTGCAAACAATATAAGAATACAATATCACAAAAACAATTTTTTTTATAACTTCTATACCTTCAAAACTTTTCATAAGTTGCACAAGTTTGCAGCTATTACAGCTGTTTAGTTTGTGTTAGTGGTACCCTAACTATAACGATGGTAACAGCTGTTTTATCGGTTATTTACAATCGAAAATTCGGTAGTTTTTATAGATTCTTTACAAACATTAATTAATTCGTATAAACTAAGTAACAGCTGATGACCTTGATTTCAGCTGATGTTTTTAGTTCTTAGGACTAAAAAGAACAACTTTAGCATCTTAATATATGTATTGAAAACAGCTGTTTTTGAATCAGTATGAAGAAAAAGTATTTGTCACTGTCCCCGTATATTTTTGACTTTGGTTATCGATATAAAAAAACGTACACAAATTATATTGTACTTAAAAAAATAAATAAATTCAGTCCCCATTAACGTTTAAATCATATACAGTACTAACATTGTCACTACTAAAACATATTTTGTTGTTTAAAATGTGTCGCTTTGTGTTATTAGGGTAAGATGGAAATGAATAAAGTTGTTCTAATTATAATAAATAAACTATATATTTTTCATTCTTTTAATCAAAAGCCGATGGTGAAGAATTAAGTTAGATATGACATAGTATTTACACAAACGATTCTTACAAAGGTTAAATCTATATATTTATTTACACATTGTAGTGGGCGATGTAGAATTGTATTTCAAGTTGAACTCGCGTTGCACATAGTTTATAAAGCGATTTGTCACAATAACTATCGGTTAAGACAGAGTTGCACTCGAAGTATTCCCACCAGCATTCTCTATATAATCTGCATCTTTCGGTTTTACTCAGTTTGTGCTTTCCTTTTGAATTTTATTTTCCAGTCATTTAGTTTTCTTACATTATTTGCGACATTATGAAATTAATTTTCAATTCTACACACTTGTCGCCTTATACGTTTATTATTTTAAGAAGTGTTGTAGATTCTACTAATATCTAACAATCGACAACAATTTGAACGTCCTAACTCTTCTCAATCTAAAGTAATACTGCACAAAAGCCGCACTAAGTCGTCTTTTTAGGTGTTACACTCAAGCGTTACTCTTACTCCCTCACCGTTGCACACACTATTTTAGACATGAACCCTTTGTCAAACAACTCTAAAATATTTGATTATTATCATTAGTTTACGAGATATAAACGCGACAAATCTTGTCATTTTCGTAGTCGCCAGAGTTTAAACCCCGCATACCGGATTGTCATTTTCGTAGTCGCCAGAGTTTAAACCCCGCATACCGGATTGTCATTTTCGTAGTCGCCAGAGTTTAAACCCCGCATACCGGATTGTCATTTTCGTAGTCGCCAGAGTTTAAACCCCGCATACCGGATTGTCATTTTCGTAGTCGCCAGAGTTTAAACCCCGCATACCGGATTGTCATTTTCGTAGTCGCTACAATAGAGTAGAGAACCCCGTGTACCGGACCGAATTTAAAGAGGTGTTCCGATCAGAAGGGAAAATAAATCTTGTACATCATTTAGAAGGTCGAATTTGTTACACAATTTACGTATTTTTTAACTGTAATTATCTTACAAAGTTTAATTTAATTGATATTAGTCAACATTTTATTGAAATATCTACCACCTATTTTGAGGTACTCCATCTTAAGTATAGTGTTCTCGTTTTATAACTTTTTGGCTGGTTTTATCTGATCGGTATTTAAGGAGAGATGGTCCAGTGTGTTTTGTTTTGGTAATTAGGGGCTTAAATTTAGAAAAAAAGAATCACGACCTTTAGAGCAAACATTTAGAAACTATCATTTTTTTAGTTTAAAAAATGTATTTTTATAAGATATGGTAAGAATATTTATAGTTGAATTGTTGTCTTCAAATTTAAAAAAAAAAGTCGAATTTGTTTGGTATGTGTACAATCCAGGAAACATTTATTATTTTGTTATCAATGGTCCAGTAACCGGCGGACACACATTAAAAAAAGTTAATTAAAATTAGGAGATAAACAAACATAGGAATTTTTTCCTTTATGCATTCTAACGATTTTTACATTTCTTGTCTAAATGTAAAATTCTTTTCGTTTCTGCAAAGGATTAAAAAGTAAAAACAAATTAAACTCCGTGGCGACACAGCCTTTAAAGATCCTATGTCTGCTAGACAGTTTTTCAGTAGGGCAATGTGTAGTTATCACATCGAAATTCTCGTCACTCTTGTTCTAGCATTTTCAATCAAAGTTCCTTATCAATTATAGTTTCCCAATTATTCTCCTAGGTCAACACCGTAAATGTTGGAGCCTCCACGGGAATTGAAACCGAAACCTTTACTCATGAAACGAGTCCAGCTGAGGGCGTTGTTAAGTTATTAAAATCAATTTGTATCCGAACTGTTTGTTCATTTGAATTGTACGTATAGTTTTGTTAGATTAAAGTAAGCATTTCGAGGTTAGAATTTGATGTTCTGTGAATAAAACTCTTATTTCAATTAATTTATAGAAACTCGACCTTCAAGTCAAACTTTTGATAAGATAGCAGATGGAGTCTTTTACTAAAAGTTCATTAGGGTCGAAGGAAGTGGAATTGAATTAAATAAGTAATCAATAGCGTGTTGTTGTATGTTCGAGTAAGATAGTTTGATAAACATGAGTGTAGTATTTATCTTTAGTGTTGGATTGAGGTTGGCATTGCTGAGATTAGAGTCAGTTTTATCATTTGAGAAATGAAAAGCGGAGAACAACTACAGCCTACAGAACTGTTTAATGGGTTTTGTCACGCGATGAATATTCTGATGACGTTATTAAAGCACTGCATACAATTGTACTGTGGAAATAATTTAGTTGTGTTTGTAATTGTGTAAGGAAACTTAAGTAAAGCATAAGGAGACTGTTTTTCCTATCTCTCAGAAAAGTGGGTGTCCTTAGTCATTTTAAAAAGTAAAACAATAGTGACCACTTCTCTGTTGAACAGCCTTGTAAACTACACAGAATTGTGAGATATGATTGTGAACTGCACTGACATCTGACATATGAGATACACGTTCCGTTTTGATGACCTGAAAGCTATTCTTCCGCCATACTGCTCGCATCTAAGGGATATTTTATCTCTTTGATGTTTAACGGCTAAAAACTTCTCGGTTGTCATAAAAGCCTTATAAAAAAAGGAAGAGAAGAACATAAACTTTTGAAACCTATTCTTCTAATACTCTAATAGCGTCAGGGTCGGAAGTTAACAAGAGTTGAGACCTTGAGAGAGGGATGCAACATAAGACTACTGGAAAGAGGCGTAAATCCAGCTAGGTACCCTCGGTATTGTCAGGTCTGTACAACCCTATGGTGAGTCCCTGAAGGTAAACGCTTAAAAGGTATAACAAATAAAGCGTTATTGTAAATACTATTTAATAAATCTATTAAAAAAAATATAATTAAAAAAAAGAAGAAAGTGTTTGCCATTTGTGTAACTCATTTTTATACGTTATTTAAGAATGATTTTTTCCTAATGTTTAAATTGTCATACTCGGTTAATTTTATGGAAAATCATTAAAAACTAAATCAAATCGAAGATTTAAGGTAATCCAAAAAACACCCAAAGCAATGTTTTTTTTAAATAATTTCTTTTCGATTAATTTTTATCATATAGCAAAACAAAGAAAAACAATAAATTTAAAAATAATCTCTGAAACATTTAATATATTTTCTTTAAAATGAATATTTTTCAAGATTTTTGCAAAAAACAAATTGAATATCGAAGTTTTCAATAAAAATCATCATTCGGTATAACTGTCACTTTTTGTGATAGACAAAAGAACATAAATGATAATTTTTTTTTGTTAACTACAAATAAAAAGGTCGGCATATTTTTGATAAGTGCGTGTTTTTTTAAAGTTATTCTTAAAAAGATAATAAAAATATTTTGACTTAGATAACAACAAACATGTTTAAATGAACATATTTTAGGTAATATTTATCGTAGAGAGGTAGAAAAAATAAAATGACGATAATTAAATAAAATACATTTTGAATAATTAAAATATTGAATTGCAGTATTAGAGAAAACTCAAGTATGAAATGTATAAAAAGGCACTCAGATCAGATTATGGGATAAAAGTATTTTTTTTAGAGGGAAGTAAGGTGAGGATTTGCAACTCTAATGTAATGAGTGTAGTACCTGTATAGGTGTAAAACTTGGAAGATAAACAACAGCTTCGTGACTAGATGTATGAGAAGAATACTTAAATGATGTTCCGGACAGAATTGGGGGTGAAGAACTACAGAGAAGATATAGGAAGAAGATAGGAAGTGAGGAAGCGACATTGCAGAGAAGTACTGGAGTTAAATATTGAAGGAATTAGATGAATTTTTTTGATGTGTATGGGTTTTTGGAGCACATGGAGTTGAATGGGGCTGGCAAGATATGGGAGGATCAAGTGAGAGGTTAGAAATCGGGTGCGATTTAGAGGAACAAAAGGGATTCAATAACATACGTTTTAGGTTTTGAAGAACATTCCAGGGGTTTTCTTTGAAACCTCTAGTTTTTAAAATTCTCCAGCGATATATCAATTTTGACCTGTTTTTGATGCTCAGTAAAAAAAACTTGCCTCCCCCCTCCCACTCTCTGTTTCTTAAAATATAGGCTTTATGAAAATTTTCTTTAACTAAAAATCTATTTCTTTTAAAATATCTATTTTTCTTGTACTAAAATAATATTTTGAATGTTTGTAAAAAACTCCCGCCTATTAGATTAGTTTAACTTTACATTCCGATATTAAAGTGGTAAGATTACAGAGAAGTGTGCGAATTAGTTTTTTAGTGCTCCACACATTTAATATTTTTCTTTGCTGAAATAACAGTCAGTTTTGAACTGCAGTTAAGGGCTACAGAACTATTTGATGAGTTTCGGAACGCTATGTTTATTCTGATGAAGTAATTATAACACTGCAGACTGTGTACATTAACTTCTACACTATTTGTGTGTTGAACTTTTGTAAGAAATTCAGATAATAAAAGGATATTTTACATTTCTTTTTTTTTGTAGTCGAAATTTGATTTTAATTGTTTTAGTTTATAATTAATCTAAGATTTAACAAACACTTCCAGACTAACTAAATATAACATTTCTGGAGTACAATACCTTAAGGTTGATTAATATTTTACTTTATCTCTTACTACTAAACTGATACTTGTGAGATATTTTCCTCAGATTACCTTGTGAGATTTTGGAAACTATTAATGACAAGAAAAAATGTTTCAATCTCTTTCCTCTTTTTTTTTCTCCCCTCGTTTTTCTTTTTCTCCCCTCGTTTTTCTTTTTCTCTAATTTCTCTATATATTTCATCCTTTATTTTTTTCTCGAATTCTCTCTCTTTCTGTTATATTTTCCTCTCTTTCCAATTAAATTGAACATTTCCGCAATAAAATATCTTCAGCCTGTTTGGTTATATCTTGACTCTATATAAAGAAATAATTGGGGCTGGAGTCTAAATATTTTGTAAAATCAACTGTTTTAGTGACATTTAATATCACAAATGTTAACTCCATTTATTGAATCCATTTCGTAACGGTAGTAAAGTGCAAAATTTTAAGAGTTTTTGTATAGGCCTACGGAAAATTAATAATGTGAAATATTCTGCAAATTTTTGTATCGATATCTCATTTCGTTCTTGTTTTTATAAAAAGACAGACACAATGTATTTTTGGACATAAGTTTTTCTTATTTCTCTTTTTTGAAAATAAAGTTATTTTTTGAGTACCAGTAAGTTTCGTACTTGACTTATTGGATATGCTGTATATGTATATAGGTCCATATATATATATATATATATATATATATATATATATATATATATATATATATATATATATATAAAAGCCATGACGTCATTTTTAAATTTTCTTCATATTTAATACATAATATAAGGAAAGTTATGTAATGGGTAATAAAGTTGATGCGAGTTTTTTGAAGAAATATCCGTTTTAAGACAAATTTAGTATTGTGGGCATGATTTCGCCATATCTGGGAAAATTGTTTATTTTAATTTTTTTTTATTAACTGGAAATTTCGGAGTAGGTCCCATAAGAGAAAACAGAATATTACGATTTCGTCAAAAACCCTGCTCTAACAATTTTGGTTAAATTTTATCAAGTGTAGCCTATAAGTTCCCCAAAACATTATTGGTTGCCACCTCTCCAAAAATGCCGGTTCGCGAGTTGTCGGTGACAAACCAAAACATCGGTCATGACGCTGGAATAAAATACGTAATAGCTCAAAATCGGCTATACCAATTTCGTTCGAATTTTAGTAAAAATTGTAGTGAAATTTGTAGATTAATGAACCAAATCTGTGCACAAAATCGGAACTAAAACAACATCATGGCTCAGGAATGATTGGAAAAAATAAAATATTAAAAAAACCTTCATAGTCGCCATTGAACGATATTTTTGGGAATGATTAATTTGGTTCCTTTTGGTTTTGGGGATGGGCGAGTGAGAACGTTTGTGCAATGTTTTTGAACAGTTTATTAAAATTATATATTTATTAAAAATGTCGGAGGGACTTTTGAACATTAGATCAAGAATAATCATAATCGTAGATACAAACGCATAAAGACATTTATAAAGCCGAAAGAGACAAAGTCTTGTAATATCTCCCCGAAAATACCGAGACTAGAGTTATGTTACAAAGTGAAAGTGAAAGCTAGAGGCTGACGATAGAGAATACAATAATGGTTGACATAGCCTTGTAAATAAAAGTCATTACTGCATTTATCAACACACATGTATGGAGAGTGTTTATAAATCATTGCTTCCTTGTTAGGTTTATGTTAAGATTTTTGTGTTACATTATTCCGTATAAATTATCATTTTAAGGTGATTTTATTCTTGGTATTTAAAAAAAGCCAATTGATGAGTGGCATCGTCGAACTTAGCCAGCCCCATGATACAAGTAGATCCTCTGAATGTAATCCTTGTACGAAGTGTTAAATTATATTGGTATATCAAGGAATCTTGCCCAGTAGGGTACTTTGGATAAAACGGTTGTTAATCACTACATTCTAGACGTTAGCTCTACTTTAATGAGCCTCGTAGATGTGTATATATATAAAGTCTCTATTCGCTTCGCTCGTAGCTGCACACATGTGAAGGAACTTCCACTCGCTACTCTCGTGTCGGCGACTCCTCCCAGTCGGATCTCGTTTTATCTCCAATATCACATTTTCTTGGAAGCTGAGGGTTTCAAATTACATTTTTAAATAGTAACTTCGCTATTTGTAGAGTTGTTACCATTAAATGCAGAATTCTAATCTGCAAATTTGTATCTAATTTTAGTGTCTTAATAATTGAATAACACATTGGATATGAATAAAAAAAACAGTTTAAAATGGACGCCATTTTGACGTTATATTTTCCTGAATTTCTATAGGGTTCTAATGACCACACTTTAGTCCCCTATATCAAATTTAAATTTTCTATATAATTGTTGTGGCCGCTATCGTGCCTTCATACAGACGTACGACAGGGGTCGGACGATATGTCAAAATTATTTTTTCGGTTTCCTGATCGGTCAAAAAACGGATGTTGTTATTTTTGTCGATTACCAAACGTATATCATGTACTGGGAACCATTTAGATTGGACTTTAACTTTGAATATTCATACCTAGTACAAACATATTTAAAGAATTGAATCAGACTAACTTTTTCACCGAAATTAGATTTGTTGAGTAATGCATAGATAGCGTTATATCATGACAAGAGTCTCCTCCTTTACTTTCGAGTCAGATTACGTAGATCGATATAGTACTATTACATAATACGTTTGAAATGTTATACGTAAGTCAAAGGAAGTGTGGATGCTTTACAGGGACACATTCTGTTCGTTTTGTACGCTAAAACCCTTCATTTTGATTCCTTCTTAAAAATATGTTGATATTAATTGCAACTTGAATATGTCGTATTCTTGTTCATTGAATTCTCAATTTTGATTATATCGATGCCACCCAAAAAAATTTGCAGAAAAAATATTTTGGGTGTTTGAAACTAGAAAACCAGTTTCCTGTTGAATATCAATCTAAAAATTACAATTATGTTCGTGGAGATTGCCGTAAAAATACTTATTCCAACCAAATGTAACCTTAAAACCTGGCGATTACACCCCAAACACTTGTTTTTGCAATTGTAAAACAAAAAACCTGTTCCTGTTATTGAAATCTAAAATAACTTGCTCAAGGGGATTGCAACACAACTTCCTGTGGAGTATCGATTACAGTTCAAAACCCATTCCTGGTAATAGTAACTCAAATATCTTTTCGTAGTGATTGTACTCGTATACTTAAAATATATGTTTTTGACTATTGCAACTAAAATACCAGTATGTGGAGATTTCAACCCAACATGTAGGTATAGTGATTACACAACTAAAAGCTATTCTTGGCGGTTTTTTTTTTCAAACACCTGTTCATGTCAATTGCAACTAAAAATTCAATAACATCTTCATGGCGATTACACACAAAAACATTTCAGGCGAAGGCTTAAACATCAATTCTTGGCGATTGTTATAGACAATATGTTCATGGCGATTGCATACAAAAACATATTATGGTAATTGCAACCAAATATCTATTCTTGAGATATTGGAAGAAAACAATGTTCGTGGCGATTGGACAAAAAAAATCTTGGTGATTGGAAATGAAATATTAATTCGTGTGAGAGAAAACATGTTTATGATAATTTCAGAAGAATATATATACTGTATATATAAATAAATAAATAAATAAATATATATATATATATATATATATATATATATATATATATATATATATATAAATCCACGAATAGTATATATTCATGTAATTGTAACCTAATCATCTTTTCATAGCGATAACAATTCAAACACCTAATCTTGAGAATTTGGAAGAAAACGATGATCGTGGCGATTGCACACAAAAATATTATTGGCGATTGCAACTCATATCAATTCGTGGCGATTGTGAGAGAGAAAATTTTCATGATTGCAGAAGAAAATATATTCATGGTAATTACAACCTAAACATCTATTAGCAGCAATAGCAATACAAACACCTAATCTTGAGATTATGGAAGAAAACAATGTTCGTGGCGATTGCACACAAAAATATTATTGGCGATTGCAACTCATATCAATTCGTGGCGATTGTGAGAGAGAAAATTTTCATGATAGTTGCAGAAAAAAAATCATTTCTGGCAATTGCAACCTAAACATAATCTTAGCGATCATAACCCAAACACTTAGATTGTTTAAGAAAAATGTTCATGATGTTGTACACATAAACAATCGTGATTATTTTAACAAAGCAACTATTATTGAAATTCTGGAAGAAAAATTTTTGTGGCGATTTCACACAAAAAATATTCTTGGCGATTTTAATTCAAATACCAATTGGTGGCGTTTGTGAGAGAGAAAGTTTTCATGATTGCAGAAGAAAATATATTCATGGTAATTACAACCTAAACATCTATTAGCAGCAATAGCAATACAAACACCTAATCTTGAGATTATGGAAGAAAACAATGTTCGTGGCGATTGCACACAAAAATATTATTGGCGATTGCAACTCATATCAATTCGTGGCGATTGTGAGAGAGAAAATTTTCATGATGGTTGCAGAAAAAAAATCATTTCTGGCAATTGCAACCTAAACATGATCTTAGCGATCATAACCCAAACACTTAGATTGTGTAAGAAAAATGTTCATGATGTTGTACACACAAACAATCGTGATTATTTTAACAAAGCAACTATTATTGAAATTCTGGAAGAAAATTTTTTTGTGGCCATTTCACACAAAAAATATTCTTGGCGATTTTAATTCAAATACCAATTGGTGGCGTTTGTGAGAGAGAAAGTTTTCATGATGGTTGCAGAAAAAAATATATTCGTGGTAGTTGCAACCTAATCATCTATTCTTAGCGATCATAACCCAAACACTTAGATTGTGTAAGAAAAATGTTCATGATGTTGTACACATAAACAATCGAGGGTAATTGTAACAAAGCAACTATTATTGAAATTCCGAAAGAAATATTTGTTTGTGGCGATTGAAATACAAAAACCTGTTCAAGGCGATTGCAACCCAAACAACTGCTCGTGATAATTGAAACTTAAAAATCCTGTTCGTAGAGAATGTAATATCAAATCATATTCCTGTTATTTGTATTAAAGGCATATTCAGAATTCTGTTCGGAACAGTTACAGACCAGAAACAAGTTCCCAAGAGATTCCAAAGAAAAAAATGTTCATGGGGATTGCAACCCCAACATTTTTTCGTGGGCGATTACAACCCAAACGTCTGTTCAAAAGATTACAATACTAAAACCAGTTCGCAGGATTACAAAACAAAAACTTGTTCTTGGCGATAGAACACCCAAAACTTATTCGAAACTATTGCAACTGTGAATATTTACAAGCTTACCTACAATGAAATAATAATAAATACAGTTTGTTGGGGGGGGGGGGGTTAATATCTTAGTATAATGCTTCATCAATAATGGTTCTCTAGATTGAGAGGGATCGAACCTTAACAAGCGTATACAATAACACTCTATATTCTGACCCTAGATTTGTTACACATTTCAAGCTTTACTTTTCCTAGTTATCATTCATTCATAACTGTTCCGTCAAAGAGAACTTCATTAATACTGCATTGCATATCATCTTTGTGCTGCATGTTGCTACATTACAAAGCATGTTGACGTCAATCAAATTAATAAAATAAACTGTCCCAAAATATTGCACTAATTTTTCACATACTCGTTTACAATACTAACTATAATGTTCCTTGGGATCTCCTAAAAATGTCTCGTTAATACTTTTAAGGGAGATAAATTCAATTAGGTGAATATTTAAACGAAATCGGTATCGACCAAGAAAGGGGAGTGAGGCAGGTTCCCTTATTACCTGTCCTTTTAAACATAATAATGAATGAAGTCATAACAGAAGTACAAGACGGTGAAAACCGAGAAAATTAAGGTAATGCAGATGACGTTATGGAGAGGCTTTGGTTTAATTACCCAGGAAGCAAGATCACCATCAGTGGTAACATACAATAAGGGACAATGGATATGGAAGAGTGGCAAATTTTACAACATTGGGAACGATGAAATATGGTGATGGAACATTGACCCTAGTGAATAAAATGTAGGTCTACTATCAACCAATTTTAACACAAGGGTAAGAAAAGTAGACGTGTACGAAGAAAGATTTGAACGAACTAGATATAACAGAGATGAGTTTTTTAGAAAATGTTACAAGTAGAAAAGGAATAAGGAATAAAGACCTTAAGGTTGAATCGCCGAAAGAGATAATAAAGGGCCTTTTGCAATAGTTTAGGCATTTAATGAGGATGGAGGAAATCAGAATGCCAAAAGATCACGAGAGAGAATAAAAAGGAGAGAAGCTGTATGAGAAGGCCACGAACAAGATGGAAGGTTCAGGTTGAGGAAGATGTGAAGGCCCAGGGAGTAGACTAGAAACGATTAGCAGGCGTGGCAGGATCACCGGGAATGGAAGAAATTGTGCCATAGCACCTGTCAAGGCGGACATTTCTAACGATGGCCCTCGAGTATCACCCTGAAAAGAAGATTAGGGTTAAAGGATATTATGAATTTCATCTTGAGTCTGAGTTGGTTAGACGTCTGGCCTAATGGGGTTTTCTATGATAATGATGGGATCTATGTGTATGGATTCTAATGATAATATGGTGCGAAAAGACATTGGGTCATAAATGGATTCATTGCTGTATATATACATACACGATATTCAGCAATGGATCCATTGTTTGGTGCACTGGAGAAAGGCTAAGTGTGACTTTTAGACCTCCAATGGGTATAATCGGTCCATGGATGTAGGTTAGCTCCAGTGTACACATAAAACAACCATTGTAAAAAGAGTTTTGATTTTTAGTCAGGGTCCCTTAAAATTGACCCGATAATAGTATATTTCACCACTAGGACCAAAAGTGAAGCTTTTCGATACAAGCTCAAGTAAATGAGCGAGGATCGAAAAGCTTTTTTTTGGTCCTAGAGATGAACTATATTTTTCTTATACTGCAAACAATATAAGAAAACAATATCACAAAAACTATCATGTTATAACCTATTTACCTTCAAAAGTTGCACAAGTTTGCAGCTATTACAGCTGTTTAGTTTGTGTTAGTGGTGTCCTAACAATAACGATGGTAACAGCTGTTTTATCTGTTATTTACAATCGGAAATTCGGTAGTTTATAGATTCTTTACAAACGTTAATTAATTCGTATAAACGAAGTAACAGCTGATGACCTTGACCTCAGCTGATGTTTTTAGGTCCTAGGACTAATAACAACAACTTTACCATCTCAATGCATGTATTGAAAACAACTGTTTTTTGAAGCAGTATGACGAAAAAAATGTTGATGTTTATTTTGAAATCACAGAACTCTTTACAGTACTATATAAATGACACTTATTAAAGATAGTAAATTAAGCTCAGCGAACTTACCATCTGATGTTGATACAGGTGTTCTGCCGAAGGCGTTAAATCTTTCTGAAAACAATCCATTTGGTAGCACAACACATATTGTAAATACAAAAATATGCTTTACGTTCATTTTGTGTTTTATTTTATTTGTGAATAGGAACTCCCCAACATACAATTCACTTCAGACTTGAACTAACTTTGTAGGAATTTTTGTCGAACTTTTTATAAGATTTCAAATAAAAAAAAAAATATTAAGAGATTAAACGTATTGTAAATCTTTAATATATAAGATAAGAACTTAATTAATGCAGCATTGGATTGATTTACCACTTGAAGTTAGTTTTTTGAAAAGTTTATGCAATCAAGTTTTTAAAAACACTGTATATTATGTGTTGGTAAAGACTTTAAACGTCTCAATTGTTCTCATATGTTGTACATGAGCTCGGTTTTACGAATCCTTGGACAGGTTCATTAACCTGAACAACTGAATTGTAAATTTTTAAATGGCGACCAATTATATCAAACTTCAAAACTGTTTTGATTAAAAATGATTTTTCACTTTTAGTTATTACAACATCCAACAGTAACGAATGGTGGGCAGCTTTAAAATCTGCATCCAATGATGTCCGAACAACAGGTTTGTACACTCACAAAATTGCTAATATAATTAAAAAGAAACAATTAAAGAACATAACCTCAAAATCTGAAGGGGAAAAAAATAGAGACAACTCACCTAGTAGTCGGAGTTGTAGTTGAATTTTAGTTATATTTATTACATAAATTATATTTCAAGTTTTACTATCGCATAAATAAGATTATTAATAAAACAAAATTATAAACAAATAGACATATCTCCTGGTTCCACAGCATAGACACTGCAATTTCCTCATAAATAATAAGAACAGCTTGGTGAGGGTTCCGCAGAACTTTGTAACTAGAGTTTTAATTAGATTTCCTCGTAAATAATAACCACTATTTATTGTGTCCGTCTAATTCGCTTCAATGAAATTGTAAATGTAGACATACTAGTTTTATGCATGATGACTGTGAAATACTCCTAATGTTTTACATGTTCCAACTTGGATTTTAATTCTACAAGAATGGTGTTAAAGAAGATCTTAAATTCTTTATTATTACAATAGTTTATTTGGACATTCAATTTTATATATAAAACGTAATTAATTCTCGTTAACAAGGGATGAACCTAAAACATGAGAAATGTGAACAGAATCAATATATCCCACTAGCTTGATAGCTACCTAACCAGTGTACAAAAAAGGATATTATTGTTTTCATAATAACAACTGAATTAATAATAACAATTCCTCTAGTCCGGTTAAATCTCCCCAAGGAGTGATCACAAGGTCACGTTCTAAAATTTTGAGATCGCGTATAAAATGTTTTACATCCCGATAAAACTGTAGATTAACCACGCCTTTGTTGTTCAACCACCGTTAATTTGAGATTAGTTTACGTTCGTGGTTCAACTTATTGTTTGCTATTTTTTGTGTTCTGTGACTTGCGCTTTATTCAGATCTCGTTTGTACATAATCTTTGTTATTTTATTCCTCAGGACTATTTTATCCGGGGTTCTTTTCATAGATTACTAGTTTTAGTTTGATTTTCTTTAGTCCTTTGCTATGTTTCATTTTACGTTTCTCGTGTTCTAGGTATATCACTTGATAATGGAAGTTGATTCATACTCCCGAAACGCGTTGCATTAGTTTTTATATACACAATTAATAGCAAATGTTTGTATAAGCTATCATGTATAGATCCATAATTATCCAATAATTATATATTGATTCTCTAGTAGTTTTAAGAAAATTAGAATTCTTTCTACATTTTAAACAGCAAAATATATGTTATTTATTTTTCGATATAAATGATAAAATATAAAATTTTATCTAAATATCTTGAGTTGATTTTGACATAATTGAATGAGGCAGTGTCCTTGGTTTATTTTCCCTGTTGTTCGATAACTCGAATAAAAGATATTTTCAGTGGTACAATCTTTATTATGTTTGTGCAATGTTTTTTAACCGTTTTACATTTAGGTGTCGTTTGTTTAATCATTGAAACATCTGGAAGTTGTTAGTGTTAGTTACAGATTTGAATGGTGACAATTCTAGGAAAATGCTGTCACGCCGCTGACATAATTACACGATTTTTGTGTTGTCACTTTATCAGAATATAGTAGTATAGAGGGAGTTGTGTGATAGAGAAAAAATATCGAAGTTTTTATAGAAATATTTGTTTTGAGAGCCCTGAGCAGGGTTGCCAAATCATTGACTCTAAAATGAGAGAAACTAGGGTTTCTGTAAGGATCCCCTCAACCCTCAACTACAATACGATAATAGGTTTTCTCTGTCTAGAAATTTTCTTCTAAATATACTTTGAATATAACAAAAGAATCTAACTCATTGAAAAATTGGAATCGTCTAAAAATTTTAATTTAAATAATTAAATATGCCTTCGAAAGTTAATTTATTTTAATAAAATTATAAATAATATTTTCAAAATTACGTTATATTTTGTTCGAATTTTATAAGAATTTGATTTTTCGTTGATCTGTATATAATGCATCGTATTTCTAAGTACAAATTACCAACGTTGGAATTTATTTCATATTATGACTGTTTAATTATGTGTATTTTTAAACGTTCCATTAATCTCGATGGCCTTTGAAAACTAAAATGTTAGTCAAGTGAAGTTGGGTAGGCTACTAAAAAATATGAAAGATTTCAGGCTACATTTTGATTTATTGGAATGATAAAATAATATATAGCATGTTCACATTATAAAAAAATTATACAATGTTATCCAATTGATATAATATAATCTAATTTGAAAACATTTATTACCTATCTTAAAACTTGTACTTTTTTGTTGACTTTTAAGTAATTTTGGCGAGTTGGTCCCGGTGTTATTTATCTTTGATTGGGTGCTGAACCGGCGGTTCTGCCAACGAGCTTCTCTGTAATCTTCCTTGCGAGCAGAGTAATCTCCGACTTTAACCATAAGAATAACTGGGGAGAGAAAGGTTAGGTTAAGAATGAGGGTTGCCGAGCGTAACTCCTATTTTGTTTCTTGCCGGGAGGGACTTGCTTTATAGGCCGCTGAGTTTTACCCTAATTTGACTTCCATGCTGCACACTCCTACTACCCACCATTTTCAATACGGACATACACTTTGTATTAAACAAATCGTTAGAAGCCTTTAAATCTGATTATCATTTATATATTTTCCGAAATATAAACTTAACAAATTTTGTCATGTTTTTGGTCACTATTGTTTTTTGTAGAAAACCCCCCTTTATCGTACCGAATTTACAGACATATTCACCGGAAAATAATAATAAAATAGTGACCACATTCATTTAGTTCTAAAAATTAAAATAACATTTCGCAAATAAATGTCGGATCATTATTATTTGAGAAAGTTGATACCGTCTTCTTATCGACGAGGAATAAAAAATAACGGTTATGTCTGGAGCGTGTCATTGAACTATATCCAATGTTTAATTATTTCCCTGTAACCATTGAAGTTCAGATAATGATTGAATTAAAAAAAAAAACAACAAACAAACACAGTTATTAAAAAACGATAATGAACTGAAACAGATTATTAAATGTCACTATGTTTAATAAAACGCTTGTAATACTATAACTACTTTGTTACATAGTGTAATTAACAATGTGTACTTATATTGGTCGTTTACAAATCGTATGAACGTTTTTGTTCCATTGTTTATTCGGTCAATCGAATATAAGCCGTTTAACTAGATTTAATTCGTATTTTAAAGACTATAATAATTGAATACATATTTTATATAAACTTGTTTATTTATATATTGTACGCTGTTCTTTGTTTATTTTGTTAAATTAATAAAACCCTTTTAACTTACTCTAATAATATTTATTATAAAGGTTATAATAAGTCACGCTTTTTTGCTAGGAAATCATTTAAAATTCTTTAATATAAAAAGTTCGATCTGTTATCTATTCGACCAATCGAATTGCCACTGTTTAACCTTGTGCAATATGTATTACGGATTTAGTCAGCGTCGTCTGCTCTTAAGCCGTCATAGTCTAGTCTCTGTTAATCTTTGTAACTTCTGAATTGCATCCTCGAACGTGATGTCGGCATAATCAGTCTTCAAGCCTATTTATGAGGTTCCACGCTATTTCTTTTGAAGAGTAATTCTACAAAGTTCCTTATCCCCCCTACTTTTTTATAGAGTTTGCGTCATAATGACTTCGGACTGAGTAAAGATTATGTATAATTACTTACTCGTATCAATACAGTACATAAATACTATAAGACATGACATAGGATAGGGAAATAGTCTACGCTTTACGGGTGCTGTTCGTCACAAGTTTGACACACAGCTATCAGAAAGCGCTAGCAGCAGGTGCTTGACTGTACGCAGCCCACTTGGTTGAGACTGTACAACTGTTGACCTCTCTCTCACAAACCTTCTCACTTACTTTCGTCAGCATAGTCAGTGTTGTCAGTTCGTGCGTTGAGATAAGCGATTCTCGACCTTCCCTCGCATCTCTGGTCCCATATGTGGCATCAGTGCGTTTTCTCTTACCCGCCTGAAACATTGTTTGACCGTAGAGCCACCTAGCGGGTATTGGACAACTCAAGAATAAGCGTAGAATATTTAACATGGCCATGTCGTGTCTTATAGTATTTATGTAGTCATTGCTCGTATACTACGATTTGTGATTGTCAAATTTTCGGCCGCCATCTTTAATTCCCTTTATTAGATTTGAGTAAATTTTTTTAAATGGCAACAATGTGTTTTGATACTTGATTTAACATTGTTGTTCAACCCTGATTTCAGTGGCATAATTTTTTTTATAACTTTCACTTAGGCCTACCACCAGTTATTTTTAAAAAAATTAAGAAAATTTAACTTTTTTTTTTCGAATACTACACTAGACTTTGATTTTCACCTTAATGGAACATTATTATAAAACAACTTCAAAATAGTTTTAAAGTGCTTTTTAAATAAGAAAGCAAGACGCTCATTATTAATAGATCAAGTTGTACTATATACTGACCTATTTGAGTAAATGTTCAAACTGTGATCCGCCGACATCTCGGCTGTAGTAGATGTGCAGTTTATAATAGAATATTTAACATTCACAACCACGTTCAGCGTTATTTTGTGACATTCTTCTACTATTCTTGTGTAAAGATCTTCAATGCCTTGAAGTTCAGTTTTGTAAACTGTTGATTTTAGGTGCCACATAGAAACAAATCTAGAAGCGGTAAACCCTGGTATCTTTGAGGCCATTCCACATGACCTCGTCGTTCAATCTACTCTTTAGGAAACTTTTGGTTCAAAAATTGCCTGACCTGAAGGTAATAGTGCGGAAAAGTACCATTCTGCTGCAAAAAAATATTGTATTACAAAATATTTGAACGCAAATACAGGGTGTTTCAAAAAGGACGCAACCCTATTTTTGATGACGTGAATTTATTACTTTAGAAAATTATATAACATTATATAATTATACAATATTCAAATTACCTTTAATCTTTTATAATAAATGTTAAAATGACCTTCCTCCGTTTGCAATGCAGGTTCGGACAAGTTTCATATGATTTGCAGCCACTTTTCTTAGTATTTGCTCAGTAATGTTTAAAATCTTACTTTCAATGTCATCCTTCAATTCTTCAAGTGTATGAGGATTGTTTTGAAAAACCTTAATTTAAAAAAAAAAACGAAAAAGAGGTAAGAATGGGGATCTTGAAGGCCACAATCCTTTAACAAGGCTATAAATTGTTCAATTGCGTTGTGATAACCCACACCATCTACAAAAGTGTTAAAAATAAAGGCCCTATAACACGACATTGGAAGATCGCACACCAAACACAAGTTTTACGTGCGTGTAGTGGTTGTTCGTGAAACGAGTGAGGATTTTCAGCGCTTCATATTCGGCAGTTTTGGTTGTTAATGTAACCATCGAAGTGAAATCATGTCTTGTCACTAAAAAAATATATATATAAATAAAAAAATAAAAATAAAAAATCACGATCGAAAAATTTCAATACCCTTGTCATTAACAAGAGAACGCATCCAACGACAATACTGCAGACGTTTACCTTGGCGAACTTCTTTCAGTTCATGAACGACACCGATGCGGTAAGCCGCAGTTTTAATTTTTTAGTAGCCTTAAAGCGGTACATAGTGAAAGTCCAGCTTACGAAGATAACTTTCCAAGTTATTTGCTGGGTGAGCGATACAATCGTTCTTTCACATCGTCCAGCACTTCCACTGTTATCAGTGATGGTCGACCTGTGCTGTTCCGTTCATATACACTGCCACTCTCACGAATTTTACTAATCAAACGCGATATTGTTGACTTATTAGCTACTGAAGAATTGGGAAATTGTAATTGGAACTCGTCTTCTACTCGTTTGTAAGATTTATACGCGCAATAAGTATTACTAATAAACAGACGTTCATATTTGGAAAAAGACATAGTTGAAAATATACACACATTTACAAAGACGACTGCATACTGGAATAACACTAGTGCATTACAATAACACATGACAGTTTTGCCAATTGATATTTGGGGAAGAAAAACAAATACCTTCTTACTTCGGGTTGCGTCTTTTTTTAAACACCCGTTAGTAGAAGAATGTCACAAAATAACCACAAATATGTTGGAGAATGTATGAAATTCTTTTATAAACTGCATCTACTACTGCCAAAATGTCGACGGGTTACAGTTTGAATATATACTGAAATAGATGTATTGTACAACTTGATTTATCGTTAATAATGAGTGTGTTGGTTTCTTATTTAAAAAGCTCTTTAAAACTATTTTGAAGTTCTTTTATGAGTATTAAAATCTTCCCATTGAGGTGAAAATCAAAGTGTAGTGCAGTAACATGCGTCTCACAAAATTAAAACATTAAATGTGCAGTATTAAAAAAAGTCAAATTTCATAAATTTCCACTGGTTTTTCGTGAATAATTTGGAGATAGGTTGAGAGATATAAAAAAATAATTTGTGTCACTGAACTCAGGAATGAATAAAAAAATGTTAAATCATGCATCAAATATCAAAACACCGTTAAAAAAATGACTCAAATAGAATATCACGGATTCAAGATGGCGGCCTAACATTAACAAATCACAAAACGTAGTGTAAGAGTACAGCTGACATTCCTAAAACGATTGTTACAACTTCCTCGAAGTACGCCTGATGCTTTTATGAGAATTGAGACTGGCAGGGTGCATTTGGAACTCAGGGTGTTTAAGCAAATGTTGAACTGGTGGACTGCACTGCTTCAATTGGATGATGAAAGTTTGCCAAAGATGTGCTACCTCAAGCTTGCCTCTATCTCCACACAGGATGTCCCATACAATTGGGTTACCTGGCTTAGATGTATGCTGGGAAGGATTGGAGCAGAAAATATCTGGAAGAGTCAAAACCACTGGGATGTAATCAAGTCAAGAAAAGATTTAGTTGAACAATTCAAGAATAATTTAATATGCTCAGACATTGATACCATTTTAAATTCAAGATACAGTGATTACTACAGACATATAAGTGGCTTAACCCCCTGTGAACCATACTTTGAAGAGAATTGTCCTTTATACATAATAAGAATTACCGCTCAATTACGCCTTGCTGGCAAGAAATATAATAGATTAATATTGCAGAATGACAACTATAGCTTTAAACCCAGTGAAATCTGCCCAATCTGCATAACAGGAAATGACACTATAACTCACCTTTTGTTGGAATGTGAAGGGTAAAATCTTTTTAGATATAAATATTTGAACAATTACAATTCTGTGCAATATTTATATAATATAGAGACAATCTTAACCTCAAACTCAGTACAGGCCATGAAAAATATCTACCATTTTGTTATGTATAGCCTAAAACTTAGAAAATCTATTTTAAACTTAATGTAATAAATTAATTTGGTAAAATATCTTCAAACAACTAACTCGTTTGTAAATGTACACTGTACTTTAAAGCAATAAAGTTGTTATGTTGTGTTAAGTAATTATGCACAAACTGCACTTAGTCTGAAATCAATTAAAGGAAAATGTGGAAAAGGTAGGGGATAAGGGACTTTATGGCCACTGTATATTAATGTAATACTACACTTGTAAGTTAAATATGAAAGTAGTCATTCCTGCTTTACACAATTCTTCACAGGGTTGCTTCGTTGCCACTTTTATGTAAGGTGTAACATTAGGAATTCTCATGTAGATCCTTTATGATGATTAAAGTTAAAATGATTTAGCAATTTCTATTGTCTGACGATCGAGACTCGCCTAGTATCAACTTATGGCATTCATTATTTTCAATTAGTTCATCAGCTGATTGGATCATTTATTGTTCGTTGTATGACAATTTTGCGAACAATAAACTACAAATCTCTCAATCTCCGGACATTAGATCAAAGTAAGTTTACGAAGCTTCCAAGTTTTCCCCAAACTGAATTTTACTAACTAATCAGGCCCATTTAGTCACATGCTAAAACCAAGAATGTTACTTTCAAATAATTTTTTTAAAAGATTCTGTTTTGGCAAGCGGGACTTTTAGAACATCCTGTACATATATAAATCTTTAATTAGTTTCACATATTGTTCAATAGGCTTATTTACTTATGTACAGGTCAATTAGCCATACATAAAAATACTTCAAGGTCAAGGTTAGTGTTACTTCAGTGATAATCAGTTGTCAAACGGCTGATTTGTACATGCTAATATTTAAACATGTTTATGTTTTAATGAAATCATTCCAGATCATAAAGTGACGGTGTATAACGTTAATGTTGTTACATATTTATTTTTTAAATATTCTAATCCGATTTTAATTTATCAAAATATTTTATAAAATAATTAGAGACCAGCTAAGATTGAAGAATTGTTTCTCACCAAATCGCCAATTGTAAACAAAAAGAGTTTTCCCAAAACTAATTCTTTTTTGTTTACTGCAACTAAATAAATGATAAAAAATCCTGTAAAGTTTATCGAATTAAAATAAAAACCATTATTTTTATCTTGTAGTTTGGCTCAAAACTGATTTTTTTTCTCGAGAAAATAATACTCGAAGGTCAGGATATTTGATTAAATATCTTGAAAAACCAACGTCACTTGAAAAAAAATCAGTCTTAGATAAAAATTTCTCATATTTTAGTCTAGAATAAGAATCTACAAAATAGAAAGGGATATTTGTTTTTAATAATTAAAAAACTGGGTTGACCTTGAAAAGGTAGATCAAACAAAGAATTAATATTGCCATTTTATTTCCCCTTCGATACCAAATAACTTTTTTCTCAAATATTTTCTTCAAATGTTGCCGTTTTTAGAAATATTCACTTGTCTCAAGCCAAAAAATGGTAAAGAGGCAGGCGAGTTGGCGAAGATACTATTCATTTCGCCCGCCTACTGCGTACTATCCTGCCTAAAGACATTGTTCCACAACCATTGTCTCTGTCAATATTCTCATAACTGTCTGAGATTTAGCGTACGAGGATCTAAGATTCATATTAATTAATGAATAGCTTTTTTAATATTACAATCATGTTCATATCAACAACCAAATCGTGTGTATATTTGAATACTAATATTGTGTTTAGTTTTATATTAAATTAAGTTGTTATTAGACAACAATAATACAAATAATTACTATGTAATCTGTATTAATTAAACATTGAGTAACATTATATTACTTATGTATTAATAAAGTAACTACAGTATGCATGATGAGGTATAAATATAGTAGATGGGTTATAAAATATACTATACTCACAGTTAAATGATGTCACTTTATTTGAATATCTGTTAAAAACACCACACTCATACCTTATTTTTGTACGTAATATTTAAGTATTGGAGGTAGAAATATTGAAGTTTTTATATGAGAACTCATTGCTGGATAGAAAGAATTGTGTAATAAATTCCAAAATCCAACATAAAGAATTAATTTGTTTTTAGTAATGCCAAATTGTGGGGTAATTTCCGCCAAAGGGTTTTAGTGGACTCCCTGCCGGTTCCACCTACTCGGGTCCCTCTACCTACGACTCAACGTTATCTGGTCGGGTTTTAGTGGACTCCTTGCCGGTTCCACCTACTCGGGTCCCTCTACCTACGACTCAACGTTACCTGGTCGGGTTTTAGTGGACTCCTTGCCGGTTCCACCAACTCGGGTCCCTCTACCTACGACTCAACGTTACCTGGTCGGGTTTTAGTGGACTCCTTGCCGGTTCCACTTACTCGGGTCCCTCTACCTACGACTCAACGTTACCTGGTCGGGTTTTAGTGGACTCCTTGCCGGTTCCACCTACTCGGGTCCCTCTACCTACGACTCAACGTTACCTGGTCGGGTTTTAGTGGACTCCTTGCCGGTTCCACTTACTCGGGTCCCTCTACCTACGACTCAACGTTACCTGGTCGGGTTTTAGTGGACTCCTTGCCGGTTCCATCTACTCGGGTCCCTCTACCTACGACTCAACGTTACCTGGTCGGGTTTTAGTGGACTCCTTGCCGGTTCCATCTACTCGGGTCCCTCTACCTACGACTCAACGTTACCTGGTCGGGTTTTAGTGGACTCCTTGCCGGTTCCATCTACTCGGGTCCCTCTACCTACGACTCAACGTTACCTGGTCGGGTTTTAGTGGACTCCTTGCCGGTTCCATCTACTCGGGTCCCTCTACCTACGACTCAACGTTACCTGGTCGGGTTTTAGTGGACTCCTTGCCGGTTCCACCAACTCGAGTCCTACCTGTACGGCTCTACGTTATCTGGTCTGGTTTTAGTTTTAGTTTGAGTAGGCTAATCGTGTAATATTTGTCTGCCAAACTATACGAAGAAAATAATTTTTTAGATATTTTAAGTTTTTATTTAATGTTCAATGACAACATATGTTTTATCAGTGACAAAGTTTGCATAATATTTGATCTCTAGTTAGAACCGAAAACTTTTGAAATCGGTGCACTAGTTCCCGAGTTATAACCATTTTACTGAAATAAGAAATTCAGATTTTTCTACGTATTTTACGCATCGGTGACGTAATATGTTTTAGTAGTGACAATGTACTAATATTGTAAATGTATAACCAAGCATATGGTTTAAACGGTAATGGGGACTGATTTTTTGTTTTTGTTTTAATTGGTTCAAGAGTTAATACGTTTTAATTTTTACGCTACCTTTTTTGGTAGCGATTATTATACAGAGTATTGACATTTCAGTGATAACATAACCTTTAAGCTGCTACATAACTAAAACTTTATTTATAATTCAAAGGATTATTAAAATTGCTTCAGTGGTTTCAACATTATTGGTGTTTTAGTAGCAATTTATATCGCGATCGAAGCAGCACTTCACATTTTCATTAAACATTTGCCACCTATCACGGAAAAAAGAGAAAGTGCGATTTTCATCAATTTGTTGTAAGTTGTTGCTAAATGACGAACGTGTTTGTTACTAGTGTTCAAGTGTTCTTTTAAGAATGGTTTTGATCTTTTATCGGTATTTATTGAGGCCATATCTATTTTGTGCGTTGGTTTAGAAAAGAAAAGGAGAAGTGCATTAGTAAATTACTAATTCCTACATACGACTCTTGAAATTTTCTATGTAAACATGGATTAAAGATAACCTTAAATTATTGCTGGATACAAATAATTAAAAAAAATTTTCAACATAAAAAATTAGTTTGGTTTTAGTAATGTCGAACAGTGGGGTAGAAGGGCAGTAGTGGGCTGCCTGTTGACTCCGGTAACTCTGCTACGTCTTTCTGCGACGATAGGATCGGTTGACATTTCATAGTCCCAGGTGTCATAGTTTCCATGAGTAAGATGACAACATCTAGGCGTTTGCTAATATCTTCAGTACTGTATTCAGAAAGTAGAGTAGAACTGGTCTCTTTTGTATTCTCTTCTATTGAAAATCAAACCGACTGTTTTACATAACAAGGCAGTGCAATTAGGTTGGTTCACACTGGTGTGGCGGCCATTTTACAATTTTTAATTTTGTCTTACGTTATACAAAACTTGTAACATTCATTGCTTTTTACTTCCCCAAAAAGAATGTTAAAATTAACTATTAAATAAGTAAAAATTACGAAATCGCCACTTTGAAGTTGTAATAATTAACCTAGAAATTACAATTCATCACTGCTTAATACATCTATAAAATAATAATAACCTACAAATAACAATATATATGAATCCTATGTTCATACATTTATTATACATTTTTATTAACAGAAGTTAGACCAATACAAATAAATAAATAAATAAATAAACAGTAGGTCTATGTTCCATGAAGGTACATAACAATACAACATAACAATATAACATAACAACAATGTGTGACTTGTTGTTGGATAGATTGGCATTATTACAGATACACAAACAATTATAAAAGTATATACAAAATGTTCAAGTAAATATCTTGCTTGCAAACAAAATGGCGTGTGTTTAAAATAAAACGCAGTTTTTGAGCTATGGGTTTATTTTTATTAACTACATGTTATTACATCAAAATATTTACTAATTTTATTAACTTTTAAGTTAGTAATAATCAACAATAAAATATCAAAGAAGATAACAATGATCAATATCCAAATTGGAAACCATCTACCATCTCGATTAACAGCACCGTCGAATGACAGCTTCATAAGGATGCTAGAAAAAGTGTTGTGACATCTTGAGAATTTAATTTTCAATAACTGTCGGTTTTTGTAAGTAGCCGCCATTTTGTGGAAGCAAGATATTTACTTGAACGTTCTGTGATAAACTTTTGTACATATCTAGAACATTCATGAAAATCGTTAACCGAAACAACTGTTTCACGACAAGTCTAAGATTGGAATAACTTTAAAGGACACACTGTGTAAAAACATCAGAGAAAAATACATTACAGTTGATCGCAGAAAAACAAAATAAAATAAATTAAAATGAATACAATATAAAACACAATATTAAATTATAATGAATTTAAAACATAACTAACATTAATACAAAAACACGAACACGAAAAACTGTAGTGAGTGAAATAGGAATTTGAAAGTTTACAGCTTGTTGCTATTGAACTCGTTCACTGTTGGACTTTAAATATGTTATGATTTCCCTCCACTCTTATAAACTGTAGAAGTTGTTAATAAGAGCAATCCCGGCTTGCGAGGGTAGCGTTCTAAAAACGTTAGGCATATGCAACTGATACTGCAGGAAATCAACTCCCTCTGGAGTTGTGATTATGATTTTTTAAAATTACATACTAGTTTATGTTTGTTTAAGAGTGAACAAAGGTTTCAAACATATTCAAATTTATGAATTTGTAAATCCTTGAATGCCTCCCTGCAGGATTCCGTTCTTTTAAACCAGCAATAATTAGAATAACTCCTTTTTCAAGCGTAACGCTGCCGATCTGCAGAGTGAATCATATTTCCGAGGGGGATAGATAAAATCAGTAATAAGATCATGAGGAGCGTAGTTCCAGTGTTCACTATTTCTAAGATTTTTTTTATTATACAAATTCCAGAGAAAAATTACATACAGATCAATGTGGAGGTTCCATATTTATAACATGTCCTAAAAAATCGGCAGTTTTCACGATATTAGTTACATTATCTCCTAACATAATATTTGGAACTAACTATTGTATATTCTGCTTTAAGCTGTTACATATAACAAAACAACTAATTCTGGTGGTTACACTAAAAATTTTGGTAAGTTGTACTAAAAAAAAAAAAAAAAAAAAAACTTGAAAGGTGCCACATGTTACTTACAACTCCATCAATAATGTAATACAGATAGTCTAAACAAAATACCCAAACATTGGTTTCTTAGGTTTTGTAAGAAATATTAAATTGTATTGGTAGATCAAGAGTCTTATCCAGAAACAGTTGTTACATAGGTTTGCTGAACCTTGTGATTGTGTGTATCACTACTTTCTAGGACCTAACGATTTTCATATTAAAAAGTCTCCACTCCCTTCCTTAATGTCTGTGACTCGGCCCTAGCAGGTCGAAACTGTTCATGTGTAACCCTTCAGATCGGTAACTCGGCACTTCCATCACATTTTCTTGCGAAACCAGGATTTAAAATTACATTTTTGACAATACCTTCGTTAGATGTCATCGTCATTTGTACCATTACAAGTAGAATTGAAATCTGTAAATTGGTATCTAATTTAGTATATTATAAGTTGAATAACAAACGAGATATGAACGGGAAAAAAAGTACTACTGCAATTTCTTAGTTGTTACATTGATGATGATAAACTTTCATGAAGGCTTTGTGGGTGCGAGATGACATTGCGAACCACTATTCTTTACACCTTAATTTCATCTATGTACTTAGTTAAAAACTTTTCTCTGTCCTATTTCGTGATTTAGGCAGTGAAACATTATTTCTTGTAATATACTTAAGTTACGCCATTTTGAATAGAGTTTTCATCTTGTTTCTAAAATGTAGGCACACACTCATAATCTTTCCGGAGGTTTCCTTCTCTGTGCACTGATAGTAGTTCCTTTAAAGTGTTCTCACCAACAATGGAACTTTTCGTAACAGACCGGAGATGAGCAGAGAGCAGACCGGAGAGATGAGCAGTTATTAGGGATGTGAATTCTGCGCACCATAACACATACTGCGCTTCTTTGACAAAAACCACTTAATCGGGATCCGAAGACCACGATTGTACAATTACGTGCAAAACAAAATTTAATAAGTTTATGTATTTGTTTAATTTCCCACACATACGTAGTATGAAGTTATGGGATGGTAACAATAATAGAGTTTTTAGCGTCATTGAGCCCAGAATTGGTTTTTGGAATAACGTATGTGTGTCTGTCTGTCTTCTGTGTAGTGGTACAGCACACACATGTGGACAGATTTTGGTAAAATGCAGTAAGTAAACATGTTTTAGCCACATCTTGATACATGTTTCAATTTTTTTTTTATTGCTAAAAATTTGCCACAATGTAAAAACAAATTAATCAATAAATACCTGTTGTTAATCAGTCAAGTGGAGTTTGAACACTAGCGCGGTTTTAGATACCAAGTTCATCCATCTTCAGGTTAGAAAAATCACTCACGAGATGTCGTCTAACATGCCCAGAGTATACACACCAAACGATAACGACGGGCTGTGTTGTGTTGCTGTTTTTAACAATTTCTTTAATGTTTTGAGGATCTCTTACGAGCGACTTTCTCACCTAAAGATGGATGGACTTGTCACGTTAAAAACAGCAGTAGTGTTCAATCTCCACAATTGCATAACTTGATGTATCAACTATAGGTATTTATGATTAAAATTAGTGATCCGGAGATGTTTCCAGAATGAAAAACCCTAAATATTAGCCCCTAAGAACCCGTATAAAACGTTGAATTACTAAAAATGCCAGTTCGTGAGTTATCAGCAAGAAATAATTTTTAAATTACCTACATCTTAATTTGTCATAATCGACGTAACCGATTTCGTTCTAATTTTAATGGAATATGACAATTAATAACACAAACCTGTGTGTAAAATCGCATGTAAAAGAAAATGACTGTTCAGAAATAATTAACGAAAATGAAAACGCCCTCATTAAAAACTCTATTTCAATCGTATAAGATTGGCTTAGTGACAAGGAGTAATGGTAGAAGCGAAGCGAGCTTGGTCTCTATTTAAATAAATATCTTGCATATTATTGTTTTTTAAATTTTACAAATGTTGATTATATAGAGGACAAAGCTTATCTTTTATAAGAAATGTTCGGGGAAACACGAGGTAATAAAATTGAGGTATGAGTTTTCCTTCTCACACAGAAGTAAAACATTTTGGGATAAATGATGACGAATAATATTTTTGTAGAGGGGTGTGTGAAAATGTCAGTGCAGTGTTTTTGCTTAGTATATTAACTAAACCGCGTCATTTTCTATTATAGATTGAAATGGAACTTTTCTTGTGACTCGTTATCTGGCTATTGTTTTGTCTATTGTTATAAGCTATTTAAAAGACTTATTTTAGTTATCAAGGGCTTTGAATCTAACTGCATACAACTGTGATATGGCACGTAGTAACATATGCTATTAACGAGAACTGTATATGAACTGCCTGGTAAGAAACTATGCGAATTGTTTGATTTTTGAAATATTCACTAGTAAGTAGGTCAAGTCACATTAAGATATTTTCGAAAATATCCAGTAGTGGATGGCATTAAACTAATCCTGGGGGGGGGGAGCTAGTGTACTTTTGGCATTTTTCGACAGTATTTTCTGAGATCATAAGGTGGTAATATAAACGCTTCAGGATAGTATAAAATAGAAATACAGGACTTTATTTCCTCATGAATATTTTCTAACGTTTTCAGAAGAAAAACAACAACTTCACAATTTAACTACAAATTGAAGGTTGAATACAAATGTGAATTTCAAACAAATCTTGAATTCAAACGTGTCGCTTGACTAACATTTTTTGGTTTTTGAAATATGTTGTAGGTCTAGTCACATTAAGATATTTTCGGAAATATCCAGTAGTGAATAACATTAAACTAATCCTGTGGGGGGGGGGGGAGGGCTAATGTACTTTTTGGCATTTTCGACAGTATTTTATGAGATCATAAGGTGGTAATATAAACGCTTCAGTATAGTATAAAATAAAAATACAGGACTTTATTTCCTCATAAATAATATTTTCTAACGTTTTCTAAAAAAAAAGGAAAAAAAAGTCTACAAATTGAAGGTTGAATACAAATGTGTTGCTTGACAAACATTTTTTTTTTGGTTTTTGAAATTTGTTTTAGGTAAGCTTATTTTCCCATTTACGAGCAATTTTACCTGATAAATGGAAAACATAGTTTTATATATCAGTCAAATTATGTTTAAATAAAATAAATTACACTTAATAAAAGTGCAATCAAATATTATCTCATTTATAACCGGTAAAGCGCAGAGAATATATTCAACTTTTTTTATTAATTATTTCGTTGCTCTAAAAGTTATACATGTCTAGAAACAATATCTTGAAGATAAGGAAATCTGCAAATATTTATTAAATATCTTTAAAATTAATGTAAGTGTCTCATTTTTCGGGAGAGTATAGAAAAATATATTGGTTTCTATTTTCTAAACAAAGATATAAGGTTATTGAGATAACTTTCAGATAATTTTGAAAACAGATCAAAGATTTAACAGTACCATTTTATATCTTCCCGATACCAAATAACTGTAGCCTGAAACAGTTTTGTTTTGTTTGTAGTTTTTTTAAGATATTCATTTCTCCCAATTTAAATTTCTGTATTTTATATTCCTAAAATTTAAATCTTCTGTGTTTATTTTAATAAACATATACACTTATAATATAGTTAATAATTTACAGCCTGGCACTTTTAAACAAAACGGTGGTTTCAGAAGTTTTATTTTGTTTTATAAAACTGGCCTGTAGTAATTATTTTTGTAATAATAGGTAGCATTTTATCACCATGTATTTAAATTGGAATAGAAAAGGATTTATCTATTTTTCTACCCAACATAAACAAAAATCCTAAAATTTAATCTACGATAATTTTGAAACAAATATAACGTTTCCGAATTTAAATATAGAGAAATGTTTAGCGTAATGCAAAATTGTAGAACAAACACGAGTTTGTCAAAGTTAACAAAGATAAGTTAATGCTATTTGGATTACACATCGTACAGAGATAATCCGTGTCTACACACTGACACTTATTGAGAAGGAGGATTATATTTTGTACGTTTCGGAAAGTCAGTTGACCTTCAAATAACTTGAAAGTATAAACCACACAAAGAATTAATTATTCGAAATGCATTTTATTTCCTCCTTGATATAGCAATTAATTTTTTATTTAAAACAAATTTCTTCATGGTTTGCTGTTTTTTTTTATACATTCATTAAGATAAAACCGTGTTTAAATTTGAAAACCTATTGGGGAGGGGGGGAGTAGATGCTCATTTCATGAGGTCTTCATACAAGAACAAAATTATTTAAAGGATATTCCTTAGAAACAGTTCACTATCATACTGATTTGAAAATATTTTAACATGAAAAAATAACAAAGGATGATTTTCCCCTAATTAGTTTGCAACAAAGTATATTTTATAAACAGATCGCTATTGCATAACAATTATAAAACGATAAATAAAAAAAGGTAATCGGGCAATTGAGCGTGGAGAATTCACGCTCCGTTTGACGTAGATAACAGATTAAAAGGAATAATAATTAATTTTACGTTAAAAACATATTTACCAAATAATTTGTATACTTCACAAACACGGTTGTTTTAAGAGAGATAAACCTATCAGGTTGTTAGTAAAACAGAATTCTCTCCGCCCGACCGAGAGTGTCATGGAATGATAGTTGTAATGAACAAATTTAGACCTAAACTGTTAAATGTATAACTTTAGTTAAAAAATAATTCGTATAAACGGTTTCTTTGGAAAATGATTTGTTGCATTTTTCGTTCGTCAAACGTTTCTTGTTACAACTATTAGTTATATAATTTTGTTTCTTAAAAAATATCCAGAATTTTTCTTGCGCAGACATGTGAAGCAGAGAACCTCAGGTGGATAGGCGGAGAGCATCTTCATATACGTGTGTGAATTTTTTCCGTCCGTAGAGGACATCTTAAAAAAAAGTAAACAATCAGCCTGTGTGTGGGATAGTATATTCAGCATTTGTAGAATTTTTATTTTTCACGAAATGATGAAACGATTTAGCAGCGGCATTGTATCAACCTTGGTGACACCCAAATGGAAAACCATTCGGAAGATTCGGGACTCTATGAGCATCACACCAATTCAGAAATAAGGGAACTGTACAAAGTAGAAAAGACAAGTTTCAGTAGGACCTCAACAATCTAAAATGACGAAATGATTTAAGCAGCGGCATTGCATCAACCTTGGTGACATCCAAGTGGAAAACCAATCGGAAGATTCGGGACTCCATGAGCATCACACCAAAATTCAGAAATAAGGGAACTATTTCAAAGTAGACAAGACAAGTTTCAGTAGGACCTCAACAATCTGAAATGACGAAATGATTTAAGCGGCGGCATTGCATCAACCTTGGTGACACCCAAATGGAAAACCAATCGGAAGATTCGGGACTCTATGAGCATCACACCAATTCAGAAATAAGGGAACTGTACAAAGTAGAAAAGACAAGTTTCAGTAGGACGTCAAAATCTGAAATGACGAAATGATTTAAGCAACGGCATTGCATCAACCTTGGTGACACCCAAATGGAAAACCATTCGGAAGATTCGGGACTCCATGAGCATCACACCAATTCAGAAATAAGGGAACTATTTCAAAGTAGACAAGACAAGTTTCAGTAGGACCTCAACAATCTGAAATGACGAAATGATTTAAGCGGCGGCATTGCATCAACCTTGGTGACACCCAAATGGAAAACCATTCGGAAGATACGGGACTCTATGAGCATCACACCAATTCAGAAATAAGGGAACTGTAAAAAGTAGAAAAGACAAGTTTCAGTAGGACCTCAACAATCTAAAATGACTAAATGATTTAAGCAGCGGCATTGCATCAACCTTAGTGACACCCAAATGGAAAACCATTCGGAAGATTCGGGACTCTATGAGCATCACACCAAATCAGAAATAAGGGGACTATACAAGTAGTTTCAGTAGGACCTCAACAATCTGAAATGATGAAATGATTTCAGCAACGGCATTGCCAACAATCTGAAATGATGAGATCATTGACCAAGTGGTTATACATAGCTGTCGTGTCACCATCCAATAATTTGCGGATGATTAGGGGTTTGGTATATTCCATATTGAGCGAATTTGGTCTGGCGGAAAATGTCCAATAAATTCGTCCTAAAACGTTTAATGATAGAACAGATTCAACGCCGTGTTTAAGTCTCTCAGTACATGGTGAACTCTGCAAATGGCGACCCTGATTTCCTGAATACTGCGATCACTGATGAAGAGTCTTTTATTTAAGGATACGACCCAGAAACTAAGACACAGTCATTATATTGGAAACATTTAATATCCCGAAGCCAATAAAAAGCACAGTTCGCATAACGTCAAAGTGATGATGAATGTTTTCTTTTACTCTCGTATTAGGATAGCCTAATTTTATAAAATAAAGAAATGAGTGAGTCTAAATTTAATAACTAGTCAAGTTTGTCTCTATAAGTTTGGTATTACAAAAACAAACGCACAAATTGGATTTTCTTAAGATCAGTTTTTACGATTTTAATAAAAATTACCCCTACAGTGTCAGTTCGGGAAAGCAATAACTCAAGGACCTTACCCCTACAGTGTCAGTTCGGGAAAGCAATAGCTCAAGGACCTTACCTCTACAGTGTCAGTTCAGGAAAGCAATAACTCAAGGACCTTACCCCTATAGTGTCAGTTCGGGAAAGCAATAACTCAAGGACCTTACCCCTACAGTGTCAGTTCGGGAAAGCAATAACTCAAGGACCTTACCCCTACAGTGTCAGTTCGGGAAAGCAATAAGTCAAGGACCTTACCCCTACAGTGTCAGTTCGGGAAAGCAATAACTCAAGGACCTTACCCCTACAGTGTCAGTTCGGGAAAGTAATAACTCAAGGACCTTACCCCTACAGTGTCAGTTCGGGAAAGCAATAACTCAAGGACCTTACCCCTACAGTGTCAGTTTGGGAAAGTAATAACTCAAGGACCTTTTCAATTTTTTATAACTTATTGAAGTAATTCACCTGCCAATTGTACCTCAAAATTTGAATCTTATCGTAACAGCTTTTACATTTAAACAACTTACATTATCCTGTAAAACAAGAACGAATAGGCTATCTATGGAACTGTGTACAAAAAGGCGTATTTTCTCAAAATCGGTTCTTTATTTCTAGATGAATTATGAACATCAATAACCCAAACCAATATGCAGAATTGCTAGTAATGAACATAGGTTTTGTTTTAAATTTTTACCTCCTGCCATTTACAAGCTATATATATATATATATATATATATATATATATTTTGTACTCGTGTGCTGTAAAACAATCTCGGACTCGATAGGGTATTCTTTAAAAATGTTTGAGTTGTCGTAAAAATCCTGTTCGTGGAGGGAGGACCATCAAATTTATCCTATATGACAAAAGTTAGCTTTTATATGTACAGTTTTTTATTCACTCGGAGCCGTACAGGTAAAATTTCAGACGGGGCCGGACTTTAGGGCACCTTATATATACAGGATGCTTGATTTTAAGCGAAGACATCAAAATATTTCGAAAAACAAAGATAGTACGAAAAATGTCCCAGTTGAAAAGTTAATGTTTTGTAGACTACCCCCCCCCTAACGAGCCAGATGATAATTTTGTATTCATAAATGGGAACTCCATTATTTATTGCAGATACTACGCTACTAAAAATGTAGTTATTGCCTGTAACTCTTTTTTGATTCGTGATAGATGGTGATGCATCGGCCAGAATTATTTAAGTTTCGTTTTACAAGTAAAATCCACGTGTTTTATTACAAATTGATGCAACAATGATAAATAGGTTTTATTTTATTTATAAGTTTATCACCAGTTATATGCATTGGAACACAAAAGTTTTAAATTCTAATTGATAGAAACAATTCACTATTTTATTAAGTATATTTTTATTTCTCAATACGATCATTTTAATGAAATTATACTTAAATAGTATCCATTTGTGTTCCAAATAAAAGATTTTGATTGCCCATGAAAAAGGGAAATCGGTTTACCTATTATCCGTTAAATCAAAACTGCCTATAGTTTTGTGTATAAAAGAAGAAATTTATCAAAATCGGCTGTGATTTGTAAAAAAATAATAAGAACAATAAATTAATTAATAAAAAAATAATGTGCCATATTAGTAAAAGAAAATTACAGTTCTTTTGTAATTGGCAAATAACGAAAAATACTTTTAACTGCCGTTTAAAAAAAATTGCTTTCAAGACACGCGCTAAGCAAGAGGGAACTGGAACTCTTTCTCAGTTTGAACAACTAATAATTCACCAGATGCAATTTATTTTATTACATACGAGTGTTATCAAAGAGATAATTTTCCGTGTTGCATGTTGGCAAATATACAACACTGAATTTAATATTCATTATTCTCGCTTATTGTACAGGAATATAATATTCTGTAACATCTCTAACTCATCTGAATTGCCTCTAGAAAAAGCATTCTTTGTTGTATCTTTACTGCCGTATAATGTTAATAATTCATTTTTATCTCAACTTCATATAGTTAAATCGCTTACTTTAAAATTAAATTCAACTTTATGCTTGTTGGAGGTTGAACAGATTTCATTTCCCCCCTTATTTTTAAATAAAAATGCACGCAACAGGGACCAGGCACACCTCAAATCAGTTTTTTTTTCCACTTCGTTGAGCTGAAAAGCCTACAGGAAGCAGGAATTCTATGATTGGCGCACCCATCCAACTTAATAATTCCTCTTGGACATTATAACACAACATTTTATCGCCATACTTTTATCCAATCTAATTGAAACTAATTTTCTTTGAATTGTAATTAAATTCCGAATAACTACTTTCTTACATTTTTCATGCATCTATATTAAAAGACAACAACTACAAACTTCCCTTAACAAACAGAGAAAAGTCGACGTTATAATGAGAGATATCGTCATTAATGCCAACATCATTTCCTTAATATATGACATATTTCGTTTAAATTGGAATTATTTAAAGAAGAATATTATTACCGGTTGGTTAATGCAAAAGTTTCATTATTTTCTTAGAAATTGTTATCAGTTAAAGCAGTTAATTAGGGTTCCCCGAAATGTTTTATGAATTTTGGAAAAATCACAAAACCCTAGGAAGTGTTTGGTTTTTTAGTATATTTGAAGAAATATAATTTTCTGACTATTACTGAGGAAGTTTTTTAAGTTCTTATTTAATATTCTGATGAGATTAAAATCACAGATAAAATCAGAGTACTCTGGTCTTTATATCAAATAATTTTGTAAAATAAAAAAAAAAATAAAAAAAATTATCTATATTTAATAAATCTTGAATTGTACTATTAAGAATGGTAAAGTTAGTAACAGAAACATTGGAAAAGAAAATACTGTGTAAGATTAGTTAAAAATATGAAAATAAGAAGCAGTGCTTAAACATATAGAATAGAGTGAATTTTATTATATTATTTTGTTAATTCGATCCGTAATTTTGGTTCATTTTCTGTCAAATTAACTCTGTATCGCATTCAGTAGAATGTTCCAAAATTGTTTAAGCCAAACGCCAAATTAGGTTTCGATTTGAGAAATATATCTTTAATAATACAGGAGCGTAATTCAAAAATTTATGATTGAAAAAGTATAATGTGTGACAAAATAGTGTTATTTATAAGCAACATAATTAAATGATTTATTTCTGTTTTTGATTTTTTTGGGGATAAAAGAATTCTTTGACTTTTTATATTTATATAACACAACTATAAAAAAATGAAATTGGAAGGACTATATCTCATGATGAACTAATTTTGTAAAATAGGATGGTCATGAGTTCAACCATTTTGGTTGTCATTTTAGCCTAATAGGAAATAAATAAATAAAATGTACCATGAACTGATTTTGTTTGTAATACACACGTGGTGACTTGTAAAATTCGTTCGTTCGATCTGGGGGATTAAAAATGTGCATACTTTTACACAAATGTCAAAACTACTAAAATATTGCTGTTTATATTATGTAAGTATATATTTACTTGTTAGGATAATTTCTAAGAAAGTTGTCGGTAATTATTATTTTTTCAACGACTATCTGTCAATTTTAATAATGTTGATTCGCCATATTGAAATAATCTTAAAGAAGGGATGTATAAATAAACATTATTAAACAAAACAGATTTTTTCCACCTTTCCTCAAAGAAGTTATTCTACTATCAATGAATTAACATAAAATTTCAGCACAATGTATTTTACAGTTTACGTTGAATTAAAAAGTTAATTTACAATTTATTAAAATCTGAATTAATAATGTTTAAAATACAAACTTTGAATAAGCAGCGATTTTTCGTTTTTCCTTTTGACTATTAAAATCGACATACAAGCGCACAAGTGAATAATGTAGAAGTAGGCTTTGTGAAGGTTAAACTTATAACAAAATGGAAGTATGTGGAGAAGGATCATAAGTATATAAATGTTAGGAAAAGAAAATATTGTAATTATTAAAAAAAATAATTAAATTAGGTTGTGCGATGTAGTAATTTGAAATAAAGGTTAAGTCTATTTTAATATGTTATACGACAAGGAATGAAACTACTGTTAAAACAATAGCTATCTATGACGTCAGCAGCCAAGAGATTATCAACATTTGGGAACCCCTGAATTTACAAAATATATGAACTAATGAAATTTAAATGGTTTTTAATAAAATTAAATAAATTCAAAATTGAGTTTTAGCAAAAAATTAAGACAATAATAAATTTAATAATTCTGAATAATGGTCTGATGAAGTTCTTCTGATAGATATTTTCAGAAGGTACAAATATTATGTTTGGACTCAATAACCTTGAGCCAACAAGATTTGCGAAAAGGAAAAAACAGAGTTTGTGTTTCCATCTTGGAAGAGGACGATAAAGAATTTTAATTTACACTACATGAACTTCCAAATTGTTGTTCAAGCAAGAAGCATTACCAAAAGTTGTATCCAGAGAATCTTATAATACAACGTATTGTGATTAAAGTATAGTACAATTTAAAAGAAGAAAGCTAATCAAATATTGTAAACTAAAATAGCCTAAATTATAACTACAAGTCCAAAGGTAACCTTTTGGGCATTAATTAGAACTTAGAAATTAATTAAAAAATATTTAGTAATAGATATTGTAAAATACTTTATGAAATTAAGTACACCCATGAAAGTATATTCAATTGACCAGAACTAATAACCCAGAGAGACAGGGATAGTTTTGTAAAACATAATAGAGCCAGTTATTAGAGGAATAGAAATAATAGGATTATTATTATTGTTAATATGAAGTTTGAATAAATTAGAAAAATATTATTGTCAAGACAAAACAACTTGTTTTCATTTCTAAATTAATGTAAAATTAGGGTATTTTGCTTCTACATGAAGATAGTTGTTGACACATCATTTGTCCCTAGAGATATGTATTAAAATAATAAAAATTAAATTATTCAAATCTCTATGAAATTTGACACTTATAAAATTACATTAAAAAGCAAATGTAAAAAAAAAAAAAATCTTATTGTAAATTGAAATCAATAAGAAAGTAGTGAGGGTGGGATATTTTAATGTTTTTATTAGACAAAATTTTCTGTAAGAAAGTAATAAAAAGTAGTTTAAATGCAATTTTTGAAATTTTTTCAACTGCTCGTTATGTCTCGTTAACCCTATGGTGATAATTTCATTTTTTTTTCATTCTCTTCTGTTACAGTTTTTCTCTATCTCACTAAGAGACCTTACATCATATTTAAAAAGTTTGATTCACCTCCACCCCATAGAGGACCTAATCCTCAAATTATGATTATTGAGGTAGCCCCTCTAACTTGGGAAGATTCTAATCATGTCGAAAATGGCCATTTTAGTAACTCTGGTACAAAAAAAGAAGAAAATAGTGTCACGTTATTTCTTGTGTCATCGTAACCTTTAAAATCACACGACCTTATTATTTTTCGTTATCTTCTGCTCTCTCACCTTCTGAAGTCCAAAATTGATCATCGGCTATTAGAAGCAGAACTTCACTACAGAGAAGCTGGCTGGAAACCGTGTTTAACTAATTAATATCGAAGATAAAGGAAGTAGCGAGCTTCAATTAATCTACCCAGATTATTATGTAATTTTTCCCCCTGTTTTGTGTATGCCTCTTTCAAGCCCGCCGTTTAGGATAAACTGATTAAAACTTCTATGTCCACAGTATGTCTCTATCGAAAAACGAGATGTATTTTTTTTTCTCCCAAAATCACAATATTAACATTGTTTTAATTTTTCGTTACATAACATAAATTTCAATCCCGTTTTATTATATTCATGTAAGACGTAAAAAAATGAACTTCTTGATTGAAGATATTGCATTTACATTTCACATCTAAAGTGCGGGAAAATTCTCGTCTGTAAAATTAGTTTTTCCCGCGTACCCTGCTCCACTCCATCTACGCCGCTTAACTCAGTTAAAAAGCAATAGTATAAACTAATCTCGACGAAAATATAAAACACTTTGATTTAATATTTTTATAGGTAAAAATTGCAAAAGCGTGAAGTGATAAAAATACAGTTTAAGCCTTACTTAAAATATAGAACGATTTAATCATTTTAAATTGAAAACAACTAGTAACAAAATATAATTAAATTTTAACAGAGTTATTAAATTGTTGATTTAATATTATCCTATAAAAATGTTGTAATCACAAATTTGTAATTTTTTGCTTTATATTTTTATGACATGAAATGGAAAGAAAAACAAATCCCCCCTCTCCTCTAAAAGAGAGTTATTCAGATTTATACAGGGTGTTCAACTTAATTGAGGACCCTATTTAACAGACGTTATTTATAAAGAATCACAATGTGTTATCTAAATTCTATTGTAAATTTTGAAAGTGATGTCCATTAACTTTGCAATTATTGCAATGTTTTATCATGTTTCTTGCAACTTTTCTTAGCGTTTTTTGGATTTATTTCTTCGATCTTAGTGACTTAAAGCCCTGTAGAAATTATTTGTTCACCGAAGCTGTATTCTAAATATACCGGGTGTTTCAGACCACATGGACACTATCTATAGCGACTAAACGAAACCAGATAAAAATTTCCTCCCAATTAAACCCCCCCCTTTTCGACCCCAATTCCAAGAATTCATGAAAATTATTTTCGACGCTCCTCAATGACCCAAAAGGGCACTTTTGGGGGGCAGGGTGGTGTTTTTGGAAAATTTTCAAATAGAAAGATAGGTCGTGTGATACCTCATTTTAAAGGTCTCTCTTTTCTGAACATTTTGGAGCGAAACAAATTTTGTTATCTGTTCATTACTGTACAGGGTGTGACGAAATATATATATATATATATATATATATATATATATATATATATATATATATATATATATTAGTTTTTAGCGGGTGCTAAAAATTATTCAATGGTACAAGATAGAACCAAACTTTCAATACAAAAAATGTTTGTTTTCAAAAGGTCTCTCAAATGTTACAATTTTCAATCTAGGTTGCTATTTTAATTTTTTTACTTTTTGCTCTATAAAAGTTATTAAAGTTTGAAATTTATTAAAAATTTGAAAACTACATAGAAGTCCATACTACCCCATATCTCCTGAAAGGGTGTGTTCTTGTAAAACTAGGAAAAAAAATTGGTTGCCCTATCTTTGATAGGACGCTGGCAGTCACATTTCCCGTTAAAAACTTAAAAAAAAAAAAAAAATTCACCACACCCTGTACAGTAATGAAAAGATAACAATATTTTTTTTGCTCCAAAATGTTCAGAAAAGAGAGACCTTTAAAATGAGGTAAGCTATCACACGACCTATGTTTCTATTTGAAAATCTTCCAAAAACACCACCCTGCCCCTCAAAAGTGGTCATTGAGGAGCGTTGAAAATAATTGTCCTGAATTCTTTGGGGTCGAAAAAGGGGGGTTCTAATTGGAAGGAAATTTTTATCTGGTTTCGTTTAGGCACTACAGATAGTGTCCATGTGGTCTGAAACACCCAGTATGGAGGAACCTCCTCTCGCTACGCTCGATTCGGTGACAGCCCCGCCGTATCTCGTAACTATACGGATTTTACATTTTTCTTTTGTAGGTTATGGTGCGAAATTACATTTACTACGTTATTGTTCATCGTAAGAGGTCGAGTCGATACATGTGGAATTGTAATTTTCAAATTAGTATCTAAATTTAGCGTGTTATAAGTTGAATAACACGAGAGATGTGAACAAAAACAGTTTAATATGACCGGTATTTTGACATTTTAAATTAGATTTTTCTGAGTGTCAATAGGATTCTTATAAGTACACTACTGTCCGTATTCTAAATTTCAAGTTCCTATCTTTATTTAGTAGCCGCTATCGTGCTGACGGCATGACATTAAATCACTGCCATTTAAACTAGAAACCTCCAATTTGACCGAAGTGTAATCGAGTAACAGGACAAACCAACAATATCGATGTTTAAACATCTGTGTTTGTGAGTGTGGTTGTATCTAGATTGAAACGACGCATCTAACTGTCGTAGTTTGAAGGTATATTGATATATCAGTTAGTTGTCAATTGATATGTCAGTTAATGAACTTACATGACAATTAATTAATTGAATCAACATTATGTCACTTGGATCATATTTCATCTGTATTTATTGTAATATTAAATATAGATTTTATACAATATATTAAATATAAAATGGAGGTGGTGTTAAAGTTTTTAAAACAGTAAGTAACTCGCTGTGGAGAAAAGAAGAATTTATTTTAATTTTATTCATTATCGATGTCATTCTTTAGACCGTCACGCTAATTTTGGCTAAAGTGTAACTTTAGGCAGAAGAAAATTCTGAAAACACGATACCAATAGCCGCCATTTTGAAATTTGAAGACGTTTATTGTTACTAACCCAGTTTAAGAAGTATAGGGTAAGTTTGATAATAGCAAATAATTTCGGCCTCGGTTTTTTACTGATCTTTACATTCAGGAAACTGATTTTCGATACGCCGTGCTTCCGTCGATACGATAAGGACCACAAAAATGACAGTAGGAGCATGAAATTCTTTATAGAGGACTTTAGTTTCCTTATAATAAAAACCCTATTGAAATTATAAAAATCGAATAAAACATGTCGTCCATTTTAAACATTTTTTTGTTCACGTCTACCGTGAACACACTTAAATTAGATGAAATATTGCAGATTTCAAATCAGCATCTACTAATAATAACACCTCTTTACGATGATAAATAGCGAATTTATTATCAATAATGCAATTTCGAACCCCACCCTCTCTATGTGTTAATCGTGTAGGTATGAAATCCGGCAGGATCGCGACAACGACACGAGGTTAGTTAACGGAAGCTGTTTTATAATTATATGTAAGGCCTTTTGCTGAGACACTGACATAAAGAAGCTAGTGTAACTCTTCGATGCACCATTACAAGGCCCGAGAAGTTTACCTTCGGGCATTTTTTCGTCCCTTAGGGATTTATGTGTCGGACTCTCGTAAGAATACCGACTAAAAGACTTTCCTATTTCCCAGGTGCTATTCCAGTCTGGGACCGCTCGCGCCTTACTTCAGAGTGACGCCTGCTTTGGCGTTGCCACAGACTTTCTGTGGCACCTCCTCTCCTGCTGCTACGGATCTTAGCCAGCCCTCTTCTTTTCTGCACCGTAGTATCGATACAATGTACTTCGTTACCGCTTTCCTGCGTTGTCTAGATGTCATCTCTCTAACAGTGCTCTCAGTGGTTATAATTTTTGGCATTACATTATTAGAGGATATGCATGAAGGGGCCCAATCAACTTGTTTATTCTTCACTTTTTTCTGAGTTAATTATATAACTCCAAACAGGTACTACAATCGATAAGTTTATTTAATTTACCGTTTTGTATTTTTAATATTAAAATCTAATATAATTTGCATGTTTCTGTAACGAAAATAATGGAAAAATAAATTTAAAAATTCAGAAATATGACTAAAATTTCAGCTATTAGGTGGATGTAAAATGATTTGTGTTTTCGAATTTGTAGGTTACTATATGTGATAATTTTTTTAAACTACTACAACGAGAAAACTCAGCTCTGTTTTCTGAGTTGGATTGAACGGGTTCCCTCCTTTTTCTCTTTAACACGCACAAATCACAAACCTTTTGTAATTTGTTATTAGAGGGTCTGTTCACGTGAATACAGAACGAATTGCGCAATCCACTGGAAGTTTCGGCTTCTTTTTTCTGGGCCGAATTATCCTCAAACTGCTGGTACCCCCCCCCCCCCAATTTGTTAAACCCTTACAGTTATTATATTTAAATTATTCTCTTTTGTTCAGGGAGACCACGAGTAATTTTGAATTTTTTTTTTCACTCGGGAGTAGGTTCTTGAGAATACTTTTCGTAACAAACTATATTTTATCTTAGTTGCAACCGGAAAACATATGAAAGTATGTGGATTTCAGATTTCAAATAAGAATTCAATGTAATATGCAAACGATTATTTTTAATTAAACAAAAAACAAGCAATATTTTTTATAAACACTTTTAACATAAAAAATAATATTTTAATCATAAATCATTTTAGTTATTAGCAGATTGGCAAATCATAATTATATTTATACAACGATATAAAACTTATAATTTTTTGAATAAATAATATTACAATTTAACAGAATAAGCCATACACAGAATTTACATTAATAGAAATCTTACTATTACAATACAAATTATCCCAGGAAAATCAGTTGATTTTTATTTTCAGTTCGACCATACTTTATAAAACCATAACATTTTGAATTTTTTGTAATTTTTTAAAATTATTTGAAATTCCAAACCTTAACTATTTAAAACCTTAGCTAGGGTGAATTTTTTGAGGTAGGGTTTGCGACATTGTGTTCTACTCTTAAAGACCTTTAACTCAATGTACAACTCGACCTATGCTCCCATTTTCTACTTACTCCTTGTGGGCTGTCCTCCTGGAAAGGTAACGGCCCACTGAATACGTACTAAAATAGATTTTGGTGTCTATTAACAATGTGCAAAGCTTTGTAGCTCAATCTGTAATGGTTAAAAACATATTAAGCCGTCGCGGGACTCATTTAACACGCGGTGTATATAAATCAGTGAGTTACAAATAGGCTTAAGTCTTTTGACCACCTGTTTAAGTTAGAGTTGTGTGCATTCACTGTTTATAATATAACGAATGCCCTCCAAATCAGTTAATTATAATTACCTGGAGTGGTTATTGGTTTAAGGGGGAAAAGGTAATTTAGACCTTAAACGGAATGGAAGAGCGCGTTTTCAGTAGTTTATCCTAACTTGGGTTAGCCCAATCCCGGTATTTTATTATTATGTTTGACCCATAACGCAACCATGCGTTTCAAGTTTGTGTATGGGTGTGTGAGAAACTGATTTATATTTAAACATTGATTGATTTTATTTTATTTTTGTTATAGGTGAGTGTTCAATTTGAAGGAAACGCTATTCTCTGTGTAACAGGTAGTAAATGAACGATTTTTAAATATATTTTATGTAATCAATTTAGTAAGCTAAAATTCTCAATCCTTACCCTGTAGTTTTAATATAATAACAAAAATAAGTATAAACAAGTTTTAAAATATGAAACACTGCTAAATATTTCTATTTATTCAATCTTTATCAGTAACAAATAAATATACACATAAAGTAAACACAATAATCATTATAAGCTTCACTTGAGCTATTTTCCTTGTAAAACAGAAATGATAAATGATTTTTTCTCATAATTTGGTTCTGGAGTAATTTTGTATATCATGGACGACTACCAAAATACAAAATTTGTAGTTTTTAGCCAAGACTCGGTTATCTATTAAATTACATTACGGTTTAATAAACTACTAATAGTTAGAAATATTGTACAAGGTTATTTAATCAGAAAAATGGATTCTTTTGAAAAGGCATACCATCCAAAAAATTTATTTACCAAAATATATGAAGTAATTAATTTAAGATTTCTAATATTATTTTTAATATTATAACATAATCAAATTATTTACAATGGAATTTAGTTCATTAATTCGAAAGATTACATCATAATATGACAGACAGGCGTTTAAAAAACCCATTATTTTACTCTAGTGTCTTTAAATTCGACATTAATATTAATATACTTAAGTATGTATCATAGATTTTATGACGTAAAAATAACTTTTTAATAGTAGATTTATGTATTTTTTGAAAAAAGGTAATATTTACATAACAATGTCATTGATAATATATATATATATATATATATATATATATATATATATATATATATATATATATTGCTTTACATAATTAGTAAACAGGACGGCAGACAAATCGATTTGTAATAATCAAACATCCAAATTTATTATCTCAAAAATTTCAAAATAAATATTTTACTTATTTCAAAAAATTAGTCCCACTTTAGTTATTTTAAATTTCTCTTCCACCTTATTGTCTGATATGGTCTTGTTACTTCTTGACGTCAGCTACTTATTGTTATGATACATTGTGGTTTATTGATTGATCAGTTGTCCTTAGTGAAGTTATCTTTAATTATACTATCTTTATATTGTAAGGTAGTTATTGGTGAATTATTTAGTCAAGATTGATTTTCGTTACTAAGTGGATAAATGTGAAACTTGAGTAACGAATGTGTAACTGTGTTTCTTATATTATAGTATCTATACTATGTGTCGCAAAAGTCCCACCCCCCCTATTAATATTTTTTATTAATGGAAAATAGACAGATTTGCTTTGGGGAAAGTTTAGATAACCAAAGGAGGAGTTTTTTGAAGTATCAAAATTTTCAACCCTTACCCCCAAAATGTGGTAGTTTGGGGGTAAGTCAAGAATTTTGAATAGCAGCCCCTATTTAGTGATACCTCATTTTAAAGGTCTTTTAAAAATTAGAATAATGACGTAAACTAGAGGTCTCTAAGTTCATCCTATCCAACATAACGACTTATTGGCTCGTTGGGTACTTTTTTGGCTGGATGTTTTAATAAAATCTCGCGTCACGCACATGCTACTTCATCGTAGCTCACTCGAATCAAGTATAGTATATAGACGACAACAAACAGCATGGAGAGAGAGTGAGCGATGATTCAGTCTATACATATAGGTATATACAATATTGGTATTTTATGTATACGCGCCCGCAGCCATATATATATATATATATATATAAATATTGCACAAACTTTCTTACATACCCATACATATTAAAACTAAAAATATATGAAAAATATTGCACTAACTTTCTCAGACTCCCATAAACTAATAATCAATACAAAGATATTGCACAAACTTTGTCACACACCAATACATATTAAAACTTTGCACTAACTTTCTCAGACTCCCATACATAGTCAAACTAATAATCAATACAGAGATATTGCAGAAACCTTCTCACATACCTACACTTATTAAAACTAAAAATCAACGAAAAATATTGTTCTATATTTCTCAGACTCCCATACATAGTCAAACTAAAGAATGAACCATTACATATAATTAATACTTTGATTTTAATGCGTTTTTAATGTTAAACCTGTCTGAAATTTTGTTTGAAACAACAGTTATCTGATCATTCCATTTGTCTTAATTGTGTTTTACTTGCATTTCTATTCCATTGCTAAATTCTTTTATACTTTACAAATTTTCAAAATATTTATTATCATCTAAAGTCATTGACATAAGTTTTTCTTCCTCCTTCATAATAATGTTTTAAATATAAAATCTTCTTTTTTAATTGTAATTTTCAATATAGTCATGTGCTGAATTTTGTGTCGTTTTCTAAATGTTGGCAGTATTTCTAATCTACAATCTATTTTTATACTTATTATTATTAATAATAATCAGTTATACACAGCCTTTTGACACGTCAAAAAATAAGGCTATACAATCCTTATACTGCACTACCCATACAAAGACAAGATATTTCTCTGCTTTGACTTGTACGCCTACAATAAAATCGAAAGCGTTACTGATCCTTCTCACACTCAAATACCTTTCTTGTAATACTCAACTGGAAATAATAATTAAAAGATATTCTAAAGTGTAGAAGTGGCGTAGTGTTTCAATACAGAACTACATTATAACTCTTTACATTTTTTTATTTACATATTTTGTTCGGTCGTCACTAGAATATAATATAAACAAAACATATATTTTTTCCCCTCTGAAGCGTTTTTTATAGTCCATCACATGTGCAAAACATTGTTTTCCCCCATATATAGGGTGAATTAGACCACCCCTGCACAATGTATATATCGACTGAACCAAATGAGCTACAGCCTTCGTTTAAACTTAAACTCCCTTATTTCGAGCCTAGAGAATTCAGTAAAAATATTTTCAAATCTCAAAAATTCCCCAAAAGTGCTTTTTGGGGTGTGTTGGTCGTTTTTAGAAAATAGGTAGAGTTAGCCTCATTTTAAAGGCCTCTGTTCACTGATAATTTTGGGAAAAAAGTTTTAACTTATCCTACTGCGTATATACAGGATGTTCCAAAACGTCAAAAAAGTAATGTTTTACAGTTAGTTTTATTGTTACCACATAACATAGCCTACATAAACCAAATATTTGTTCTAGATTCATGAGAAGATACCCTTTTCAAAAATGTGCTTAAGTTGTATTTCAAATTTTAAAAATACATACAATTTTGGGAAAAACCGATTAAAACTCAAAAATTCCAAATATATGTAAATGTAATAAAAATTGCTCCAAACAATTCGTATGGCAGGATTGGTGAACATTTCATTGTTTCAAATGCGGACATTTTCACAAGGGATCTTGTAATTAATAGAACTAATAATTATAAATTCAGTAATAACATAAAACTAAAATAGGCCTACCTCTGATATAAATATTTTCATTCAATTTGTGTTTTTTAAATTGCAACAAATATTGTGGGAGCTGAATAATTGATTTACGCCACTCTTACAAAACTCTACACATCAATACTGTACTGTTAACATTATCAAACAAATTATGCTTTTAAGCGTGACTGTTATTCACTGATCTGGAACTTGTTAAACCAGAATGTTTGAATTATTTTGTAACTTTGGGAGAGTTTTTTGTTGTGTTGTTTGGTTTTCCAGTCTATCAAGCGCGGAGCTATTCACGAAGTGACGATATTATGTAACGCACGAGTACAATATCTATGAAAAGTCTGATACTGTTTAGGCCTAGGTCACATATTGGTACAACTCTCATGCAATTGTATAGTGTTGCTTTCCATCAGGAACGAAACTATGATTTTTGTCACTCAAGCCAAAATAAGACCAAAATAATAACCTTCAAAAGATCGCTTTTAAGACCATTTTTTAGGCAAGTTCATAACGGTTCACCATACGTTTTACCCCTTTGTAATCTACAAATATTCAATTTTTTAGATGGGTTTTTTATTTAATCTTGGTGTACAATAAACATTTAATAGTGGAATTACATATTACAACCGGCTCAACCAAACTCTTTTATAATTTGGAATTTTAACAATACATGCAATTAAAGAATAAAATATTTGAAAACAATATATTTACAATGTTAAATTTACGTTAAAATATTAGTTCTTTAAACATTTTTTTTTGAGTTTTTTCTTTACACAGAGAGTGGAAGATTCTTAAAACCACTCTCATATATTCTTTAGCCATATTTTTAAGCTCAGATTAAGTTCTCGAAATGGCTACCATTTACTTCTTGGCAGAAATAGATTCTGGACTCAAAAGCTTGTTGTACATTTCGTAACATTTCCGGTGTAATTATTAACGTAAAATTCGCAATTCGATTGGTCGCTATGTTGGGTAGGATGAACTTAGAGTTTACGTCTTTATTCTTATTTTAAAAGGCCTTTAAAATGAGGTATCACTTAATAGAGGTTGCTATTTAAAATTCTTGACTTACCCCCAAACTACCTCATTTCGGGGGTAAGGGTTGAAAATTTCGATACTTAAAAAAACTCATCCTTTGGTTATCTAAACTTTCCCCAAAGCAAATCTGTCTATTTCCATTAATACAAAAATAATAGGGGATGGGGACTTTTGGGACACTTGGTATATCTGGAAACTGTGATGGACTGTAAAAAATGCTCCTAAAAATATGACTTTTTACATTATTTTACACTAGTGACCGAATAATGACATGTAAGACAAAAAAAAAAAAAAACCTCTTATATTGTAATTCTATAATATCTTTTAATTATTAGTATTACCAGCCAAGCCAAAGAATAGGAATGAGAAAATTTAGCGGTAACAAACAAAACCAACCTTGGGGTAGTTAAGGGACAAAAACTATAGAGTTAAAAAATTGTATTTTTGGATATATTACGTGTGGTGTATCAAATAAATTGAGAAGTTATTCTGATTACAAGTATGTACGTTTATTTGATGAAAAATTTGATATATTGACGCTAGGCCGCTTAAAAGATTTAGACTTTCAAACTGTCACGCACCCTATGTCGATTTTAGCACTCGTTTGACTCTTTTATTACGTTTTGATTAACAACTTTTTAGTTTTGGTTTGTTTTTATTTGGAATATGCGAGTGAGAAAGTTTGTGCAGTGTTTATATACTAAAGCTATATATTCTATATGTGCAGTGAAATTCTTAAGGCTAAAAAATATGTTAGGATAACCCTCTTCAAGTCATAATCACCATTTAATACGGAATTAGCATCGTAGATACTTATTACGTCGGCAGCATGAAGTGTTGCTGTGAACTTTACCTTACATATTTTATAAACACATTGTTTTCAGAGGTGTTTTCTCCTTGTATTAAAAATGTTTTCAATCATGATTATCTTATCTATTTATAAGGATACGAAGTTGCACTACATTCCACATTTTTAAATTTAAAATTAAATCATCCGTTTTACTTAGGTCTAATAAATAAAACTCAAAGACTTTATATCAGCTGAAGGTGTGTCACAGCTGAAAGAGCCACAAAATATTAGAGGTTGTGTTGTGTTTATGTGTGTGGGTCCATCCATATTCAACTACTGGGAAAGTGGCTACAACATATTTTGTCTACAGTTGTTAACAAAATGGCATTTTGTTCATTTAAATTCGTTTGCAAAACAGCTGATTTCTCAACAGTTTCACTTTGCCCACTACTTTGCACACTACTTTGCTCACTCCGAATGGCAACTGAACAAAACGAAATTTAGGTTAGGTTTATTTGAATTGATTTATAATATACAGGAAATGTCCCGTATGTATGTTAGATTAATTCTTACATGTAAAATAACATAAATAAACAACAAAACAACGTTTTAAAGTTGAAAAAGGAAGTAATTATTCATAAAGATGATTGACAGTGTATGTACACGGAGAGTATTTTTCGTTTGCCGAGTTTTGAAGTTGGCAATCCCGTTTCCTCAACAATACACCTAAGTTATTTGTAATATTCATAAATAACCTCAGTTTTGACGTGAGGTTGAACACTATTGTATTAAATTAATGTTTTATTAAATTGTGTTACTGCTGAAGTATGTTTTTTATTTGTCACAAAATAACAACTGTAGACAAAGTATAATGTGGAATTCGTGAGCAAAGTGTGATTTTTAAACTCGATAAAATTGACGCACTCGGTAAGCCTCGTGCGTCAACATTTTTCTCTCGTTTAAAAAAAGTGCCACTTTGCTCATTAGTTGCACAAATAACTATTTCTTTCGCGGTTGTCAACCCTGATATTGGTCCTAATTTATCATACCTAACATTAAAATGTTTAATTATCGCGGTCGGTTATAAACAAAAACCTACCTATTAAAAAAAAAAAAATTAAAAACGAACTAACAATGAGTAAAGATTGTCACGTAATGCATTCCTATTTGTATTTTCGTTATCTTTCAAAATATAAACAGTTAAAAAAAAAAAGACCATATTATTTTGATAAAAATATGTTATACAGCATAGGAACGATATAAAATATCTGACTTATATGAATACTGTTGTTAACACTTATGTAACGAGGACCACGTATTATTACTTTTACCCTCTTTCCACCGGTAAACCAGCATCCTCCTCAATCAGAAGAGTTGATGTGAATAGAAATGTCGATTTTTCTAACTTACACATTTACGGAAAGGGTGTTTTTTTAAGGAGAAAAATCAATTTATATTGATAATTTTCCGTATATTCAAAAGTTTTTCGCCAATTACGTGAAAAATATGAATTATTAAGAGATCATTATGGAAAGAATAAGATTTTGTACAGTTTTCCATGTATTGTTTTTTTAATAATTACCTTTACTAACGGGTCCATAATAGAAAGATTTATGAGATTTGTGTAATTTAAATAGCATATTACACAAACACTGGAAGGTTTTATTTGAGCCAGTACGGGAACTTATAGAGGTGGAAAAATGTACATTTTACTATAATTTTTAATCTAAATCCTGGGGGGGGGGGGAGGAACCAATTGCTTTTATTTAAGTGTATCCAGTCCAAGTAATGTGAATGAAGAAAGTTTTTACATGACTGTTTTAAAATTTATATGATAAATATTGATACTATTTTCCTCCAGACTACAGGGTGTTTTAAACAGACTTCTGATAACTGCATATAGTCCAAACGCAGGACATGAGCCGAATTAGATGGAGTGTTATTTTTAAAAGTCACGTCAACAGATTTTGTAAGTTATCTGATAAATTTGTAAAGTTGTAAAATCCTTTATATCGGTAACTGTGAAAGAGCAGTAAGATATGTGCAATCCGACTTTATTCTGTTTGAGAAGTTAGTTGTCAGATATAAAGTTAAAGATAACGAAACAAACTTGGAGACCTGCAACTTATGTTTATGTAAATTGCAGCTGAAGGTTTTTAAGCGGATTGCTGCAACTCTCCACATATCCTTACAAATTTTACCTTTTAGATTTCTGACTCGTATAAAACAATACGATTGTGCAGAAACTGTTTTACTTGGTTTACTTTTTTCATTTACAAAGAAAATAGAAAGTATATTGTTCGTAAGAAATGTTTTATTTTATTCTTTTCTGTAGACTTTCTTCTTTTCCCTTTTTTACACTTCGTCTCTAACGGTTTGGATCTATTTTCAGGAACATCGGTCCATAAATTTTAAAATAGCGACCAATTTTTCAATATTAACAAAATTGTACTTTAGAGTAGTTCTGCGCTTCCGTCATACGACTTTCTATTAAGGTAAAGTTTATTTCGTGCAACTTTAAAATCTGCATCTAATGATGCCCAAACACTTGTTCGAAAACAACAAAATAGGAGAATAATCACTAAAATTATATTTGTTCAAAACATAACTAAAATCATTAATAATATCTTTAATAGCTCGAATTTTCGACAATGTTTAGTGAAATTTATTACGTCAAGAATACACGGAAAGAGAATGGATCGAAGATTTTGGTACGCTAAAAATCCGCTGAAAGAGATAATTGACGATTTTAGGTGGTACGCTAATAATCAGCTGAAAGAGAAGAGATCGTCGATTTTTGGTTCGTTAAGAATCCCTTGAAAGAGAAACTAAATCGAAGATTTTATGTACGCTAAGAATCCGCTTAGAGAGTAAATATCTAAGATTTTTTTTACGCTAAGTATCTGCTGAAAGGAAGAGATCTGAGATTTAGACTGCGTTAAGAATCCGCTGCTCTTCCATTTTCAGATTTTTGAAAACGCTTAATGAAAAACATGGAACTTGGCTAATAATAACAAAAATTAATAATATAAAAGGCATAACAGTGGTTACGAAATACGTCACAGAGCGTGACCCTATTGCAACAGAAACGCGAATAAAAACGCAATGATGTTATCAGTTCTAGATTTAATGATCATTAATTTCACTTTATGGGTGGGACAACAGTTTATTGTGGGTTTTATTTTACAAAACGAAATTACTCAGGGAAATCAAATCTTTCTTATGTAATACTGTTGCGTGACACAAAGTCGGACACGCATGCACGTCAAACGTAGCGGTATATTTGAATAAATCTACATAACATACTCGGCATATTGTTGTACGACAGCTCTTTAGAGGTATAATGTAAGTCAATACACAGGTTTACGAAGTGTGTGTACTATAGTCCTGATCCTGCCTTTCTAACTCTATGCATTGATAGCAAAAGTTTTCCCAGCATCTCTCTCGCATTCAAAGTCGGAGCTTTGGATGACTTTTGATCCAACATTCCATACTCCTCATGAGGATTGTTGTTGTTTCCCACGACAGCAGCCCATTGTGTCTGGCTCAATTTTATCTACCCTTCTATCGTTGTTCGCTGAAGTGACAGTAAATGTTATTGTATCCTCCACTCTCCGTTTTATGTTTAATGCTTAGGATCCACATCAGGACTTTCTTTTTGAATATCCGCAGATTTTCCTGTACTTTTCCTGTTAATATTCAGGTTTCACTGCTATAGTATACTATAGTTTTGTACTTGCGCTTTTCATCAGCCTTTGGATATACCTTGACTTAAAGGTGGAGATGAAAGCAAAAACGGTATTGTCGGCTAGGATTATCATTCTCCTTATCTCTTTCCTCGCTTCATCCTAAGTTATAATCGTTCCTAAGTGTGTAAGACTTCTGAATAGAGTCTTCTTTAATATAAGTTTTGTGGGCTAGGATTATCATTCTCCTTATCTCTTTCTCCTCACTTCACCCTCAGTTATAATCGTTCCTAAGTGTGTAAGACTTCTGAATAGAGTCTTCTTTAATATAGGTTTTGTGGGCTAGGATTATCATTCTCCTTATCTCTTTCTCCTCGTTTCACCCTCAGTTATAATCGTTCCTAAGTGTGTAAGACTTCTGAATAGAGTCTTCTTTAATATAAGTTTTGTGGGCTAGGATTATCATTCTCCTTATCTCTTTCTCCTCGCTTCACCCTCAGTTATAATCGTTCCTAAGTGTGTAAGACTTCTGAATAGAGTCTTCTTTAATATAGGTTTTGTGGGCTAGGATTATCATTCTTCTTATCTCTTTCTCCTCGCTTCACCCTCAGTTATAATCGTTCCTAAGTGTGTAAGACTTCTGAATAGAGTCTTCTTTAATATAAGTTTTGTGGGCTGGGATTATCATTCCCCTTATCTCTTTCTCCTCGCTTCACCCTCAGTTATAATCGTTCCTAAGTGTGTAAGACTTCTGAATAGAGTCTTCTTTAATATAGGTTTTGTGGGCTAGGATTATCATTCTTCTTATCTCTTTCTCCTCGCTTCAATCTCAGTTATAATCGTTCCTAAGTGTGTAAGACTTCTGAATAGAGTCTTCTTTAATATAGGTTTTGTGGGCTAGGATTATCATTCTTCTTATCTCTTTCTCCTCGCTTCAATCTCAGTTATAATCGTTCCTAAGTGTGTAAGACTTCTGAATAGAGTCTTCTTTAATATAGGTTTTGTGGGCTAGGATTATCATTCTCCTTATCTCTTTCTCCTCACTTCACCCTCAGTTATAATCGTTCCTAAGTGTGTAAGACTTCTGAATAGAGTCTTCTTTAATATAGGTTTTGTGGGCTAGGATTATCATTCTCCTTATCTCTTTCTCCTCGTTTCACCCTCAGTTATAATCGTTCCTAAGTGTGTAAGACTTCTGAATAGAGTCTTCTTTAATATAAGTTTTGTGGGCTAGGATTATCATTCTCCTTATCTCTTTCTCCTCGTTTCACCCTCAGTTATAATCGTTCCTAAGTGTGTAAGACTTCTGAATAGAGTCTTCTTTAATATAAGTTTTGTGGGCTAGGATTATCATTCTCCTTATCTCTTTCTCCTCGCTTCACCCTCAGTTATAATCGTTCCTAAGTTTGTAAGACTTCTGAATAGAGTCTTCTTTAATATAGGTTTTGTGGGCTAGGATTATCATTCTCCTTATCTTTTTCTCCTCGCTTCACCCTCAGTTATAATCGTTCCTAAGTGTGTAAGACTTCTGAATAGAGTCTTCTTTAATATAGGTTTTGTCGGCTAGGATTATCATTCTCCTTATCTTTTTCTCCTCGCTTCACCCTCAGTTATAATCGTCCTAAGTGTGTAAGACTTCTGAATAGAGTCTTCTTTAATATAGGTTTTGTCGGCTAGGATTATCATTCTCCTTATCTTTTTCTCCTCGCTTCACTCTCAGTTATAATCGTTCCTAAGTGCGTAAGACTTCTGAATAGAGTCTTCTTTAATATAGGTTTTGTGGGCTATGATTATCATTCTCCTTATCTTTTTCTCCTCGCTTCACCCTCAGTTATAATCGTTCCCAAGTGTGTAAGACTTCTGAATAGAGTCTTCTTTAATATAGGTTTTGTGGGCTAGGATTATAATTCTCCTTATCTCTTTCTCCTCGCTTCACCCTCAGTTATAATCGTTCCTAAGTGTGTAAGACTTCTGAATAGAGTCTTCTTTAATATAGGTTTTGTGGGCTAGGATTATCATTCTTCTTATCTCTTTCTCCTCGCTTCACCCTCAGTTATAATCGTTCCTAAGTGTGTAAGACTTCCGAATAGAGTCTTCTTTAATATAGGTTTTGTGGGCTAGGATTATCATTCTCCTTATCTCTTTCTCATCGCCTCACCCTCAGTTATAATCGTTCCTAAGTGTGTAAAACTTCCGAATACAGTCATCTTCTATAAACATGTGATGCCTCAAAGTGGTAGACCTTGTCTGAATAATCATTTTGATTTTATCTACCTTTATTGACAGTCCTTCCCCTACCGTACTTGTTTTCAGGTTTGTTTGCCTTCGCAACCGCACTCGATTGGGTTATGATTGCTATATCATCAGGGCATAACCTATTTGTAACGACTTAATATAAACTACTATGAGCGATCCACATAATGTTTCTCATTGTTTATTATAGTAAAGTCGGATTAAATAGGAGAGGAACCAGTCTCTCACACTATGAGGAAGTTCTAATGGTTCGGCGATTTGGTTCTCTATTCTCACGTGCAAGTGTTTTTATCATGATCTTCTTAATGTGAAAAATTATTTATTGTCAGCTTACCAACTAAGCAAGTTTATTCCCATCAAAATAGTTGCCTTGGAATAGTTGACTTAGAGACGTCGTTCCTTTGGACTAAATCCAACCCGGAAACTTCAATGCCAACATCTTCAGCTGGTTCGTTAAAAGGTTTTATAGTTATCAACGCTTTTTGAGTTTAGTAATGAAATATTCACATAGATTAAAGTCAGAGGAATAAGAGGACTGTTTTACCACAGGAATGCCGTAGTATATTTGACCACTACTAATTCACAAAGAGTGGCGTTATGAAAACAATCTCTGGACAGATACGAATTACCGATTTCTTAGTCCTAGTAGCTTTCTAAGTAGCGTAATGAAATAAAAAGGTTTGGACTGAAATAATTATATTACGAGAAACTTCCATTGTAACTGACATTCTTTCCCACACTTTTCCCTCTCATAATTTCCATCACATTGAAAATAGTTTGACGAGTTTAATACGTTCCGTGATAATTTACCCATTTTAAAATTGATAGTGTGAAGATTACACCTAATTTCTTGGATGTAATGTTGCCTAGTGCATGTCGTAATATGCAACACAACCACTCAAAGGGGGGAATAATAAAAGTTAATAGCTTTGTAGGTGACATGTTGCTTGCTTTGTGATTGTATTTTATCATTCATTGGGATCACAGTGATAGTAAATATTATATTGTATACACTATGAATATTAATCCTGAAATGGTGTTTTCCATAACTAAATACAATCTTGTACCCCTCACCACTGATAAACCAATTGTGGCTACGGTGTCTGTTGGCCTAATTTTTTGGAAACGTAAAGCACCCGAATATTGTTTATATTTTAATTTAATTCACAATTACAAATTAACATTATGAGACTGGTAAAGGTTTTTAATTCAAATAAATTAAAAAATACAAAACGTTTCGCGGAAGGAAAGTTTTTATTTTTTGGTCAAATAAAAACTTTGGGATTGTTTGTACAACTCCTAGTTATCCCTAATTTACACCTTTATTTCTGTAATATTTTGGAGTTGTTGATGCACCTGTGTCTTTGTTTGGGAAGGGTGTATTATTAACTGTTTTGATTTAATAATATTACAGTATTATTATTTTGGGCCATTTAAGATTGTTCGTGTATCAATTAGACGAGGTGTAAAGAACCTTAGATATAAATTTTACATGCGTTTGAATATAGCTACTTGCGTAATAAACAGGCATACAAACGGCTCGTCTAATAGTCGAATTAAAACGGGACAATTAGTCTTCATTTGGTCAATAAGTACACCTGTAATACCGGTAAATAGGGACACTGTGCAAAACTTTACAGTAGTGACTGAACTGATCCACACGAGCTGAGACCCATTATTTCGTTGGAAGGCTTCACATGTACCGGCTAGGTCGCGGAGAGGGATATACCCCAACTGCGCAAACCAGACTTGTTTCTAGCATGCACTATGTATAGATATTAGAATAAAGAAAAATAAAATACTAAAGAACGGTTATATATATATATTCAGGTTGCCCAGTAATTACGGGATCAAACTTCACCAGGTGATTTTTCAAGTCAAAATATACAAGAAATTTCTAATAAAGCATAGTCGCTTAGTTTTCCGTCTGTCTGAGCTTAATGACTTAAAACTTAGTTTGGTCGCCATTTTGAAACCGGAAGTGATAATTATTAAAAACTTCTTTTTTTTTAAATCTTGGTCTTTGTTATTCTAACAGGTATGTTAAAGTTTTAAAGTGTATACCTTTATCAACTTCGAAGATAAAAATCTTTTAGTAAAAAACACAAACAGAAAGACAGACTGAAAAGTAAAGGAGATAAGACTATGCTTTATTAGAATTTTTTGTATATTTTGACTTGAAAAATCATCTGTTGAAGTTTGATCCCGCATTTACTAGACACCCTGTATATATATTCTTGTTAATTGGTATAATTTTCTGTTTTAATAATTTATACAACTTTCACACAGATGTTTTTCTCCACATTCGATTATCTGGTATTAGTGCTTCTTGCGGTGATTTTATGTTCTTGATTTAAGAATAAAGAGATTTATTGCTTCGATTAAATACCTTTTCCGTTTAAAAAGTGAAGACAGATTTTTCTAAATACAAAATGTACAGAACTTATATGTGGATATTTTCCAATTACACGGGAAAGACACAAAACAATTAATTTCCCCCAATAACCAGTTGGATGCAGTCTCTGATATGAAATGTATTCTCATTTTATACCGAGGTAATATTATCCATTTGTAGATGACGTTTATAAATGAGTTTAACTAAACTCATTGAAATGTTCTAGTTCTTCTACTCGTAAATCTAACTGAATTTAAACTTGAAAACATCACCAGGTATGATTTGTTGAAGTTTACTTTATGAAGAGAACTAGTGAAACTTGTCAGAGAATATAGACAAACTTGTATTATTTAATGAAAATAAAACTACAGTGTTTCTGTGAATAGTTGACCTTTCTACTTGGAACTTTAAATATTCAAAAGTTAGTAAACGTAATGAAGCTACTGCCTAACAATGCTACCTGACAATAGATCAAGAAGTTACAGTAATAATACTACACATAATGTACCCTTGAACAAAACACTCACGGGGAGACAATAAAACTTAAGTGTACTTTACTTACTCCTTGAATTGTGATTGTAATTTACCAATCATTGAGATTACAGTAAAAGTAAATATTATACCGTATCCTGTAACGAAATGTCACTGAAGCTTTCTTTGCCACCATGTTTTGCAATTCAGGCCCACTGGTGCAAAACTATCTCTTTAACAATTATCACCTTTAACCAGTCGAGTCAACCAGCACACCAAGGTACCAGCTTTGATGATTAACTTATGACATTACCAATAAAAGGTGACTTAGCAATTTCACTATATGTACCTGAACCCATTTCTGATGCAATTATAGGCCTTTTCACCTTACACCGTAGAACTTAATATTGGTTAAACAGCCTACCTGGGAAGCATCCCAGTACAATTTCGCCCTTTTATAACATTTAAGTTGACGAACTGAATAAGGTGGAACGCAGTTATTGGAGCTTCGTCTTCGTCAGGATCCTAGACTCAACTTGGTGTACGTACGTCTGGGGTTTCAGCGTCTGCTTTAGTTGATGACAATTTAAGCGTTTCTTGCGTGTCCGTAAACTTTCGAATCCGGTTGGGACTACAGTGAACCCCGTCGGCAACCAAGGTTCCTATCCCGACCCAAACCCCAACCACTGCGATGCCAGATCGTAACCAAAGTAACCAAGCTTCCGAACGCGTCACAATCCATCTACCTTAACTGCAAAATGATTCTTTTACTCCCCCCTCCTCCTCCACTGCTATATTCTCAGTAGGAGGTGGTCCAATTTGGAAACGTTAAACTTCCAAATATTGTTTATATTTTACTCTAAATCAAGTTGATGTGTTTGTATCAGATATCTAGAGTTTTAGAAGAAACGAGAGGAAATAAACCATATAATTATTATGCAGTTTTTTCAGCTATCGTTTAACGACAGCTACTAACTCAACAATTTGATGTAACTTAGCCTCTTATACTTCAAACTAGTGCTTTAATTGCTACATACGATCCTTGCATGTACAACTTTATCTACTAGTTTAGATAGGGAAATATATAGACTATTCTAAAATAAGAAGTTCTTTTTATCAATGAGACATACTTGAAGCTCCACTTGACTATAGACATAACGATGTTTAAATAACTTAAACAATCAATTCCTAGAACACTTATTAAAATATACAAAAAACATATACAAGAGAAATCTATTTGCCTTTTATTAGAATTTGGCTCCAATATGTACAAGTATTGAATGGTGCAATTATTAAAAACTACATTTGGAAACAGGTCTGCAGAGGATGACGTTTGGTTCGAAATAACAATAATATAAGAAATGAAGATCCGCTGATTTAATAACTTCAGAAGTCTAGTTTTTAAAAAACCTTGACTTTCTATGCGTTATTGGTTATTTTATTATTTGAATATTAATATTGTGTTTAGGATAATATTAAAATAGTTTGTTATTAGATGTAACTATATTTATCAATATTACCAATAATTAGTTATAAGTACAGTATCAATATGATATAGCATTAATTACTACAGTGTAATCTATATTAATTAATCATGGAGTTATATTATATTATTTTTGTATTTATTACTATTTGCAATGAACTGCATCTGTTTCATTAACGTTTTTACTATACAGCTATACTTGATAAATAATAGACAAATGAACTCAACTGTTAGAGGAATTAGGTTACCAACGCCCAAGGCCTAGACTTGAAGTGCGGATGTTTTTGGTAATTCTGAACTATGCAGTAATCTCAGCAGAAGGGTAGTAGTGTATTGCCTGCCGGCTCCGTCAATTCAGCAGCCCCTTACTCTATTATATATTACTTATAACGGAAATCGTATTTACTTGAAATCTAGTTATTATTGATTGATAGTGGTTAGGTTTGTTTTAGTTTCTTGTAGATTATGCATGAACCGTAATTTTCTTTCACTTACTTTTTTACACATTGATTTGGGTCATTAATCTTCACAATTAACCAAAATCAATAGGAAGTCGGCTGAGTTGTGATAGTTAAAAACATCGTAAAGTTATATGATTTTACAAATCGATTTTAGATTTCACGGAAATACGCGTTTCCAGGTCTCTTGAGCCAAATTTTTGTGTGTGTCATACTGCTTCAAAAACAGCTGTTTCCAATACATGCATTGAGATTATAAAGTTGTTCTTTTTAGTTCTACGACTTAAAAATATCAGCTGAGTTCGAGGTCATCAGCTGTTACTTCGCTTTTAACAATTAATGAAAGATATTAAAGAATCTATAAAAACAACCGATACTCTCGATTGTAAATAACATACATAGTATAAGTATAACATAAATACTATAAGACACGACATGGCCATGTTAAATATTCTACGCTTATTCTTGAGTTGACCAATATCCGCTAGGGTGTGGAGCTGTTGCTCTTTGCTAGAGAATCTGAAGTTGATGTGACTGGCGCTAGGTGGCTCTACGGTCAAACAATGTTTCAGTTGCGCACTGATGCCACATATGGGACCAGAGATGCGAGGGAAGGTCGAGAATCGCTTATCTCAGCGCACGAACTGATAACACTGACTATGCTGTGTCAACAGTTGTACAGTCTCAACCAAGTGGGATGCGTACAGTCAAGCACCTGCTGCTAGCGCTTTCTGATAGCTGTGTGTCAAACTTGTGATGAACAGCACCCGTAAAGCGTAGACTATTTCCCTATCCTATGTCGTGTCTTATAGTATTTATGTAGTCATTGATAACAGACAAAACGGCTGTTAACATCGATTCTATGAATAAGTACTACCAACACAAACTAAACAGCTGTAATAGCTGCAAACTTGTATAACTTGTCCAATTTTTGAAGACAAATAGGTTATAACATTTTAGTTTTTGTGAAATTGTTTACTTATATTATTTGCAGTATAACGAAAAATATAGTTCATCACTTGGACCAAAAGAAGCTTTTCGATCTTCGCTCATTTTCCGGCCTCGGCGTTAAACTTGAGCTTATATCGTAAAGCTTCACTTTTGGTCCTAGTGATGAAATATACTATTTTTATAATTGATGTCTGTAATTTATGCAGTCCATTACAGTACAAACGAGTGGATCTATTCTGTTTAAATTGTTATTTGGGGATATTTGAGTCAAGTCTCATTTAGCCTACTACCGTTAAAAAAATTGATTTCAATCAAGTACTATTTACGTTTAGGACAAACGAAACAAACTTAGGCTTTATTTAAATATATATAATAAAATGGCAAAAATGTCTTCTTTATCACTATAGCTTCCGTTAGAAATACACGCAGAAAAAACCCGCTAATATAAAACAAACTATTGCTTTGTAGGTTTTTTAGAGAGATGGCAACCAGGATTATATGTTTTTGTAGATCGGTATTTGAGAAGTTTAGTGCAATGTTTTTGCACTGTTTATTTGTACTTACGCTCTCTCTCTATCTTTGAGTTTGTTTCTGTTAATTATTATCGAGATTTTATCATGAAAATAGTAAATTCAATTTAATAGATCATATATTTTGATTGCAATTTGCTGCCAGTTAACGCTATATTGTGGATTAAACCGTTAAATATGGAACATTATAATATTTAAAGACTCTATTAATGTATTGTTTCCCAAGCACCTCATTCTGAACGGATAACTGCGTCCATATAGATTGTTATCAGTGAACATAAAATTTAAAACTGTTATTATTACGTGAAAGTTTTGAGACTGTATTCTGCTTCCAACGGCTACAAAACAGTTATTAATAAAGCTGCTTCTGTTTAAGGAGAAATTATCTCTTCGTTTAAAATAAAGTACTTACTTCATTCGCTTTATATTTATATTTTATGTTCCTTTCATTGCCTTTTTTAAAACGTTGGAAATTATGACATCTATTGCCTCTTTTGAGAGTCTCTTAGAAGAGATATTAAATATTAATATATTTAAATATTTTATTATACTATAAAATTCACACGAAGAATAAACATGTGAAAGATATTCAAATTTTAATCTATTCGCAGCATTTTTGTTACTGACTTAATTTAAAACTGGCTAACCTAATTTGTTAATATGGTTTGTAGATATATTTTGATCAAGATGTCGTTCCAACTAAATCATCATTTTCAATTGGTACAAAGACACAAACTTTATGTAACTGTATCAAAACTTAGTCAATTGTACTGATACAAAATACCATGACATATTTCCAGTGGGGATTAGAAGGACAAAATAAAAAAAAAAAAAGTTTAGGAAAGCCTTGACAAAGTTTTATTAAGTACTTTTTTGATTCTGTGGCTGCCTGGCAAGATATGGTAGTTGTCTATGGTTTAAACATTTTTATTATATTTTTTTAGCAATAAGTTATTAAAATAATTGAGAAAATATTTAAAATTGACACTTGTTATGTTTTGTTAACTTCAATGGAAAGTAAATGAAAATAAAAGGGTAATGTTTAATGTAGATAGCAGGAGTGTTGTCTGAGCTTCTTTTAGTTCAGTGGCACAACGGTTGTTGATATATTTATAATCTGAAGATGATAACTTAGCTATTGAAAGGTCGTCTCGTTTAAAATAAAATTGTATTTTTTTCCTTTTATAGGTGGTTGAAGTTTACACAAGTGTTTCTCATAATGAGTATTTTTGACGGTGTCTAATCATATTTTCCCTCCTTGACTTAATATTTGATATTATTAAAAACACAACATATACATTTGATCAAAATGAAAAATTGGCTTAAGGGAAGAAGATCACCAGAAAGGGTGTAATATATATATATATATATATATATATATATATTTGGCTAAAAACATTCTCTTTTCTCTCCTGAATAGATATGACACAATATGGGTAAAAAAATATTTGAGGTTGTTCAACATCGTCAAACTATATTAGATTTACATTTTGTGTTTATACATCTTTCAAACCTAGTTTTTTTCCAAACCCATGTGTAAAAGCTACTATCTGTTTTAAATCAAAAACCTGTTATTTTTTGTACAGCTGTTTATTTCTTTTCTTGCCGTATTTACAAAATTTCGTGTTTAAATGTGAAGCTATAAGTGAGTTTTGTGCTATTAGAAAAAAATGTTTTATTATACTTTCGTGGGAAATGCCACGACCCATTATTTATCGTCCTCAACGAAAATTGAGAGGTAACAACCACATTCAAATCTAATTAGTAGAGAGTTACAATAGTTTGATTACTCTACAAAATTATGATAGGTTTATTCCTCGGTCAATAACACCCCATAGTTTTTCAAAGACAAAATTTAGATATTTGTCAGAAGAAAATGTAAATAGCGTTGTAAATAGATGAAGAGAAAAATGAGATTCTTCTTCTGAAGACTCAGAAGATTCCCAAAAATAACAATATGGAGCAGGTGACTTTTAAATGTAAAGTAATCATGCTTTATTTTAAATGTGTTTTACCCGAAACTTGAGCATTTTAGTATAAATTATGCTTCCATAGTTCTCAACTTTTACTTATCACAGTTTAAACAACAGTAATGTAGATGAAAGGATATACCGATGTGATCAGAGACATGTATATAATATCATTGATGATCTAGACCGATATCTCAGCCCTGAATTGTGTTGTACTTTTGCAGACCAGAAGTAAAGTTCGTGGTTTTTCCTTCTAACTGGACAGAACTCTCTCTCCAAAACTACCTACGTTTTAAGGAGTTCGTGTATAATCCGTTCACACAATAAGAACAATATTATGAAGATACTATATAATGTATTATTGTAGTATTGATAGTATGTATTAGAATTGTATCTGTAGTATATTTTAAATTTAAAAAATAATATTTGAAAAAAAAGTATTTAGAAAAATAAAGGTATATTTTTTATTTTATTTTATTTTTGAAAAAAAGACCTATTTCAAAGTCTACAAGATCTTAAGTAAACATTTTAACTTCATATCGTAAGTAGTTTCTTTAAACGAGGTACATACATTGAGAGCCTCTGGGAATCTTCTTTCCTTAAACGATTTTCATAAAATTTTACGAAACACTATTTATATTTCATGGTCACCATTTCCAAAAATATGACTTTTTGCGTCGTATCGTTCAGTAGTTAAAAGATTTATGTGTAAAAATTTGAATATCTCAAAAATCAATTCAAATATCTTTAACATTTTTGTGATATGCGAAATTTTAAAAAGAAACCAAACCTTTTAAACTATTATTGACGTGGAGTTTGGTACGTTTATTTTAGATCATCATCATTCATATTTTACTTAAGTTTAATCCATGTATTTTTACAAATTTTATGATAAGATAAATTTTATGCATTTATAATACATGTGTATTTTCACTCAAAAGTCGTTATTTTTTGTCCTTTAAAAGTCAAAAAAAAAAAAAAAAAAAAATTTGCGTTAAACTAAGAAGAAACTTTTCCAGATTTTTAGAAGACGTTTTTCACTTCCGTTTTCACCCTTAAATGTTTGCCCAGTTTTATTGGTTTATTTCAATTTCTTTGAATAAGGCATAAATTAAATAAAGTCTTGTATTTTGAATACGCGTCTTTCTGAATTTTTTGAATGATTTCATTTTTCATCTATGTTTCAGAAAATACACTTTTTTAAAAAAATATATAAAACAAGAGAAAATATATTTTTTTTAGATAATTATAGAAAGTTGATTTTCAGGATCATTTTTTCACACTTTTAATAGGTAAACAAATTTATATTTTATAATAATGATAAACATTCGAAACTTAATTTTTTTTGAGGTTTTACCTAGACGTTATTACGAAACATTTTCCCAGGTTACATTTTTATTTCATTCATCCCTGAAGATTTCCGAAGGTGGACCCCAAAAATGAATAATCTGACTGAACTATCAATGAACCCCATACAGGCATTTCCGTGAAAATTCAACTTTAATATTGTTTGACCAGTTGAAAACCTACATATATTATGTGAAAAATTATAACTTAATAATTAAGAGTTATTACATCTAGTTTTAAATCAAAACTATTTATCTTAGAGTTATGAAAGTTTCATTACTTTTAATTTGTCCACTCTTTGTCAATAAGCTATTTTAAAACTTCAATCAGATTTGTGCATTTTTGCCCCAGAGTTATTTCTCCCTCGTTATAAAGATCCCTTACGGTCTTTTCACAACATTGCCTGAAATTGTTCTTCTCAGTAACTAAGGCAATTAAGGAATATCTCTACTCTTATTCCCTGCCTCTGCTAAGTTAGTCCCCTTCAATATTTGTCTTATGCAATATACACACAACGCTGACAGAAGTGATGCATACGGTTAACTTAGAAGGCGTTTCTGTATCTCGTTAACTAGACAAATTTGCCAATTTGTGACATTCTTACAACACTGAAACAACAAACAATATGGTATATCTGTTTTGCGTCTGTTATTCATTTTTTTCGAAGATATTCTTTCCTTTTGTTAGTGGTTCCAAAGAGTTAACCATCGAAATGAATTCATTTCTTTCAAAATGGCGGCCTTTTAATTACTGGTTTAATGATTTAGTTGAAGCCAAAAGCACCAAAACAATATAATGTACTTTAGAAAAAAAAATTACAATACAGTTAGACTATTAGAAAAAGTAATAACCTAAATAACTTAACAGCACGTAAAATAAAAATAAGGAAAAATATTTCAACATATTATTTCTGAATTGATTTGAATTAAACTTAGTTTACATATGTACATTAGTACGCTGAACTTAATTTTTTCTCTCGGTTTTACTATCTCTTATATACAAAGTGTAAATTATGAATTGTTCAAGGAAACACCCGTTTTGTGCAGTCTTTTGAAATAAAAAAAATTGGTTTTCAATAATGTCTATCTGTCGTCTTTGAAATGCTATACAACCCAAACCATTCGTCCGATTATGATCAAATGTGAAACTTTACAAAACTAATCAAAATATATTCATTTACAAAAAGAAAATTGCGGTTTGTGAGAAAATTATAAAATGCCTTGTCGTATTCGATCCCCGTTTTTTCAAAATTATTTATTAATCGTAATTTTTCTGGTTTACCACAATGGTTTAGGTTATAAGTTTTCGCGTGGACCAATTTTATGCAGCATCATGTACTATAAATAGTTTAAAATATTCAATGTGGCTTCAGGAGTATTTAAAAATATATATTAGGGCGTTTTTCGTGATTAGCTGAGATAGGTTACAGATATTTGAAAAAACATTTTTTACCACTGAACTAATCGATGAAAAACGATTTTAAATATGTGTCACGTGACCATGTTATCTTTTTTTTAAATTGGCTTAAATCAAAATGGCTGTTACAAATAAGGCACTTAAAATGTAGTGCGAGGGTTATGGATGTAAATCATTTGGTTTTAAATCAACATGGACTGTTAGGTACCCAGTAATCTATCCACCATATTATTTGCTAATATTTCAGCTGGAATAGTAACCTAACGTAATATATGATCTTCGTGTGTAATGAATAGCTACAATAAACACCACCATCTTTTACATTAAAACCAAATTCAACACCTAACACAGTAAAACTCGACATGTAAAAGATATGATGACTTGATAGGATGAGAATGTCTTTATTAACTAATTTGTCATCCTTGGCATTATCATTAGTATATTCAGATTTCATCTTACATACACAAAATGAGTTACATTTCAGGTTCATGTAGGTTTTGGATGTAGATTTCACATCGCACAACATGCGATTTGAGATATTATACTTACAGGGAAATATTATTTTAAGAAACAGTATTTTTAAAAATTTAAAAATCCTCCACCATTTTGAAATTTACATATAGATTTTTCTGGTTCTCGACTGAACTTAATCACAACCAAATTTAAAGGAAATCTGAGTAAAATTGCGACTTCATTAACGCAACACTCGCACGCAGGGACGTTATGAAGGAACGATAATCTTTAGAAAGCGCTCGACAAAAACAAACTGCAATATTGTTGTAAGAAATAATGGTAATGAATTATAGTGTACGCTAAAAAACCGCGATGCAATGATATAATGAAATACCTTCATTGTCACACTGTTATTACAATATAATTCACTACCACTACAATTTTTAAATTTCTTAACAAGAATATTGCACTTTGTTTATTGCTTTGTTAAGCGCTTTCAATAGATAGTTCCTTAATTAAAAGACATGAGTCATTTTAAAAATTCAGGGATCCTTAGAAAGCGCTCGACTAACATACAAAAGTATGGTTTCATGTTAGATATTTAATCAATACTATAGTGATAATATAGTACAATCATTCTGGACTACATTAAATTAACGAGAAAAATGTTCTAATAAACATATCAACCAAAATGGTTCCTTTTTTTCTATTTTTTTTTTTTTTTTAAAGAAAGAATATAACTTCAGAATAGACTGAAATAAAAATACCAAATATTGCAAAATGTTTTAGACTATTAGTTTGCAGTGTACCACAAGAGCTGTTCATTTTTCATTTAATTGTTTAAAAATTGTTACACCAAACATCCCGAAAGCAATTAATTTATAAACCTTGTATGAAATTAAAAATGTATGGTCCTCTATTAATTGCTGACTCTACTTGTAGTGTATGTTGAAAGATAGTTGGGATATTGATAAAACTACTAATTCCTGGTAATTTACTAGAATATTGAAGTGCTTTTTTTGGTAATTCAAAAATCAGCAATCAATATAATACCTATCTTAAGATAAGTGCTGGAAAGTTACATATCTTGTGCGTTCTTTAAATTACCAAGAATTGCTTTTTTAAAGTTTTTTCTTCTTTTTTTCTTTCTTTTTTCCCTTCTTTTTTCCCCCTGATATCTACTTTCAACATTACAGCAAAAGTAAAGATATAATTTTTGTTTTAATCATTAAAAGAGCTAAATATTTTGTATCTTATACATATTTGGTAAAAATCGACTGTTTTAGATATATTTAACATACAAAATTTATAACGCGATTTTGAAACATTTAAGTAACTAATTATCATATTTTGTGGTACACTGTTACCTTATAGTATAATAGTTTATTTCATCACTAGGACCAAAAGTAAAATATTTCGATATAAGCTGTAGTATAACGGCCGGAAAATGAGGGTGGTTCCAAAGCTTCTTTTGGTCGAAGTGATGAACTATATTTTTCGTCATATATATAGTGCAAACAATATAAGAAAACAATTTTACAAAAACTAAAATGTTATAACCTATTTACCTTCAAAACTTTAGACAAGTTACACAAGTTTGCAGCTATTACAGCTGTTTAGTTTGTGTTAGTGGTAACCTAACAATAACGATGGTAACAGCAGTTTTATCTGTTATTTACAATCGAAAGTATCGGTTGTTTTTATAGATTCTTTACAATCGTTCATTAATTCGTATAAGCGAAATAACAGCTGATGACCTCGATCTCAGCTGATGTTTTTAGGTCCTAGGACTAAAAACAACAACTTTAGCATCTTAATGCATGTATTTAAAACAGCTGTATTTGAAGCAGTATGATGAAAAAGATTTTGCTCGTTCTGGAGTTATTTCTTGTTTGTGAAAAATGACAAATGAAAAGATTTCTGGATATGTTTATAGAAAGTTTTATCTTTATTTTGACGTCCAAAGTCACCTCACAAAATTTGTTAGATTGATTGTCAAACAACCCTGTATGGTGATCTATAACGATTGTAATGAATAGCGTCGGAGAACATTTCATGGTCTCTAGTGGGGACGTTTCATAAAGGAGATCGCAGTACAAAGACACTTATTCTTGTCTTTACCGTTAGATAACAATTATTTTATTGTTCTCGTAACAAATTCTCTTTGAGTAAGCTATTTAGATTCATTGATTGCATGGAATATGTGGTAAGAGTTTACAAGTTGGTTTAGTTACCATTTGTGGTACTATCAAGAATGAAAACATTTAGTAGAGGAAAATTAGTCCAAAAATTGGTCAGAAGTGATGTACTTGGAAAGTTGATTTTTTTTCTTCCTTTCTTTTCTTTTTCTTTTTTTCCCTCTTTTTTTTCTCTATTTGTAAATGGAATGAGTGGGAAACCGAAAAAATAAGCAAAATCGGACTGGCGCTTCGCTAGGAAAGTGCATTTTTGATGCATTTTGGGTGCATCGATTCACTATTTTTTAAAAATATCTCCGACTTTATTGGTCGTAGAAAAATGAAAATAAAAAAAAAAGAAAAAAAGAAGAAGAAGAAAATACTCTGAAATGAAGGGACTCTCGAAATAGTAGGGTAGGTCCTATAGTAACATTAAGAGTACTTCCTAACCTCGAAAAATTCGAATTTCTGGATTAAGATTTTCTTTTCACTAATAATGCAACAAATGGCGTAAAAGTCATCAAATCTTAACGAAAATTGGAGGAAAAAAAATGACACTAGAAATTGGTAGCCAAATTTGTAAAAAAACAAATTCTGCATATCTTCACTAGAAAGTAGGTAAAAAAACAGAAAATTTGAAAAAACGTTGACTCTACGACCACTTTTCATATACAATGGTTTAAATTTTTGAAAATGGCCAGCTGTGGCCGTAAAAACGAAATTGATTTGGGAAATTTGACCACTGATTTCTAGTGTAAAGACACATATTTTATCAAATTTTCGTGAAGATCTCATGATTCTTCCCTCATTTGTTGCATTATTAAGTGAAAAAAATATCTTAAATCCAGAAATTCGAAATTTGTAAGGTTAGGAAGTACTCTTAATGTTACTATAATAATATACCTTACCATTTCGATAATCCCTTCATTTTCGATTATTTTAACTTTAAAAAAACATATATATATATATATATATATATATATATATATATATATATATATATATAGGACCCATAGAGCCGGAGATATTAAAAAAATACTGTGCTCTTTTATGCACTTTTCTAGTGAAGCTGCAGTCCGATTTTGCTATTTTTTCGGTTTCCCACTCAGTTGCATATATATAAATTAACTTCCCAGTTACATCAATTTTATATTCTAATATCCTTTTACTAATTGGTCGGTTTGTTTTCGAAACTGTTAAGTGAATTTCTGGTATAGAAATTTTACCCATTTGTTGTCTTTTTCATTGAAATGTCAACATTTGAGGCCATGATATGTTCACTGATCTTATTCATTAGAGTAATCTGGCAGTAATTTTTTGTCACTGTATTCAATATTCGTTAAAATTATATTTTGTATTTCAATATCGCAGCTTCTAGTTGACGTAGGAAATTGTTTAAGTCTGTATTGAAAAACGTTTTACTACAGTTTTTCAGAATTTGACGACTACGCAGCCCGTTATACAGGATGTTAAAAAAAAAACAATGAAATCTAAATTAGTTTTAAAGCAGTTCTGCGAATATTTCAACATTTTTAGGGAATACTCAAACGATCTCTTTCAAAGAGTATAAATGTCTACTGATCTTTTTTCTCAGTTATACCATCATTTTTGGTTCACAGTTGAAACTACCGGGTGTTCAAAAAGCCTGGAAACCCCTTAATATTTATTTTAATAATAAACGCAGAACAATGAAACTCTAGGATTACGTTCTCACTGTAGTCACTGACATTTTGATCATTTTAGCTATCTTTTTCGCTTTGGGAGGACGTCCTGTGGAGGAAGTCTAAAAAAAAAATCTTAAATTTAATCATACGTCGAATTATACCTCATTTTAAAGGTCTTTGTTAGAGGAACACATTTCCGCAAACCCGGATGAAAAAGGACCATTCGTTTGGAAATGGCAGCCTCTTAAAGTTTGTTAACTTTACGTTGCGGAGATTAAGAGGCAGAAGTGAATACTCAACCGTGTTGGTTATGTTAGTGTTTTAGCTATGAGAATTTCACAGCTGGAGTGTGGAGATATAGGAAATTCTCCAGCTGTGAAATTCTCATAGCTTAAACACTAACATAACCAACACGGTTGAGTATTCACTTCTGCCTCTTAATCTCTGCAACGTAAAGTTAACAAACTTTAAGAGGCTGCCATTTCCAAACAAAAGGTCCTTTTTCATTCGGGATTGCGGCAATGTGTTCCTCTAACAAAGACCTTTAAAATGAGGTATAATTCGACCTATGCTTACATTTAAGATTTTTTAGACTTCCTCCACAGGACGTTCCCCCAAAGCAAAAAAGATAGCTAAAATGACCAAAAAGTCAGTAACTACAGTGAGGATGTAATCCTAGAGTTTCATTGTTCTGCGTTTATTAATAAAATAAATATTAAGGGGTTTCCAGACTTTTTGAACACCCGGTATAATGGCTCAATGTCATGTCACCGTACGTTCTTACAATAATTAAATGTTTCAGCTGGTTTTGCTTAATCATTAATTGATGTCATCATAATTATAGCCCCATTTTTACAACTTACAGTTAGTTCAAGGCTTCTTTAATGGTTGAAAAGTCCAATGAAATCACAAGTAAGAACTTCGATTGAGCTTCAAATCTCAATAAGTTGCAACGCTGTCTTGGTCTCAAGTTGTATCACTCCAAGAGTTGTTCATAGGTTTTTAGAAGATTATCCAGACCGGTGTCTCCAGTTTTGTGAAATGAACAGAGATAAAGAAATGGAGTCATGATCAAGTATAGTGGTCTGTGGAAGCTTGTTTCAAGTTAAGTAGAAAACCGTAACAACTGCGTTTAAAAGTATCACTGGATAACCATCGTTAAACCGTTAAAAAGCAGGTTAACCAGCCGGGGGTCACAGAGTTTAGAATGGCCTGATCTGCAACGTCCTTCAAAGAATATTAAAAGTTGTGTTCTTTAGATTTTGCCAACACAAAACGACATCTTTCAGCTAAAAATGGCGACAAGTTAGGTTTAGCATCAGTGAACATTTCGTAGTGTCGAGAATCTTGAAGGTGTGCGCAGAGGATTGAATTTCTTTATTATAATTAGCTAATACTTAAAATATTCTCTTTCTGTTCACAAGGTTTACGACAATTTATTCTCTTCTTTAACAAGAAACGTGAATTAAGTTTATATTGCTGCTCAGTACAATGCATTTCAAATAGATTGGTTCTCCAATGAGATTACTTCATTTAAATTTTTAAATCCGCCTGCTTTAAATTACCTTATTATCTGATCCTGTATCTTTCCTTACAATTTCTTCGATTATATATATTACTACCATTGAAAAGACTTCGGAGATGTAATTACAGAATTTATGGAGGAAACATTTTTTAAATTTATTTTAATTTAGTTTAATAAGCTTCTGATTACATCTTGTTCACTTTTTCATCAGAATCAGTCATAATAAAAATAAGTTGATCGGCCTCATCATGGTACTTGCCCAGTCCTATTTTAGAATGTAATACAAGCAAATCCTCTAAATGTAAATGCTCAAAAGTTGGGCTCTTAGACCTTGTAGGAAGTGTTAAACAAGGGGTCTTACCCAGTTTGTTTAACAGTTGTTACACAGGTTTTCTGAACCTCGTAATTGCATAACCCTACTTTCTTGACGTCAGCTAGGCTCTAATAGGCCTCGTAGATATACATTACCAGGCTCATGTATTTATAATCAGTCTCCACTCGCTTCGCTCGTCTATATCTCTTATTTGAGAGTTTTTTGGATAATAACTTTCCTATTTATCATAGTGAGGTCGGTTTGGTACCGAACATACAGAATTGAAATCTCCAAACCTGAATAACATAAAATGAACGAAAAACTGTTGAAAATTATCGCCGTTTGGAGATTATCAATTACATTTTTTCTGACTTTCCACATTAGGGTTCTATACTAAATTTCATGTGATCGTCATCCTGCTTACATGGGCCTACATACATCAACAACATTGGCGACGAACGGCATGTCTCAAATCATTTTTTTCGGTTTAAGTTGGCCATGAAACATGAGTACCAGTCAAAAAATGGAGTTAGAATTTTTTTTTTAAATACCAAACGTACCCTGTATGAAATTTGTATACTGGTCTTGTAAAAGATATAATTTAATGTTGACAATTGGAAATTTTGCCTAGGTTACAGCCAAACTAATGACACAATCGTGTTCAGCGTCATACAACAAATGGAAAATTGACATTCATAAAATCTGTATAAAATAACAGGTTTTAATTTTACATCACCGTTTTGAAAATTGTATGGTTCTGAAATATATTTATCGCCAATGTTACATCGTTATTACAATAAAAGATATTTCTTCTTCTACCTGGTCTCGGAGCTTCGGAGAAAGACCTCCATATTCTTGGGTTTATCGTTAGCCTTTTCATCTTCCTATTTCTTTCTTCCATTAAAAAAATATATATTTTCCATCTATGTTGATTTTGTTTCCATCACTTCGTAATTTAACTAAGTTAAACGATAAGGAAAATATAAATTGCATTTAACCAATGTTGATTTTACGGGGGGGGGGGAATTGCACAAACAAAATGTTTTTTAGTGTACATAAAAAGTAAATTTTAAAAATTTTGATGTCGTAGACCATAAATAGACAATGCATGGGAGAGCGTATTGAAAATGGCATTAGTTTACCGTCAAATGTTGTTCCTAAATTAAAAAAAATAATAATCTTCGCAGTGTACATTTGTAGATGCGATATAATATAATAAATTAGCAAACATATTCGGACTATGCCAGATTTGTACCATACGGACACCCTTTGCTTGCTTATTGATTTATTTTAAGAATATCTGAAAAAAGCTAAAATTGTTTAAAAATAAATCCCCACAAAGATGAAAGATGTTTTAAAAACATTCACGTATTGATTTATCTACATAGAAAAAAATATTATAAGCTACTTTAAAAGGTGTTCAAATCATTCCTAAGTTCCTTAAAAAAAAAAAAAAATTCATAGAAATTATTAGGGCAGTTAACCACGAATGTAAGATTTTCATTAAAAATACTTGCGTCAGCGACCGAAAGGGTCAATAAATTATATTTTGAAGTTTATCTAAAATACCATGAAATATAATTGGGGAATCTTACATATTTAAACTTATTATTAATTACTATTCAAATACAGCATCTAATAAAAAGAATGATCATGAGACGTATGAACATAATAAATATAAAAATAAAAAGTTTACAACAATTCTAGGACGTGGAATTTGTGAATATTTTATTGCTAAATTAACTAATTTATAGTGGTCCTTGCAGTTTGGAAGTTTTAATATTCCTACATTTAATAAATAGTCTTGTAAAATCCAATGTGGATACTGCTTAGCAGTAACTACTGTACAGTTGAACAAAACACTACTAAAAGTGAGAAATAATAAAACGTTAAATGCTCCTTGCATTGTAATTGTGACTTAGTATTCATTGCGATCACAATGGTACCCCTTGATGTAGGCTGTATAAACCCTAAAATGCTTTCAGTATTAACGGAAAAAAGATAGTTTAACCTTCTCATTTTGTTTTAAGCGTAAAATTTCGTTTATACTTTATTTGACATTGTTGAATATACAGGTTGTACATCAAATGATTTGCCAAACTTAAAAAGGTGATAGAAAAAGTGTATAGAAACAAATATCCTAAAACTTTGTCTTTTCCTTCTGTCCGTATTTTGTATTTTTTCAAAAGCAACATATAACTCCAGAACGAATATTGATACCATATTTTTCACAATGTATTGTAATATCAATAATTTGTAGTATTTCAAAGAAGTAATATGATTTTTCACACAGCAGTTTCAAAATGGCGGCTAATTAATTTTATGGTTTATTGTTTATTGATACCAACTTTTACAAAAGTTTTATACCATTAATTTGTACCTAGTAGAATAAAACAGTAGACAGGGCAGGGATTTGGCCGTAACATGGGCTCTTATGGAGTTATTCTCGACCAATCAGAATCGTCCATTTGGTCACGTGACCTCTTCTTGTCCAATGAGAATGCTCCATTTATAACTTCAACTGCAACGCTGCTTCTCGACCAATCAGAATGCTCCATTTATAACTTCAACTGCACCGCCGCTTCTCGTCCAATAAGAATGCTCCATCTTCACCTGCACCGCCGCTTCTCGTCCAATCAGAATGCTCCGTTTATAACTTTAACTGCACCACCACTTCTCATCCAATCCTATGAGACACTGAACCTGTTTCGGAAGAGTTCGTGAATGATCGGATATTTTCGGCTAATCACAGTCTGTGTCAAGAGTATAAAAGGCGCTTTCCAGGCGACTATTAATTCAGTCTAATTTAGACACTTGAACTGTGAGGATCGAACAGCTACAACTACTTACGGCAGAGCTCGTAAAAGGCGCTGATTATCCACAGATCGAAGCATATTTGTTGTAATACATCATACTAAAGCCGTTCTTTGTATGGTTCTTAACAGTAGCACCTTATAGATATTTGGAAGTGTACTCTTGAAAAACTCGCGTACGTCTTACGGTATGGGTTCTGAGTCGTACCTCTAGGTTAAGGTTACTCTGACAACAAATCAAAATAGTAGTGTCCAAATTTAATGTGCTTGTGTTAACCTAACCTATAAGTTTTCCTACTTTTGCCCATCCACAGCCAATCAGCTGTTACAATAATGTGTTATATATATATAATGTGTTATATATTTATATAATGTGTTAAGATAGTTAACCTAACCTATAAGTGTCCTACTTTTGCCCATCCACAGCCTATCAGCTGGTACAATTAATGTGTTATATATAATGTGTTAAGATATAATGTGTTAAGATAGTTAACCTAACCTATAAGTGTCCTACTTTTGCCCATCCACAGCCTATCAGCTGTTACAATAATGTGTTATATATATATATATAATGTGTTATATATTTATATAATGTGTTAAGATAGTTAACCTAACCTATAAGTGGCCTACTTTTGCCCATCCACAGCCTATCAGCTGGTACAATTAATGTGTTATATATAATGTGTTAAGATATAATGTGTTAAGATAGTTAACCTAAAGTTTCCTACTTTTACCCATCCACAGCCAATCAGCTGTTACAATAATGTGTTATATATATATATATATATATATATATATATATATATATAATGTGTTATATATTTATATAATGTGTTAAGATAGTTAACCTAACCTATTAGAGTTTCCTACTTTTGCCCATCCACAGCCTATCAGCTGGTACAATTAATGTGTTATATATAATGTGTTAAGATAGTTAACCTAACCTATAAGTGTCCTACTTTTGCCCATCCACAGCCTATCAGCTGTTACAATAATGTGTTATATATATATATATAATGTGTTATATATTTATATAATGTGTTAAGATAGTTAACCTAACCTATAAGTGTCCTACTTTTGCCCATCCACAGCCTATCAGCTGGTACAATTAATGTGTTATATATAATGTGTTAAGATATAATGTGTTAAGATAGTTAACCTAACCTATAAGTTTCCTACTTTTGCCCATCCACAGCCAATCAGCTGTTACAATAATGTGTTATATATATATAATGTGTTATATATTTATATAATGTGTTAAGATAGTTAACCTAACCTATTAGAGTTTCCTACTTTTGCCCACCACGGCCTAGGTACATTTAATGTGTTTTTATATAATGTGTTAAACGTAGTTTCCTCCGTTGTCTACCAGGGCGTAGCACATGTGTTTATGTATCGTGTTAAAACATTGTTAACCTAGACTTAATTCCTACTTTTGCCTAAACCTATGCTTACCACAGTCCACAGGGGTGTTATTCTGGCCACTATTTAACCGAACCGAAATTACCAACCGAAATATACTTTTACCAACCAAAACCAACCGATTTACCAACCGATTTACCAACCGAAATATACTTTTACCAACCGATTTACCAACCACAATATACTTTTACCAACCGATTTACCAACCAAAAACCAACCGATTTACCAACCAAAACCAACCGATTTACCAACCAAAACCAACCGATTTACCAACCAAAACCAACCGATTTACCAACCAAAATATACTTTTACCAACCGATTTACCAACCGAAATATACCTTTAGCAACCGATTTACCAACCGAAATATACTTTTAGCAACCGATTTGTCAAAATCCAACCGATATACCTGTTGGCGACCTATGCCCGCAGTCGTAGACTTTGCTCCCCACACTGGCTGCAGGAACCCCCCACCACCACCTCCCAGCGCGTATGTGTGTGTGCGTTGAAGTGACAGCATATCGGTCTCAGCCCGGGGCCAAATCCCTGACCTCTACTCTCCCCAACGATATTTCCACAGGTTACTCCATCGACTACCAGAGTGTAGCACCGGTCAACCACCCAAAGTTAAAACAAGGTGACTCACACGGTTGGTAAATAATATGAAATCGTGTAGATGTTTTAATAATGTATTCTCTAAGTTTAAAAAAGTTACATTAAAGAGTACTATAATAATAACGAGAATAAACACAGAGTTGAGTCAACTACCCAACCAATCCATGGTCCCCAGATTATTTTTTTACGGGTTTTGAGTCACACACAAACTTACAACATTACATTCCTATATTTACATCTCCGAAACATACACCTGCACAAGTCACCATGACAGTCTGACTGTTTACAAAATAATAAGTCTTTAATATAAAACTTTTGACAGTTCAGTACACAACAACTATAACACTGGTCCGATGTCGATACAGTTCCTGTGCCAACAGTGGTTGTCGTAGATAAGCTGTACAGATCCATTACCGGTACGTTCCAATACCTGCACCTACAATGGCAAAAGCTGAATGCCTGGCACTTTGTACATGCCAGGCCCCTTCGGGTGCTTTAAAACATTTGTTAGCACAACAGTATCCGGTCATATAGGTAAGAAAGGGGGGTCGCGTATTGGAAATATTAATTATTCGCAAGGAGAAGAGTTGCTGTCTGGAGTTAATATAAAACCACTAACTCCGCTTACAAAACCATTGTGCGACAACATAATGCTTGTTAAAATAACCGACAGTTCGGATTGCGAACAAGGGAAGAGCCTCGTAAAGAAGAATATCTGTGGAGCATTTAACAGTTATCTTCGTGGCAAATTTACGGATTTTGTTTCCGCAAGACATGGCGTAAAAGTAAAATTACCATTCCCTTTGAATGGAAAGAGACCTATGGCGAAACGTGTATGCAATATTATTGGAGCAGATGGGATGCAAGCCATTGCAAAGAAATTTAAAAATCCCATTGCAATCCCCTACAAGGTAGAGTTAGCGGATGTTGAGTTGGCTACTCTACAGGAAAAAATGCCCGAAATACTATTGGAGCTGCAAGCCCACGACTTCTACCTTATGGATTTGGACATTACACAAGATTTTGTGGGGATCTTTAACAAGCGAGAGATGTGTGACCATTTAGTACAGGACCATGACTTTCGTTACCAAGGCGACCAGTACAAAGAAAACTACAATACAATTGTTAACAATGACAAGTCTGTTGGGATAGATTGCCTAACCTGGATTACTCCTACTGGTGCAAGAGTAAAAATCTACAACAAGTTTGTGTGCCAGATTACGAGTCCTCGCGTTAACAAACAAATTGGTAACCACATTGTGGATTTTGTCAACTGTCCAGACTCCAGATTAAGACAGACGTTTCTGTCCCCACTGGGTAAGGAGCATGGCATTACAAGATTGGAGGCTACGATCTACAACGGTAGCGGCGACCATCCTCTGGACAGCTGTGTAACGCTCCTGGAAGACAGCAAAATTTATTTCCAGGAAGCCCCGTTCTACTCTGTTGCCATCCCTAAAATGTGGACGAAATTAGCTGACAGTCTCCAGAACAGTTGCTGTGTAGTGTACAATAATCTTTTACAGTATCCCTACTGGGGAAACAGTAACACGAGGAAGTTAACCGGGGTGCAACTTACTTTACCAAGCGACCAAGACCAGAGGAAAAAAATAATTAATTACGTACTCTCTGCATATAGTTTTAACTATTTGCCTGTAAATTACTTGGAGATAGTGGAAAATGTCGCTAATAGAGAGCATGTTAGTGTGGTACAAAAGTGCTACATTAAGAGTGGCGAGACATTCTTCTCGAAATCTAGTACTGCTTTCTCGGTGATTTGTAAAGATGTAAGCCTCGAGAACTGTGGGATGGTTCCAACGAGTAATATTATTCCACAGATTTTAAAGAAGAGAACGAATATTACAAACAGGCTACAACCCTACAATATAAAGGAAACAGAACCATTCTCCACCGTTTACCTACTGTCTGCGAAGAAACGAAAACTGGAACTGGAAGAAATTGACTTAAAACGGAGAAAATTGGAATACATGGAACATGCTGCTTCCTTAAAAGAGGAATACAAAGAAATGCAGGAGAAAGAGAAAATTATTAGAGAGACAAAAGAGCGGATGGGCTCATATTTTAACAAGACCTGGAAGAATTTAGATATACATGCAGACTACAAGGTTTCCGCATTTACCGTTAACACTAAAGCGAAATATGCCTTTGTTGGAATACTCGCAGAAAGAGATGGGAGTAAAAGTGTTTACTTCTTTAAAGGAAAGTACAAATCGTGGCTAATGGATGCCTACAACGACAAACAAAATTTAACAAAAGAGGGGTTTGTTTTAACCTCCAACAACGACCTGGACATTGTGCATTTAGCGACAGAAGAAACAATTTTTACATTTACGACGAATGGACTTACCAGTTTTAATAATCATTCTTTTCCGAAGATAGAGCATTTTAAGCCACTAACAGATGCTTGGAAAAAACCAGAAGATTTCCCCTACAACCAGGACGAAGTGGAGCAAGTATCCACCCTTGGCATGCAAGAAATAAAAGGCAAAGTTATTCCAAGAAAGTGTCGTCGGCTGGAAGAGCTGGAAGAAGGGACAGAATTAGTAGTGTGTGGAATCAAACAAATTGATTACAGACATAAGATCCGTTATATTTTGCAGTTCCAAAATCTAGATGAATTGTATGTTTCGAATTATTGGTTAGAAAGAGAAATAAAAGTGCTAAATGTAGATTTAAACTATAAATTTAATGTTAAATTGGACAATATAAAAACCACTGCAATTAAGCACAAAGAAAGAGTTGTTTTCTGTGCTTGTAATTAAAAATAAATAAATAAATGTTTTAAAATAATATTCTTTGTAATTTGTTACCTCCATTCCACCAAAACTCTTTTTAGTAGAGATGAAGATATTTGATGTGACCTTGGAATTGTAGCCGAAAACGACACGACCCCCCAACCCCCATTTTTCCTTTTTAAATATATAACGTCGTAACGTTTGTTAGGAACCGATTTACCAAACCGTAGATAAAATTACCAAGATTTGGTTGGTAAATTGGTTGCAAAAAGTATATTTTGGTTGATAAATCGGTTGGTATTGGTTAGGTTAGGTTAGGTTAGGTCTGGTTAGGATAGGTTAGGATAGGTTAGGTTAGGTTAGGTCTGGTTAGGATAGGTTAGGTTATGTTAGGTTAGGTTAGGATAGGTTAGGTTAGGTTAGGTTAGGATAGGTTATGTTAGGTTAGGATAGGTTATGTTAGGTGAGGTTAGGTTACGTTAGGATAGGTTAGGTTAGGTTAGGTTAGGTTTTTAGGAGAATGGTTGTTAGGTTAGGTTAGGATAGGATACGTTAGGTTAGGTTAGGTTAGGTTAGGATAGGTTAGGTTAGGTTAGGATAGGTTATGTTAGGTTAGGTTAGGTTAGGTTAGGATAGGGTAGGGTAGGTTATGTTAGGTGAGGTTAGGTTAGGTTAGGATAGGTTAGGTTAGGTTAGGTTAGGTTTTTAGGAGAATGGTTGTTAGGTTAGGTTAGGATAGGATAGGATAGGTTAGGTTAGGTTAGGTTAGGTTAGGTTAGGTTAGGATAGGTTATGTTAGGTTTGGTTAGGTTAGGTTAGGATAGGTTAGGTTAGGTTAGGTTAGGTTTTTAGGAGAATGGTTGCCACACGCCCGGGAGATGGTAGGGGTGGGGTGGAGGTTGGTAAGCGTGTGGCAGCCATTCTCCTATAAACCTAACCTAACCTAACCTAACCTATCCTAACCTAACCTAACCTAACCTAACATAACCTATCCTAACCTAACCTAACCTAACCTAACCTAACCTATCCTATCCTATCCTAACCTAACCTAACAACCATTCTCCTAAAAACCTAACCTAACCTAACCTATCCTAACCTAACCTAACCTCACCTAACATAACCTACCCTACCCTATCCTAACCTAACCTAACCTAACCTAACATAACCTATCCTAACCTAACCTAACCTATCCTAACCTAACCTAACCTAACCTAACGTATCCTATCCTAACCTAACCTAACAACCATTCTCCTAAAAACCTAACCTAACCTAACCTAACCTATCCTAACCTAACCTAACCTCACCTAACATAACCTATCCTAACCTAACATAACCTATCCTAACCTAACCTAACCTAACCTATCCTAACCTAACCTAACATAACCTAACCTATCCTAACCAGACCTAACCTAACCTAACCTATCCTAACCTATCCTAACCAGACCTAACCTAACCTAACCTAACCAATACCAACCGATTTATCAACCAAAATATACTTTTTGCAACCAATTTACCAACCAAATCTTGGTAATTTTATCTACGGTTTGGTAAATCGGTTCCTAACAAACGTTACGACGTTATATATTTAAAAAGGAAAAATGGGGGTTGGGGGGTCGTGTCGTTTTCGGCTACAATTCCAAGGTCACATCAAATATCTTCATCTCTACTAAAAAGAGTTTTGGTGGAATGGAGGTAACAAATTACAAAGAATATTATTTTAAAACATTTATTTATTTATTTTTAATTACAAGCACAGAAAACAACTCTTTCTTTGTGCTTAATTGCAGTGGTTTTTATATTGTCCAATTTAACATTAAATTTATAGTTTAAATCTACATTTAGCACTTTTATTTCTCTTTCTAACCAATAATTCGAAACATACAATTCATCTAGATTTTGGAACTGCAAAATATAACGGATCTTATGTCTGTAATCAATTTGTTTGATTCCACACACTACTAATTCTGTCCCTTCTTCCAGCTCTTCCAGCCGACGACACTTTCTTGGAATAACTTTGCCTTTTATTTCTTGCATGCCAAGGGTGGATACTTGCTCCACTTCGTCCTGGTTGTAGGGGAAATCTTCTGGTTTTTTCCAAGCATCTGTTAGTGGCTTAAAATGCTCTATCTTCGGAAAAGAATGATTATTAAAACTGGTAAGTCCATTCGTCGTAAATGTAAAAATTGTTTCTTCTGTCGCTAAATGCACAATGTCCAGGTCGTTGTTGGAGGTTAAAACAAACCCCTCTTTTGTTAAATTTTGTTTGTCGTTGTAGGCATCCATTAGCCACGATTTGTACTTTCCTTTAAAGAAGTAAACACTTTTACTCCCATCTCTTTCTGCGAGTATTCCAACAAAGGCATATTTCGCTTTAGTGTTAACGGTAAATGCGGAAACCTTGTAGTCTGCATGTATATCTAAATTCTTCCAGGTCTTGTTAAAATATGAGCCCATCCGCTCTTTTGTCTCTCTAATAATTTTCTCTTTCTCCTGCATTTCTTTGTATTCCTCTTTTAAGGAAGCAGCATGTTCCATGTATTCCAATTTTCTCCGTTTTAAGTCAATTTCTTCCAGTTCCAGTTTTCGTTTCTTCGCAGACAGTAGGTAAACGGTGGAGAATGGTTCTGTTTCCTTTATATTGTAGGGTTGTAGCCTGTTTGTAATATTCGTTCTCTTCTTTAAAATCTGTGGAATAATATTACTCGTTGGAACCATCCCACAGTTCTCGAGGCTTACATCTTTACAAATCACCGAGAAAGCAGTACTAGATTTCGAGAAGAATGTCTCGCCACTCTTAATGTAGCACTTTTGTACCACACTAACATGCTCTCTATTAGCGACATTTTCCACTATCTCCAAGTAATTTACAGGCAAATAGTTAAAACTATATGCAGAGAGTACGTAATTAATTATTTTTTTCCTCTGGTCTTGGTCGCTTGGTAAAGTAAGTTGCACCCCGGTTAACTTCCTCGTGTTACTGTTTCCCCAGTAAGGATACTGTAAAAGATTATTGTACACTACACAGCAACTGTTCTGGAGACTGTCAGCTAATTTCGTCCACATTTTAGGGATGGCAACAGAGTAGAACGGGGCTTCCTGGAAATAAATTTTGCTGTCTTCCAGGAGCGTTACACAGCTGTCCAGAGGATGGTCGCCGCTACCGTTGTAGATCGTAGCCTCCAATCTTGTAATGCCATGCTCCTTACCCAGTGGGGACAGAAACGTCTGTCTTAATCTGGAGTCTGGACAGTTGACAAAATCCACAATGTGGTTACCAATTTGTTTGTTAACGCGAGGACTCGTAATCTGGCACACAAACTTGTTGTAGATTTTTACTCTTGCACCAGTAGGAGTAATCCAGGTTAGGCAATCTATCCCAACAGACTTGTCATTGTTAACAATTGTATTGTAGTTTTCTTTGTACTGGTCGCCTTGGTAACGAAAGTCATGGTCCTGTACTAAATGGTCACACATCTCTCGCTTGTTAAAGATCCCCACAAAATCTTGTGTAATGTCCAAATCCATAAGGTAGAAGTCGTGGGCTTGCAGCTCCAATAGTATTTCGGGCATTTTTTCCTGTAGAGTAGCCAACTCAACATCCGCTAACTCTACCTTGTAGGGGATTGCAATGGGATTTTTAAATTTCTTTGCAATGGCTTGCATCCCATCTGCTCCAATAATATTGCATACACGTTTCGCCATAGGTCTCTTTCCATTCAAAGGGAATGGTAATTTTACTTTTACGCCATGTCTTGCGGAAACAAAATCCGTAAATTTGCCACGAAGATAACTGTTAAATGCTCCACAGATATTCTTCTTTACGAGGCTCTTCCCTTGTTCGCAATCCGAACTGTCGGTTATTTTAACAAGCATTATGTTGTCGCAGAATGGTTTTGTAAGCGGAGTTAGTGGTTTTATATTAACTCCAGACAGCAACTCTTCTCCTTGCGAATAATTAATATTTCCAATATCTGTTACCAGGTTGTTGTTGTGCAGATTTTCTTCCAGAAGCCAAAGTCCAAATCGTTCGTTGGTTGGTTTAATCCTGCTACCCAAGAGCTCGGAGACCTTATACATCTTGGAAGGGGCCACGTTCACTATTCAAGCTACTAACGTAAACTGAGCTATCTCCATCTAATCTCCTTTCTTAAACAGTTAATCGCTAGTAGTACGCATGCGCAATAACATTGTTACGCACTGTTGTACAATCCGGCTGACATAGACCAGTCAGAACCTGTCTGTCTAATCTAAACACACCTTCCTGTGACCTTGGAATGGTAGCCGAAACGAGGTAGCAGAAAGCGACGCGACCCCCCTTTCTTACCTATATGACTTGTGCAGGTGTATGTTTCGGAGATGTAAATATAGGAATGTAATGTTGTAAGTTTGTGTGTGACTCAAAACCCGTAAAATAATAATCTGGGGACCATGGATAGGTTGGATAGTTGACTCAACTCTGTGTTTATTCTCGTTATTATTATAGTACTCTGTAATGTAACTTTTTTAAACTGAGAGAATACATTATTAAAACATCTACACGTTTTCATATTATTTACCAACCGTGTGAGTCACCTTGTTTTAACTTTGAGTGGTTGACCGGTGTTACACTCTGGTAGTAGATGGAGTAACCTGTGGACACTACAATATTGTTGGGGAGAGTAGAGGGCAGGGATTTGGCCCCGGGCTGAGACCGATATGCTGTCTCTTCAACGCACACACACACGCGCTGGGAGGTGGTAGTGGGGGGTTCCCCCAGCCTGTGGGGGAAGCAAAGGCCAGGCATCGGTCGCTAATAGACGCGCTGGGAGGTGGTGGTGGGGGGTTCCATCAGCCAGTGGGGGGGAGCAAAGTCTGTGGCCGCGGGTCGCCAACAGGTATATCGGTTGGATGTTGACAAATCGGTTGCTAAAAGTGTATTTTGGTTGGTAAATCGGTTGGTAAAAGTATATTTCGGTTGGTAAATCGGTTGCTAAAAGTATATTTCGGTTGGTAAATCGGTTGGTTTTGGTTGGTAAATCGGTTGGTTTTGGTTGGTAAATCGGTTGGTTTTGGTTGGTAAATCGGTTGGTTTTGGTTGGTACATCGGTTGGTAAAAGTATATTTCGGTTGGTAAATCGGTTGGTAATTTCGGTTCGGTTAAATAGTGGCCAGACTAACACCCGTGTGGACTGTGGTAAGCATAGGTTTAGGCAAAAGTAGGAATTAAGTCTAGGTTAACAATATTTTAACACGATACATAAACACATGTGCTACACCCTGGTAGACAACGGAGGAAACTACGTTTAACACATTATATAAATACACATTAAATGTACCTGCTGATAGGCCGTGGTGGGCAAAAGTAGGAAACTTTAATAGGTTAGGTTAACTATCTTAACACATTATATAAATATATAACACATTAATTGTACCAGCTGATAGGCCGTGGTGGGCAAAAACTTAGAGGTTAGGTTAACTATCTTAACACGTTATATAAATATATAACACATTAAATTTACCAGCTGATAGGCCGTGGTGGGCAAAAACTTTTCAGACATAGGTTAACTATCTTAACACATTATATACATATATAACACATTATATAAATACACATTAATTGTACCAGCTGATTGGCTGTGGTGATCAAAAGTTGGAAACTTTAGGTTAGGTTAACTATCTTAACACATTATATAAATATATAACACATTATACACATTAATTGTACCAGCTGATTGGCTGTGGTGGGCAAAAGTAGGAAACTTTAATAGGTTAGGTTAACTATCTTAACACATTATATAAATATATAACACATTATATATATATATAACACATTATTGTACCAGCTGATAGGCTGTGGTGGGCAAAAGTAGGAAACTTTAGGTTAGGTTAACTATCTTAACACATTATATAAATACACATTAATTGTACCAGCTGATAGGCCGTGGTGGGCAAAAACTTATAGGTTAGTTTAACTATCTTAACACGTTATATGAATATATAACACATTAAATTTACCAGCTGATAGGCCGTGGTGGGTAAAAACTTTTCAGACATAGGTTAACTATCTTAAAACATTATATAAATATATAACATATTATATATATATAACACATTATTGTACCAGCTGATTGGCTGTGGTGGGCAAAAGTAGGAAACAATAGGTTAGGTTAACTATCTTAACACATTATATAAATATATAACACATTATATAAATATATAACACATTAAATGAACCAGCTGATACAAGTAGGCTGTGGTGAACATAGCCAAAACGTAGGAAACTTATAGGTTAGGTTAACTATCTTAACTCATTATATAAATTCACATTAATTGTACCAGCTGTTTTATGATACAAGTTGGCTGTGGTGAACATAGGTTTAGGCAAAAGTAGGAAACTTTTCATACATTATAATAGGTTAGGTTAACTATCTTAACACATTATATAAATATATAACACATTAAATGTACCAGCTGTTATATGATACAAGTAGGCTGTGGTGAACATAGGTTTAGGCAAAAGTAGGAAATAAACGGAACATTCTGATTGGACGAGAAGCGGCAGTGCAGTTGAAGTTATAAATGGAGCATTCTGATTGGACGTGAAGCGGCGGTGCAGTTGAAGTTATAAATGGAGCATTCTGATTGGACGAGAAGCAGCGGTGCAGTTGAAGTTATAAATGGAGCATTCTGATTGGACAAGAAGCGGTCACGTGACCAAATGGACGATTCTGATTGGTCGAGAATAACTCCATAAGAGCCCATGTTACGGCCAAATCCCTGCCCTGTCTACTTAAAACTAACACAAATTCTCACAAATTGTACGTTTATATATTAGGACGCGTTTCAACGACAAATTCGTCATCTTCAGCGATGCATGAGCTACAATAACGAAATACTCATTTATAGTTTGGTTCAAAACAAAATATAACTCCACAATGAATAAAGATAACAAAAGTTTTGAACCATACAATTTTATTTAGTAGAATAAAACTTGAACACAAATTCTCAAAAATAATACGTTTATTTATTCAGACGTGTTTCAACGACAAAGTTTTCATCTTTAGTGATCTATGAGCTATAATAACTAAATTATAACGTTCCGCAAAATTTTTATATTGATATTTTTATTCATTTTGGAGTTATATTTTGTTTTTATAAAAAAACAAAATGGCGGACAGACGGTTTTAGGAAGAACGTGTTTCTTTATAACATATGTTTATATAAAGTTTTTTTATTTCTTTTGACATCTAATACTAGCTCTCGAAGTTTGGTAAAATATATTTATTAACACCAAGTTAGATTAGCCAATTATATCATTTTAGAGAATATCTCAGGGAAGAAAAGACAGTCTAATTAATTATCGTGTTAATAATAATTTAATTGATATTTTTGTAACTATAGAACCAAATGAATGAAAACATAATTTTATTACACAAAATAAATAAATAAAAAATAAAATAAAATTGTTTTGTTGAATCGTTTTAAATTCAAAGAGGTTTTAATTCATATCAATTTACACATTAAAAAGTAGTTATTGTGGAGTTTGTTTTGTTTTATTTATTGTTTTTTGGTCAGGTAAAAACTTTTTGTGAAAAAGACTTAACTTTTTTTCATTTTGAACGACTATTTATTTTGTTTCGTTGACTTCGGAGCTCGTGCTCTGGCTCCTGGTCGAGTGTAATAACTGTTTTGAGTAGCCGTCGTTTTATGACGGAATATAAAATTAACTTGAGCATACATCACTCTGCCTGGTTGTAAAGAATTTTATTACGATTGGTACACACGTTTTGCCTAAACTGCGTAACAATCATAAAGATGAAATGCCAAATGGTCGAGTTAAAACAGAACATCTTTCCCCCTCGTCCAGGTAATAAATTACCAAAAGTCGAATGAATCGTTTAAAATAAGTTCTGAACTTGTACGTATTGCCAAAAGTAAGAAATACTGCTCGGTTTTTAAAGAGAACCAATGCAATCCCTAGACACCAGGGCTTATTTGTAGCAATCTTTTCAAAACCCCCACATCTTATTATACAATTTAATCTTAAAGTTATATTGACTTTGGCCGTGAATTTAATCTTAGTATTTTGCTCTGCTTAATATTGTAGTACAGTGCATCAGATTAAAACAAGAGTGTTGTTTCGTGTTAGCTAATTTATTAAATATTACTTCTAAATCTACCAATTTAAGTATTTTTAAACTAATTTTGTTGACGGTAATATATGTATTAATAATATGTCCAGTAGTCTCAATTTATACTTTTGATAAAGGCTTTTAAATTAGACGGAAATATAAAGCATTTTTATTTTCATTTTCTTGATTTACAAATAACCTATTTTGGTATTTATTAAAGTTGTACAGTGATACAAAACTGGTGCCTTTTTTCCTCTTTTTATAAGCAAAAAATCTCTCAGTCATCTTCGCCTTCTAAAAAATGAAGAAAAGAACATAAAATAAATACCGCTAGCTCTGGGATACTCTATTTGTAGCGTCTGTTTGCTTAAAGAGACCTCATAAGAAAGATGAAAGAGGTGGATTTCTCCCAACACTATATAATGAAAGGTGTAGATCCACCCTCGGATTGCCACTTCCGTACTCACTATGATTGAGCCCCGAGGGGAAAAAGTGATAGAAATTATTTTAGTGGGTACCATTGGTATACACGTCTTAGTCCCGTGTGATTGTTTTTATCACGAGAGTTTTAACTATAATTTTGTTAATAAATATCTATAAACCTACTTAATGATTCTGTTTGATCTTTGCTACATAGATAGCTATGTAATTTGTTTGTGGTTTACAAATGACAGCGGTTTGCATTGTCAGTCTTGGCATTGTCAGCCCCTCCCCCTCCCCGTCATTTCGCTATCATTAACCGATTGAATTCACTGACAAAGGTTTATTTTCTAAAGAGACCGAGAAAATTTTTCTATCAAACCTTTTAACTTAGCGTTTACGTCTTCATAATGATTCCCAGGACGTTTACGAACTGTACTTTTTTAATCAACAAAAGGGAAAATAACTTTTATTTTCTGACATTCATTTGTAGGTAATTAAAATAATTTTAAAAAACAATATATTGTTTTCTTTCACACACGTATAGACAAAACAAAAGCAAGATCTAAAGGACTAACAATATGTCCTGTGATATGAACTATAGTTCTTATCAGGATAATAGATGAATCTGCGAGGTCAACGCGTTCAGGGTCTACTATTGCATACAAATCTTTCCAGAAGTGTCAGTTTAGTAAATGCTTGATATGTTTTTATATGCTGTACAAAAATGAAATTAGATAAGTTATTTTAGGAATTACTTGACCATTTATTTACGATATTTGATGGTTAGTGTATCTAACAATAAAAAAATACAAAAGTCTCCCATGTGTAAGGTTAGGATTACATTAACATTTCATAGTAATTATACGGCTACTCTACGGTAGCATAAATATCACACTGTTTAGAACTTATTACAAAGTTTCATAAACAAAATATATCGTACGCATTTACATTTAGACAGAAACTATACGTGAAAAATCAAGTTTACAACTAAGCTTTATTAAGTATACATAATCACATCTTTTCAAATAAAATGTAATTACGATATTAACGTATTTATACAGGGTGTTTCTGAATAAGGCGACAAACTTCTTTAGTTAGTTCCTTACATAAGAATAATTACTGCAATAATTAGTGTACATTACTGTAGTGTTTTTATTATTGTTTCTTTGAATTCTGATTTTTTTTTTTACCTTCTAACTTAATCTTAGGTGTTGTAGACAACTACCAAGAAATTAGTTTTCAGTTTTGTTTTCAATAACTCAATTTTCCTTTGACTTATACACGAAATAAATTTTTTAAAATTATTTATAGTTAAAAGATGAAACTTTTTGTCTTTTGCAATTTTTTTTGTAATATTAATGTTTTTCGAGATATTTAACAATACAAATTTTAAATGGCCACATTTTGATAATAATACAAATACAGTTTCCTTCAAATACTTCCTAAAATACAATGTTTTTTTTGTAAAAATACAAAATGGCGGATTGTTTGAAAACAAAGCGTTTTAGGATACATGTTGATAAAAGTTTTTTTATTTATTTTTATGTAAGTAACTCACTCCAGAAGTTTAGCGTCATATTTCAGAAACACCCTATGTAATTTTGTTAATATTGTACTTACTTTTTATTTGAAAAGATGTGATTTATGGGGAAAATTATTCATATTAATTTACCTCTCTCACAAATTCATGTATGCTTTGGAAACTAAATAGCTGGATTTTTAATACTCTATCAAATTAATTGAATTTTTTTCCAAGGCAATTTGTTTAAAAGTTTAGGACCAATAAATGAAAATTATGTTTTTAAACAAAATCTATTTTCCTTTTGTCGTCTTATATCTATTTTAGTGGAAAGTGTAAATGAGAGATTTTGGTCATATTTTAACATTATTTCCTCCCACCATTTTATAGATGAACTTTAAATCTAAAAATTTAAATGTAGCTAGTATAAAAAATACACAAAATTACTTTTTTTTTATCGAAACCGACCATAATGATTTGATTAAATTTTGCTATAATATAACTTCTAAGCAACGGAAGAAAATGTATGGGTCACCATCCTCCCCAAAAAATGTCGATTTGCGAGTTATCGGTTAAACACCATAATTATAGAAGACACCATTTCTCAAAATCAATTGTATAGATTTTGTTCAAAATATGATGAAAATATTAATATTCCATACCAATGTGCTAAATCTCAAGAAGAAAATAGTGTTTAAAATTATTGGCAAAAACATAAATGAATTTTGGTTGTCGTCATTAAAAACTCGATGGCAATCAAATATGATGTAAGTTTATACAGAATTTACGGCACTAGCAAATCAATTTTAGGATCTATTTAAATCAGTTTTTTTTTTTTTTTTTATTTAAAGTAGATGGGGACTTCTATAAAGTAGAATAGAGATGTTTTCGACAAGATAGGGACTGGTATCACGAAATATTTCCAATATGTTATATATTTTTTGAAGTCAATTGTAAATAAACTCGTTTACTTTGAATTAACTTGCTCACAGAAAGGATCCACTCTAGTAGCAAAGGTAAAGCCAGAAGTAGTACAACAAACAATATCGTTTTGAGCGGGGTATGGCTGCTGTTTGGAGCAAGGGTAGCTATTCTTCCTGCTTTCCGTTGTGCTAGCAGCGTCCATCTAGGTAACCTGCTATAGGCTCTACCATGTTCTTACTCAAGCGACCAGCTGTGTTTGTGCCTTTACGCATCAACGGTTGCACAGTATTGTTATGATTAATTAGATATTATCGAAATTAACGACAATGTTTCGAGTTTTCGAAACGTTAAGCTGACGAAATGTCGTAAATCAAAAGCTTTGATAATGGTGATATATCTTAGACTCGAGTCACTCCGAACAAAAGTAAAAATTACGATAAGATAATAAATAAGATATTCTGTAACTCTTAAATGTAATAAATTTGCACGGTTTTCAACACGGAAGTCATTTTTATTATAGTTTATGTCATTTCTTTAAAATTTGAATTATTATGTTTTCTTTGTTGAACGAATTGGACACGCCTTTCCACGTGTAACATATTATTAGTACTATCCATATTTTCGTTCATTATGAGAGTGGTAGAATGGTGTTTAAGGTGATTACAAAAAAGCGTTTGAAAACAACGCTTTTTCGAAGCATTACACAATTGTTGATAGCTTTTGGTAGCAGAAGTAAGGTAAATCAGTTGAAAATATTTATACCTATTTGTAATAGACTTTTTTTCTTTTACTACGTTTTAAATTTAAAAAATATATATATTGTTATAAGGTCGTTAACTAGAATAATACTTAGCAACACTTGGTTAATAATACTTAGCAACCATTTTGCATTATTATATGTACATCGCCAATTTTACAAATTTACTTGTTACAGGATCAAAATAGGTCCTTGATGAAAGGAAACTATCGGCGAGTTTCAAATAGCCAATATTTTGAAATTTCGTGACCATTTATTAATCATATTCGAGGAAGACGAAGAGTAAACCCTATTTTACAACCTAAATTTGACTAATATTGAACTATTATTACTGAAGTTTTTATTGTAAAATTTAACACAAAATTTCTTTTTAGTGTCTTATATCGTAGAAAATACATTTTGATATCTTTGTTTGCATATTTTAAAGAACGTGGTACGAAGTTTGGGTGAAACATTATCCTCATAAAACTTTTTTTAATGTTATCTGTCGCCATTTTGAAATGTATTGATATATTTCTTTGGTTGAAATCCAAAACCTACATATCTAAATAAAATATGATTAAAATTACGATCTCTAGAGCTTTTTATGTACCGGCTGGCCCACCGAAAACGACATAAGTTATATATATGTTTTATCATAAGTAAATTAATTTGTTTAAAAATTATACATACATTTTATTTTCAAGCAGAAAGTTGTATTTCTTCCTTGCAACACCACCACTTCAACCCTTATAGATCAGAAATTAACTCTTTTTTTTTTTTTTTTTTTTTTTTTTTTACTTCAGGGGTCGAGTAGCACATCAATTTAAAGTTCGTTTAAATCTCCCTTGTACATTTTCTCACATTTTAGGTTCTGTAGGTAAAATCAAGGACCCTTATAATTTCAAGCGCAAGTCTGTCTGTAAATCACAACCAGTCTACACTGATAATATGATAAATCATATATTTATCATATTTTGCATTTAAATTCTTACTCTTAAAAAATATAGTGGTAAAAAAAAATTTTTTTTAATTAAAAAAAGGCAAAACTGTGTAGTTGAGAAATTTAATTTTTGTAAATATGTGCGGGATAACAAATAAATCTAGAAGTTATTCTGATTACCAATTTGTATCTTTATTTGGCGAATATATATGTTGGATTAGGCCGCTTAAAAGACTTTAACTTTATAAAAATAACTGTCCCCCCTATATCCCTACGGATACTTTAGCACAGGTTTAACAGTTTTATTTAAATTTCAAGTATATGACGTTGGTAAAACCATAATATTATTTAAAAAATTCTGAAATAAATCTCTAAACTTTACTAAGATTAAAATAAACATTTCCAAAATTTACAGCAGGCACATAAAAACTAAGTATAAAAATAGTTATGGTTTTACTACACATGCTTTAACTCATAAAGTAGAGAGAATGTTTTTTTATGTGACTCATATTATTTATAGAAACATTCCAATGAAGAAAAAGAGGTGTAGTAGCTATAGTAGGACTGCTACTTTTAAAAATTAGGTTAGTAGATGGTTGGGAAAAACGGAAGAAAAGCGGCCAGGAAATCTGTTCTTTTTTCTAAAAATAACTTTTCAACCGAACGTTAATAAACCAGAAATGGGTGTGAAGTTTTATAATGAATATAAAATAGAACAAGTTTTCCTCATTAGAGTGAGATTAACTTTGATAATAGTTTATCGTTGCACGTGTTTAGGTACTGGAATTAGTTTATTCATACTTTGTAAACTCTGTTGACAAGATACATTAAAGCTGTTGTTTTAGTTATTTCATATATTACTGAATATTAGAGATCTTTTTCAGTTTATCCGCTTTCGTTAAGTAGTTTTTCGAATATTTTTCATTATTGTCATGTAAATTTAATAATTTTCTATAACTATTTTAGTGAAATTCTTAATAAGGATAAAATAAGCAATAAGCTACAGTTTCAAATGTATTTATTAACTTATTTAGCTACAATTGTTTCGCCTTGCGGCATCTACGGGCTAATGGTAATAGTAAGCCTAAACAAAGTTAACAGTACAGAGAGACAGGTCCGGAAGTAACACAATGGAAGGGATAGCTGGAAAACCCAAGCAGGTAGGAAGGGGAATGGTTAACATGTTACACTATTGGTTTAAGAAGTGGTGAAGAGTTTAATAAAATTTGATCATTTAAATTAAAAGTAGGTTTATGTAATATAGATCTATTTATTTCTAAGCATTCTTAGAAACCTACTTTTAATTTAAATGATCAAATTTTATTAAACTCTTCACCACTTCTTAAACCAATAGTGTAACATGTTAACTGTTAACCATTCCCCTTCCTACCTGCTTGGGTTTTCCAGCTATCCCTTCCATTGTGTTAATTCCGGACCTGTCTCTCTGTACTGTTAACTTTGTTTAGGCTTACTATTACCATTAGCCCGTAGATGCCGCAAGGCGAAACAATTGTAGCTAAATAAGTTAATAAATACATTTGAAACTGTAGCTTAGTGCTTATTTTATCCTTATTATGGAGTTTCAACAAGTAGTTACTGCTGTTACAGTTAAATTAAATTCTTAATATTTATGGTGGCTTAGATTAATTTAATATAATTTTGATATTGCAATTATTTTACCTTTATTTATTGTATTAAATGTTGAGCTTGACTTATGAGAAAAATTATACAGTATAACAAACACACAGAACACAATTCTCATAAAAAATACGCCTAAGTATCAGACGCGTTTCAACGACAAGGTCGTCCTCTTCAGTCATACACGAGCTACACCAATCAAACTATAACTCAATTTATAGTTATAGTTATAACACATGTTATAGTTTGATTGGTGTAGCTCGTGTATCACTGAAGAGGACGACCTTGTCGTTGAAACGCGTCTGATACTTAGGCGTATTTTTTATGTGAATTGTGTTCTGTGTGTTTGTTATACTGTATTTTGTTTATTGTACTTTTCAAAATGTTGATGTCTTATTTAAATTGTATTTTATATTTAATTTGTATGTGTACTTTAATTTTTTTTTAAATAAACAAGCAAAAACCAGACAAATTTTGATATTTTTGTTTGCATATAATAGTTTTGAAGCTCTCGTACTCGAAGAAAAGTAATTTTTACGGTGGTATTCGTAGTCTGTCATGTGTTTTCTAAGCCGTAGTCTAAAGGCATATTTTTGTCACATCTTCATATTTTTTTCCCTTCGTCTGATTCCTTTCAATAAAATAATAATAATAACACTGTCTTCTTCGTGGACTGATAGTCAGAAATCTCCGGACGGATTCCAACAAACCAACTGATAACAAGATGATTGACATCCACTGACATCTCTCTAGTGGAGATGGCCCGGTTTTTGTCAAAACTAAGAAGAAGAGTAAATGGACCCCAACCCTCGTAGACACGAAGACGAGCGCGCTAACACCCTATAGCTATAGCAGGAGCTGAATTATCACAACATCAAGCAAATTTGCCTTTAATCTCAACCAGGTGGATAGTGGACTACGCTGCACAGCTTTGCTGAACGCGTATCTAGGTAACCGAAAACCTTACTGCCCATATTCCAAGATATGTTTACATTAACAATATGTTTTATTATAGATTTTTTAACTCAGAATACGAAGGTGCAGTCATAATTGAATTAATCTATATATAACCATAAAGCAGATTTTAAGAGGTAAAGTGCTAATAATCCAATGGACACCTTTCTAATTGAAAGTTTTATTGAATTTAAAAATATATGAATAAAAATTACGCATGATACAAAACATAATTAGTTTTTTCTTCTGTTGTTTATTTTATAATCTGGAAACGAATTAATAAGAAAATATATTTAAAAAAATGAAATAAAGATAAATCAATTAGGATAAAAACTTAATTTTTTAATAAGGTGAAGGATCACAAAAGTTTATGGATCATAGTTTCATAGCAGCTAAACCCATATCATTGTTTGTCACTGTCCCCATCCTCATTGCTGAAGAGTTCTCTTTGGTCACATACTGGACGGGGACTTATTAATAAACATCCAAACTATCATTTGTACAATAACACAATTTACATTATCAACATTACCTATTTATATATGAATAGAGGAGGAAGTACTACTTTTAAGCTGAAGTATTTGAAAACAGCCAGTCACAATCGATAGGTACATAGGAGTACCCTGGAAATTAAAAATGTACGTAAAATTAAAAGCAAGGTTCCAAGAAGTAAGATCTTAACTGCTTGTAAGCGGTTTTCTAGGCAGTGTAATATTTCTTCCCCTTGTTTTTAAACTTTCGGTCATCATCACTTTATACAAAAAGAAGATAAAATAACGACCCTTAGCTCTCGAATAATCTAATAGTGTCAGGGTAGGAAGAGAACAAAAGTCGGTCAAGAGAGAATAGTTAAAAGTGAGGGATGTAACCAATACACGAAAAAGTTGTAGATTCATATAGGGTCACTTGAAATTGTGTCCTTGTGGGGACATTGTAATATGGAGAACTACAAAAGTCTACTGTTATATCCTGTGGTACAGCGCACTATTATAATATTAATGTCAGTTTATATAGTGTATTTGGTCATTCACCATTATCTGTGTATATTAAATTAATACACGGTGTTTCGAAAGTGTGGATCAACTCACGCCATCAAGTAAAAACCCGAAAGGACGAATATAGCTCAAGTCTGTGCTAGGAACTAAAACTATAGTAACTTATGAAAGAACCCAGCGCTAAATCTAAGACTTGAGATGTTAAAATAACTGATCAGGGAAACAGACTAACACAAGTTGGTGTAACTGGTATTGAACATATATTGTGTTAATGTTGATTTATTTTGACTTGAAGTTCTCCTAATCACATGAGTACCGTATATGGTGTTGGTTATTTTACTGCTCAGGATTAACTTTAATCTTGTAGTTGCTAGTATTAATTTTAAGCTATGTTGGTCATTTACTTGTTTTATATGTTAAGTTTATCACTTGATCGTGAGTTGATCCACACTCTCGATAAATTGTGAATTAATTTCATATTCACAAATAATGTCAAATATTAGGAAAAATTGTATTAAATATGCTGAACAATGAACGTTAATAAATAACTTTAAACATATAAAAATATATTATTATCAACCGTGACCTTCAATAAAGAAATAGGTCAGAAGAGGTTTTCTTAGAAGGTGTTCTCTGTAAACCATTTTAACGTGTAAGATCGAGTTCAACATTTATCGATTGATTCTATTTAATAAAGTCTTAATGAATCACTCTGCTGACGCCCTCCTTAACTTACGTGTATTTATAGTTTCGGAAAGAGTTTGTCATAAGTGATAATCTTAATAAGACGAGCTGTCATCTTAATAAGACAGCTGATATGTTGTCATGATGTTGCGAGAATTTATTTTGTAATTGTGGATTGTAGAATAGTTACATGTTGCTTATATGTATAGATTACCAACGAGCTATAGGCTTATACAAGTTGTCCTAGAAACAGGAACACTTGAATATCTCTGTAGGAACACAGTTTTCGTAAAAAGCTTAAGTTGAAGGATTTTTTGACAGAAGAATTAAACTTTGGTTTCTACGGAGACCTCGTCTTGAAAGTTATGTTTATGTCAAATCAAAAATTTCAAATGAAAACCCTGATTTTGTGTGCTAGAAATTGAATATATGGAAACTTTTACGTTTAGATATGTTATAGGATAAAATTTAGAGAGGACAAATTTATTTTTCACCAAAGCACGTTAGAGGAATAATTGCGTCGAAGCGCCTTCAAAATTAAATTGAAGTACTTTGACCAATGATTTAATAAAATCTTCATACCTTTTTTTAATTCTCCTTCCAAGCAAGATTTTCAATACCATTGGATAAAAACCTGTTTCATAGTTTTGGCAAAACAGTGGTTTGACCTTGAAATTGCGTTTAAAAGTTCAAGTAGATATACAATTATATAGCCTCTGATTAGAAATTAACGTTTCTTGTTATGTACACTTCTACAAAATTAAAATTTTCTAATTGGCATTTTAACTTTAGGGATCTCTTCACTGATCAAAGTCAATACCTTACTTTGATTTTTAAGGTACTTCGATGCTGTATGTTCTAGTAGTGTTTTCTACTAAATTTTTCTCACAATCTGAGTTTTCAGTCAAAACCTTAAATGTTTACCTTTGAAGTTTTTTCACGTAAACTCCGTTTTGGTGAAAAACTCACATATTGATACACCTGGTATATAAAAATGGTGACCGGAAGGTCAATAAGGCATGTATAAGTGTGTGTATTAATGGTTTTATAGTTAGGTATCTCACAAGAAGCTGTGTAATTGATACTATAGTTATTTAAAAAAAAATCTATTCTGGGGTAATTTAAGGAAATGATTTTAAGTAATTGATTCTTTTCTATACCAATATGTTTTCTGAATTTAATATTCAAAAGGAATTGTTGCTTTTCCCTGACGAAATTGCTTTATTTCTAACGTGTGAGAATTAGAAATGGTTTATAATAGGGCGACTCACGCTATATCGAACTTAAAAAGTAGATTACCCTACTCTCTATATATAAATAAAACCAACATGTTATTTTTACTACGACCCTTTGAGCTAAAAATCATTTACCTTAAAATTATATAGATAGTGTGGTAGATATTTATCAAATGGGATTGACACTACGGCTACAATTGAGAAAGTACATTATTTTTAATATTTGGGTGTGTTTTTAATTACTAATGAATTTTGACAAAGGAAGAAATATTAAATAGATTTTACAAAAGTTCTTATTTAAAGAAAGACGTCCCTGAAGTCCGTATTTTTATCATTGCAATTTGATTTTTAGTAAGAATGAAGTTGATATATAGAAACAACCGACGAAATAATGTCTTTGTGCTTATGTATCGTCTTTACTGGAGGACCAGTAAAACAAATTGATTGTTGATTGGTTGAGGATGTTAAATAAACTGCCAATAAAATGCTGCAGCTTGCGATTCAAAAAGAAAGATTGAAATTATCCAAAGCACACGACAGAGATTTCGCAGTATAATATCCTCTGAGTTAGGAGTTGCCGATGGAATAAGCAAAATTACCAACAAAATTGAGAAAGAAAAACAGATAATTAATGACATAATTTTCCCTCAAAATACCTAAAAAGATAAATTATGAAGGTAAACCATTTTATAAGTATTTAATTAACCAATAACGGAAAATAATAACTATAGACCAAGTGACTAAGAAATGTACAACAACATAAAAGAGTTTCTGTATGTTAGTAAACATAGATTATTATATTTAAAAAAATATAAAATTATGTTTTGTTTTTCTTTGTATCATCAATTTGTATAAAATGGTTTCTTTATATTTGTTCTTGAAAATTATAAAATGAAACTTAAATCTAACTTCTAATCAATATGAACTATACTGGTATCTAATTATAAATTACAATCTAATTAAAAGTTATATTTAATTATTACTGTACAGAAACATTTTATTTTAAGTTTACTAACTATTAGCAGGTATTTTTATTTAAATCATTAAGTTAACAATAAGTGTTTAAATGGAGTTAGTATATAATATTAATCAGATTTTTGTTTATCTAATTCGATTAGTTTATCTCCTTCCAAAGTCTGAATAGCATATTTGGTCACTAGCCTATTGTTTTACAATATAATAAGTTTGATTTTTATATTTTTTATATTTATATATTCTAACGATAATTATTTTATTATAATTTCAGAAATATTATATAAATCAAAATTATGAATTATTTAGTCTTACCTTGGATTGTCAACATATAAGGAAAGTTATTAATGATGAAGTCCAAATATACTCTTTAACATTAGCTCTGAAATATCTAATTTTATTTGAATTTATTTTCCAATTGCTTTTGTGTTTTAATTTACACTATTTGCTCAGGGGGAGCTCTTTAATGAACAATTAATACAGTGAGTGAAATTTTAATAATACAGATAATTGCAATTTTAACAATTTAGTTTCCAATTAAAGTCTATAATAATTAGTACAATACCAAATCCACTTTTGTTGTATTCCTTTGTAAGAAATCCAGTGCTGATAGTTGAGTGAAGAACTTTCACTTTATTACTGGTTAATGATGTTCACCAAACACTACACTGTACTATGTGATTTATCAATAAAATGATTCACTTCAAATTACCATGAAGATGCACTCAACACTTTGTAGATGTACCTCTTTAGTACTGCAACGAAGATTACTAAAGTGTTAAATACTTTTACTTTGTAAAAACAAACACGGTTAAAACATACGTGTTAAAAAAACAATTATTACTTTACTATTACTAAACTGGAATTATAACTTATAGGAAATACTAATTTCTACATTAGGAATACTTTTGGCTTTACTTCGCCGACCCCTATGCTGTGAGTTTCTCCCCAAGACTCTCTATATAATTTTTACTTTGTCGATGCTAAAAAATACTTATTCCCTCTCTCTTAATTTACTTTAACCAATGAACGTAAGCAGCTACTTTTTGTCAGCCAATCAAATTTTAATGTTTCAAAATTGTGACAGTTTAGAAAACTATTGTCCCGTAATATTTTATGAGTTTTGTGTGTGATTGTCCTTAAGTTTCTAATATTATAGTTATTTATGACTTAATTGCCTACAATGATTCTGGGTCTAATTTAAGTGTTTTTCTCTTTTTTTCCTTTATAATTGTGAATGGTGTTCTGACTGATTTATAACATATTCCCCTAACGCTTCACCTTTGTCGGCTATCATAAAACGTTTAACATGTGTCCAACAAATGTATCTATTTCTATATATTTTTTTAAAATATTAGACCATTACTGGAAAGCTTATTGATTTCGTTATAATATTCCCTACTTAAATTTTTGTCGTATTTTCACGACCACTGTTCCTGAAAGTCTCTATTTTCAGATCATTTGGTCTCTACAATGTCTCTATTGTGACCACATTGAGATGTATATGATTATCCGTTTTGTGTCGTCCCCCGTTATCATACTTTGTCAGACAGTGTTTTACGGATCTTTCATAAAAACGTATCTTATATTTATAATGTCAAATATTTTGGCCTAAGATTCAAAACCAAACGAATTGGTCTTCTTTTAAACAAAAAAAGTTTTGAGAGTTTTTGGTAAAAATCATAAAAAACAAGTATTTTATATCTCTAAACCAGCTTAGAGATCATTTTGGTGAAATAATTAAAATCACAAGGCTAACAGAATTGTGATTTGGAAGTAGCCTAATTTGATAAAAAAATAAACTGAATCTTGACAGCAATTATTTAGTCAAATACGATTATGACGAGTTTTCAACATGAGATGAGCGTAGCGAGTGTAAGGTTTAACAAGGGACACGAACGCGTTCTACCGTAACAAGTATTAAACAAAATCACAATTTAATCTGAACAACCGCGTGGCTCACTAGGGCTGAACTACCGAGTAGAGATTCGATTTAGAAACACTGTTCCGTTGGTTTATAAATATCACAGTTCCATCATATTGTGTTTATACTAGTAAAAATGCTCTTTGTACCTGATTATTTTCCGAAGATATTTTTACTATTAAGGCAACACTGTAGCCAACACCTAAGTGAAAGGAGATATCTATCATGTGTCATCACATGTGTTCCAAAAATTAATCAATGTTTACAAAAGACCAATTCAACACAAAATGAGAGCAACTCAATTATTGTTGACAGAGATGCATTTTTCGATAATTGAGGAAAAGGTAAAATGTGTTTAATTTAATTAATTAACACATTAATTAGCGCGTTTTTTGCTAAACGAACAAATTGATGTGATTGTACTGTTAATCATCAATATGGACGACTCGAAAGTTGTAAACTGTTGAATTATGCCACTACATAAATTTGTATTTCTATTTCATAATAGAGTCTTCATCCTTTTGTCTTATCAGGAGGAAACTGATCAAAGCAGCCGTCTATATGCCACTTTCTTATCGATGAATTGATGTTATAGGCGGCAGTTTGTTCAATAACATCCAAAGTATAATTTGCAAAAAATAAAATTAAAAAATATGTTTGTCAATCTCGAACCTAATGATATTTATAATATTACATTTTCATTCCACCTCATTCAAAATCTTACAATAAACAAATTCAATCAAATAAACTTTAGGTGAAATAAAGGAATCCTTTAGGCTATGTCCTTCTTATTCTTTAGGGATTTCTTTCAAAGCGAAAAAAGAAATACAAATGCATTACCGAAATTAACCAAATTACCAGTATTACCCAATAGTAAAAAATAAAATTACATATATTTTTTAAATTGAATAAATTTGCCAAAAATAAAATTTTAAATACAAAAAAATATAAGAAAAACAAAGCAACTTATCATAGGAACATAAACGTAAATATTATTGAATCTATAATCTAGATATATCTTATTATTATTAGGAACAATCTATAATTCAATATATTATACATTGACTTAAATCAAACCATTCAGGTATTAATTCCCAGTTATAGACACACCCTTCCATTTACTCGCATCAATATTCCTTAATTTTAAACTCAGTCACGTTTACAAGGCACAAGCCCAGGGTATATAAAAAACATAATCTCCCCCTTCTCTACTTTGAAAATTTCCTTAGAAAGAAAGAATATTATTGTGGAGTTAAATATTTAAATTTTCAAGCGATAAAAAAACCAATTCTCTAAATATTTTGAGAAAAATTTGTATCATTATTTTTTTGAATGATTTTACAATTTTGATGTTGGTAATACTGTTAATGTAAAGTTAATCTTGAATAAAGGACTTGAAAATCAAAACAATTAGTAAGAGAGTAGCGTTCAGTAAGGTTGTCTGACTAAAGGTCAGGTTATGAAACAACAAAGACAAAAAAAGTTTGTAAGGTGAAGTGTTTGAATCGTAGCAATGGTTTTTTGTTTAACAAAATTATACATTAAAATATTCCAAATTCAAGTTGCCAGAGTAAAAATCTGAAATGCGTGCAAGTGATTTTCTAGCTATGTATCACAGACAAGAGAGTATATAAATGGACAGGTTTTATTTGAGCTGTGGAGTTTGGGTGCGCAGTGGGTCTAGGCGTGGTCTAAGCAGCAGTGAGGTGGTGGGGGAAGCGGTCGCTTCAGTCTGTGTTGGGTGTTGGTACCAACAACGATATCTGCAAGACCGCTGGATCGTGGACAGTAGTCGGCGCCTACTGTTACCCCTACAATGTCTCTGTCCCCACGCGGCTTCGAACTACAAACTTATACCTCCCTTCCATGCGCAGCTCACAGCTCAGATGAAACCTGTCCATTTATAAGTTATTATCTGGGTCAGTCGGAGCACCATGTCTTTCTGATGTTTTAACCAATCGTTGTGCGCGCCTTCAATTTGAACTATTGCGACGCATACAATAGTGGTGGGTTAATTGAATAAAAAAAAATTCTTATTTTAATAGTTCACTTATATTACAATATTTAATTATTTAAAAAGTACAAAAAGAAATAGAATATACCTATTGTGTTCCAGTTGCGTCTTTTATTTATTGAATATTAAACACTTATTCGTAAAATTTCTAACTGAATAAGTTGTACTAAATTAAGAATTCAGTAGTTATTTATTCCAATCATTTGAAACCTTTGATATAGATTTATGTTATTATTCATAAATAATTATTCATTGAATTTTTATTTCTATTTCCCTCGTGATTTTATTACTTACTTTGTATTTTAATTTATAAATAGAAATACAAAATCAATTTTCAGTTCCCATAAAAATTACGAGCTGTTATTCTGGTTAAATCTATTCTGGTTTTAAAGTTATTTGATAATGATGTATTATTCATATTAATAACACGGTTTAATTTTTCAACTTTTCTCTATAAAACAACGAATACACAACATTTGCAACTCCAGAAATCAATTGATAAACGGGAGTTAATTTATACACTCGAAACGTCGTATGTTAGTTATAATTTACACAAAAGATGGCAATTGTCTGATTAAACCATATTAAATCTATTTGTATGTAGATTTTATTATCTCAGACATTATGTTAGTATGTTTTAAAAAATAATTTTGAGGAAAATATGATATTAAAATACATTTAATTAAAAAACAATAAAAACAAATGTTTTAACATTTTGAATAGGAATAATATAAATCATTGGATTTAATGAATTGCATTTAATAATATCCCTGTTCAATCGCAAAATAATTTCTTCTATTATTAAAAGTATTTAATTTGTGATTCTGTGCTAACAAATAAGAAAATTTGTAGAACGTTCTCGGTCCATTTATTAATTATATATATTACAAACATAAATGTACATTAATAGAAGTTTCCACTATTATTTTGATTACTTTATGTTTGTAACTGCAAACAAAGGTAACTAATTAGGAACGTAATCTCGTTGTAGATTAGGAAATATAACGAGTAATCCTTGACCATAGATGCTACTAATGAATTGTCATGTTAAAATATTCACAGATGTATAACATCTGTCCGTTTTATTTTCTATGAGTTCAGCAGTAGCTTATATACATGTAATGGATTAGAAGGTTTTATTAATGTATGCGCTGTTTTAAATCTCCTTATATTGTAGGTGAAGTGTGGAAAATACAATTTTGTAGTTTTATTATGAGGGTAAAGTTTCGAGTACGTAGGAAATTGTGGTTATTTCTAAAAGTAAGTTTGATAATATTTGTAATATTAATTAAATTGAAGTTAAACATAAAAACTTCCCTGTAGTTATTTGGTAATACTGCAATAGATGATTTGAATCGCAATAGGTAGACAGTTTTAATTTTAACTGTTAGAGGAAGAAAAGAACATAAAATACAAATCTCAAGCCCTCGAATACTTTAATAGCGTCAGAGTCAAGAGAGAACAATATTTGGTCAAGGGAAACCTGATAGGAAAGATAAAAGTTTAATCTACCCAATATAACATGAAAAAAGTTGTAAATCCAGCTACTATTACCTCGGGATTGCTACGCCCGTACTCACTGTAATAAAGCCCATGGGAGATTTTACTTTTCAATACTTAAGTAAATACAGAAAGCGCAAACTCCTTTATTATAATAAAAGCAACTGTTTTATATTGTGAAAACCATTTTCCCAATCGTACTTTAACTAATAAGTAGGCTAACACCTACATTTGACTAAATTCCTATGATCAAATCTATTATTACTAATGTTTTTTTTTTTAATTTTGAGGTTTTAGTAATAATTCATTTATATTATGACGTTATGTGTTTGTTTCATAACACATCCATACAAGTAATGCGAGTGGGAGACAGCACTAAGAACAATCCCTACAATAGCCTCGATAAAAACCATAATAAAAACCCGATAAAGAGTATAAAAACCATTATACATATCTGTCTATATAACTTAGTGATATTCATCTATAGAGTCTTAATTTTTTCGAATGATTTTGGTCAGTTTAAAGGCGAAAAATTCTCGGTCATATAAAAGGGGAAAATACAAATAAAATAAAAGAATCCTAGCCCTCTATTACTCAAACGTCACGGACGGAAGATACAGGCCAGATGGGAAAGATGTGAGAAAAGTATCTAACCCAAAACTGCATGAAAAACAGTGTAGATCCAGCTAGGGTCTCTCAGGATTGCCAATATCGTACTCGTTATAAGTGAGCTCCTGAGGATGCCAGTTAGAATTAAATCATCACAAAACAAAGTTGAGATAAGTTCGCGTCACTCGTACAGTTATTGCGATTCCACTCCACCTTTAGTTTTAACAATTTAATCCTGAACTGTAAATAATAGAGATTATTACCACAAGGAAGCAAAAATTCGTCAAGAAAAGTGAGTAGCCAATTATAATTGGCCAAGATTCTCGAAACCTAAAATACGGCGACGGAAAATCGATCTGTTGAAACCCACAATGAGCCAAAAAAAAAATTTTTATTTTTATTCGTGAAATATAATTTTTATATACGCTAGGCTTTGTTATTTCCATATACTGTACCTATCTATTTGAACTAAATTTAATCAATTTTAAATGCCTCATTTTGTATTTGTTTCGACGTACACAGTCGTCATCCTCAGGTGTAGATTTGTTAATCAATATAAACAGTAACAACAGACAATATAATACATATGTTTAGTCGAGGCAACGTTATTGAAATTAGTAATAGTTGTAGCCACAGTAATTTTGTTCGTCCTGCTCTGCTTCTACCAGATAACTTCAATAAGACATTTTTTTGAGAGGTATAGTTATATTTTTATGTCATCAGAGTTTAGGTTTTATGAGAGACAGTTAGTTGCAACGTCTATGTACAGTTAGTTCTACAATTGTACTACAAGTGTATTTCAAAAAATTAAGTAAATTTCTTTTTTGTTATGCAGCGTAGTTTTTAATCATCTAGGGAGTCAATATGAAAACAAGTGAAAAGATTTAATAGAAATATTTACTCAATCTTGTTAAAGTAAAAAAGTTTCATAACAATGTCTAATGAATTCATTCAATTCAATTCATAAAATTCAATCGGTTAATGACATCGGAGTGATGAGAAGGGGAGTGGGGACAATGCCAAGGGTGTCACCGCAAACCACTGTCTTAGTAAACCATAAACAAATTACAAATCCATTCATCACGCAAACATTAAATATTGTAAGGTTTTCTATCTGTTATTAGAGAATTTCTAATGCTTATACTGTAACTTCTTTATATTGATAAATACGTACAGAGTATTTAAGTTTTTAAAATGTTGATGCCAGTTAAAATAAAATTACGCTAAAACAGAGTGGAGATAAATTCGCCCCATTCATTCCGCTGTTCCTTTCGTTTGCCCTCGTCAACTGTAAATTTTACGATTATACAGACCAATTTACATATAGATTCAAAAGTTATGTTGACTTAGGATCGTGTATTAAAAGTGAGCAGTTATTATATCAATTGTGATTGTTAGCGATCATACTTTTGGAATGGCGCATATCTAAACGAAAATATCCCAGACAATGAATTTTCACTGCCTTAAATCAACCGCCGGTTGTGGGTTTAGGCCTGCTAGACAGTTATTCAATCGGATAATGTGTGGTCAGCTAATCGACTTGCCGTCACCGTTTTTCTAGTGCTTATGACCAGAACTCCTTAATAATCGTAGCTCTCCACGTTCGTGACGATGCTGAGTCAACACTAACTTTTGTTTACCTCCCTCACGGAAAGAACTCAGGATTTCTTACGCACCAAGCGAGAAAGCTAACCTCTGAACTAACCGGGGGCTATTGAGCGAAAGGAGTAGAAACTGGAATAAATGTGCAGGTAAAGGTAGATTAGGGTCGAATTCTCGACGTCGTGTCTAGCGAAATACATTATTGGATACCAGATTAACTGTATGTAAGGATGGCTTACGTGTAAGGGCAGGTATACATGATTACATTTATATTCTTCTTTTTCATTCATTAATCAATACTCTCTTGTGTTACACACAACAAAACAACTGCGTAAAAGGTCAGGTGGGATTAGTTTGTTTTTATTTTTAATTACATGGATTTTGCTGCCAACAAATTGATCAGTGACTGAGTGAGATCTAGCATGGCGTCAATACTTGATGATCCAATCAAGTATTTCAATCAATCAGTGTGTTTGAAGTATACCCAGTAAATTGAACAGTTCAATTGTTTATATAGAACGAAATATTTATATACTTCTATAATTTTTGTAATAAACATAGTTCTCCTTCTATTAGGGCTGTGCAAGAAAGTGATTTATGGAACCATTTACAAACTTGTCACTTTCTTATGGTCATTAAAGATAAAATGATCCAGGGAATTTATTCAACAGCCAAAATATAATTTGTAGAAAACAAAGTTAAATTGTCAATATACTTAATGATTTTTTTTTGTATAAGAGGGAAACACTTCAAGTTGTAGTACTTAAAAACAGTTAATCATAGTGATGATTTTTGTTTTCTACATTTATAAATTGCTGTTTGTTTGTTTTTTTGTTTTTTTTTAAATTCGGCTTTGAATAGATCTGTAAATGTTCAGTGATTCACGGACAATCCCCAAAGTTGCCAAGCACTCGTCCTAATAGGCTTATCTTTTGGCCTACCTAACTACCCATTACATTTCAATCCCACATCTTTCAGTTGTTTTATCCCTGAGGTGAGCGTGGAAGCGGTTGATCCCTCTATTATATCTGTAGAATACATTTTTCGAAATATTTTGTTATTATTTACGTACTCAGATGTTCCTAGTAATACAGAATGCAAATTGATGTTTTATTTGTCGAGAAATATCAGTTTATATGTGTTCAGAGTTTAACAAAGGTATTTGAAACGCCTTTGTTTTTATGTTTGTATAGTGTAAATGGATGTAAAGATTGTGATCATAATATATGTGTAGTGAGCATAATTTGGTCATATGATACTTTTTTAACTGATAAATAAAACTAGATTTGGAGGTATCATTTCAAACCAACTGAAAATATAAAATCGGAAATCTCTGATCATTTAATTTTTTTTTTTTTTTTTTTTAATACACGTAAACTTTGCGTTATTAAATGTAGAGTTAATGTCCAATAAGACTTTAAATTAGTATGTGAGAGAATACTTCGGTGTGTTCTTTACAGAACCGATCCATTTCTTTCATATCTCAAATTAACATACATGGAAGGAAGCCAGTAGAGATGTACAACACTAGTAATTTTAATGACTTGGACCATTTCGTTTAAATGTCGTTCATCGTTCATCAATGACGTCATTTGTATTCTGGGTTTGCTGTTGTTTAGTTGTGATGACGTCCCTGCAACATTCCTCTCCCCCTCCCTCCACTGGGTCCTGTACCATTTCTCACATGTGTTCTCGATATATTAATTATTCGAGTTCGATATCCTCTTTTTCTTTTTTTATACGGTGATAATGATGACCGAGAGGTTTTTCGCCTTTAATAAACAAGAAAAATAAAATTTAATTTAAATTCCTAAAACAAATAATTATCATTAGAAAGGATAACATTAATTATGGACACAGGCCGATTCATCCAAGGGTTTTCCAATCTGCTTCTGAATTGTATATTTGTTTTGTATATACATTAGATTCTGTAAAATCCCTGTTATCACACAATGTGGTCTATACTGTTTGTAGTGGTTTTGAGATATTCGACTTATTATTGGTATAGTTTATTTACACAGTTGCCTTATATATAAAAATGAATGCACGACGTTCGAGAGTCGCCTAGGACCATGTTGAAAACTGAAACTACACGTTTAAAAACCCAGAGTTAAAACAAGGATTACGCGGTCAAAATAACTAATTATATATAAACGGGATCAGGAAAACCTAAAAAGCAACAGAAGTACACAACACAAGAAATGATAAAAACAAGGTTGTACCGAGATCCAACACTGGCCAACTAATCAACAGGAGCTAGGCAACAGTTAACTAACGTTACGTTACCTACCTAACGGGTTTTTCGGGGTAAAAACCTTTTGTCCCCTTTCTCACGAGTTTAACGTCTAACGTTGTAATTACTTCATGTGGAGAATTAACCGTACTTTAAAATAGAATAATTTTTATTTTCAATTTTGAATTTAGTTTTTAACGGAAACCACAGTGACCTTAATTTCCACTTATATTTGCTTGATAGGATTTTATATATGAGGCTTAATTTACTTTTTGATTATAAACTTTTTTCTTCAATGTATTATTTTTGCCTCAATTTATGATTTGGAGCAATATTTATCTTCGTCGGTATCTACTAAAATCTAATCGCATATATATATATATATATATATATATATATATATATATATATATATATATATATATATTGTTTACCAATTCTTATGTTTTCAGGTCTTTTTTTGTCTCGTCAATGTACTTGGTGTTTCATTTTTTAGATAAATCAGCAACTGATAACTTTTGGTAAATGGCTTCGTATATTTTTAAACTTATGTTTTAACGGATGTGTTAATGAGAAATAGAATCCAATGTTTTTGTGCATCATTTATTTTTAATTATATATCATATATTATGTATATAAATTTCATTAAATGATACAAGTTCGTATGCATTCTCTGACATATTTATTATACCTGTTGACATTTTCAACGTATCGTAACTTAAATAATTAGTCCAGTTATATTGAGAAGAGGTAAAATATTTTAATGACTTGAGTTAACCTCATTTCGAACGTCATCTGCAAATGCATAATATTCCTTCAATTTACAATGAGAATGCATTTCATATCAGAGGTTGCATTTAACTGATTATTGGTGGAAATTAATTATTTTGACTTTGTCTCGTTTGATTGGATAGTATGGAATTGTTGTACCGGGCGTTCAAAAACAAGTTATAATTTAAGTTGTTCTTTCTCTAATATTGTTTTAAGCCTGTCTTTGCCAGACGTATGTAATAGTTGAAGTTTGAATACATTTGGTCTCTAATCCTTTTTTTATATTAAAATAATAACCATAATGTTGCATTTACAAATTATATCAGTTCATTTAGTTTTACTTGGGTTTTCGCCTTTTTTAATTAGTTGAAACAACATATCAGTGAAAAGCTTTGGTGGATTTACACTAAAAAGCTGGACTTTTATAAATTGGACGTACAAACTCTATCGATTTTATGGTCCAAGTCCTTTACTGCATGTCAAATATTCTGGAAAGTATCCATGTAGTATTTTAAACCTTAAATTATCTCTGTTAAACGTAAAGGGCTTAATGACCGATGACTATTCATAATTATGATCAATAATAGGAAGATTAAAATGATTAATAATAAAATATTAATTAACAATAATTGATTAATGTTGGAAGAAAATTTCGATATGTAACATTTTACTTTTCTAATTTTATGTTTTTATTAATAAACTTACTAGTTCTAATTGAAACAAAAGCAAACTTTTCAAAACTGGCTTTCAAAGCAAACTAATATTTAATAATATCAACGGATTCAACATTTAATATATACATGCAACTACAAATGATTAAAAGTATCCTCTTAAGCTTAACACAGACAATATTACTGGCCGTAAATCGTAGCCTTTTACACATTTCAAGGTTTAATGTTTTTTTATTCTTTATTTTGGGGCAAGGAAGCTCCACGTAAAATTACACCTATCTATGTCACTCGGAAATATACAAAAACCTCTGGAATGAACCTTGAACAGACAAACCTCATTGAGATATTGTATAATATAGATTGAAAAATAATTAAGTAGTTTTCTTAAAATATGAAAAGTTTAATACCCGTTAACAATAAATTTAACAACACGTCCTATAGCGGCAAGTATTCAGGATGGCCACGAGGTGGACGAGTAATAAATAACCTTTGTGCGGAAACTCTAAGATGTTCCACTACGTTTCTGCTACGCTTTGAGTGGTGAATTCTTCCAACTCTTCAATGTGAATCAGCTTTATAAACTACATCTTGTGACACTTTGGAGCCACGGTTTTGCGTTCCCTTTGTTGCAGTCCAGGTCGTTGCAGGTTGTATTAAGGGCTTCAATTGTTACCGACCTGTGATGAATAACTCAACGTAGTGTGTGTTTTCTGATGAGAGTAGTGAAGTGCTCGATAGCACTTGTGTCGAGTCCCCTCATTGTATTTAGTTGATTTAATTTACCGTAGTTTTCTAAATTATTATATTAAGTTTACGGCATTCTCGGTATTCTCGTGAAGGTCTATTGAATATCTCACCACCGCTGTAGATATTTCTATAAGTACGTTGTAATAAGTTATGACTCTTACATCACCTTTAATACGTTCGCGTTGTGTGCAGTTAGTTTTATAATTAAGTAACCACAAGCCAGCTCACAATCTGAACTCGAGACATTAATAAGAAAAATCTGATGTTTTCAGTTTCGACATACAGTGGCCTTAGGTGGCATCGGCACCACTACGTTGCATGGACTGTACTTGTCATTGACTAAGTCATCATCTTCAGATGTTTACTTGTACAAAGGCTTTGTGTAACTAAGCCATAAATAAATGACAATGTTGTATGAGGTCGTGTCCCAATGTGTTATATAACTTTTAAACTAGAAGGGAGTAGGTAGAATATCGATTGTCGGTTTATTTTATGTTTAGATCTTACTTTTTTTTGCGTGTAAAAAACTATTTATTAGCATTCAACTCCACACCAATAAATGATTTTTTTAAAGAGTGAAAACTTCCTTTGGCGCGTTTTTGCCGAGAACTGAACCGTCACGCTCTGGTCGGTTACGCTGAATCGGGTTTACTCGGCTCCCCTCGAAATCAAGCGCGCTCGGTTCGGTGACGCATTTAATCGTCTATCAGCCACGGCTGCAGTCTCGGCTGCAGTCGTCATCAGCCACGTTTACTGTCCGATAAGGATTCCATCGTTCCAATGTTATTGCATATGATCACTGTAATATTTGAGTGTTTACAATTGGTGCTGCATTTTACTAATAGTGAAAAATTTATTTCAGGTAACTTCTCGAATTTCTCCAATCATTAATAAATCAGTATGAACTTTAATGTACATGTATTTATTTCTTGCTTTTCGTGGCGTAAGGCTTCCTAACCTTACGTATTATACGCCATCATATATAAGTTGTAACTCAAATTTTTTTAAAGTAATGCCGTACCGAGTATTACCTCATTTTAATCGTCTTGTATAATAAAAATTAACTCCCTGAACTATAGATCGCTATATTATTTCATTCCAAAATGGCAACCGGTTAAATATTTTAAAAAATTCAATGTTTAATGAATATAATTATTTAAGGACAATATTAATGAGAAACAATTATTACAGCAAAGACTATTGTTGTTTTATTCAAGTTTGACAAAGAAGCTGAATTACCCTAAAATTTTAATTTTAATCTCAACATTTAGTTTTCAGAGCTAAAGTGTTTAATAATTAATTGTTTAAAATTGGTTTATGTATTGCTGGTTGAATGGTGGTCAACCTTTTTAGAAATGCATTAATTTCTTACGCTATTCTTCAGATTATGAAAGAGGTTATTTTACTAGAGTTAGTTCTAAAGTAAATCGGATTTTTTTATTTTTTAATATTTGACCGGCCGCCATTTTATATTGGAGTACAATAGCGACCTCTATTATTGCATAATTATTATTCTTTACTAAAGAACAACTACTCGAAGAACCCATTTCGAAGTAAGTGTGAATATACCTTTAACGCCAAATAATAGTTTGTCTACACCAAAAACATTTTGAAAGTTTCAGCCTTCTACCTTTACTAGTTTAAACATTATTTAACGATCCTGAGACTTCATCACACATTATATATAATTACAAACATTTCAACTTAAGTCATCCCATACATCGATTTTTCTCTCCTACCGGTTTCGCATCATCAACGTGTCAGCATATTCAGGGTTGATCCACTACTGCTTCGTCGAAGTCTTTTTTTACATAAAGATTCAGTACTCAATTCACCGGCGACCTAACAGGACGAAAAGTGTATGTCGTATGCATCTGTAATGAGTGTTTGTGTATGTATGTGTTCTGTAGTGTTTTGATTAAAAAATGACTTTTACGAAGAAGTAGCGGATCAATCCTGAAGATGCTGACATGTTGATGCGGTGAAATCAGTAGGAGAGAACAATCCGTGTTTGGGATGACTTAAGTTGAAATATTTGTAATTATATATATATATATATATATTATCCATACGATAAATGCTAATATTTATAAGCTGATATGTAAAAAAATCACTCAAAATATTTTTTAGTGGCTACGATCCAGTACACATTTCTCATTTCTTTGTTTATAGCACTTCTGTAATGGCTCATTTTCCTTACAATAATTAATAAATAAATAACACGAATTTAATTTAGTTATATTAAATGTGTAATGTATATACTGTAGTTAATATTCCAATAACTATATTAAAATTAATTACCGATTTTCTTTACGTACTAAATGTTGTTGTTTTTTTGTTACAGGTATGTAATCACAATAGAGAGAAGATCTTGGAACACGTATGTAATAGTTATATATGTAACACCTCTTCTCACCCCACCCTCATATTGTAACTCTGCTATTATACGATAGCGATAATAATTTTTGTTTACCTTAAACTTTTACATAAAGAAACAAATATATTTAAAATTAATAAACAAAAAATTGTTGTTGAATAAATGAAACTTAGATACATTTATAATATCGAGATTATCATTTTTTTTTATACAGTTTAAACATTAGTTAATTTTAAAATATTAACATTTACTTAAAATCGTAGTATTTTTAGCTACAATGAAATATTTAAATCTTCTAAATTATAAAGGGTCGCTAAAGAGAAACTTGCACGTCCCTGTAATTTTGTTATTATTTTAGATAGGGTACACGGTTTTCTGTAATCTTTTTGAAGTACGGTTTTTGACTGCTTCGATCATGGAACGGTTTGACATGGCCACATTTTTCAACTTTAAACATCGAAGGTTTAATCGAGAGAGTTAAGTTTTTCAATTGTGGCGGTGATACATCATTTCTAAAAAGAACTAAGAGACAAGATGACCTCTTTTACACCGTAACTTAAATTTAAGAAGGAACGATTTTTGATTTAAAAAAAAAACTAAATGTATAATATTTTTGCTTAACGGCAAGAATTTAATATTTTATTTCAATTTTGATTCGTCTCACGAAGAAATTTAAATGACGTATCATATGACCATAGATCCTATTTTGAGTCGCCACCACCGCACTAAGGGGACAAACATTCAAAATAGTTCCCCTCTTCCTAGACAAGATTCTCAAATAGTAATACTGTTGAGGTGGGGAAGATCGTAACAGTACATTAACGGCAGCCGCCATTGTAGTTACAGTGGTACCCAAATATTGTTATTCGCATAATTTTCTTGTCTCATCGAGCCCTTTAAAATAATGTATCAAGTGACCATAATGTGTCTCATTTGAAATGGTTAACATTCTCCTGCCCTCTAGGAGAAGCTCCTCAGAGGCTCACTATAGTGAGAGCATGCGTGACAATTCCGAGGTACCTTGCTGGAAGTACACAGTTTATATCTAATCTTGTGTTAGACCTCTCTCTTTCATCTTTTCTATCAGTTCTCTTTTGTTAACTTTCAACTCTGATGCTATTGGAGTTAGCGATGTTGATACTCGGGTAAAATGGATAATCGAATTAATCGGTTTCAAATGATTTCAATACTCGTATTATTATTTCGAAATCGAGTATCTGCGCAGAATGATTTTGCGCATCGGATTCTAACTCAGCTTTGCCAATCAGATTGTTTTAGATACCTACACTTTTGCGTTCTATCTTTTAGACTGATCCACCAAGTATTTATTTTTTAAAACAATATGTGATTGACACTTGTAATACGTAATTAAATGTTATCCTGCCTCGACACAAATTCAGTAATTTAACGTAAGTACAATATTATTACCAACATTAATAATTTAGTTGATATTTAAAATAAGTTAATTTACTATATTTTTAATAAAGATGGTAACCTATTAATATTTATTTAAATATAAATAATAACAATTAAATAATAATTTAATTTACTTTTTGTTAATGTGGAAATAAATGAATATTATTGTTATTTTAAATTGAACTTGTTACCGAATCTAAATCATTTTACCTCAAAATCGTGATGTTTAATTAATGTGTAGTGTAAAATCAGCTTAGAAACCAAAGTAGAAACACTGAGCATTTTATTTCGAATTGACACAACACTAACGAATATCGTTGTCCGAGGATTTTATTTCGAATTCATACTCGCACATTACCTCCTTGTTCCTAGTTACGAGGATTTTGTCCGAATATTTTAATACGAAACCGATGATTTTGATACTCGTATTCACCCCAATTCGAACTCACACATCACTAATTGGAGTATTCGTGGACTAGGTGTTTTTATTTTTGCTACAGACGATGATAACCAAGAGGTTTAGGTTTTTAAACGTCAAGGTAAAAAAAAGGATTAGTACAAAGAAAATTGACGCAAACCGTGTTTCGCTATCTTAATTAATAACAAAATAAAGTGAGTGTGGGCGTGCCAGTTTGTTTTCAACCACCCTGTGGGTGTATAAGACGATTTTATTGTATTCTTTCTTTAAAAAGTTAAAAAAGTTACAGTCAAGTGCGTTTTATGTTTTGCTATCTCTGATAGCCCTTTACAAACTACTAAAACCATGAATATAAAATTCTGGCGTTTTGTTATGAAAGCTCCAGCTAAACAAAGCAGTTTCGCCTTGGCAGGTGCAAAACGACTGAAGTGATCTTTTTGTGTGACAGTTTGCAGTTGGTACTTGTTAAAAGAGTCACTGTGTGGAGTGGACCTTATGTGAAGGGACGAGAACAAAGCGTCCTTCATCTTCCCCGCTTGTAAGCGTCTTTCCTGGATTCTTCCAATATTTTAACAACTTCCTTTTATAAATGAGATTATCCCTTAGTACTTATGCTGAAATGAATATTTGGCTGTAGACTATAATGTCACCTACGTCAGTTGAGTGTTGGTACGATCTAACAAACAACTATTCCATTATACCGTATCTATCTGGAATTAGGCAATTTGGAAATTAAATTGATTTCCAGATACCTATTAAACATGAAATAAACATTTGCAACAAATTGGTTTAATAAAACAGACAAATATGTAAAATAAAATATCAATTACAGAGTTATCAACGAAACAATGCTAATTACTTACTGACGTTGTTTAATTAATTATCCATAGCTTTAAATATGTTTTTACGATAACATTAAAATATATATATATATATATATATATATATATATATAAATAAAATACCAACTTCAGAGTTATCAAGGAACATTGGTAATTACTTAGAGATTAATTATGCATCAAGATTCAACGTTCCAATATGTTTTTACGATAACATTTAAATTGTTTTTTAAAAATAAATAGTTCATTCACCCTGTGGTATAGTTTATATATTGAATATTGACGGATATTTAACGTTAGTCACTTTAGAAGATATAACTTCTTTAAAAATGTTTAATTCAACAAAACATGTTAATTTTTTGTTCTATCGTTTCACGTCCTTTATCTTTCTACTCATATACTTTTCTCATTTTTCACTCATGCCACAAATTATGTTTCTTTCGTAATTAAAAGATGAAATGAGTGTTACGAAATGGACATGGATACACTTTCTTTAGAATGATTATTGGATTATGAAATTATTTCTATTAGATAATTTATGTTTACAATTTAAAATTCTTTAATTTAGAAATGAATGGCAGGGTCAGTTATTTTAGGCCAATAATGTAGCCTATACAATTTTGTATCAGGACAAGGTTATTTTGTTTGTTAACTTTGACAAATAAAATATAGTAGTATTTCAAATTCATATGTGTAAGTATTGTTTTGGCATTTATTTATTAATTATTATTGTTGTTGTTTTTATGCCTTTTTTAAAAAAAGAAATCTTTATCAAATTTGGTTCAACAATTTTCCATTATTAAATGAATTTAGGAACAAGCCAAATCTATCAAAAGGAACATATCTCAAATAGCGATTGATATTAAAAAATATATATAAAAACAATTTACAATATTTTACCTTCAATTTGTAGGTTTTACTAAGCTCAATTGAAATTGGTATTGGGTTAAATATAACTTGCGTGTTTTTTTTTCCTTTTTCTTGAAGCTCCAAAAGGAAATATGCCCTATTTAAATTTAAACCTAATATAAATATGCAATTTTTTTTTGAGATTTCACCTTCTATGAATCATATTTGTATCAGACAAACCAGACATTTTGTTAAACTTTTTTTGTACCCACATCTCGAAGAAAGTTTTACGTCTATATTTTCTTAACACAATTTTTTCACTTTATGTGTAAAGTAAAAAAGTAAACATTTTAAAATATGTACAGTATTCGATTCTTTAGCTACTTCTGTTAGGACTACATGTTCCTCTCTTCCACTAACATCAACAAAGAGAAATGATTTACGGGGTGGTTTACTCCTTATATTGTTGTGTTACGTAACATACATTCAGTAGAATCACATTCAGTGATAGTAAATATATCCTTTGTAAAACGAACCTTAACTCAACCTTGGTTCTAGTGACATAGTAAACAATCCGACTACTGTTTATATACAGGGTGATTGAAAAACAGGTATGACCGCTGTTTTATTTGATCAGTATAAAAGTATAAAAGTTACAAGCAAACGTTAAAGGGTAACCCTCCAGGATTTTTATTACCAGTAGAGGTATTACCAATTTATTTTGACTTTTATTCTTGGGTATTTTTCGATATATTCAACAGTTTAGGAACTACAGACACTTAAATGTTTCAAAAATTCGGAAATTCAATTTATTTCCAGAGATGATTTTTCTCATTTTTCAAAACCAAATTCAGGTGAAATTTAAACTAGAGCTAGAGTTAAAGGTGTAATAACACTAGGCCTACTGTTATTTTTATTTGTTCTGTAGGCTGAGGAATAACAGAGTTATCAATAGAAAACAAAACACATAATATTCTGGTAATTGTATAGAACCTTCACTGCTCTTCATTATTATTAAATGCATTATACTTTGTGCATTAAGGAAAAATTTGATTATTAAGTATTTACGAATATATAAATTCATAATATTATTCTGTTAATATATTTATGAATATCTTATTCACAAGGTCTAATACACAGTAATAACTACGACTGGTCTAAGTGTTCTAAAGAATTGCCAGAAAAGTTCAATAAAAAGAAGTTGGTAAAATCGCTTCTTCGAAAAATTTCAACATAATATTTCAAAACTGCTTTTGCATTTCTTAGTCCTGCCACGTGTGTAAGAAACAAAATGCTGCTTTTCAAACTTTTAATATTTTTGTATACATTACAGTCTATTCATGTTACAATTTTAAACTCGCTTCAACTCCTAAACGGTTAAGGATATCCAAAAACTACCCAAGAATAAATAAGTCTTAAAATAATGTGTTTTATCCAAGAAAGGAGTTCTGATAAGAAAATTTAGAGCTGTCCGCCATATTGGTAAAATGGTGGGTGATATGGAATATTTGGTAATAACTCTAGTATTAATTCAAAACATCTTCGCGAGTTACTTATTAATGTTTTTGTAGCTTTTGTACTTCATATAAAACACCGGCCACACCTGTTTTAATCATCCTGTATACAAGTTACTTGAATGTTATATAAAATTTGAAAGAAAATATCGTAAAACAAACAGTGTAACTATGTAAAAAAAATAGTATATGTCATCACTTGGACCAAAAGTGAAGCTTGTTAATATAAGCTCAAGTTTAACTTGAAAATGAGGGAGGATCGAAAAGCTTTTATGGATCCTAGTGGTGAACTATATTTTTCGTTATAGTGCAATAAATATAAGAAAACAATTTCACAAAAAACTAAAATGTTATAACCTATTTACCTTCAAAAGTTTGTAAAAGTTAGACACATTTGCAGCTATTACAGGCAGTTTAGTTTGTGTTAGTGGTACTTATTTGTAAAATCGATGGTAACAGCTGTTTTACCGACTTCAAAAAAGGAGGAGGTTTTGTATTCTACCTGAAAATGTTTTTTTTAATGTATGTCCGCGTATATTTCCGGAACGGTTTAAAAGATTTCATTGGGGGTGGTCTCATTTGAAAGGGTTATCTCCCGAGATGGTCCCGTTTCATTACTGACTTGATTGAGCCAGTACTTGGCCAGTAGTGGAAAAAAAATGCCAAAATAACGCCTGACTGACACAGGCTAGTTGGAAATATTTTTATTTAATATTGATAAAATAACATTTGAATAAAATGCAAGCATGTTATTATAGTATGTGTTCATGTTAACTAACCCCTACTTCTACGACATTTTTACCAGTACTGGGAAAATAAATTTTTAAAAAAGACTGACCTAAAAGAAAAACATACTAAAAATATATAAATAATATTTTTTTTTACGATAAAGTTCCGACTACATAATAATTATATTATAAAATATAAGCTACTAGTTGTAACAGAACACAAATGAGTAACAAAAATAACTGTTTATATCTTGCTTTTTTTTTTGAAGTCAACGCCATGATCGTTGAAGCAATGAACTCTTTATACCATATGCCCAATCAATCGTAGCGTCGATTTAAAAAAAAAAAGCAAGATATAAACAGTTGTTTTTGTTTCTGTTACAACTAGTAGTTTAAATTTTATGAATATAATTATTATGAAGTCGCAACTGTTATTGAAAAATATTATTTATAATTTTTTTTAGTTCGTTTTTTATGAAGTCGGTCTATTTTTTTTTTTTTTTTTTTTTTTTTTTTTTTTTTAATGTTTATCGGTTGTTTTTATAGATTCTTTACAATCGTTAATTAATTCGTATAAACGAACAGCTGACGACCTCGACCTCAGCTGATGTTTTTAGGTCCTAGGACTAAAAACAACAACTTTAGCATCTCAATGCATGTATTGAAAACAGCTGTTTCTGAAGCAGTATGACGAAAATAATTTATTATATATTTTTGTAACCCTATAAAACTGAATATGGTTTTAATTCAAATAAGTAAACACGTGAAAACGTAGTAACCAATGTAGTTTTTTAAATTTCTTTCTCAGACAGTAACTGTTTTGTATATTCATTGTAGATCATCGTTCGGCTTAATTTCAAAACATGGTAATCATAAATTCTATAACAATTGGCACACACGTTTCATCGTAAATGCCTGAGTAACATACAAACATCCAAATGCCAAATGTTCGAGTGAAAATAGTACCTCTCTTCGCTTAGTGATTTTATTTACCCAAAATACGAAGTATATAGTAAGTTTGGTAATCACAATAAACTTCGACCTACGTTTTTAACAAATCTTCACCTTTCATGGCCTCAGAAAAAAAAGAAAAGATTTTCACAAGCCGTCTGCGCCCCATCGTCGTTGTCACTGCGTCTGTTAGTACGATAGTACGAAAGTGTCAAAATACATTTGAATTATTTTTGTTCATATCTTATGTTATTTAACTTATATATACGAACATTCAAGAATAGAAAAATCTAATGAATATGTCAAATTTGACTGTTTTCAGTAATTTAACAATAACTACTAGTTTTCTTTCTTGAATTTCATGTTTTATTGAACAGTACTTTTCTTACCTCCCCAGTTTATTGATAAGGGTAATTTTGGACCTTTGTTTTTTACTGATCTTCCCATTTCATTTTCTCAGGATAAATAAAACGTGATTTTTGGCAGTTAAAGTGTTCAAGGTCGTTATCATCATTGTTGTCTGTACTACAAGTCTGGGCTACAAAATAAGATAGGAACATGATATTTGGTATAGGGAGCGTATAGTGTTCTCATTTAGAACAATATTGAAATTCAGAAAAATTGATTATAAATGGCGTCCATTTGAAGAAGTTTTTTTCCCCATACTCCATTTATAACACGTCTAAATTGGATATAAAATTTCAGATTTCATTTCCGAAACTTGGCAAATAATAAAGTTATTGTAAAAATTGTAATTTATAACCTTGACCTCTTAAAATATGTGATATATAATTACTATATCCTGTAGGGTCGATTCACCGATACGAGTAGACAGTGGAGGCTTCGAGACACGCCAGTACCGACCAATTGACACGTGTAGCGCCTGTAGGGTCGAGTCACAGATACGAGTGGACAGTGGAGGCTTCGAGACACGCCAGTACCGACCAATTGACACGTGTAGCGCCTGTAGGGTCGAGTCACCGATACGAGTAGACAGTGGACGCTTCGAGACACGCCAGTACCGACCAATTGACACGTGTAGCGCCTGTAGGGTCGAGTCACAGATACGAGTGGACAGTGGAGGCTTCGAGACACGCCAGTACCGACCAATTGACACGTGTAGCGCCTGTAGGGTCGAGACGAGTAGACAGTGGACGCTTCGAAACACGCCAGTACCGACCAATTGACACGTGTAGCGCCTGTAGGGTCGAGTCACCGATACGAGTAGACAGTGGACGCTTCGAGACACGCCAGTACCGACCAATTGACACGTGTAGCGCCTGTAGGGTCGAGTCACCGATACGAGTAGACAGTGGACGCTTCGAGACACGCCAGTACCGACCAATTGACACGTGTAGCGCCTGTAGGGTCGAGTCACAGATACGAGTGGACAGTGGAGGCTTCGAGACACGCCAGTACCGACCAATTGACACGTGTAGCGCCTGTAGGGTCGAGACGAGTAGACAGTGGACGCTTCGAAACACGCCAGTACCGACCAATTGACACGTGTAGCGCCTGTAGGGTCGAGTCACCGATACGAGTAGACAGTGGACGCTTCGAGACACGCCAGTACCGACCAATTGACACGTGTAGCGCCTGTAGGGTCGAGTCACCGATACGAGTAGACAGTGGACGCTTCGAGACACGCCAGTACCGACCAATTGACACGTGTAGCTCCTGTAGGGTCGTGTCACCGATACGAGTAGACAGTGGAGGCTTCGAGACACGCCAGTACCGACCAATTAACACGTGTAGCGCCTGTAGGGTCGAGTAACCGATACGAGTGGACAGTGGAGGCTTCGAGGCACGTCAGTACCGACCAATTGACACGTGTAGCGCCTGTAGGGTCGAGTCACCGATACGAGTGGACAGTGGACGCTTCGAGACACGCCAGTACCGACCAATTGACACGTGTAGCGCCTGTAGGGTCGAGTCACCGATACGAGTGGACAGTGGAGGCTTCGAGACACGCCAGTACCGACCAATTGACACGTGTAGCGCCTGTAGGGTCGAGTCACCGATACGAGTGGACAGTGGACACTTCGAGACACGCCAATACCGACCAATTGACACGTGTAGCGCCTGTAGGGTCGAGTAACCGATACGAGTGGACAGTGGAGGCTTCGAGACACGCCAGTACCGACCAATTGACACGTGTAGCGCCTGTAGGGTCGAGTCACCGATACGAGTGGACAGTGGAGGCTTCGAGGCACGTCAGTACCGACCAATTGACATGTGTAGCGAGAAGTCAAGAAAATATTGATGTACACTATTATAAGGTTCAGAAAACCTTTGTAATAACTGTTTTAAACAAACTTACCCTAATGAGCAAAGCCCCTTTATCTATCAGTATAATTTAACATTTTCTGCAAGGCCCAAGAAACCAACTTCTGTGAAACAATCTAAATATTCCATTGTACGACGAGAGTGATTGAGTGCTGTGATATACTCCCTAGAGACCGTAAATTAAGAGGTGAAAAATGTTTGAAGTTGTTTCACAATTTTCAAACAAAAATAACATTATAAAATTAGGTAGGTTTTAAAAATTTCCCACATTTCTACAGTTCAAACACATTTGTTTTATAATAAATAGGAGTAATTTATGTTCGTTAGTTTAAATTTTCTGAACTGTAAACGGGCTAACATATATAATTATCTGAAAGGATTCATTTTTACATGCAGCGTTTAGTTAATGAACCTTTTGAAATTAATTAGTTTATAATTAATTAACTGATATAGACAACATTGCTGTAAATTAATGTGTGCAATTAATTTGAATGTAACCACTAGTACATAGTGATTAGTCTCTGTGTATCTTGATTACATTGTATTTTTAAAGTTACTTGGTAAAGATGGATTATTCATGTGTTCATATGAGACATTTGACATCATTTGTGTATATAAAAATGAATACAGGATACGAATTAGAAAGATGTAAAGATGATACACTGCAAAAAATTTAAAAAACGAAAACTAAATGGTTCTTAATATGTAAAGCTAACGGATAATCCTATTCAGCGAAGGACTAACCCCGTTATGGCTTTCGTTAATAAAACTGAATTTAAAATTTAAATAGTTATTCTTCTATTTTAAATAAGGTTGAAATTGCTGCTTGAATCCCAAGTGGGTGTAATAATCTCCTACTAAACTTTTGAATGTTGGGGCAAAAGACTGTTCTCCCCGATAAATAGTTAGGACACTCTATCTTGGCACTACTCTTTTAACGGTCAGTTGTTTGCTTATTTTTGTCTAGTTCAATATTGTGTCTAGTGTTTTTGTTTTTTAGTGTTTAGTTTTATTTTCACAGCTCAGGCCTATATGGCCATAGGCTTGGCGTTTTTTTCTCTATTTATGTTCTGGGTTTTTCACTTGATTTATATTTCATAAACTTCGTGTATTAGTTTTTATGTACACAAATTATGGAAAATATACGATTAAACGATATTAATTATGATGATTACAGTTTACAAAAGCATCATTACCTAACATATTCAGATACTAGTTTGAAGTGAGTAGTGTGTACTAGTAGTTTTGTAATGTCTATATGTAGTTAGAATTAGGGATAACAAATAGTATCAGTCTCCGAGCCCTGCAGGTCGACTACCAAGTAGCCATATTGGACCAAATTGTGAGGTAAGCTAGACGTGTGTTCTGATAATTTTATCTGTTGAGAAACGTTCGTTATCAGACTCTCCGAGCCCTGCATGTCGACTACCAAGTAGCCATACTGAACCGATTTGTGAGGTAAGCTAGACGTGTGTTCTGATAATGTTATCTGTTGAGAAACGTTCGTTATCAGACTCTCCGAGCCCTGCAGGTCGACTACCAAGTAGCCATACTGAACCAATTTCTGAGGTAAGCTAGACGTGTGTTCTGATAATGTTATCTGTTGAGAAACGTTCGTTATCAGAGTCTCCGAGCCCTGCATGTCGACTACCAAGTAGCCACACTGAACCAATTTTTGAGGTAAGCTAGACGTGTGTTCTGATAATGTTATCTGTTGAGAAACGTTCGTTATCAGACTCTCCGAGCCCTGCAGGTCGACTACCAAGTAGCCATACTGAACCAATTTCTGAGGTAAGCTAGACGTGTGTTCTGATAATTTTATCTGTTGAGAAACGTTCGTTATCAGACTCTCCGAGCCCTGCATGTCGACTACCAAGTAGCCATACTGAACCAATTTTTAAGGGTAAGCTAGACGTGTGTTCTGATAATGTTATCTGTTGAGAAACGTTCGTTATCAGACTCTCCGAGCCCTGCAGGTCGACTACCAAGTAGCCATACTGAACCAATTTTTGAGGTAAGCTAGACGTGTGTTCTGATAATTTTATCTGTTGAGAAACGTTCGTTATCAGACTCTCCGAGCCCTGCATGTCGACTACCAAGTAGCCATACTGAACCAATTTGTGAGGTAAGCTAGACGTGTGTTCTGATAATGTTATCTGTTGAGAAACGTTCGTTATCAGACTCTCTGAGCCCTGCAGGTCGACTACCAAGTAGCCATACTGAACCAATTTTTGAGGTAAGCTAGACGTGTGTTCTGATAATGTTATCTGTTGAGAAACGTTCGTTATCAGAGTCTCCGAGCCCTGCATGTCGACTACCAAGTAGCCATACTGAACCAATTTGTGAGGTAAGCTAGACGTGTGTTCTGATAATGTTATCTGTTGAGAAACGTTCGTTATCAGAGTCTCCGAGCACTGCAGGTCGACTACCAAGTAGCCGTACTGAACCAATTTGTGAGGTAAGCTAGACGTGTGTTCTGATAATTTTATCTGTTGAGAAACGTTCGTTATCAGAGTCTCCGAGCCCTGCATGTCGACTACCAAGTAGCCATACTGAACCGATTTGTGAGGTAAGCTAGACGTGTGTTCTGATAATGTTATCTGTTGAGAAACGTTCGTTATCAGACTCTCCGAGCCCTGCAGGTCGACTACCAAGTAGCCATACTGAACCAATTTTTGAGGTAAGCTAGACGTGTGTTCTGATAATGTTATCTGTTGAGAAACGTTCGTTATCAGACTCTCCGAGCCCTGCAGGTCGACTACCAAGTAGCCATACTGAACCAATTTCTGAGGTAAGCTAGACGTGTGTTCTGATAATTTTATCTGTTGAGAAACGTTCGTTATCAGACTCTCCGAGCCCTGCATGTCGACTACCAAGTAGCCATACTGAACCAATTTTTGAGGTAAGCTAGACGTGTGTTCTGATAATGTTATCTGTTGAGAAACGTTCGTTATCAGACTCTCCGAGCCCTGCAGGTCGACTACCAAGTAGCCATACTGAACCAATTTTTGAGGTAAGCTAGACGTGTGTTCTGATAATGTTATCTGTTGAGAAACGTTCGTTATCAGACTCTCCGAGCCCTGCAGGTCGACTACCAAGTAGCCATACTGAACCAATTTTTGAGGTAAGCTAGACGTGTGTTCTGATAATGTTATCTGTTGAGAAACGTTCGTTATCAGAGTCTCCGAGCCCTGCATGTCGACTACCAAGTAGCCATACTGAACCAATTTGTGAGGTAAGCTAGACGTATGTTCTGATAATTTTATCTGTTGAGAAACGTTCGTTATAGTGAAACAAGTGTTTGGTTGAGAACAAACAACACGATGCACATTCCAGAGACAAATGTGTCACATCATAATGCAGCGCGGCAGTTGATTCATAAATTCTAAGGAAACTGATTCCGTGTGAAGACCTCAAAAGTATTTTATACTGACAAAGGAAAAACTGTACAATTCCTCAAACCGCATGTTCTAAAGTTTTGAAATGACGAACAGGACATTATTCCGGGAGGTTGATGTCTCTTATGGCACGGCTCGTAATACATAGGACTTTTATAAAAAATCCATGTCACTACAAATTTACATCTGAGGTGGTTTTTGTAGACTTTCTTGTCTGTGAAAGGGAGAAAATTTTGGATGTCAATTAGTTTTGTTCGCCGGTCGAGAGTCTGGTGTGTTCACAATTCCCATGAAATCAAAAAGCATAGCTCTATATAATACTAAGACTGAAAATATAATTTTATTTAAATTGGTTGTAACGATTTTGATCAAAATTTGATTGATATGTATCCTACGTATTGGTCGTATGATAAAGTACGTTTTGATAAAGTATCTATGCTTTATGTATTTAAAAAAATATCCTTACAAATGCACACTAGTCGTTTTGCTCTACAGAAAGTATTAATTCTAAGAATAACTACAAAACAAACAAATCATTTCCATTATGAAGAATAACAAGTGGGGTAAGTTTTGCAAATTTAGGCTAACTTTATTCATTTCTGATTTTTCAGCATCATCAGACTATTTTTTGAAAGACATCTAACATTTATGACAAAAACAAAAGAAGAAGTAAAAGTAAATACCCAAAGTTGACTAGTGGGATAGCGACAAAGAGGATAGGAAGAGACAATATCCTTTACTATTTAATAGACATCTAACATTTATGACAGAACCGAAGAAGTGGAATTAAATAGGCCTACCCAAAGTTGACTAGCGGGTTAAAAAGGATAAGAAAAGACAATGTCCTTTACTATTTAATAGTCATCTAACATTTATGACAGAACCGAAGAAGTGGAAGTGAATACCCAAGGTTGACTAGGGGGTTAAAAAGGATAAGAAAAGACAATGTCCTTTACTATATAATAGACATCTAACATTTATGACAGAACCGAAGAAGTGGAAATAAATACCCAAGGTTGACTAGAGGGTTAAAAAGGATAGGAAGAGACAATGTCCTTTACTATTTAATAGATATCTATCATTTATGACAGAACCGAAGAAGTGGAAGTAAATGCCCAAGGTTCATTAGAGGGATAGTGACAAAGAGGATACGAAGAGACAATGTCCTTTACAATTCAACAGACATCTAACATTAATGACAAAAACAAAGAAGATGAAAAGGAAATACCCAAGGTTGACTAGAGGGATAGTGACAAAGAGGATACGAAGAGACAATGTCCTTTACAATTCAACAGACATCTAAAATTAATGACAAAAACAAAGAAGAAGTGGAAGTAAATACCCAACGTTGACTAGAGGGATAGTGACAAAGAGGATACGAAGAGACAATGTCCTTTACAATTCAACAGACATCTAAAATTAATGACAAAAACAAAGATGAAGTGGAAGTAAATACCCAACGTTGACTAGAGGGATAGTGACAAAGGGGGATAAACTTGATAGGAAGAAACAATGTCCTTTCGGAGCGTGTGATTCTAAACAATACTCCTTAGTCACTTATGAGATATTTCTTCGTTTATGGGTCTACAGGACAAGCAGGAATTCTTTAAAAACACCGTTTCAATCAAATTACATGGTAATTTTGTGCTTATACATAATGCAGATTTGTTCTTCATATTCTACCGGACATTGTAACTAATGTCTTTCTATTAGTAATTAAATTATGTACAATATATTCTTTTTTTCATTATTAATATAATCCAAATGTTCAGACATCAAATTGCCTAAATCTCGGAGTAATACTGCAACACATCCTTATTAAAACACACGTCGTTGCCTTAATATGAACAGAATTCTTTTAAATTTGTAACAATACACATTACAAGGATATGAACAGATAACTTTTCAGAAGTTGTTATTGGTTATGTCAGTAAATTCATTCCGTAATTAACTAATTAGGGCTACCGCCAATGTTTTGTGGATATAAAACGTAAATAACCATTATTTTTGAAGATATTTGCTATTGAAAATGGAGCAAGAATTGTAATAGTTTAACAATTATGAAAAAAATAATTTAAGTTGGTATTTAACATTTATCTTATGGCCAAATATTAAAGGAGCATTGTGACGAAATTCACAATAAGGAAAACAAAGAATCATCAAACCAAAAAAAAATATGAAAATAATAATAATAAAACAATAAAAACCAGCTAGAATTTTATAATTGTGGCCTACAACCAATCTTAATGTAGTACATTCTTTTCTCCTCTATTATTACCTTTTAATAGAGGATACTTTACTGCAGCTATATTTTAATAACGAAACGAATATCGTAGAATCCACCTTTGCATAAAGCACCTCTAATGTTTATGATGTTTATTACCATCAGATTTATGAGTACAACTACCCCAGTTACCTACAAGTGGAAATATTGACTTTATTCCTGCCGCAGACATTCGTGTTATAGTCCACTTACTTTCAGGTTATGTTTGAAGCATAATGACCTAACGTAGTATTCAAATTAATAACGCACATGTGATATTAAAGTAGAAATTGTATAACTTCTTGATAAAATGCTTCTGACTTATATGAAAGTAGGATTAATATATATATATATATATATATATATATATATATATATATATATATATAATAGCAGGATAATATATTTATTTGTATTTTTATTTTCCTTTTTTTCTAATTTATATGTAAAATTCTATCTATTGAGATTTTCCTACAATAAATCCCGAAATAATTTCTACCAATCTTACATTTAGGATTTATTTCAGAGAATTTTGGACTCTGAGGTCGTAATTTTAATCACATTTGCTCCATTTTTTTTATATGTAGGCTTGGTTTAACGAATCATTACTTAGTAAACCTAGATTTGTTTTTGTAAACGGCGGATGAATATTAAATTTTAAACAAAATAATATTTGTGGATAATTAACTATTAAGTCGGTCCTTCAACGTTCCAGAATATCTCATTTAACACCATATTACTTAACCTAAAAATATCATTTGAACTAAATGTTTAAGAAGAGAAAACTAAAAAATTCGGCAATTCTTAACAATGGAAAAATCATGGTCACAGCTTAATCGGGTCTTTCACTCTTACCAATCCATGAAAAGATGTTATCCCCTCCCCCTGTGGAAACTAGCAATACTCGTGGTATAATTTAAAATTCACTCCATAAAACCGATAGTAATAGTCCACTTGCTTTCTCGGTCTGGGTTAAATTCCGCTGAGAGATTCGACTACGTGTTCAATCTTTGGTTGTAATAAATGTTCTCTCTGCTCTAATCTTGGTCTTGATCCATAGTAACAAATGCTGCAGAGTTTCATAGCCATCAACGATTGCTACCAATAAGAAGATTTCTTAATATGGAATCCAGTCAATTTATCATTATGTCAGCGGCTTGCTAAGTGTTTTGTACTTATATATTTTGAAGAAATGTTTATATAATCTAGGAGCATTACTATTTGGTACATTGCTTCACAATAGACGAAAGCAAATTTGACATTAAACTACACCTAAAAATATATGTTTACGATTTATGTTGACAACTGATTGTGTTTTAAAACATACCTATAAAATATTGTTTGGTATATGTGTGTATGTGGTATATATATATATGCGTGTATGCATCTATTTAAAACTATTAATAAATACAGAAATATAATTATCTTATTAGATTTGTATTTGTTTTATCTATATTTTACAAATTGTATTCTGTTAAAATAGTATAAAGCCCAATGACATGTGGCAATATATATATATATATATATATATATATATATATATATATATATATATATATATATATATATATTTTAATGGTACTGTCTTCGAACTCTGAGAAGTTTTTATTTTTTCGCGATTAATGTCATTTTCCCAACTTTACTTCTAATTGTTTTATATTTAGATATGATGCACTTAGGATGAGCAACTCCTGTGGAACTTTCAACAACACATTTTTACAACAAAACACTTTATTTTCAACAAGATGACAATTTCGTGATAAAGTTATAATTTTTTTTTTTTTTTTTTTTTACGTATGCTCAAACCGAGCTGTAAAAACTAGCCATGCTCTGAACATATGGCCTTTATTGCAATGCATACATTGTTTTGTTAACGGCTTTATCAATAACGTATTTGGTTCTCTGTATTGTGAAGGCATTCAAGACTTGGGGCGTGGCTTAATTACCTCACTGATGATGACTTAATGAAACGTCATCTTATTGAAAATAAAGTGTTTTTTTGTGGAAAAGTATATGTTTTATTTATTTGGTGATCATTTTACTTTGAGTCGTGGTTTAATTGGCTCACTGATGATTACTTAGTAATTGAAATGTAGCGGTGTCTTGTTGAAAATAAAGCGTTCATGTAGAAATTTTTATGTTTCATACATTTTGTGTTGTGATTATTGATTTTTATTTGTTCCGCCATTTTTAATCAGTTGTATAAGAAAACAAATGGCGATAAATGTCTTAATAAGTAATAATATTATTTATCCACCATTACCCAACAACATAAAACTAGAATAGATGTTATGGAGCATTTCTATGTATGTAATTTTATAATTGTTTGTTTCTTTTTATTTCAAGCTTACAACCGTGAAAAAGGTAAGTCTAAATATGACACTTATGAATATAATAGTTATAACTTTTCCTTAAAACGTTAATGTAGCAACATAACTTACTTGTATATGATGAAGTATATGTTTATAAATATAAGATTTTTCCTTGTTTTTTAAAGGCGAAAAACCTCTCGGTCATCATCGCCTTATAAAAAAAAGAAAAAGAGAAGGATCTAACCCAATACGACATGAAAAAAGGTGTAGATTCAGCTAGGTCCCCTGGGGATTGCCAAGCCTATACTCACTAAAGTAAGCCCCTGAGGGTATCAACAAGATGATGCCATATTTGTTAACAGAAAAAAACAATATATACACTTTCAAAAGTCCCTTACCACACTTGGAAATAAACAAAATAACAAAAAACAAACTTTTCTGTCAAAAGTAAAATGTTAATTCGTTTTAGACCCTAATAGCTATTACAAGAACAAAGTTGTCATCTTCAGAGTCTTTGTTAAGATTCCCTCTGAAGATGACAACTTTGTTTGAGTATTCTTTAAAAATTATAGTCTTTCATAAGATACTGACTGCTTGCATATGACGTTCCAGCCATTTAACGTGGAAGGTCATATAGTTCTGCTGACTTGATCCCTGTGACCCATTCTTTGTTATAAACAACTGACAGCTCCGAAGGGTCTGAATGGCTACAACGAGCGGTAGCTAATACTGAAGTAGCTATAGATTTTATTTGAATTCCTCTACATATATACAACGCTTGTACGCCTTTTATTAGTTCATAATATTACGTAAATAAATTCATATTAACACAACCTTCCACCATTAATTTGAAGGTACATATCTAGTAATTACAGCCAGAGTCTAACTAGAGATAACTAATTTCAAACGTAATCGCGATTTAGATAGTTATAACAGATTAGCAGAGAGCATATGTATTTCGTGACTATAGATTCTACTAACAATCTACTTCACTGGCAATTTACAGATATAGGCTACGCCACAGATGTAGGCATGTAAAGCATAGTAATTGCATGCGATATTCAAGGCACTGTAACGAGGCCCACATTATTCTGCTATTTTATATTGTATAGTGCGCACCTTAACCAACTGTGCCATTCTGTCCCCATTAATCAACAACAAAATGATTTGCTTAATATTGAGAATATTTATAAATTTTCAGTGATAAAAACAGATAGATGGTTTACAATACTTTTTATACTGTGTTTTACAATCCTTGACTCTATTTCACAGATGGATGAATTCAATTTTGTAGAGTAGAAATATTGATTATAATCTGTATGTTTGATAATTAACAAACGTTTCCTGCAGGGTTGTATCCGTACGCTGTTTCTGTAAAATACATTTGTAAATCATTTATTTCATCGTTATGTTTTTAATGCTTACAGAAATATTTTATTTCAAGATGTTGCACATGGTTTGTCTCCGTTTTGTAAATGTTTTACTATTTTAGGCTATAAAATAAATCAATTTAGGTTAAATATAAGTCAATAATTTGTATGTCGTACATGTTTTTATTTTATACATAGGGTTAAAATGAAATTATGTCTTTTATATTTAATAATCAGCCACCATTTTGAAATTTTGAAAACCATTTTTTTAGTTAATCTAGTCTATATATTAGATTTATGCAACATTCAACTAAACTTACGACTTATAAAGCCACCCCCCCACACACACATATATATATATATATATATATATATATATACATTGTGTGTATGGGGGTGTGTGTGTGTGTGTGTGTTCACCTCGTACTTTTATGATCTGAATTTGATGATTTGATACTTGATTACGGGTTCTCCATTTTTATATTTAAAAAAAAAAACTGATAAAAAACATAATGTCACACAATATTGTAAGATTGTCCTATTTTTTATTTTGCTTCGGAGCTATTCCTAATTTCTAATTGTAAAACGCAATACAAATTTGAAATTCTAATAAAGTTACGTTAAAGTTGGATAAATTCTGAAAAGAATGATACCAAACACATATATATATATGTTGAATTTAAAATAAACCGTGTATGATGCGTTTCATAAAAAGTCTCATAAAACGTGACATATTATTATATATTTAAAAAATAAATAAATATAGAGAGCTAGTAGCCTGATTCAGACCACACGTCTGATATATTGTGTGTAAAAAGTTTGAATTAGAAACATGGGGTAACGTTTTATACATATGAAGAATGTAGAGAAAAATATTATTGAGGTTTTAAGCCTTAAAATATATTGGAGAGGTGGGGAGAGGATCTTTTCTGATTCTAGAAATTTTACCTCATATTAAAAATCTTTAAAAAACCTTACAAAGACCATGCGGGTATAGAATTTTTTTGCATATGTCTCACCGTTTCAAAATGACAGCCTAAAATATATTTCATTTTACGTTCATTGTCATTTAACTTTGTATTTAAAAGAAATTAAAATTAAATCAGCATTAACTGACTTTTAAAATGACTTGCCACATTGGCAGCACTTTCTCTCGGAAAATCACCGCACAACTTCCAATTCCACTGAAAAATTTTCAAATAACATGATGGATCAATAAACATTATTTTATTAACAGTTTTATGATATATCTTTTAATTTCAAAATGACAGCAAAGAAATCCTGTTTTACTAGTGGTCTTTAACTTCCTTTTGGTATAAAACTGATACATATTATGTATACAAGTTCATTTCTACTTTTATTTAGAAGATTAGAACAAACTCTTTTTTTTAAGGTTTTTTATTTTATTTTATACACATAGACAAGGTGAGAAATGTATGAAAAGAATTAAGTTACTGATTATGAAATAATTATGCATTTTAATATTGGTTAATGTTTTTATAAATTATTTCTTTGCTACAAAGTGAGCCTGATATAATGTACCAGGAGCGTGGTTGCGATAGAATTTTTCCATTTAAAATTCGTTAGTACAAAAGGGTACTACAGTAAGTGTACAAGTAGACGCAATATTGCAGATTGCAATGCAAGAGACAACGTATCCTGTTCTCAACTACTTAAATTGCTTTCTTCAGACCAAACAATCATTTTAACCTGTTTATCCATTTTTCTTTCATTTCCCGTTACAAACTGTTGCAATGTTTGCGGACTGACACTTATAAGATAATTTTTTTTTTTAAACATAATTTGCAATTATTAAAAAAGGCCTCATTCTCAACGAAGATATACTATTCTTTTTATAGTATTATACTTTTAAAAATAATTCATTTGGATTTGTTTTATTTAATGTTACAAATATGAACTTTCTTCGTGGGGTGAGACATATTCTAGCAGTGTTTAATTGCATATTTTTAATTCAGAAATACTTAATTAGGTCTATGTAACTAAAGCACGAAGGGGAGTTAATTTCCTTTGTTTAAGTTACTCGATATCTTCCACTTAGGAACATATTTCACAAGGACGAAGGCAATATCAGACACCACCTTTGTTTAATTTGCTACCTAATAATATACAAAAACTTTAATAATTGTTCTTTTTTTTCAAAGCTTGTTAAGGAAATGATTTTTGAAACGCAAAGTCCAAAATATTTTTATTTAACTATTTAAGTTTTCATAATATTAGAAATGGTTTTATAATTTAATATTGTTTGGATAATATGTAAATTTAAAGAATGTAATTGTTGTTTTCATCTAGATGAACTTCTTTGTTCATGTATATTTAAAAAAGCGTTGATTAAGTACGACAAAATAATTAACCTAAAAAATCGCTGAAATTTGTGTCAACTTACTAGAACCGAGTTAGTTACAAAACCTGGTAATACTATGACCAAATTACATCTTATTATATAAAAATCCATGTTATATAAAACTTATATTACAACTTAATATTCCAAAATCACACTTTCGTTATATTTTCAGAAGAATAATGTAGAATAATGTGATTTTGTGTTTCACTCGTCTACGATATCCAGATTTATCTTGATAAATTATTTTCGTAAATAATAACAATTAATAATAACAGTTGAATAGCTGGAAATAACAACAGTTAATCAATAAATCCGAACTGGTCAAACACAGCTGCTCTCTCACTGGGAGATACTTTGTTTCCAATACGTTGCAATTTTGCTTTTCAAATGTAGCATTGAATAAAATAACTCATATGGTCTGTTGATGGTACGCCTTCGGTATAGAGCAAGTACTGAGCGAGTGTGAACTGTTTACTATACCGACTCATCACTGGTTTGGAAAGGGACTCGTAGTGTCTGAGGTTTTTAGTCGTGCTGATCTCTAGATCCTCATCAGTTTGGGTTACATTGGAGATATATCCCCGTGGCCTTACGATCTCGAAGTAAAAAACAGAATGTTTTCCAGGCTTTCTGAGTTGCTTTCTTACAAGAGAAAAATAATCGATCTAGGACAAATCTTGAGAATCGAAGAAGGGCGGGATTACAATCCCGGGGTTTTATTACTTTCTTTCCTGAAAATATTTGTTTTTCAATAAGTAGTTAAAAAAAAAAAATCCAAAAAAAATGATATTAAAAAAATATTATTCTCTCTTGACACCACTGATTGAACTCAGGTGCAGTTAGGAGGGCAATAAACTTATCTTCCTTCTCATCTAATTACGGGGTTTAGGGTTATGATAAAGCAGACAGGAGATTACCGTCCATTATAGGCTAAGCCGGGATCAATGTTTTATCTGATATATTAAAACTTTCAAATCCTGCAAAACTTTAAGCAGTTAGGGACTTTTAAAATGATTATAGATAATTTATATCCATATTTAAAGCCAGGGGTAATCAGCTTTAATACTCTCTAGTGAATTTCGTTGAAATAAAGTAATCTATTGTTTTATTTTCTAGATATTTATAACGGCAACATGATGCGTAGCGAAATTTTCATCATGTTAATTTGTCATCATGTAGCGAAATGACTCAAATTTTCGTAGTTAATTTAATCTGCATTAAAATCAACGGTTCAAAAACATGCACAAGTTTATCACATTGCCATTCACAATGTAAGTACCAACCTAATAAAACTATTCGGCGCCAAAAATGTCAGTTCAGGAAAAAAAAGTGTTAGGTTTTGTTGATTATTTAAAACATTATTTATATATTTATATATGGTTTAAACTTGCTACACTTTAATAACATGAACATGAAATGAAGTTTAAATGATTGCGGTCAATGTTTGTTTTAGTTTTGTGTCAATTATTTCCGAACGATAGTTTTATTTTTTTGGTGATTTTGGAAAATGGTTTGTTTCACTAATTTTCACGTTTCGCCAAAATTTGAATGAATCGTAGAGGCGATTTTGATGAAATCTGAATAGTTTTTGTATTATGCAGAGCAATCCAAATTTTGAGTTTTATAAAAACTGGAAAACAAACTGCCGACATATAACTAACAATATACTCACCTACCCAATTTCATTAAAATCAATTCACTCGTTTTGGCTGTAGAGCATTGCACAGACTATAGATAGACAGTTGGACTCATTCACAAATTCTCTTTACTACGTATTTGTGAGAATCTAAAAAAAAACATTTTTTTTTCAACAAGGTGTATTTTATCTGTGCAACCGTTAAGGTATAAAATCCTAGTTTATAGTTAGAAATACAATTTCTGTCATACATTTTCGGAAAACGTTCACGTTTATTTCAAAATGACGGAACAAAATGGTTGCCTATTATTTTGATTATACAAATCGAAGCCTCGTTTGACGTTTATCTGTCCGTTTTTATATTTTTAAGTTATATCTATGAAATGGTTTTATTTTTCTAGTCTAACATGTATTCTAAATCTATCTATATCATCATAGATACCATTTTAAAAAGTTTATGATCCCCAATTTTTGAAATACAAATATCTTTTGGTTAAATTTATTATCATAATTATATTTCTAACAAAACGCAAGTCCTCCTCATTTAGTGTTTTGTATTTTTAACGGTTGCAGAGACGGCCCACTTAAGCGGAAAAAAATGTTGGATTATTGGAGTATGTTGGAGATTATTTACACTAGCTGTTAATAGACCCTAAACTATGTTAAAAAAATCATAGCTCTAGGCTTCTTGGATCCAGAGATTTCGTGATTAGTGGGTTTTCACTTTTATATTTATAGATTTTAAATGTTAATGTATTTTTTAATTGTTGAGGTTGACGACCCTGTGGTTCTAACTTCGCCTTATAAATTAAAGATTTAGCCTATTTAACTTTCTCCATACTGTATTACGTATATGTGCTAAAATAAAAATCACAATTTCAGTTTTCGTTAGTAGTTGTACAGCAATCCTATACTTTTATCTCTGGTAGTGATTACATTCTAAGCTGATTGCTTTATATCTGATTGGTTTTACAGCTAGAGAATTAATTCACACGACTAAACGATCTTATCAGATTTTCTATTTGATTAAACACAGTCTGTTTTACTTCCTAACTTTCCGAGAACATATTCCGAGCCATAAAGTAGAAATCAATAAGCAATTTGGTTACAGAGAAACTTTATCTAATTTCTCGGATATACTTTTTCTGTGCAACACATATTTGAGGCAATTTCAAGCGGGGAGATGCAGTGCAGTAGAGTGCAAAACTGCAAGATAGTGTTTAAATTCAATTTACAAGAATCCCAATTATTCTTAAATAAAAATAATTTTGCTTGCAGTTTAATACGCTGACGTCTGGGGAGCGTTTATTTTTTGCTTCTGTTTATCCGCTCGACCTTGGGAGTAATAATGCAGAAAGCCAGTTTCATAAAATGAGTTATTGGAAGTTCATGCAGATCCATCATCGATAAGAATTGACAACTGCAAATGTCTTTTAACCAGCTTCTTGATCATTGGTTATTATACAAATTAGCTACGGTCCATTTTGAAAACAGTGTCCTTAAAAACAAAGTTTGAGTGGTTTTGACTGGTATTTTTAATTCAAAATTGGTTTAGTTGACATTACAAAAATTCTAATATTATACACGTTCTTTTACTGTTACATAGACAAAGACGCTTTTGATTACTTTCAGTTTCAATAACAGTAACAGTTCATCATTACAAGTCCTACTTAAATAGTACTTTGCACTTAATCTATAAATTACACTTGACAATTGAACTATTTTGTGATAATTTGCCCATATTTTTCAAAAAGTGTAAAAGAGGGCTTTGTTTAATGGTCAATAAATAAGGATGACAAACTGCTATTTTTGTGTTTTGTTTTTAATTTGTTTTTTTTAATTGCATTACTTTATAACTTGATTTATGTAAACATGGTTTTTAAAGTAGGAAACTCTGTAAACCGTAATGGGTGTAAATAAATGAATAGAATACATAATTGTCCTACTTATAATAAAAGATTACGTCGAATGTGTGGTTCCGCTGTTACCTCAAAGCCTTCCCGGTTACCACATTGGTTACGACGTGACCACAGGAACTGACAATACGTCACTATCGTTGTACATCTTTGCTACTATAAGACCCCATATTTAATGACATGTATAAATTGTTGAGTTTCGACGGAAAATTGGTTGCCACTGCTTATCTGAAAACTAGATCTAATACATTGAAATGTGTGCTGAACTTAACCTTAAATGTGCAAGAAGTAATAATTCATTAAAATGTGTTTATATAAATGCAGGGTGTTTGAAAAGTATGGGACCTGCTTGATTATTTTTAAACGATTAGTAGTTGAGTAAAAAGAATTAGTATATACCTACTGGTTAAATTTTATTACATCTATGTATACAACTCAATTTCCTCCGTCTAGGGGATCCCAGGGGGATATGAATTTTTGTAATCCTAAATTTTCCACATAAGATCACATTTTAAAACGAGGCTATTCTTCCTATTATCTCCTTGAAAATTTAGGGCGTAATACCTCTCAAAAGTTTTTAACGTTTAAAATTTTCTTCCCTACAAGTAAAACTAAATTTCTAATAGAAAATAAAAGAATAAAAAGCACTAAAATCATTACATAAAACGCCCTAACTTTTAGAAGTTTGCTGCGAAATTGAACCATTAAAAAGAAGAAAAACAATCCTTTTTGTATCTGCTGAACTAATTCAGTTCAATGATTTTTATTTTTACAATTTTTTTGATTTGTAGGTTACTTATGAGTAGGAAGATAAAAACTCTTTATTTTAAATAACTTTTAAGTGTCACTACCTTATAAACGGTTGCATATATTTTCTTTATATTTACTTTTTGTCCACCATTAAAAATTATAGGTTTATATTTGAAAGTTTACTGTCATCAATTAATAAAATCTTTTATCTTTATTTCTTTTAATTTTCTTTTTCCAAAAGACTCACAAACCATATATTTGTTTTACTTGCAGTTTGATTTGTTAATTTAAGTTATAAGTCTTCACATTTTCAAAAACTTGATTAAATTGGTTTTCTCTGATTTCGATACATTCAAACTTTTACAACAGTTCAGATGTTCCATTCCCTCTAATCGTAACTGCGGGAATAAATAAATGTAGTGTTTGTTTAGACCCTGATAGTCAGTAATTTTTTAAAATTTTGTTTAGCCAGTTTGAGATATTTTGAAATTTTATTGTCTATCTTCGAGGAACGTATTCCTTAAATATTGTTTAGAATTTATCTGTGGGTGTAGGAGAAAGTTTTATACCGTTTGTTTGTAGTGAAAATTTGAAGTGTTTTCAAGAACGTAAAGAAAATATCAGAATGGAATGCATTAAAAGAAACGCTCCAAGGTGTTTAATGCATGTAAAATTTAAATGTGTTTATATGTTAACCCTAGAATTCCCAAATAGTTTTCCTAAATACCAAGCAGTTTTTAGTGTTTTGTAAACATAGGCAGTATTTATAAATTCGGAGTCTTCTATATAGTTATCCTCAACATAACCGTAATAATAGGTTGATATGAACATTTTAAAAATGAAAGTGTTTAATGCAAGGGTCTTTTACACAGCTTTTGCAGACATTACAAAATGCAATTCTATTTCATACAAAAGATCGCCAACTTTATACTGAATAAGAAAATATATGTTTTTAAATAATCGAAATATTACATAACCTGGAGACGAAGCCACCACTGGCAGAACAAGTTTAATATTTTCTAAACATATTCTCATTAGGCTATAACAAAGTAAACGTATAGTGTGTTGCGTAAATATGTCCACCAAAAATGTAAAATCACCTTTAATTCCTGATAAATTATACTTTAGAATAATTTAAAAAAATAATTAATTAGTTTTTTTCAGTTTGTTGTAGTACACAATTACAAATAAACAATATAACACAATAAATTAAATTATATGTATATAATTTACATACATTTGAGAAATATAATACTAGCGTAGGTTATATCTTTAAAAAAATACGTTGGGAATTTAGAAAAGGGGTTGGAAGATCTAAAAATAGACTTTGAGATTTAGAAGAGTTGGACTATCTAATAATAGACGTTAGTAAAGGGGGTGAACCCTCTAAAAATAGACGTTAGGGATTAGGGAAGAGAGTTGAGCATCTAAATATAGATTTTGTAGATTTAGGGAAGGGGTTTGACCATCTAAAAATAGACGTTAGGGATTATGGAAGAGGGTTGAGCATCTAAATATAGATTTTGTAGATTTAGGGAAGGGGTTTGACCATCTAAAAATAGACGTTAGGGATTATGGAAGAGGGTTGAGCATCTAAATATACATTTTGGAGATTTAGGGAAGGGGTTGACCATTTAAAAATAGACGTTAGGGATTAGGGAAGAAAGACGAGCATCTAAATATAGAGTTTGGAGATTTATGGAAGGGGTTTCATCATCTAAAAATAGACGTGGATTTATGGAAAGGGTTGACCGTCTAAAAGTAGTCAATTGGCACGAATATAGGTATAAAGAGGATCAGTTATTTCAAATATAACGCCTAACGAATGATGTTTGGATTAATAAAACATATTTCTTTACATTCAGATCTATTGATATGCTATACCTCTAGAGTTCTAATTCACTCTATATTGCAGTTTCTGCAGTTTTGTTTTGTACATGGTCAGTTCTTATTAACCGATTTCTGGGACTTTTAACCTAGTTTAGTTTCTTTCCTTCAGGTAATAAACACGATCTCAATCCGCAGAACGAATGCATTTTTAATTTAGGAAGATTGAAATCTTTGTTATGCCATTTACATTTATAATATATGCGCTCTTTAGCTTGTCACGAATAACCGTGCAAATTCTGTAGAAATCGGAGCAATTGTTATGAGCTATGGTCACGGAATGCTTGAAAGTCATTATATTGGTTAAGTCAAAATAAATAGGCGTGATTGTTCAATGGTAATGGTTTTGTATTTCATATTAGAACACATCAAATATTTTCAGATTTGTTTAATGATTGTAGATTTAAAGATTCTACATTTCTTCTTTGTTGCTTATGGTTACAAAACATGGTTTTCTTCAACTCAAAACGTTTCTGACCCGAAGATAATTCCAAGATCATCTATAGATCATCAAAGGCCAATTTAAATTACAAAATTTTATATGTGTGTTCACGGACCAGACCAGAAGATATAAAAAAGTAATTTCAGAATTAATAAGCTATACAGATGAGGAATAGGATATTTTTAAAACCGTCAGGAATATGTTTTAAAATCATATTTTTATCCACATGAATAAACAGTATTAGTCTCTTACCCAAGAAAAATTACTTTAAAAAATATATCGATCTCTCTCAATAATCTGCTTCAAATTTAGAATGTAAGAAGAAATGGTCAACTTTAAAGTGTCTAGATGAGCATTGGTTTGTTTGTTTCTGAAAACTCTTCAGAAATGGATAATTTGTCATACATTTTGTCCAACTGTTATTACAAACATTCACACTTAAAACTGAGTTATTCTGAACCTTGAACATCAGTTACTTCAAACTGCACATCACCTGTTTAAGCCCTTTGAGACAATTTGTATATTGAAACATGGTTCAGAGAAAAGAGAAATGTGCGTATATCTGAATTGATTTTGGTATAATGGATTCTAAAAATCGTATTTCATAGTTATCAGTTATTTTAGTAAAAAACAGCATCACGAGTTTTTCCACAGTTTTAAATAAGCACTCTCCCTATTAAAGTTCTACATTTTTCAAATATTTTGTAAACATTTTAAAATGTAATTACGAATTTCTGTTGGGTGAAATCGTTCTTAATCAATAAAACGTTTGTTTGTTTTATTTTTTATTGATTCTATTATGTTAGTAAAAGTCTTCTCTTTCCTCTATATCTGAAGATTTAATCCATTCAAGCAATTAAACACTTTATTAAAATACAAGCTTTGTAGATAATCCCGTATCATTCATTAAATATAAAAACAAAACAAAATGGTTCTATTTCGGCATTATCTTTTTCTGCCAAGAGCCCTACAAGCCTAAGAATCTTTTGAGCTACAAATATTTCCATAGTAAATCTAAATTATTATTTAGCTAATTTACATTGAAATCAATACGATTTATTTAGTGATGTTATCTCATAACATTAACACTTTACTAGTAATTTTATTTTAGACACAATTTTGATTTAATTTTTATAGTTTGCGGGGGCCAGATCCTTACTTTTCATAGACCTTCTGGCAGTTTATTGAGAACCACTGCCCTACAAGCTCTTCATGAAATTTCGGACCTAGGTATCATACCCCTTAAATCTCCAGTTCTCCCTCAGTGGCTCACTGTAGTCAGTACGGGCGTAGGAACCCCGAGGTACATTACCTGGATCTTTACATTTTTTTTATGTAGTCTTGGATCACTCAGATCTCTCTTGACCAACTCTTATTCTCTTCCGACTCCGATATTATTTGAGGACTAAGGGTCTTTAATTTTATGTTTTAGCCTTCTTCTTTTTTTTAAATGGCGATCATGACCGAGACGGGTTTTTGCCTTTATAGAAACAAATTGACAATTTTAAATTTTTATTTTACACAAACGATAGTTCAAAATTTTAAACCAATTTTCCGCTTAAAAATTCAAGGGAAAAAACTCCAGTTTCTCACATTTCGTAGCCAAATTTGGCACGAGGACTGTCTATAGATAACCACTGCTCTATAAGCTCCTGATGAAACTGAGGAGATATTGGTATTATGACTCGTAAAGACTTCAGGTCCTATAAACATGTTACTCTCACAGGAGGGGTTGTACTGCATCTATTCCGTAGAAGGAGAAACGACGGAAGTCTTGTTTTAATAACCTCATTCTTTATGTAGTAGATAACGACAGTGTCCAGTCAGCACATCTTATTACCTAACGTAATTCCTGCCAGTTCAGTGATAATGTAATACTACTGGAACTGGATAAACGTCCTTCACCTGTCCAAACCTTGTAGTCTTCTCCCAGTGAAAGATACTGCACTTATCAGGCCACAAGTGAATCATGTTCCTTAGATGACTGTCCGATCCTCCTGTAGAATTATTCTAAACCTGGATTGGTAGTTTTGCACCAAATCCTGCTAGGATTAATAACTTGTCCCCTTCAATACTTGCATGACCGGATACCCATTACAAATTACACCTCTTTTTCTCTTGCAAGATCATTCGCGACATTTAAATAGTACAAATCCAGCTTGAATTAATTATTCTAATGCTTTCAAGGTAGGTTGGTTGTCTAAATGTTTTAGTGCTCCTCTATATAATGGTATACTGGAGGTTTGAATACAAATGTGACATCGATTTTAGCACCTTAGGATTATTCACTTATTTTAAAAAGTAATTCTTTCGTCGTTTATGAATTTGAATATTTACTCTATATACGGACCCCTAAACTTTCATTTGTATTGATTAGAAAGTGTGAAGTAAGAACATTGAACAGTTCACAATTTAGATTGTAGGCTACTGAAGGGAAATACTTATAAGTCATAAGAAAAGCTGGCCAAAGGTCTACAGAAGAGGGTAATTTGGCAAAGATGTTGTCCTGAGATCAATAAGGCTAAAAGAATTTATTATGTTTGGCTAGTGATTTCAAATTATTGTGTATATTGTATTGTTATTTATTACAGATTATCCTGTAAATGGTTTAGTTTCTTGACTTATAGAATATACATGGGAAGTATGTTTTGTTTTATTTGTTATACATAAAAACTAAACAGCTGTAATAGCTGCAAACTTGTGTAACTTGTCCAAACGTTAGAAAAGTGAAACTTTACGATATAAGCTCAAGTTTAACTTCACGCTTCAAGTTTGGAAAAAGAGCGAGGAACTAAAAGCTTCTTTTTGGTCCAAGTGATGAACTATATTTTTCGTTACATTGCAAACATTATAAGAAAACAATTTCCCAAAAACTAAAATTTTATAACCTATTTACCTTCAAACGTTTGGACAAGTTACATAAGTTTGCAGCTATTACAGCTGTTTAGTTTGTGTTAGTGGAAACTAGCAATTATTGCCTTTCCATCTCTTAATTGTATTTTCCGACATTTTCCGGACTCATCAAAAATACAACAATGAACTAAAATCGATGGTAACAGCTGTTTTATAGGTTATTTACAATCAAGTGTATCGGTTGTTTTTATAGATTCTTTACAATCGTTAATAAATTCGTATAAGCAAAGAAACAGCTGATGACCTCGACCTCAGCTGATGTTTTTAGGTCCTAGGACTAAAAAGAACAACTTTAGCATCTCAATGCATGTTTTTGAAGCAGTATGACGAAAAAAATTTTTCATTAGGTTATTTATTTTAGATTATATTTCTACTTTTATTTTCTATTTACTTTAAATGTATGGATGGGAAATATGGTTTTTTTATCAACATTTGTTTTTTATTATTTATTTATTCATTAATATTACCGTTATTATAGTGTTGTTGAAATTATTACGTATTAGCTTAATGTTAAAACTGCAAACCTAATTTTGTATAAGAATGAGTGTTTATATAATTATGTAGACTGTGTAGGATTCTTCTATGTAAACTTATCTACACTGTATAGTATTTACAATAAAAATGGTCAGAAAGGGGGTAGAGATAATTTGAGTTTATTGTTACTTTCAATAAGGGAACAAGGCCTTAATATGCCTTCCATTAGAAATAGAATGACGAGTGGAGCAGGCATAAAGATAAACTACAAATTAACTTTATCTCTATTATGTAAACTATTGTGTTATAAAATTTAGTTTGGGAAAATTTGAATTTAAAAGTGTAGGTAAAGTTACATATCTCGATGTAAATCTATATTGTAACAAAAACAAGATATCTTATGAAATCAACAGGAGGATTTTTGCAGGAAACAAAGTCTACTATGGCAACTTAAAATTGAAGTCAAAGTTGCTCACCCGGACAACTAAAATTAAAATTTATAAAATCCTTATTATAAAAATATAGCCTGTCGGGCTATATGGAGCTGAGGCTGGTTACTTACAGCTGACAATGTAAATACACTACGAGTCTTTAAAAAAAATTATAGGAAAAATCATTGGACCTGTGTTTAATTGCTAAAAGTGAAGAACCCAAAATAACGTATAAGTTAGGTTAGGTTAGGTTTGGTGAAGGCGAAAACGTTGAGGTGGCTTGGATATGAGGGAAGGATGCAACCGAAGAGGTTTCAGAGACAGATTATGTTTGGAAGAATGGATGACATAAGGAAGAGAGGAAACCATGACGAAGATGGATGCAGGACTTGGAGTGAGACGTTTTTGAGTGTGTGACACTTGCAGAGAGCATGGTGGAAGGAAACATGCTTCCTTCCACCATGGGCAGAGAGTTGCTGAGGAGAGAAGAGACTGGAAGCGAATAGTTGGTCACCAAGACGTGTAAAACTTTAGAAGAAGAAGAAATATATAACAGCAGAACAGTGAATGCTGGGCCTTACGTTTGCTAGTTGGACCAATAAATAAAGCTTCATTTAATTTGATTTAAATACACAAAGACATTTCAATACGCTTCAAAACTTATGCATAATTAAAAAAAAATAACAAGGTTTAGTGCAATAAGATTAAATGGGTCGCTAAACCAAAAAGAGTACGTGGGCACACACACGCACTCACGCGCATCCACGTACTTAATTTACATATAGACAGGCAGTTGGAAAATCGATCTCCCTTGTTTCTTCCAAGAACAGAGCAAAACAAAACGTAATTACAGAGTCAAACTAATTAACAAAATTTCAAAGAAAGGAGACCAGCTGCTTCTCTCATTACGTTTTCCGCAGTTTGAGTTCACAAATCCAAATTGAATGTCCCAAGTCGTGGTTGTATGCATCCACCACAAGCTCGACCTCTCAAATATCTGCAGGAATTTTGTAGCTCTTTGTATGTTCCGCATCATTACCTTTTGTGTAGGGAAATACAACGTCTTTTGTTTTGTAACTTTCCGTTTTAGTGAATTTACATTGGAAATAATTATAAAACAGCCTCAGTCACACTATGGATGTAAACTACTGCAGAAAGCAAAATATAGGCTCCACAAAAATACATTAATAGTATATAATTAATGCATCTAAATATGGGCGATTACTTACTAGTTTATATTATAATAATAACTAAAACGATATTTTCCTGCTTCCATATTGTTTTAATTATTAATGATACATGGCACCTATTTACACTAACTATTGTCGTAATACTTTCAATAAATTTTTCTTATACACACAATGTGGCTAAAGCCTACCGAACAACGAAACTCAACAATATTCATAAAACCAAAAAGTAAAGCTCCTTTAGAAAGGAAGACAATTCACAGGAATAGATGATTTATGTGTGGTAAATCGTTGCTATGTGATTTAATATTAGTTGGAATCGCACTAGTATAAATATGGTATACCCATCAATTCGTAGAAACATTGGAATACTGACTGACTTTACTAAAAACCACTGTGGGCTTCGGTGGCTGGTGGCGCAATTCGTTGGAAGCGTAAACAATCCTACTACTGTTTGAATTTTACATTAATTGATTAATGCATTATATAAGTTATATCTAGTTGTATATAAAATCTCCGGAAAGAAAACAATGTAACTTTTGTAAATAATTATTGAGCTTGACTTGTGAGATAATATTAGATAGACTAAAACTCGAACACAAAGATCTCACAAAAATAACGTTTACTTAAACAAACGATTTTCAACGACAAAGTCGTCATCCTCAGTGATAAATGAGCTACAATAACTAAACTATTGATCTACAATAACTATTGAGATATCAGGAAGTTCAATAGTCTACACATTATTCTAGTGAAAAGCCGACTAGCAGATCAAAGGCCCTTCGCTGCAGGATTAAAATTTAACTTAGTACGCTGTAAATTTTCTTAATAAAATATCCACTGTCTTCACTCATGCAGGATCTCGATCCTAGTACACCTTGTGGTTGTACAAATAAAATGCCCTGTCCTTTGCTCGTACAAAAATATCTAATTTCTAAATTTCGGAGATAAAAAATTTCATAAAAGAAATAGGAATTGTAATACATATTTTGGAGCTTGTTTTTCTTAAACTGAGATCGTTTAGTCTTAATATTTTATGAAAGAAAGAAAGAAAAATAGTTAAGAATCGCTGTGCATGGCACAAATAAAAAATAGTAAATATATGTTTAAGATATTTTTGTCTACAGTTGTTGACAAAGTAGCATTTAAATTAGTTTGCAAAACAGCTGATTTCTCAACAGTTTCACTTTGCACACTACTTTGCTCACTCCAAATGGCAACCGAACAAAACTAAATTTAGGTTAAGTTTATTTGAATTGATTTATAATATACAGGAAATGTCCCGTATGTAGGTTAGATTAATTCTTACATGTAAAATAACATAAATAAACAACAAAACAACGTTTTAAAGTTGAAAAAGGAAGTAATTATTCATGAAGATGATTGACAGTGTACGTACACGGAGAGTATTTTTCGTTTGCCGAGTTTTGAAGTTGGCAATCCCGTTTCCTCAACAATACACATAAGTTATTTGTAATATTCAGAAATAACCTCAGTTTTGACGTGAGAACTTCTACTCAGTGTTGATGTGGTGTTTAGCACTACTGCTATATTTTGTGTAGTTAGTTTTAAAATATGGACAGTTCAGATTTTAAAATAATCTGAAAAATAAGAAAAATGCGGTTATTAAAGATCGAATTGTAATTGATTGTTTGTTTGAACACTATTGTATTAAATTAATGTTTTATTAAATTGTCTTACTGCTGAAGAATGTTTTTTATTTGTCAAAAATAACAACTGTAGACAAAGTATAATGGGCAATTCGTGAGCAAAGTGTCTTTTTTAAACTCGATAAAATTGACGCACGAGGCTTGCTGAGAACCTTTTTCTCTCGTTTAGAAAAGTGCCACTTTGCTCACTAGTTGCACAAATAACTATTTACGAACAGAAACATTTTTACGTCTTTCCAACATTTTTAGTAATCCCTCTTCACAATCGAGGTTTTCCGAACCAAAAAGGGATTTTGTACAAAATGTTGATATCTCTACACGTTTTGGGCATGATAATTCAAAAACACACCTTTGAGAATTGTATCAAAATTTTATATAAATGTCCTAACCTGTAAATATAATAATAGAAAAAAATGTTAGGGTAATTTAATGTTAACAGAACAGAAAACACTGGGACATATTTCCACCTAACACGTATGCATAAAACAGATCTTTAATATGGAATTCTATGTGTGGCAATATTGGAATACAAAATATGGCATGTGGACGGAATACAAGATATCCTTCGATTATCAAATTTTAAGAATACTTTAATTTATTATTCCCAAGAGCTGGAAAATATCCACCTACTCCACAACATACTTCCATTATTTATAACATTTTACCCCCTAAACGTGCTCACGGTTTAGGTGGATTATGTTTCATTATAATGAATGATGAATAGCTTGAAGGGGAAAAAAATATCCCTCCCCTCTTCAGTGCAGGCATGCCGTTAGAAAAGCATTCCACACCCGTAAGCTTACATAGAGTTATGCTGAAAATATTTGTGTAAACGATGACGTGACTAACTTCAAATATATATATATATATATATATATATATATATATATATATATAACCACTATTAACTGGTTCAACCGTATTTACTTGACACATTTTGGTTAATATTACTTTCGATTTGTTATAATAATTATTTACGTAAAGAAATTAATGTTTCCTTTTAAATGACTGTTATTTTATTTAAACTCATTGGTAAGATGGTGTAAATTTTTACTATTTACTTTGTAAAAAAATTAGCTTATGTTTTTGTACAATAATCTTCACAACTTATATGGATAAATCACCTCTGATATACGCCCTACCAAATAAATGTACACAAATCGCACGTACTTTGTCACTAGTTTAAATATACTGAAATATAAAATCTATCTTTAAGTAATTTGATATTTTGTAGAGCTGATGTGTTTCTAATATCTAGGCACTACTCCCTACGCTCGTATCAGTAACTCGAGCCTTGAAAGTGTTTTGTACAAAATCTCCGCGTCTGTATCTGTACGTTTTGGTGACAATACAAAAAAAAACACACATTTGAGCTTTTATCAAAATTTTGTATAAATGTAACCTCTAAAATAAGAAGAAACCTGTAAAAAAAAATAATAAGAAGAAGAATTGAAAAAAATCAGTAATTTCATCGTCGGCGTTGGAAATTGTACAGTGTTTTTATTTAATAGAAATTAGATTAGTATTAGAAGTTATATTTTTACGTGAAATTCAAAATCGCTACCTCATGGTGGAAAATAAGTTTTATTAAAATCCGTATATAATTAATTTTTGTTTCACAATTTTAGTTTGTTTAAAGTTATTATTAAATTCACTTAGAGGGAGCAAACCTTGGACTTGTAGAAACTTCAATCACCCATTCCACATTTTCTACCATAAACAGATAGAAAGATCGATTTTTATTTACTATGTTAAAAAAATGTCGTGCCAAACGAAATATTAACGAACACATTTTCGATATTCTTCACTTCACTTTTTCTTATAGTATTTATATATTCATTCAAAACTATTTATAACCAGTTGTTATTTCTTGAAGGAAATACATATACACACACATTGTAATGGTACAGTTAAGGGTAGGGAGATAAAATGAGGTATATGGCTAGATTGGGTGAAAAATTTATAACCTAAGCTAGACATTGAATTACTTATTTATATTAATAGTATAAAATAATAAGTATAGAAGACTTGCCGTAATTACTTATGTTAAACAAACGAACCCAATATAATTATTTCAAAAGTAAGGTTATACATAATTATAAGTGTATACGTAAAGCTTGTTTAGCCAAATTTCTAAATTAAACTTTTTTCAAAGTATTTAGAATTCAAATAATAAGGTAAATGTCAAATTTTTTCAGGTATAGTAAATGGGATAAATATGCGAGAAAATAAACAGTTAGAGATCAGTCATGTGACGTGTATAAACTGTGCTAAACTTATATTAATTTTAGATGTTGTGAAATCTAAAATTGTAAAACTATTACAACATACAAAAATATGTAAATTTTAATGACTTTGCGTAATAAAATTAAAATAAAAAACGTTGAAAATTAAATATTTTGTAAGTAGGATATAGGTAAATTGTACACCGATGATTTGTCGTAAAAAGGACGCTTAGTGAGTTCAAACTCGACCTCAGAAGAGAGAAGGTCGCTACTAAGTTCGAAGATTTTAATCACAGGAAATCCTGAAGAATCTTAGAAAAATAACAGTGAAAGTTGAAAGTATTAGTGAGCAAAATGTGGACAGTAAAAGAAAATCGATAAAAATAATGTATAAGTAATAAAAGAAGAAAAAAAGGCTGATATTGTTGATTAAGATTGTTTGTGTGTGATATATAGTATAATAAATAATCTCTTGTATTTATATTAAACGTTGAACTTGACTTATGAGGAAAATTATACATTATAACAAACACACATAACACAATTCTCACAAAAATACGCCTAAATATCAGACGCGTTTCAACGACAAGGTATTCCTCTTCAGTGATATACGAGCTACAAATTCACGAGCTCTTGTATTTAATTGATTTTTTTAATTAGCCAGATAACCAGTAACCTGAGATAAGAGAACTTGTGTTTCTAAATTAGGAAACAATTACAAATTATAAATATTAACATTAAATAATTTGACCTCCAACGTGTTTGTTTGACCTCCAAAAAATAAAATACAAAAACACGTAACATCTTAGATGTAACTTTTACAATGTGTCACCTCAACATGAGGCAATATAACTTTTACAATGTGTCACCTCAACATGAGGCAATATAACTTTTACAATGTGTCACCTCAACATGAGGCAATATAACTTTTACAATGTGTCACCTCAACATGAGGCAATATAACTTTTACAATGTGTCACCTCAACATGAGGCAATATAACTTTTACAATGTGTCACCTCAACATGAGGCAATATAACTTTTACAATGTGTCACCTCAACATGAGGCAATATAACTTTTACAATGTGTCACCTCAACATGAGGCAATATAACTTTTACAATGTGTCACCTCAACATGAGGCAATATAACTTTTACAATGTGTCACCTCAACATGAGGCAATATAACTTTTACAATGTGTCACCTCAACATGAGGCAATATAACTTTTACAATGTGTCACCTCAACATGAGGCAATATAACTTTTACAATGTGTCACCTCAACATGAGGCAATATAACTTTTACAATGTGTCACCTCAACATGAGGCAATATAACTTTTACAATGTGTCACCTCAACATGAGGCAATATAACTTTTACAATGTGTCACCTCAACATGAGGCAATATAACTTTTACAATGTGTCACCTCAACATGAGGCAATATAACTTTTACAATGTGTCACCTCAACATGAGGCAATATAACTTTTACAATGTGTCACCTCAACATGAGGCAATATAACTTTTACAATGTGTCACCTCAACATGAGGCAATATAACTTTTACAATGTGTCACCTCAACATGAGGCAATATAACTTTTACAATGTGTCACCTCAACATGAGGCAATATAACTTTTACAATGTGTCACCTCAACATGAGGCAATATAACTTTTACAATGTGTCACCTCAACATGAGGCAATATAACTTTTACAATGTGTCACCTCAACATGAGGCAATATAACTTTTACAATGTGTCACCTCAACATGAGGCAATATAACTTTTACAATGTGTCACCTCAACATGAGGCAATATAACTTTTACAATGTGTCACCTCAACATGAGGCAATATAACTTTTACAATGTGTCACCTCAACATGAGGCAATATAACTTTTACAATGTGTCACCTCAACATGAGGCAATATAACTTTTACAATGTGTCACCTCAACATGAGGCAATATAACTTTTACAATGTGTCACCTCAACATGAGGCAATATAACTTTTACAATATCTTTGGTTTTATAATACATTTAAAAAGAACTATGTAAGTACGCTACATTTAATACAATAAAAATAAATTGCTCCTGGTTAACGTAACGTCTTTGAAATTATACTACTTTAGGACTGAAAGAATTGATTTGAAAAAGGGAAAAATAAAAGTGTAAACAAAAATCTATTGGATGTTATTGTAAAATAAAATACGTCCTTTTTAACAAATTAATGAGTCGTTTTAGAGGGCGTGGAGGAGTGAAAGTGTCGGATCATCGTATTTTACGAAAAAATGCTTAAATGCATTATTTAAAGATCATGTATTGGGGTTTCACTTGTTTCTAAGGAACTCAAATAAACCGAGTTATGATGTTTTAAAGGTGACGTTGAAACTACCCTCATGGGATCATTTTACGTGTTTTGTATGTTAGTAACTCCAGAACCATAAGTTGTATCGTAAATTGTAAAAATACGCATTTTATATAATATAACTGCTTATATGTTGATCGTTAATTTGTTTTTATACCATGGAAACGGACAAAGAGTGATTTAAATATGGAAAAAAAATTAAAAAACAGGCTTATAACTAAAAATTACAAATCTAGCGATTCATGAACAATTAACAATTCAATTGGATGAATACATTTATCTCTCCAATTAACAATTGACCTTTAATTTTTATTTATTATTCAATAATAATTTGTATTTTTCTTATTATTTCGTATATATATATATTCTTCTTATAATATTAAATTACCTTGTAAATTATCTTGTGACTTCAGTCGATTTCTACATTATGACATGTTTCAGAGTCGTAACTCCATCATCAGATATCCGTTTAATTGTTCACTCAGAAGAGCTCGTCATACATTAAAATGTTTACAATAACACTTACACTAACACTAAAATTAATTAAAACTTTTTTTATTTCAAAAAACTTTAAAATATTTCGGAAATTCTTGTTTTAAGAAATAGTCGGTAAAACAGATTTTGTAAAATTGTTATATCTCTCCTTGAAAAGCAGCTTTCCAGAGTGTTTTTTTACACTTTTATTTTATTTCCTGGGAGAAATTAAATCTTATTGTGGTATATTACTTGTATACTGTTAGATAATTTTAATTGTGCAAAATTAGGTAATCCTTAGAAGAAACCTGCTTAGGATCTACCATCATATCACTTTTCTATTTCGTTGAGGTAGAAAGATGAAGAGAAAAATTCGGCCGAGATGCCATACTATAAGTAAAAAAAAATAAAAATCTATTGATATTTTTTTAACAATAATTGTTTTGTTCAAGACGATGTTTCAATGACTAAATAATCATATTCAGTTGTTATATGTTCACAAATATATTCTTTGCACTACACCAGGAAACCCAGATGATTTGTGAACATGTAAAAACTGAAGATCATTACTTAATTATTGTAACGTCATTTTTACAAATAAAGTATTTATGGTCAAAAACCTTATTTTCTTTCATGCGGTTATTATTAAATATTAAATTAAAGCATTTCTTGTTTACTATGACGTATTTGGTAAACTTCTTCATTGTAAAGTTTTTCAAATGTCAAAATATATTCTTTTTTTCCATAATATGACCTTTTTTCCAAGTTTTTATAGCTCAAATTAAAATTGTCATCGTTAATATGCGCGAAATTAACTTCACATAAAACCAACTTCCTAAAATGATATAATTAACTTTAGACACTTTGAAGATTACACTCATAACCATTATAAATATGGGTCGTGTAAGTCCTGTTTAATTACTTGGCGTTAACGTAAAGCTACGGGCAACGCCTTTTCATTAACGTTACTTGAGTCTGTAATTTAAATTAAGCCACAAACGACAAACAGACTGAATTCCAAAAAATGATTTGATTAGAGTCAGAAGGTTTCAAATTGGATATTTCCATGAAAAACTAAAACACTTTTTTCTTCTAAGGACGTAACATTTAGTCATTTAACCATAATAAAGTGTACAAATACATTTCTCACACAAAACCTCTCCCCAAAGCTTGTTTTCAACTAATTTTTTCTCATTCTAACTTCTTATGCAAGACAAAAAATAAATACAAATGCATTAAGACATTTCCCCTAAGTTTTTCTTAGTTGACACAAAAAACATTTCTATATTTAAATAGAGACTAAAACTCACTTTGAGTCATAAACTCTTATGAACGTAAATCATGAAATCAAGTTTATGATGACGTGAAATGTTGAAACACCGTTTTGAGTCATTAATTTTGTGAAATTAGTGGATAAAATAGATTATTTATAACAGTTCAATGGACGCTTTGCATTGTGTTTTACCGATAATTCCGTAACTAACACAATAAAGAAGTGGAGAGCAATAGATTTTAGTTGAGTCCATATTTTGACTACATTTATAAGCAATGTTGATAAAAATCACTACACAGATTTTGATAAGATCTCAATTTTCAGTTTTTGTTTAATGGCAGCTTTGAAATTTTGATTTCGAATAAAATATATACAAGATATTGAGCTTTGGTTTAAGAAGTCCAAATTTTATAAAAATAGGACATTTGTTTGTGCTGTAGATTGTACAGACGACAGACAGACCAAATTTCAAAAACTTTCTTCAGCTCAGGGAACCTCAAGGGAAAATATTTCCAAAAACACGACTACATTTTCTCGACATCGTATAATATGTGAGAACATTGCTATTTCCCTCTTCTCCAACCAATTTATGTCGGGACACACATTAGAAGTTGTTTACTAAAACTAGGAAGTTGATTGCAATGTTGTTGATAACATCCAACATAGTGATAACAGAACTGAACATTCCGCACTCCCAGCACCGGCAAGATAGAACTAAACTTTGTTGTTCTTTTTATGTGTGAAATGTCAAGAAGTATTTACTATATCCGTTATAAATTCTGTTTTTGTAAACAAATGTGCGTGTCTTTTTAAGTGAGTTTGTGTTTTAAAGTTCTTTTTTTGCATATAATTAGTATTAAGTGACTTTTTGTTTGCAATTTAGAAAAGAAATTTAAACGGGAAAGTTTTTAGGTAGAATTTAGGTAAGAGAGAGTCAAACATTTATTTGTTTTATAATATAGCGTTATTATATACGTTATTATTTAGTATACTTTTATATAGTTTATGTGTATATTAATATAATATGATGTTGGTAATTGCGTTACATCAGTTAGAGCTGGTCATGTAGCAAATAATTCGGTAAGGCCTACTGTTGAAATCAGCGCAATAAGGCGATCATAATTTTAAATTAGAAGTCGCAATATTTAATACCAGTTTGTTAATAGTTTTTTCGTTAAATATTTTGTGTGTGTTTTTCCAATCCCAGTTAGTGTTGTTACTATTACAATTCAGACGCTAATCTAACGGATGAAATAACAGAGATTAAAATTGTAACCGTTTATGGACTACACCTTCAGCAAATGGATTACTTTTAGGTTAAAACTCAGCTGATAGATTTTATCGAAGTAGTGTTCGTAAAGTATGCAACGCAAATGTATTACTACTACCATTTTAGTAGTAATTTTCACTAAACACTAATGTAAGAAATACTAGGCTATTCTACGCACATGAACGAACGTAATTGCAATTAATAGGGTTTCATTTTATTTTTTCTTGTTATTTAAATGCAAAAAGTCTCTTGGATCATCATCGCATTGTAAAAAAAAAGGAAGAAATGAACAGTGTAAAATATACAAAAATACTCCAAAAGTCAGAAAGATTTGTTGTTAAAAATTAATCTATGTTTTATATGAAGAATACGTTTCTGTTTTAAACTTTGACTGGTCGACATTTTGGGTTTGTTCAACAGAATGACGTTTTCTTTCGTAAATAATTCTCTAATTATCAAGACATTTAAAACAATGTATCATTCTATTTCTCTTACTATTTGAGTTGACACTCCACAGTTTTCCCCAGGAGAAAGTCTAAAACAAGTTATTTTACCAACAATTAGAATCTGTAAAACATTAACTAATAGTCCTCTAATTTTTAATTCCCATTATTAAAAACAATAAAGGGGTTAGAACTTTATGTTCACACTGTAGCTTACGAGGCAGTTGTATTATTGCGTGAGTAGCCTGTGTACAACATAATGAAATGTTGTTTGAAGCATGTTGGTTACTGATCAATGCCTCAACACAATGTAGGCAACAATCATGAGAGGTATTGATGACAGACTGAATACATAGTTATACCATTAGGTTCGAAGCTATTTTGTCATATCATATTGTTATGTTCATAATACCGAACATGACACGAGTGTAATTCGAAAACTGCGCATTGTGATCGTAATTGGAGGGTTTGATGGGGAAGTAACTGCACCGTATTTGATTTGTCATCGTAAAACACGTCAATACTGATTTTTATCAAAATAGTAAAATTGTTTTTTTTCCCTTTTATTTCTTATGAGTGAAATTTAAGCGTTAAATAGACCAATTTCTGCTTTTCAAAAATGTTTAAAGTTTTTAATTTTTTTATGAGTTTGTACTGCTAAAATGTAATTCATAAATTCAGATCTCATCCACACTGGTGTCCAATACTCTCAGTACGCTTTCTCTCTACTGGTTTCAGCCCACATCGTTAAGTTAGGAGAGAGGGGGGTTTCCGAGGCAAGGTCTGCCTGGCTTGTAGGACTAACTTGTGAGAACAGTCATGCAATGATAAGGTACGCGGTTAAATTACTAGTCTCAGCCAACACTTCAGCTAGGGAAGGGGGGGAGGGGATATTTTGTAGGACTAGCTTCTTGTGAGATCTGTCATTTAACAGTGAGGTACGCAATCAAAACAGGTTAAATCATAACATACATCGTGGTCTGAAGCTAACCGTATCTTATGCTAACAAGGACACTTCTCAATAATCATATGTGGCTCCTAGAGTGATTGTCATGATATTGGTCATCTCTGGAGCCATATAACAACTACACCAATAGGGAACTGTGAGTGCGAGATAATAAAACCACTGTACGCCTCCAACTCTCCTGCAGAGTACTTGATTAAAATAGGAGGAACTTTGGAGACGTTATGGACACTACGTTGTCTCAGACTTTTAGCTCATCAAAGGCTCTGGAACTGTATATCTTCCATGTCATTAAAACTTTTAAAGGAACGATAGAATCGATCTAGAAAAATTAAGTCTTTTATACAGCTTTTGATCGACGATTTTTTCCGGGTAGTGTCCATAGAATATTGTAATTTTGTAGTGTGATGTAATGTCATATACCCCGGAGTTACCGAAAAAAGGGGGAAATTACCAGATGTGACCAAAAATGTCCACAAACTAAATCTGTAATAAAAACTCAGTTTACTTGTTTGGGCTGTGGAGCACTACACAGACAATAGACGACATCGTTCTTGTTTATGTTAGAAGTCCTCACGAAGGCTAGACTTGACATATATTAAAAATACCTCAGGAGAGACAGGTTTGCCTCTTGGCAGGGCAGGTTGCTGGTGCGTAGCAATGGAACAAAAAGCTAATTCTAAAAATCAATACTTGGGTTAGCAGGAACTTTGGAGAACTTAATTACTATACGACGCAAATCTTTCCTGGCCGTGGCAATTTCGCAGCGTACCTTCATCGTTCATACGAGATTGTCGTTCTTGTGTATACTGTGGTTGTATCGACACACTCTTCTTCATTTTCAAGATGGAGATTGGAACTTGAGGAGTTGTGGAAGATGGTGGGAGCTGTATCAGATGTTCAAGGGTTGGTAGAAAAAGTCCTTAAGTCTAAAGAAAACTGGGGTAAAATTTCTGACATAGTTGTAAAATGCGACAAAAGAAAATAGGGAACCAATAGATGAATACACTATTGCTATTTAGGAGCGAAGAAGGTGGTTTTAGCCGTTAAGAGTTCGACCCAACCCATGTTTATACAAGGGTTTCCATGACGATTTTCCGTTCTCGAATAAAGACCAAGTGGCTTTCTCTTATGCAATGTGGTGAACGATACCAGGAAAAGTTACTGATGGGAGAGTAATAAAAGAATAAAAAAAGTCCTAACATCGTTTGTTTGGCTCATCAAATAATTTTTTCTATTCTACGTATACGTGAGGACGTAAAAAGGTAATGAATTGAGTATTAGAACTTAGAAGATTAGCCTACCAGATCTAAAACTGTACAAAACAAAAACCTGAAAGGTTTACTGGACGTGAAATGGATTTTTGTTTCCAACCTTAAAAGACAAAAATAAAAATAACAAATGGAAGGCCATTTATTCCTTAATCACGTCGATAAAACTTGGGTCAGTCCTACGCAACACATCTCCAGTTATCTGCCAGACGTGAAGCAATCAAATATAAAGAAAACGTAGCTACATAGTGTTTTATTTAGGAACAGGTCTACTTTGATTTCGTGTTTCATGACGAAGCGGACTATGAGCGGCGATACGGTGCTGTAACGGAAATACTACAACTAGGATTTCATGGCAATTGAACTTATTATACAGTATTATTAGGCCTACTAGAGGTTGTGTATTCTTTTTCTTTTTCTTCTTGTTGTTTAAAGGCAAAAAACATCTCTATCATCATCTCCTTATAATTGACAGGAAGAAAGGAGCATAAAAGAAAGACAGATAACCCTTGAATATTCTAATAGTGTTAGGGTTATAATATATACGCATTACCACAAGAACGGGTTGTCCGAATGATTAAACCTTATGCAAGTTTCAGAAAAGAACAAGAGTTGGTCAAGCGATACCTGATAGGAAAGATGAAATGAACGTAACCCAAGAGTATCTAAATAATAACTTATTTGATTTTTTTAACCCTAATGTTCACGCATTACCTCAAGAACGGGTAGTCCGAATTTAGCTTGCAGTGGGTCTCACGGTTATATATTGGTCAAGGCATGTAAAGATTTATCGTAAATATATTTTTTAAATGATTATTAATGTAATATATTTATTAATGTGTTTTGGAGTTTATATTTCAAGTGGATTCGTATTTCGTCTTCAAACCCCCCTCCCCCATTAAAAAAAAAACTTATTTACGTTTTTACAAATGTCAAATTTAATAAAGTTCTGAACATAAGTCATATGCTTTCCACAATATCTATTTATCATAGAATGGCTAGCAATATTGACACTTATTTCTACTAGTACATTTATCATCGTGACATCCCTCGCTACTGACTAAAGTCTTTATAATTAATTGTAGACAATCTATATAAAAAACTAAGGTTTTACGAGTTCAACTACAAAGTTCAGGCATTACCTAAAAGAATGTTTAAAAAGTACGATAAACAATAGACTTTCCAAATTAATATTTTTAGTTTCAGTGGATCTTAAATGGTTTATTCTCGGGGGGGGGGGGGCTTGAGACATAATCGTTTGTATATTACGCGTATAATGATTTTAAAACAATGACATACTTTTAAATGAAGGTCGCAGGAGGGAAATAAAATGCGAGTTGACAACAGTGTTTTCCAGTGTGTGTGCGCGCTTGTATTGTAAACTTTATAACTGCTCTACTATCCCAGTTATACATAACTTTGGGAAAATTATGTGGTGGGTCTAAAATAGATGTGTAGTTTTTACGAATATATCCGTTGTAAGATACCCTGAGTCCAAAGAAAGTGTTTTCTTAAATGATGTCCGTCTGTTATAATGCATTGTTCTACAGCACAAATGTGTGGATCAATTATTGCAATGCAATTTAGTATGTGAGGATATTTTAAACATATCTTGGGAATTTTTTTAATTTTTTGATAACTCAAAGTTTAGAAAAAAAAAAAAAAAGATAAAATCAAAATTTACTATGTGAAGCTTCGAAGGACCCAAACAATAATGTATTGATCCCCATATCTCCTAAAATACCGGTACCTAAGTTATCGGTAAAAAATAAATAATAATAATTGGCCATGTTATAAAATATTTTTTTCAAAATTGAGTGTACCAATTTTAGTGAAATATGAAAATTAATGACTTGAACACATGTTCAAAAACGCAAGTAAATATATATATTTATTCAGGAATCATTGAAAAATCTACCCTGACCGCTTTCTTTAAAAGCTTGGTTTTAATCAAATACGATTGAGGACCTGTTTAGCCTCTCATTTAAATATATAATTTTTTTTTCTTTTTCAAAAATCGGGTCCATTTTCACCTATTTATTGATACGTAGGCAATGATATTTTTGGTGATAATTAGATTTGGTAAGTTTTTGTTTTTGTTTTGTATTGGGGTTTGGTGAGTGAAAATGTTTGTGAAATGTTTTTACACTACTTTTATTTTTAATAAATGGTTTCGATTGTTCAGTTATACACAATAATTTAAAAATATAAATGCTATTTATACATATTTCCTCATATTACGTAAAACCTAATATGTTGGTTTCTAAAGAAGGGGGGGATACACATTCACTTGTTACTTTTCTTCTTCTTTTGTTTGTTTGCTCTAATCCGTGTGTACGTCAACCAAGATTGGATATTGTGTTCCTAAGTGATGTACTACCCACTAGTTATGCCTTAGAAGATTTATTACCTTCACGAAATTTAGAATCTTACTAACTAGTTGGTTTTGAAGAATTGTTTACCCCCTTCCCAAAACTCCTAAATCACAATCCTTTCGTGATCAAGATGTTAACATTTAAACACCAGGTCAAGTTTTTTTTCTTTTCTAAATACCATTTTAATATAAATAAAACTATCCAAATCTTTGCACACAATTTCTCGTTCAATCATCACCAAAACCAACTAAAACTATTCGTCACTAGGGCGCTGGTTATGAATCAAAATGTGAAAACTAACTATGGGCACAGTTTTTGAAAATATATTTATATAGAGTCAAAACTTGCTTTACTTATGCCGTAAACGCGTCCTCATAAATTGTGTTTGATTAAAATCAAGCATTTAATGACGCCGCGCCGGTCAGGGTGTTGTTTGTTTTTGCCAACTATTCCTGAACTCTAATATTTTTTTAATTGTATTTTTGGACACGGGTTTGGACCATAAATCTTCACATTTTACCAAAATAGGATTGATCCCATTTAAGCGGATTTTCAGAAATTACCTCTTGTTTCATGGTCCATTTTTTGGGGGTCGTTATACACTTGAGCACAATACGATCGAAATCATTCGAGCTGACTTTGAAAAAAATAGTAATTTTGTTTATTTTATTATGGCATCTACCTTCAAATATTTAAAAAAACTCATGATTTTTAAACAAAAGCCCAAATTTGATTAAAGTCAGTCTAATCGTTTGGGCTGTCTCTTTACAATCACCAGACACTTTATTAACTGAAGCAACTCAAAACTGATATATTTTCAAAATACCGGACATCGAATTTTCGATCCAACACTACGTCAATATTTGAAATTTTACATTATTCCTAAGAACGATAAATCCAATACGGTGGATGTGAAAATATGATATTTCAATTGTGTATATTTAGTCAACTATGTCATCAAATCATAATTTTAGTCAAACCAATGACCACAATACTCGAGTACATACACGTGTTGCGCAAATGAATGGCTTAATTGAAATGACAGACTCGAGTAAGGATAATGAAAACACTGCCCGTAGCGTCGCAGTAATCTCTCATATTCAAATTAAACAGGTTTTATAACGGTTATGAGTGTAATCTTCTAAATTTCTAAAGTGAATTAGATCATTAAGGGGTGCTGTAGGTTTTATGAGAAGGTACGTTGTCCAATCAATTTTATTATTAATGTTATTATTATTATTATTACATTTTTGTTTTCTTGCCTTTTGACCGGCGTACTAGTTGATTATTTTATCATTTGACTTCTAGAAGCAGCTAGAACGATTACTCTCTCCTGGCGTTTTATCTGTAGAAGTCTTTAAAATACCAATGAATGGTAAATCACCAACACAATGCAAGGGGCAAGCCACTCATAAATCATTTAATTTTCTAAGTATGGTGTTTTGTTAAAGTGTAGAGTAGCCGTTAGTATTGCTGTTATTTCTTGGTCTATGAATATCTTTGTGTACTTCACGTCGCGCTGTGACTATTGGAATAACAAGAATATTTTATTAGACTAGTTGAAATATTCAAATAGTGAGATTAATGTTCACAGAACTACTAGACATTTTAACGGGATCATCAAAAGTGTCCCCATAAATTGTTCCTTGTTCGATCCAATAAACCTTAATCAGCATAAACTACAAGCAAGGCGGGAGTGGAGTGAAACGCAACAATGAACTAAGTGACTCATTTCATAATCAGTCACACCTAATTGGGTCTTCAACTTTTAACCCTTATTTTGTACTTTATATATCACCTTAACTAGTCTTGAAGTTTTCTATTAAAAACTAATTTAGCTTGTTTGTTATTAAAACTAGATTAAGGATAGGTTATAGTTTTCCCTTGTTTGTAAAGTAATTTTACACTGAAAACACTTAGCGATATGAATCCTCGTTAAGGGATGAAAAGGTTATCACTATCTCATCCCTTAATTTACAAAGGTTTATTAAGGATTAAGGTTGTTTTATCAAATACATTTGATGCAAACAGCGACATATTCAATGGAATATAAAATACAATTTTAATTTCCACTAGAGGTATTTTAGCTTTTACAAGTTCTCTCATAAATACAACTTAGGCAATGAAATGTCCATCGATCCTATCCGTAGTAATTTGGTTTCACGATAATTTGTACATCACTATAATGTTAGTAAAAGTTCTATTGATCTACACCAAAGAAAAGACGATACCTGTAACCATGATCGAGTTCCCACAAACCATTCTTTTGGCGCAATGTGCTTCTTTATGTGTGTTAGTAAAGGTTCTATAGATCTACAACAAAGAAAAGACGATACCCGTGCGCATGATCGAGTTCCCACAAACCATTCTTTTGGCGCAATGTGCTTCTTTATGTGTGTTAGTAAAGGTTCTATAGATCTACAACAAAGAAAAAAATACGTCTATACGCATGATTGAACTCCCACGCCCCATTTTTTTTCATAATTTTACTGCACTATGCATATGTTAGTAAACGTTCTATAGACCTAAAACAAAGAAAAGAAAATAACTGCGACCATAAACCGGGATCCCATATCCCATTCTTTCCAAAATTTTTAATAATTATGTATATGTTAGTAAACGTTCTATAGATCTACAACAAACATATCCTAGTAGTCTTGAGTCAATGAAAACTAAAACTAATCTAAGAAAGTGACACAAGTTATTATGACTAATATACGAACAAGGTCACGAAAAATAATCACAAAACTACACAACACAGGAAATTCCAAATACCATGTTGAACCCGAAACCTTCAGTTTTTATTAACAAAATCATAATGGTCATGTTTTTTCACGGGTTTGACAGTATATTCAATTATATTTCGTTTATATATATATATATATATATATATATATATATATATATTTCTCCGTTAAATATCTTTGCCTTTTATCAGATAACACCATGTTGATTGTTCGGCAAGAAGACGTTGAACCGAAAACCTTCACCGGCCAACTAACTAAATAGGGGTTGTATGCCAACGGCGTGGTAACCTAACGGTTTTATCGGAGTGAACAAAGACCTCGTTCAAAAGATTATCGGGTGACCATGTGATCATCACTCTTTGTGAAGATTTAATCGGATAAATCAGCTTTATATAATATTTTATTCCCTTTTTATTAATAGAAACCATAATTGCAGTATTTCTACACTGGTTTTGCATTAGCTTTCTATACGAGGCTTCGTTTTTTTTTTCGTTTATGTAAGTTTTTATTTCCCGGCGTTATATTTCCTTCTTGTCAGTTAAATCTATGATTCTGGAACCCGTGTATGTTTGGCTATTTTCGATTTTCTAGTATGCATAATCGTTTGTTCTGCTCGTTTTCAATAATGTAGAGATCCTTTTATGATGGCAAATGTCCGAATAAACTATATCAATATTAAGAATAATCCATAACAATCCAATAATTTTAAATAACTTTTGTTTTTGTTAAGTGCAGACAAAAACTATTAAAGTCACACCTGATGAAGTTCTTAAGGAAGAAAATGGTTTACAAATGGTTCTTGCACAGTACACAACTTTGGCGTTCTGCACTTCTATTGTTGTATACATGTTTTTATCACTATTAATCTCTCTAACTTTGTCTAACACGTCAAATTCTGATGAATAATTACATTGTCTTTAGATAATAGTAATCCATTACCAGATTTTGTCAGTAGATGACCAGTGATTAATGGATATAATATTAGATCGTAAATCAATCTTTGCTTTCCGCAAAGTTTAAGAAAAAAAGCATTTAATGGTGTATTCTTTATATCAGTAGAAAATAACGAATTTTCAACTTTTTTTCTATTTAATAGTAGTTATTTTTTTTATTCTATCGTAACCCATATTTAGCGAGACATTAGTCTACGTATAGGTACGATTAATTAAATTTGTAATCTAGTCAAATCTATTGACAGTAATTTATTCAAATGAAATTATAAGTCATAGAATATTTAACTTATAATTAACAGTGTCCTTGCTCGATTTAAATTCTCATTCTCGTTTTAAAGTTATTGGATATGTGTTTGATAGATATTGGATGGATTATTCATATTATTGATATAGATTATTCGGACATTTGCCATCGTTTGTGTATATAAAAATTAATAACTTACACGACGTTTCGAAAAATTTGAATCAACTTTTAAGTGATAAACCTTACAAAGATAAAAGAGCCAACATAGCCTAATCTTAGTACTATGATGGAAACTAAAACTAGACCCGAGCTGTCAAAATAACTAAGTCTACAAATATGATGAAGACAACAGAACTACATTCTGGCGTTCTCAGATATTGTTCCCAAGGTCCATAAAAGAGCCAGGTGGGGCCCAACTTTTAAATAGCAACAAGGAACCCTAATTTTTTTTATCAAATTCGGAATCTGTGGGACATTTACGTCCGAATACGTCTTAGGCCCTTATGGGGGCCCTAACGCCCTTTGTTTGTCGCCTAAAAACATTTAAAGGGGCCTGTATAGCACACATCTAAATTTGATCTTAACACCTTATTTTTATTCAATGAGGAATTTTATATTTCAGGCCCTTCGACGACTCTATGGCTCTTTTTAGGCTCATCATCCTATTGTCAAAAAGTTTGGAACAGCAAATATTTTCGCAAAAGATTAAATAATTTAAAATGTAATTTTATTTACTCTTGTAATTTTTCGCGTGGAGTCGTTTGGGCCAATTAAAATTTGGTGTTTATGGAACCATAACCGCTAATCATTACTTTCTGACACCACGAAGGTCCTAAAAGGGTCATAGAATGATCAGATATGAAAAATTCATCGCTGAATCAAACGTTTTATGTTGAAAATAAGGTGCCGACATCAAATTCAGATTTGTGCTATACAGGTCACTTTAGATGTTTTCAGGGGACCTACAAAGGGCCCCAAGGCCCATAAGGGGCTAAGACTTATTCAGACTAACATTTTCGGTAGAATCCGAATTTGTGAAAAACATTAGGGTCCCCTATTGAAATTTCAAATTTTAGCCCCACAGGGCCCTTTTAAGACTCATGGGTCTAAAATATGATGTGAACATATTATTTGGAACTACAAATTCAGATTTTGTGCTATATAGGCCCATTTAGATGTTTTTAGGGGACATACCAAGGGACCTAGTGCCCATAAGGTTGTAAGACGTATTTGGACGTAAAATTTCCCACATAATGCGAATTTGAAAAAAAATCTCTATTGAAATTTCAATGTTTTGCCCCAGGGGACCCTCTTAGGGCCCCCAAAATAATTCTGATACCGTCATTCGATTTCCAATGAAAAATTATTTGGAAATACGTTGTCTCAATATTTTTGAAATAGTCTGGATTCATGACGCTCAGGTGTTCTGACATTTTTGATACTCTGTATAAACAAATGATGGTAAATTTAGGAATATACTTTATTAACTATATTCTGGTATTATTTTGGTTTGGTAGCTCGGTTGAGATGGCGTTCATTTTTGTGTCTACCTTTACAGCTGAAAAATGCAAAAACACCTGTACATTTTATAACATAAATGTGTATATAATAAACACATTTTCCCATTAAAACCGTATATAATTGACTATATTCTTCGCATTATTTTGTTTAAGTGGATAATATTTTCAAAAGCAGTGACTGAATTCCTAAAACTAGGGAATACAATGAGGTGACCTAATGTTGCTATGTGGAGTAATTAAATGTACTTCAACATGGGAGTAATTAAAACAAAACTATCCGCTTTGATTAGGGGTAGCGACCATTCAAACTGACGCCAATCCATTATATATAATCTATGGCGATAAATACACATTCGAGATCGACCTATATTCCTCCTGATGCCTTTGTTAATCTACATACTTAATTTGATAAGGTCAAATCTAGTGCACAAATGTTTAGAGTAACTGCGTTAATTCCCCTTAGCAGATTTAAAGTACTGATATCTATATATCAGGAACAATAAAATTATAACAAATTCCAAAGCCGAGGAAGAGTAAAATGTTGTTACACTAAACAATAATCTAGACAGTCTGTTATTGCTGTTTAGATAATTTGTAACTTATTTGATAATTTGTAATTGTTTTGATAATTTGTAATCGCTTTGATAATTTGTAACTGCTTTGATAATTCGTAATTGCTTTTATAATTACTAATTACTTTGTTTATGTCTTGACCATCGGGGGGAAAGTCACTTTGAAACCTTCTCTGAGCCCATAGGATATCTCCGACGGAGAGTCCTGAAGTAGTTATGTAAGCGTTCAGGAACTGCCTCCCTAGATTCGTGATATATCTTGATACACTGAAATAACCGAATATAATTCACGAATGTCCTTAATTCGTTTCATCTTTGGTCTGTGATAAGACCTCTCTTTCTTCACCTTCCTTTCCTATCCTTTCTTTTCGTCTCTCCTGATGAATTGCGTACAAAAGGCAATTGTGGTTGAGGTAGGACCGAGTAACCAAAACACTATCCCAGTGGAAAAAAGTTTTTAATTAAATAAATCGTCCACGAACACCCCACAAACTTTCCCATATACTCATACTACTAAACAAACAAAACCTATTTGTACCCATCTTCTAAAAAAAAAAATATCCAAAATATAACACCCTACGACAAAAACGAAACTTATTGGGCGTCGTTTTCCAAGATCCATGTCGTCATATTGTGGTAAAAAAATGAATATATTTAGCCATCATTTAACATTTATTTAGACTAAACCAAGCACCAATTTAGAGAATTTAGATTTTCTACGATGGAGATTGGGTTATTTTACTATTATATATATATATATATATATATATATATATATATATATATATATTATTTAATTTAATTGATTTTGGATTTGTATTTGATTATATGCTTTTTGGGAGATGACGATTATATTTTGCTCTTTGGACGATAAAAGTTCCTAGATATTAATTTTGAACTTCCAGTGTGTCTAACGGTCGTACAAGGAGTTATTTCGGGAAGAAACAAGAACACTCTTGATTTTCCTCAAAACGAACTGATTTTCAGCACATTTTCAACATTGTCGTTTTGAGTTATACTATAATTCCCTCTGTTCTACATACACTAATTTTTAGAAAGAAAAAAATAACCCTTTTATGTTTTGCATTCGGAATTAGGCTTACGGATGTAACTTGTGGTGGACTTCGCAATGCTTGCGAGTTGTTGTTGTGTAGGTAAGATTATCTGTAGCCTTTTCGGCTTTATCGTCCTCAACACTATGCGGGTGTAATTTAATTAAACTGGAAACAATAATAACGACTACACCTAAATATAATCTATGTTTTCTTATATTGTAATTTTAGACGCGGCTAATTAACCAATCGAAATGAGGAATTATTTCAACTCTCTACCATTTGGGATTTCGACTGTAATGTTTGTGTGGTTGTTCCCACACAGCCAAACGTGTGTTGCTATCGTGTGTGAAATTTTGTAATACGCCTCATCGTAACTTACGTACAAAGTGTTTACACAGTAGAGTAAATTGGATTCATGCTGCTGAATGTGTAATGAAACGTTGCACCATACTCAAATTGACATTCCACGCAACTAGAAACCACCACACTTGTCTGGAATATTAGTCTCCACACCGTTTAATTTCTTAGTCAACTGTTAATCGCTGCGTTTATCATTACATTTCCGATTGCCGTAATTAATAATTAGTTATAATACAGTTCTAACTGTATTTGAATAATATTAATTTGTTCATTATACACATATATTCGTGATTCATATTAATCGCACTAACAACATTACCTCCATTCATCGTTACATTTCTGAGAGGTTAACAGTAGCTAGTTATTCATTATAACGTAAAACGTACAAGCATTTGTGTTTCAATAATACTTTGTCCATATTATGTTTTGATTTATTTTCCGATTTAAATTAGTGAACACTCAAAACTGTTACTGCACGGTTCCATCATATAGAAGTGGCTACTCTGATTAGGATAAAGCGAGGCCTTAGAAATATTTAATATAATTATATGAACGAAACATCTGTTATTAAAAAAAACTCCAATAAAAAAAAAATCAAACTAACCGTTTTTCCCTTACCAAATTTTTTTACTACTTTTTAAATGTTTTTATTCATCTCAATGAAAACACTTTCAAGTTTTATTGAGCTACAAAAATATCAAAGAAATAATTATTTTCCTAAACGTTTATTCCCTCCTCGGGACATTTTTCTTAAACTTAATGTAAAAGTAAAGTGTGAACAGGATCGTTTACGCTTCCAACGAATTGGGCCACCCGCTACCGAAGCCCACCAGTTGCAGGGTAACGGATCGTTTACGCTACCAACGAATTGGACCACCCACTACCGAAACCCATCATCAGTGGCAGGGTAATGGATCGTTTACGCTTCCAATGAATTGGGCCACCCGCTACCGAAACCCATCAGTGGCAGGGTAACGGATCGTTTACGCTTCCAACGAATTGGGCCACCCGCTACCGAAACCTACCAGTGGCAGGGTAACAAATCGTATACGCTTCCAACGAATTGTGCCACCCACTACCGAAACCCATCAGTGGCAGGGTAATGGATGGTTTACGCTTCCAACGAATTGGGCCACCCGCTACCGAAACCCATCAGTGGCAGGGTAACGGATCGTTTACACTTCCAACGAATTGGGCCACCCAATAACGAAACCCATCATTGGCAGGGTAATTGATCGTTTACGCTTCCAACGAATTGGGCCACCCGCTACCGAAACCCATGAGTGGCAGGGTAACGGATGGTTTACGCTTCCAACGAATTGGGCCACCCGCTACCGAAACCCATCAGTGGCAGGGTAACGGATCGTTTACACTTCCAACGAATTGGGCCACCCACTAACGAAACCCATCATTGGCAGGGTAATTGATCGTTTACGCTTCCAACGAATTGGGTCACCCGCTACCGAAACCCATCAGTGGTTTCTGGGTTTCTGGTTTCAGTGGTGAATGGGTAATGGATCGTTTTTCAGTTAAGGCAGTCAGCAATCAAATGTTTTTATATTGGATACAAATGGATGGATACATTTACTCAATGATAAATTATAATCCAAAGAGCAACCCTCACCCATAAACATATTATTTATTGTTATTGCTTGGTTTGTAAATGTACATCGTGTGCTAAGCACATAACCACATAGAGGTTTATAACAACGATTTATCATCCACCCACAAAAATAATATTTGATTTATTTATTGATTTTAATGCTAATATGTATTTTACCAGCAAAGTATTGAAAATACAATAATATTTCATGTGAAAATATACGACCTATACCGGGAATCGAACCCAGGACTTTTGGCTTTACGCGCCACTGCTCTACCAACTGAGCTACCCTAGTCGTTTCTCAGCACAGGACGCAGACTTCTCTCTTGATTTTGCTTTATTGCTGCACTTTTGAGTTACCAAATTAATTACCTCGCATTTGCGACATTGAAATGAATTTTTACTCATTTTGCACCCTTACGTATGTATTTATTAATTTTAACGCTAATACGTTTTTTACCACCAAGTATTATTTATAAACCAAGAAGTAAAAATAATATCCACTTACTGTACAACAGATCACTCCACCACTCACAGGAACATCTAATAAATTCTATATGGGCAGCTTACTAATTTGATATGACTATTAATTGGAATCACAGTGGTAGAGAATATGAAGCTTTACCTTCGTTGTATATTAAACGAGAATGCTGACGGCGGTAACTCTAAAAAAACTACCCTTTATCTCTCCAGTGAGGAACAACGGCAGCTGGTGACCCAATTTGTTGGAAGCCTACGCTATATTACTATTATTTATATTTTACTCTAATTTACACCGATGTATACAAATAAGTTTTATAGTTACATGAACGTTATATCAAATTTTAGAGGAAATGTCCCAGTGTAACTATTATATACATTTTTTTTTTACTCCTTACAATGTGGAAAACGTTTTAATTTATATAAATGAAAGCAGCTACATACTGTTAAGAAGGTCTTTATTGGTCAAGTAAACACTTTCTGCAAGAAAGTTTTAGAAAACAGTTTTACTTGTTCTACTACTAATGTTACATCATTATCCTTTGCAGCGCACGCTTATTCCTGCTTGGAACACTCGTGTCAAATTAACTGTTGTCTAGTCACATTTTTAAAGCTAAAAATAAAATGAATAAAACCTTCTACATGCTGAAACGGTTTGGGTTTTCACCAAAATCGTTCCAAAAACAACATTTTTAGTAAAACATAAAATTTGAGTTAAAGCATAATAAATGTCAAGAATACATAAATAAATGGTAACATCCATAAATAATTAATAATGTGTACAGAAAAAATTTAATTAGTTTAATATGAAGAATAGTAGAACTATAAAAGTTTTGTCAATTTCATTAAAAAATTTAACATCCAAAGTGTAAGGGAAGTGGGATGAGAGACTAGTAGACGGACAGGAGCCAACAGGTCGAAAGAGAACAATAAAGTTGTTGATCACGTGACATCTCAGGTCCAGACTGGACTAAATAATCTGATTCAACTTGTTACAAAATAACAATTTGTTGTGTGGATTTTAAACTAACCCTATGTTGTTTTCAGCTTAAAATTAAGTATGTATTTTTTTTAATATCAGCCTAAAATTAAGTATGTTTTTTAAAATAATTTGTGCTCTCATAAATTTCACATTTTTAATGGATTCTGCAAAATAAATGTTTCAAATGACATTTCCTGAGAGTGAGTTTTTTAAAATTAAAGCAATTTGAGAAAAAAGGGCTAGTTTTTATTAAACAATAAAAGTAATAAAGGAATTTTAAAGTAATTCCTAACATCTAAGAATAAATACTAAATACAGTATTTTATTCTTGAGGCATTGTGGTGTTTGGCTGAATAAGGACGTTAATAAATAATTTATCAAGCAGTTCCCCAAAGGTGGGACTTGAATAAAATTAAGAGTTTATTGGAATTGTATAGCATTAAGTTCAATTTCCCATTTACGACCTTCTGTTGTGAATAACGTCAAAAATAAATAAAGGGTTAAAGCAAACATCACACTGTTTCCATGCGTCGTTCGGTCAAGCTGCAAAGAAAGTTGAAACTAAATCGTAACAATTGGTACACGGGTTTTGCTTCGCTTTGCTCTGTCAGTTATGGGTTTTTTTTTAAATTATGAATCGATTCTTCATGAAAATACTTCTTTATGTATATAAAAAAAAGATTAACACGATCTTTCCATTAGTTATAATTTATTGTCAGACAATTTTAAACTGTCCGCTTCTTTACTTTTATTACGCTCCGTAGATAAAACCAAGGATCCTTATAATTTCACGCGCATGTTGATACGTCTGTCATTATTTTAAGTCACAACCATTCTACACAGACAAGACAATAAATCCTAGACTATATATTTCGAAATTTGCATTTATTTTCTTTCCATCGTCCCACATCTAGGAAAAATTGAAAAGTAATAAACAAAAATTACTTTGAGGTAGTTTTTATTTTTTGTGTATTATTTTTATTTTATTTTTTTTATTGTTATATGAAAGGTATCAAATAAAACTAAAAGTATGTTTATTTGACAAGGGAATTAATACGTTGGGTTAAGTATTCATGTATAAATAAAAACGTATTATGTATATTTCTTACAATGTTATTCTTAAGTGCATCTTATTGTGTATTATGAGTATTGTTTTCAGTACCAAACACTAATTCATTTTCTATACTTTTGTAGGTAAGTGATATTTGATGAGACTTCTTAAAGCTGTAAAATTTTTAAGTAATAACTCTATTATAATTTTATAATATATGTTTAAGGATAGGTTAGGTTAACTCAAAATCAATTTTTTCAATTTAATTTAAATCTCATTGAGCCTATTTGTAAATAATCTTATTCTAGATTTCAACGATGGGTATACCTTTCATTTTTGTTTATGTTGGAAAAAATTACCTCATTCGTATTTCGTATATGATACTATTATTTTATTTCTGTTAGACATATCACATCACGAATACTCTTAAGCATTTAATCTGGGATCGTTTATACAGTATTAATTAACTAAATTAATTCTACTACGTGCACTCCAAAGATCCTTTGATTCCAATGCGTGGGATTTTTGAAAGGAATCAAGATCCTGAAACGATCCAGGATACGTTGTAGAGTAACAAACAAAGGAAACATTAGAGGTAACACAATTAGTGTCGTTGTTTGAAGTTTTAATGGTATATGTAATAATAAATCAAATAAATTATTTTTTTAACATACCACGTTTTTAAAACGAACTTAAAAGTATAAAATAATTTTTCATGACCCTTCTACAATTTTGAGGGAGGATTGTTAGTGGCTTTAATTTGTGTTTTTCCTTTTTGTACTGCCGCAAAAAGTTCTGAGATATGGGCTAAAATATGCCCACATACCAAATATGACTAAAATCAGTCATCACATTCGGCTTCAAACGATAGACAGGCGGACATAATTCCAAAAGCCTGTCTTATTGAACTCAGTGGACCTTAAAACGGCAACAAACTTAACATCGATTGTTTGACCTTATACTTCGTACATGGAAATAAAAATAAAAACTGAAACAGTAATTTGCAACGTTAAGTTCTTAATAACAAATTATGCTAACCTCCAAAAAGGAAATACTACTTTTTTAATCAAAATTATTTTGAAAAGAAATATTAACGCAATTTCTCCGAAATGCATTTATTAAATCAAATGCGTTTCAACGATAGTGTCGCCATCTTCAGTGTACTCGCACTGTAACTTTTGAAGCTCGTGTTACATTATAGATGACGACATTGTCGTCAAACCCCGTTTGATTTGATAGCATTTCTGAGAAATTGCGTTTCAACGATAGTGTCGCCATCTTCAGTGATGCATGAACTACTCGCACTGTAACTTTTGAAGCTCATGTTACATTATAGATGACGATATTGTCGTCAAACCCCGTTTGATTTGATAGCATTTCTGAGAAATTGCGTTTCAACGATAGTGTCGCCATCTTCAGTGATGCATGAACTACTCGCACTGTAACTTTTGAAGCTCATGTTACATTATAGATGACGATATTGTCGTCAAACCCCGTTTGATTTGATAGCATTTCTGAGAAATTGCGTTTCAACGATAGTGTCGCCATCTTCAGTGATGCATGAACTACTCGCACTGTAACTTTTGAAGCTCGTGTTACATTATAGATGACGATATTGTCGTCAAACCCCGTTTGATTTGATAGCATTTCTGAGAAATTGCGTTTCAACGATAGTGTTGCCATCTTCAGTGATGAATGAACTACTCGCACTGTAACTTTTGAAGCTCATGTTACATTATAGATGATGATATTGTCGTCAAACCCCGTTTGATTTAATAGCATTTCTGAGAAATTGCGTTTCAGTTTTATTTCAATTTAAAACATCTCACAAATGAAGCTCATTATTGATTTTTAATCATAATTATATCAATGGCAAATATTCAAACCAACCATTGTATTAAATATTTATGTAATACATATAATTCAAAATTACCTGCATAAAACATAATATTTTCCCAATACAAATAAATAAATGTTTATTTTAGTTCCATTGCTAAAAATAAACAGTATAAAATATTCGTATATCTAACAATAATACAGGTTAACACCCTATTTCTCTGAGGCAGTTCCTATTGTTTGTCTTCCTTGTTTGGAACAGTTATTTAACAATTTATATTTATTACTGTAAGTTTGATTTATTATTAATTGCAGATACTTCCGAGTGCAATCAAATCGAAACGTTATTAACATGCACTCTTTAAATAATGTTATAATTTCAGAATAAACTAATTTCAGGTGATTTAATTTAAACTTTGAAATTATTTAATCGTTATAAATTTTAATTAATTTTTATTTTGTCGCTCTATAACTTAGAATACGAAAAGTTATGTGATGGATAACAAAAATCGATATCGTATAAACATTTTCCCGGATATATCAGTTTCAAGGTCTTCAGAGTCTAAAAAAATGTTTCTGAAATGAAATCTCTCTGTCGTATAGTGTTCCACACCATGTAGGATCAGAAACAGGGATTCATTGATACAATTTTATTTGAAAATGAAGTGTTTCCTTGTGGTGTTTTCAATTCGCTCATATTTACTGACTGGTTGAAAAGAAACGTGCACCCTTATTTAACTATCTTATTATTTGAGATAGATAAACACGGTTTGGGGAAATTTTCTTTGTAGTGCTTCTATGAACCCTCGTTTTTTTAAAATTTTGGACTTTATTTTTGGATGCAGGCGAGCAAACCACATAGGCTTGTGGTAGATCATTTGAAAGAAGTTTATGTGAAAGGTAAATGACTTGGAATTATTTGTTTTGATCACCGTAATTAAAATGAAGGGCCGTTAATATAAATGTGTTAAGATAGATGTAATGTGATACATTATACTTAGTCCAAAACTTGCGGTTAGGTCTACCTGCAACCTCCTCGTCTCACACAAGCACAGGGGATTAGGACCAACCCTTAATTACACAGAACTCTACTAGTGGGAACGTTTTAAATTTACTTATGAAATTTGTTTAAAAAAAGATTATACAATGTCCACCAATGAAAAGGAATATTAAATAAAGTAAGTGGTTGTTGAGAAAAAAAAACTTTTGTAATATTTTCTTACTAAATAATTGACAGAAAAAGAATAGCCGCTATGGGTACAATACGAATTTTGTGTTTCTTATTTTCTGAATACTACAAATTATTTGTACGTCTACCAAATGACGTCCATTGCAGTTCATGGAGCCTTGTCTGGAAGTTTCCCATTACCTCTTGCGCCATGTTGACAGGTATTGCTGCAATCTCGTCCACAATTCGTTATTTGAGGGTTTGAATGGTTGTGGGTGGATCTGCTTGAAACACTTTCGTTTTTAGGTATCCTCATAAAAAGAAGTCACAAGCGCTTAAATCGGGAGAACGAGGGGGCGAAGCTATACCCGTTACGATGACAAACATTCATTGAAATTCTTGCGGTATGGCTTGTAGCCTCTTCTCGTTGGAAAAGTGTTTCATTATTCACTGGAAACTCGGCAATTTGTGGTGTGAGAAAGATGGTAACCATTTCAACGTAAAAAGAATTTTCTGTCCGTCTGTGTGACTTTATGTAATTTCAGTATTTAACTTACTTTACATGCTGCGTTTCGTCTTCAGATTGTCGCTCTGTTGAGGTCTTTATTACATTAAAATAAATTATAGTACAACAATACACATATACACGCACACAATTACACATAATAACACTGCGTGTGCACACCATCGACTACATTTATCTTCTGAGGTCGCGGGATCCTTAACCTGTCGTGCCCCTTAGTGTTTGCATTTCTTATCTATACCCCTAGCAAAGATCAAATTGGATTTATAATTCAATTGATCATTCAACAGATGTTCTGGTTTATTTGTAACTGTGATTTATATATTTCGTGTACTTCTAGCGCGTCCATTTGTTCCGTCTTCTTGTATGTATGTATACATACTTAGATATACTTAGATGGAAGCGTGAATATTCCTAACTTTTTTAAACAGAGGCTTACAGGAAATAGTTTTTTTTTAAAGGTCATACTTTACTCCTTAAGTTTAATATTTGGAAACTCCATATTAAGTTTCTTACAGAGTATGTTTAAATATATTTTATAGTTTAAATTCATGTCTATATTGAGCTCCAAATTTTTTGTTGATAATACAGAAATATGTTCTTTACCATCAAAATCCAAATTAAGCTCTATTGTTTGCCGATTCTAGCATGTTTGAAATTTAATAATTTGGGTTTTTTTACTCTTCAGTTTTAAACCATTTACAACAAACCTGTCTGAATATTCAAACATAGCCTTTTTAGTTAGGGTTTGAAGTTTAAATCCGAACCTAAACAGTCAATATGGCGGACGAAATAGAATTGCCGTGTGTTTAAGATCAATTACATGAGTTCGCGACCCAAAATTTTAAACAATCAATTATTTTCCTTATTCCACTAAAATCCGTACTTTCCTCTGGTTACTTAATCTGCCAACAATTGCTTTGATACACAACCGATCAGCCAAGAATTTAGACGTGCCACTATCAAGGTTAATCTGGGAAGAGGGGGGGGGGGGGAGTGTAACTAACTACGGATTTAGACTAAATCGGACGGTAACCAGGTAGTTGATTGTCAAATACGGTCGAACAAACGACTCAAGTGCATTATGATTGACCTAGTCCATGGCTTTGAATTGGTTTATTCAGAATTTCCATCGGGTAAGCTGATTTGTATTTTAGCCTATTGCGTAATAGTTTTACTTTGTAGCTCTATTTATACGTTATTTGTGTATAAAAGATGAAACTAGATAACAGTACAGCTGAGTGAAATGGCAGCTTTAGTATTATTTTGTATAGTTTATGTATTACATTATTTTTGTGTTTAGTGATAACTTCCTTAATTGGTGGAAAGGTCATGTGAGTATCGTTTCATTGTTATTTAAATCTGTATTAATTATTGCGTGACCTTATGTAATGTAAAGAATTATTGAAATTATCAATGGAAAATAGCCTGAAGTTTCCGCCATTTTGAAATTTATCGACAAATTTTACTGAATATCTCATTATATTACATTTGTACTATCTGGCCCAAATTTGGTATTTATCTGATTACTAGTTCGTTGGAGTAAACCCATAATTTTAAAGGGCTTGGTCCAGTTTATATACTTTCTTTATATTTCCTAATTGGGGGAATAAGACATGTATACTGTTTAAATCCGTAGTGCATGATAAAATGTCTGTAACATATTTTTTATAACAATTAAAGTGGCAAAATAGGATTTATTAATTATTATTTATTGTTTCTTTTATTATCTTGTTATATTATGAACAAATATTTAAGAAATTCTTCGTAAAATGTTCGTTATGAATTCTAGAATACGTCTGAATGATTTGCAAGTCAATTCTATTGTTATTATTGTTTGTAAAAATATAAACCATCAAAATCGATAATTAAAAACACATTTCTGTGTCCTATTCGGAAATAATGTTGCTTTTATCTAGTTACAAACAAAACCTTATGTTACAGATCAAAACATTGAAACTGACATAAAATGTGGATCAACGAAACTTTGAGATTTTATAGAAGATCAACGTATTTAAAAAATATATATATATTCGTAATTTGGTCAAATTTTTGCTCTGTTTACATACTTGAGGAAAATAAATCGAATATTTTAAAATTTATTTACAAATAAAAAGTATAATATGAATATACGACATTAATTAGGCCTAACTTTAATATTAAAAATCCGTTCTTTATATCCAGAGATTAAAAAACAAAAAATCGTTACGTTGCAACTTTAATAACAAAATACTATGTTCTCTACAGAGTGAGACTATATACTTTTCATCACCTCCTCCCCCCCCTCCACAAATATAATTAGTAGTGTGTTAATTTGAGTACAATCCTCTGCAAATCCTAGCATTTTCTTATTATTTAGGCTACATTTATTTAATTTATTATTAGACAAATATAAATAATAAGAAAATTCTAGAATTGACAGAATATTGTACTTAAATTAATTATGTATGTAGATCCTACCTATGTATGTAACAGATATAATTATTATATTCATTTAATTGTATGTCCAAGAACTCAATTATGTATGTACTAGACCTTAGCTGTCAAACTTGCATGTCTAGCTGTTTTAGGTCGTGTTTTAATTATATATTGAAATGATTGAATATGTTCGAAAAAACATATACCTATAGCAACAATTCATCATTAATATATAACTTTAAAAATATCATTAAATTATATTTTATTTCCGTATCTAAACTTTAGAAATTGGAAACTTCGTCGTGGTCTGGGAAACATAGACCATGGACTAAAAATGAATACTACATATTATGATTCTTGTAACGAATTTTAGAGTTCTTTAAATTTCCTATTTATATTTGTATAATTTCTACTCGATTTCTTACAACCTTGGTAAATCCGACGAATTTAACAAAGGTCTAGATTAAAGGTTACAATAATAAATAGTAAAACCTGAAATTGGATTTTTAGCCGATTTTTCCAATTTATATGTTTATACAATGTCCTTTTTTGGTTTTAAATGGAAAGGACTCTTTTTATAACTTATCCAAAGTTTATAATGTTAAAGGAAATTTGTTTTACTTTCTCAAATAATCCGAATAATGAGAGGGTTTAAAGTGATCAAACTTGAGTTTTACACTTTACAATTAGTCCTTGTTTTAATCCCCAACGAGTGACCGATTTTGTTCAAATGACGTGTGAACATATTTTTATCACTTTTTTAATTTTACCTTTTCTTTTGGTAAACCAAAATACCAAAATTCAGTGTTTAATTGATCAAAATCGATATTGAAGGATTTAACCAAATTATATCTCAAATTTTAACTCCTAAGGATCCCCCAAAAATATTGATCCCTTATCATAAAAAATGGCGGTTCTGAAGGCTCACAAAAATTATGATTCATTTTCATGTCTTGACGTATAACTCAGGAACAGACGTGTTTAAGAGGTTAGCTACGAATACTTGTTGAGTTCGTATTTTATTGTTCATGTTTTGTTTTTCCGTGGGCGTTTAAGAAAGTCCATGCAGTACTAGTGAACCGTTTATGAAGCTAAGTGTTGTTCCCCTCAAAGTCTCAAACTAAGAAACACTGAATCCACCACTAACAGTGGTCAATTAATTTTTATTTTTATTCTTTAATGGTTTCCGTATAATTAATTTATCCCTCATAAAATGTAGTGGTCGTGGTTGAAGAGTTTTCTACTTTATGTTTGCGTTTCATGTGTTCCATTTACTGGTTTAATAATAAAACGCTAATGAAAAACTTGCTGGAACATGTGTTGCCGTTTCCTTTTTAACCATACTCTCTCATCTACTTGTAATTTGCTTTTAGTGCGCTTGTTAACAATTTGATAACGATTCTATTTAGCTTACATTATTATACACGAGTTATTGAAATCTATATTATTTATTTGTATGAATCTGTGTATGTCCCACTATATAATTTTTGTTGTTTGTGCAGTATTTGAAATCAATATTTTACACACAAACATCTCAATAACCCATTAGTTCCGTAACAATATAGACGATTTTGAACAATATAGAAACAGTATTGGACGAAATCAACTTAAATATTATGGGATAAATCTTTTACAATATGGAATAATTTGAAAAAAATAATATGAGACGAAACCAACTTGAGGAATAAAGGAAAGAAACCAATTGGTGTTTTATAGTGCAATTTTGTAAACATAATTATATGAATAAAAGTGGGAACAATATGGGACGAAACCTACTTGAACATTAAAATGAAGAAACCAACTTTTATATTATGGAACATTTTTTGAACATAATAGGTTGATATGAATAAAAGTGGGAACAATATGGGACGTAACCTATTTGAACAGTAAAATGAAGAAACCAACTAGTATATTATGGGGTATTTTTGAACATAATGGGCTGATATGAATAGAAGTGGGAACAATATGGGACGAAACCTACTTGAACATTAAAATGAAGAAACCAACTTGTATATTATGGAACATTTTTTGAACATAATAGGCTAATATGAATAAAAGTTGGAACAATATGGGACGAAACCTATTTGAACATAATAGGCTGATATGAATAAAAGTGGGAACAATATGGGACGTAACCTATTTGAACAATAAAATAAAGAAACCAACTTGTATATTATGGAACATTTTTGAACATAATAGGCTGATATGAATAAAAGTGGGAACAATATGGGACGTAACCTATTTGAACAATAAAATAAAGAAACCAACTTGTATATTATGGAACATTTTTTGAACATAATAGGCTGATATGAATAAAAGTGGGAACAATATGGGACGTAACCTATTTGAACAATAAAATAAAGAAACCAACTTGTATATTATGGAACATTTTTTTAACATAATGGGCTGATATGAAAAAATGTGGGAACAATTTGGGACGTAACCTATTTGAACAATAGAATAAAGAAACCACGTTGTATATTATGGGACATTTTTTTAACATAATGGGCTGATATGAATAGAAGTGGGAACAAACAATATGGGACGTAACCTATTTGAACAATAAAATAAAGAAACCACGTTGTATATTATGGGACATTTTTTGAACAAAATGGGCTGATATGAATAGAAGTGGAACAATATGGGACAAAACCTACTTGAACAATAAAAGAAAGAAAACAGCTGCTATATTATGGAACATTTTTTTTAACATAAACTGCTGCGATTTTTGGATGATATAGAAACTATTCGGGTTGATTTTTAACAAAATGGGATGAAACCAACTTCAACAATATGAGACGATTTGTAATTAGCCGTAAATAATTAGAGACTTTATGGATTCTTTAAATTCAAATTATTCAATTAATGGAGTCACGTGTAGAGTAAATACTCACGTTAGCAATTTGCAATTTTCTAATAATATGGGAACTACAGTTTTGGATTAAATTTGCTAATCATTATGCAAATCAATTATAATTCTTTATTAGTGTATTTTATGCCTAGAAAAGTAACGTTCATTACAAATTTTGAGCATAGTTTTTTTGTTTATTAATTATTTTTATTTAAGCGAAAAACTAAAACTTCATCGCCTTGTCTATTTCTTTCCAACTTTGATTTTACACAAAATATATTTTGTTGACATCTCAAAATACAGTATTTTGGGCGTAGAGAGGATTTTTTGATAAACTTATAGTCTACGACATATATTTTGTGTAACATATGAAGAACATTATGTTAGGGGAAGGAAATCATTTTTAATAAAGTAATGGTATCCAACATATATTTGTGTGACATGTGAAAGTACGTTATTTGGGCGTAGGCAATATATATATTTTTAAACTTATGGTAAATTACAAACACTTTGTGTGATATGTCAAAGTACTACAACGGAAATTCGTTGTATGGGGTTATGTTTTGGTCAAAAAAGAAAAATATCAAAAAATAATCCCAATGCAAGGTATGGATGTTTTGTAGAACTTTTTACTGCTTATAGCCGGTCGGTGAGATTGAACTATGAAATGGTCCAAGGTCAACTCTTACCGGCTTGTTCTAACAGTAAATTCCTATGTCGGCGGATTTTGAATTAAAAAATCATTTTTTATGAATTTTGAAAATGTGAAATAATAATGTATAAGGATATGTAGTTGTAATACAAGTTGTATGCAATACATATCTAGTACTGTTATTTCATATTAACTAACAGGCGTTATGGCATATTTAAATGAAGAATTTAAAAATTTTCAAAATTAATAAAAATTAAAAAACCTTGGTATTTTTGAAAATAAAATGTAATTTTAAGATAAAAGTATTCTTGATAAAATTTGGAAAAAGTTGATATTTAAAAAGTTAGCAGAAAAGGTTAAGTATAAAAGCTAATAAAAGTAAATAAAAATAAATTTTGAGAAAAGGATAGTATAGAAGTAATTAAATAAATAAAGTTATATTATAATTAATGATTAAAAATTTAAATTTGAGTAAAACAAAAGAGTTATGGTTTTCACGCTATATTATGAAAAGGAAAAAAGATAAGAAGTGGAAATTTTGCAAAAAGAGGTTAAAACCTAATATCTAAAAGTTGTGTAAATTTCAGGAAAATCAGTTAATAAATAAACCCCAAACCCAAAGGTGTGAAAATACGCACTGGATTACATCACTACCAGAAGTCGTAGAATTATGTCATCACGGCTAGTGCGTTTAAATCACGAAATAAACAAAGTGACAAAGTTTGAAAGAAAAAACTTTAAAGGTGTAAGAATTAAAAACTGTAAATTACGCAAATTCTTACGTAAGCTATTGAAGGCGAATGAATAGTCCGAGAAATGTCATTCGAAGTGCGGGAAATTGCCGCGGTCGAGAGCTACAATACACCGGTTACGTATAAACGCAAAAACTGTTAGGAAAAGTGTTATAGACAATTAAAAGGAAAACAATGAAGATTTTTTCATCGGCCAGTTACAAGTTGCAGGGTTTAAATGTTCAAGGATAAGTGACGTAGTTGGAGGCGGAGCTAGAATACCAACTTACAGCAAAAATAGATTAAAGGATTAATTAGAACAAAGGGATTAAAAAGGACAATTTAAAAACGGTAAACGTAATAAATAAATTAATAATAAATAACTGAACCACCTACACCAAAAATAATCAAGAAATTGCATAGAAATACACCATAAATGGAACTATCGTATCGGTCCAGTGAGGGAAAAAAATTGGTATCGATATACGATAGTTTTTGGCTATAAAAAGAGCCGCACGAATCTCATAGAGGTCTCTTGTAAAAAAATCGTGGAAACAGTTGCTAGGGGTGACTATGCCCGAACGTCTCTCTTAAAAAATAGTTGAACAAGTGCTAGGGGTGGCTATGCCAGTTTGCCGACTCAAGATTCTCAATAAAGAAGTTTAAGTGTTGCGATGCCAAAGTATTAAAACAGCGTCAGCGAGAGCGATAGAAGGTGATAGATTCGAACAACCAGCCAGCCTTCTAAACTCCATGGAGAAAATAAGACAACTTTAATCGCTAAACTCAACCAACCAGACACCAGAGGACCATCAGCATCTCAGGACTCAGGATCTTCAACACGGCGGACAAGGTCTGAGAAAATCCAAATTTCCTTTTTTAAAGGGCAAAATTGGCCCGATTTTAGAGTCTCACTGATTTTCCTGAGATAATTTTTTTTTGTGTGTAATTAAATAAATATATTAAATAGATAATGTCAAACTCATGTGTGAATAAAAATCTTTTTCGTTAAATA